>CM062917.1:125848293-127098293 GCA_031878705.1 Tapirus indicus | reverse complement strand
AAGTGAAAAAATAGGAAATAAAATTCTATCTACAGGATAATCTTAACTGTGTTAAAACAAATATACAAACACACACACCAAAATTGTAAACTGTGGTTATTTCTTGGCGGCAGAACCACAAGTAATACTTTTTCTTTCTTCCTTATTCTTTTCTGGTTTTGTTTTTGTTGTTGTTATATTTCGTTTTTAAGCACCAAAATGCAGGTATTTGTAGATAAGGGCAATTATGTGACAAAGCAAATCCTCAAAGAAGCAACAGAAAATATACTGTCCATAGTGGCCTTGGGGAAGCCCGAGCTTAGTCATAGCTGGGCGGGAAGCAATGAGGACATCCACAGAGAACAGGCAAGGGAAGTCATGTGTGAACAGTGCTGTCAGGAGAGATATTTTTCAAGAGGCCCTAACATGTGGAAGAGAAGGGATTGGAGATCAGGGTGGTTTTCCTGTGTAACAGCAATATCGAAGAGGCCAACAAAATTTCATGACTAGGAAGATGCCTGAGAATTATGTGTTGCATTCAGGGACATTTGTATCACAAGTGAAAATAATTTTGAAACCTTGGCCCTTCTTCCTGGCACCTCAAGGTCCCTATGCCAGATCCTACAGGAGCAGCAAACACGTGCACTGGAGAATCACCGAAGTTTAGAATCTCAGGGTTACAAAAATCGGCCTAGCTGAAAAAGAAAAAGGCTAGAGAACCACTTAGGGGACAAAAATCAACATTGTATCCTCAAATAATTTTTTTCTATCAGATCCAGTGAATTGTGCTGCAGTCCAAGATATGCAGATGTCCAGTCACACTCTTCTGGAAAGCTTGGATTGATACTGGAGCTAAAGAAACAGACCATTCTGTAACTAACCTTGCTTGAATACATGTAAGTCAGAGGAGGGAGAAAAAGATGCCAGTTTATCATTGGTGGTAATTTTTTCATAGTCCTTTAAGTCAAATCATCAGATGTCATTTTTATTTTGGTTTGTTTTCAATATATGTATACAAGTATCTAGGCATAGGAAAAAAGATTAGAAGTGTATAAACCCAAATATTAAAAGTGGTGTTTTTTTTTCCTAAGTAATAGAATTATGGATGATATTTATTTTCCTCTTTCTTATTTATCTGTTTTTACATTATTATTTACATTTACATTTCATTATTTACAATGACTATGTATACTTTGGGAATAAGAATATTTGTTTTAAAAAGTTAAAAATACTGGATTAAAACATATCACTTGGATGCTACATACTTGAATAAGAATGCTGTGAGCATTAAGAGAGTCAGGCTGCTTCTGAAAACATAATTCCAATACTTTTCTCTTAACCTCATCAGATACATTTTTTCTGCCACAGGCATACTTATTCTAATGAAATGCCTTCCTTCTGAGAGCCGTGATTATTCTCAAAACATCCGTCAAAGAAAATTAAGGGAAAATTATGCAACTCCATCTTATAAAGAAAAAAATAAGAGAAATTGAGTAGACTCTACCCCCTTTCCCCCAAAACACAAGAAAACAAAAACAGAAAAGCATAAGGAAGAAAAAAAAGCATCATTCTTGGTTCCCCGACCAAGAAATAAGCACTGTTTATGTGTTTGTGTGTACATGTGTGTTTTAACATTGTTAAGGTTATCCTGTACATGAAATTTTATTTCCTCTTCACTTAACATATCGTAAGATTTCCCCAGTCATTAAAATCACTTTGTAAACATAAAAAGTGACTTTCATCCTCATTCCATTACTTCTGCAAAGAGAACGGTCTCTACGACTCATTGTACCACACCACCACACAGATCAGCACATTTCCAGAGAAGTGCTCTAACCGTGAGAAAGTCTACCAAATAAAAAACACGGCTTTAAATTTTTCTCAACACAAATTGCAGGGAAACAGGCCCTGTGGGACTCTAGGGTCACTGGGTCATGCAGGGGCTCCTGTGAATCCCAGGTAGGTAAGACTCGTGATGGTGCCAAGTCTGGGTCAAGAACCAGGAAAGGCTGGGATTAGAAACATTGCCCTTAACACAAGCCCATATGCTGTTAGTCTAGGCTCTTCTAGAACAGGCTGTAAGCTTCTGATATAAAAAGGCTGTGTGTGACCCAGCAGGAACTGAACTTCTACACTCAGGAGGCTCTGGCCTCACTCAAACATGTCCTAGACAGCTGTTGTCCCCAGGAGACCTGAGGGCCAACAGATGTTCCACCAAGGGGCACCTGGATTCCTATAAAATTTTACATCCTTGGCTTCTTAAATCAAGAACTTAATTTACTTTACTGTGTGAACATGGGGGAGAAAGGGGCAGTGGGTCTCTTTCCACCAATCTATAATCCACCAGATACACTTACAAATCTACATATGAAAAACTGATTTTAAAAAAAAACTTGAATAAGCAACTGAAACTCATATAAAGTAAAAGTTGAGTAGGAATACCATTAAGAATATAAATTTATAAAATGTTATAAACCAATGTTACCTCAAAAATTAATTAAATAAAATGTTTAAAAATAAAATAAAATAGAAAAAAATGTAAATTTCTTTTCACATATTTTCCATAACCCCATATACTCACCAGCGTCAAACAGAAGAGCAAAGCAAGCAGTCCCTACTTTCAAGATCTAATCTAAAATAAATCTAACCCCCAAAGCCATGGCTACATCCTAGGGCCTCCCCAACTGAGCCCAGTGCTTCCCCATCTCTCACCTTCGCTCCCCCAGTGGCCTGTGCCTGCCTCACACTTCACAGGTCACAGCACGGGGATCATTCAGCTCCTGGCTCAAATGCCAACTCCCTATAGCAACTTCCCTGATACCTCAGCCTGCTACTGCTTCTCTTTCCTTTAAATCCCAAAAGCAAAACTAATCATATAGTTCAGATTTTCTGGGACAGCCTTAATTTCAAATACTCTAGCCTACAGACACATTATGTTTTTCAGTTTGGGGGCTAAAAATATGGTCACCAAACCCATAGCATGCTTATGATAAATCAATTTCTACCCTAGCTTATAATTATAATGTAGCCCTAACTCCTGAACCAGACCTTAAACTCCTAATATGTAAATTTTTTTATACTTCTCAGTGTCTGGCACACTGTCTTGTCTATTGGAGGGGGTATATATATAATATATATACATTATATACATATGATAAATGGATTCATCTTTGCATCATACAGCAATGCCTGGTATAATACATATTAGGTATCAATAAATATTTGGTGAATGAATGGGTTAATTAGAGAATATACTTTAGTGAAAACAAATAAACTGCCCCCACTAAACTTACTAAGATAGACAAGTGTAATGACTGGCATTCAGCAGGGTATCAACAGAATTTTGCTTAATCAATTAATGTATTAGATAATTAATATTCTCAGAACAAGGAATTAAGGCTGCAGATGGAATTAAGGTTGCTAAGTCAGGTTGAGATGGGGAGATCATCCAGGATAATCTGGGCAGGACGAATGTTATCACTAGGGTAGTTTTAAGTGAAAGAGGAAGACACGAGCCAGAGTGTCAGTGATGCAGCAGGAGAAGGACTCAAGTCGCCAGTGCTGGCTTTGAAGATGAAAGGCGGCCTCAAACCAAAGAATGTGGGCAGCCTCTAGAAGTTGGAAAAGGCAAGAAAATGGATTCCGCCATAGAGCCTCCAGAAGAAATGTAGCTCTGCTGATACCTATTTTGGTCCATTCAGACCCATTTCAGACTTCTGAACTCTAGAACTTGTAAGATAATAAATGTGCATCGTGTTAAGCCACCACATTTGTAGAAGTTTGTTACAGCAGCAATAGGAAACTAATTAACAAAGCCAAGGTGACTAGTCTAAAGCAACTAGTTTATTCCAGGCACCATGCCAGATGCTTTCCATATTTTCACTGTCTCCTTCAATCTTCACTACTTCTCTGCACACTGTATGTAATTACCATAATTTCTTAGCAATGAGCTTGGAGAGGTTGCCATGTAGCCCATGGTCAGTCAACCACTAGCAGTAAAGACAGAGTCCTACCCAGCCTCTGCAGCTCTGAGGCCAGTGCCTTCCCCACCATGGCTTGATGCCTCCTCTTGCATCCTATACCACAGCATCCTGTGCAATTGTTGTTAACTAGTTGGGATCATGGAGCTCTTTGGGAATCTGAAGAAATGTGTAGACACTCTTCCTTCCAAATGCACATGAGTGTACCCACTAAAATGTAGAGGTTCATAGACAGCCTGTTCCAAAACTGATCAATGACCTCCTAGAAGTCCACGAACTTCAGTTTAAGACCAACTATCTAGAAGTTAATTATAAACTGTATTATATGGTTCTCTTATTTAATGTGTTTATATTTTATCTCCCCAACCACATTACAAGTTTCTAAACTCAGGGTCTATATCAGCTTTTTAATCCAAGTCCTCCAGGGCACCTTCTAGAATGCTGGAAACTCACCAAGTGTTAATACAGACTGGTTATAGAAGATGCATTTTTGTCACTCTCATCATCCAAGCTCTGACCTTAAAATGTCTGTTCTCTTTAAACAAGAAATTCTTATTTATCAGTTAGGAGAGCTGTGCGCCAGAGCTGAAGAGATGAGTTTCACATCTCTGAGTTAACCCAGCTTCCAGCTTTAAAGCCACCTTAGCGTTTTGAAAACATTAAGGATGTTGCTTTGAAAAGAGTCCTGGGTTTGATCCAAGTCTTTTCACTTAATGACTACAAAATCCTGCACAAACTACCTACATGACCTAGTTTGTTTACCAAAACATGCATCTAAGAACAGCTACATTGCAGGGTGGCTATAGAGATAAAGATAGCATTGCAAAAGTGCTGAGAACATGATAGATACTCAGAGAGTAGTCATTATTAGTTTTATTATTATAAATGCTATGCAAATCCAGCAATTAGATATCCACTGCTGGCTAAAATAGGGTTGAATAAGACTGTAATACACATATAAAACATAGATTTGTTGAAAAGACAATGTGAGCTGAATTTGTCTATAAAAGTCATATGAAATGTAGATTTGGGGCTAGAATGGAGTAAGCCTTCAAGGTCAAAAGAAGAATGTTAATAAAGTCACAGACATAGGAAAGAAGGCAGCTTGCACAAGAAGAGCAGAAGACCAATCTGACCCAAGTGGGGAGTTGCTTAGGGAGATGTGAGACACCCAAGCTGTCTAAATAAATTGGCCTGAGATTTATTGCCAGCCAGGGAAGTTTAAATATATTCCAAAGAACCAACATTTCTTAACGTGTTTCCTATGAAACATCAATCCTGCCTGTTGCTCTGCCAAAATAAGTAGAAATAAAAAAAGCTCTGCAGCTCAAATTAGTTCGGGACGTACTTTATATTCCATCACCCTCCTGCAAGTTTACCCTGCACGTTGGCATAGAAAAGGCTCTGAGAATTCTGGAGTAAGGAAACACATTCAAGTTTACTTGACCCAGCATTTCCCTAATGTATTTAATCATAGAACCTTGTTTAGAAAATATTACTCATTACTATCCCTCAGCACTAGTGTTTTATAAAACAAACTTTGGGAAACTCTGCGAGAGACCAGTGAAGGAAGCTAGTGTAGGTTCTTGTGAAAGCCAAGTTTGGGTTTCTGACAGTGGTATGCAGAAAGGGCTTAAGGAGAAAAGACAGAGGTTAGTTGCAGGCAACAGGATGAAGGTCTGGCTGCCGTGGGAATGGGAAGGAAATTATTTACCAGAAAAATAACACAAAGAGACAATCAACCAACTTGATGACTGATTAGCAACATGGGAGAGAAATGCCAAAAGTATGAGAAATAACATTAAGGCTCAAAACCTGTGCAGCTGGGATAATGGGGGTGCCAGAATCCAGTCAACAGATAGGGGTTGGAAAGAACCATTAATCCCTCCATCCAACTCCCAACTCAGATAATTTGGAGAACCAAAGGTAGAAATTGCTAACAAAATTCAAATGCAGTGCTTTGAAAGAAGAATGTGATCTCCAAAAAAATTAGAAGCAGAGACCTACCATATTAGCATCTTGTCAAGAAGTTATATGTGAAGGACCTTGAAGTTTGGACAAATCTGCAACCAGAAGGAGAGAGTAACTACAGAAGGGGTACTGTGGAGGCAGAGCTGTGAGCTCGCACGATGAAAAGGCAAAAAGTAAAAGGAGAACAGGTGAGTGTACTAAGGAGAAATATGAAAGGGCAGAACAGAGGAGTGGAGCGATGGTTGGGGATGGAGAGCATTAACCAAGAAGGGGACTGTGATAAGCAGAAAGAATGATAGTACTCATAAATATGAGCTTCACATCAAAGGGAACTATGAGTACAGCTGATGGGTCATTTCTCCAAACTCTCAGGGAAGGTTGCAACTCAAGTATCGTAACTCAAGAGACTGAAGAGGTTAAGTGACCTCGTAAACGTAGATAAGGTTTTAAAAGGTGAGCAAATACAACTACTTTCAAATGGAAGCCTCTAGTCATGTATAGAGGACATAAATTGGCAAATGTCATATATAATTGGAGGCAAACCTCCAAAATGAATACAAATGTAGTCAATAGCGAATGTAGAATAGTGTTAGAAGTTTGGGCTTTGAAGTCTCATGGACCAGGGTATTAGTGGACCTCATCTTATTCAGCTTCTCAGACCCTCAGCTCCCTCATTTGTAAAGTGGGGATAACAACAGCTTCCATTTCTTGGATCAATGTGAAGATTAAAGGACAGAATGCATGGAGAGTGTTTACCACAATGCCTGACACAGCCTTACACACAATAAATCACTGCTGGTAATAGGAGCAATTGTAACTGTAGTGGTAGCAGAAGTAGCAACTTTTGTTGCTCTTATTTTGCCCACAGGAGATGTGACCTCTAGAGAAGAATAAATCTGCCTCAGCTTTGCATACAGTAATGTGTAATTTATTATACAGTATTTTCCAGAAAGTGTACGTTTCAGTTTCAGAGTTTGTGGTTGTATTGTTTGTTTTGTAGCCTCGCTGTATTTTAGGTGTATGATTGCTAAGGGGTTTTGGTCACAAGTTCCTTCAGTCAAAACTGGGTATTTGCATCTTCCCTGAGGTTCAAGAGGCCCACCCTGGCTAGAGGTACCAGATGTCTAATAAAGAGTTTCTCTCCTTATGTACAAAATATATTCTTTCTAAATTAGACAAGAAAGCAACCTTTTACTGAATGATTTAATAATGGTACATCTATATTAAAAATAACTTCCCTAAGCAAAGATCC
Source organism: Tapirus indicus (assembly GCA_031878705.1). Classification (NCBI taxonomy): domain Eukaryota; kingdom Metazoa; phylum Chordata; class Mammalia; order Perissodactyla; family Tapiridae; genus Tapirus; species Tapirus indicus. The sequence goes on along the minus strand of CM062917.1, from coordinate 127,091,111 downwards.
AGGGAGGCCATATGATATTATAAAATAATACTGGGTAAGAAGTAAAAAAAAAAATAATGCCAGTTCTCATCCCAGATTTTCCAGTTAATACTACCATAACCTCAGTTTCTGCACCTGAGAAGTAGGAGGTTGACCTCGTGGTTGAGGTCCATTCATGTATAGAATTCCATGATGCTAAAACGGTGATGCACTTGGGTGGCAGAGCAACTTTGCTCTTTCTTACTCCTGGTAGAAATTATACACAATTACTTCAAGTTTAAAACTATACGCATTTTAATGTTGTAAGAAAATTTGTGGAGATCTTCACTTACCGGTGGAAATATCTCAACCCTGAGTTGCCAGGAGGAAGAAAAATACCTGGTAAAATGAGTGGACACGGAAAACTAAGCAAGTTTGTCAGTGAGTGCAGAGCATACCAACTATCGCTGCTCTGCACCCGAGCAGAAAGGTGGAGGTGTCGCCAGGTAGATGCAAGACTGGACCCTCGCGTCTACATTTCTTCCTGGGTGGGGTGGGGCAAAACGTTATGAAATCGAAAACTCCTCCTAATGTCCTTCTCTAATCTCCAACCCCTACCTGTTGTAAAGTCCTCCACACCTTCTCCTCCCTTCCTAACTGCAGCTGGTTATCCAACTGCACAGTATGACAAAGTCAGTGCTAGAAATTCCAGCCCAGGCCCTGGGGCCAGACTTCCTTGTAGGAATTCAGGCTCCATCACTTACCCTGGGCATCCTTCTTAACCGCTAAGCCTCAGTTCCCTCAGCTATAAAAGGGATCTAATGACATTATTTGACCTTAAGATGGCTGTGAGGATCAAATGAGATAGCCCACGACGGTGTTTAGACACATACCAGATGCAAATAAACAGCAGCTGCTGCTCCTGTTGCGATTGTTGTTACTTGATGATGATGATAATGATTATTAACTAAACAGTCAGAACTTATCGAGTACTAACACCCTGTAGGAGCCAGCAATAGGTGGTAGATAAAGATGACCCCTAATAACTTCAGGCTCCTCCTTCAACTCTGCACCAACTTACAGCCAGGAAATTTAAAGTAACAATATTCCTTAGAACAGAACAGCAAATAAAACAGAAAACAAAACTGATTTCCTCATACCCCTTCCAATGCTGCTCCTGCCGGTGTGCGATTTCCTAGCCACCATGTGTGGTACAGTTGGATTTTATTTGCCACCCCTGTCTGCTAGTCGGGCCTCGGGAACAGTGACAAACCCAACTCCAGATGCTTGAGCAGAAACCTCAGTGGCCACTGAGCTTAACACCTCCTTGGCAGGGCTAAAGTCAACACCACAAATTCTTATTCTACAAGCAGCTTGAGCTCCAGTTTCAAATTTCCTTGCTTTCCTGAGTTAAGGACAGACTCTTGGTGTTAAGGGACCTGGAGCTGCTTACAGCCTCGGAGGCCAGAAATGTTGCTCAAACACAGAATAACTAATTTGCGGAACCTCTGTCAGTGGTGACTTCTCATAAAATGGGGCCCAAGGTCACTGTTTCATTAAATTGTTGTATTCTCCCTCCTACAGCTACTCTTTTACTGGAGATACCTGTAGGCATGCCCAGTGGCTTAAATAAGATGCGCCAAAACCAGCTGGGGCAATTCCACAGTGCCCGTGGTGGGTACACGCAGCAGGCAAGGGCCCTCTTGGGGAGCGGCACACCGATGCTGTGCACAGCTGAAAACCAACCCTTGGGGGTTTAAAAAGTCACCTGGCAACCGTGAGCCTCCTCGCACCCTGGGTTGCTGAAATCTGATATTTCCTGTTACTTGTGGGACGTGTAGTTAAGGTTATTTCAATTAAACGCACATCTGTGCTCAGTATACTCTACCCGCCTCTGTTACATAATCACGAACTTTCATTTTAGGTTGGGATTCTGATGGTTAGGTATGATGTAGCTACAGGCACAGCATAATGAATCTATGAGACCTGGGGTTGGTCATCTACATGTGGGCTGCCTTTGGTTGCCTCTGGTCTTGCAGATGGATAAGCCATTAAATTCTATCACACAGTCAATATCTCTCTCTCTTTCCCTCTCTCCCTCTCTCTCCACACACACACACCCCTCTCTTCATCAGTGAAAACTTTGCCACTATGTATGATTTCCATGTCTGAAAACAGACATTCTGCCAGCAAAGACTTTATCTGATTTCTGGTCTCTGTTGGGTGGTTAGGTCAAGATTCCACCTACTGTTCGCCAACACACAGTAAGAAAACATTTCACATAAACCAAGTGCTACACGCACAACAGACAGTGGCCTTCTTGGCACCCAACTCGCAGTCCCGTGACGCTCAGCCCAGGCAAAGTGGGACTCGCTTGAGGCTCTAGCTCATACTTTGGCAAGAAACAGCACTTGCATGAAAGCTTTATAAAGTTTGTTTAGCTCACTTCAAATATTTTATTTTAAATAAATCGTCCAAACCAAATTTAATTCTTTTCAGTTGGAAAGGGGGAAAGAGAGAAAGTCCCACATTATTAAAAGACAGGAATGCTTTTCATATTTCCTTCAAGTCTGATTTTAAGAGGATTTTTTGTTGCTGTTGTTAGAATCATCATTGCCCCTTCAGATCAACCCTACAAAGACTACCCCACTCTGGGGCATACAATTCTGCGCCTCAATTATTGCTTCTTACCTACCTAACTGTAAATTACCATTATCACTGACTATTGCATAAAGGGGCCTATAAAAATGTTCTACACATTTGCTTCAAGTTTCTTCTTTGCTATTCTTTCCAAAGGGCTGAGAGAACCCCAAACACTACTAAGACAGACTCAACCAGTCAATAAGGCAGGAATTCTGTGGGATTTTAGAAATAGACAATGCAATGTCACCACTGCTGGACATAATGTGACACTCATTTAACTACTACAGAGAAAGTAAGTTTTAGAATATTGGAAGCTTTGTAATCAATCCATTTCATTTATATATGTATTTATATATGTATCTAAGCATTTGTTCTTGCTTCCTTCCAAAAAAGAATTGGAAGTAGCTTACAGGCATACATACTAAATGATTCAAAACACATAAGGGTGGACATATAAGATAAAGTCTTATACTCAAAAGTCTTATACTCAGGAGTAAGCTTATTACTCAAAGCTGCATGCCATTGGAAATGGGCTACAAATTTATTTCTAGCTTCCAGCAATTAAAGCAAAGGTGGTGACTTTTAATCAGTCAAGATATAATTATGCCTTTATAATTTTTTGTAGGGCCAAGCAATGAAAATGCAGAAACACATTCAATTAAATCCAGAAGCTTCTGGTCTGTCATTTTTTTATACCAGCAGAAGAGCAACCTCACCTTACTCTCCTCCTTCATCTAATCGCTATGTGTTGAAAGTAAGTTACTGCTACTAGTACCACCAGTGTTTATTTCTGCATTCACTCATGCTGTGACCTCTGTTTGGAGTACCAATCACAGGGATGCTTTGGCCCCCTGTGGGACATTTGTCAATATCTGGAGATATTTTTGGTTGTCACAATCTCGGAGAGAGGAGTGCTACTATCTTCTAGTCGGTAGAGACCAGAGATGCTGCTAAACATCATACAATGCACAGGACAACCCCTCACCATGAAGAGTTATCTAGGCAAACTATATAATACTGACGCTGAAAACGCTGCAGTAACTCATGGAGTGTGTATGTGCGTGTGTGATTTTGTTTGAATAAGATAGAAATCGGTCATTTTTCTGGTTTTAGAAAACACCAGCCTTAGTTTGTACTTCAGCCTTCATTTAACTGCTCTAAAAACCCACATATCAGATGAGCTTTCATAATCGACAGGGAAGGAAAAAAACAAGTCCAAAGGTTTGTTCTGGATCCTAGATATAATGACAAAGAAATTTCAAAATAGGAGGTCTTCAGGCCGTAGCTAAAGAGCATCGGAATAAGCCTACCTGAATGTGTAATGAAAATCTGGGCATTGCTTAAAAAATTGGAAGCCATCCCATCTCTTAATTCAATCGGAATAAACCTCGCCAAATAGAATTTGTTTTACAGCATTGATGGAAGAACTGCTGGAGAGCAAGAGAGAGTAAACAGATGGAAAGAACACCAAAGGAAATTGAGAAATAGCCATCGGATGATATCATTTAGATTTGGACTGAGAGCCACATGCCTGGGCTCTTCCCGCACTGACCTGCTTGATGCAGGTGCACAGAGTCAGTGGTCTCTCAGCTGCCCCTCCAGCTGGGTGGCTCTCTCCCTTGCCAATCGCCTCTCTCAGTGACAGAAGTCATGAGCTCATTCACATGTTTCACACAACACAATATTTAATATGACTGATTACAAAGTTGGTTTGATTTCATCATGCCCATCTTTATATTCTTTTTTTTCTGATAAGCCACCAGTATTCTAGATATGGAAAGGCTAGCCCATAGTGGATAAACTAATAATGGAATGCAGCTCTTCTCTCAACTATCTCAACAATTACCTTCTTGAGTCTTGTAACATAAAGTCAAATAATTCAAGATTTAGGCTGTTTCTGTACAAGACTGGCCATATGTTTTTATTAAGCCGATAAGCAGGGATCCTGGCTTACAGCAGTGGGATTGGCAGATGTAATCTGTTGGTGCTCATGCAAATTGAAAGGGTTAGCTAGAAAATCTTAGGAATTGTTTGAAGTCTGTCTCTGCTTCAACTAGGAGATACTTTCTAGGGAAATGCAAATGTCTCCACTGACGTGGATACAGAGGAAAACTTCATCAATTTAGACTCTACTCTGTTCATCCAGAAAGGAATTAAGCTGGAGGCAGCCTCCAAATCATCCATAAACAAAGTTTCCTCAGAGGGTCTCTGGGAGGATGATTCAATGTAATCGTTTATGCACATGTTTTGAAATCAACTGGTGTGTTAATCATAGCAAATTCTTCTTCCTGCATTAACTCCTGGGCTCTAATAAGTCATACTTGCTTGGCCTCCTATGAGTTATTTTGTGTACTGCATTATCTATAAAAAGAATTCTTTTATTAAACCTAAAATTTAATTTTCATTAATTCAACCAGCACTTTTATCTAGTGTATATAATTGTTTAATAGCTCTCTGCCTCAAAAAATAGAGATATATATGTATATAACATATAATATATAATAATAATATATATGTAAAATGAACCTATATATCTATTTTTTAAAAAAAAAAACAGGGCCAGGATAATTTTATTATCCTCTGATTTTAGACAAGCGGAATAAACAAACCTGTTCCCACGTGAAAGCTGCTTTCAACTGTCATCAAAGCTCACTTCTCTAAGCCTGGCTGGCTCATAAAATACTTTCTAATACATTTCATGGCTTTGTTAATCCTGCTTATCATACATCGGAACTAATTTCACAGTGACATTACTAATATGCCTCTTTCAATGAAACGCTTCAGAAAGCTATCTCAGAACCATACGAATTTGAGGAAGAAAATGCAATTTTCTAATAGATGTAGGCATAAGTCTACATGTGGGGATGACATTAACCTTGTTGCTATGCTCTGTGTCATTAGTAGTGTAGTCTCAGACAACTTTCAGAATAGGCTATTTAGAGAGAACTTTCAAGAACTCAGTTAAAAAATAACAGGATGTTGAAACCATTGCCAGTCCAACAACCTCTGGTTTTATCTTTGCCAACACATCCAACAACATTGGATGTGCCCAGGTGAAATGGTGAAGAGGTGGTGGTGGGGGTGAGGGAGGAGGAAGTAAGTGCAGCTGTTTGGCTTTATAATGATAGCAGGAAAATCCCTCCTAGATTATGTATAATGTTTGGTTTTACTGGATATCATTATCTTAGCCGCTATGACTGTAAATGCTATTAGCATTTAAAATACACATTAAGTTATCTGGTCCTTTTTAAAACATCATCAGACCATTTATCTTCTAAATTTCTCGTAGCAACAAATTCCGATGGAAACATCTACATTTGTCTCAATTGTGCTTTCATGAAAAGATTACAACTCATTTAAAGTGTCTGTAGAGAAGTGGGATGATCCCATCCTATACCTATAGAAATGAAATGTGGAGAAAACTTATACCACCATTTTTCTTGTTGCACTATAAAATGCAAAACAAATATTAATAGCACATTTTCAAAGGAATAAACTTACTTTCAGTGCAAATAGGACAGCATCCTTTTCTGTTGAGAATTTTACCCTAGTCAAGAGAAAAACAAATAAGAGTTTAATGTTAAGAAACAGGGTCTGCTGAGGACAAAACTCTTTTTTAAATCTAATACCAGATAAACCAATGAAATCAGTCCAAGTTGTGTTTGAATTCAATGCCCAGATGGTGACGACGACAGTAAAACGAAGTTTCAAGTATCAAGTTCTAAGGCCAGGTAAAGTCATTCTGAAAGCTTTCCTGTTTTTATCCTCTGAAAAATATAATAGCTAAAGGACTCATTGGTGTGATTTTTCTCACGTGGAGGGAAGATGGAGACAGTTTGGATTCAACCTTTTCACAGATATCCAAATCTAGCCCTCTGGAGACCAAGTGAACACACATAAAAATGGGAATTGTCTGTCAACCTATCACTCCATGGAAGGCCCTCATTTTGTCTTCGCTTGTTGGAAGGGCCCAAACAATAAACTGTAACCCAAGCTCAGGCCTATGGATATGGACATTATCTGTGCTACAGATCAAATTCACCCAGATGTCTTCTTTCAGAAAGTAGTATGCTATCCACGTTAAGTCATTGTTATGCAGTCAGAGCTAATGAAGCCGAGAGTTTTGAAATGCTGAGCGACTTTCCATTACCTATCTGGAAATACAGTGTAATCTTCTCTATTGCATTTCTTCCAATTATTTAAATGCATGACATTTAAAGGAGGAAGCATATCAGAGAATGGCATTGTCTTATCTCTGACTCAATGGGACTCACAGAGAAAAAGAAATACAGAAGAAGATTAATATTTAGGGAGCACCTGCTATGTAGCAAACATCCTACTAGACCTTATGTCATTTAACATCAGGTTAGTTGTAAGGATTTAATAAGTGAATACTTAGAACATATTAGAGTTTAACTAACAGTATATATTATAATCATCATTATTAAGATACACAAGAACCTTATGAGCGGACTATTTCCCTTTTGATAGATGAAGAAATTGATGTTATACAACACAAGAGTGGTAGAATCCAAAATCAAACCTAATTTTGTGTGACCATAAAGGCCGTGTTCTTTCCACTCCAGATTTTTATCCTCTTTCATTCTTTATCTTTAAGAAAAATTAATATTTATTGGGTACCTGCTATACATTAGAAAGAATGTTGTGTCTTCTTCATCCTTGATCTCACTTACACTTCACAACAACCCTCCAAATGCAGGCGTCCCTACACTCTGGTTATAGGAAACTAAGGGGACAGAGACCCGGAGAGGTGGCCCAAGGCCCAAGGCCAAGACCACACAGCTCACATACTGTCCATTCACTCATTCACTACTGGTCAATTGCATCAAGAATAGATTTAGGTACTCAACAAAAACATACTGACTGAACAAATGCTGGTTGATACTTGAAGAACTAGAACCACGTCTGACTCATTTTTGCATCAGTTTGCTAGACCTAAAACGGTACATTAAAGGCTAAGATGACTTTGAAAGAGACTTAAAACTCAGTTTCATTCAATCTTCTCATGGTTTGGGGCATCAAGACATATTTTCATTGCCTGGAGCTCTGTTATCTATTTCTACTTGGCACAGAGGTGTCCTTTGGCTTCTCGTGACTGAAAGCAGTTGAGGACAAAGCCAGATGAGGTCGACTCAGGCCCATGGAATGATGGGTGGAGTAAGGTGCTCTATCCAAATGGAGCAGAGCTGTTTAAAGCCAAGGCCCCAATAAAATGTGACTGTATGATCCCCTATATCAGCACCTCAGTGGAAACTGCCATCTCCCTTCTTTGAGAAGTGAGAGTGAGGCTGGTCATGTCACTAAATTAGGTGGGGGATAAATCAAACACAAGCTGTGAAGTCTGAGTTCCTGAGTTATACGCAACTAGCTGTGGAACTCATATGTGACCTCATTGGTAAGAAGGGTCTAGTAATAGCACCCACCTCAGAGGGGTGGTCTCAGCTTTCAATGGGGTTAGTCCTGTGACTACAGAGAAATTCTCAGTGTATCAGCGATGATGAGATGGCAGTGTTGTTAATGACCCTGTCCCCCCAGGAACCCTCCTAGCCCTTCTCACAAAAGGTACTCCTTTGCCTCTGAGGGAGCTGCCAGGGAGGGTGGACAGGGAATCCAACCATAAAATCTTCCTTCTACAAGGTGCACATACTTCTGGAAAAAGAGATGTGTAGTAGCCAGAAGGATAGAGCAAGCAATACATTCTGCTTCTTCAAAAAAAACTTTTTATAAATTTCTCCAGGCGAAGTAGGGGAGGAGAAGTAAGTGCTTAACAGGATTTCCATGGCAGAGCTAAGTTATCTTCCAAAGTCCTCTTGCTGGCCCCTGAGGAGGGAAAGTGTGAACCAGAGGAAGGTTGGAGAGATGCCTAGAAATGGAGAGGTAGCCCCTGAGGCAGGAGCCGGGCACTGACAAGCTCTAATAGGCCAAGGAGAGGAGGTGGGGGGGAGGCCTGCGCTTGGAGGGACAGATGGATGCTCCAGGGCCAAATATGGTCCACAAAGAGGAAATGCTAATGAGACATTGGTGACATAAAGAGCGTTGACCTCCCCCCAGCAAGAGGACAATGAGAACCATGAACCCTGCCACAAGTGGCAGGCCTCAAGTGAAGCTGGGAACTCCACCATGGCTTGCTGAGCCTCGTTACTTGAGCCACCAGGTTGGCACAGCATCCTGCTTTTGTCGTGCGGAATAAGGAAGCCCATTCTTACTAACATGTGCTGCAGGAGTTCATTAGCAGGGAGGGTTCCCGGAGGACTGGCATAAATGATGTGATCCCATTTTTCCCCAAGAATATTTATAAGCAGACCATGTTCAAGTCTGTAGTGTGTATCTCTTTTTTTTTTTTTCTTCTTTTATGGGAGGTTTTCAGTTTTATGTCTGAGGCTTTTTAAAGCAAGACTAATTAGGGTTTTTTTTCCTTTTTTTTCTCCCCCCTTTATTCAGTTGTGCAATAGCAACAGCTGTTGTTTTTTTGTGCCTCATTTGGCACTCAAGTAAAAACAGCAACTTTTTGTTTATAATAATAACAGATGTGAATAAAATTAAAAGCTGTCTATGACAGAGAAGGGAGGACATGTTCTGAATATATGGATATATTTTGTCGTTCACTGGAAGGTATTGAATAGGTTTGACATTTTCCCAAAACGCATAAAAAAACTTGAAAGGTTTCAAGTTGCTGAGGTGAATTCAGTGAAGCTCATGACTTAGAAGATAATGGTTGCTTTATTCAGTGCCCTGGAACTGTGGGTTTCTGAAAAGAGATATTTCCATGAGGATGCTATTTCCATTTGGGGCTACAATGGAGGCCAGGGTTAGAGAGGGAAATTTTCACTAAAGGGGCAGGGGGTGCTGCTAGGCAGAAGAAACCCCGTGGAGAATTTATTAATAAATAACCACATATTACTTTGAATGGCTCAGGGAAGAAAACTCTGATTCAAGGAAAGAGAAAGAAAAGAGGAAAATGCAAAGGATAGTTATGATGTTTAACAGAAAACCCAGCGAAAGGAACAAGGGAGGAGATCTAACAGGACTTGGAGACATTAAAACTGCGAGAAGTCAGTAAGAAATAGGAAAGTGAGGATAAAAGCAAGATAAGAGCTATTTTCACACAAGAGTAGAATCTGGGTGGGAACTGCAAAAAAGAAGGAGCAAGATTTCCAAGGGGCATGTGGCTATTTGTGAACTTGGAAGCTTTGCGGGATCTGGATTCTGTGTTCAGAAGGTGGCGTGTGAGCATGCCACACAAGGGACGTTTCCCAAAACACTAAGGTAAAGAGAAAGTCAACGTGCATTCCAAACATACCTGAGGGCAGCTGCTGACGGGAATGCACTGCTTCTTGCGACACTCCGTCTTGCCTTTCACGCAAGCACAGATGGTACAGTTAACAGAGGACCACATCTCTCCATCCTACAGGAGAGAGCACAGGATTCTGCCATCAGCTGCAGGCCGATGGAAGCTAATCTAACAGTCTAGGATTTCTCAATCAAGGAAAGCATTTCTCATCATGACTGAGGGACGCCATCATTAGACTAAATTACTCTGAGGTGTCCTATCTACACCTAACTGATTTAATATAAGATTAGATTTGAGGGTGTGTGTTTGTGGGTATATGTGTCTGTGTTCCCCCTCCAGGATATAAAAAGAATCCTGTGTGCCTAACCAACTCATATTTGCATCTTCCTCCTCCTGCATTGTTTACTTAGTTTCACCCTGAGAGACAAACATAAGTTTTCATACATGATGCAGTAGCCAAGGTCTAATTTTCTAGTTTGATAGGACTAGATTGTTTAAACTGTCTCAGGAACTAGCAATTAATTGAGATGTCCAGAGGCGGTTAGTTTATTCCCAGATGTGACATGGTTCTGGACCACACAGGACACAAACATGCAGAACAGAAGCTAATTCAAATGACTGCCATCGTCCGGGAAGACACCTGATCAGCAAGCCATCTGAAAATGTGGAGCCCAGGGAGACACTGCTAGAGCCATTCATACCATGTCCCTGCCCGTCTAATTCTCTCCTCCCAAAAAGCTGAGTAGCACTTTAGGACACATTTTCAGAAAGGGCTGTTTGAGGAATTTCTTGGGCTCACTGAATTTATAATCTGCAATTGCCAAATGCCCGGCCACAAGAAACCCTGTACCTCTGGAGAACATGCAGGGATGAGCATCCTTGCTTGTGGGAAAACAGATTACAGGCAATAGAGTTGGGCTTGAAAACAAAACAAGGATTCCTTCCTGGGCTTGTGGATCTGAGCAACAAATTTTGTTAAAAACAGAGAAACTAGCTCAGCTCTTTGATGATGATTCCTCTTCTACCACTTCCTTCTCATTTTTGAAGCTATTTTAAGGATGACCTACTCTCTAGTGTCTTTTATTTCTCAGGAGAGAAAGATCTAACTGAATCTGTCTTAAAGGGCATTTGACTATTTCAAATTCTCTGAGTGCACATGTCAAGAATGACCCTCTGGTATTTACCCAAAATACTTGAAATCAACAATCCAAAGAGGTTTATGCACACCCATGTTCATTGCAGCATACAACAATAGCCAAGACATTGAAGCAACCCAAGTGCCCCTCTAGCGATGAGTGGTTAAATAAGATGTGGTGTATATATAATGGAATACTACTCAGCCATAAAAAAGACAAAGTCTTCCCATTTGCAACAAGAATGGACCTTGGGGGTATGATGTTAAGCGAAATAAGCCAGACAGAGAAAGGCAAATACTGCATGATTTCACTCATATGTGGAAGACAAACAAACACATGGATAAAGAGAACAGATTAGTGGTTACCAGAGGGGAAGAGGGCTGGGGGGTGGGTGAAAGGGGTAAAGGGGCACATATGTATGGTGACGGATAAAAATTAGGCTACTGGTGGTGAGCACATGCAGTCTATAAAGAAACTGATAAATAATAATGTACACCTGGAATTATACAATGTTATAAACCATTATGATCTCAGTAAAATAACTGGAAAAAAAAGGAATGACCCTCTGTAAATTATTTCAGGTTTCATTCACATAAAGGAACCTTTTGACAAGGAGCCTTGAAAGCACTTTGCACACAACACCATCATGAGGGTGAGTCTGTTGCATCTGCATGCTCTGGAGACAGAGGCTGACTTCATAAAAGAGGACGTATGAGTGGCTCTGAAAGCCTGGTGTAAATACAACACACACATGGCCCCTTTCCCTTGGGCATGACACATCATGTCTTCTTACCGATTCCATAAGAACCGAGACCCTCCCTCCAACTCTGTCAGTGTAACAGGAAGTCTAGCTACATGCAGCCTGCATGAAGAGCTCCACATCTGACTTCATCCTGAGGGTCTCAGTTCTCACAGGTTCCATGAGATGGCACCTTCAGGTACAGAGAGACTCCCTCCACTGCTGGGCAAAACAGACTAGGTGGGGAACACTACAGACAAAGTCAGCTCCACCCTGACGTTGAAATGGTCACTGCACAACTTCCCACTCAGGCTATCACAACACAATGTAAAACATACCTGAGATGTGTAGCAGGTGGCCCACAGAGAACCCTGCCAGCTCAGCCAGGGCAGGGCTCTCCCACCATTACTCAACTGCTGTGCTGGCCACACATGCCATGAGCATCCTCACCTGCACATCTTCCAAACGAGGAAACCTCTCTTTGAAAAAGTACCTTTGTGAAGAAGTTCTGAAAGTGTCAAGCTATAGAACCATCAGAACCTTGGCGAGGGGCACTGAGCATCTCGGACTGAGTGAGATGCTCCCGGGCATTCAGGTACCCCTAACCGCGCCATCCCAGTCACCGGCAGACCACATTTGGAAAAGGCGATCATGTTTTACAAGTTTAAAATATTTTATAAAGCAAAAATAAAATCAAAGAAAAACATTTTTCATACAGTTGCTTCTCTGCACCTGTGTATACTTGATTAACTATTTATGTATATATAATATTGTAACATAAATTAGTACATTTATATATTATATATAAATATATAAATGTAATATATATTTTATACAATAATAAATGTAATATTTATATTATATACTGTATAAATAATACTATATATAATATATAAATATATATAAAATACACACACACATATGTATATACAAAATATGGAATGCTCCAATCTGCATTTTGTCTTGTGGTTTTTACAACTCAGTATAATACAGCAGTTCCCATGAGCTTGGCTTGTGACATACCCGGAAAATCTTGTTGCCAAACTTGCACACTTTGACGTCTTCCGAGGGCACTCGTAGAAGGCAGTCCTCACAACAGGCCTCCTCGCCTTTGTCGCAGTCCCCAGGGCGGGAGCACTTCCTCTTACACACTACAGTAGAGTCCTGGGGGCCCAAAGGCAAACTGGAAATTAAAAATGATTCCCACCTTTACCAAACATCCTATCTGGCCCTCCTTTAACAACCCACAACTGACTGCTTTAAAACATATTCTGTAGATACCATATTTTAATTTGTTGCAATAAATCTTTCATTCACTTCTAAATGTTATTTGTTGATTTAAATCTGGACTAGAAGATGAGGAAGCTATGAGCAGTGTGACGTACGACCCCTACCTTCTAAGGGTTATAATTTAAAGTTCAAGAGTCTGATGATTCTGCTCCAGCCAGCGTGCGGCAAGAAAGCCCAGCTCACTAGCAGCTGACCAGTTTCCTTCTTCCTGTTCCTCCTTCGCATCCTTCATTAACAGTGATCTCTTGGGTCTGCTCCATGGCTCTGTGCCACCTTCTAGGAATTTAGTGTAAAGGCGGGATATCTCTGATCAGAGAGTAAAAATTAAGATCTAATGTTCCACCATTGTGTGTTCTGTGTTTACAAAGGAACTGAATGAGCAATTCCAAAACCGGACCTAGGTTCTAGAGCTCGTCCATAAACTGTGTGACCGTAAACCGTAACCAGGTCACTTAGCCTCTGAGAGTAACAAGTTTACATACGTAACTTAAAGGGGTATGGCTTGATTTCTAAAGAAATGGCATTCTATGAACAAAATAGCCAAGTAAATTGTGCCTACTGATTCATTCAACAACACATTGGAGAAGAGTTCAGAGCAGCTTAAGAAAAGTAAACTTCTCTAGTTTCCCAGCCAACGAGATGCAATTTCACCTGGAGTAGCCTGTCAGCTGGAATGACTATAAGAGCAAAACATTTATGAAACTCAGTGGAAGACAGGAATGGAGGAAAGAGGCATCCCAGGGTAGATGGGCAAAGTGTTGAGTTAGTGTGAGACCAATGGCAGCGAAATGAGACCAAACGAGAAATAGACCCTTTGAGAAAGGACTCATTTCTGAGCATTACATACAAATAGGTTTTATAAATCAACCTATGTAATTTCTGTTGCTTCTATGTTAATTCTATGACTTCAAGAGGTACTTCTGTACCATCTACGATACTCCCACTGATGTATCCAACTAAGATTAATATGACAATGAGATGATCCTTCAAAAAAATGGCATTTGTTATCCTTTATCTTTAAGCTTCTAATCACATCATGTAGTAGATAGGATTTAAAGTGGAACAAGACCAGGGTAGAACACCAGCTAATTTATTATATATATTATCTTCTGCAAATCCAACACCCTGAGCCCCAGATTCCTCACCTTCAAGATGGAGATGATAATACCTACTTCTCCGGTTTATTGTGCAGTTTCAGTGAAATGTGTAAAGTATCTGGCACACAGAAATTGTTATAGATCAGCTCATAAATTGGAAAAAAAAATCCATTGTCAAACTGCATGTCTTGATTTCTAGTTTGAAAAACAAGGGCACTCACTAGCTCTCAAATAATTCATACTTCACAGTAGATTTCCCAATTTTCATTAAATACACACCCACACAGCACGCGTTAGATCATGTGCCTGGTACTGTGTTAAGCAATGAGACTACAGTGATGGATGGATGTGCTTCTGTCTTCAAGGAGCTCACAGAGTAAGAGGAGATATAGCTATGTGAACAAATAAATTGCAATATAATGTGGTAAACAGAACTAGTAAAGGTGTGGAGGTGGCAGAGAAGGGGGAACAATTACCTATGTAGGTGGATCAGGAAAGCCTCATCAGAGCAGATGACATCTGAGATAGGCTGTTGTGGATGAAGAGGAGTTTGCTAATAAATTTCAAGAAGATGAAGGCACTACAGGTAGAGGAATCATTGGATTTGAAGGCACAGAACCTGAAACTATGCTGTGTCCAGAGAACTATTAAACAGTTTCCTGCACCTGCAGTGGCATTGGGTGGGGATGCTGGAGAGGGAAGCTCTAAGCAGATAGAAAATAATACTGATTATCCAAAATGATTGCAGTCTGATTCTTCAAGCATCCAGTTTCCCAAAGATGACTGTGAGCTCATATTCTGATAAAACAACTTCTTGAAGGAAGAGTATTAATTACACTTCTTCTGAGCACTAGAACATATTGCCTAATCTCTCAAAGAATCCGTGAAACCCAAACCATGGCAAGCCCAGCTAATCCCCATTCATAGGATGCCTGGCTTTCCTGCAATCAAGGGAATTGGGAACGTGATGTGTTTCATCAAAGGCTCAGTATCCCCAAGAGGAAGCTATAACCTGTGAAATTTCTAGAGGGGCATAGAAGTCCTGAGGATGGAGGCCAAGGCAAACAGAAGGAGTGGCTATACATTTAGCATAGGATAATACAAACCACGAAGAGAGGAAGGAGCCTCAGGAAAGTTTTCTCAGGCTTAGGAATTACTCGATGTTCACTGCCAGGGAACAGGCAGTTCAGCCCTTACTCGGCCACCTCCCTGAAGCAGTGCATGCTCCTTAACAAAGTATGTCTCAAGTAACCAGGAACTTCTGAACTCTAATCCCAGCTACTGACTCATAGCTGACATTGAGCAAAGTTCCTCTCTTTCCCTCTCTAGCCCTTTAGCTATTAAAAACAAAACTGCAACTATCACCAACAAAATGTATTATTCTAAACTCATGTCACACAGATGTTTGAATTAACTCACTAATGAATGATCCTAAAGTCCTCCATATAAATGATTCTCTTCTTGGTTTCAAAAGTAAATCACCACATAAGTACAGTTTATGAATATGTGATGTGTATCCCTTTAAAATTCTGGAACTGAGGATTTCTTTATCAGTCATTATACTTTTGGTTGCCTTCTGAGAAAAGTGAGCAACGCCTCTGGTAAGAAATGGTACAATGAAGAATACTCTCTTCCCAAACTACCAGGTTTATCTTTGTGATGAACCATAAATCCATGCCTTTCTTTGCTCTTGAATATGATTAAAACCATTTTTATTGCCAGGTGTGTCAGAGAATTTATCCTGGATAATTACAGCCAGAGAACGTTGCCATGTGTGTTTGTCTGAGTCTAGAAAGTGGCTCAGGACAGCCCCTCAGAGTTTAGTTCTCACCACAAGAGCTAACTTGTTGGTCCTGGGAAGATGACAGTGAGTTGTAATTTGAGTCCTATGTTTGAACTTTCTTGTGACTTTGAGCATGATTTCACTCGTAAGATGGCATCAATAATGCCTCTTCTCGATAAATAACTCATTATCACGTTGGCTATAATGTTAACACTGAAATCTCAAACACTATCATTGTTGGACCACAGCCCCTCAGAACCACCTTACCCTGCAGGTGCATGCAGTGCAGTTATCATAGAGAAATGAAGATCCATTGTCATAAACGTCACTGCGAAAGAGGCAACTTCCAAATGGGAGGTCAAACACTTTCCTCTGACCTAGAGGGAAGCAATGGTATAGTTTAAGAAGCCAAGGATGTCCCCCTTTGTCATCAGCAATTACATCACAGGACTGTTAAACATTTTCACAAGACCAGGTAAATCTGGTGCACAGTACTGCCTTAGGTCAGATGTTCCTAGGGGATCCCAGGAGTCGGCAATTTAGAGAGTGTTTGTTAAAAAGAGTTTGAGTCCGCACTGAATCTTGTAAGTTCAACACATCTTTATTACATGTCCATCATAGTGAACTAAGATTACTTAGTTATAGACCTGCCCTCATGGAACTCACAGTCTACTGGGGAGACAAACCCACAAAAGATGACTTCAAAACAACAATATGGTAAGTTCTAGAAAGAAGCCAATCTGGGAGCTATGGGAACAGGGAGGACAGAGAAGACTTCTTGGAGGATGTGATGCCTGAGCTGTATCTTAAAGAGCAAGTAAAATTATCCAGAAGGTGGGTGTTGGCAGGGAGGAGGCAGGAGGAGTCAAGAAATCCCAAGAAGAACTAGAATGAGCAAAAGCGTCTCAGTTGAAGAGATTACAAATCTATTGGCATAAAGGGTGAAGCCAACTCAAATGGTGCATAGAGGCAGAATCCAGCTCCATATGCCAAGTGTCCAACCTTTCACAGGTACCACATCTCTGTAGAATTAGCTTGGTTTTCCCTGATGTGAGGATTTGATTGGTGACCAAAAGGATCAAAAAAGCAACCCCAAATAAGGATTCCAATCCAGTTTCCTCCTTTCTTTCAGTATTTGAGTTTCTACTCTCTGGAGCACATAAAAACATCCCTGAAATGTTACTTTAATTAAGAACTAAGTTAAGAAGTCAAAGATTCATGATCACTCCTCAGATTTACTTTCGCACTCCTCTTTCCTTTTGTAAATGATTAAAAGAAATCTCTATTTACTAGAAGGCCCAATGAAATGTTGAAAATACCTATAAACATATACAAAATGCTATGCTCAGAATTAGAATTGTTGGAATTACGGTTAGTAGGAGTCAAGAAAAATGCTATCTTCCTATCAGAGTCAACCTCCAGGCTAGGATAGAGTATAGACAAAGAATTAAATCATTAGTTTGGTTCTCACCATCAGAAGCAAACTTGCCTCAAAGTGGCAATGAGTTAAAATTTGGGTCTCACATATTGATTCCCTGGTGACCTTGTGTATGATTTCTCCAGGCCTCCAGGCCTCCAGGCCTCACTTAGTTTACTTGTAAAATGGTATCAATAATGCCTCCTCCCAGTAACACATTATCAACTCCATCTACAGTGTTGATACTGAAGTATACAACCACAAACTCTCTCATGATTAGACAAAATTTACCATAATGACTGTATTTGCACCTAGCAAGTATTAATATCCCAACTAAGACAGGTATTCTTACGTGTACACCCAGGTCCTGAGTCTCTTGAAGTTCTTGAGAACTTGCAGACTAAATTAGAGGATTATATGCAAAATACAAAATTCATCCTTTCTCTAGATTTTCCTCTAAGGAACCCCGAGGGTTATCCTGAAGCATCAGAAAGCTGTGTGCCAGCCACCCACCCGTCAGAATCACTTCCGTCGCATCACACCTTAGTTTTAGCACATTCTAGTATAAGAAACATCCCTAAACAGCTCTTTGTGTGTGTGTGTGTGTGTGTGTGTGTGTGTGTGTGCGTTTACTACAAAAATGATGTTGATGTCCATTTTTACTGCTTTAAACACTGTCCTCTATATTAATCCATCAGGGATACATTCCTGTCCTTTAAGAATTAAAAATAGCTCTGCTTCAACTGACCAATTTTTTAAAACTGTGATAACCTGATTTGCCTTTTTCTTATCTTTTAGCTATATGTGCTTCATGTATTTTGTAAGTAGCCTTAAAACATTTTTGGCAAAAGGTAGGATATAAATAAACATATAGATATAATCAAGCTTCCTTCTCCACCAATCAAAATACATCTTCTTCATGGCTGAGCTCCACATTGCCCCTTCAGAGGCCCTTTCACCTCTTAGAATGAACAGCCCCTTCCTGTGTTCCCATAGCTTGTTGCTTTTACTACTATCACAGTCTCAATATTGTTGTATGGATGGATGGATGTATTGGAGGATGGAAGGATGGATGGATGGATGGAAGGATGGATGGATGGATGGATGGATGGAAGGATGGATGGATGGATGGATGGATGGATGGAAGGATGGATGGATGGATGGATGGATGGATGGATGGATGGATGGATGGGTTGGTGGATTGACGCATCAGTAGATTGCATCAATCTACTCACCAAAAGACTCTTCAATGAGTTTATCCCCCTGAACAAATGTGACCAATGACTTAAATTATCCCTCAATAAAATGTAAAGTTTTCCTAAAAATATTGTTGCACGGCTCTTAGCACGGAGCTTTGGCATTGATTAAACACCCCCAATAAGTGGCAGATGATAAGTATTATCATTATTAGTGATGGCATAATTCAAATATGATCCTGGGCTGTGTTGCTCTGAGAGGTGATTTGGAAGCTCTATGTGCACAAACCTCTGATGAGGCTCTTCACTGAAAATGAGAAAAGAGAGGAAACAATGTTGTGATGAAAAATGTAGAGGTATGTCATGTGAACGCATCCTGATCAGGGGAAAATTTAACAGCAAATCAGTGTACAACTACTCAAAAGTCTAACTGGTCTAAGATTTCAGCATCTAGAAAGCATCCTAGTGTTTTTTTTTTCTTTCTGTTTTTTGTTGTGTGGATATGTTTCTTTTTACCCCATCACAGCCCAAAATAAGATAAAACATTCAAAAGAATGGTTCAGAGACTCCTTGTGCAGCCTGCTTTAAGCCATTTCCACATTATTCCCCTGGGGTTTAGCCCATCCAAAAAAGGTCTCATTTGGGAGAATTATGATTTTCGAGTTTCCTAAGACTTGCTGTTCCTTTTGTAGCCTGTCTTATGACCACAAATGGACAGAAAAATCTGCATTCAATACAACAGTCACTGCTCATATGAGAAGCTTCTGAGCTGACTCAGCGTATCCACGGTACCAGCTTCAAAGCATTCATCAAGCCTACTTATCTTTAAGGCCAGGCCCCAAATGCCACCTCCTCTGTGATGACTTTCCCGCTTAGATGGAATGCTGCTTCTAGCATGCCCCACAGCACAATGATTTTGACCACAGTGTACCGGCTAATTCATTTCAGGGGTATAAGAACACATTGGCAACCCAAGAAGCACACATATCAGTGGAAGTGTCTTCAGTCAGGCATGTCTAAATAATTTTCCTTTGTTCTTATAATTATTTCATATATAATTGAAAAGTATATGTGTGTGTGGGTGTGTGTACATGTGTGTGTGTATTATGCACATGGAGCAGGAAGGCAAACATTGTTAGATGAAGAGTTAGCAGCAGAATTCCTCAAAGAGGAGAAAACTGCCTTAGTTTAACAAGAAACCTTTATTTGTCAATTTGGTTGTAGAAAGATAGACTTCAGGCCATGCCTGTGATAAGCTGGGAATGAGAAAAACAAATCAACAGGATGCTTTGGAACTGGGGAGAGCAAACTAGGAAAGAAAAGACGGAAGATTCAAGGAAAGAGAGGGGCTGATAACTGGTAGGAGGCTGGAGCCCAAATAAAAGAGACAAACTGAAATTTTCCTAAAGGTGAAATAGCTGAGAGCTTTAAGAACAAAGAGAGCTTAATATTCCACTTTATGTTGTTCACCGTGCTTCTCTGTTAAGTAATCAGCCTCGTTGACTGCAAATCTTCAGCAAAATCTGCGACATAAGCCTTGATTCAATAGCACCATAGGCTGTAAAAACACAGGATGGCTGGTGTATCTGAAAGGACAAAATGATGAAGAAGGAGAAGGAGAAGGAGAAAAAGAGGAGCAGGAGCAGGAGGGGGAGGAGGAGGAGGAGGAGGAAGAGGCAAGGAACAAAGAGAGAAAAACAGCAGGTGCAGAAACACAAAACCAGTGGTGATTAGGAAAATTAACCCTCTCAAGGATCTCTGGAGACTCTGGTGGGGTTGCTGGATGTTCTGTTGTATTCATATGATGGGTCAAGCTAATTTTATTTGAATCTTAAATAATCTGACCTCAACTAACTCAAGGGTCTAGCCATCATATGGAGAAGCCAATATATAGATTATAAACAAAAGCTAAAGAATCTCCTGCTCTAGAGACTCCCCATCATCAGTTTTCTCCTTTCAGTTGGCGACGCACATGCTGCTCTCCGTGTCCCTGGGGAAGTTGAGCCTAACCTAGCAGGTTAGAGCCTGGGCTTAGGAACCACAGAGACTCGTGTTCAGGTATCCGTAACTCACTAGATGTGCCACCTGCTAGGAATTTACTAATAAGTTACCAATATTGCACATTGGAATTATCTAATATATTTAGTACCCATATGTCAAAGCTTCTTGAGAAATTAAATAATAAAAAGTATATAAAGTGTTTCACATGGTGCCTTGTACATGGTAAATACTCAATAAGAAATAGTTAACACTCCCTTTTTGGGCTATTATTCATTGTTCCCTTTCAAACTTTTCATTTTGTTATCCTCATGCATGCTTTTGCCTCTAAAAGTAATACTAGTCTATATTCCTCTGTGTGTTTACCTCAAATGCCTTTAAAATACATTCCTACTTCTCAACCTACGTCCAATTAAAGATAGTTTCTTCAGTACGGTTCTCCTAACAAGGTAGTATTATCCCAGGTTGTCTGGTGTACCAGGTCTACAGATATAAGGGAAGACAAGAGGGAAGAATCCTCTGTGGAGGCATCAGAAAAAAGGCAAACCCTGTGCACACCTTATGCTCATGTAATTAGAAGTAGTTGTCTCTAACAAGCCATGTAATAGGACATCTTGAGAACCCCAAGATAAACATGTGGATGAAGACTCAGCAGAAAACACTGAGAATCAATTATATTATTCTTTTACCTGAAAACAGTCACTCACCCAAACATTTGGGGCAGCACTGTCCCGGAGGGATGTGGCTAAGGTGCTGAGGACAGGAGAGAATGGGACAGACTTCTCGCACGCACTGTGTCCTGCCTCCCTGAAGAAAAGAGAGAGAGAAAAAAAGCACATTTAGAAAAGCAAGTGCATGGATATTGTGTAATCAAGATATCTGGAACAAACCTAGGGCCTTCCCTGGTACTGGGTCCCTGGGGTGACCACTCAGATCCGTGTAATTTCTCCCAAGCATCCTTTTATCTTCCCTGTAGGATGCACAAATTGTACCTGCAAAAAGACTGCCCCTGAAGAGATGATTACAACATCACCTCTCCATATTTGCCACCACATTTCTTTATCTTTTTCCTCCTCAAGATCAGCCAACTGCCTCATTTTGCCTGGGATTTGGGGCTTTCAGGACTAAAACCAGGAAAGCCTCAGGCAAACCAGGACAGGCTGGCCTCCCGTTCCCACCCTCAAACAAGCAAAGAAACACTTTGGATTTTACAAAGACTTTTCCTCCTCTTTCAGACCCCCATCTTTCTGTAGGTCCTGCAGACGTCTTCCTCCAGGAAGGCTTCCCTTTCTGCCACAGCATGAAGGTGTGCTGGGACGGCTGCATGAGGTTCAGATTAGAGGAAGCAGCCAGTCTGCTGAAGATGAACACACTGAAGGCCAATGTTCAGAAGAACAATTTCACTGAATTCACCAAGCTAACCTAATCTGTGTCCTTAACTAAGTAGAAGGTATATGATGATTGACATTAGAAGGACTGGCAGAGCCTCAGGGACCCACGGAGGCATTCTAGAACCTTTGATAATTTTTCCTGCCCCTCATTGTCAACCCTAACTGTCCTCCAGCACCCATTACCTCTGAAACCCATTCCTTCCTTCTTTACCTCAGCGTCCCCCCTTCTTTCTGCCCATCAGCCTCTCTCCCTTCTCTAGCACGTGAAGACGCAGTATGCCAGCTCCTCCTCCTCTATCCCTCAGCAGAGGTGCCTGTTTTTCCAGCCTCAGCAATTTTGTAACTGAATCTTCAGAAAGCTGGGTCAGAAAAAAAAAAGTACTTTCCAGTCAATTTGCATCCGACAACTTTGCAAGGCTCTTGTGAAAACTATCCCGTGCAATACAAATTGCTATCAAATTTGTGAATAATTAAGGTTTTATTTTTTTTTAGAAAATCAGTAAATTTGGTAAATAGCTCACTAGGCAAATGGATTGGCTTCTCTGGGACTTGAGCTAGAAACCAAACTAGTGGACGCTCAACTACCTGTCATTCCAAGCTGGCCTCAGGAAATGAGGAACTAACAGCTCAAAGATCCCTGGGCCTCTCCAGAGAAAGATTTCCTCACAGCATTTCCTCACACCTTCTCCACCACTGTCTGCATTAACACCAGACATTAGCCGTCTGGATCACATCCACTCCCATCCGAGCATACCACTGCCTCCCATTGTTTCTGCTTTCTCTTCCTGTTCTTGCCATTTTTATTATTATAGTTTATTTTTGGGGAGAGATGGATAAAAAGAGTAGGGCACATTATGTCTTTTTAAATATTTCTTATTTTTAAGCCACTTTTAATGTTGGATTCTTCCCCAAAACCAATAGAGAACATACGAAAATACCACAAAAAGCTCTTCCGTTGTTTTTACATTATTTCCAGATCATCAAGAATCACTCAAAATCTCCGAAGAATCCGTGGCTGTTCTCTGTGAGGTTCCTCACTCAACTCTGTGGAATCCATACATCTGGGCTTTCACCAGATGCCAGAGGCACCTAGTGTGAGTCTAGGTCAGACTCTGAGGTCTGCCCCGGCTTATACATAAACCACAAAAGCCACATCTAGAGGGAGGATATATGCTGCCCCGAGCTTTTAATTTCAACAAAATTTATCTGCAAGCAACTTCCTAAAATCTTGAAGCTTCAGGCCACACGAGGTTGCCTGTGTGCCGGCTTCTCTTAGACGCACAGAGAACATATTCTTTTCATCGACAGTCTCTGTTCCTGCTGGATCAGCATCTATTTTTCAAGCATATTTTAAAATTAAAATTTTTAAAAAATATTGCATAGTTGCATAGGAGTTAACTTGTCCAACACTTTGGAAATCTGGCAAAGGATTATGTGTACTCCAGTAATTTTCCTTACAATAAGGTTAAAGAGCAAGTTTTGCATACATAATGCAACAGCAGTTTGTGCTTCCCAGGAGTCTGTTAAAGTAACTTGAACTCCAATCTGAGCTTGCTGGTTTAGCCAAGTTTTATTTTGTTTGGGTTGCAGTACTGTGGCAGAGCCCAAGTCCCGGGGCTGCATTCCAATTAATGCCTCCAAAGAAAGTCCCAGGCCCTTTCGGCTCACAACCTGCTTCTACGATTTCAACTCAGCAGGGACTCTGGTTAAACCATAAGCTGTGGCTATGCTGTAAACTAAGAAAGTTAAAATAGCAGAAGTAAACATTTCTGTTTCTAAAAATGCACTAATTCCTACTGTAGCTGCACTAACTCAGATTCTATCAGATTATCACAATCACTTTCTAATTGGCTTCCCTGCCTCAACTCTTTTCCACTGATCCATCTTGGAAGGATCAATATGTCCAGGACTCCTTTCCAACATCCATCCATCACTTCATTATTTGATGAAATATTTGTTTAAGGCCTACCATATGCTGGGGATACAGCAGGGAATATAACATACAAAAATTACTCTCTTTATGGAGGAATTTATGGAGGGGACATCAAGAACTTTGCAAAAAGTAAAGTCTGCTTCCCTGAGTCACCATATGGAAATTTATCCACCAAACACCTGCAACGAATGGTTAAATGAGCAAGAAATACATTTTGTTGCCTTGAAACACTCAGATGCATTAGTTCTTTATTACAGTTAGCCTAGTTTGCCAAGATACTCCATAATCTTCTCTCCAATCTTCTTTCCTCCCAACTCCAACATAGAGAAAGTTCCAGAGCATCTTATTTCTTTGCTGTCTCCAAGCACATCTTGTGCCTCTCATCTCCTTTATGCATACCTCTTTCCCTCTTTCCCCCCATCACTGACCCCTATGGAAATCCTGCTTCTTTCAAGGTCTATCTCAAGCCTCTTCTCATCTGTGAGGACTTCTAGATCCCTTCACTCCCTAGTAACCTCCTCCATCTTCCCATATCTCTTCTTTTCTCATCTGTTCTCCTGTATTTTTGATGCATGCATAAAAGTTTAACCCCGCAAGACGACATCGGTTTTGCATCCAAGCTAGACTATCGTGGGGGCAGGGAACAGTCCTTTGAGTCTAATATCCTGGAAAGTGATGGGCTCAAGGAAATATCTCAGTAAAATGTGCTGAATGAAAGGAAGAGCCACCACATACAATGAGCTCTAGAATCCAAAGGAATTTTTCGGACCACTCTAACTACAGGATGCTGATGAGATGGCATAGTTCAGGGCTATCTGCCTCTGCTTACCTTTGTATCTCCCTGGGTTTTGCACATTTTAGGTACCAACTAAATGTTTGTTGGTGCTAATACTCCAAAAAGCAACACTCGGCTTCAACCTGTAAAGCTGGTAAAATTCCTAGGATCTCGAGTATTTTGTTAAATGTTTGAAAATTTCTAGGTGGTTAAAATACATAGAAAATAATGACTATATTCTCAACAAGGAAAGGAATGCTAGGAACTTCCATAGTACTGGTGAGCCGTGATTTTCACCATTTGCCTTTCCTTGGAAAGGAAAGTTTGTTCTTTAGAGGTGGTCATTTGTTCTAACTGCATATCCAATTGCTTCTCCAAAAGTAGCTGTTTTTAAAGAAAGACATGAAACTTGTCTCAGGTCTATCTTCTGCCCCCCTTATTTTTGTTTTAGCTGATTCAGTCAAGAACACAAATGCTTTGTGTCAAAGTTTACGCCAGAGCAGCAGTTTTGTTGCATAATAAAAATCTATCTTTTTGAATGTAGTGATGAGTGCAAGATGATAAAACCACAGCCATGTGCATGCAGGATGCTTCTCCCACCCCTGAGGACTGCTGAGAATTGGGAGCTGGAAATCGTCCTGTAGCATGTGACATGGCACTCATCCCTTGACCAGGATGCAGAGCCTGGCACCCAAATAGGAGGTGGGAAGCAGAGCAGTGCTTTTCCAACCAGTTACAACCAATCAGCTTCACTCAACCACATTCTAGAGTGATTTTTTTTTGTAATGTTCAATTCTTTGATGAGAATGGAGTTCTCCCTTGATTCCAGATGAAGGTGGGAACAAGGGAAGAAAAAACCGGAGGGGCTAGTGTAGGGGAGAAATACATCTTGAGTACAAATACATCTTGAGTACATAATTCTTACCTCACAACAGCCAGTGGTGCAAAGCTGATTTACTAGCAGAGCACCCACTCTGAATTACGAATTGGGTCAAAAAACTTCATGAAAAAACATTTCCTTAGCCATGCCTCTCTTTGACCTGGAAATTTATTTTGGTAAAGTTTCAGAGCATGACAGTTACTTCCAGGGGTAAAGGTCTTGGTACTTGACTTCCCCTGTTCTCAGCCAGTGCAGAACAGAAAATCAAAGCAGAGAAGGGGCAGCAGGGGAGCTGTCAGGCTGTGGAAGGAGAAGTAGAGTGGACAAAGTGAGAGAGGACACCCCAAATTATAGTGGGTGATGAGCCCACTGAGAAAGAGAGAGAGAGAGAGGAAGGTATATATAGACACACACACACACACACACACACACACACACACTACATTGGCATATTTGTATATACCACCATGGTATAATAATTTGTGTGTGTGTTTGTGAGACTTACCTACTAGATCAAGGTTTTTCAGCTTTGGCACTAATGACATTTTGGGTCAGATAAGTCGGTTTTAGGGGGCCATCCTGTGTATTGTAGGATGTTTAGCAGTATCCACTAGATGGATACTATCCACTAGATGCCAGTATCACCCTTCATTCCCTGGTTGTAACAAACTGAAATGTCTCCAGATATTGCCAGATGTCCCTGGGGGACAAAATCACTCCCAGTTGAGAACCACTGCATTAGCCCAATGTTTTCTCAAGGCACAGTCCAGGAACCTGCATTTTTAATAACTTTCCCAGATGAATTCAATGCTGCTGTCCAAGGCACTGCATTTTGCAAAATGCCTCACTAACACAAGCTTCCAGCAAACAGGGATTAAGGCTCATTTATCTTGTTAGTTCCCCCAGCAGCTAGCACACATCATAGCTCATAACATGCACTCAAGACATGTGTTCTGAATGATGGAGCACCTTTTCAGGTGAAGGAGCTTTCTCTGAGAGAAGGACCAGGTCCCATTTCACCTCTCTGGTGGCTAGAGGCCACTTTTATTCAGGCTTGTGAAGGATGTGGGTGGGGGGAGCAGGGGCGGGGAGAGAGTTGTGATTGAGGTTGATAGGGTTGAATTGTGCTTCACCGAGGCATCTGTGCTGAGACCAATGCAGGCTTTATCATCACAATTTGTGAGGATTCTGGGAACTTTCCACCCTCCAAATCTGAACATTATGCTATACATGGGTTTTTGTTTGCAAGTGATAAAATAAAACTCGACTCTGATTGCACACACAGAGAGTCAAGGACATGTCAGCAACGCTTGACCAAGATACTTATTTTGTCCCATAAAAATCTTGAGCAAACAAGGACCCCTAAGAAGTGTCCACTGGGCTAAGAAAAACAAAAACTCTTTGTCCTTCACTATTTACTCAGAGAACCATGACCTGATGCTCTGTCTTGAGAATCAAGCCTGAAACAAATTCTTTCTATTTTTCCCATCGATTAATGTTTCTAAGTCCAATTGTATTGGTGTTCATATTATTGTTTTGGTTTCCTATTGCTGCTGTAACAAATTACCACACAGACTTAGTGGCTTAAAACAACACACATTTATTATCTTACAGGTCTGGAGGTCAGAAGTCTGAAATCAGTTTCACTGAGCTAAAATCAGAGTGTCAGCCAGGCTACGTTTCTTCTGGGGCTCTAGGGAAGAATGTTTCCTTGTCTTTTCCAGCTTCTAGAGGCTGCCTGCCTTCCTTGGCTCATGGCCTCCTTTCTCCATCACCAAAGTCATCAGTGTAGCATCTTCAGATCTCTCTGACTCTGGCCCTCTGCTTCCATCATCACACCTCCTCTGACTCTAACCCTCCTGCCTCCTTTTTCAGGACTCTTGTAACAGGGCCCATCTAAATAATCCAGGATAATCTCCCCATCTCAAAATCCTTAACTTAATTACACCTGCTAAGTCCCTTTTGTCACATAAGGTAACAGTCACAGGTATTAGGGATTAAGACATGGACATCTTGGGGGTCGGGGAGGACATTATTCTGCCTATCACAAATATTATTAAAGAAATGCCATTTAATTTATTTCACTGTGCAATCCCAAGTGTAATATTTCAGGCTTCATGTCACCATGACACACTAAAATAACCTGTTCTATCAGCCTTTCCCTCACTGAAAAAGCTAGTTTTTCCCGTGGTTTTCAGAGAGGAAAAGATAGCCAAGAATCTCAGTTTAAATACTGGTCATATAGTTACTGAACTGAACATCCACTTCTTGTCTGTTCTTCTTCCTATACTCATCCCTAGTTATTTCATTATACCTTTTAGAAGGTGACATTCAAACCAGAGAATCAGTTTCTCATCCTATTCACTCTTTCCTTATTGTCATAGGCAAACCGTAAGTGCTGATGGACATCTTCAGGAGCAATTTCTGGGTGTTAATGAAGTAGAAAAATCATCCTGTTTGCCAACAGCCCTCTTCAGATGCACAGGCCAGCCCTGCTGGACAGCAGTAATCCCCTAAGTTGAAGTTGCTACCAAGCTGTGTAACTTGGCCAGTCATCCTCAGGCCCATGTCGCCAAGCCCTGTAGAGATTTCCATGTCCTCTGATGGCCAGACAGATGACTCCCAAAGAGTTCAACTATGTTCATCATATTCAAAGACAGTTGCAGAAGACTGTAGAAAAGTACTGGCCTCATCAGAGGGTTTGCATGGCACCACAGTGAGGCCTTAGCCCGCTGACAGCGCAGCTCAAGGCCATCTTTCAGCTGGTGCTTAAGTGAGCACGCCAGCCCAGCTATGGTGACAACATTGGACTTCAAGTGCACACAAAGGCAGAACCAAAGGTCATAATTTTGTTAAATAAATATTAGATTCATAAATAAATAGGTGATTTATATGTGTTCACTATTAATTCACTCATCCCATTATAAAAGGGGGTTTCACTATTGTGTTTGCTCAAGCCTCATATTTAAAGGTAAAATTCATCTGTCTTCCTCTTTGAGTCCTGGTTCTTTGTTCTTTCTTGTTAGCTGAACGGCAGATTTGGTTTTTGTTTTTGTTTTTTTAATGTTTTTAGTTTGAAAAGGAACATTCAGAAATTCTTTCCATTCCCCAAACCCAGCTTTCCGCACAGGTGGACACACAAATCGCTGATAAGACTGGGATACCATATGAGGCAAATTCTGACTGGTTCTGGGTGTCCACAAATACCTTACTCCTTTCTTTGTCTATTTTAGAAGGAGGAAGACAAGACCGCCCTATGGGACCACATGCAGATGAGATCTCTGAACAAATGCCCTGGGAACCGAGGGGTGAGGAAAGCCCTGGGAATCGGAATAGATTTGCCAGCTCTGGTCTGTTTGGGGTCTGAAAGCAGGTGCTGAGGGATGGCTGGAACACAAGTGATCTGCCCTGGGGAACGTGATACCCTTTCCAGGACTCACTGAGCTGAGAGGTAGGGGCTTCCTGATAAGGAGCCTGAGAATCTGGCCTTGTCATGCCGGCGAGCATGGGTGTTCCCTCTCTGAACAACCAGTAAATAAACAAATAAATCCACCAGAGAACACCCTCCTAATATTTCAGATTCTCAGAAACCTCGCAGACCACCATGGTAGGACATTTCTCAACTGCCACCCAAAAAAAAGAGCAAAAGAAAGAAAACGAGCCCTTTTCCTTTTCTTGCCATTTGTATCAAAGTTCAACCTTTCATCATCATGTAAGATTCAAAGCTGTTACAAGCCTACTGCTGACACATCAAACGCTTTATCTACAGTCTGGCCCGCTTCCAGAGAGATGAAAAGAGGAATCATTCAGAACTCACACCTCCTTATGAGTTATGAGCCATTCCTGAAAGGGAGGAAATAACACCATTGTGCAGAAGAAAACTCATTTTTCATGTTCCCCAGACTGTCTACACTGCAGCAAAGATGGATATGAACTAATGAGGAAGCAACAAGGAGGACTTTGATGGAGGCAAGAGTCTCTAGGAATACCGACCTGTAAAGGCAGAAACCCAAGTATCACTGATGAACTGTTTCTCTAAAACCTTTCTGTTGACCTTCAAGTGTTTTAACTACCAAAAATAGTTTATGTATTCTACATGCTTTACATATTGTTTCATTTTGTTTCCATAATGTTTCCTTTGGATCTATCATTTGCCCCAAACTAGGTTGAGAGTTCATGGAGGGCAGAAGCCATGTTAATATTTCTTCCGTCTTCCACAAGCTCCTTTGTCCTCCGCCTCTGTCCTCCTAATTCAACAACAAGAACATAGTAACATCAGAAGTGTTTGGTTTTCAGTTAAACACATACTTGTTGGTTTGTCAGTGAAAGCCGAAAATAACTCAAAAATGTTTGTGCTCCAATGAGGTTTCCCGAGGTACAAACATATCTGCTATTTTGAAATGAAGTAGTCTTAATTAAGACATGTCTGGATCCCCTCATCGTATTAAGATTATACTTTAAGATATTTCCTAAACTTAGTATGTCTGAACACACTACTAAAAAATAAGATTACAATTAAACTGTATTTTAATTTCTGAATAGAAGTTGACCAGTCACAGCATTTTGGCTTTCATTTGCCCATTAAATAAATATTTGAGTTTTTATCTGTTAGACACTGTGGTCTTTAAATGAAAAATTTCAAAATCTGCATTAGTATATATTACCGTGTACAGTTCTCTATTTTGTATCAGGAGACAATTTCCTAAAATTCTAAAAAAAAAAATCTAAAATGTTGTAAGTAAAATACCATAGAGTCCTATAAATACTCTGGCCTCCATCAAGGGACACTGTCCAGGGAGACTAGAGGTTTCTGGCACTATTCATGCAAACCGGTGATGTCCCTGGGTATTGCTCTTAACAACCAATTCTGTTTGTGTTCTGAAACAATCAGGCTGCAACCCAGTCTTGGCAAACTCTTGGGATAAGTGTAATCTAGGCCAAATACGATCAAAGGCAAAGAAGTATACAGGCTCTTGGAAACAGCAGTGGTGGGAGGTTCCAGTTTGAGCCAAAGCTAGTGTTTTGACATGTCTGGGCAAGTCCAGTGAAAGGGAGAAGATCACCTGTTTGGCTTCTAATGAGAAAAAATCCATCCTAATGGAGAAAGAGACGCAGCACAACACAATCACCAGTTACTGAGCCTAGTTGCAGAAGGAAGGCATTATTATGAATATAACTTGGCATCTGTCACTCAAGTCATCCCAAGTCCAGTGCCAAGGAGGCCCATGTCGGTCCTAGGGGAGAATGATGCTGAAAGTAAAGCCTAAAAAAACTGTGTCACTAAAACTTCTGTGAAATGTTCAAGTATGGGTCCCACTGATTTGGGATTCCTATAATTGAGTAAAATACACAAAAAATAAAGTGATATTG
The DNA here is from genome assembly GCA_031878705.1 of Tapirus indicus. Classification (NCBI taxonomy): domain Eukaryota; kingdom Metazoa; phylum Chordata; class Mammalia; order Perissodactyla; family Tapiridae; genus Tapirus; species Tapirus indicus. The sequence goes on along the minus strand of CM062917.1, from coordinate 127,060,193 downwards.
GTCCTTCCCACTTCCCCATCACACTGCTTTGTCATTGGAGGCCTCCAGGATTAGTGGCAATGCACAATCAAAGAGAGTGGAAGTAGTAGCCACGCCAGGCTGAGAACCAAAGTCCCTGGAAAAATGGTGGCAGTGCCAGAGTAAACAATGGCAGACAGACATGGCAGAAGATGGAATCTTATCCAGCCCAGGAAAATGATATTTCCTCTACCATGAACTCTGACTTTCTAGGAAGACTGGCCATCAGTGTCCAGCATTGGACAATATAAAATAGCACCTATAGACAAGGCATAGGTATATTCTCTAACAAATGGATTCATATATTGGCCAGGCAGAAAGAGATAGTGCTTGTGTCTTATAGAAACAATGAGTTATATTAAATTGAGCTTCTCCTGGAATAATATCAGGCCAGATTCAAAACCGTTGTCTTGTAATCTTGGCCAGAACATGCTGTGGAGAGGCCAGAAGGGAGTAGGTACCTCAGCGAGGCAGCAGCTGGGTGGAAAGCTTGTCTAGTCCTGTATGAGGTTGAGTAGATGACAGCTCCATAACTGTGACAACATGCTTAGCAATTCCAGGGACTTTTTTCAAGCAGGATGGAGAATCATAGGACTGGACAGTTTAAATCCTTAACCTCTTTAAATGGAATGGAAAAAAGTTCTACCTAAACAACATAATTAGTACCATATTTCAGAAAATGATGCAGAAATGACAGCAATTCAGGACTGGTTTTTTTTAGGTCATAGCTAGGACAGAAGTTCAAGTGCTTGTTAAAACCACCCTCAATGTTTCAGTGGAAACCGAGGACAGTCTCCATGGTTCCAGTGAAGCTAACAGAAGAAGAGTGGAAGGCCACCTTTGATGGGAATCAGAGGACGGCCAATCCATTTAAACAGCTCTCAGGACTTTAGCGGTGAGTGGACCAGAAACAAGCCACTCAGGACATGCCCAGGGGCTCTCTTTAAAGACCAGCATTGAAGAGAGATATTTTAGGGGCAAATGTCCAGGACTCAGGGAGGCAATGGTTCAGAAATATCCACCATTTTATTATACCAGGCCAACTGGAGGATCTTGAAAACAGATTAGGTGGAAGTTTACATACTGAAGGTGGAACCTCTAGCCCGTTTTTGACCAAGAAATCCAGAAAATCACTTTTTAAATTGGTCTGTTATTTATAAAAAGCCTCATCAACCAGTGCCACAGTTTGGTTGTCAAGTTCAGAGAAATGATATAAACAAGTAGCTTAAAGTATACGACCAACTCATGCTAAGAACATTGCTAGTTCTGACTGTTTGAATATATTTGTGAGCTGAAGAATGGTTGGTACTTTCACAAGTGTGCAGCTTGTGGATATTGCCCTTATAGTAAAGTATTTCTCTTAAGTTTTAGATAAGACATAAAATTTTTATTTGTTCTAAGTAGCTATCTGATAAGGTCTGTTTTGGGACTCTGTGGATGAGACCCCAAAACAAACTGCCTCCATCTCTCCTCCAAAAATTGCTAAGGTGGAAAATACACTTACTTTTATGTTATACATTTTACCTAATATAACTTCACATGAACATTCATGGGCAATGATTATTTAGTGTTTTTGTTCCAGGAAGGTGTTTCCACTGGTCTAGGACAAAGAGTATGATCTACTGAGCCTTTTAACTGGTCCAGTCTGAGGCAACATTTAGGCTCAATTCTTGGTCCCTCTTTTGCAAACCCCCTCAGGCAGACTCTAACTTTGAAATCACAAGTGACCCATTCTCTTGGATTCATTCTGCCTGGAAAATTGTTGCTCTCATTATAACAGTAATAAAACATGCTATGGTGGGGGAACTTGGGTGACCACAAAAAGATAAGGATTCAGAATCCATAGTTCTCAAAGGGTCTAATAGGTTTTACTTTAAAAAGCAGAAGAGTTCTTATAACTTGGAAATGAAAGGAGCAGTTCTCAAACATTCCCAACTCCAAAGCGTACACAGGAATGAAGAGCCCCAGTTATACATGTTCCCAATGTTATAGGGAAAAGCCTGCAAGTCTTCAGAAAGGTAATTTCCCTCATCTGATACTTAGATGTGAGGTCTGCATTGAAATATTCTCAAAACTCCAAATCTGATCTATTATTAGAGTTGTAGAAACAACAATATCCATGAATGTGGAAATGATGCCAAGCTCCAGGTAAACGGGTGATGAATCAAAAATTTTAGGAAAAATAATGACTTTTTTAAATGTTTATGAAATCCTAGTCCATGAAGACATGAGCAGATCTGTGCCATAATCACAGTACAAACCAGGAAAGCTTCCAGATCCAAAATCAAGAAGGAAAACGGGAAACTCACATGGTTCAAAGGAATAAACCACAGGGGTTAAGAACTCCTTCAGATCCCCAGTTCTATCCCTCACTACTGTGCATCAAAGTTACTTTACTTCTCTAAGTGTCAATTTCTTCATCTGCAAATAAGGAAAAACACGAGTTCCCAGTCTCACAGAGTTCATATAAAGAGGATGGAAGCAAAGCTTTTAGCCCAGGGCCTGGTGCATAGTAAGTGTTCATTAAATGTTAGCTCTTACAAATATTTAGGGTCAAATTAATTTTGAATCCCAGCCAGCTCTATAAATTAATATATGAGTGACCTTGGGCAATGTATTTAATCTGAGTCTTGGTTATTTTATTACTAAATAATGCCATTTTCCTCACAAAGCCGTTGTGAAAATTTTATGAGTGAATGTGCTAAAAGTGCCCAGCACAGTACTTGATCTATAAAAGTCACCAACAAAAATGAACCTTTGGTACCCTCACCCCCACCCTGCTCTCTTTAGGATTAGCCATCCAAAGCTATATTTCACTGGCCAAGATAATAGGGCTGTGAAAGGTACAGGGCTGCAGTGACTTTTCCTCTGAGTTAGTTGGAGAACATTTGTTTTCCTTGGCACCAGGAACACATGAGTAGTCTTTGTGGTGTACAGTAGTGTATACATTGCCCATGTATTTGCATAAAGTTTCAAAGCACTTTTTTGATATATGCTGTATGACAGCTGCTGTCACAATATATTTATATAAGTTCTACACAGATTTAATAAAATAAACTTGCAAATGTTTGTTTTCCTAAGAAGGGGTGTGTTTTGGGGTTGGTGCGGATAATCATTTCATCTCACTATAGAAAGTAACGCACACTGGCACTCTCCCTTGCTCCAATGCCACAAATAGGCTGGTGTTCCCTATGAATATGTGAAGCAACCCCACAGATATAGTAGGTCACTGTATAACCAATTTTTTAAATGTAAAAAACAGCCTTCATGGGTGCCATAACCACAATCTATCTGAGCTCTAGAGGGAAGGATGAAATAGAAGGCTGTGACTTTTAGCACACAGAATCCCTCAGGCTAATTGTCAGATCCCCAGCTGGCTGTCCATCTTTCTATAAGAAGGAGTTAGCCAGATTGAAAGACAATAAGTTCTTTCCAACACATGCCAACATTTACCTCAGTCTTCTTTCAGAGGCACTAGAAGAATTATCTGGATTGACCAAATCTTTCCATCAAAAACATCAAGGTAATTTACACTCAATAATCTCCTATAGCATTTCCTAAACTAGTACTTTGTAGAATCCTGTTTCATAAAAGGTTAATAGGGGTTCCATGACACAAGGCTTCTACAAAGAAATGAATAAGGTTATGTTAGATAGGTTTCTTTACTGCAGGACTTTTCTTATCCTTTAATGCATATGGCTATCCAATGGGGAGAACACAGGATATGGTGTTTCTCAAACTTATTTGACCATAGAACCCTCTTGTCATGGCATATAAACAAATTCTGGTACAATATAATGAAGAACACAATTTGGAAAATGCTAGTCAACTTCAATTTACTACTGTAAGTCTATCTTAAGTATCTACACAGCCACAGGGTCCTTCCTCCTTGGCACAAATTTCTTGGTGACAATTTTTGGTTAAGCAAGTCCCAATATTGGGCAACCAATATTCCTTAATTGAGCAATCAGTTCTGTTCCCCAAAGCCTTCTCCTGTCCCCATAAATACTATATTAAATAATACGATCTTCAAATTCAATTTAAGATTATATTTTTATAGATTCCAAAAACCACTCTGACAATGGTTTTTCTGTTTGTTTGTTTGAAGGATACTGTCAATGCAAGCTATCTCAGGACTCCCATTCATTTTGTTTTTGTCTTTTTCAGGACTACCTTGAGTTTTTTTGGAAATTTTACACATTTTACTACAGAAAAAAAAATTCTAGGCGTCAACATAGACCTTTTCCAATTCTATAAACCAGGTCACCCTACCAATGTCTGGCATTTCTGGAATATTTATAAATACCACAGTATGAAAACTCTACCTCTCACATCCTCTGAAAACAGAGCTAGCTACAAATTCCCCAGGCAGACCATGTGGAATATGTGGTTTCCATGCCTTTAAAACGGGTCTTTGTAGAACATGCTGAGGAATATTTCAACCGTGTCTTTCTCTTGTCTTTTTTTGCCTAGTAAACTTGCGCCTCAATCCTTGCCTCTGGGTGGGCTTAAAAAAGTGACACGACATGTTGTAAACAAATAGAACCCTTCTAGAATCCTCAGTAGGTGGTAATGACAGAAACAAAGATCCAAGGGAAAGGCTTGTTTACCCCTATAGCTCCCTTTGGGTGGGACTTCATGGGATCACAAGTAAGGCTGTGACTGGGCAGCGCTGGGCTAGGTTAGGTCAAGGAGCTCCGTAAACAGAGTAAAAGAAGGGAGAAGCATTGGGGATCAGACGTGGACATCAGGCTGGGAAAACCCAGATGGATCAGTGCCCTTCCCTGTGCCTCTCCTCACTTGTGTACAGTGTTTTAAAGAGGCAGGGCTGAAATAGCATGAATTTCACACCCATCTCTAGTCCCTCATTTCTCTGATATTAAAATTAAAGTAATAATATCAACAAAACAATATTTTTTAAAAGCATGAGAGATTTGAAGCAGTTTCCCTGTTAATATTATTTTGATTTTTACTCATGACCTTCCAATTTGTCTCAACATTCATACACAATCTTATATGTACAGTTAAGGACGGTATCTTTTTCACCACCATGTCCCCAGTGCCTAGAACAATGTCTTTTTCTAATAAATAATTGCAGCTTTTGTTGATAGACTGCAATACTATTGGGTATCTACCTTCCCCACTTGAAATTCTAGCAAGCAGTTTTCATGATTTTCCATAATTAACATTTTATTGCCCATTTAATATTCCATCCTGTTGATATTCTTGATAATGAACTCATAAACACTCCTCCAAATTCCAATTCTGTCCTTAGAGAAGAGAGGTCCCACACAGAATCATTCGGGCTAATCACCATATCCCCAGCTGGCTGTCCATTTGTCCATGTGAAGGAGTTGGCCAGATGTAACATACAATGACAATTTGTCCTTAACTGCACCCAAACTCCTCTCTTCCCCTTCGGGTGGGTGGATCCCATGGTTGGTGCCTCCTCCCAGGTGGGCAGTGTACACATCTGGGAACCTCTAGATTGGGGGGCAACAAAGATATCTTATGAGCATTTCTGGACAGACACACAGGAACCAAAGGGCAATGGCAATGTTAAGAAAACCAGAAAAAAAGTGAAAAATGATTTGCTTTATATTAAAACTAGATGTGGATTCCTAATCTGTACCATATGTGGGAAATTTAGCTTAACCCAGTGGTCTTCAAACTTTTTGATCTTGGGATCCTTTTACACTCTTAAAAGTTACTGAACCCACCAAAGAGTTTTTGTTTGCATGGATTATATCTATGTATCAATATTTACTGTATTAGAAATTAAAACTGGGAAATTTTTAGCACTTTTTCATTTAAAAATAACAAAAATCCAATTACATTAATATAAAACATTTTTATGAAAAATAACTATACTTTCCAAAACAAGCAAACAAAATCATTGAGAAAAGTGACACTGTTCTACCTTTTTGCAAATCTTGTTAATGTCTGGCCTACAAGAAGACATTGGGTTTTCCTATTTGCTTCTTTCAATTTATTGCAACATGTTGTTTTGGATGCAATATATAAAGAAAATCCAGCCTTATACAGACAGGTAGTTGAAAAATAGAGGAGGATTTTAATAACCATTTCATATCATTGTAGATGTTCTTTTTTGATACTGTACCAACATTCAACAATCTTAAAGGTTGGTTGTAATGCAAAATTCAAAACCATATCTTGTACTTTGAATGGAGATTCTTCCCATGCATGACTTTTGTAATGCTATGCACTGGTCATTTGGACAATATTGATTTAGGCAGATCTTCCAAATGTTAGTATATTTCATTATCAAATATCAACAATAACTCACATTTATTAATATCACCTCTTACCTCTTCAGAAAAGTCTTTAACTGTTAGAAAGCTGTCAAACTCACAGTGGCAAATAAAGGTTTTCCAAAATTCCAATTTTCACATGAAAGTTCAGATTTTATCACTGGCAATAAAGACTGCCATTTGTTTTCCTTGAAGTGACATATTCATGGTTTGTTTTTTTTTTTTTTTGAAAAAATGTCTGCCAAATGCCCAAGCCTGAATAATTTGTCTGTCAGTCATTCTTTCAAGTAAAAATGGAATTTCATGAAAAAAGCAGTTGGTTCAGCTCACAACTCAAATAAACACATAAGTGTTTTTCCTTTCGATACCCACTGTATTTCAACATTCAGCACATTTTCATTTTGCATATGTCCCATGTTAAAATGATGCATATTGAAGGGTAAGATTTTAATAAAAAATGAACAGTTCTTAGTTTCATCAAAGACATTTTTAGTAAAAATGACTTTTTTTATTTTAAATGAGAGTACACGGTGGTGACCAATACAATGACCACTTTGGTGCCATTGCTTTGACCTGTGCTAAGGCTCTAGCACTTTTACTTACCATCAGTGCAAATGTGAACATAGCCCAAGAGTCAAGTAATGTCTTAGTATTATGATAAAAATAGTTTTGAGTTTGTGAACCCTCTGAAACAGTCTTGGGGATTCCCAAGAGTCCATGGACGACGCTTTGAGAACTGCTTACTCAAATGCTTTGACTTTTACATTCTTGAGGTCTACCTCCATGAAGTAAGTCTTATAACCATGATAAACAAAGGAAAGTACAGCAGCACATTTGGGTCATAGAAATGAACTCCATGGCCCCAGGGAAACACTGTGCGTCATCGCTTCAATCGGCAAGTTCACTTAGTGGACTATAATGCCATATGGACTATGGGACAAAAAAGGCATAATCAACACCACCCACAGAGTCAGCCAGATATGGACAATCAAAGCCTAAAAACACCGGTTTTGTGCCAGTAAAACTGTCAAGAGTCTATATTAGTCATTTACACCCATATTTTCAGGTATTCCATAGAAAAAAGAAAGCCCTTTGTGTGGGTGAAAAATGAAGTACAAACCTAGGAGGCAAGACTGAGAAAGAGCAGATGCTTATGTCTCTAGAGTTTGTACTTTTTCTCTAAAAACACATCTGTCATCAACTTTAACTTAGAAGACCAACAAAGCACTTTTATAAATAAACACAGTGGCCATTTTCATTTTAGCGACTGAATTCTTGGTGATCAATCTGATGGCCATGAAATGCCAGCTAACCCTTCTTCAATATGCTTTAGGCAAAGTGTCCTCACAAGATGGTCATTGTCTTGAGTAAACCAGGACCTACAAGAGTCAGAGCTGGTGTGCTGAAGACAACAACGTGGCAATTTTATTAGCTGCTTGCTTAGAATTTTCATCTAAAGAAAGCTGAATGAGAAGTTTCCATATTCCCCTCATTTCAAAATCCAAAAAATCCTTGCATTAAGTTTGACCCATAAAGAAGAAATAATCCAGTGGAGAACCTGTGATTCATACCAACGATGGCAGTTAATAAAGTCATCCTTTGACTCCACCTGGTCCTGTTCCCCCCCCCCCACTGGTCCAAATCTATCTAGAGCCACAGCCTCATCCCAGTTCCCAGATCAATCAGGGCAAAAGAAAGTAGGAGGTGAACCCATCTTAAGCCCTCTACCTTCCCAACTCCCCAGAGGTAGTTGATAATGAATCACCTTCCTTACTAGGCTGGGCCAGGAGGTAACATTCTAACACTGAACCCAAGTAGGGGATCTGGAATTGTTCCTGAAACTCCAAGAGTTCTTGAGCCTTTATCTTGATGCCTCTTGGTCATGGGCATCGCCTGCTCTCCCAAACTCCCTGGAGCTGGACAGGCTAACTGATAAACCCTGTTTCAGCTTCCAAACAAATGTAAAAGCCTAATAGGTAGGTCAGAAATATCCTGGCAGCTGTATCTCCAGAGCTTTTCCTTTTAGGCACTGGCAGCACATGAACTGACTCTAGGCTCCCCACCCATACCCCAAATCTGGTTCATAGATAAACATGCGTAGGACCTGAAATGAGTACAAGTCTCCCCATCTGCTCTCACCCAAATTGAGTCATGCTTTCAGGCTGGGCTTCTGCCTCGTCCCTTTTTTAATCACTAAACACTTCTGCCTAGCACCACTAGACCTAGAACCACTTCTTTCTCTGCCCTTGAACCCGGCTAAGGGGTAGAAGCCTCCTTCTTGTAGGCAGAACTTCCTAAAGAGGATCTGACACTTTCCTCCCTGGATGTGTGAGCACCGTGCACTCCTGACTCCCAGAAGTAGACGCCGTCCTCCTGGGATCCCTCTGCCTCATCTCAGTCCCCAGGTACTAACTATTTGCCCAAAGCTGGGCAGTGGAGGTCCTACTCCCCTGCACCTGCTCCTCTGCCTGGTTGCACCTCAACTTTTTGAGCCTACCCTCTGCTTCCTCCCCCAGGCTGTCACATCTGGGAGCTGCTGTGCCTCCTAGACAAATACAAACACATATTTAGAAGTTAAAGAAAGCAAATCAGAACATCATTTTAAACATCATAAAGTCCTTGATTAAAAGATAAAGTTAAAGTTTATGATTTCCTCGGCAAATCATTTTCAGGGGTATATGTTTGTTATGTTTAGGGGGAACAAACCATTTTCAAGCTTATTTATAAACAGCAATTACATAATTATATACAAACAATTTGCACGGAGTCTACAGATTCATTTTATCTATTTGTTAAAACAGGACTCCTGAGTCATTGTTTACAAATTACTGTGCCTTTATATCCTCCACAATTCTGGAAATCCTGCATTACCTGACACCTAGAGAAGAATCAAGAGTCAAACCCTAGGCCGGAGTTTTTCCAAACACTTTTATTTTGGACACCTGCATCAACTACCCAAGTTATTTGCTAAAAATGCATATTGCATAAAAACGAGGCCACCTTATACCTACTGTATCAGAATCTGCATGCTGAGCCCAGGATTTTAATGAATACTTCATACTCAGGATTTGTGGTATTAGTCGTATTAGTACGTCACACATCGGGATAATAGTTCATTAAAGAGAGGAACGTGCAAAAGAGCTAAAAGAATCCTCACCAACCACTATAGAAAGTCTACAGATAATACTTAAAACTGATGAATCAGGAAGGAGCAGCACATGCATATTATTGAGTAATGTGGAGAAAGACATCAGAAGAAATAGCTGAAAGCATTGGAATTGGTCACTTATGGGGAAAAGGATACAGAGTGGGAGTAGGGGAGAGGTATGATTGGTTTTGTTATTAACCTTTAACACCATTTGATTTTTTTCCATATCCACATATTCATTTAATTGAAAATGAAAATACATTAAAAATAAAGAAAATAAAATATTCTATTATTCAGACTTCTAATTTATTCAGATTAGTGTTTCCCTCCCGTTTCTATTAATCTATGGTAGTGAAACGACACTTTATGGAGAAAAAAAAAACATAGGAATCAAGGATGACTGCTTTTGCAATTTTGGTTTACTTTGACAGAAGACAAAATATACCAACATATAATTTTAACCCTTAGTTTGGTTGTCTACTTCATTAAATGAATAAAGAAATTTCACACAACCTTCCTTCTCAATAAAACGTGCAAAAACACCACTAAATTTTTACAAGTGATCAAAAATGGATTCTAAACATAATAACTTGGACCATTTCAAATTTTCTGTGGCAGCCACATAATTCCTACTAAAATGTCACAGCATACAACATAATTTAATATTCTCTAGGAAAGTCCTGTAGTTTTTCTTTACCCAATCTTTATGTCAAATTTGTATAAAAGGGGTTGGAGTTCGTACGGTTAGGGCCTCAGGAGACTTGAGATTATTTAGAAGTTTGGCAAGGGATGTTGGAAGTTGGGAGGGATGTGCTCAGGTCAGCAAAGACAGAAATATGGACAGAGTCAGAGAGGAGGAGAATCATGGAGAAGGACAGCTAGGATAAGTGGATTCTCAGACTAACATCCCTCCCAGCAAAAACTACAGAAAGGTGCACAACCCAATGACATCAGATTTGTTTCCCATACCGAGTAAGCTAAATTTTTTCACCCTAGGTTCATCATCCTTCATCAGTGCCAATTAAGAATTATAATGGGAAAATGTTTTAACTGAGGAGTCTGGGTTCCCAAAGTTGTATGATGACTAGCCACATGTGACAAGCTGTGACAGCTGTGGGTATTGGTACAAACGAAAAAAACGATCTGTCTATCACTAAGCCATTATTTCTTCTGTGTCCCTTGGGAAACCCTAAAGGCCCACAGCATGAAGGGAACTAACTGGATACTTTCAAAGTGAAGCCACTTTCCTGAGAAGATCTTTCCTGTGTAAAGTGCAGCCCAAGTTTCTTCAGGTTATACATTTCCTCTGTGGCCCACTCAAACAGTCTTAATTCATTTTACTGCTAGTTTCAAAGAGCGTTCCAAGTTGGCTCAAAGCCCCTCAGATCACATATCAACCTCTGCGACAAGAGATATATTACTGTTCACTTTTGACTTCCAAGGGGAAGCCCAGAGGGTGATCAGTCACATTATCACCACAGACAGCGTGAGACAACTACTGTGTCAAAGACAAACTCCGAACCATTGCGGGGAAAAGGCAGGGGATGTTTGAGCATTTTGCAAATGTGACAGATCCTTTTCCACCTCTTTTCTTGCCTTTTTTTTTTGGGGGGGGGGCAAATGTTAAAGGGATTTGTCCACCCTAGTCATAATTTTGTTAAGTAAAGCCAAATCTAAATTATCCTTGTAGGCTAGTTCTTCTTCCAGGCTGAGCAGTAGAACTCAGAAAGTTGGCTATACAAGGGCCCATTATATGTCCTGTAGAGCTTTCAAAAAAGATTTGAAGTAAATAATGAGTTAGAATTAAAAATAAGAGTTGGAGTCTTCTGATTAAGAGAACTTTCATGAAGGAGGTCGGATTCTTCCTCAAATGTTTTGAAGTCTCAAATGTTTTCAAGTCTCCATTGTCTTATGAAATTCAAGAGTTAAGCTCCCTTAAGAGGCCATGGAAATGGAGAAAGAGGTGGCCTGGGTAGCTCTCTCCACTGTGAATTCCCCAAGCCCAGTATAAGGCATGGGAAATGATCCCTAGAAGGAACTCCTCACAGAGGATGCCTAGCAAAACAAGACAAGAATAGTGAGTCCTACTGAATGGGAAAGTTTTCAGTTGCAAGTCTCTAATATTTTCAAAATTAAAGCAGCTTCTTGAGTCCTGTAATTTGGAAAGAATCCCTAAAGGGCCCATCATTTGATGACAGAGCTCTGGGAGTTTCTACATACATTGGACAGCTTTCATTAATGCCAAGACGACTCTGGAAGTCATGATTGATAACCACCATGGAGCAGAACAATCATTAAACTATTTGAATTCATTGTACTCCCTGTTGCTCACTAGTATCCCATCGCTGCCACCATATCTCAAGAGCAGCAACATTCTATAACAACATAAGTGCCCTGCTGGCAGGGACTCATCTCTGTGTACACTGCTATGGCTCAAACTTTGGCACAGTGTCTGGCACTCAATAAATATTCAACAGATGAAGGAATGAATGAATGCCCCACACACAAAGGATGAGTATAGCTTAGACAACTTGGCATTTTCTTAGGATGATCATGTCTGCAAGAATGAAGTATTAACAAGGGACCTGAGAAACATCTTTTACATTTCTACTGCATCAATACAAGCCAGTGGGAAAAGAATGCTAATCTGGTGCCTGCAGTAAAGCATTAGAAAATGAACGCAAGAGTCACAATTCTCCCACAAATTCTTTGAAGATTTTCTTTGCAGCCAGACTTTGGTTCCAGTTCCAGCTCAATCATTCAATTGTTATGTGAGCATAGGTATAAATGCCTCATCTGAAAATGACAATCCCTACTACCACCAATGATCATTGTGAAAACTAAGCAAAATATCTCACCTAAACTTTCATTCACAGTCCCTGGCATATATAAGGCCCAATAAATACTACTGCTCCTTAGGGTCATGACTAATTATTCATTTTGGTTAGATTTGAATTCAATTCAGGTTAAAATCTTTTAACTGAGGGAATATCTAGAATTTAAAAAAAAAAACCCATGCTATTACAAAGTCGCACAAGGCAATTAGTCTCACTTAATTAGATAAAAGAAACCTTCATTACAATTGATCATTCAGTGTTGCCAAAGAATTCAGACATAAATATCAGTAGTTGGAACTCATGTTAAAGAGGTAGTCATTCTAAAATATTTTTCCAAAAGTTTCAAAAAAATGTTTAAATCCTCTTCCCATATTTCCGTTATCTTTGTCCAAATAAACAGTCATTTCTTCCACAAGCTTGGGATTCTATTGCATCAAGGTTTGTGAAGTATCTCCCTCTACATGAAACATGAGTATTTATAAAGCAATTAACAAGCTGGAATGGAAAAAAACGGTTAAACTAACCTCTTATTTATCTTAAGCCTCTCTCTTTACACACACACCTGTAACATATGCATGTGTATGTATATATATATTTTTTCTTTTAAAGAAATGTGCTCTTCAGAGAGGAGGAATGACTCAATTTTCCTGTTTGGGAAAATGCATTTATAAAAGGTAAAATCCCACTGAAAGATCCATGCTGCCTGCAAAGCACATTGACAATTGCTTTCTCTGTCCTCATTTTGTCCATTACAGACTGGTACTCTTGTCCGCTGGGACTCAGCAGACACTTCCAGAAGGGATTAATTCTGGGTAAGTCAGTCCAGTCATCCTTCCCCTCAAGTTCTCTCTGAAAACTTCTCATTTTACCCCCATGGTTTAGCTTCCCCAAGTACGGCTCACAGACCCATGCCTCAGAATAACACAGGGAGTTGGGTAAAATGCAGATTCCCATGGAGTGAGCAGATCTTCAGAATCAAAATCTCTGGGGTGGGACTCAGGAACCTTTATTTTAACAAGCACCCCATGTTATTCCTAAACAGACTAAAATTCGAGCGTCGCCAATCCATACATGCTTCCAAAGGTGGTTGGCATCTACTCCCATAACCTCAACCATGAGACAAGTTGGAGACTCCCTCCCAAATCTGTAACTCCAGGCAAGACCCTGCTCCTGTCCCCTAAAGCTAACTGTTGACTGACGTCTATACCTGGATGTCCAGTAGGCAAGAGAAACTGAACACACTTGCCATCATCCCACCTCCAAATCCAATGTCTACACTCTAGGGGAAAATCTGATCAGGATTTTTTCACTTAAATCTTCCAGTGGCTCCTTTCTGCTCTCAGGATAAAAGTCAGTACATAAAGAAATCTCCATCTACTTCTCTCCACTCCTTGCTTCCACTGCCCCGTCCACACACCCTAAATCAATTCTAGAATGTTTCATGTTGTCTCTGGTTCCTGAGGCTTTACACATGCTGTTCTTTCTGCTTCCCTTCCAAATTCTTCTTTCCTCTGGTACATCCACATTCATTTTCCAGATTTCAGCTTGGCTGTTACTTCTTCTAGAAAACCTTAAAGAACAGCTTCTCCCCCAACTAAGGTAAGTTCCCCTCCTGTGTAGTCTCACTAGCACCTTCTACTAGTATCTGAGCACCAATTACTCATGTGCAGCGCTTCGAAGTACTTTATACCATTTTATAGTCCTTATTATGCCATTTGGAGTTGCTAGTTTATTTACTTTCACTCTTCGCTACAGCTCCATGAAGCAGGAACCACGTCTGTCCTATCCACGACGGTACCCCCAGTGTGAAGCACAAGGCCCAGCACACAGTAGGGTTCCATCTGTGTTCGTGAAATGAATCAAGGAACAAATGAGTGGTCCTTGCTGCCTAAACTCCTTTGAATATAACAAAGATGCTTTTGTGCCTGTGATATCACTCCAAGGAGGAGACCAAATTCAGCAATATCAGGCAGCTTTCCATGAAGGCTGTGTGAGCTCATTCTCCAAGGACTTCGTTGAGGTTAAGAGTACAAATGATGCAGATCAGAGAGGGGGAGAAATGTTTTAATGTATCTTGGCTCCCAGAAGTCAAATCTGAGTGGGGGATGCTGAGACAAGAGTCAATCTTGGGTAGTAGAGCCCTTGATCTTGCTCCCCCAACCAGAGAATGGCTCCTGGTCTGCTAACATGTACAGTTTCCTCCGAATCCCAGCTGTCCATACCACGTGATTTATGAAGGAATCAAAACCCAAGTCTCTACTGTATACAAGCTGTTTGGAAGTTAAAGGGGGAACTGATGTTCTTTTTCAGTTTCTCCAAGCTATATTGTAGATACAGTGATACAATCCTTCACACAACTCATTTCCCAAACAAGACACTCATTCCCCAAAGATCGACATCTTCCAGGGAGTAACTAAATCAGTTGTCAAGCAAATCATCCATCTGTGGGGCTATTGCTCCTCAGACCTCTGGAAACCTGCAGTTTCCTTTTCCCATCCTGAGCACTGATGAGGGTTTTGCAAGTAGGCACTGGGGTCTTTTCTGCTGCAAACTCATATTTTCACCCGTCAGACCCCTTTCTGAGTCAAGGCAAGAGGCATATTTCAATTCCAAGGTGAGGCAGGGAACATGAGGCACAAAACCACATGTGTTTTTTTTCTTTTCTTTCAGTTTTGTTTTGTGATTTTTATCTCCTGGGAATTTGTCTTTCATCTTCCAGATTTACAGGAAAAGTGAGACAACTTCCAAGGAAAATTCCACTGAAACATGGTTTCTCTCCAGCATGAAACATCTCAGGAAGTATCTGTGATAAAGTCAAGGCAGACCTGCATCAAAAGGACCAGAAACTTGAAGCATTAAACAAGTGCGAGCCACATTTAGGACTGGAAATGAAACATGGAGTTCGTCTTAGTGTCCAGTTTCATCTCTAAACTTTTGTGAGGTGTGCAGAATTTTGCCAGGGCCTTTCCAAGCGGACAGTAAGATTCATGCACAGGTTTTCTAAATGAGGATCTGAAGGTCATAAAACTGAGTCAAGCTTCAATTCCAGATTGCTGCTTACTCATGTTAACTTTAAAAGACTAGAACCATCTAAAATTTCTCAATATGTGCTAAAGGTGAGATTTCCCTTTGTATTTTAGGGCAGAGGGGGTGGAGAATGGTGGAAGAAGCAGATTTCGATTTGGTTGCTAAGAGAGGAAATGTTCCCTTATATTCCCAGGTCTCTTCTTTGAAGTCAACTTATTTTTTCTAAGGCCCATCATTAGAGCCTTCAAACGAATATGTTCTCTGCTTTTTCCTAGCAAGGAAGGTGGAACAGCAAAAGAGATGTAGCTGCTGATGACTTCAAACTCGGTAAATGCAGTTCAGACCACAGACAGTGGTTTTGGACACCAGCACTGACAAGATAAGTAGCGGATTTTAAGCCAAATTGAATTAAACGCACCCTTGCCCAATACTCATTCATAAAACTCAGCTACTGGTTTTTGTCAACAAGTTTAAGATCTTTGGTAGAGGCACCAACAGAAGAGTCTGGATCTCCTGGGAAAGAGCAACACAGGTGGCAGTGAGGTTAAAATTTTAGAAATAATTTTTTAAAAGTTAGACAGGCAACCTTCTATGCCAATCAACAGTTGGCTAGCCCTTCTGCTCAGTGGTCTCAAAGCCTGGATCAGCACCCTCAGCATCACCCGGGAACTTGTTGAAATGCAAATTCTCAAGCCCTGCCCCAGACCTACTGAATCTGAGCCTCTGTGGATGAGGCCCAGTCATTTGTTTAATATCAAGTGGATTTCTGATTTAAAATTAAGTTGATTTCTGTTGCTTGTAAGAAACAACAACATTGGCTAACACCAACATTTCACCTGAAAATTCTGAATTTGCAATAAACATATATGATTAACTGCCTGTTGCTCCCTCCCCCCTCAAAAAAAAGGCTTTTCCTAAGAGCTGGAAGAATGCATTTGGCAGGAGAGTTGGAAGATGAATAAAGGTGTCTTGTATGAAGGGGAAGTTACTCACATAAAACTGGAATATTGGGAACCACAGAGGGACGATACATTATGAAGAATTTACCATCCCCTATAGGTGAGGTGATAAAAAGATAACCCAATCGCTTTAAATAAATTCAAGTCTTGGTTCAGACCCAGCTAATTCCACCCCAGGAACTAAAAGAAATTGCAGATATGATCTTAAAATCCAATCAGTAATCTGAGAAATCATGGAGAGCAGAGAAAGTGCCAGAGACGGTACAGGGGCAAATATTGCCCTAATTTTGAAAGACAAGGTAAAGTTGAATTTTGGAAATTTCAGACCAATGAGTTTAACAATTTACTTTAGAAATTTTTCAGGCATTGCATTAAACAGCTAAGTTTGAACATTCAAGAAAGAAAGGAAAGTGATTATGGGCTCATGCAATGATAATTCAAGAAAAAATCACAGCAAAAAAAAACCCCTCTCAGGTCTGTTTTATATAGTAACTGGGGATGAAAGGATATTTGAGCCATGCTGTCTTTTTATTTCAGTAAAGTAATTGGCAAACATCCCATTATTTTCCTGAGGAGAGGATAAAAAAATGTGGATGAATGATAAATGCCACCCAAAACAAAACTTTTCATCAGTGCAATAAATATGATCAGGGGATAGATTATGGTCGTGACTGCGTTTTCTTTAAAAGTCTTAAAACTTTACAGTGTTCTCTTTTTTTCTTTTTGGCTAGCTTTCTAATGTCATATCTAAATGAAACACGGAAGCCGTTATTCCAAAAATGCTGCTATACCTGCTCATAAAATCATGTGCTACTTTCCAGGAGCACTGTGCCCGAGCTGGGGCATGCCCCCAGATCTCTCTGCTTGAGCCCCATTGCTTGGAGCAGGGTCTAGAAGCTCTAGATTCAGAAAAATGCCCTATTATTCAGCCCTACAGGTTTAGAGTGCTCCATCTTCAACAGCAGCCCCATCTTGTCAGAAGTGGCAGACATAGAGAAAAGCCAACATTACTCTAATCGATCAAATTTTTCCTGTGCTCAACTGTAAAGGGAACATGGATTCCCCTTTTAGGATTAACCGAACTTTTGTGTGTTTCTGCTCTTTGCATCTCACTAATGGAAAGTTGGAAACACTGTCACAGCAGCAACTGTGAGGTACTTGCATCCACACACATCTGCAGGCTCTTAGGTACGGTGAGCCTTCCTTGCTCACTGCAGATTCCCCGTAGATAAAATTCTCATAGGTGTGGACTTACTTCATCGATAACAACATCAATCCTAATAGGTATCACTTTTGTACCTCTTACGATGCACTAAGCATTCTTCGAAACACTTTTAACAAATCATTTATTCTTTGTCCAACATTGTGAAGTTATTATTATTGTCCTATTTTAGAGATGAGGAAATGAAGGCACGTAGCAGTTAAATAACATGTCCAAGGTGACACAGCTAATTGGTGGTGAAATTTGAATTCAAACCCGGGTATTCTGACTCCAGATCCAGCTTTCTGAACTTCTATCCTATATTCAACTCATCTTTACTTCTGTATATTTGTCCCTCAACCTGAAAGAATTTCAGTGCACAGTTAGATGAATCTTCAGAGTACACCAGTCACGATATACAGAGTGTGAAATGAGAGGCTCTTCATTGTGAAATCACAAGGGTATTCAATATTCTGCTTCCCCCAAAGCAGAGAGGACATCACAGAGGATAGAAACACTGCTTATTAATATGCATATTATTGGTAAGAAAGCAAAACAAATTTGTAAGCATCCTTTAAAAAAAGAAGGAAATATTGAAAATATGCCAGAAAGCTAAAATTAATGATAAATGAAAATTAATCATTTGATAACTATTCTTGCTAATGTAAGATGTGTAAAATACACAGATATTCTCCCTATTGTGCTGACTTGACTGTTTTATGTAGTAAACATACAAACTATTCATAAAGGCTTTCGAGGTTCACTTATTACCTTAGTTCCCCAATATCATTCTCTTATAAGACTGTAAGCCGCCCGACCAAGAATTCTTATACTCGGTGCCTTCAGGGCCTGAGTCTTCCCAGATGGGAGGAAATTCCACATTCCACGGTACTGGCCTGGCACAGTATTGTACAGTATGGCAAGGAGACTCCACAGACCAACAGAAGATGAATGGGCTGCTTTGACTGGCCCAAATTCATCGCATCACAATGATGCCTTCAAGGTCCATTGAAATGGAACACAGGGCTGTCTCACACACATTCACAGAGCATAGCACGTCTTGTTTCAAGGATATCCTTCCTCACTTGCCCCCTAAACATTGATGCCATCCTGTGCATTCCAGGGAGCTTCCCATCTGCTGCCTCTTCTCTGGAAGCTGTGAATGCTGATCCACATCTCTGACCGCACTGTCACCACCGTCAAAAACACCGAGACTCTTCCAAAACCATCTCTTCTTGGCTTTGCTCTCTCTTGTTTCTTCAATCTCTACTTGCCTTTCCCATATTTCTCCATATTCAGGAGAAAAAAAACCCCACATAACATGCCTTTTTTATAGATGCTGTAATCCTCCTTTGATTTAAGTCATTAGCTTATTCATTCATTTCATCCATTCAACAAGGATTAAATGAATACTAGTGTTTGTCAGACACTGTCCTAGGCCTTCAGTAATGAGCAACAGCAGACACAGTCCATACCCTCATGGAGCTTGCAGAGTAATCAGAGAACAGACGATGAAATTAGACTATAATGAGAGTCAGTGGTATGTGTAATGAGGGAAAGGAGAGGAAGCTATGGGAAACCTTTAAGGGTTTTAAGCAGAAGAAAGAAATGATCAGATTTTCATTTTTAAAAGATCATTGTGTAAAAAAAACAGTTCATAGTGGCCGCAGTTTGGCTATAGGCAATGACTATCAATGACAGCTTTAAAACTCAAGAGGAAAAGTTGATGAGAAACTTTAAAATGAATGGATCAGACTGACAACCCACAGATCAAATCCACAGATCAAACTTAACCTCACAAAAATATATCCAACCAGACATTAGGTTCCCCTGATGAATACCAGCTATGATGTATTCTTTTTAGAAAATCAAATCTATGTCTGATCAACACTCTAGATATAACTACCAGTTTACAAAGGATGGAAGAACATGTTAAATGACACTACAGGGATATCATCAGGAAACTTAGAACCTGGGAGATTCAAGTATACAAATGATCTGATTTCTTCAACAAACAAATTATAAGGATGGAAAAAAGAAGAAGAGGGAAACTGGATTAAGAGAAACTTAAAAGAGATATATATAAACTGTAGAGTATGAACTTTGAATCCAAACAAATCAACTGTACAAAAAAAAAGTGAGAGAAAATTAAATGCCTTTGACCATTTAGTAACATTAAGGAATTATTGGTAGTTTTTCAAAGAAGTGATAATGTATTCATGGCTTTGTTTTTTTTTCAAAAGAGTCCTTCTCTTTTAAAAATACATGTTGAAATATTTACAGATGAAATGATCTTAAGTCTGGAATGTGCTTCAAAACAATCCAGGGTACATGAGGAAGGTAGGTGGAAGTCTGGATGAAACAAGAGAGGCTCTATGTTGATGGCTATTGATGGCACACAGGGGCTTATTACACTATTCTCTCTGCTTTTGTATATATTAATTTTCCATAATAAAGGTTTTGAAAAGAAGGTAGGAGTTTGGTAATGGTTGCACAAATCCAAATTTACTAAGAAATCATTGCATTGTACACTGAAATAAGGGAATGTTCAAGTATACAAATTGTATTTCTATAGAGTTGTTTTTTAAAAAGAAGAATGCAAAATAAGAGATCTTCCTATTAAAACTTAAAAAATAATAAAATAAAAACAGTAAAGGTAAGGAGACTTGTTAGGAAGCTTTCATTGAAGATCAGTTGAGAGATGATAAAAGCTTGAACTGGGATGGAAGCAGTGAAGGTGGAGAGAAATAGAATCAAGAAATATTTATGATACAAACTCTACAGGACTTGGTGGATGGTGGGCATGGGGGAGAAGAAGGAGGTGTAGACTGTAATTCCTGGGTGTCTGGCCTTAAAGTGGACGAAGAGTTGTGCTACTTGCTGAGACAGGGAACTGTAGGGAAGCAGGGCTGGTGGAAGGTGATAAGAAATTCTGTTCTGGTACATGAGGAAGAAGCAGAGATGAGCAGGGGCAGCTGGAGCCCAGGAGAGAGGGCTCAATGCAGTGTTCCGCATGCACTTTTTAGATTTTAGGCTCTTTTCAGCAATGTCTGCCTGCTGTTGAGCCAGGAATTCCAGGCTAAGATATCTGGGGATTCCAGAAGTCTGACCACCAAAAGATGGCAACAAAAGATGCTACCCTTTCAAAAAGTTTAAGCTAGTAATTTTTTAAAAATATAGTTTAGAAACAATAGATCATTAAATGTTTAATATTAATCCCATTTGAGATCATCTTTAAAGGAGAGTTTAACCTAATTGGACTTATTGTCATGATTAATATCTTTGATTTTCCTTCTATCAGTCTTTTCTAAGCTTGTTGTTTATACTTTTTTGATCCTTTTATTTGGTTGCAACTGTTGTTATATGAATAGTTTATTGGTATAATTTGGTGCTGCTATGTTTTATTAGCATATTATAAATATTTTCTTTGGTTTTATTTTTCCTCAGGGTTTGAGATGGCGTATACCTTTCCATCTCTCTTGAGAACACCCTAGAGATGAGGTGTAGAAAGAAACGGTTTCTGGTTTTCTCTGTGTGTGTGTGACTGTGTGTGACTCTGTGTGACTATGTGTGTGTGTGTGTGTGTGTGTGAGGTAGGAGAGTAGGGAACAGGGGTTACAGGACATCTTCTACTCTTGTTCTGGCAGACAATTTAAATAAAGGAAAATTAAATATGTAGTCAACTGAAAATTAAGTCAATTTCCTAAACTATGAGCTATTTACCTTATGATTAATGCCAGTTCCTTCCGGACACCAGCATTGGACTTCTGCCTATCTCAATTTTCAGAGTTCTTGAGAGAATATTCTTTGAGGTTTGGGGGTGTTATTTTTGTGAGACGATGTAAGAGGCTGCATTGAGGGCTACCATTTAAATGCGATTTTAAAGCTAAAATCCCTCATAGGAAATCAAACTAAAATGAGAGGCATCTAGTCTCCACTGAACTTTTAGCCTTTGCCATCTTTTTAGCTCACAGAAGTTTCTTGTTCCCATTCCTCCTTTGTACAACATCTCAGTACTGAGTTTGTATTGGAAAACTGATTTCTCTTACTGCCCTCTTATTAAGTGTATGCCCCTTACCAATTTCACCCTAACAATTTGCAGATTTCATTTGGCTTCGTTTAGTCCCATTGTTGCTATTTCAAGGCCCTCCCAATTGCTGCACGACATTCAACACTGGATGCATTCTTGGGGTTTTTCCTTTCAATTAAATGCTTCCAGAAACAAAATTTTGGAAAATGGGTTCACCCTAGCTGACTCAGATCTGAGAGCCTTTCCAGAGAGATTTTACAAGGAAAATATTACTGGCTTTAAACTTCAAGCACTGAGTTCTGGGCTGCAATTTGAATTTGGCTTTCGTGCTTCATATCTCCAGAAACGTAAAAATCCCAGTGCATAGTCTTTTCTAAGAAGGGCCCAGAACTCTGGAATGTGCTTATTCTCCTTATCCAAAGGAATTTCAAGGTACAGTGTAAACTTGCTTTTCTTACTCTGACCAACTGAAAGCAGCAAAGCCCTTATTTATATTCCGGTATAAAAGGTTTTCCTTTAGTGGAAATTTTTACTCATCTTCCATAGAGAGTGGTGTGAGGATGAGTGCGCTCAGTGTACTGTGAAACTTTGCATATGCAAAGTATGCTTTTTATTTCCTTCCAATGATACTTTCAGAGGCAGCCAAACAAGTTTCTAATAAATTCTTAAAGGTACAGCATCGCCACTTGTCCTTGCTACTCAGAGTGTAGTCCATTGACCGATAGCATCTTGATATCACCTGGGAGTTTGTTAGAAATGCAGAATCTTGGGCTTCACACCAGACCTACTGAATCAGAATCTGCATTTTAACAAGATCCCCAGATGATCCATAGGCACATTAAAGTCTGAGAAGCACTGCAACAAGATTCCACATGTTGTTGCTGTTGCTGCTGCTGCTGGCCCAGGGATTACACTCTTGAGATGCCAGAATCTAGAGAATGGAAGAAAAAAAATGTACAGTGGTACCATAGAAGAGAAATTGCTAGAGTGTGTCTCCAAAGGCAGGATAAAAACCGCAGGCAATCTTGGACCCCAGTAGGTAGAGAGTTTGGGGAAAGGTGCTTTGGATTTCAGTAGAAGGGGAAAAAGTTCTGGAGGAAGAGAATAATAATGAAGGCCTTTCATACACACACACACACACACACACACACACACAATGCATGTGTGTATGTATGTATGTACATATGTATGTATGTATGTGTGTGTGCATACGTATAATTTCTAAATGTCATAACAATCTTGTGAGGTATATTTTCAGCTTTTTTATAGAGGAAAAACTGAGGCTCATTGAGTTCAAGTAGCTCACCTAAAAATCACACAAGAAGTCAATACTGTATGAATTCAAAGCTAGATTTAGCCAACTCCAAGCAATTCTCAGAAAAAAAAATTGCTCTTATTTTACCATCTTCCCACGATCTAAGACAGTCATTTTAACAGTGGTTAAATTAATCTCTCTAATTTCCAACAGATAACCTTACTAGAATCAGTACCTGGATAAAAAGAAACATAAGAGAAAATCCTGTTCTCAAAGAAAACACCCCAGATGCCCAATATAAGTTGAGAGGTTTTTTTTTTTTTTTACCAAAAATAGTACTTCAGCAGAAGAGATTCCTCTTAAATTCAAATATTCACAAATCTCTCATATTTTGAAGGCTTTTTCTAAATTACTTTATTCTGAACATCAAATTGCTATGTAAGTAATACATAGCCCAAATGTATGCCAATCAATAATAGCTGAGAGAAGTCACCCAGTGGAATCAATAAAAAGAAAAGAAACTTAACAAGGATATAGTAATTATTTATGGAGCAAAAGTTCACATTTAATAAGCAAAAATATCATCCTAAACAAAACTTTAAAAGATCACATTAAAAAGTAGTACAGCATGTGGTTACATTGTGAAATTCATGAATATAACCCTAGAGAGGCATGGAAAAAACCAATATCCCTAATGTTATATCACTGGATACTTGTGACAACATCATGCATGGATTTAATAAGTACTGGATCTCAAACAACTGAAACGGAATGAAGATGGTTTACTCTGGCAAACCTGACATGACTCAAAGAGTAGCCCTACAGACGTCAAAGGTCCATGATGAAGATGCATGTAATTAGTTTGAATAAAATTGTTTTATGAAATGTTAATGTTTCATAAAGCAATTGATTTTAAATATGTATATATAACTAAACTAATAAGTTAAACATTAAAAGTAGACTTTTGACTATCCCATCTACACCCCAAAAAATGTGTTTATTCAAGTTGACCAAAAAAATTTCTGTTGAATTTTCTCATTGAAAAAATGAAGGGTAGCCTTCCTAACACTGTGGCATATATGAATATTCCTAATATTCAGGAAATAGAAAAACAAAATTACACAACAATGTGATAGATGTTAATAGTGAACTATGCACAAAATGCATACAGAGCAAGGAAGAAGTAATTGGGGTGACCAGGGAAGGCTTAGCAGGAGATAACATCTGAGCCATGTTTCAAAGGTGAATAGAAGAGTAATTGAAAGAAAAGACTGCAAACATAAGACACCACGTGTCCTGAGTCACAGAGGTCAGAAGACACGGCATGCTTGAAGAAGCGTGTGGTTTATAAGATATGTGAGGGAGGGTGGATGTATAAAAATATTTGCAGCTGGAAGTAATTGTTTAACCTGCTGACCCTCAGAGGGGAGAAGCAGAAACATAGTATCTTACCTGGAAGGTCACCTTCTTTCTAAGATTGCCTTATTTCAACAAAAAACTTGATGATCATTTTCTTGCTCTCATGTACAAGCAACCAATCAACACAGAATCACAGTACAAGCCTAGAGACACAGGAAAAGTGACGCTCTTGAAGAAAAATGTTTGGAGAACTTCTAATTTTCCTGAAACTAGCTGAACAGGCCAAAAGAGGAGACCTGGAAATCTTAGTCTTAGTTTAGAGTAGCTTTTTCCATCATATCTCTCTCCTTAATCCTAGGATGCCTCTTCTCTCTTGAAAGGGCAGCCAAAGAAAATGGCCTCTCTCTCACATTTATAAACTTTGTGTAGGGATGCACATGTTTCCACCCCCAGGACACTCTTTTACATTATTATATTTATTTTTTATATTTCATCATGTTAAGCACTAATTGTTACTATGTAGATAGTAATGATATTACCAAACAGCCAAGTCTGCTACTCGCATTTGGAGGAGGGCAATAAGGTGAAAACTCTTGTCTTGCATGCAGTGACCAAGGTGGCCTGTACTAGAACAAATGGAGAGTCTTCCCCAAAAGCAAATCCCCCCTTTCACTCATAAAGCAGCCTCATGAAGTAGAGTTTGGGTAGTTTTAGAAGAGCGACTTCATCTCCTTTTCAAATCCTTAAAAGTTCAGAAAGAACAAAGTCTAATCTCAGAGCACTCGATAATAAACATATTTAAGAATTCTGTTTTAATATGTTAATTTCTCTCCTAACAAAATAGGGTTGGATGGATACTTCCTTAACATGATGCTATATCAGCCCAAAACCAGCCCCATGGGTGATAGTGGAACATTGCCACCCAAGTTAGGAGCAAGACAAAGACATTCACTATCACCAGTATCATTTAACATTGTCCTCGAGGTGTCAGTCAGCAATTGTACAAGAGGAGAATTAAAGCATAGACACACTTTACAGAAGAAGTAAAAGTTATTGTCAGATGATATGCTGACTTATATGGAAAGTCCAAGCATGACTCCAATAAACATATCAACTGGATGCTATTTAGAACTACACAGACTGTTTATAAAATTAATATAATAATAAGAAAATTCTGGAAAATTATAAAAAGATGAGTGACATAATATTAAGGTAAAACAATCAAAATAATAAGAATAAACCAGGAAATAATTTTTTTTTAATTTCAGAGTGGGAAAGGTCTTCCTCATAGTGACGCAAAATCTAGAGGCTGATAAAGAAGAACTGGATGGATTTAATTACACAAAAATAAAAATATTCTGCATTAAAAAATACTATAGAATTGGCAATGAAAAATGGGGAAATGTAATACATAGCACAGACACAGGGCCAGTTTCTTTAGTTCGTAAAAGCCCTTGGAAATTAATACAAAAGACCAAAACCCCAGTAGAGAAATAAACACTAGACACTTCATAAAAATGGAAATATATATGGCTCAAGTATCATATTTCATTGATTCTAAGTTTGTTGGTTATATTTTAACATTTCTGAAATCTGAATGAGTCTTACAATCAATGATTTCTTAAATTTGATGAATTGTAGTACATAAAAAGATATTAAACTGCACTCATAATAAGAGAAAATCAAATTAAAACTACACTGAAATAATATTTTTCACCAATCATATTGACAAAATAAAACAATATTGGTAAGGTACAGACCAACGGGTACTCCCACACACTGTTCATGGAGGTGAAAATCGCTACAACTTTCGTGGAGAGCAGGTTGACAGAACCCAAAAACAATTAAAATACATCTATGATCCAAGAACTCTGGTTCTAGGAAATTATCCTAAAGAAACATTTTCACATGTGTGAAATCAAATAGGTACAAATATATATTAATTACATCATTGTTTATAAAAGCAAAATACTGGAAGCAATATATACTTACATGCATAAATAAATTACCCTATGTCCATGAGTAAATTTTTCTGTATCTATAAATGGAATATCACATAGCCATTAAAATATTGAGGCAACTCTTAAATATATTGATTTGGAACAATATACAAGATATATAATTAAGTGAAAAAAGCAACATAGAAGAGTATATAAAATACTACCATTTGTAAGAATAATAGGTATATGTAAATGTCAATGAATATGTTTATGGCTGTAAATACATAGACTATTTGTGAAGAATACATAAAAATCTGGTAGCTGTGGTTACCTCCAGATAAAACTAAGAGACTGAGTGACAGGGGTCAGTGGGAGACTTCGTTTTCACTATTCACCATCTTCTACCTTAGGAATGTATACATGCATATGAAACCTATTCAAAAGAAATAAAATTAAAATTTTAATTTTAAAACAATATGCATAAAGATTCTAACCCTCTTAAAAGCAGGGTATAGAAAGGGTTGAGAATCATCGACTAACACAGTTCCATAATTTCATGGATAAGAAAATTCATCTATGATTAAGCAACTTGCCCGGGATCACTACATTATTTCAATGTCCTTTCCAATGCTAAGGTTCTATGATTTTATCTTATTTTATTTATATAAGGAATACAGTGAATTACATATGAAAGGACAAGGTTTAATTGTCATTGATTGAATTCTAACCTAATCTAGGAAAAAATTCTCAGAAAAGCATATTAGGAATGTGCCTTGGCATGGAAGGACTGGTCCACTCTGAAATAGGTGGAGAAGCCTGATGTGCTCCTCAAATCTCCCTCATTCTGGCCTGCTCTCCATTTCTAGTACAAAAGAACAATTACATAAAATGTGGACTGGTGGTTTTGTTATCTGTGCCACTTTGCACTAGATGTCAAACTATGGCCACCAAATCCATGAACTTCTCTCCAATTGCATCCCTAAGAAGAAATAAATCACAATGCACAGGTGTCCAAGAACTGAAACACCACTGTTTCCAAGGAATACATTATCAGCACATGCCCTGGGGACTCTTGGCAACTAAGTGATGTCTATCTGTCAAATCTAGCCTATTGCCAGTTAAGCATAATGTCTCAGTGACCCTTCCTAAAAAATGCCTCAAGTTCCCAGTAGCAGTAGCTTCACCCAAAGAGAATATCACAGATTAGCAATTTTGGTTTCTGAAGTACTCATCAAATTTAGCTCTGGCTGTTTGCATATGCTCTGCTTTCTGGTTTTATCATTATTCCTCCTCTTTTTCTTGGCAAACAACAGTGTTTAGTAAGGTGTCTCCTTTCCACTGAAACCCAGCCAAAAATACATGATGATTTTAGGGATTCACTCACACACTGTAACACCTAATCCTTAATTAAGAAGACGTAAACCAAAATCTCTCTCAGAATTTAAACACTCATCATATTTTACCTATATTTTCCTAAGGCTTTTAAAGCAAAATTAGTGTCGTGTATATGTTTTTAAATAGAGAAGAATAAAATGATTACTTTAGAAAGGACATTATTTTTATTTAGATCATATTTTTGGCCATTATCCTAGTTGTTACAGTAGTTTATCTAAATAAGAAAAAAAAGGTAGAATTAGAACTCTGTATTTTCTAAGTTCATAATAGAAAAGTAAATATGTATTATAATATCCAGAGTTACTAAGCATGCAGGAAAACACACCTTGATATATACTAATGGCTAAAGTGTAAATTGAAAGAGTCTTTATGGAATATAAATTGGCAAAGTGTAAAAAAATGTAAGAATATTAATATCTTTTGACCCAGAAATCATATTTCTAAAAATTTACTATATTAGGGAAAAACTTAAGGACACAAGGAAAGATTTAACCTCAAAGACATTTCTAGTACTTAAATAAAATGATTTAATAAAATGACACAGAAAAGTAACATAAAATGATAACAAATTCCAGAATGGGGGAGTAAGGACTTCCAAAAATCCACTCCTCCATAAAGCATATGGAAATTAAACAACACACTCCTAAAACCAATAAGTCAAAGAAGAAGCAAGAAAAATTAGAAAATGCTTTGAGGTAAATGAAAATAAAAACACAACATACCAAAACTTATGGGATGCAACTAAAGCTGTGCTTAGAGAAAATTTACACCTGTAAATACCTATATTAAAAAAGATAAAAGATCTCATATCAATAGCCTAACCATCCACCTTAAGAAATTAGAGGGGCTGGCCCGGTGGCCTAGCGGTTAAGTTCCCATGCTCCACTTTTGTGGCCCCGGGTTCGCAGGTTTGGATCCCAGGCACAGACTGATGCACCACTTGTCAATCCATGCTGTGGCAGTGTCTCATATAAAGTAGAGGAAGATGGGCACGGATGGTAGCCCAGGGCCAAGCTTCCTCAGCAAAAAAGAGGAGGATTGGCAATGGAGGTGAGCTCAGGGCTACTCTTACTCACACACAAAAAAAGGAAATTAGAAAAAGAAGAGCAATTGAACCCAAAGCAATCAGAAGAAAGGAAATAAAGACTAGAATAGAAATAAATGAAATAAAGAATAGAAAAATAGAATTTGATGAAACTGAACGTAGGTTCTTTAAAAAGGGCAACAAAATTGACAAACCATTAGCTAGACTGAACAGGAAAAAGAGAGAGAAGACTTCAGTTACTAAAATCAAGAATGAAAGTGGAGACATCGCTACCGACTCTACAGAAATGAAAAAGATTAGAAAGAATACTATGAACAATTAGTTGTATATCAACAAACTAGATGATCTACATGAAATGGACAAATTCCTCGACACACACAAACTACTGAGTCTGACTCAAGAAGAGATAAAAAATCTGAATAGGACTATAACAAGAAAAGAAATTGAATTAGTAATCAAAAAACTTCCTACAAAAAAGTCTGAGCCCAGATGTCTTCACTGTTGAACTCTACCAAACAAGAAGAATTAACACAAATCCTTCACAAAGTTTTCCAAAAAATAAAATAGGAGGGAACACTTCCCAACTAATTCTATGAAGCTGGTATTATCCTGATCAAAACCAAAGACGTCACAAGAAAAGAAAACTATAGACTAATATTCTTTGTGAATATAGACTCAAAAAGCTTCAACAAAATCGTAGCAAACTGAATAAAGAAACATATAAAAAGGACTATATGCCATGACCAAGTGAGATTTACCCCAGAAATGCAAGATTGGATTAACACATGAAACTCAATCAATATAATACATCATGTTAAAACAACAAAGGACAAAAACCACATAATCATCCCAATAGATGCAGAAAAGGCATTTGACAAAATCCAACACCTATTCATGTTGAAAATACTCAATGAACTAGAAATAGAAGGGAATTTCTCCACAGTTAACATCATAGCAATGGTGAAACAGGTTGGCTGATAAGATGACAAGATATACCTTTGCAAGCACTTCCTATTCTTTCCCCAATGTTTAGTTTTGAAATTTTCAATCTTCCAAACAGTTGCAAGATTAGTACCATGAACACCCTTCGTCTAGAATCACCAGTTTTTAGTATTTTGCAATACTTTTAGAGAGAAAGAGAGACTTTTTTCTGAACCATTTAAGAATCATTTGTAGACACCTTTACCCCTAAGTAAGCACGTACCTCCTAGGGCTAAGAACACTTTACTTTTTCCTTTACAACCACAACTATCACAGGGAATTTAATATCTATACAGTAACTATTATCTAATATACTGTGTATCTTCAAATCTCTCCAGTTTCCCTAATAATGCCTTTTGCAGTATTTTTTTCAATCCAGGATCCAGTCCATGATCATGTGTTGCATTTAGTGGTCATGTCTCTTTCATCTACTCTAATCTACAACAGTTGCCCAAATTTCTCTTTTCCTTCACAATATTGATGTTTTTTGAGAACCTAGGCCAGAACTGAATTAGGACTTGTTTGATTGTTTTCTCATGATAAGATTCGGGTTAAAAACTTGGTTGGAGAATTAGATAGGTGATGTTTCAACCAGTATTTAAGACAGCAGGTTTGTTTCCTTAGAAAGGTGGTGCTATTTCTCCATTTTTGTGCAAACATTTCTTGGAGCGAAAATGTCAAAAGTATGTTCACCCAAAGTTCACTTGCTCACACACTCTAAAATGGCCATAACTCAAAGGGTCAGCTCTCATTTCAGAAATGAATAAGCAATGTGAAATCCATACATTTATATGCACTAAAATTCATTACTTGGTCTAGACAAATCTCTGGGGAATATTTATTTATTTATTTATTTTTGGTGAGGAAGACCAGCCCTGAGCTAACATCTGTTGCTAATCCTCCTCCTTTTGCTGAGGAAGATTGGCCCTGGGCTAAATCCGTGCCCATCTTCCTCTACTTTATATGTTGGACACCTGCCACTGCATGGCTTGATAACCAGTGTGCGGGTCCATGCCCGGGATATGAACCTGCAAACCCTGGGCCGCCAAAGTGGAGCCCGTGAACTTAACCACTACACCACCAGGCCGGCCCCATCTGGGGATTTTTTAACAGCTCCTCTTTTTATTTAACAGATACATGAGTGTCTATTAGTTGCAAACGTTGAGTTTGGGGTTCAGTGCTCCCAGATACACCAGTGAGGTAACAGTAAGCCCTTCCCTGATTCCACTATTTAACAATACTGGCCACCCCATTCCCAACACTTTTTCTCCCCTTCTCAGCTTTGTTTTTCTCCTTAGCACCTTTCACTCTTTGACATACATATATTTCACTTACTTCTCCTGGTTTTTGTCTACCTCTCCTGCTGTAATGTAAGCCTCATGAAAGTGGGCATTTTTATCTTTCTAGTTCATTGTTGTACTCCCAGCACTTGGAACAGAGCCAGGCTCTCAGTTCTGACGGTCCACAGTAAAAATTGTTAATACATGAATGAATTAGTGAATGAATGGTTTCACTTCCCACACTGAAATGTGCCAGAGTCACTAGGACACTTGGGACTTGGAATATTTGAGCCACACAGCTCCTTTTCAAATACAATTTAGTCAAGCTGTCCCTAAACCTCTTTTATACCTTCCTTTCTCCCACTTGGGCATTCAGCATGTGAGTATTATGGGATTTGTGGGTTTGTTACAGAAAGGGGTTATAAATGGGCCACCTAGTAGATCAGAAAAGTAAATATAATTATTCACCAATTTGTGACAGACCAACACAAAACTCTTGCAGGTCTTGACCATGGAGCTCTGGATATGACACCCTCCACCAGAGGGATTGTAGAAGTCTCCAACTCACTCCAACCATGGTTACCTTTGAAGTTCTGAGGAAGTGGGAGAAACCAAGAGGTCTTTAGAAGAAGGAAATAGAGGGAAAAGAGAAAAAGGCTGGAGGATAAAATGGGTTCTTTATGGCCTCCCTCCTCCCATCATGTCTTTTCATCACCCCCAAGCCCCAGGTTTATGCATAGTTCACTATCAGCCTGTAAAACTCCTTTGGCCTCGTCCAATGAGGATTGTGAGAAGGTCAGGAACTGAGCAGCCAACAGACTGGGTATCCTCCTATCATCTAGATTATACAGCCTGAACAGAGGGTCCCAGAAGGAAAGGCTCTTTGAGAGAAAGGGGAAACTGATTTCAGGCAAAATATCCTTTCTCTGAATGAATTCAAAAGTTCTAGTCAAACTATATCTTTTGTAAATGCTCAAACCCGTAAGTACAGTAAAGCCTTTTTCACATTAATTAAAACTTGAAAGTACAAAAATTATTATATAATAAAAATAAAGTTCAAGACCAAATCTTATATTTGATTCTTTTTTATGGGGAAAAGACATATCTTTTTAAAGTTCGAGGTTGTTGGGTTTAATCCAAAACTATCTTATCAAACTTTAAACTAGCCACAAGATCTTCTTGACTTAGAATTCTAAGTTCTCATCCACCAATGTTCTCAGCACATGAAACCCACTGTGTTCCTGGTGCCTAGGCAGGTAGAAGGAAAGTCAAAACCAGGCTCATCACCTTGAAACTTCCATCTTGAGTTTTGACTCTTCAGCTGTTGACAAAGGTTTGACTTCCTCTCTGGGAACATGTAAGAGAAGGGTACCAGCCCACTCCACTGCTCGAAAGAATGACTTAGTGTGAAATACATTTATGGTCATTGCCAATTTTATGTTCAGGGACTGAAAGCAGGCAGAGAGGGAGTGGGCGATGTCAAGAGCTCCTCGCTGACCTCATACTACAAGTCACGAAATCCTGAGAGAGCCCGTCTGACACCAGAGACTTCCCTCCTGCTGAGGCCTTCAAAACTTCACCTTCTTGAAGAAAAAGCAAGTAAGACAAAAGAAAGTTGTTTGGCTTCTAAATTAGACTGGCCTTTCCTGTGAAGACCCGGGCAGCTGTTGCACCAGACTCTGCCGTCAGCCAGGCCCTCGGCAGCCGGGGGATCACATCACACTGTCTGGCTGCACAAGCTCACGGTTAGCTCTGCTCCCCACACAGATCCAGCCAACAACAACAACGCTTCTCACCATTCCGCCCTGACCCTGTGCACATGTTCACGACGTTCTCAAGAACTCTGCTAAAATTGAACAGGAGAGGTTTATTTGAAGGGTTTGTGGATTTGTAAAGATAGAGGAGGTAACCCAACCGGCCCCCATTAAATATTCAAGTTGAGAGTTCCTAAATTTTGAGAATTCCTAAGTATCTACTTCCAAAAAAGGAAAAGCATTCAAGAACTCATGAATTGAATCTGCTCTGACATTCTAACAAGTAACCATTTAAAAGTGAGCAGTGCCTGTGTTTGAGGGCACTGACCAAGCTCCCACCGGGGTCTAGGTGACCTGGACAACAGCATAAGAGTCTATTAGTGGGCTTCCCAAACCAGAACAAGGCTAATGCATGGACGATTTGATTGTGTTTTCCAAATTAAGCAAGGTAACTCCATTCATCTTGGGCAGGGTAGTATTCAGCACTTTCACAAATGTTAATCAACCGTTGGTAAATACTACAATTGGAATTCTGCATTCTTGGAAATACCAAATGCTTCGTATTGTTCATTCATTCATCCATTCAGCAAATATTTGTTGAGTGCCTACCATGTGCTAAGCTCCATTTTAAGTAGTGGGAATGAATAAAATAATGTCCCTTCCCTAACAGAGTTTATATTCTACCAGGGCAGGGGAGAAAGAGAAAGATAGAGGTAAAAACAAGTCTATCAGATGGCGATTAAAAAGCTATGGGAAAAAGTAAACAAGGTTGGTTTGATAAGGAGTGTCAGGTGGCAGAGGGAGTTGGTAGCAAAGTAGGGTCCCCATTTTAGATAGTACTGGTAGGAAACACCCCACTGAGAAGGTGACGATCAAGCAAAGCCTTGAAGGAGATGAAGAGCCAGACCTGGGCATCTAGGGAAGAATGTTCCAGGCAGAGAGTTGGTTCTACAAATACAAAAGACCCAATGTGAGAGTGTGCCCAGCATGTTCAAGGAATCGCAAGGAGCCCAGTGTGTGTTATATAAGGGGGAATCATGGAAGATAAGGTTGGGGGCCGAGCTTTGGTTTTTAACTCTGATAAAGAAGGGATGCCACTGGAGGATTCAGAGCAGAGGGAGGCAAACCCTTAGAAAGGATCATTCTGGCTGATAACTAACTTCCATTTTCACTTTCATCTTGATTTCTCGGCACAATATCAACCAGGCAGACCACAGGTAGAATATCAATATGGCATGTGATAGTATTAGGCAGGAGGGAAGGTCCTGTCTCATGTGAATGTGGGACCTGCTCCTTCTTTACCTTTCAGCATCGGCTAACCCTGTGCTGTCCAATGTGGTAGCTACTAGCCACATGTGCTATTGAGTGCAGTAGCCCCCCTTATCCACGGGAGATATGTTCCAGGACCCCTAGTGGATGCCTAAAACCACAGATGGTACCAAACCTTATATATACTGTTTTTTCCTATACATACACACTTTGATAAAGTTTAATTTATAAAGTAGGCACAGTAAGAGATTAACAGCAATAACTAATAATAAAATAGAACAATTACAACAATACACTGTAATAAAAGTTATGTGAATGTGGTCTCTCTCACTCTCTCAATATATCTTATTGTACTGTACTCACCCTTCTTGTGATGATGCGAGATAATACAATGCCTACGTGACGAGACGAAGTGAGGGGAATGATGTGGGCACTGTGAGGGAGCGTTAGGCTACTACCGACCTCTGACAATACGTCAGAAGGGTCACCTGCTTCCAGACCACAGTTGACCACAGATAACTGAAACCATGGAAAGTGAAACCACAAATAAAGGGGGTCTACTATACTTGAAATGTGGCTAGTCTAAAATAAGAAGGGCTGTTAAGTGTGAAATACACACAGGAAGTTGAATGCACACCAGGTCTGAAAAAAGGAAAAAAAATGTAAAAGGTCCCATTTATATTTTTATAATACTTATATATTGATAATATTTGGGGTGCAATGGGTTAAATATAGTGTATTATTAAAATTCATTTCACTTGTTTCTGTCTTATTTTTTTTTCTTTTCTTTTTTTTTTTTGTGAGGAAGACCAGCCCTGAGCTAACATCCGTTGCCAATCCTCCTCTTTTTTGCTGAGGAAAATTGGCCCTGGGCTAAAATCCATGCCCATCTTCCTCTACTTTATATGGGATGCCGCCACAGCATGGCTTGACAAGCGGTGCATCGTGCATCGGTCCATGCCCAGGATCCGAACCTGCGAACCCTGGGCCTCGGAAGCGGAGTGCGCAAACTCAACCACTATGCCACCGGGCCAGGCCCTCTTTCTTACTTCTTTTAATGTGGCTACTAGAAAATTACCAGTTGCACATGTGGCTCCCATTATATTTCCATTGGACAGAGCAGGGTTGGAGTGTTCCTGGAAGGGTGCTTCGACCTTCCCATCATAAGGTAGCACTAGATAAGGGATAGCAGCTCCTGAAGTGAAGAGAAAGAATGACTCGGACTGCAAAATGCTATCTCTCTATAGGCAAAAGAAAGGCACTGGCATTTGAAGGCAAAGAGGCAGCTTCCTCAGGCAGCCTCCTGTAGGAAGGGCAATAGTCAGACACCAAGAAGCTATCTGCTAGGTTTCTCTTCAGAAAACCAATCCAGGAAACTCTGGTTTAAAATATTTAGGTTTGATGTACAAATGAATGTCCTAAATTCAAACTGGTTACCATTGAAAAGACTGTAACTAAAAATCATTCAGCCCTGCAGGAAAGGGAAGGAATCCACTAAGTGCTGGTTACTAGGCAGAGCACTCTGTATGTATCATCCCATGACATCCTCACAACCATCTGAGACTTCCTTTATTTAAAAATGAAAAAAATGGGGGTGGGGGTGTTTTTGGCTCCAAAGCCCTAAGTTTCTCTGAAATCTTCTATTTCATTTCTACAACAAGCAAGCGATCCTTATCCTTCATGTTTTGCATAAAACTCTTCATGCATGGAATAGCTTTGCAAGTCCTGTTTGCAACAGCCACCACATTAGAGATGGAAGAAGAAAACATAAGGTTTCTGGGTCATTTTTGCCAAGAAATAGTTCCCCATTTTATGATCGAAGAAGGTGCAATCATTTGCCAGAAGGGCAGAGGTGAATTAAATCCCTTCCCCACTGACTCCAAAGACCATGCCCTCTCCCCAGGGCCCACTGGCCAGATCCCAGGTGGAGCGTACAGAACTCACCTGCTGGCCCGCCCCTGACTCTATTAATACTGTGGTCCTAGCTACCCCACCCCATGGAAAACTCAGGCGTCTTCTGTACCAACATTTGGACAAGGCTTGGAACAGGGAAGCAACAAGGGTTTACATAGAGAAGGAAGCAACACCTTAACATCTGAACAGGACTTGAGGAAGGAACACTGCTGAAAAGGCCAGGGGACTCTCCCTCCTTAGAGAACCTCAAAACTCTTCCAGAAAACCATCAATTTCACACTGCTTGGGTTTATACTAATGCGAAGGCACATCAAGCTACTAGAATGCTCTGAGCTATGAGTCTAGGTTTGTATAATAAATGCAGACACACTAAACCCTACCCATTCAGTAACATAAGTGATAGAACCCTGCAACTCAAGTTCTCTTCCCGGCTTTCACTGCCATCCTATTTTACTGTTTTAACCCATGCCTGGGGTGGGGGCGGGGCTGGGGGGGGGAAGCTTCCTCTACCTCCAATCATTGATCTGCAAATAAAACCCACCAATCCATTTCATGAGTGAAGAACTTCACGTAATCCAAAACAGATGAGAGCCTCTTGCTCCTCATTCTAGGCATATTGGAGGTGCCAGAGAAGTTTTCTGATTGAAGAGTCAAAAATAGCTTCTCCTTTTAGTTTTTTAATATGATATGTTGTGGCATAGCTACAATAATAGGTAAAGACTTTTTGCATCTTTGATTATA
The DNA here is from genome assembly GCA_031878705.1 of Tapirus indicus. Taxonomy (NCBI): domain Eukaryota; kingdom Metazoa; phylum Chordata; class Mammalia; order Perissodactyla; family Tapiridae; genus Tapirus; species Tapirus indicus. The sequence continues at coordinate 127,023,768 of CM062917.1, read as the reverse complement.
ATTTATAATAATATTAACTATTTAAAAATGTACATGATTAAGCACTTCTCAGGAGGTACATAGACATGTATGCCAAAAAGAGTGTATGTTACTGTGTATAAATTAAGAATTAACTTTAAAAAAAGTAGATTTAAAAATGTAGTGATGACCTATTATTATATTAGAAAAAATAATTTCTATAACTGGTATTTAGAGTCTGTCAAATAATTTGCTTCCTGGGAGAATAAAGGCCTCTTCTGAGTTGGGGAATTATAGAGTTATAGAACTAGAAAGGCTCTAAGAGGCCCTTGTTTTACTTTTAGGAAACAGTCTCAGAGAAGTTAATGGGAAGGTTCCAGATCACATAACAGGCCAGTGACAGAAGCAGGACAGGACCCCAGGGCTCCTCATTCCCAGGCCAGTGACCTTTTGCCCACAATAATGCCCCCTAAGGGATACAAAACACAATCTCCTTGCCTAAAACCATTCAGAACAATCTAGTAGCAAAGGCAAAACTTTTAAAAATACCAAAAACTTCGTTGCACTTTTCCTAGTGCTTGGTCAAATGATTTTACTTAATGATAGAAGTTTAGGGTAAATATCCAGTTTGGTTGTAAACGAAATCTTACTTCAATATATGAAAATTTTTATGTTGGAAAAAATCCTCTTACAGTCTGAAGTTTTTCTGGCGTGTGTTCTGTTCTTTCAGTTAGTGGGCTTAGTTATTAAAGACAGCTGTGTCCATTGTTTATGAATATTATGGATGCTGAAAACCTAATAACAAAACCAAAAATTCTCAAGAGTCCCCTCCCTCTCCTTTCTTGAACTTGAAACTGAAAAGAAACACATTTCCCACCAATGTCAAGAACAGTCACTTCTGTCATCTGCCAATCACATCCATAAACTCAGATTGGTGAGGGAAAAGAACCCAAAAATCAACACAAATGTGAAACAAAACTGGGAAGAATATTAAAAGCTTGTTTTGTCAAATTAAAGCCCGAGAAAAATTAAGATATGTATCAGTATGAATACGTGCTGAGTAATTTTTCATACTCATTTTGAAATTAAGAAGTAACTTTTCTACTATTGAATTTTAGTTCTTAAAATATGACCAAAGGATACTCCTTTGCAATGAGTAACTACTTTTATTGATGTTTGACTACATTACAAATTTATGTGTAATCAGGCCAACAGTGAAACAGATACCTATCCCCACCCCCCACCCCCCACTAAAGAGAATGTCATGGACAAACTGTGGGCTTTCTTTTTATTCATTACAAATATATCAGTTTTTTCTTTTGTTTAACTCCAGCAACATTCAAAGATTCAAAAAGTCCTCACATAGGAGAGCTGGGACACTATATTGTTAATCATGATCACATAGTCTGATTCTGTTATGTGTATCATGGAGAACAGAAGAGAAGCACTAAAGCAAAAAAGTAGTGTGTAGAAATATGAGATACATGTGTTTGACCCTGCATATAACTCCAGGTTGTTGATACATTTCATGGTGTTCCTTACACAGAAGTTTCACCCAGATCTAGAGGCTTGTCCCCTTTCCAAATAGCAAAGTCTGCTCAATATTTCAAGCTGGCTCTGCTAAACCACAGCGAGAGAACTTAGGTGGGTTCAGAAGTGATGATTCACCACCATGACTCAGTGTAGACTCAGAGATGGGCTTTAGAAGACAGTGCTGGATGTGTGCGGGGGAAATAATTTTCTCCTGTGTTTGTGGTTCGGTATCCCCCAGTCTTTGGAAGGACCACGGCTCCCTGCGACCTAAACACATTGCTGCTTACACTAAACAAGTGGTACTATTTAAAGTTCCACTCAGAAGGAATGGTGGTAATTGAAGCCATCCATGAGACCACAAAAACACTGCCACCCTCCAAATTGCACATTTGAATGACATTTAAAAGGTGACAAAATGTGTAATCAATTCATTCAAAAGATATTTTCTGAATATCTAGTGCATACAGAACTCTGGTATGGTTATTCTAGGAGAGACCAAGATAGCAATGAAAATGAATTGTGCTACTTTACTAAAACAGGCAGTGTGCTGAGATACTGATGAGAATTGAAGATGGGCAGCTTTAGGAAGACTGGAAATGACAAGGAAAATGGAAGCAGGAGGGAAAGGAGAAGGGATATAAGAGCAAAGGGAGGGTGGGGGAGCCATGAAGCAGAAACAAGGAAACAAAGAGAGGAGCAGATCCATAGGAACCAATTTAAAAGAAAAAATTTAAGTTCTCCAGGTATAATGGCGAAAAAGACCAAAAAGTTCTGGAAATATTCTAAAGTACTGCAACACTAATATTTTATTCTATTTTGCTCACAAAATAGGATATTTCTTTTTACTTTCATTAATGCATATGTCCTTTCTCTTCCTCCCACACCACAGAAAGATGCTGTGCCATCCCATAAGTCTGTGAGGAGTCAGAGCTCACCCCACCCCTCGCCCCATCCTTTTCACACAGCTACTCTGAAGTCTCCTCATTAGTTTTTAAAAATGCTTTAGATTGGATTCTATTCCTCTACAGATTTATTATAAATCCTTCACGTCACCATGCTCATTGAAAAAAAAAAGTGAATATTTAGCTTATTGCCTTCAAGATGGGAACAAAGACCCAAGTAGGAAGGTAGAAAGTTCTAGATCATATAACTCATTTTCAGGAATATGGATACTCAAATCAGGAAGTGGAAGACCTGGCATTTAGTCAAATATTTACTGTTTCCTATGTGCAAGACACCATACTCAAGGTACTCAAAGGTGTGAGATACATTATGCCTGTCTACAAGACACTTAAAATCTAAACACAGAAGGAGGAGAGATGGGAAAGGATGAGAGCAAGAGCCCAGTGGAAGATCAGGCCTGGAAAGCAGGAGGGACACTTCTACTCTGAACCAAGAGAGAAAGAGAAGTCTGGGGGAAGACAGAGAGAGGTGGAAGGCTGCAGAGCCATGGGTATGGGAAGAGGCATTGTAGAAACTCAAAGGATAATTTCATTTTAGTATGGGAGCAGGGACAGAAGGTCACTATCTCAAAATGAAGGAGTCAGAGAAGGAAAGAGAAGAGCTTCAACGAAGAAAAGTCTTGAAACACCGTATGATTTCACTCATATGTGGAAGATAAACAAACACATTAAGGATAAGGAGAACAGATTAGTGGTTACCAGAAGTGAAGGGGGTGGGAGGAGGGTGAAAGGGATAAAGGGGCACATAAGTATGGTGATGGATAAAAACTAGACTATTGGTGGTGAACACAATGCAGTCTACATAGAAACTGATATATAATAATGTACACCTGAAATTTACACAATGTTATAAGCTAATATGACCTCAACAAAATAATTTTTTTAAAAAAGAAAAAGGAAAAGTCTTGGACTAATTATATTTGGGAGCTGACAATGTTGACTCACTTTTCTCTTTGTTAATATAGTTGGATCAAGATTTGAGGAGAACAGATTGGAAGAAGACATGAGATTTCAGCAAACTCTGCCATGATCCAACATGCAATATACACACTAAGATCCAACAGCACACATGGCATTTTTTTTCAGTGTTTTTAAAAGCACATCTTAACATAACTAGAAGATTAATATCCTTTGTGCGTACATAAACTTCCATAGAACTTAAACCACTCAATAGAAAAAGGAGAAACAAAAACACACAATTTACAGAAGAAACACAATTGATAAACAAATGAAAAATGTTCAATTTTAGAAGTCAACGCCAATGAAAACAAGATTCTTACATGGAAAAATAGTTTTGGTGCAGGAAAATATATATCTGTGTACTACTGACTGGAGTGGAAATTAGGACATCACTTATATGGGGTATTTTAGCAACACACACACGCACACACACATCTTAAGATGTTTGTATCCTTAATCCACTAATTATACTTCTATGAATTTAGCCTTATCAGAGAAACAAGGAAAGATTAATTTTCAAAGATGTTTGTTGCATCATTCGTAATAGTGAAAACTGAAAACCATGTCAATTTGTTAATACCAGAAAAATGATTAAATAAATCATAGTATACTGATGGAATGTTATGTAGCTATTAAAAAATATTTTAATGACTTTTTAATGAAATGGAAATATGGTCACAATATAATGTCAAATGAAAATAACCAGGATGCAAAACTTTATATAGAATGTGATCCTATCTAGTTATAAGTATATGTAAATATGGAGGAAAAAATGTTGAAAGGAAATATATCAAATCATATTAACAGTGGTTATCCTTGAGTTGTACACTTATTTCTATTTTTCAATACATCTGGACTTTCTATAATTATCCTGTATCTCATAGTTGGCACATACTATCATATACTATTATCTTATATTTGACACACAAACAAATGTTGCAGAATGGTTTGATTTGGGGTTTATTTTTAATAAATATACCAAAGTCAATAGACTGTAATTGTCTGGAGAGAAAAAGTGAAATCCCGTTCGTCTTTGAGTGCTCAGTGTCTAATATAGTGTCTAACATAGCAGACACTCAATCATTGTTAAATTAATAAATGTCTGTCTGGCTGTAGAGACAAGTGATGGACAGAAAGATGAAAAGAGGAATGGATAAATAGTTGGAAAATTCTTCAGTGTTTAGTAAAATCAGTGTCTTTCCTGGGATCTTTAGGAGATGAAAGGGACTCATCATGTGACAGACCTTAAAGAGAATGAAAGGAAGAGAAAACAAAATAAAAGGAATGATCATTGCAAGATACACTGGGCTGAGATTTAATCAGTTGAGTTCATTTTTTCTACCAACTCTCAATATCTATTCCAAACTTCCCTCAAATATGTAAATGCATCTGCTTCTTAGACAGATAGGAGAGAGCAACTGCTCAAAAGCAATTACACAATTGCTCCTTCATTCTACCAGGAGGATGAATTTACATTCACAGAACCACTGAAACTCGTGTCTAGGTAAATCCAACTCCTCTACATAATCTCCAAGGAGGGCTATCCAAAACTGATGCTTAAACTCCATCAATGACTATTACAAGGAATAGATGGACCCCATTAGATAAACATTTATTTCTATCTATGTTTGGAAGCAGAGGCAATGAAGATGGCTCTGTTCCAGCAACTATCACATTTACTTTGAGTATTCCTAATTTCTTGGCAAGGAAACACTATAGATCATAGTGTCTTCATTCTCCAGCTGATGAGAGGGTAACAGATACGTGTTCTTCATGCACTCTGGCATCACGGTGACACATACTTAGGCCAAATGCCCACGGCTGAAATCTGGTATGAGTTTAAACTTGCTTAGACTTCTGAACTTCAGAGAGAGGACATGTAATTTACATTTGTATTGTGTTAATATGTCTTGCACAAAAATTGGGGTTCTTGGTAGATGCTCACATCACCATTAATTCTCCCTGGAAATAACTGATTGCTCTTCACTCCATAGATTCAAATGGCATTTCCCACTTTCAAATGGCTACAAACAATCACACATCATATCTCAAAATTACACTGGTTGGTGGGGAGAAGTAGGGTAGATGGGAGAGAAATGATGTAGCTTTATAATCAGGTAATTCAGGATTTTAGTTCTTATTAGTTCTTTGACCTCAGGCAAGCTATTAAACTTCTCAGAATCTCAGTTTCTTCAACAAAAAAATGGGAGGCTAATGCCTGCTAGGTTGCAGAAAAACTTCAAAAACTAACATTAAAGCACTATATATATCTGGGACAGAGTATACACTCAGTAAAAGTAGCTATTATTATTAATAATTTCTCTGTAAATAAATTGCTTGCTGATCTCTTTTCAAACGGTGTGTTTGACTGTGAATGCTCAAATGTCATTCAAGAAATTTCCTTTCCAACTATTTTCCCTATTGGACTCATTTTTAAGAATGGTGGCTCCCTGTGTAGAAAAATCACTTTACAGGATCCTTCAGCTATAAATTATGTAAAGAAATAAGCATAAGGAACCTTAGAAACCACAAAAAATAAAGACATATATGAGGATTAAAACTCAGGATTTGGCCTGAAAACACACGAGGCAGGGCTGAAACAGGATTTAAAATATACAACAGTTATTCCCAATGTTTTTAATATCAAAAAATGTAAGCCCCTGTTGATTTCAGAAACTTGCGGAAAGTACTCAACTGGTAACACAGATGACTCAACTAGGCTCAGGAACTCTAAGACAAGCCTTGAAGCCTTCTCCTGACTGTTCCACCAATCCTAAACCAGTATATCATGAAAGTTGTCCAATCCAAATCAAGTCCTTACACTGAAAGACCCACCTTAAACCAGGCCCCCCCAAACCTCATAAATATCCCACCTTTGCCCTCTTCCTTCTAAGACACCATTTTAAGGCTCTGTCAAGGCAATGATCAATGACCATGGTAAGGAATAAAGTCAGCTTTGCCTTGTAAACAGGTCATTTTGGTGGTATTTTCAAGAAGCAAGAATTTGACACCGCCATAACAGTAGTTGTCCATTTATGGATCATTCTAAAGAGAATGGCGTTACAATAGACCTTCCAATAGAAGCCTTAAATGACAGATAGATCCCAACTGCTCAGATTCATTCTAACATGAAACACCAAGATTCAGAAGCTCAGGGTCTAGCCAAAAACAAGCAGAGCACCAGTCACTTTCTAAGCAAGTTGGAGGCCCCTCCTAGTGGCCAAATGCTATCCAGCCCTTAAAGAAAAGCCTTACTTTTTTTTTTGTCCAATTAACTGTTCAAAAGCAAGACCTCTTTGTCCTCAGGGTGGTGGCACATCCACAACACAATACGGAACAGTGCAGCAATAAAATCAAAATTTCAGACTAGTTTTGAAAACTACTCTGAGGGTTTTTGGCCCACACTGTTTAGATAACCTGCCCACATTGATCTAATTCACTTGATAATTGCTCAATTCTCCAATTTATTGCCCAGATGTAGCCAAATTTCTCCCCGTGGACAGGGAAGATATAATGGCAACCTATAAATAAAATGTGCCAAATTGCACATATTACCACAGTAAGGCGGAAGCCATGTGAGAGGGTTCAGGCACTGAAGGTCCCAAGTCCCCAGGTCAGAGGAGCAGTGGAGTGTTTGGGAATATGTAACCTGGATTGCCGCGGGAGCATGTGACCACAGAAATGATGAGATGTCCCACTGCTTCCTATTACAGGGAAATGCAATCTGAAGCCAGACACACTGGAACAGGGCGAGGTCAGACATGTCTCCCCCTGACTTCGGGGCAAGGTCAACTCTGAGGGTGGAGAATTATGCTCTGTTTTCAAAACTCTGCCACAGCAAGTGGCCCTGATCATTGGTGAATGCTTCCTGCCACTGCATCTCCCAGCTGCCATGAGTAGTAGGAATCTTTGAGGCTTAGAGAACACTTTTCAAACAAGACATCCCCAGGGAAGTCATCCACATTCCATACAAAGCAATTTATAACAAGTGCTACAGCGGCTGAGCATAAATCCATCTTCCTTTCTGAGCTCATCTACAGTGATGTGCATCTCTCTATTCCCTGCTGAATTGGTAAAGAATAAATGTGCAGGGGAAATAAAGTAGCAGAAAGGAGAGAGAGGCAGAGGGGAAAGAGAAGATCAAAGTCAGCATTCATTCGTTCATGAATTCAGCAATTATGAATGTACATTATATACCAAGCAATGAAGATACAAAGTCACCATTTTACCCTCATGCAGTTAAATAAAATCATCACAAATTATCTAACTACAAATCATTTTAAATGTTTGGGAAGTAAAGTATGGGTTTCTCTGAAGGGTTTAGCAACAGGATCTGACCTGGTCTTGGGAATCAGAACAAGCTTCCCTAAAGAAGGAATGTTTGGGCTTCCAAGCACAGGATGAGTGGGTGTTAACCAGGTATGGGAGATAATAGGGAGGAGAAGAAAGGAGAGAAAAAAGAAAAAGCAGCCTAGGTCAAAGCCATGAGCTATTAGACCTAGCTCTGCTCCTCAAACTTATGTGGCAAACCCTCTGGCGATCTTGTTTCAATACAATAAGTCTTACAGATTTCAATACAGTAAGTCTGCGGTAGGGCCCAAAGATTCTGCATTTCTAACAAGTTCTCAAGTGAGGCCAATGCTGCCGGTCAGGTCCATACTTTGTGTAGCAAGGATCTGGAGGATCTGCCCGGAGGCCAGAGCAGGGAGAACAAGGAAGGGCTGACGATAAGGCCACAGAGCTTGGCAGAGGTCGGACCACACCAGGCTGTGCGGATCCTCTGAAGGAATTCAGTCTAAGGAATGGGAGCCGTGAAGATCCTCATTTTCTTTGTTCTCTCCAAATAACCTTCCTAGGAGTTTCATCTTCCCTGAGACAGCACTTCGCAATATCTAAAGTGTAAGTGAGAGCAAAGGTGTTTATGGACTCCAGGGCCTCTAAGAGCCAATAAAGTACAGCTCCTCCATCACAGACAGCCCATTAACAACCCGTGTTTAGTAGTAAAACTCCTCTGAACTTAATACGCCGTTGTCAGCAAAAGTAATTGATCTTGGCGGGTTAATTTGGCTGATTTTGCAGACTGAGGACTTGTCACTCTTTTAAGAGTGTCCTACAACTCCGAGGGCTTTACTCCCTTCAGTAAGCAATTTCCAAGAACGCTGAGCCCACAGGGTTCTTAAAATAGCTTGGTAAAAGAGAACACAAATATCCCTCGTTGGCACCCCGCTCTTTAGTCTTACAAGCCTGAAAACATCGGGTTTTACAGAAATGTCTGTGCCAACTGCCGCCATCCTGCTCCCTGAAAATTTGACTGAACGAGGCATACCAAACCGTGTGCTGTTCAGTTAAGCAGGTTATAAAACTCCAGCTCAAACGAAAGAGAAGCAGATGTGTGCTTTAACCAGAGCTCGGCATGCTTTAGAAACCATTCTTTGCTTCTGTCTTAGGAAAGAATCATCTTCCTTCTATTTTAAAGTGAATATAGAACTTAGTCACACTGAACACATGCCATAAGGAACACACTCTAATATGACCCAGACAACCTGATGGAACAGCTAAAGGAACTCAAGTTTTCACCCCCTGATTAGTACTGGGGCTCTGGAAAAGTAATTCTCTTGGCTCTCTTATTTCTATAATGAGTAAATGGAGATGATACAGTTTAACAAGTGATAATAAAGCACTGTATTTTCTATATGAGTCATGATGATATTCATAACTAAAAATGTTAGACGCTCTGCTCCTGGAAAGGGTGAGAGCGAGAGGTTGTGAAATCCTCTCCAGATATGTTCAAACGTTAGCATGTTCTCAACTGTCTGGCATGCCATATATACTGCCCCGACCTAAATCAAGGATGTAAAATCATGTGTAAGGCATTTGTTTCATTATCTAAGGAATCCATCTCAATAAGATGAAGTGTCTCTCTGGTGGTCTGCCTCTGTCACTGCATTACAAAAACATGAGTAGACAGATTTTCACAACTTTGGAGAGTATAACTAAGAGGGCTGGATATAAAATACAAGCCACATGGCATATATGACATTTACTTGAGAGTAGGGGACACCTCGGAGAGTTGGCCATTCAACCATCAGAGATGGGTAATACACATGAGGGATGCTGTACACATGCATGTCTCCACAGGGTGTGCTCCAAGGTAAACAGTAATCTAATGAGAATGGGATGTCTATCTAACAATAGCTATTCTCCCAGGCAAGAAGTGGCTGGCTGGCTTTAAAGGGCAGAATTGTAACAGTTCGGAAGAGAAGACGTTACTGGGTTTTAGTGTACTACATCACAAGACGGCAATATGAAAGAAGAAGAGTGCGAACATCACTGATCACCCACAGAGCTGAACACTGAGGTTAGAAAGATGAGCATAAGAAGACATGGCTTCCTGATGGAGGACATAGGCAAACACAGAGACCAGGAAAATAAAGCAGTAACTGTGCTACAACCGGGCAAGTGCTCACCTGGACGTGTGTATGTGTGTGTTGTGTGTTGTATGTGTGCATATGAGGGAAGGGGGAGGGAAAGATGGCAGGTATGGTAGCCAGTGAGAGCCATAAGCCCCAGGAAAACTAATGAGGAGACAGTTGCTGCTTCTGCATGGGAGAGTGGCGTGGTGAGAGAGTTGTAATGGGGTGGTGATAACTGACTTTGAAGGTCAAGAACTCACCAGGTGAAGAAGGAAAAGAAAGGAATTCCAGACAGGGGCAGCAGCATGAGCAAAGGACTGGAAGCATAAGAGTAACAGGTTTAGGAAAAAGCTATTGGTACAGTATTCCAAAGACGTGTGTGCGTATGTATATGTGTGTATGTGTACAGAGATATAAAAATATTAATGTATATATGTTTGTGTGCATATATATGTATCCCTATATATACACATACGTGTTGTAGTTGACTCTGTTGCTGCCAACCCACATCCTCTCATTCTTACCACTTGAGCGCACACACCAGACTTCCAACTGCCAGCACCTGTGATTCTTCCTCTTGCTGCTACAGGCCTGAGTGGCAGGCTCGAAATGGTTCCCAATCAACACCACCAGGAGCAGATGGGAGTTGCCATAAACATATCTCATCTCTCTGACCCCTCGGGCGGGAAATTCTGAGGCATGAATCGTAAGATTCCAGAGTTTGCCCGGCAGGAGTGAGCTCTGGTCACGCATAATGATGCTCCCTTGGTGACATACCTTTGACTGGCTGCCTCCTCCCCTCATCTCATCTCCACACTCTCTGCCAGAGCTTTTCTATCTCCTACATAAACTACTTACATGCAAATACTTGTCTCAGGGTCTGTTTCTGGGAGAATCCAAATTTAGACATGCAAATGTGTGTATCTATATTTATAGGCAAGTTTATATAGATTTGTACATAGGTGTGTGGATATATACACTCATAGATATAGACACATATGCATACAAATATGTATGCACACAAACACTACATACATGTGTTTATGTCTCTATACATAGTCTTATTGTTTCCTTTTCACCAAAGCACAGCAGGTTATTATACACAGTCTTCTTCTTTTATAGGGGAACCTGCAGCCTATAGAGCCCCTCCCTGTAACCTCCTCAGCAGAGCATTTGGCCCCACACTGGTCCTGTCCAAAGCCTTTGTCCAGCTTTGCCCTCTCACCCAGCAAGATGGCACCTCACCCCTCCCACACTTTCCATGCCAAAGCTTCCAAGTCCGCTGCCAGACAGCACCATCAAACGCCAGGCCTTGCGGTGCCTGGGCCAGGCCATACATTTGCAATATTACCTCCTAAAGCAAACATCTGCACAGTTACCACTCTCAAAACAAGGCCATTTGCTGCCAAGACCTTATCTTTTTTGTTTTTTACTGTATTCCATCAAAAGATAGCAAAATGAAAGAATATTAAAAACCACGTAGTTTTATAAAACACTGCAAAAAAGAAAGCTTACACCTCAAATTTTTATATTCACGAAAAGAAAAACTGCTCTTATAACCCTCCCAATACCCAAGCCTGCTCATGAATGTCCTAGCCTCAAGCAAGAGCTCCATCTTCTCTTCCACGAGTAAAGACTGACATCAGGAACATAATCAAAGCCATTAGCGGCCCCTTACATGCTGAGTGTGGCAACGTGAACTAGAAAGAATAGGATTAGGAATATAGGAATGTCAGAAATTAGAATACAGGGATTTAGAAAATGACGTAGAAGATAGGTCTGGAGAGAACTCATTGAGCAGGAAAGCTTGGGCAAGTAACAACAGGCTTGGATTTTTATTTCTTCAATGGAAAATGAAAGTGGGATTTCCTTGCCCCTCAGGAGCGTTTCGTTCTGCATGTATTGTGCTTAAAAACACATGAAATCTGAATGCTTTGAGTTCATTTGAGTAAGTGATCCCTGTACAAATAATCTCTAAACTCATTTCCACTCCCCAACACTGGATGACTGTGTAAGACTGTCATTAGCAAAACTGCAGGAACCTTCATCCTTCTTGCTGCCTTCTAAATTTCCTCCCCAAAGAGGCTCAACTGCCTAACCTTGTCACATCTTTATGGGAAAGACAATTCACTCAGGTGCATTTTTAAAATTTCCTACTGAAATGTGCCTTGTTTTTCCTCAACCTACCCAAAAGAATGAGACTAATAGAAAAAATCAGAAAACATTACCGCTACCAATATGGAAGAAATAAAATTGAGAAATGGGCAGTATTTAGTGGCAAATAGAAATTATTTACATAAAAAATAACATAAAGCTATTTAACCATAATTAGCAAGAGAGGAAAAACATGAAAGTTGAATCTGAATACGCAAACTCAAGTTCATGTTCATTAGTAAATTGCTTTTGTGTTTTTATATAGTATTATTATATATGTATTATATACCTCATATTACATATTACATATGTGTGTATCCTCTCTCTCCCTCCCTCTCTCCCTCCTTCCTTTCCTTCCTTTCCTCCTTCTCTCCCACACAGAAGCCATCACCAATACTCCCTAATCTGGGCTTTCTAGGTTCTATGTGCATGTGTGTGCTGTAGGAAGGGGGAAAGATTTTAGAAAAGACATGTAGAGAAATGACAAGGGCTATGATTTACGATGATCCACACATTATTCTGCTTTGGTGAAATTAGGATGCTGGAGTTCCCCATTTTTTTTTAATATTCAGAGATGCATATTGTATGTTCTTTATTACAAAAGATTAAAATTTTTAAAAATATATGGCTGTACTAACTCCCTACTCTAAATAACTTGCAGCAGCTGGTTAAGACTAGATTCCCCATCATCACCAGTACCACCATCACCACCAATGATTTTACTCCAAATTTAAAATACATTAATAAAAAAGATCCTTTTAAAATTATAACACACACCAAATTCCTTTTTTTATTCCTAAGCACTCTGAAGATATCCTTAGTATATGATTTACAAGTCAACAATGCTTAGAAAAGCAAGTCTATGGCTTTGCCTCACTAATCCCTTATCTGCCCTAAATTCATGGGTTAGAGGCCTTTTCCTCCTGTCCGTTCCCTGCACCGTAACTGACCAACCCTCAGATCAGGTTCTCTCACCCCACAGAATACACTGAGGGCAAGCTGCACTTATCCCATCTGCTTCCCATTTGACTGCACTAAAGCAAGAAGGTTCTCTGCCTCAGCAAGAAGGTTCTCTGCCCCGGAGAACAAAGAATCCATGTCTTCTCAAAGAAGAAGGCAGGTGGAGGAAAATCAGCCTCTCTCCCTCTATCTTTAGACCAATGGTTTTCAATCAGGAGTGATTTTGTTCCCAATGGGACATGTAGCAATGTCTGCAGACATTTCTGGTTGTCACAGCTGAGGGTGTAAGTGCTATGGGAATCTAATGAGTAGAGGCCAGGGATGCTGCTAAACATCCTACAGTGCATAGGACAGCTCCCACTACAAAGAACTACCCAGCCCAGAATCTTAATAGTGCCAAGGTTGAGAAACCTGCCTTAGAGTGATTAGCTTTCCCCTTTGTTCCACATCAGGAGGGAGAGGTGGAGAGACTGTAAGGAGAGTCAGGGCTGCTCTTGATGAGTCCCAGCCACAATTAACCAGAAGGAACGAACACCCTTGGAACAGCCAGGGCAGTACTTACAACACAGGAACACTTAGTACATTTGTTTCCTTCTGGCTGAAATTCCTCCCCTTCTCGGTACTGCACACCCTCAAACACACAGCCTGGAAAGCAAAGCAGAGTTTAGAATTAGGGCAGCAGCCTTCATTCAGCTTGACACTATCCTTCTACCCACTGCTCATGCATCTCCCACCTCCACCTCCACCTCGCAGAGTGTCCTCTTAAGCAGACGACAAGATTGCTTCATAGTTGAAAAGAGAGTACAAAAGATTGGCATGGCCCAGAAACTCAAAGACACTAGAAAGTAAACAAGACATTGGAAGCCGGGTCAGCCCAAGAGGGAGCAGAGTCTGAGGAGCTCACCGTGACCACCCTGACCACAGCCAGGGTGACCAAACCTTAGAGGGGCCAGAAGAAGCAAAGAGAATGTCAAGCAAAAGAAGGTAATGATGAGCTAAAGAGCACATGACACGAAAAGTTGCCACATGGTGAGTATCCAGGAATTGCCCAGCCTCTACCAGCCCCTTCATACCCCTTCTCACTTCATCTTCACAGTGAGCCTACAAAGTAGGGACTCTTATCACTGTCCCCACAGATGAGGAAAACGTGGCCCAGAGAGAGGAAGTAACTTACTCAGCTGGCAGGTGGCAAAGCTGGGATTCAAACTCATCTCTGACCCACCAACAGAACCATGCAGAGGGCCAGGCACCAAGGCAAGAAGGGGCAGAGGCAGAGCAGGAAGTGCCACACAGGTTTTCAGCCCTACCCTGTGTGCTACTAAAGGGGCTGAGGTCCCCACCAAGTTTGGCTCAAAACAGGACCAAAAGCCCAGGAGGTGTCTCCTGTTCAGAAAGATGCTCAGGACACTGCTGTATTCTTAAGAGATCTCAAAAATGACCTGAAGCACAGGCTGGCCAGTAACCCCATGTAACCCAGGCCACGGGGGGGACCATCAGCTAATGGCAAAGCCACTCTCTTCAGGACTGTCCTTACAAGAGGCTTTGCCAGAACAGCTGAGGTCACTTTCCACATAGTAGACACTGCTGGAAGCAGCACTACCATTGGGCAAAACTCAGCAAAGAGGGCTCTTTCGAAAGACTGACTCACACCCCTGAGAGTAAGTGTTGAAGGCTGGCCAACTGAAGTCATCAACAGAACCCACCAAACTCTTGAAGCAGCTGGTTCTTGACAAGGGGAAACAAGTATTACCCATAACCACTTGATCTGGCCGCTGGACCTATTCATTTTAAAACTAAACACAGAGCCCTTTGTTCAACTGAAAGACACGCAGACAAATGCTACTGAGTCTGAAGTTGAATAGCCAAGTGAAACTGTGGTTTTAAAATCTTTTTGATACCCACACCCAGAGCTAGCAATCAACCACCTCCTTGCTGTTCCCACTGATGTGGGAAGTACTGGTAAGCTTGGGTCCCTCCCAGGTGCTGTACCTCAGTATTGTTAATAATGGCAGGTGCCCAGTTGTCTCTTTTCAAAGGACACTTCCACAGAGGGTCTTCAATTCTGTCAGATACTTATGCACCACTGGTTCTGTCAGACAGATTAACCACAACAATCTACATTTGACAACTTAAATAAGGAAATTTTAAATGAAAATTCTACGCAAACTGTTCCCATCACAAGCCACCACCCTTGAGCAAAGTCAGACAAAAAGGAAGGAGCAGACAACCAAGAATGCCCTGAAATCTGTCTCAGGAAGAAACTGACCACACACTGTACGTGTTTGTCATTATGAGGAATACCATTCCATGATGAATGACAGATGCCAGTCCTTCTGAATTACTAAGGTGAATACCCCAAGGCTTTCCTTGACTGTGCCTATCTAGACTTGGCTGAGGCCTCCCTCCCAAGGCAAAGGATAATGCATTCTGGATGCGGCCTCTTCTGAGTCTTCTGATTTGCATTCCAAAGGTTGGCCTTTGAAATTAAGGAGAGGGAGCAAAATTGATTCTTGGCCCCACAATGGAAATTATCACAGTGTGTGGCGAGGGGTGGCAGGGTCTGGAGCTCAACCACACTTTTGGCCCTTATTCGCTCATGGGCCTCGGGCAGGTACTTATTCTCACTGAGCCTAATCTCTTCCTGTGTGAACTGCAGACAGTACCTTGTCCCTCACTGGACGTCCACGAGAACTTAGCACTGCAATATGTACAGCCATGGCACTCAGCCTTTCCTTCCTGGAAACTCAACCAAAAACAAAGCAAAAGAAGCAATTGCTCAAATATGATAACTTCAACTGCTGAAATAAATTCGCTCTGCTGTTTGTATACCCACACTTGCAAGGGCAGCCTCAGAACATGACTATCTCCTAAGTGAGGAGGAATGTTATATATGCTGAGTTGATTCTGTATCGATAAAGCAACAGTCTACTCAACACAACTGAATTCATATTTAAGAGCTACGGTAATCTTTAAATCTATGTGGCATATAAAATTTACTCTGTTATCAGTCTCAAGCTTGGATGTGAACAGGAATTATCTGGGAGGCTTGGGTCCCATCCTCAGAGACTCTGATGGGATTGGTCTGGGATGGAGCCTGGGCATCAAGATTTATATTTTAAAGTTTCCCAGGTGATTTTAACGTGCAACCTAGAGAACTACAGACCTAACTTACAAAGATTTTTTAGGTATTTAAGAGTATGGTTATGTGATACAAAGCACTTAATGCATTCAGAGGAAAAAAGTACTCAAGCAAACTTTGTTTGATAGACACAAAAGAATTGGATTATGGAAAGAATTGTTTTAGTTTCAACCAGTTTTTGGCCTTCATGTAAGCTCATCCAATAATACAAGAGTCACAGAAATCCCAGTGTGAAAGGAAGTTTGGCTCAGTAAAGATTGTCCACGGGATTCAGGAAGATAAGGAGTGGACAGCCACTGTCTTTATTGTCATTCAAAGATGAGAAAAGACTCGACTCTGGACGGGACTCAGGTCTGGGTGCATTGCAGACTGTATGGAGGGGGATGGCAGGCACCTGAGAACAGAGCAAGGGCCCATCTCTGCAGAGCATCCTACCGTGGTGCCTTAGCCATTTCCCAGGATGGTTTGCAGAACAGAAGGCCCTTTAGAGATTAACCTTGAAAGCAACAAGAAGTAGTTCTAAGTATCACCTCCAGTGGGGAAAAGCACTCAGAGTAAAACCCAAAATGCAGAACATCTGTCTAAGAGTATGGGCTCAAGGCTGAGAGGATCAGAAAAAATCTCTCACCTCAAGATCCCTGAGCTCATACCTCGGGGCAAGAAGAGATGCAGAAGGCCTTTGTAATCCTGTTCAGAAAAGTAAGAGGAAACACTCCAGCCACTGGAAAGGAAAGACCTCTTTGCTGTCAGCGAGGCAGTGGGGCCCGCTAAAAAGACAGTGGGTCCAACATGTTGCCCCACACCGAAAACTGAGACCAGCAAAACCCTGAGCTAAATTCGCTTAGGGACACAGCTCTCAGTTTTCAGAAAACATCTGGTCACCTCATCACCAAGGCGAGCTCTGGCCAAGGTATTGCAATATGAAGCAGTGAAAAGACATTTCTGGAAGCAAGGGAAAGCCACAGCCTTTCCTTCCAATATAAGCGTTACCTGTGGCCCTGTGGAGTGAAAGCAGGCCTCCCGAGCCTGGAGCATCTACATGCCAAGACCTACAGCACGTTGCATTCATCCTGGGCACACCAGAGAGTCCAGCTGGACATTTCTATGCAAAGGAGTTTGCTCTTTAAACCCATTAGGTACACAGATGTAAAGTGAGAAAAATTCCAGGCAAGAGGGAGGAAAATCACGCATTCTTGCGAGACCTTAGAGACTTCAAGAGTATTGTGCTGTCTCAGAGAGCCTTGCAGCCTCCCCATTCCTGAGAATGTTACCTGGACATGTGGGGCAGCACGTCCCCAGATGCTTGGAAGGGCTCTTACAATGAACCACACACCGCACCTCAGACTCTGTGACAACGCCTTCCTGAAAAACAGAATGCCACAAGCAAAGTCAGCACAGAATTCCCACTGAGGACCTGTTCACTTTTGGAAAGAAGCCAGGTAGTAGAAGAGGGGTCCGAACACAGAAAGCGCAAAGTGGGGGTGGGTGTCAAGTCCAGAGGTACATGGTACAAATTACATCAGGTCTCCCCGGCTCAGGCCTCGCTGCTTTCCATCTCAGAGGGCAAATCCTATCACCCGTTCTTTTCCCTGTCTTTGCTCTTTCTCTTTGGCCCTAACATCTTTCTTTCTTTAAATCTGGTATTTAAGACCTTCCTGCTGTGGGTCAGTAGCTGACAGAGTCTAGCTGCTCATTCACAATTGTTTTAAGTTTTCAACACTTACTATATTTTCTATAATTGTTATTACATTTTCAGCCCAGAATTCATTAATTATGAGGCACAGAGTACAAGCATGTTAATACCTCAGACTGGCATCTGGAGACCTAAGTCCTTACCTTCCTTCTGGAAGTAACTAGACCAGCTCTGCAATCTTAGAAATTTCACTCCACCTCACGGAGAGCCTGACTCTCAAGCATCAGCTGAAGAGGTTAGATGAAACTATTTTAAAGTTCATATTATATATGTGAAAATAGAGACTTTAGGTCTTAATAATGAAATCAAGGGACTCATTTGCAAACTGATCTTTGGACTCGAATATTTTAATGTCAATTGAAACCTTTTTAAAATTAATGTTCAGAGTTGGCCTTTGAAGAATTTTATCCATATTCTCTACCCATTTTACAAATAACTTGTGTGTTTGTTTGTTTGTTTATCTAATTTTGTTTTGAGAGGAGAGGTAGCACAGGCTAAAAAAAAAAGGTAACAATTTGACAACCAGATAATTTTCTTCATCTGTCTGCTACCATATCATCCCAATCCAACAAGGAAGGTTCTATCCTAAATGTCTTTGTATCTATCAGGGCTAAGGTTTCCACTACAAGTGGAATTTATTGTGGTCTATACCATATTTGGGAAAGAAAAAAAAAAACAACTGCCAAAATACAGGCAATATACAACATCAAAAAAGGAACTGGACTTTAGTTATGTAACTGAAGCAATGCAAACACTATGGCTCAATATCAAGTTCCCTTTAGTATCTGCAATCCAGATGGAGGATTCAGGTTAGTTCCCAGCATGAATTTCCTGTCTCTGATCTTCAGATTTTCCTCCTCCAGTAAGAAACTAAAAGTGGAAAATAAAGGCTAAATGTTTCACCATTTCTCCTATGAACTCCTTCATAGGAGAGTGTAAGAAATAAGCTAGAATTCAACTCAAATAGAAATAAACCAGATCATTAGACTAGCTGTGATCTGTCTGCTACCCAGTTGTACCCAGTATATGCAGGCTCTACCAGAAGTGTTTTTAATGACAGTCTCTCTTATTCCTTACAACCACCCTATGAAATGGTACTATCCTCATTTCACGGGGGATGAAAGTGAGGTCCAGAGAGGTTAAGCAACAAGGGATGTGGGTGACAGAGCCCATATTTTACTCACTACACTGCGCTCTCTGCTCTTTTACTGATTCTGGGCCCTGAGAAGAGAAAAGCTTGGAGAGGGAGGTTGCAATTGTGTCATTCTGCAGAGGAGGGGCTTAAATGAAGATTTCCCTGACAGGCACCAGTAAATGGTCATTTCCTACATTAATAGATGAGGTCTCCACTCCAAAGAAGGAAGAAAGTAAGCAGGAGTGGAATGTTCCAGTTGAGCAGAAGAGCAGATTTTTGCAAATACCTTAACAGAGGTTTGCTTTTATGGTTATTGAATGAAATGATATTTTTAAAATAGCTAGCAGGGCTTAGGCAAAGTTTTTAAAAAAGGAGGAAAATTAAAAGGCAAAGTTCATCTTTGGAAGGTAGCATTCCATTTCTGTGTTCTGTTCTGCAGTTCAGCAATTCCTGACTCCCAGGGCTGTTGGTCTTTAAGATCTCTTCCAACAATAATTTGATATTCCTGCAACATTCTCTCTGGGCCCTGCTGAGTGGCTAATGACCAAAGATGATAGGCAATAGGAGTTTCATTGTTAATAATTGATGATGGCTTAATGTGTTATTCAGTCAACAAAATATTCCCTCCCAGATAATAGTTTTCATTTAGTTTAAACAAGTCTTCATCCAAAGGCAGCAAAATTCACTGTTGACCCATGCAACTTGAGGATCTTCAAGACCTCTGGCTGTTGCATAAAAATATTATATGAGGCCGGCCCAGTGGCATAGTGGTTAAGTTTGCCCACTCTACTTCAGCGGCCCAGGAGTTCATGGGTTTGGATCCCAGGTGTGAACCTACATGCCACTCATCAAGCCATGCTGTGACAGCTTCTCATATACAAAATAGCGGAAGATGGGCACAGATGTTAGCTCAGGGCCAATCTTCCTCAGCAAAAAGAGGAAGATTGGTAATGGATGTTGGCTCATGGCCAATCTCCCTCACCCCCCTGAAAAAAAAAACAGTTATAAACACTCCAAAAGGCATGCAGTTTTCTTATTTGAAAGACAATTTAACCATGGCTTTCAGAGTGCCCCTGTCAAAGAGTGGAAATTTCAGTGGTCAAAGAGTAGATGGGCTGCAAATTTTAGCGTAAATGTGGCCTTTTAATGTTATTAAAACTCATGGCTCTCGTCTCTGTTTCATGGAGCTGATTAAATCTATAACCAGAGTAAAAATTCAACAAATACTTATTGAGTCAATTAATCTGTTATTTACATTTCTTCTACCTACTCCTTATTTTCACAAATAATTTAGATTTACTACAGAAATAAGCTGAATATTTAGCTGAATAAATAACTGAAGATCTTTTAAGTAAACATGCCCACTGTGGGCGTATAATAAGAATGTGGCTACATAAAATTCAGACTTCAATAAACTAAATGTCAATATACTTGGGATAAGATCAGAGAGAAATACACATTATTATACTAACCTTTCTTTCTCCTTTAAATGCAAAAGCATATCCTTGGACAACAAAATGGCCTGGAGGTAAAATGATTTATTAGCATCTTCTCTACAGAATTCTTAAATTATATCAAATTTAGATGAGCATTCTTTTTTTAACAGAGTATTTCTTTAGAGATAAGAAAGGGAGTTTGAATTATTTAGATTCTTCATTTCCCTTTTGGTTTATCTTGCTACGCTTACCCCTTGTAACAAATACAGCCACACGGAGTCAATGTTCTTTTCAGAGTTCAGCAAGCACCAGCCACAGTGGGCTCCTTAGGAGCTGAACTGGTAGTTCTTAAATTTGTCGGGTTGAAATCATTGAGGTTACCGTGTACTAATTGCTTTGATTTAATACAGTTTACAGATTGGCTCCAGTTCAAACAGTTTCTAAATCAAAGAAGGAAAACATATATCCTCTAACAAAACCTCTTTCTGCTAACAGGAATTTGTGTTTTGCTCAAAGTTGACTCACAGGAAGATGTGAATTTTCCCCAAGGACATATGCATCTTTTCGGAGTTTTTCCAGGCACAATTTAACAATGGTGAACAATTCCACTGTGTGTTTCTGGAAGCAAATCCTATACAATATCTATCCTGTACCTGTCTTGTTATGGTGAATGTCACAATAAATATGTACAAGGATACAGTTGGTTTTTCATTTGTTTCTCTTTTCTGTTTTGCCTTTTTTTTGGGGGGGGGGCTTGTTCTGTGTTGTCTGAAAGGAGATTCTGAAGAGGACTTTACAGATTCCTTTACAATGGAGAGTAAAATAGTTGGACTTTACCTGGCACTGGCGCAGGACACAGGGTTCTGCAGGACTCTGCCATTTGAAGGAGCTGTTATAGGTATTTCCTTCATAGGTACAACCTAGAGAGGGAACACAGAAGCAGGAAGAAAGATCAAGAATGAATGTAGGTTTCCTTTATTTTTGGGGGCAAAGGAAATTATGTCTTCTAAGGCAGGACCAGCAATCCCAAGAACTATCATGATCCTTGGCTATTTTCCCCCAAATCCAACTAAGCCTTCTAAATATCTACTTGGCTTTCACTTACATTAATTCTTTGACTACTGAGAAGATTAACCTCATGGACTATATTTTCAAATAGAAAACCATGGATTGATGAACTCTTTTGGCCAAGATTCATAACCCTGTGACTTTATTTATGCCTAGTAAAGTATGAGGAGGACCAGGGCTGAAAACATCACTCTGAAAGGGGATTTTATGTAAGACTCAATGAACACAAAATTGCTGAAGGTCAAGAGGGAAATTTAAAACATGGCAGGAAATAAAAGCATAAAATTAAAATATAGGAAATGATTGCAAAACTCTATACCCATTTGAAACTTTTGCCAAGTTACCGTCTTCACCAGATGAAACCTTCCAAGTCTTGCCTCCCAGCTCTAAGAGCTATGATTTCATATTTCACTTTGATTTTACTTTTATGTAGTGAACTAGATTAAAGAAATCTGAAACTATCAATGTATGGATGATCACAGGTTAATTCACTAGACAAAACAGAAGGCATGCTCATTGATTGGCAAAAACAGGAGTCAAGGGCCAGAGATCCTCAAAAGAGGAAACTAGCCAGTTAGCTTAAGTCCCGGTAGAAAGAGCTAAAGAAATAATTGTGCAAAGATCTTGATTTAGTTGGTCCAAATAACACCCTCCACCCTGTGAATTATACTTTTCAGGAAGATGCACCTGGCTGCACTAGTCACTGCATATTAGATTATTAAAAGCCCCCCAGGCAAAGGGATTTACCAATTATAGTCCAATTGCTTAGCCCAAAGAGTAGAGAAGCGGGAACACACACATGGGATAATGCAGAAATAAAAGGGCCTGACTCTCTGTACCAAGGCTTGACTTCTGGCAAGCCAGACAACCTTAATTCTCATCAGTTTTTCTTGTCCAAGACACAGAGAGGTGATTCACCTCCTTCCCTGAATTCTTTTAGATACTGCTGTGGTAATTAAAAAAACAAACTTAATGCATATAAACAGAATAACAAAGGACTTAAGAAAATTTCAATAGACATTTTCATAAACTTGGAACCATGATCTGATTCCCACAGAATTATGAATGATTGAAAAAAGCTCAGTAATAGTCTTTTCTCTAGTTCCTACAAATCAAATTACCAAAGTACACAGCTGATTGGAAACATATTAGGGAAATGCTTTCACTGTATATTTTTTAATTTCCTTTGCATGAAGTGTTACAGAGATAAAATGCTCAACCATAGAAACCCCTAGCACACTACAAATACTGACACCAAACCAAGAATGAATACAGTAAATTTTTAACAATGAAAACCAATATAAAACAATTTGGGCTAGCATAAATCTTATTCGACAAACGCACTTACAATAGACATGCCATGTGCATGTCTGATCCACTAACACAGACTCACTTGGATAATAAATAACTTGTTCCGAAAGATGGGGGCGGGGAAATCAGAGGACCAAATCCAATTCATGTTAAGTCCAAGTAAATATGAAACGCCTGCCAAGTCTGCCAGTGAAGTTTCCAAATATGCTGTATATTTTCATCTTCTGGATTAAAAAAAAACTGAAAGAAAGGGTGATTTTATGGAGCTAATAGGGCAGGCAAAGAGCTTGCTTTTTTTCACTTTGGAGGAGAAAGTGCACTACAAAACCCATATAGAACAGGCAGGAACTGCAGGCCGAGAGACAGTTCCTAAACAATGCCAGGTCATATGCAAAGGGCTCCGAGGAGTAGGACAGACCACTCTGGATTATTCCACTCAATATGGGATAAAAGATATTGGAACAAGTAGTGCACAGTGCAGGGAACCCAGCAACGTTTTCAGTTGGAAATCTGGCTCCTCCACCACAGTTTAACATGTAAAGACCAAGATCAAATTGTGCAATGCCTCACTGCTTAACTGCTCTCGTTTACACGTCAGTCTATTACACCTGAGTCCATATAATTTTCCCAAATGTTGGATGAGTCTAAATGACAGAATAGACTCAAAAACATCTGCGTTAATCTCTTTAGTGAGTATAATCCATATCTTTTCCTTCTTCACCTACCCTCATCAGCATCAGCCAGTTATGGAGACTTCAGTATACCAAGCACACCAATAGATTTCATACGTAGGGGATTCTTGGAGAGAAGATAATTTTAAAAAGGACATTTTCATGGCTCTTTTTGGGTTCACGTTCTAAGATAAACGTGGTCATCTTAATGCAAAACACTTAATGCAAGACTTAATGAAGACTCACATACATACAATCAAAGAGAACCTCGTATTTATTCCAGAATTACTTATTTTCTGTAAGGCAAATTTCTTTATAATAAATTTTATTGGTGACCAACTTTATGCTGTTAATAGGGCAGACAGACAATATCTTGCCCTTCTTTTTATTGAAAACTCAGAGGAGGAATATACTAAATATCTCTTTTGCCCAGGGTAGAAAGAGAGGCCGGGCTTCTCAAACGACCTCTAGTGAAAGACCAGCTTGTTTTGTTTTTGTTCTTCCAATCCAACGTGGACTGATACTTTCACAAAATATAATAAAAATGAACTATTAGAAAAATTAAATTTAAAAGTCTAAGACAAAATATAAGCCTGATTTTTTATTTTTGTATGTAAGAGGCATAGAATTACTCTGTTGAATGATAGTCAACATTTTTGTTTACTCTCCATTTCTGTACTTATCTCACTGTAGACCAGCATCATAGTCCATGGATCATTGGTGACCTGCAGAGCACATTTTGAATTGCACTGCCTTGGGGGATGTGTCATGGGGTGGGGAGAACAACCCAAAAGAACAATCAAAATATTTCCATCTTAGATGTTTAGAACTAGAAGCAAACTTACAGAGAATATAGATTATCTCCTTCATTTTACAGATGAGAAAATTTGCACAGAAATATTAAAGTGACTTGCTCAAAGTTAGAAGGCATTTGGCGTGAAACTAACATTAGAATCCAGGTCCTGCATGAAATCCACATTTTTACATCCAGGTCTAAACTGGATGTATTATTTGGGCACTTTCTAATTTATAATAGCCTTTACATTGAGGACTTAATAGCCCAGGAGAAAAACCAACACAGTCCCTGTAAAATTAAATGCTAACAGATCCAGGAACTAAATGAAAGAGTGGGTAAGTGGGGTAGACAGTTGAATGGTTAGGCAACAAGTAAAGTAGCTTTTCCTTTTTTAAAGAATATTTTTAAATAAACTTTAAACAAGGGAATTTCTAAACATTCATTAGTTTTCTTCTGGTGATAAAAAGCTCAGATTCTACAAGCTTCAATAAAACCATCTGTACTACAGCAGGAGGAAGTGATTATTTTCTGATAAAATCCCTAGAATATATTTAAACCAGGAATTCTCAACATAATGTGATTTTACCTTTCCCTCATCCCCCACCCAGGGGACTTTTGGAAATGTTAGGAGACACTTCTGGTTGTCACAACTGGGGGATAAGGATGCTACAAGCCAGGGATGCTATGATGCCCAATGAAGAATCGACCAGCTCAAAATGTCAATCGTGCCAAGGTTGAGAAACCATGATCTAAACGAGTACACATATGTCCAAATTCTTCTTCTTCACATCTAAAATAATACAAAAACAAGCCTAAACTAGCTACACTTTACTTGTGTATGTATTTTGGCTTTTTTTATGTTAAATATTTTCAGAGTGGGGAAGAATTTCAGAGCATTTTTTTTTTAACACACACACTCTTGTAGAGAAGCTTGGCCTAGTCAACTAGTCAACTCAAAAAATACATGGCAATGGAAATGGAAGAACACAAATAAATTGAATCCACAATTAAGCAATAGAACTCATTTTTTCTATTAGTTGTGACCTTTTTCAGTGGCCACATTATCCCAAGGGAGAGAAAATACCACACATTGCCATCACTCTGTTGGTAAAGTAGCTGTTAAAAATCATCAGGACCATAAAAAATGGCATTGGCCTTCTAAAGAGCTTTAACTCCACCTAGTTTCACCCTTCCAGTCTTAATTCTCTCGTTTTTCATGTTAACATTCGCCTAAGAGCAGAGATCTGGATCTCACCGTTACCAATAACTTAACCTCTGGCACCCAAAAACCTCACAATGTGGCGCCAACCTACCTCTCCAGCCTTTTCCCTTCATTCTTGGAACTTCATTTAGTTCCCCAGGATTATCCACCTTCGCCTGAGCACAATGAACTTGAATCCTTCTTAAAGCAGGTTCAAGTTCTTCAACCAAGGCTATCTGGCTTCTGTCTGCACCATCCCACTGAAACGTCACTCTCTCAGGATGCAGCTGCCTACCAAATGCCCAGTCCAAGGGACACTCAGTCTTTATTTTACAGGACTTCTCTGTGGCAGGCTGACCATGCTTTCCTTCTTTCACCTGCCACCCCCTCCCCCCTCCGACACACACACCTTCTAGATGTTCTCTTCCAATTATCTTTGTAGTCCCTCTACTCCTGCCTCAATTAAGCTGCTGGGTGTTTCTCACCTGGCCTATTACAACAGGCTTTCTGACTGTTTCTCCTGGCTGGGTTAGGGGCCTTTTTCAAGCATCTTCCTGCACAGCTACGAGTGTGTGCTCTTTCTAAGCCAGGTCTTATCTCATTCACACACTTGAACTCTATCAACAACTGATGGATCTCAGCCCAGCTGAGGTGTAGCCTGGTACCTATCCCCAATCTTTCTTCTCCAGACCAATTGGATCGTGGTCTCTGGAAGTAGGAAGTAGAAGAAGAATCTAATGTGCAGCCAGGATTGAAAAACACTGACCTGTACTATAAAATTCAAACATCTTAGCATATACAGGTCTCAGACCTGGCCTTGACTCACTTCTTCATTCTCTTATCCGCTGCTCCCAAACTTCCCACACTGCAGACATGTTGCACTTAGGATCCCCCCCAAATATGGTTGGAAAATCTCATCTTATGATTTTGCAAATGCTGGTCCCTTCTTGAAAAGCCCAGATCTCATCCATTCCCTCCATCTCCATTGTCCCCACAATGACCCACATGTCACCCAGGCTCCCCATCTTTCCCTGGCTAATGCCTCCTTCAAGACTCAACTCAAGGTCATAGCCTCTGGAAACATCCTACTCAGGGTGTGCTCCTGTGCTCTTTCTCCACACATGCTTGGCCTTTCAAATGTCTGTTTCCAAATCCCTTAAACTACTTTGTGCGTAGCAGGTATGTAATAAATGTTTATTTTCACTGGTAATAAATAGTGAGCACCAACACACAGCTATTCCTGTAAACCACAGTAAAAGAACATAGAAAGGATGACATTCCCTGGACCTCTTGTCTTCTCCTCTTGACAGGTGGACCAGTTTAATTCACTATTCCACCTCCAGAAACAGCAAAGCTTTCCTGGAGCAACTCAGGAAAAAGTCTGTCAAAGTCTGTCTCTTCTAACACCAACCCACTCCTCCACTCCCCCATGGACCAGGCCAGCTATGGTTAAACACAATGAAGGGAAGTCCTTGAGCGTCCCAGCACCTACCGAACCTTCGAAATGAGAAGCGTATCAACTTTCTCAGTCCCCTTTTGCCATGCTGTGCAAGCCTCATCTTAAGTTAATTTTCAGGAGGTTGCCTCTTTCCAAAATCTACCTTGCTCCCCCCAAATTACTGGTTTATTTCCTTAAATTAAACCTAACTTGGGGTCTTTGAAGTCAGTTCAGGCCACATGGTACAGGGAAGCAGAGCAGACACGTCTGCCATTCTTTGCTGCTTCCAGGCCACCTGATAGGGCACCTCCATCCCCCGGACTTGGTCAATAAGCCCCAAATTACTCCAGCCCAATACAATTTTTTTAATGAACCACTTTTCAGACACTGTTCTCCAGAAACATATGGAAGTATAATCAAAAGGGATAAACATAAAATCTAACTAACCATTCTAGGGCTTAAATTGTGTCCTTAGGAGTTCATTTAAAACAGGCTTTTATTACTCTTCAAGGCTGTACCTACCATGAATCCTGCAGGCAATTTTGCTTATTTTTGGCTAATGGGAATTTTATAGCCAAAGCATTTCCTCAAGCCCAAGAAAAAGAATCAGACCCATGTACTGAGTTCTTAAAGGGTGGTATGTTCCCCTTGACACAACATTCTTTTTCATAGACTTTTTGGTTTGTTTTCCAATTATATACTATTGAAATGAAATAATCAACAATAGAAAGAGAAACGGTAGAAAGCTATTTTACTTAATTTTTTACAGCTTTATGAATAAAATCCTAAATACGCAGAACATCAGATGAGCACAGATGACTTGCAAAGTCAGCTCACTTCACCAGTGTAAAGGAACACAAAGTCTCCATGTGACTTACTTGGATTTCTAATCTATGTATTTATTGAAGTCTGTAAAGTGATGAAATTATGACTTATGGGACCAATTTCATAACTTTATAGTATGATAATACATACAATATCTGGCATTGATGTTAAAGTCATAAAACAGATTCTAAGAGCCACAAATAAATTAGGCTTCTATTCAATAAAATATGCTTTCAAACTTTTAATATAATTAATGCAATAAAGGAAATATACAATGCATTAAGGAGAAAAATGCTTCCAACAACTTTTTTGTATGAGCTACATCACCGATCATTCCTGCATTTGATCTGTTCTTACCGTAAACACTTCTAAATATGGGAGTGCTTCTACCTCTGGTCTGAATCAGCATGGCAGCAGCCATTCTATCCTCAGCATCCCATTGTTAAATAGCCAACACCCATTCCTTGAGCTCATACTGAGCAAAAACGCAGAAAGAAGAAAAACCGGGAAAGACTGTCTTGTGAATCCTGTGAAGTCATAAGAGGCCTTTTCTGATGTGGGCAGGGAAATGGCACTAGAGGTCATTTCCAAAGATGAGTTCCAAAAAACATTTTCAGAAATATTATGAAAATAATCCTCCAATGGGAAAAAAGAAAGAAGAGAGAAAATGAAAATCATGGTATAATTATTACAGGTGAGGCATTGTCCTCGGGTTTTCACATGTGATTTCATTTTAGTCTCATAACAAGTACTCTAGGACAGAAAACATTTTACCCCTAGTTTTTAAAAATGAGGAAACCAAGATTCAGAAAAGCTAAATTAGGTTGTCTGGGGAGCACAGCCACTCTTTTTATCTTACTCCAAAATCCATGTTCCATTCATTACTTGGGTCCTTGCAAGCACGTGGAAGGAGCTTGAAAAGTGGTACCTTCAGGAGTAAAAATGACATCCCTGCAATGATATGCTGCCTTTCAGTGGTACTTTAATCATGTTCCAGTGATGTCTGAAAACCAATATTATAAAGTAAACTGCAGGTTTTGTGGCTGAAGAGGCAAGACCTCCTTTTGTGGATTTATATTTAAACTCTGTTCTAAGCCCCTTTATCTTTGGCTACCAATCATGCTACGCCTTAGGCCTTTTGACTTTACGAAGCAACAAATAACGAGGAGCAAAAGATCAAATCCAAACATCTAAGGTTGGATTCATGCATTTTTCAAAATAGGAGCATGTTTCCCAGTTTGGGTGCACAGTAGCAGCCTAAGAAAATAAAATTTATTTGAAGACAGCAAACCAACCAACAATCTCATAGGGTAAATTACGGTAGCTACAGACAAAAAGTCGTGAATGGAACCTCAGTTTCCCCACAGCAATTTCAAAGACATCAGTGAAAATCTCTTTTATAAACACAAAGAAGAAATAAATTATATACAACACACATATGAAATGCCATTTGTGTGATTAACGTATTGCCCTGCATGATTTTTATACTTTGGGAAGCATAGTATATGGATGTAACCTTTACAGTTGATCAAATAGGGTGTTTAGGGCTCACTGCAAAATGATTGTCAAAAATATCTCATCACCCCCCTTTTTCTTTTACTTTTTATTTTGAAATAATTATCAATTCACAGGAAAGGATGAAAAAATATACAGAGAGGTTCCATGTACCCTTCACCCAGCCTCCTCCAATGTTAACATCTTGCATACCTATAGTACAATATCAAAATCAGGAAACTGACATTGAAGCAGTCCACAGAGCTTATTCAGATTTTACTGGTTTCACATGTACTCATTTGTGTGTATGTGTGTGTGGTTCTATATAGTTTTGTCACATGTATAAACGTGTGCAACCAATCAACATACGGAACTGTACTATCACCACAAAGCCCTCTCAGGCTACTTACTTATAACCATACTCACTCTGTTTGCAGCCTCCATCCCTAAGCCCTGATAATCACTAATCAGCTCTCCATCTCTACACTTTTGTTATTCAAGAATGTTATATAAATGGAATCATACAGTATGTAGCCTTTTGAGATTCAGTCTTTTCTCTCGGAACAATTCTTTTGAGATCCATCCAAGTTGTTGCATGGATCAATAGCTTGTTCCTTTCTACTGCTGAGTAGTATTTCATGGTATGGATGTACCACAGTTTATTTAACCGTTCACCCGTTGAAGGACTTCTGGGTTGCTTCCAGTTTTCTGCCTATTATGATTAAAGCTACTAAAAACATTTGTGTACAGAATTTTGAGTGAACACAGGTCTTCATTTTACTGAGATACATACCCAAGAATGCAATTGCTGGGTCATATGGGAAGTGTATGTTTAGTTCTATAAGAAACTGTCATAATAATTTCCAGAGTGGCTGAACCATTTGACATTTCACCAGCAATATATGAGAATTTTTTCATCTTCACCAACATTTGGTGTTATCATGCTATATATTTTTCAGCCATTTTGATAGGTGTGTAGTGACATCTCACTGTGGTTTTGATTTGCATTTTCCCAAAAGCTGACGATGTTGAATATCTTTTCATGCGCTCTATAGCCACCTGCATTTACTATTTGGTGAAATATCTCTTCATATCATTTTCCTATTTTCTAATTAGATTTTTTTACTCTCTTCACAAGGTCTTCCACAAAGCAATTGTTTTTTATTTTAGTGAAGTCCAATTTATTAAATTTTCCTTTCTATGGACAATGGTTTTGGTGTCAAATCTAAAAACTCTTTGCCTAACCCTAGGTCACAAAAATTTTTTCCTACATGCTTTTTATACACGTTTTATAGTTTTACATTTCACATTTAAGTCCACGATCAATTTTGAGTTCATTTTTGTATAAAATATGAGGTTTAGATCACATTTATTTTTTGCCTGGGGATGTCTAATTCTTCTAGCACTATATGTTGAAAGGTTAGTCTTCTTCCACTGAATTGCCTTGGCACTTTTGTCAAAAATAAGTTGGACATATTTGTATGAGTCTACTTCTGGATTCTCCATTCTGTTCCACTGGTCTATGTGTCTATCCTTCCACCAATATCACACTGTCTTTATTACTATAGCTATATCATAAGTCTTGAAATTGGGTAGACTGATTCTTCCCAATTTATTCTTATTTTACAGAATTGTTTTAGTTATTCTAGGTCTTTTGCCTTTTTACATAAATTTTAGAATAAGCTTATCTATGTCAAAAAATACCCCTTCTGGGCATAACCCTTTTTATGCCATTTAAAAAATTATTTATATGGGAAAATCAGACTTGATGCACATATCATCCAGGCGCCTCTCCCACTGTGGGATGAAATCTGCTCATGTTTGCCAAGTACACTTTTGGGAAGAGTTTGTCAAAAAGCAGTCCAAGGACTAAGGATATCCCCAGGGGGCCTGTAAAAATGCAGATTCCTGCAGCCCATCTTTCTCCTCTTATCTGCCACCTCTTTTGCCTGGGTGCTTTCCTAGAAAGTTTGAGCTGAACCTCATGTGCTTGG
Organism: Tapirus indicus; assembly: GCA_031878705.1. Lineage (NCBI taxonomy): Eukaryota > Metazoa > Chordata > Mammalia > Perissodactyla > Tapiridae > Tapirus > Tapirus indicus. The sequence continues at coordinate 126,992,627 of CM062917.1, read as the reverse complement.
GATGATTTTAGAACTGTGTGGCCAAGAGAAGGGGTGTCTAATTAAACAGCCCAACATATCCTCATCGTCTTCTGGAAGGCTGTGTGTGACCCCCTCTGATCTCATCCCATAAAATCAGACAGAGGTCTTTGTTACATTCAAAACATGGGTAGATAAGGGCATTAAAGAGAAAAATTCACCCTCTCTAAAAATAGGACGAAATTGAAAAAGACCTTAACCTATGGGAAGAAGCTACAGAAGAGACTGCCAAATATCAGACAAGGAAAGCAGTCACTGATCGGTGTGATCATACTTGGGAGGAATGAGGAGAAATCTCCACCAACAGATGACCCCCCATCTCATCCAACATGGAGCTGAAGGAGGGGTGATTAACACAAGCTCTATACTGTTGATCTCCTGCACTCCTGAATCTGAGAGGAACCAGAGATTTCTGAATTTTACCTTGCCAACAAAGGCTTATCTTTTAAAACTGTGTTTCTTTTATTAGTGGTATTTGTTAAAAGGAAGAAAAACACCGAGTTTCTGGCACACAGTCAGTGGTGTGCTGCTAATGTTTAACAACCAGCTCTATAAGAGAGAAAAGCCTTGATTTTGTAGTGTGTTCCAATTTCCAAAGTGTAAATATTCCCACCATGGTTGATTTCGAGCTTCCAATGTGATGTCATCGAGCACAGAGCTGGGAAGATAAGCACTCCAGTATACCACTGTATACAGAACTATGTTTTAACATTAGAGGCAACTGAGTCTGTGAAACCTTTTCTCTTCATAACAGCAGACCACAGATATTTGCCTAGAGTTTAGGGTGTTTTATTGGCATCAGATGTCATTCTTTTTATTCTATATACCTAGGTAAAATACTTAACAATGCCAACAGTCACATATTTCAGTTATGACCTTATATCTGGCCCTCCTTCTCCTAAACCTGGTATACACGAACTCATAATTTAGCCAGGAGAACATTCATTCCAGTGGCTCCCAAGCCTGTTGAACATCAGAACCACCTCGGGGCTAATTAATAATACAGATACCCAGTGGAAACAACCCAAGTGTCCACTGATGGATGAATGCATAAACAAAAGGTGGTATATGCATGCAGTGAAATATTATTCAGCCTTAAAAGGGAATGAAATCATGATACATGCTGCAACATGGATGAACCTCGAAGACATTATGTTAAGTGAAATAAGCCAGACACAAAAAGGCAAATATTGTAGGATTCCATTTATAGGAGGTACCTAGAATAGGCAAATTCATAGAGACAAACTCATAGAGAAAGTGGAACAGAGTTTATTAGGGGTAGCCTGGGGGAAGGAAGAATGGGGAGTTATTATTTAATGAGTATAGAGTTTCAGTTTGAAATGATGAAAAAGTTCTAAAAATAGATAGTGTTGGTGATTGCACATCAATGTGAATGCCATTTGAACTGTGTACTTTCAAATGGCAATACTGTACACAACAAAAAAAGAATACAGATGCCTGGGCCTCACTCATTGGAAATTATGATTCACTTGGTCTGGAGTCAGAGTCAGGCATCTAAATATTTCACAAGCAGCCCTGGCAATTCTAAGGCACATCCATGTTCCCGACCCCCGCACTTTACAAAAGAGAGAATCAATTTAGTACAACCTCTGCATTTCTCAGAAGAGGAAACCAAGGCCCAGAAAAAAGTGGCTCGGCTAAGGTCAAGTAACTAGAAGTAGCAGAGTCGAGAACTGATTCCTCATCTAATTCCAAGCTCAGTCCCCTTTCACTTCATTCTTGCAATGACTGAGCATCTTTATGACTATCCTACACTCCACAAGCCCCAAGGCACAGAAGTTCCCTGTCTAGATGCCTGAAAATATTACCCTGGCTTTTGGATTTAGCACCTCACTGTGGCCTTACCTCTAGACATTTGAAGTTGTTACCCTTGCGTTCACAGCCTCAGCAAGGTGGCCATCCCACAGTCCCGAGAACCCAAAATATCAACAACTCAAAGTGTATTTTTAAATCTGATCCCTCTGCCTGTCCCATGTATGGTTCAGAGACTCCCCGAACATTCTCAGGTAGTCAGAGGGCTGCCTCATGTGATAAACATCAGCTGGTCTATGCCCCAGCATGTCTGCAAATAAACATCTTGAGCCCTTTAACCACCAAGCTCCTGGAAACATAATTAGCTGGCTCGGGTGTAAATAAGCTCACCTGAGCAAAGAAGGCACCCAAGTTCATGGACATACCAATGTGCTTTGTTCACCTTCATTATCACATCAGTCTTGTTAAACGGCAGCCTCTCTAGCAGACGGATGTCTAAGAAAAATGCACATTAGCTCTCAAGATGAGGTTCCTCTCAAAAAGAGAACCTGGAACATTTGATCTTAAAAAAAAAATTATGCCTACTTCTGAAGAGACTGAAAGAGAGTATTCTCTGATCAAAGCCCAATAAGAATAGTAATAATTGCAGCCTGATGATCATTTTAAAAATAATAGATGCATGTATTTTCATGCATCTTCATAAATAGATACATGTCACACATACAGACATACTTTCAATTTCACAGTTGCCAGACTTAAGCAGCAAATAAAAGAGAACCTAGATGGATGTTGGGGGGTTTCCGGATCAAATCACTTCTTTCCTGTAGTTTCTGATGATGCACCTCAACTTTCCACCTGGACTACCTGGCTTTATTCTTCTGTTTGACAGCCTCCATGAAACAAGGTCATGAGAAGCCTCAGAGGAGATAAGAATGTTTTTATTCCAAGACATTTTGAAATGATAAGCGTCACCGTAATTTCATTCCCAGAGTGAAATACAAGACAGGAGTGGGGAAAATCACCTTAAAGTGCAGGGTGGTTTGCTCTTCATGGTGGGCCAGTTATAAGCAGTCACAGAATAGTTTTAAGAGCAGCTTCAAAAAACTGGAAGCCAAATCAGAGGTGTGTTTTATATGATATAAAAAGAAGCAGCTAATTGTATCAAAATGATGATAACTAGGAAATCTGAAGTCATAATTGCATAATATTACTTACTAACTTTGCACAATACAGTGAAAGAGCTACTAAAAATTATATTTAGGTTATCACTAAGGCTATTAGTACTGAAATATACTACATTCACCAGCATATGAAAATACACAAGCAGTGATGATTTTAAGGATTTTTTTTAACCTCTAGGGAATTCAGTGAAGAAACTGTAAAGTATCAGGAGCCTGAGACTGGTTTATAGACATTCAGTGACTTTGCATTCCTTTCATCCATTCTTATTCTCTCCCTATAATTCTCAGTCTTTTTAAGCCCGGCAGAATTCCAAAAAGGACTTCAGATGTGTTAAGAGGTATACAGCGCAATAGTAATACACTAAATATGCAGTTGACATGAGATTCATACTGAACTAGGAAGACCGGATTTGGTCCCAATTTTCCTATATTTCTCTTACTCCCCTTTTTCCAACATATATTCAACTACTGTGTGCCAGAAACAATGACTATGGCTAAGAATACAATAGTCCCTGTCCTCACAGAAGCTCTAGTTTAGTGGGAGCTGTAGAAATTCAAAATGATAAACCACAATTGTGCCAAGTGTGAAGAAGTGTAGATAATTCCATGGCAAGTAGCCATGGAGGCGAGGAAGTGATGCCTAAATCGAGACTGAAGAAAGGGTAAAAGTTAACTAGATGACATAGAATGGAAAAGCAGCCCAAGCAGAGGGAACAGTATGTGCAAAGACCCATGGCAGGAAGTGGACACAGAACACTGGGAGAAACAAGACGAAGTCTCCTACCTGGAGGGGTCCAGAACAAGAGGAGGCTAGAGAGAAAAGCAGGAGCCAGATCTTGCAGGGCTTGGTGGCCACCTAACCAGAAGAGGAGAGGGAATGGCCAAGGGTGAGCACTTGCTAAGACTTACCATGTGCAGTGATCCGTAAGCTATCTTCTAGCTCTAAGCACCATTCTCAATAGATGCTTCTCCCTGCCATGCATCCCAGAGCTGCTCTGAGGATGGTTGGTAGAATTCCAAGGTGGTCCCCAAGATTTGCACTCCCCGATATATCCACCTTGTATAATCCCCTGCCCTTGAACGTGGACAAGACTTATGAATGTGATGGATATCACTCCCAAGATTAGGTTACGTCACGTGGCAAAGATTAAGAGATTTTGCAGGTGTAATTAAAATCCCTAATCAATTTGACTTTGAGTTATTAAAGAGAGAAATTATCCTGAGTGGACCTGACCAAATAGGTGAGCCCTTTAAAAGGGTCTATAGGTCAAAGAGATGTTCCCCTGCTGGCCCTGAAGAAGCAAGCCATTCTACAGCTGCAAGCCACTGAATTTTACTAACAACAATGTGAGCTTAGAAGATGACTTTGAGCCTCAGATGAGACCTCAGCCCTGGCTGACCTTGACAGCAGCCTAGTGAGACACAGCTAAGCCATGCCCAGAATCCTAACCCATGGAAACTATGAAATAATATGTGAGTGTTATTTTAGGCTACTAAGTTTGTCATAACTTGTTATGCATCAATAGAAAATAGACTGGGCATCAGTCACTGAAGGCAGCTCTGTTAGGCTGGGAGCCACTGAAGAGGACACCCATGTTCTGATACGGGTGCCAGACCCACGCCCGATTGCAGCACTTCACGTATGACACCGGGGCCACCAGCACGATGAGAAACATTCTCAATTTGCCCACTTTAGGAAAATCAAAACTGATGCACCTTGAGGGAGCAGTAAGTCTTGGAAATCTAATCTAACTTAAAAGCAACCACAAACTGCCTTCCAAAACCCTACAGAATCTAAAAAACAGAGACCCTGAATAAATGGATTGGGACAAATGTGACAGGGAAAGTTGATCTCTGTTTTAAGATCTTTTACTAGTTTTAACAACAAAAACAGATTTTTTTAAAAATATGATTTTCATGTTAACAAGATCTTTTCAAACAAACAGGGTCATTCTTATTTAAGTGCCAAAATAGCATGGTTTATTTTATGGGAAACCCGTATGAAATATAACATTTTATACATCTTTTTTTCAGTTAGAGAAAAGGAGGGGGAAAAGAAACCCCTCTAGTTTTTTACTTTGTTTTGCTTTTTCTTGTCTTTAAAAACATATTAACAGCCCCCACTCAAATTTCTGGGGCTGGGTAGATAAAATTAGTTATACTGTTAAAGGTTAAAATAGTTATAGGTTAAAATATATATGTAGGCATTCCATAATCTAACAACTTTCATCAAGAAACACATCAGAAATTCTCTTAAGCTCAAAATCACTGTAAAAATAACATTGGCACCGGAATTGAATTACTCAATGGTGGGGATGTTTTTTAGAGCAATGCAGTTTCTCAAGATGTTTTAAGTGATAGGTCAGAGTCTCAGCATTAAAACACTCAGGAGTAAAGCTAGTGGAGACTTCTATGTGGTTGGAAACAAAGTATACACACGTAATATGCAGACTGGCTCTTGGGCATACTCAAGAATCTGGTAAATGGTTGTCTCCAGAAAAGGTACCAGGTGGCCAGAATCAAGAGTGGGAGGGAGCCTTACATTTACTATAGATGCTTTTGTATATTTTTAATTGTATGAATGCATTATCTATTAAAAATATATTATGAAACCAGGCACACACATACTCACAAAAGAGTAAAGCTCATCTAAATTGTCTTACTGGGGCACTGCTGCTGTATAAATAGTCATGGATACTGAAGAGGAAAAATAAATTAAGTTAGGGGTTCCCCAAGAAATGTTAACTAGTAAGAAAAGTCACCGCCTCGTGAGCCACATGTTGTTTTCAATGGCCTCCACAAAGTTTCTCTGACCACATACTCCCTTTGAAATTTCTGGTCCACCCAGGCTATAAAAGTCCGTGGATGGGAAGGGGTGTGGCAGTGACGAAACTGATGCAGGCAAAACTGATGCCAGTGTCTCTCTCACTCCTTTTCCTCCGGAGCCCTCCTGACTCTCCAGGTCTCTCCCTCCTTATCTCACACATGGTGTGATACCAGAAAGAATGGAGCATTTGGAGTCTGAGCCCCACCACCTCTCAGCAACTGTGGGATCTTGAAAAACATCACTTCACCTCTCTAAGCATCTGTTTCCCCATCTGTTACATCAGAATCATAATAACCACCACCTCCGGGCTGAATACAATATTTATGAAAACCTAAAGACAGGGGTTTGTCTATTCCAATATATTCCCTAAATCTAGTTCACAGTATAGTTAAAAGACTGATAGAGCATTAACCTTAAGGCAGGTCATTCCTTACTTGGGATATGAAATCTGGGGCAAACTGCATTCCGGTCAAGCATATATAATAACTCCCAAGAATTTGGTCATGTCTAAAAGAAAGGCAAACAGAGGCTGAGGAAAGAGACACTCTTTTGTTTGGGCAACAGACGATGCACGGTTACAATTGCCAGAAGAAGTTTCGTTAAAAGCAAACAACCAGATTGACACATGACAGCCTTTCCATCTTAAAACATTTAAACAATAGGACAATTCACTCTGTCAATACAGTGTGATTATCTTTTTAAGGTTTTTTTTTAATGCTCATTCCTATATACAGTAAGTGGCTGGATGCCTGCAAAACAGTCACATAAGCAATATTCTGAAAGGCATGGTCATCTTCCAGGTCATTCTTGAAGCAACACTGAGAAGAGGCCCCTTATTCATGACCTGGTACTGTATGAAACACAAGCCATAATTACTAATGCTCAATCTTTTACCATTATTCACAGTTCTCTTTTGCTTTGGTCAGCCCTTGGTCTATACAAATGAGCCCAATCCCCTTAAAAGTCTCCATGCATGTTTTGCTCTCCAACTCTTATTTATCAGAACCTAGGATGGTTGTCCTGACTTTGAAAATCAATACGTAAATATTTATATTTTACCTCTTTCCTTTCACTTTCTGAGACATCATAGGATATTTTTAAATCAAATATAAAAGTTAAACTATTAAAAAATGCAACCCATGAGATCACAAACCATAGAAAAACAAGACAAAGCACAGAGAAATCAAAGAAAAGAGAAAATTGTGGGACATAAACCCCACTTGATAAAGGAAAGACTATTTTCTTACATCTTTCATCAAAGTGTTGCAGATCATTAATATTTTATGCTCTATATGAAGAAAGAGGATGGAATTTGACCTATAAATGTTTGAAACACACCTTATTCACTTACGATCCATTAATAACAAACATATATTCAGATAACAAATACATTATTGTTCATGAAAGAACCCCAAATTAAAGGGCGATTCTCAGTCCAAGTAAATACAGAAAAGCTGCCAAAACCATCTGTTTGACTCTCAATGATCTCATTTGTTTTCATCAAACAATACTGAGTTTTTTCAAATTAGATTAATCTTTTGCCCAATTGTTAGGCTATTTGGATAAAAATTTATAACCATTATTAGCATAAAAATAATCCAAAAAGTACAGTGAAACTCTTGCTTGGGAAGAATAAGTTATAATTTACTGAAGTTTTTGTTTTAAAGAGTATTCTGGCTTCATAAAAGTTAAGAACAATTCGGTAAGTAGTGCCATCCCATAAATACCTGGCGTGTGGATGAGTATGATCCAAAATGAATGAATGAATGGAACATATGAGCAATCTGATTGAAGCAAACAGGAACACAAATGTATGCACACAAACACATGCACAACTTTTCTAAGAATCCTTTTGGAAGTATGAGTTTTCATATTTCTGTCCTCAAGCAGATTTGCTCTACCACTTCCTTTTCAATATAGACATCTTTTTAGAGGAAAATAAGTAGAAGTCATGACAGGATTCTGTTAAATATTGTCCGACCCCTCTGCCCTCCCCCTCACAACCAACAAACAAACAAAAACTTATTCCAATTTGTTTTAATTCAATAGGTCTGGAGGGAAGTCCAGGAACTGGTATTTTATCAAGTTCCCTAGGTGAGTATGAGTGGCAGGCAATGCTTCAGAACTATTTCATGCCTTTGTGTGTACCAGGACCTTCGCCTGGGACCATTCCCCTGAACAGGCTTCTTTGGGTGTGATTAACTCCTTCTTGTTCAAGAAATGAATTGCCTCTTCTGGAAAGCCTTCCCTGGCACACTCCCCAATCCCTTGCCCATGAACTGTCCTCCTTCCCTTTCCGTCTGCACTCTGGCATACCTTCCCTGGAGAACTTCCCCCACTGGAGGGTATTTCTTTGCCCCGCCAGTAGAGCAAGCTCCTTGAGGGCATAGATACCCTCTCTTTGATCTTTGGGTCACTACACCTTGGCAAATGAATGATTTAACTTCTCTGGCCCTCGGTTTCCTCATATGTAAAATGAGAAAGATAGAAATTACCTGGCTGTTGTGAGGGCTAAGTGATGAGCATAAACTGACTAACCTAGTACCCAGCATTGTGGGAAAACAAGTCCCTTTGGAACTACTTCAAAGATAATAAGTGGAGGTAAAGGTCTTAAAATCAACCACATAATTCATACCTCACAACCCACAAGGCTTCAACAACACTAAACAGAAAGGCAAATGCCCACAGCTTTCACAAGGAACAATGTCATCACTGAGGAGCTGTGTTCCTGGCCAGTGGCTTGGTCTCAAACAAAGATGGTAATGAATGGTAAAGACCCATAAAGAATGGGCATGGTCATAAAGACCAAGATGCAATAAGTATAAACTTCTGAAATTATTTAAAGGAGTGAAACTTTTCCACATAATTATAAATACACTATGAACACTAATTACAGAAGCAGCCCCAATATATGGCAGTACCCATGGAATAAAATATAGATATAAATATAAACATAGCATAATATGGGAATTTTAAATGGTCCAAATAATATGCCTTCTCTCTACCCTTTTCCCACATTGAAAGCATAAACAAACAAAAAGTAATAACCTCAGAGAGTCTTCAGGTGCTTCCAAGGTGGAGTATGTTTGATAATTAGGATGATGAAGATGACGATAATGGTATTTCTCATTGAAAAATCATTCTTAGAAATAAGAGGCATTTCTTATTCTCCCCTTTCTTCATCTAGCCTATATTCTAAATTTAGTAAATTCTATAACTGCAGTTTGTCAGCACTGGGCCAAATTTTGGGAAAATAGTATCATTCGAGTCTTAACTTCTTGACAACTGTCAGTGCTTTCTATATTCTGTATATTCTATATTTCATTGAAAAACATAAAAACAATTGATGGCCCTCAGCTAGGTTCTTTAAAAGGATTTGATGCCATTTTTCACCAAATCACAGAAAGGGGGAAGAAAATATCCCTTGTGATATGGAGAAATCCAGAACAGGAAATAACTGGGATAGGAGTGTGCATACGGCAGTCTAAAGTGAGGAATTGATGATGTGGGCAGCGTGTGGGCAATGTGGCTACATGGGCAAGTTTTTAAGGCAAAGGCAGTTGATTTGTCTAAATGTTGCCATGTGTAATGCTGACTCTCACTCCCCTAGTCTATCATCTTTTAGGAAGAGCTTAGAAACTCCCAAGGGAATAGGAAAGGAGACTAGCCTTGCCTTTCTTGGAGGCCACGGAGGAATCCATTACAATTCAACATGTGCATGCCTCTCCCCACAGCACTTTGATTTCCAGGTTTCCGTCCTTGAGAAACATACACAAGCGGGCACAACAGGAATGGCAAGTTGGTTCCCTGCAGCTTGGCAAAAAACTGAAAATCTAAACTTCTACCGACAGGGAGTGTTAAATAAATTATTGTACACTACACTATGGAATCCACACAACAGTTAAAAAGCATGAACCGGCATGGGAAAATTCCTAAGTCATATTATTGTTGAGATTTTTTTAAAAAGCAAACTGTGAAAGAATATGTACTGTTTAATTCCATTTATGTAAAAATAAAACCACACATACAAAAATCACATATTTACGCATATGTATATATATGTGTGTATGGGTATATATATATGTAATAAACTGAAAAAGGTCTGGGAAAGATACAATAAATTGATAACAGTTGTTATTTCTGAGAAGAGTGGGTTTTTGTAGCTTAAAAAAGGACTTTTTCTCTTTATTGTTTAAATTTTTTAGTATGATAATATATTAATGTAGTGGTTATCTAACTGCAGTTAAAATTAAAAATAATTATACTAAGGCAGGGAAGGAGGAAGAGAGAGAAGTTGGAAGGGAAAAAATAAAGTCCCAACCAATGCTGGGAGGTGTTCAGCCAGTTCTTGGGGTTCAAGTCCCCCCACTCCTGTTTATTTACACAACTGAATAACTGGCAAAGAGCTTTGATAAGCATTCAGCAGCATGACAACATTTGAGTTACATTTTCTTGGTCATTATCTATTTATTTATTTCTTGTATCATCATTCTAATGATATTAAAATTTCAAAAGAGGAGAGCAAAGGGTAGGAGAAAAACCACGGCCTCCACAGCTACAAAGGGCAAAGATTTCTCACCCCAAAGATGTATTGACCACAGCGTCTAAAAGATGTGCTTCCCATTCCTTCATCAAGAAGGCCCACCCTCTCTCTTCCTTTCCTTTCTTTATCTGGTAGCTATGGCTCTCAAGCCTCAGCTCCACGACAGTCCCAGTGGAGACCTGAAAATGTAAACTCAGGAACCCAGGCCCAGAGCTTCTGATACAGCAAGCAGGCCTGCCAGCCTAACAGTAAGACCACGGTCTGTCCCCCATCTCCATCATTTAGTAGCTCTGTGACCTCGGGCATATCACTACACCTCTCATACCACCGCTTTTTCATCTGTAAAGTGGGGCTATGATAGTACCTCCCTCACTAAACTGTGAGGATTCAACGCCTGGCCCTGAGTAAGGACTGCATGTACTTGCTGCTGCTATTTTGATGAGGAGGATGTTAATCCTAGTTACTATTATTACTAGGCAAGGCCCAGAAATCTGCATTTTACCAGGTGATTCTGTGGTCCATTGCATTTTGAGAACACTGCTGACACTCATGAATCCCTCAGGTAAGAGGAAGTACAAACAAAAAACAATACAGTCATGCACCACATAATGACATTTCGATCAACAATGGACCACATATACAATGGTGATCCCTAAAGATTAGTCCCATAGAGCCTAGGTGTGTAGTAGGCTATACCATCTAGGTTTGTGTAAGTACACTCTGTGATGTTTACACAACCATGAAATCACCTGACGACACATTTCTCAGAATGTATCCCCACCATTAAGTGACACATGACTGTACTCAAGGGAAGCTCAAAGAAGCTAGCTCTCACTATGGCTTCATCCAGTTAGCAATACTAGATTCCACTTTCCCACGTGCTTGCTGATGGTAGAAAGGTTCTTCCAGAAGGAGTCTTTCCACTGGGGAGTATGGTAGACCCACACCCTCCGTGCATCCTGCCAGATTGGGCACATACTGTGCTCAGTTCTGCAAGAGGCCTGACCCCACTGTTGCCTCATCTGTCTGGTGAGTGGATTTAAAACCAGCATAAGGTGGTCCCTCTGAATGTAAGTATCTTTCAAAATACAGGAGAACTAAGTCCATCAGCTCTGCCTTTACCTGTGTTAACTGACCTAAGAAACAAGAGGCTCCATTTCTTTGCTAAGAAAAATTCATTGCATATTATTCCCTGATCTGATGAAAATTTCTTGACCCTGAGACAACAGACATCATTCTGCCCTAAAATAAAGCATTATCAACAAGCTTCTCATTAATATCATTCCACAGTGAATCACTCTCTTTGAGTAAGCAAAGTCAAAACCCTCAGTGTTAGCATGGAGGACGCTCATTGGAAAAGGACTTATGACAAACACAGCTGCTGCTCTTGTCTCAGAATTTCTGCTACACACTAAGGATCTGTTGTTGTTGTGTTGTTTCCCTGTGTGAACAGAGGATACAAAAGGGTTAAGGAGAGGTGTACCAGATGCCCTTGGAGGCCCGAACCAGAGAGGTCTCTGGGTTAACACTAAGGTCTACTTTCTACCCTGGTAATGCTCCTCTGGATTCTCTCTTTGGGTCATTATTCCTTTACTGCACATGCTCTTTGATTTCAGCTTTTTATATTTATCTTTGCCAATGCTAAAATCCAGGGTACAACCTAAATGCCCAGAAACAGAGAAATGACCTAATGAATATTGGCACATTCCCACAACTGAATCTTATGTACCCAGTAAGGAAAATATTTCCAAATACGTTGAAAAGATATTATGCCCTGATGTTAAGTGGGGGGAAAAAAACCAGAAATAATACAATATGAGTAGTAAGATATCAACTAGCTAAATACCTTTACATGGGAGAAAAAACCCAGAAAGAAATATACCAAATATTAAGAATTGTTATTTCTGGGTGATGGGATTATAATAATTTATTTTCTGCCTTCCCACAGTTTAGACTATTTTTCAAAGCTTTTTCTGTGAGCACATGTTACTACTCTAATCAGAAAAACATAAATAAACCAGTAGCTAAGAGCAAATACTGCTGTGTCTCTTAAAACCCATGAGGCAAACACTGTTTTATGGAGCAGAAATAGGGGAAATGAAAGGGGCATCTTTAACATCCACCTCCAGAGCCTAACAAGTCAGATCCATTCAGGAGTCTCTCTCATGAAGGTCCCCACCTCAGGGTAGGCTGGGGATTGTGACCTCCCCCAAAATGCCTTGACATGACTATTGAAAAGAGAACTCAGGACGCTGAACTCACTGGTCTATTCTTGGGTCCAGTTGAATTTGAAGAGGCTTATCTTCTTAAGGTCAAAAAGAATATTCAGGAAATGTATTTGTCTTGGATATCTCTTTCCCTTGGAAGATTGGGATACTTGGAGGAAAGAATGATGATAAAGGGCACAGCAGGACAAGAAGGAAAGAAGGTTATACACCAGCAACAGAAAGTTCCCTTCTGTACCACAGATAATGGGGAAATGAACCAAAAGCCTTAGGCATGTTTCCTTGACACGTCTGCTTCCATTCTGTAATATCCAACTGATATTTCACTGGCAAGGCGGCCTTGCAAGATGAAGTTGGTAAATAAGCAGTTTGAAAACTAAAGAATGAAATAGAGGAGGTTCTTGAAGGGGAAACAACAGTAACAGACATACATTGGCTCACTAACATCTTTTTAATTGTAAGTAGTTTATCTGACCATCTGCTTGGGAGATTTCCTAATAAATTACTGTTTCAGGTCTTGCACTGATAGCTCTCAGAAGTCATATGGGTAAACAGCTGACTCCCAACTCTGTAGGAAAGAAGTAAGAAGTAAATGGTGGATTCAGAAGGTTCTGAAAAAATATCATTACAGCTCATTTGCTCCTGCTCTGAAAAGCTTCAGAAAGTATGTTTTTATAGTCAACTCCGTCAAGTTCTTAAAGAGCACCTACTATACTTAGATTAATTGAGAAAGTTTTACTTGCCGGGCACTGTGCTAAACAGTTTGGATATATCTTCCAATTTAATTCCCTCCAACACAATCATTACCCTCATTTTATGGGTGAGGGAACTGGGGGTGGAGAGAGGTTCCATGCCTCTACCTGCTCAATGAAAATGTTGGGGTGTTACTTTCCTGGGGCTGCTGTTACAAGTGATCACAGGTTTGGTGGCTTAAGACAACAGAAATTTATTCTCTCACAGTTCTGGAGACTAAAAGTCCAAACTCAAGGTGTCGGCAGGGCCATCTGAAGGTTCTAGGGAAGAATCTCTCCTTGGCTTTTCCTAGCTCCTAGTAACCCCAGGGGATCCTTGGCTTGTGGCAGCATAACTCCGATCTCTACCTCTCTTTATTTATTTATTCATTTACTTTTAATCGTTAACAATTATTATAGTTTACTATAATAACTATAGCTGTTAACAAATAATTTGGCATTAGTACTTGACATGTGGATTTATATAATAGTGTGTTTTGATAAGTTCACAGGATCTTCACTGACTACAGAGACTCATGGGTTGTCACTAAAAATGGGCTTTAGTTTACCTGGTTTCTGTAGAGCTCTTTTTAGTGGTTCTTTTAGGCTTCCTCCTGTCCCGCCCCCCACACCTCCAAAAATGTATATTCTCTGTGGGGATAGAAATCACCTGGTACTAGGTCAGGATCTCTTTCAGAGGTTCCCCATCCAGGCTGTACATTAATCTCCTGGGAGCTTTTTAAGAAGACAGATGCCTAGCTCCCTCCCCAGAACAAGTGAATCTGAATCTCAGGGAACAGAGCCCGGGTGTTTATACCCACCTCTCTTGTTACATGGTCACCTTTTCTGTGTGTCTCTGTCTACCTTCGTCTCTTTGTATAAAGACACCAGTCATATTAGATTTGGGGTCACCCTAATCCAGTATGACCTTATCTTAACTAATCGCATCTCCAAAGATCTTATTTCCAAATAAAGTCACATTCTGAGGTTCCTGGTGGACATGAACTTTTGGGGAACACTCTGCAACCCAGGACTGTTGGATTCAGACGTGGCAGTGTGATTCCAGCATAGCCACATCCTGAACCACTGTGCTCATTTTGCCTCCTGGGGGACCCCACTCTGTTAAGCACTGTTTGCACACACGCTAGGCAATGTCAGAGTGCAGTCTGGCTTCTGTCCTCAAGGAGTTGATGATCTACTGAACACAAATGAAATAACGAAGGAGGAAAGTACACCACTGAAGTATCTGTGTGAACTTCTGTATGCCACAGAAACTTACAGGGGAAAGTGACGGATGAGGGCTGGGGGACCCTGAGCTCAGGCAGCATCTGGACAGATTGAGAAGAAAGACCTGAGCTAAGGCAGGGAGACAAGACTAGAAGCAGGGCCATGTGTGCTGGAGGGCCATGGGAAATGAGGTTGGAGTAAGGGTATTGTAGAGATGTCTCAGAGACAAAGGGAAGAACTTAGATTTAATTTGGAAGGAAAGAAAAAAATTAATAGGGACCAAAATGACAAAATTGGGCTTAAAGACTCCTCTGGAGGAGGTGGGCAGGCTGAGCAGGAGGCCTAGAAAAACTAAATGTTGAAACTTGTTGACAAAATATGCTTGGGTGCCTGAGTACCAACGTGCCTAGGCGTCATGTTCCCGTCTCCTCTGTAACATTTTAACAACTTACCTTAGAAGATAAACCAAATATGCAGACGCTCGCCATACTCTCATCCCTCCACTAGGAGAGTCCCCCTTACTACCAACCCCCCAACAGACACATACACACCAGCTTTCCTCCCAATACCTATTTGCACCCCAGCCAAGAGCTGAGTGAAGAGAAAGGTGAGAGAGAGAGAAATAACAATGCCTGAAGCAACAGCCAAAAAAGAAGGCTGCCAGGACATAAATCACCTTTGCACCGCTCACAGCAGGCTCCCCTCTGCTTGATGGCCAGGGCGCAGTCTCTCGACAGCAATGGGCACTTCTCTCTCTTACAGGTCACTTCCTTGTTCTAGGCAAAAAGAGACAGGAGGCATTTGAAATAAACTTCCAACAGAATCCCCAGAATCCTAAACCTCAGGGTTTACCTCATCTCCATCTTCCCATTTTGCCTTCATCTTGGCAAGAAAACTCTGTAATAGAAAATAGAATTTTGCTCTCTCTGGAACAGAAATATCCATCTAGGAACACAGGATGTTCTGAGATTAGGGGCAGATGAGAGGGGATGAAAAGTCCCTTCTTTACAAGCAACTTAACCTAGATAGCTGAATGCCAAGACAGAGGCTTTCTCCCACTCTGTTCTAAGGTTTCTTTTTCGTACACACTATAGAAATGATAATATTTGTGTAAATCATATTTTGCCCATTGGGCTACCTGGGCCAGGACTACATCATGAGAACAAAAATATTTGCACACGGACGTCCAACAATCCTTAATAGTAGAGTGCATTAAAATGCAGCAATCTAAAGTTCCAACTCAAATAATGACAAAGCTGCGTATTGAATCGGCTCCGTAAGAGAAAAAATAATATTCCCCATGCCAAGCGGAGACACAGTCGTCAGTGTTTTATAGCTGGGGGACAGCTGCATCATATTAGCACTTATGCTAATGAAAGTGTGGTGAGTATTCGCATCTTTGGTTCTATCCTGAAATGTTAGCTGTTAATATGACTTAGAGAAGGTCCAAACATGATGTATATGCCTGCTTATAGACTAGATACACATGAACCAAAATGCCATGTCACAAAACTTCAACAAGATTTGAGCTTTCCCAAGTGTCTACTAAATGCTAGGTGTTGTGGCTTTCATTCTTAATCAAATCCTGTGAGATAAGTATTGTCACTCTCCCCTGTTTACAAACAAGAGAACTGCTGCTCAGAGAAGGTCTATGACTTTCCTAGCATTATACAGCTTTGCAGTGGTAGAGGTGGATTTCAAGTCGAACTCACAAGTGTGTAGACACCAGGCCCTACCCTCAGTTAAGGCTGGTACTACCACGTTCCTTGCCTGATTTGGGGGCAGATCAGAGAGCAGCAACTCACCAGCCCTCTCACCTGGAGATGAACCTAGAACCCTCCTGGATATGTGCAGGAGAAATCCCAACTCAGCCCTGACAATGACCTTGGAAAGATTCACAAGTGTCTCCAGTATGTTTCAATGTCATGATAGTAAGGAAGATCTCACAATTTCTGGTCCAGAACCAAGGAGCTGTGTGTGCGTGTGTGTGTGTTGGAGGCTGGGGGTCCAAGCCAAGCCCATACACCAAATTCCAGCAAATTTAAAGCAGTTCTAAGACAAAACACATCACCTTCTGTGCAGCCCTCAAATTCTCTGGGAGTTCCAGAGTCCCCCAAGATGCTCCCACGGTCTAATTCTAAAATGAATCCAGATTGTCATCTCCTCCCCTTTCAAATTAGCAGAATCTCCCAGAGTCCCAGAACCCCAAGCCCTCCAACTCACCAATTACCTCCCCAGAGTGAGGCATTTGGAGCCCTGGGATGGTTAGGCCTCACCATCCCAATAGCTCTGCTTCTCCATGGTCTTGTTATTTCACTCCCCTGATGGCTTTGCAAGGCCACTGAAGCATGGCAATAATGAGCCCATCGTGACCAGTGTTGCTCAGACTTTTCCACTGGGTGATGCACATAGAAATTGACCCCCATTTCAGGTAAGGAATTCTGAGGCCAATGTGGTAAATACACTACTGAGGCCGACCCAGGACCCGCCTAGTCACCTGGAGAGAGGGCATCAGTCCTTGGCCACCTGTACCGTCAACCACAGGGCTGGCGTTATAAACCTTTTGTTTTTTCATTTATTGGTTGTCAGTGTGTGATGGGAAGGTGTGGTTGACCTGAGTAATCCAATCTCCTCTTTTTCCTCCTTTTTGGTGTCTGTTATGGTAAGGTAAGGGCCCTCATGGGGCTAACTTCATTTACTCCTTAAAATCCTGCAAGCTAGTGGTCCTCACCGTTAGCTGCAAACCAGAACTGCTGTGTAGTTCTTAACAAAGGCTGGCACTGTCTCCCACTCCCTGGAACTCGGATCTGATTTATCTAAGGACCAGGCCTGGATGTTTTCCCAAGCTCCCCAAGTAAGTCCAATGTGCAGTCAGGACTGAGAACCACTGCTGCGAGGAGGGTGTTTTTGCCAGCCAGGCTGAGATGGGCTCGGGAGCTGTCCACAGTGAGTCCCTTAGTGAATGGCTGACCTGCAATCTGAACCCAGGCATCTGGGCTCCAAGCCTCCAAAGCTCTTTCCCTCACCCTCTCCTCTTCAGCATGATGGCAGCATCAAGACTCACGATAAGTCATGGCCCTTCGATTTATTTTCATAATTTTTCTTAAATTACAAGCATAATGCACAGTTATGGTCACAATTCAAAGGGTAGTAGTGCCCTCCTACTACCACCAAAGTAATCAAGAACGACGATTAGGTACATACACTGTTTGGCATTGTTAACAGTGACTTTGCTGTGCAAAGTACAGTTCCTCAAAGCCATGGGAGGATACCGACAGCCCCCATCCCAGGGCGTCTGTGAAGTGAACTCACTCCCCAAGTAGAGCATCTGTTTCCTCGGCTTTATGCATTCAGCAACCTGGCTGCAGCCTTAGAGAAGGGCCACCCACCCAAGAACATCTCCTCTTTGAAGGGAAGAATCCTCAGACATGGGGACTTCAAAGCTCTAAGGGCAGTCAGAGTGGGTATGAAGTCACAATTCGGGGTCTGATAAATAAGAAGACACACACTGTCTTAAACATGGGAACTCCTTGCTAAATTAGAAAGCTGGGAGCCAGTGAAAATCCATAACAGGATCCCAAGATTCATAATAAATAGCTTGTAATTACAGTCCAGCACAAAAGTTATTCCAACCAGATGGTTTGTATATTCACATCTGGAAATTTTTTTGTACACACACAACCAAACCTTAGCTGTAGGTTTAGTGGGGTTTTCCCCCCCTTCTAATAACACTTGGAGTTTTTCTATTCCACCAAGGGTCACGTTGGTGCGAAGCTGCCATGTCTGATAATTTCCTTGATGTTTATTTGGCGTGGATATGGAGCACATGCTTAGAATCCCACGCCCTCGAAGAAAGAAAGAAAACTTACAGAGAATCGCTGGTGAGAGGCTGATTCCTCCATCTTCTTAACTGAGTCCAGCAGCTCAGAGTAAATTCATGCACAGGTTAGTTAAGACCACTCTCTTCACTTTCTCTGATTTTGCCAAGAGACAAAAACCCTGGTCTTCCAGCCAGTGGCTCCATGAGAAGGGGCACACACAAAGCCAGGCCTCCAGGAGCCCCCCTCCATTGGCTGCCCCCTCCCCACGTGCACCAAGTGTCCTCTGCTCTGACTCAAAGTCACGGCTCATTCAGTTCACTTTTTCATTCAAAAAACATTTTCTGATACTGATTCACACTTACTGAACACTTTCCATGTACCAGGCTCTGTGCCAAGAATTTTGCATGCATTAGTTCACAAAAAATCCATCCCATCCCCATTTTACAGATGAGGAACCAAGGTAAGAAACTTACGCAGGTCACACAAGAGGCAGATTTGGAGTATAAACAGAGATCTTTCTCACTCCAAAGGCACGCATTTAAATGCTGCACTTTGCTACTTCCCAGGCATTCAGGATACAGACTAGAACAAAACAAAGTCACGATCCCAAGGCTCCGGGACAGACGGGTGCCTTCCTGGTGGTTCCACACACACAAAATGAGCTCTCTAACAAGAGCAGAATAACTCCAAGGAGCTATGTCATCACCGACCTTGGAAAAGTCTACAAACACTGGCTGATTTCTGGTAATGAAGAAAGTTGCACCCTTTTGGATCTTGACAGGTATCTGTGCCTATCACACCTCTGAAAGCCAGACTGGCATCTTCAAACACATTTTCCCCAAGATTCCAACTTGGGTTTGCGTCTCCCCAAACTAAGCAATAAAAATGGTGGCAAAAGAGCACTAGAGGAAAATGTCAGAGCGCTCTAAAAAACCAACCTAGGTAGTGTATAAAAGTAGCAAATCTCATCACAGTTTACAGTCTCAGTCTCTGTCTCCTGTATTTATCACTTTCTAGGGTCAGCCAGCCTGTGATTTCCCCGTTGTCAAAGGCATCTGTTTGCATTATTGCCTCCTTTCTGAAAGACCAAGTATATCAAAACCCAAAACGTAGCCTCTGGAAGCACATGAAATGAAGTGCCCACATGCAAAAATGAAAAGGGGCATAGGGAGTAAAAAAGAAAAAAATTACATGGCTGGCAACAAAGCACCATAAGGATGCGAGCCAAACCACAGCTCCGGCCACAGCCAAGTTCAAACAGGATTCCGGCAGCCAGCTTGCTGTGTCTAAGATCTGCCACTAGGTGGCAGCACAGAGTTCCCTGGGTTTAAAAATTGTGGCCGTGAGACCTGTTAGCGCCTTCTGAGCATTTTTCAGTCTGGTGTGGAGAGAGACGATCTCTCGCTGATGGGCAGGGGAAGGAGAGGTACAGAGAAAATAGCAAGTCACCACTGTGAGATTTTACTGTTTGCTTTCCTCAACCAGAAAAAAAATGTTTTTGAGATGCTTTTGTTCTATTTCAAGCCACTGTCTTGAAGATACTTTTTTTCTAAGATTATCCCAGGACCAATCCTATTATGAAATATGGAAAGTATTACCTGGCTTTTCACTTATATTTAAAAATAATAATCAAATAAAATAAATTGGAGAGGAAAACACAGCAGCTAATACGACGGGAGTGATCAGGGAGAGATGTCAGCTGGCAGATACTGTATTTTTAGACTATGAAACAGCATCACAAATCTCTTGAAATAAGAATGAAAATACCTGGTGCCCTGCCTGCTGATCCTCCATTTGATTAGCCATATAAGGAAGGTGGCAGACCACACGAGTCCCTTCCTCTAGAAGATGGCACTATTTTCCTTTAATCCGTGACTCTTGTGAAAGCAAAGCCTGCCTTGGAGGCCACCAGCTGTCATTTGGCGAACTAGCAAATTCTAAGAGCCAGATCCTTTCTCAGAAAACCAAGAATGCTGGGAAGTTGTAGTATTTTTTTTTTCCTGCTCAAATGAACAACACTCAATGTGTCAATGAAGCACAAGGGCCAGGTAGTGTCACTAGAGGGGATAAAGAGGTAGAAGTGACTCTTTTCTAAATTAGAAACCCTCCAGACTACCCCATTCTTCTACATATATGCACACCCCCCTTGCTCATTTCTCATTATAGTCTTATTTGGGGAGGGGCCTTATAGATTACGCTTTCAAGAATTCCTCTGCCAAGATGCAAATATCCATAGGGGTGGACCCATATTAATCCTGAATAAGGTTTTCCTTTTGTCATATAGCTACTGCTGGGGGATGGTGCCCAGCACGGTGACTCTGAGAAGTAAAGGAGCTTAGCAGTGGAAGTTCTAGAGTAGCTGAACCAAAGACTTGGCACAGGTGCCATTGTACTCAGTGCTGTGCAAGCGAGAAAGAAATTACACTGCAGCCTTACTATCTGTTCTCCAGAAACTTCCACGCTTTCGGAGGAGACAAGACATTGAATATCAGCAGATCACACAAATGCTGCAGTGTAACTTCCGGCACCTAATGGGAAGCACAGAAGAGAATTTCACCTTGACATCAAGCCATCGTGGTCGGTGAGCACAAATAGAACACTTTGAACCTTAATCAAATTCTTTTTATTAGAGAACTTTTTGAAGCACATACACAATAGCGTTTCACTATTTAAGAGTCTCAATATTGCTCACAGAGGAATTTGTTTTTAGGAATACGATGTCTTGTGTCAAGTTTCCCAAGGAGGAAGGTGATCCAACACCAGCGCATGTATTCTCCTCGGAATTTCTAGTCTCCACATGCATGAAGTCAAAGAGGTCAACTTTTCCTTGAAGTGCCCCATTGTAACCCAATTCCAGCCCCGAAAGAGCCAAAGGGAAATTTATGGTACTTTTGAACATGGGTCACAATTTCTCCTAGGCAATATTATAAAGCTTCTCATAAACAGAGGAATAATACTTCGTGTTTACATAGCACTTTCCTTTTAAAGAGCTCTGCAGACATTATTTCATTAATCCTCACAGGTTTCTTAAGATTTGCAGATGGAGGAAAGGCACACAATGAAGTTAAGTGTCTCAGCCCCTCAAAGAGCTAGTTAGCAGTGGACTTGGGAACAGAACCTGGTTCCCAGGCCTGGATTAAGGGGCCAGCCGGGGAGGTTAGTTGCTAGGGCACAGCATTAAAATTTACGGGTGTATCATATTAGAATTAGGTTAGCTCCTACGTGACTGTTGAGATTTTAGGAATAGAATAGTATGGAGTTAAGCTAGTCTGGAAATTTTCCAGAAAGACAGGCCACCTGGGGAAGACATGTGAGGTCTCCTGCCATGTTCCCTGCCCTGTTATAATGAGAAAACTGTGAAAGGTGCCACAGGAGGGATGGGCCAAAACGTGGGTAAAGAGACCTGACTTCCAAACATTACGGTTCTAGAATGCAGAGATGTGAGCAAAAGCTGAAAGAAAAGATCCAAAGGGGGCAGGTTCCATTGCTTGTCACCGGTTTTGATCATTGAAAATGTAAAATAAAGCGATTCCCTCTCTGGAACATACGGTCAGGGGAAATCCTTTGCAAGGAGCATGAGGAGACAACATAAGATTGTACCTGCTCCAGCCTGTCTCCTTTGGACAAAATCTGTTCTTAATCTCTTAGAAAATAGTCACTGGGGGGAAGGGGGGGCTGAGATTGCTCAATGGTTGCCAATGGCAGCACTAAATTTGATTGATGATTTATTATTTTAATTAAGGTTTTACTTGCTTGTTCTTTGTTACTGATAGTACAATTGACTTCCCCATAACTCTTGCACAGAAACAGCTGGGAGAAAAAAAGAAAAGGCAGTTTGATCCACTACAAAGCCTTAGTGTACAAGTACAACACTCTGGGCCGTATCTCTCAGCTCAATGAAAGCTGAAAAAAAAAATGGAGAGAGAGAAAAAGAAAAACCAACAAAACCATTTCTAAGGTGAGGAAAGTGTGTTTGATAAGGAAAATGATCCAAACTTCCCAGTGGAGAGAATGATTTTCCAAGATCTCTTGTCTTCCCCAACTGAGTGAGATCAGTGGGAGGGGTGGGAGGTGTCAATGGCCTTTGCTTTTAACATAAATTAGCACTTCCAGATCTTTCTAAACCCCCAACCTCTGTTGCTTTTGCAAATCCCTTCAATAGCCAGAGCCACAGAGCTGATCCATCTTTAACCAAACAATGAAGTGGCATATAATTTTCCAGGCAGGTTGCTGAACTATTAAGAATAATAGCACCTGACATTTATAGAAAATCTATCGTATGACAGACTGTGTGGAACATGTTTTGCGTATTATGTCCTTTTGTTGCGACAAGCCTGAGAAGGGCACCAATTTACCTCTATTTTATGGGTAAGGAAACTGAGGCACAGAGAAGTGAAATGGCTCACCCAGATTTACACAGCTAGCCAGGGCAGAGAGTCAAACCCAGGCCTCGCTTATATCAGAGTCAGTGATTTCATCACAATGCCATGCAGCTTGGTTTAGAGGCTCAGAGCCATCTCTCTCTTGCGCTAAGAATTTAAATGTTTGCCTTTGTGAAGCAATCCCCATTTTCAGACCATTATAAACCTTGGTGGTTTATGGTTTCATTTTCAACACTTGAGTAAAAGTCGTGTCTTTTGGGAAAGACTGATTAAGTCTCTGACTTACAAACTGAAAACAAGTCCCAGTCTCTGGATGCCCGGTTATTTGCAAGACGGACCAGAACCTGGACCTAAAGCCTCCCAGTCCTCTAACTTCTTCCTTGATTTGAGCAGTAGGGTGCCTCTCCCGGGAGGTTGGCAGCATCCCACAGCCATACTTTTGGAGTCTTACTGTTCAAGTATCTTGCAAGAACGTATTTTTGGAGACTTAATGTTACAGTATCTTGTAAGAACATCACGTGAGCCCTTGCACTACATCTGGGAGTGTTGTTCTTTCTTCCTCCTGTCTAGGCTCAGCGAGACTTTCCCCCAGAGACCTGGACCCTTGCAAACTCAGCCTTCTCCGGCCCAGCTAACGGTGCAAACTCCGAACAAAGCTGCCCTTGAAGCCCAGCCATTTAAAAGACTTTATGAAGCCCACTGGGGCCCCCCGATTATTTTGCAACAAGTCATATCCCATGAAGAAATTCACTTCTCTGCAACACAAAACAGAGGGAGATTAAAGAAAAAGGCAGGGGGGTCCTGGGGGTGGAGAAAAGAAGTAAGACCCCCTGCTGCTCTGTCTGGCCAGAATCGTGTCTTTTAGTACCCAGATCATCTACAAAGACGATGTTCTGATGATATATGGCCCTAATACATCACTAAATGACAGTGTTCTCCTGATCCTGTACCTTGAAAATATGACACGTGCCAGCAGAAGCAACGGGGGATTAATAAGGAGGTCTTTTTCATAGTTAACTGACCTAACATTTCAATTCTCTTTTAATGGGCTTCAGTTTGTTGGAGGGATTGTTTGGGATCCTATGCTGTTTAAGGATTTAGGTCTGGTGCTTTTTTTTTTCTTGGCCTTTTCAAGGAACTCTCAGAACAAAGAAACATGGGCCATTAGAATGCCCCGGCTACTCAAGTACAGCTCTGATTTAAAACAGGGCCGTGTCAAACAGCTCCTCATTCTGTTTAATCATATTTTGAAAAAGAACCAAAACATTAGAGATGGCAGAACACAAAAGAAATAACCACCAAATAAAAATAGTAGCCCAAAGAAAGTAGCACTGCCTGGTTTTTATTACACTGTACATCGTATAAGCAAAGGGTCTGCTGGCAGCACCACACTAACGTAGCTGGAATGGACTGAACACAAAGTAGCTAGTGACTTAGTGCAGGGGACTCTGTCACAGACGCAGCACTGCCACCATCCTTGGGCTCCCAGAAGCAGACTAGAAAATCAGAAAGTGGACTGTGTCCCCTTCTGCCAGGGGACAGGAGCCTGGTATGTGAACTGAGAGAAGTAACTGTCAGCATCCTTCCTTTATTTTGCCCAAATTCTCAAGTCCACCCTTCTCGCCTCCCCAACCAAAGAGACTCAAACAGCTGGGCTGAGGGATGGAGCTGATGCTGCAGAGAAAACATCCACAGACTCCTAACTCGGGAAGAAGATGTGAACGAGGGGTGAGGGAGAACAGAGTCCCACAAAATAGCGTGGCCTCATGCGCAAGTGGCCCAGCTGCCTCTCCCCTCACCTTTGATTATTTTATACTGCTGGGCGCCCTTCAGCACCTAACGAATAATGAGTCAGCTTCTTCCTCTGCCCCAAAAGAAAACAAAAAAGAAAGGGGAGATGAAATTCTATGAACATTTTTATGCCTTTCTGGTGAATTCTTTTGAACTCTTGAGAAGATGATGGGGGTCCAACTCCAACCACCAGCAGGATCTGTGACTCAGAGGGCATCAGCCAGGCTTCCCAGTCTCTGGGGGACAGCACGGAGGCTGCCAGTCAGGTTGGCAGGAGCACTGGAGGGAATGAGGAGTGAGGGTTAAGCAGTTAAAAATAATAATAAAATTGGAGCAACTTCACAGGTCGTGATATGACGTTAAGGAAGGATACCTGGAGATATTATTTTGGCAGCCCCTTTTCTGAATCACCACGATGTAAAAAGCTGGGCTCCCTGGCTACACAAAGAAGCTGAGAATTCAGTAGGCCCTTTTAATTGTGCACATAGATGATCCTCTGCCAGAGAAGAGTGAACGCATCCAAAACATGGAAACCCAACGTCTTAGATCCCACTTGTGTCCCGCCCAGATGATTGGTGGTGGCGAATCACTTCGTCACGTGCCCAGCCAGGGAGGGTTGTGTCCCTCTTGTCAGCACGTGTCTCCTTCCTACACCCACAATGGGTGGAACTCACCAGGTCCTCAAATGCCCCTCATTCCTGTGGGTCAACAGCCAGCCACTGAGCAGATTTTTCACAGATCAGAACAGAAGATTTTTCACAGGTTGCCCGTGAAACCCTGAGTGCTTTTGGGAGCTACAAAAATACCTGATCTTGACAAGTAAATGGGAGCTGACATCACAGGGAATAAGCAGGGCAGAGGAGCTGCTCGCAGCCCATCTGTCATCTTGACAAAGTAACTTTCTGGTCACTAGTGAGACACTTTTAAAGACATCTGCACAATTGACCCCAACCACCAGCAATCACAGAGCTTTTCAAAGGGACCCCTGGGACATCAGGTTTTAGAGCTGGTTTCTGCCATCCTGCCTCCGGGTAACGGTAAGCGTGGTGTGATACACCAGGTGCTGGAAAGCCCCCTGCTCCCTGGCTCTATTCACATTGGTCCTGACTGAGCAGGGTGTCCATTAGCCTGAGGAACGTCAGGCAGGGAAGCCAGGGAGGCGGGAGCCCTCTCGCTGGCTGAAGTTCCCAGAACTGAAAAAACCAGTCTCAGACAGCATTCTCCATATGAAGGCAATTCCGCGAGCTAGAGTTGGTCTGACTCATTCGCCAGGGCCATTAGCAGCATGTTCTCTTCACCAAGGCTTTCCCAAGGGCCACATGCAGATGTCAGAAAGAACCGGAGAAGCCACAGATTTATTTCATAGGTTTAGAATGTAATTTTAATCCACTAGCTGCCATTTTCAAACTCATTAAACAATCAACAAATGCCAATTTTGCATATAATCCCCTTCTGATTAAGGTGTTATAAAGAAATGAAAGTGACTAGTTACCCACAAAACATTATTAACATAAACTTGTTGCTAAAGGGATTCACAACATGTGCCCCATTTTAAAAAAGAAATGGTCACGTCTGATTATTACCCTTAATAATTGGTTTTTAAAAGAGTTTCACTATAAAACAGTTTTTCTGAAGCTTTTAACATCTAAAATAAGACAAAAGTGTTAACAGAAAACAAATGGCCTTTAGAAAATGTGACATCTTGGCTATGTACTTGGATTTTTCTGTGGGTTAAACCTTTGCACTGCAGTATTCAAATCTATCTGACTAAAAATCCATGAATCTGTTTAACAAATAGTGTTGAGCCCCTGCTGTGAGCCAGGCACTGTGCCAGGTTTTGCTGGGAACAGAAAATATGAATCAGATACATCTTCTGCCCTAGAAGAGCTTACAGTCCAAGAGGGAGAGGGGCCAGAAGGTAAACACAGCAAAAGCACCTCATGTGTTGCAGCAAGAGTGGCATGTAGTGCTATTCATGAGTTCAGAGAGGGGAAAGGTCAGTTTCAACCAAATTCCACAGCCACAAACTCTCTGAGATCATCCAAACCATCTTGGTTCTGTAGACACTATGTGGGCCACTGAATGAGCCTTTAAAAAGTTTTGTTATACAATTATCTCACTGAGACAGAATTTGACCCACATATGTCAGCACCTTGGGCTCTGACAACCCACAGAAGGACTCTCCTTCAACGATGACATTCCAGCGCACGCTGGCTTACGTGCAGCAACGTGGCTCTGCATGGTGAGCGGTAGATCAGTTTGTTTTATGTATATCGTGGGAAAATATTTTGTGCCAGTTTTTTCTTTGTCTGTGAAATTGTAATATTTAACACACTTTGCTAGTCTTTCGTGTCTAATATGTTTTAGGTCAAGTATAAAGTACCAACAAACTGAATTTTAATTTACATTCCCAAACCGATAATTATCATGCTACCTAGTAGGAACAGTAATATCTATTTTTAAAAAATAGTTTTCTATAGGACAATTTTTATTTTGTGATTAATATTGTTTATTATATGTTTTGCTATGATTATATTATTGTTCATTGGAGACAACTGTTCATCTTTCAGTGTATTTGTATAATTTTCCCACCATCAGACTTGATATGCAAAGTAATGCGAACTATAAAAGAGGCAAGTCATCATTACAGAAAAAGCAGAGTTTAGAACAGAAAGAAAAATTTATCATTTATTTTTGGGGAAGAGAATTAGTTTGATCTTCAAACTATTTAATCAAAAAAATTAAACACAAATGGCACATACTCATTCATCTAACAGATATGCACTGAATGGGCCCAGCACTGTCCCTGGCCCTGGGGGTACAGCATGAAAATGGGGGAGTCCACATCCTCCCAGAGTTGACATTCTAGAAGGGAGATCTACAGGGAACAAATACATGGGTGATATAACAGACACAGTGAGGACTTTGGAGAAAATGAAGCAGGACAAGGGAACAGAATGACAAGATGTGGTACTACCGGGGAGAGTGGTCAGAAAAAGATCCTCTAATAAGGAAACATTTGCTCAGAGACCTGAGTGAAGGAATGAGAATATGTATATACACTGGTTAAGTGTATTCCAGGTACAGGAAAGGGCAAACACAAATGCTTCGTGGAGAGGGTGTTGGCTGGCATGAGTGTTGGATACCAGGCAGGAGTAGGGAGGAGCCAAGGAGTGTGACTGGAGCAGAGTGAGAGGGGAGGATGCTTTGAGAGACAAGGCCAGAGACGGTATCAGGAGCCAGATCATGTCAGGCCTTGAAGACCATGGTTATACTTCAGACTGTATTCACAGTGAGATGAGGAGCCACTGGAGGGTTTTCATAAATAAGTGAAATAACTGGATACATAATTTTAAATGGTCACTGGTTGATAATGAGGCAAAAGTGATAATGAAGGTAGTTAGAAATTATCAGATATATTGTCAAGGTTTTGCTGCCAAGATTTGCTAAGAGATTGAACATAGAATGTCAGAAAAAGAAGAATCAAGGACCCCATGTTTGATGGCCTGAGAAAATGAAGCAATGCCTCTGACTTCCTTGGCTGGAGGAAACTAGATTTGGGGGATGGTAGAAACAAAACCTCTGTTTGGGCCATTTTAAGTTTGAGACGCTTCCTAGACATCCACGTGGAGACGCCAACTGGACATTTGGATATATGAGTCTGGACTTGAGAGGTAAGGGGGCTGGGAGCATAAATGTGGGAACGGTTAGCATATAGATGGTTTTTAAGCCACCTAGGGAAGGAGTGTACACAGAGAAAACATCTTGACTGAATCTTGGGGTCTTCCATTTAAAGTTTGAGAACATAAGGTAGCAAAAAAGGGTCTAAGAAAGAGTAGCCGAATAAACAAAATTCTTATAAATCCATCATGGAAATGCTGAGAGAACTCTATACATGTAAATCCTTACACACGCATATGCACACACCACACACCTGTAAATAATCACTGGTTGAGATTACTACCTTAATCCAGGGACCACCAGAGGTCACCTTCTCTCAGCACCTGCCACTATGCCAGATACTTAGAGACCAAGACACCTCAGGACAGGACCATCACTGTCCACCATTTGAGGCTCATGAGAGATGCTGCCTTACTACTGCTGGCCACTCCTTACCCCTGGCGCTGATAACCACAGTGGCTGCCACGCTACATTTCTGAGAGAATAGGCTCAAGTTTAGGAAAATTCTGACTGGCTAGAAGAGCTGAGATCATGAGGGAAAAGTACTAGGACCAATGTTCCCAACCAACAGGGCTCAGACCCACCAGAACCTAGTGACCAAAGGCTGGGTGAGCATTGAAGATGAGTGTGGGGTGAGACAACATTAAACCCTTAGAGTAATCAAAACAAAAGGAAAGGGAAAATCCCTCATTTTAAGTTTTCCTTCTCAGTTATACTAAGATCTACGGCCAAAACTCTGGGATGAACAGAGCCCAGGGTCAGACCCTGCTTTCAATTTCTGATCCCAACAAATATGGCTCAAAGCTGGGAGCATGATCTCATCACAGCAGGGTAACTAGGATATAGGGATGTAGGGGAGAGGCCTGCACTCCCAGGCAAGCACTGGCCAAGAAGCAAGAAAGCCAAGACCCCACAACCACCGTAGGGCTCTGGGGGTCACTCTGGAAGTGAGCAAGAGGCAGAAGCCAGCAGAGAAGCTGGAGCTAAAGATATGTTGCAACTTTGGGCTTAGTATTCCTCTCTGTCCTTTCAACATAATATTTCCTTCCCACATATTTGAAAGCTGTTAAAGTTCCCCTGGGTATTCTCTGCACCAGGCTACATTATATCAGCACATCATCACTAGTGAAAAATACTCACTAAACCCCCACCTGAGTGCTTGACATTGTTCTAAGCTAGCCCTTTAGCTATTCCCAGCAATCCTTTTCTTGACCCATTAATCATGATCACAAACAGCCCTCCTCTGGCCTTCCACTGGCTCTTCCAACTCTGCCTATGTCAGAGAGCTCCCCCTGGACACTCCATCCCTCACATGTCTGGCCACCCTGGTGCATGTACAAAGAACAACCATCCCCCTGTAGTCTGTTTGTACATTTCATTATCAGGCTGAAATTAAGAATTAAAAACTGAAACTGAGAAAAACAAGACACAAAACTTGAGGGGTGGTGACATCATGGAAACGCTGGGTTAATGACAGAGAAAGAAAATAACATGGTAAAAAATAATAAAGACGAGATGATAAAGGTGAAACTTGGAACAATGGAATGCCAGGCTAATCTAATTTTTTTAAAGATTCTCATTTAAAGAATGGAAAATAGTTTAGCAACGTGACCAGAATTATGTGAAGGCAACGCGAATCAGAACCTCGTCAGCCTGACATTACATTCTCCCTGATCAGGGAAAAGAAGGTGTAGGCAGAAATGGGGTGGCACAAAGAGAGAGAAAAGAACTAAAACTTTCCAGAAGGGTTCTGTTCTGGATGAGCAAAGTACCTGCTGGATGGAAGTTGCCAGCAGAAAGAAATGGCTTCTATTATAGAGGTTTGGGAATGGAAGGGGTTGGGGTGGGGGCATGTCTAAATCCCACTTCACCTGGCCCTCAGCTCCTCATTGCTTGCCTCTGGTTCCTCCAGATGCTGCTGGATCCCAGGAAGTCAGTCATAAAAGCCTGGCTGTTCTGTCAAATTGCCACATCTAGTTGGCTCATGCTGAAGAAGCAACAAACATACATCACATCAGCTTCATCCTGCAGCTGCTGCCCATCACAGAAAGGCCACGGGAAACAGAGTGTATCCCTGTGGGAATCCACCATATGAAAAGGCTCGCAGCAACCCAGAGGGTCAGCCCGTCCCACCCAAAGGCACCAGTCAGGACTCTACCTAACTGGACCACAAGGACTGTTAAAAGCATAATCGCCACGGAAGTTATTTGCTGGATCTCTCTCACTCACCCCCTTGGGGTGCCTTCTCAACCCTTGTGGTCACAAAGTGTTCTCTGAAAGATATCTCAGTGAAGTCTACCAGGGATGGGTCAGGGTTCCCGTACTTGAATTGTAGTTCCAACTCTTGCTGATTTGCTGTGTGAGCTTTGCCTCCTTTTACTCTGAGCCTTAGTTATCTCAGTTGTGAAACAGGTTTCTTGAGAAAGCCTGCCCTACCTCACAGCAAGGCCTTGCGGAAAATGAAGTTCAGGCCACCTCCAATTTATGAACACGGTACAGTCACGTGCCGCATAGCAATGGTTCAGTCAAAGACAAACCACATATAGGACAGCGGTCCCATAAAATTAATACCATATCGCCTAGGTGTGTAGTAGGCTCTACCATCTAGGTTTGTGTAAGTGCACTCTGTGGTGTTCACACAATGACAAAATCGCCTGACACATTTCTCAGAACGTATCCCTGTCATTAAGTGATGTATGACTATATTTATTCATAAACAGTTGTTGAGACTTACAGTGTGCAAGGTGCTGTTGTAGGCACTTTGAGTGATAGTGAGAAGAATCAGACACTACTCCCGCCCTGAAGAATCTTAAAGTCCAGTAGGAGAGACAGCCATGTAAATAATTAATAAAACTTCAGGGTAGGCAGGAGTAAGTGTTAGAATACAAGTAACCAACACAAGCCCTCAAAGAATGAGTGATTAATCCTGATCAGGTGACTAGGGGCAGCTTGATAGAGGAGAAGACATGAAGAGAGTAAGTAGCACTTCAGTAAGGATGGTTAATGGCCAAGACAACTATGTAAAAACCCACAAGAATAATGTCATGTAAATGAGAGTTGACCTATTGTTTAGTTTTATATCAATAACAGAATTTCAACTGTACCTAACCACTATTTAAAATGTTGCTTCATTGGGGGATTTACCTATATTTATGTTTATATTTATTTATCTCCTTCCCTTTTAAGTAGCCTCAGTTAGGAAGAGTTTTCCAAAAATTGACCCCCACATAGAACCTCTGGAAAAGTTTATTAAAAATGGAGATTCTCTGGTTTCTGCCAGACCTATTGAGTCAGAATGTCTAGAGTAGCACCCCAGAATCTGCATTTTTAACAAGCTCCCTGGTGGTTCTTATGCACATTAAAAACTGAGAGCCACCACTGCTGGGACCCTGATGAGAGAAGAGAGGCAACCAAAGACGAAATTCTTACCACTGACTTGTTAACAACCTACAACTGTATGGGAGAAGACAGCTAGTCAGATTGAAGCATGCATGCAGGTGAGGAGGGAGGAAGAGGGAGAGGCTGCCAGGGATGGGAACACAACTGTTCATTGTCACCAGTGCTCAAAGCTCCACTCTAAGGGCCTCTCCCAACATGTACACAACTCCGGGTTCAACCACATGTTCACACTTTTATTTTAGACTCTCTAATGACAGAAGGCAGTTTGCAAACCAAATCCATTATCCAAATGTTATATTAAATATATACATACACTTATGCATATATATGTATGCATATGTATATATAAATAACATATATATAATCTAGCACAATCAAGGAATAACAGTTTGTTCTGATTAACCAAATATTCCAACCAAGATTTAATATCTATCGCTTGCATGAGTTAATCAATTTTCAAAGAACTCTAAAGCAATAAAAGACATCTAACTTCAAAACTATCTGGAACATAATTTAATCTTTGTGTTCACATAAAAAGAGTTTTTCCAATCTCGCAGTGCCCTGGGCCATTATTAATATAAACGTTCAATAAATGAGTGCCGAGTTTAATGACTGTCAATCATTTTCCTACTTCAGTCCTAAAATTCAGTTCCCACTATCCTGCAGAGCACCCACCATGTGCTCCCTCTCGTTGGTACTAAGGTGAATACTGCTTCCTTCCCTTCCCCCCGCCACCATCAGAGGGTCCTGAGGATGTAGACAAGAGCCCATTAATTCAGAGCTGGGAGTTCAGAGATTGAAGAGGCATTAGCGTTGTACTATATCACCACATTTTATTTTTAGTTTATGAACCCAGTGTAAATTCACCCTGAATTTAAAGGCCCCCTCATTAAGATACATTGCAATAACCTGTCAGGATAATTATCTCCAGTGAAAAAGTCTCGAGGCACTCAAAGTATATATTAGGTTGGACCACAAGAAATTGCTGTTTCCATAGGTCAACACCAAATATCAAGAATTTCATATACTTCAATATAACACCAAAATCTGGGAGCTCTCTATTTCTGTAACTTGGCCAACGAGCGTGTAAAGTACTTTAAGTAAATTTCTCTTTGCCCTTGCCCAGTGTGTAGTTTACATGAAACAGAAAATAAATCATATTTTTTTAGTAAATCCCAACTATTCGCCTACAAACACACAGGCACTCGCAAGGGAAAGGAAGCCACTGCCATCTGGGACACGCGTTCCGTTCCCCGCACATTCCGGCAGGGAGATAGACAGGCTAGTTCCTCCGTCAGAAGCCATCCCCAGACTAACTAGCAATGCTCACAGAATGGGCAGGTTCCTGCCCCCTTCCCTGCCCTCCAGCTCTTCCCTAACTTCTGACTGGAGTCACCTCTTAGGTGACTCGAATTCCTTTCCATCCCAGCGCTCACCTATGTGCTAATGGGACTCAGAGCTGACCTCTGGTGGGGCCCACTGGGCTCAGGAACCACTGTTTCACATGTGTTTGAAAACAGGAAATCGCCACATCTCAATTCTAATAGGCCCCCAGTTCCCCCCAAGGAGCATAAACACAGACATGTGGCAGGATCCTAACTGTTCTGGCATAGCAGCTCTCCGGTGGGAGAATATTCATTCATCTTTCATGTCCTCTCCTTCAGGAAAAGAGTGTCCTCCTGAGACCAAGAAACACTGCTGTGTGAATGTCTTGATGCTACTGCTTTTACGCTATAAATCCACAGCACAAAAGAGATCCAGCAGGCTGAGAGAGCCTCTAGGATTTGTGAATTTC
Source organism: Tapirus indicus (assembly GCA_031878705.1). NCBI lineage: Eukaryota > Metazoa > Chordata > Mammalia > Perissodactyla > Tapiridae > Tapirus > Tapirus indicus. The sequence continues at coordinate 126,959,233 of CM062917.1, read as the reverse complement.
TGAGAGGTAAAGGGACAGAATGAGGTGGTCAAATGGCACAGAAAGGCTTTCCTGAGGCAGAAGTTTCAGACACCGCAGGCCACAATGCAGGCGTACCTGAGCCCAGAGGGAGCAACTGTCATATCTTGGCTTAAACAGTTCTGTTCAATTAGAAAATAAAATGGAAAAGGAATCCCCTGGTATTTTTAAATAAGAAGCTCTAAGAATACATTTGGAAAAGAATGCAAATGTCATTACTTTGCTCACCAAAAAGAAAGTAGTGAAGGGTTAAAGGAACCTTAATAAATGACTGCCGTCCACAGGTTTGCCTCAAAGAGGAACCCAGGAAGACAAGTTAAAAAAAGTGTTTATGGAGAAAGAGGAAAAAAAATTAAGATAAAGATGCTAAAAAGGCCTCTCACTGAGGCCCAAAGAAATATAAGAACAGCTTCTGGCCTTCTGGTTTTCATGCCTCCTTTCCGAGGGCCAGGCCAGTCTTTCCTGCAAACAGTCTTCCTGCCATCACCCAGCAGCACAACCAGAGAGGCCCACCGTGCAGGATCTAAAAATATGTTGCTCAGCCTATGCCTAACAGCCTCAGCAGCCATGAAAAACCATCTGGCCAAAATCCATTTATGTGACCAAGAAGACAGAGTGATTTTGGAAGTGCGTGCTCTTATAAGTTAAAATGTGGTGATTGTTATCTCCATTATTTTTATTATCACTGTTATTCTCTTTGAAGTGTCTCTGAAGTACCATCACTCCTGTTCCAGGTCCTCTCCCAGAGTTGTTTTATGGTTTTTCCATCAAAGCAGTGCATTCGGGGGACACGCTATGGTCAGCGAAGACACCACTTGTCCCACCCTCTCATTTTCTTTTGTTGAGTTACCTGTGTGAAACCTTAAAATTGCCGTTCAGATTACAGACCTTTGAACTCCTTATTTGGCAGAGCTGGGTTAGTACCGCCCATTACCTAACATTTAAAAAAAGAAAAAAAACCTCATTTCACTACACGACATGTACATACAATAAGGCCTTTGTCCTTAAAAGAAAAACATAATTTTCAACAGAGTAGGCTCCCAGAAGCCAAGGGAGCTAACATCCAAAACCTAATATAAACATGAAGGCTTGTGTCAAGGTTTCGGAGTCAGCCTCACTGAGAAGGGGAGGAAATGACTGGGGAACGGCAGCCACAGGGATCGGAGGCATTTTTCATTGTAACTTTTGAAAGCAGGAGTGAGACAATCCTGGATCCTCCCGCTCAGCACCTCCTGCACTGTCACCTACATGGCTGCTTTTGACAAAAGGATATTTCTATAAAAGGGAATGTTCCTTTTGTCACAAATAAAAGCAGTTCTTAATGTCTATATGATTCTAAACTTTCAAATGCAAGTATATTTCTTTCAAAGGAAAAAAACTGTTTTTGTAATGATTATTTAGGATGTCTTGTACAGACGAGGTTGACCTTCTGTGACAAACTCTCTGAGAGAATCATGTTTTGGAACTTGGAGTTCCATTCTGGGGGGAGCCATCTCAAGTGTTAACAACCCAAACTATAAACAGGAAACTCCAGCCTGACTCCCACTCAAGTCCCAAGGTTGCCGACCTCTCATTGAAACTATGGGGCTTACAGAGATGACGGGACAAGGTTCTTACTCTTGAAGACCTCATCCCTTAAGACATAAATTCGCCCAAGTAACCTCACTACAACACCAAACATGCTCCTGAAAAGAAAAAGACACACACTTTTGGAGGAGTTGACAGGACCGCTGCTTGCAAACATACAAAGCTGTGTCAATTTGTAAGGCCCACATGTCCAAATCCAAGCGCGTCAGTTAATCCGGGGTTACCCTGTATAGGGTGAGGCCCACACCATGGATATGCACGAGTGACTGTGGTTGGTCAGAGAGCAGGACTCGACACACACTACAATGCGGAAGACTCAGAAGTGTCAGGCTCAGCAGGTCCACTCAGGAATTAGTTTCACATCTGTGCCTCCCACCTGCCACTTCCTGATTCAATAGCAAGGGCCACAGAAGGGCAACGGGGCCTCACCGTGAAAGCGACATTGTGATTAGCTGGCCATAGATGGACACCGATCAAGCAGGTGAACCACTGAAGACGAAAAATGGAGGAGCAACCCATCTTGCTAAGCCCCAAATACTACCAGGGTTTTCCATCTCTTACCAGAAAAGATAGCAGACACCTCTGCTGAAGTTCCACTGTCTACCCTGACAGAAATGCAGAGTAAACACATTTCCTAGGTGTTGACAATAAACTGTAATAAAAACAGCCCATTTAATCACTTCTTAGAAGTATGGCAGCAGCAATTGCATAGTATTTAGATAGTGACAGTAGCTAACATTTCTGAAATGCTTACCATGTTCCAGACTCTGTTTTAAGAATTTTACATGTTTTAACTCACAATTCTGACAAAAGTCCTATGATAAAGATAAAGATGTCAAGATACAGAAATATTAGGCAACTCATCCAAAGCCATACAACTATTAAGGAGTAGATATAGGAACTACCACACTATCGTTCCTAAAAAATATACTCATTAAATTGCATGCTAAAAACTGATTTACGACATACACTTCACCTTCTTCTATTCAAGTTCTTGCCATTAATAACAATAGTTCCATTTACACTAATGGAATAATGGGATGATAATAATTATTAAATGGAATAATAATAATTCCATTTACAAAGGTCTTTCACAAACATGTGTGCATTTAACCCACACATCACCTCAGTTAAGGGCTACAGCCAACAGATGGGGTCTGCATTGTTAGTCCTCTTTAGAGATGAAGCTGAGGGCACACACACCATTGTGACTTGCCCAGTACTCACAACTAAGGCTCAGAAAGAGCAAGGCAACTGCTCGGTGACGGACAGCTTCCAGGCGGCCCAGGTAAGACTTGAACCCATAATTTCAGACACCAAGGCCACCACTGCACAGCTGTATTTCAACAACAAAATGAACATTAAAAATTTAGTGGAAAAAGAAGATATTTTTCCTGAAGATCTAACTAAGGGATTAAATTATATCATAATATATTTTAAAGCACCATTAACAGTTTAATAGAGCAAACTTGAAACTTCATAATGGTAAGATTTTTTATTAGCCAGGTTCTTTTATATTGTTGCTCTTATTCATAATAAATAATGTTTCCTGTTGCCTTACCCATTTTTTACTTAACTATAGAAACATTCCAAAGACATTTGCAAAAGTATATTACTTTTATCCATGAAATTAGTTTTGTTTTGGTACCTTTTAAAATTTCATGTGGTATTTATTCACTTTTGCTAAGTTCTTTTTAAATCAAAGTTTGGAAAATTTGTGACTTTTGCCCTAAATTTTCAGAGTGCCTACAGCAATCTTAGTTTTGGATTTCTGTCAAATGAGGCTCCACCAAATTCCATCTACGATCAATTCAGTTCTGTGTGCAGATATGCAGCAATGACAAGGAAGGTGAGCACCATTGTTCATTGTTTCAAATAATCCAAGAAGATGATGAGAAAGTTCCTTCTTTGATATTCTCCTGGATCTTCAGTCAACTCTGCAATATTTAATACCACTGGTCTTTCTCTTCTTTAAACATCTTCTGCCTTGGCCTGTGCTTTCCTTGTTCTCCTCCTTCTTCTATAACTACTTCTCACTCTCTGTCATGGGTTTCTCCTTTTCTATCCTTCTTAAATAGAACCCTTCTTCTAGTTACCATTGTAGTCCCTTTTCTTGAAGTCTCAATTTAGATCCCTTCCCAAGACAAATAATTTACTCCCAAAGCTTTGAAGTTTATTTCAATGCAGACAGTCAACAAATTGGTATCCTCTAGTCTCAATTTCTCTACTGACATCAAGATCCACATTTGGAAGAGCCTACTGGACTTTTCTACCTGAGAGACTTATCAAGCCCAACTCATCAAGTCTAAACTCATTATCGCCTACTCACATCCCTGACCTCTTCTTTTCCCACACTGTCCCTGACATTGGCTAGAATGCTCAAATTCCCTTCAACTCACCCATCTCTCACCTCTGCCATCTATTTTATTGCCAAGTGCTAGCAACTTAGGCTCCAAAACTCCTCTGCAAGCCCAGGGGGTCCCAGCACATTGGTACACTTTTTTAAGGTGAGCCTTATATTTTGATTATTGTGTAAAATTTGTGCTAACTCTGAGAATACATACAACCATGGTAATATCTACCAGAATAAATAATTTGCCAAACAAGTCATGTAACAGTGTAGAGCAAGGTATCACTGCGAGTTGGTAGAGAGAGCTGGCACCCAAAATGGAATTTTGAAAGTGAGCTCTAGGAAGTAAACCATTTAATTCACGTAGCAGCACCCTGCTCTAGAGACACCAAGTGATTAGCAAAGTGACAACTACAGGGACATCCTAGCACTCACTCCACTGTAATAACTACTGCATTTTAATTACCGTGTCTTGCTGGGCATTGTTTAGAGTCTTTTAATCCAAATATTCTAGAACTAGAAGGTGGTTAAAGAAATTCAAAAGAATGAGTGACACTGGTTTATTCCAACACCTTCTTTCCATTCCCACTGCCCATCCCTGCTCCAGGCTGCTTGCTCCCACCTGACCACAACACATCCCTGGAGTCTGTTATCCAAACTCCAGCCTCTCCATGCTTTAAACATCCCCCACAAAAGCTCCTAGAGGCATTTCTATAAGACACATCTTATTGTGTCACATGGCTGCGTCAAAATATTAAATGGCTCCCCCGATTACATGAGCGGAACTGATTTCTTCATTACTGTCCTCAAGGTTCTCCCCTTGCTGGCTCCCACCAAGCTTCCTAACTCCAACTCCCATCAGAGCTTTGGACACAATGGACTCTGTCATTTCCACACATCCTAAGCCCATACTCCTCTGCGCCTTCCTCCAACAGTGACTTGTCAGGACTATGTTTCCTCCACCCGTCAAGGTCCCGGATAATCCAGCCAGAATTCACCTACAACTCCCTTAGTACTTAGGTTCAAGTCTAGTATAGTGCTTTTATGTCACTCCTGTAAAACTTATTTATGCATGTGTCTTTCTCCCCCATTAGGCTGGGGGCAAGAATCTGTCCTATTGGTCTTTGCCTCCCCAAGGTGCCAACCAGCACAATGCCTCAAACACAGAAAAGACTAAAAATAATAAAATAAAATGGAAGGGGAGAATGAAGTGTGGAGAGAAAGAAGAAAGAATAATATTATTGAATTTATAACCTGCTATCCCTAGTGCTTTGAACAGTGTTTTATAGACTTAGAACTGGGAATCAAGAGGTCTTAAAATATGCACCCATCCCATTTGCTGATCTTAACTAAGTTCAACAAGCACACTTGACCTCCCTGTGCCATGAAAGGTGGTGTTATTCGTATTCTTTTATAGCACAAAGGATTCAATATACCATCAGTTGGACACAAATGCCAGAAAAGAGGGTGTGAAAAACTGGTATCCTTTATTTATTCAAGAAATTTTTATTAATTGGCTTTATTTTCCATGGTTTTGCCTTGCCTGACTTTCCCCATTATGTCCTATTCTCCTGCCCTCACCACGTTTGTATCCTAGTCCAGGGAAGGGCTCTTTGCTCAGCATTGTCTCCTACACTTAAAACACACTTTACTGTTGATGCATGCTGGGAAGACGGGTGCCGCGAAAGGAAACGAAAGCGTGTTTCAGATGGGATGGGGAAGGGGAATACAGGAGTAAGAAGGCAGCAAAAACGCACTCAGGTCTGGAACGGGGTTGAGAGACTTCCATGAGGCGGGCCAGGAAAATCCCCATGATGCCAGACCACTAGGCAGTTTTTCCAGAATTACGGCGCTCCTGAGTCCCAACCCTATCCCTCTGCCAATAAAAGTACAAGTGAAGGTGACCCCCCAGGCATAGAGATGTAAATACTCTGCAGAAAAAGGGGGCCCCTCTTCCATGGAAAGTTTTTTTTAGTGTTTAATGGAGAGCAAGGGGAAAACTTACACCAGGGGTCCCACACCACCGGACCAATAAGGAAGCGAGCCCAGATCGGCCCAGTCCAAGTCTGGAGGGACAGAAAACCCCACTAAATGTTACTGACTTAGCCCTGCTCGTTCATAACGATGGGTGGGCTTGGCATCATTATCCCTAAGTCTCTTTTCCATCAGCTGTCTTTTGTTTCCTTTTCTTATGAAACTTTGCATCCTATTCCATGTGAGGAAATAAAAATTTAAGCAATAATATCATCTTTCACAACAATAACGACTCATTCTGGAGAGCTTACTATATGCCGAGCCCTGGGCCAAGCCTTATTTGCTGTATCTCATTTAAATCTCACAGCAACTCTATGAGCTGGTTATTGATATCCATCCCACTCTCCAGATGAGGAAACTGAGGCTTAGAAAGGTGAGGAACTTTCCTGAGTTCACCACCAGTAAGTGATAGGGTCAAACTTTGAACCCAGGGCCAAAGCTCTTTGCCAAATAGAGTCAAAATTTGAACCCAGGGCCAAAGCTCTTTGCCAAAACGATATGAAGCCAGCCAAGAAGCCACCTGACCTGTGTCTTCCTTTGAAAGGGCGCTCCCCATTCCAGGCTTAGTTTGTGCTACAAGATCAAAGTCACTCTAACTGCCCCCAAAGAGAGCCTATGTCAGCTTTGCAGAGGTTGGAATAACTCTCTGAAGCCCCTGGAAGTATTTGTAAACTTTTTCTAGTAGTAAATGACTAGCAGAAGCAAGTTGGTTTAGGGGAGAAGGGACTGGCTTCACATCCCAGTTCTGTCTCTTAGTAACTGTGTGACCTCAGGACATTTGCTCTGCCTCTCTAAGCCTCAGTAAAGCATGGGTAAAAATAATCTCCTCAGAGCTGGTGTTGGTGAATTTGTCAGCACAATGCTGTAAATTAATTACCTTCCCCTAAAACTGTTCTATTGAATACATTGTTCCACGGAAAAGCAATTGGTCACAACAATTTCTAGAGTATAAATAAATAAGTAAATAAATCCTGATCACTTCCTTAGTGAGCATCCAAAGTCTAAAAATGATATGAAACAATTTTCAAAAAATTATGGCAATCTATGTATGTGCATGTTCTAAGGGCAGAATCCCTCTGAACATATCTGGACGACTTTATATCTTCTCTTTCTCTCTCTCTCTCCATCTGTCTCTCTCCCTCTCTTTATTCCCCCACCCACACAAGCACATACACACACACACAAATTGAATCCCGACGCAATGCTATCGCCCTCATTCTCAAACATGTGCCTAACACTTGTTCAGATAATAGATATCTATTCCCTAACCAGTTAATTTGAACAATAAAACACACGAGGATTTTATAGAGATAAGGGAGCCAAGAGAATGGAAGACACTGGTAGCTACCTGTTTAGTGGCAGAGGATTTTTGTGATTAAAAAGTAGAAGACAGCAGACAAAGTCTCCTCTGTTTTCAGCACTTGGTTGGCTCCAAGATAGGTGGAGCCCGGCTTCTTGTAACACCAAATTTCACGTTGCTTTTTATGAGCAGAGGGTCCATTTCTACATTGCACCTCTGGATTTAAAAGAGGAAATTTAAACCTCAGAATAATGTTTTTTGCTGAACAAAATGTATGCCAAGCTAAGCTCTGACTGACTTCTGGTTTTCTGAGTCCGGCCTCCCAAGTTTTCTCAGGTTTCCAGTACTGGGCCAAACTCGTCGCTTGTGCTGTTTCCTTCTACACTATGGTTAGGTGGACAGGGGTGACAAGTAGGAGGACCACTTCCCAGGTGCACTTGGTAGATTTGGGGATGCCCAAAATGTCCAGAGAACTGCTTTAGATTCATTATCTGGGCGTGGCTGGCTCCTATCAGCTGTATTTCAGGGACGGCACCAACGTGTTTTTCTAGTCATTAGGAGAAAAATAATTCTAGCAAGAAGGGAAAAAAATCATACAAAACAGCAATAAGTCTGGGCTTTCCTTCCTCAGCCCCATAAAAGACCATTTTGTAAGATGGGGAAAAGCCGAGCCTGGCTTTCTAACTAAACAATGGAGCACTTGCATCTTCAATTTAAACTGCTTACCGAGTTCCGTAAATTTCAGGACAGTGGTCCAACTTCCCACCTTCCCCCTTGGACAAATGAACTGAAGCTTTTTGAACCACACGCTTTAAAACGATATCCATCACCAGCTAACAAACAGGTTATTCTTGGACCACAATCGATTCTGGCAAGACGCTCAGGTCAAGGGAGACGAGGATAAATGAGAATAAAATTATTCACTTCTACTTGCCATGGCCATTGCGCCCACCGTCCGTCTCAAAATTCCCACAGAAATGAGCTCACTCCACCTTTGAAACATTTCGGAGCTTAAAAGTTTAAATCAGGCCAAGTTGATTTTGTGGGCTTTTTCAAGCTTTTGCACTGTAATTATATACAGGAGTTTGTGCCACCTATTTCCTCCCAACTGTAACATTTTACGTCTTTTTTAAGCATACATTGAGGTTAGCTTTTTTTTAGTACATGTTATGAAATAAGATATGAGCTTATGCTCGGCTTTAGGTAACTTTCTGCCAAAAGGCTGGACCAACACAAACTAAATATGACTATTTTCTTTATCCAAAGTACAGTTTTGACCATTACATACCCTCTTCATGTACATACATAAAACGAGTTCACAACTAAAGCTCTCAGCAGGTCAACTGAAATCATAACGAGATTTTCCTTTCATATAATGCAATTAACAAATGTTAGCTAACTGAACTCCTAAAAGACTCAAGAGAAAAAAACAAAATAATTCACGCAAAGCCAAAAAGAAAAATAACTCGATGATCTTTCTATTTTCTCCTTGCTTTTTCACATCTGAGCAATTGGCCTGTTTTACTTGATTACAGGCATGTGATGTAGAGGAAGACGAAACCGAGAGTGAGTCCCAGCTTCACTATTTACTAAAATATGACTTCACAAGCAACTTAACTCCTCTAGCCACAGTTTCCTCATCTGTAAAATGGGAGTAAAAGCCCTCAAAGGACTTTTGTGAGGATTAAATGAAATAATGCTGGCTTAGATAAGTGCCAGCAAATACAGTGTTTCATAAGTGTTACTTGCTATTGCTGATATTATCTATCTGCTAAATATGTCTACCTTCCAACCGAAGTATAAAAATACCAAGCAGCCTCATGGCAGTCTGGGGTGCTTTGAAATCCATGGACTGCAGAGGGTCCTGCAGAAACTTACAAGAGCATATACAAATAGAGAAGTGGCCGTCCATCTATTCTTACTCAATTTTATCAAGTCATTACAAATGTTTGGGAAGCAATAATGACTATGACAACTTGGGCCCCATAATCCTAAATCCTTGCAAAGGTCACGATAACATATCACTAAGCCTTACAGCTGGTGAAAGAGCTCTGAGGTATTTTCTGAATAACACGTGAGTCAGATTGCCAGAGTCCCGACTTCACATGTTTAGAAAGGATTTCTGACAGCTCTCACTCAAGGCAGATACCACCAAATGTTATTTAAAGACATAAACAAACCTACTACCCTTCTGAACGCAATCAATCCTTTTCTGGAATAAATATATTCCCACTTGAGTTCCAACTGATGTGTCTTTTCTCTAGATTCCCTCTTGACCTTTAAAACGGCAGGATTCTAACATCTATCTTATTATCAGTAAGGCTGCACTTTAGAGAAAGGCACTATTTTCCACGCGGGCCGGAGTACTGAAAAGGGGGAATACCGTGTGGAGAAGTTTTCATAATGTTATTTGGGAACAGTTTGCAAAACCCAAACTGTGTATTTAAACTTTATAAATACATAGTACTATTGCTGAGGAGAAAAACAAGATTTTCACATGTGGAGCTCCCAGCACATTGGAATGTCACTCGGTCAGGGTAACTTCCACTGAAATCTTAAGAGATTAAGATAAAATAATTCATCCATATTATACAGATAAGAGAAATGAAAAGGAAGATTCTCTCTCTCTCTCTCTCTCACACACACACACACACTGCATTTGTAAATATACAACTGAGTCAAAATTTAAACGCGAAGCTTCTTTTCAGCAGGTCCTTTAGTGAAAAATCATTAATTAACATGGCAACTCATAAACACAAAATCTAAAGAGCGGCTCTCTCTTTGCTCTCGGCATTAAGGCAGCAATATTTAGCATCTCAGCAAACGTAGTGCATTTTTACTTGCATTTCTGTTGACTGCCTTGGTCTCCAGAACCTGATAATCATTTGATACAGGCATCCACCTTCACTCATTTATCATTTTGCAACATTGACCTCATCTCTTGTCATGAAAATGTTTGGGTAGTTGAAACCCAGATGGCTTGGCTTTCACCTAAACAGAGAAGAACCCCTTCTCCAGTTCCATATAGCATGTTGATCTGATAACAAGCAGTCATCTATCACTTTTGGGTCTTGCATTTGACTGCCTTAATGTATTTCCAACAGGGTTTTGTCATGTGTAGCTTTTGATCAAGATTTGCCAAAAGTGATTGGCATGTAAAACACTCTTAAGCAAAAATGTTGCTCTTTGTGAGTCTATGTTTCATCTCAGAAATTCTTAGTCATATAACTTAATCTCCCCCATGTGGTTACTTATGAGATCTTATCATTAACTACTAAGCTAAAATAAATTATTTTTTGACTCTACTAGTCACTGCCAGTGTTAACTAAGCAGCTGACAGCCAAGTGTCATTCTCTATTAAGGACAGAATGTCCTTCCCGATTTATGCTTCCAAGTCAGAAATATAAAGACTGTTTTGGGGAGCTTAGGGTGAAACAGGCAAAGAAAGCCAAGATTACATCTTGTCCTCATGTTTGTTCTTTGTGACTGTCACCTCTCTTTCTCCTTGTTACATATCTTATCCCTGACCTTTATACCTAAACGTTATCTCATCATTTTCACACTGAGCTCAGACAACAGAATCAAGGCAGGAAGTTTGGTGGCACCTATGATTTGGTGGCAATAGCCATTCCCAGGAACAGACAGTGCAAACCATAATTATCACTGAGACAAGGCCATACAAAGTCCATCTGAAGTTTACTTCTGTAACTTGATGATGTCAAAGAATTCCCAGCCTGATAAAATAGAAATTGACAAAGTCCATAAAAATTCAACTAAATTCTATCCGCCAGCTATGTGCAGTTTTGTAATGACTAAGAACAATTTTTAGATCTGCTTATATTACTATGTTTAATGGATTCATCTTGTCAGAGGGAATCCCACTGAATTCCCATTACCTGATTTCCATACTTACCAAGCAGACACACATTATACAAGGGTTGTCCGTGATAAATGGAATCTGGAGGACTTCACCTTCATTTTCACACTTTGCAACAGAACCTGAAGTGAAGAAAAAAATTTTTAATTTAAACTTAGCTTAGTGGCATTATTACAAAAATTAAAATTTTACACTAATCCTTTTTGAAACAGCTACCCAAATCTCAAAAATTCCTAATGAGTTTTAAATTATCAAACTCCCTAAAAACAAACTCCCCCCCAAAAAAATCTATTTTAAATAGTTTTACTTAACACTTTTTTTAAAAAGACTGTGATATATAGCCAGATTTTCTGCTCTCAGATGGTTTAAGCACAATTCCAAGTATTTCACTGGATCTTTAATAATACTCCTCCTTTATGAAGGCATTTCAACTTAACACACACCCATATGCAAAAAAACATTTAAAGTGGCCATTAGGGCAGATTTTAAATTTGAATAAAATTCAGGACTGTGTCAATGAACAGGCCTTTATATGAATCTGCCTCATATTGTCTTGAGTTGAAATCACTTTGAAACACAATCTTCTTTCCTCTTCTCTTACAAATCGACTCAATATTTTCTTTTCTGCACCAGGTGTCAGTAAAGTATGTCCTTCAGAATAGCAGCTGAGGTCTTCACCTGCCTGAAAACATATAATTATTATATCCTGCTATTATTACCCTTTTAAAATATGATAGTTTTTTTTTTAATTTGACGTCTGGAGAGCGGGTGCTTTAAAAAAGCACTCTTAGCCCAGAAGATATATTGGAACCCTATAGAGTGAGAAAGGAGGATGTGCAGAAAACGGTGTACATTTTTTCCTTAATTGTATTGGGGGAGAACAGATCAAAATAAGCGTTGAGGAAAACATAAAAAATAAATAAAGGAATTTCTCAAATTTAAATAAAAAAATTTCTATTATCACTGTATTGATGTCAACAGCCTCGCTGTCCTCCACCCCTTAACCTGCTCACTGCCTTCCCGCCCCTTAACCCCGCGGGCTTCGCTTCAACCCCAACGGCCAGCGAGGAGTAGGCGCCTAGGTGCTCGCTCCCCACCCTCCAGTCCTCGGGGAAAGCCAGCGCCTCATCTCCCAGGTACCAAGCCAATGTCCCGGAGGACCGATCCCTCCCCTACCTGTCAAGAAGGAGGAAGCCAGAGACATGGGGACCCCCGAGCAATTGAGCAGCAGCAAGACGCAGCAGGTAATCCCGGGCGAGCGCCGGCAGGGACGCTCAGCCAGAGCCCTGACGCCGGAGGACCAGAGCATCGTCACCTGGAGGGAATCCCGGGCGACTGCAGGTCCTGCACCGCCGCCTCTACTCCGCTACCGCTGCTCGCAGTCAAAAAGGGCTCTCAGCCGGCGAGTGGGGAGACAGTCCGCGAAGGAGGGAGGCGGGCGCCTGGGATCCTGGGGCGGGGGGAACAGGGGGGAGCGGGAGGCGAGGGGTGGGGGGCGCCCAGGGAGGAGGGGTCCTGCGGCCAGGCTCCTCCAATGCGGCTTTTTTTAAGGGAGTTGCTCGCAGCGGCTTAGTCGTGGGCCCTTCCACGCCAAAGAGGGGGCCGGGAGGAGGGGGTGTCGGAGCAGCCGGAGATAGGCAGAGAGGAGTGGCTGCGCTGCCGGCTGCGCACCGCTGCTCCGCCGCCGCCGCCAAGGCTGCAGCAACTGCCCCGGGAGCTGCCGCTGCCGCTGCGTCTCCGGCACTCCCCACCTCCTGCGGGCCCCGCCGGCTCTCGGCCCGGCCAGCGCGCACGCTCGCTCCCGCCCCGGAGACACCGGCGCACCGGGCGCCTCCGGGAACCCGCTGGGGGCGCCCCGGCTCAGGAGGGACTGCAGGAGACCCGCGCCGGGGACGCGTCTCAGCCGGGCGTCCAGCTCGCTTCCCGGACCCTCGAGGGAGGCCACTGACCCCCGGGGCGCAGATCGGAGCGGGGCAGGCGGGTCTCCACCGCCCGGCGCGCGTCGTGCCTCCTCCCTTTCCCGGGGGAACCCTCCCGTAACGCTGGAAGCCGCACCACCCCTGCTCACGCCCGGGTGCCCCAACCCTATGAGGGAGCAGAAAATGGGGCGCAGGGACGCCTCCCCCCCCTCCTCGCTCCCAGGGGCCCCACCTTTGGGAAGGAACGACAAACCAGGCGCAGGAGGGCCCCAGCCACATTACAGTCCCTGCCTTGCTTCCCTCTGGCAGGCACGCGGCAGCGGACTCACGAGCTAAGCGGACAGAGGGGCGAGGGGCCTTCGAGATCAGTGCTCTGTGCTTATGTGTCTGCGCGTCCTGACACTAGGGAGGACAGAAGTTGAAACGACAGGCAAGATCGGTTAATAAACGCACAGAGGCGAAAGCTTTTCGCCTTTAGAAAAGAGGAAGAGTCGCTCCAAGACTCCTCCCTTCCAACCTCGGGCGGACCAGGGCGGGGAGGTGCCCTTTGACTAATCATTCATTCACCCGCGAATGAGGGAGGCACCCGCCGGGCGGCTAACCCCTGGCGGGGGGTCGCCACGGCGGCCTCGGCAGCTTGGGGTTCTATCGCCGCCGCTGCCGGGGCTGCGCCCTTCTGACCTCGCAGTCCTGGGTGTCCCGGAGTCCGACCCTACGACCCGCGGATCCCCCTGGCCGAAGCGCGGCCTCCGGTCCAAGCGGTGGCACCCCCTACTCAGAGGGGTGCAGTGGAGGAGCGAAGAATTTTTGTAATCAAATTATGAAGGCGAGGGGTGGGAATTAGAGGACGCTCGGCAAGTGTTGGGACCTGATGATCAGCTGTCCTCGGAGCTCACCGTAAGTCGCCGGCTTCTTCTCCCCGCGAATGGAAACGCGCCCCCGCACGCCCATCCTCCAGGCGGGTCTGCCTGGGTGGATCCGAGCGGCTATCCTTGACTAGCCAAGCACTTTTCTCAGCGGGACGTACCTAACCATCTCTCGGCAGAGTGGGTTGTTTGTAGTCGCAGAAACTATACCTTTGAAAATAAATGAGTCTGTTTGCTGGCACTTTTAGTCTAGTTCCATCCTAACCCCTCCCCGCTTTGAGGGGGGGCTGTTTTTTGGTTTTCATTTTTTCGAGTGTTTTAGAGGCCTCGCTTAATTAATGCAACACTGTCAGCATCCCGGCGCGCCAAGGAGCTGATAGGAGCGCGCTGCTCTGACATGGGGAAAATAAGAGAAGGGAAAAGCTGTTATTAGCTCAGCATGCTCCATTTCCCTCTCAAAACAGATTTTTAATGTAAAACTTAAATTAAAAGAGAAGAAAGATGATGTGTGGTTGCTTTTTTTTCTCCCAAATAACCGCCATGGCCAGGCGACTTCTAGAAAATCAGAGTGTGTTTAATGTATTTACCAACCATAAACAAAGAGAACACGCAAAACAAAAACAAACAAACAAAAATCTCTAAACCAGGCCATACCTCCCAATCCATAGTGACTGGTTAAAATGATAACATAAAGACTTTCATTACTATGGATAAGTAGAATCAGTTGAAAACACTATCAACTCTATCTAAAAAGATTCTCTCTGTGTGGGGTTTTTAGATAAAGATGTAAACTGTGACTTAATTAAGGGAAACGGAATAACGGGGAGGCTGGGAGACCTTTTATTGCCCTGGACTTCAGCAGTAGATTTGGATAAACACACATTATGGAATTGCAGGACATTTGAAGAGTGCCTGTGAGTTCCTCTGATGTGCCTTCCCTGGCACCAGCCGTACATCCTTGAGGGTTTGCATGACAAAATTCTTTATGATGGGATCTAGGTGTGTGTACATTTCTCTAGCTTTGGGGTACACTGGAAATCTCCCTGTAGGTACAAATTCAAAAACCACCTGGAAAACATTTTCATCTGCCTGGAAGTTTACGAATAGGAAAGGTGTGCAGAAGCCTTTGGCAGCCCTGTCTCTTCTTCCTGTTTGTTCTAATCAGCTGCCACCAGTGATTTCCCTCGCTGCCTTCTCGGCAAATGGGCCCTACATCTGAAAGAGCATCCTTCTCCCCAAAGGGCTTATCAGAATGTTTCTGCATGCATCCACTGCTGCTGCCACCACCTCTTTAAGTGATAGTCTATCAGCTGCCAGTTGGTCTCTGTCTACACAAAGTTGAGGTATTCTGGGGTTAAAAAAGAAAAAAAGGAATAGCAGCAGGCCTGCCTGCACTGAAAGGCACATAGATCTGCTTTCACATTTAAGATAAATGGTGGTACCATTCAAATCTCAAAATACTCTTGACTGAACTCAAAAGGAGAACAAAATGTGTGTTTGGCTCTGTTATGATATTTTTCAAGGGGAAGGAGGTAATGGGGCCCAAAGACCATTATTTAACTCAAAGCCTGTCCCAGTCTCAGTGAGACAGGGACTCATCCTCTTGAAAATAAAATACATAACCTAATCAGACTAAAAGGGAACTAGGCCTGTGGTGGGGGAAATTCTCTTCATCTCCTTGCAAAACTATGATGCTGAATTTGCCCTGAAAAATCCAACTAAATGTACAATTTAGTGATGGATTCAAAGTTACTTCAAGAGAAATTACATTAACCTAGCTTCCTAAAAATAGAAATAAATAGGCCCTTCAAAAAGGCAGCATGGTAAAGGAATTGTGCCTTTACCACTAGGGAGGGCTGTAAGTATTCCATAAATGTGTGAGGGTTTTGCAGTATAAAAGACACCAGCCTAGGCATTTTAGACTTGATAAGCATAAATGATGGTGCTACCAAGAAGCTTACAATCTAGTAAGGGAGATAAAGCACGTTCACAAATGAATGCAGTACAAAGTAAGTGAATGTAAGAGGAGGAGATAACATACCCTGCCGTGCAAGTTTAGAGAAAGAAGAGATTAAGCTCCGTGGAGGAGGTGACACAGGAGCTGAGGCTTGAAAAAGGGAGAAACTTTGGTTGGGTGAAGGGCAATCTGGGAAAAGCAGAGAGTAATAGCAGGGAGACTTAGGTTTATAAAGAGAACAGGGAGCAGTCATTCAATTGGCTCTATCTGTTGGCTGAGCAGGAGCTGTGGGAAGGCTTGGAATTAATGAGGAATGTATGTGCAGGCAGCACTTGAAGGATCCACCCCAGATGAGCAACAGGGAAGTTTACCACGGAGTAAGTGCCTAATTCTTCTTTGAAACAACCAGACTACATTTCTTTAGAATGGAAATTATTTCTGCAGGTGTATTCAGCAATATGCATATTTAGTCATTATTAATCATGGTAGTTGGAGAGCACCATTTCCACCTACATCTGTTTGAAAAGGTTTGGATGGAGTGCATAATACAGATGAATCGTCGTTTCTCAACCTCTTTTGCAATGGCTATGTGATTCTTCTTGAAATGAAAGTAGAAATGCTGCTTTTAACTATATTTTAAAGCACTGGAGATCTTAGAGATCATATAAACCAATTCCCTGCTCCTTCACTTTAAAAGTGAGAATTCTGAAGGCTAAGAGGTAAATGACTTGCCCAGGGTCACACAGCTAGTTAATGGTGTAGCCCATTTAAGCAGAACTCCTCTGGCTCTCTGATTTTGGCGCTCTCCATTACAAATGTTCTGCCTTCTTGAGTAAAATTACAGGAAAGGACCACTGGAATTTTTAGATATGATGCAAATTAAAGTTACAGAATAGGTACTCAGATGTCTAACTGAGCTGGCACCAACAATACAAGTCGTAAGACCGTAAAAAGCAGACACGGCTTTGCTCACCAGTTGAACAGTGAACTTACTCTTAGGTCACTAGGTTGAAATGTTAAAGAACTGCAGTCTCTTCTTGGCTTTGCTACTGGTTTGTTTAGTTTCTGGTCTTTCAGAGAGGGCTGGGTACCATTGTGGCTGATGAATGGTCCTCTAGATTCTGCCATAGGGCTCTAAGGTCATTCCAAAAAAATCAGAGGCTCTGAAATTACTTTTTTGTGAGGGTGGGGAGAGTGCAGACAATGCCAAAGCATCATTTCAGTGATATTGGTCTGTTTTATTTAAATGATCATTATTAAAATTGAATTAAGTCATTGACCTGACCTTTTCTCCCTCAATCATTTTTCTCCATTGTTGGTAACCTTAAGGTTCTTTTCATATGACTGTACTCACTAAAGAGTTTTTCCACTTCTAAAGCAGGGCATTTTGACAAAGATGATAGGACGAAGGCATTTTTAGACACAGTTGCATCGAAATAACAAAATCACTGAATTTTTTTAAATTTTGAATTAATATTATAATAAATAAACTCCCCTTCACTCCTTCCCTGGCCCTTACCCACCCCTGACCCCACCCCAATCCCTGCCTCAAGGATGATGGTCCGTCATGAGTAATAAGGTAGAGTTTGCCTATTTTACATAGTACTTATTCACTAAATGTTCATGAGCCAAAACAACCAGATTAGAGTGTCATAGATTCTCCAGTTCTACAATTAAAACAAAAGCAGCTATTTTTCAAAGATACTTTTTAATTTCCATCAACACCTAAAATATTTAGTAAATAAATCATTTTGATATTAGAAATTATAAAAATCAGATATAAATTTAACTCCACTAGGTCAAAATTAGGCACCAGTGTTGCTCATTTATAGAGAATGATCCTTGAGAAAGGGTCCTCTTCTCCACATTCCATCTGGGAAGTCACTCCTCAGACCAAATGCCTAATCACCAGGTTCACTGGCATCAAAGCCACAGCCCTGTCTGTCTGTCTTAAGTGGGACATAGTTCAGGGAATGTCAGCACAAACCCAAAGCACCAGAATATTAAGCCAATGCCTGGCTCCTAGGTTGTTCTACGTTTTATGAGCTCTCCTACAAGACTTAAAATTGGTCTCATTTAGAGTAAGCATCAACGGAGCTGAGAAAATCACCATTGCCTCAGAACGATTATTTAAGATTATCTGTAGACTCAGAGAGAAACACTCCAACATCACCTGTCTAAGGATTATGCTACCAGAATGCTGGTTAACATGTATGGCGACTCTGGCAGAAACTCCTGGCTGTTCTCCAACATCCATTCTTCCTCAACATAGAACTCCTAATTTGTGCAGTGCATATGGCTTATCAGCAATAAACACCACTTTTCTCAGCCTCTCTTATGGATAGGAGTGACCCCATGACTAACTTCTGGCCAATGGGATAGAAATGGAAAGTGTCTTTAAAGAAAGGACATACTCTTCTTTCTTTCCTTCCTTCTTTCTGACGGCTGGAATACCAGCATAAATAATGCTGCTGGAGCTCCAGTAAGCACGTTGTCCCATGAAAAGACCTTGGAAAGAAAGCTTTAGGGACATGAGACAGCAAGAAGAGAAAAGATTGGACTCTGATACCGTAAAGTGTAATATGAGCCCTGAGCTGACTACCTCTGGCTTTCCTGAATATGAGAGGAAAAGCCGCACCTAACTTGTTTCAACCCTTGTTAGTGTTTTCTCTCCCTGTTACTTTCAACTAAGCACAGAATCATCTGAAATATTTAGCACCAAAGACAAAGAATAAGTGCTCAATAAAAAGCTAAATAAATTAATTAAAGATTGAAGGGCTTTCAGAGCCAAAGAACAGATTTAAGATTTTAATCACCTGTAGTCCCTGTTTACATGTGTCTTCTGAGTTTTAGGAAATTTAGGGGAACTTATAATATTCCTTCCATAAAAAAACAACTTTTAAATATTTGTACACCCATGTTCAAAGCAGCATTATTCCACAATAGCCAAAAGGTGGAAGCACCCCAAATGTTTATCAACAGATGAACAGATAAACAAAATGTAGTATATGCATACACTGGAATATTATTCAACCTTACAAAAGAAGGAAATTGTGACACATGCTACAACATGGATGACCTCGAGGATGTTATGCTAAATGAAATAAGCCTGTCACAAGAAGAAAGACATTGTACAGTTTCACTTATATGAGGAAATTAGAGTAGTCAAATTTATAGAGACAGAAAGTAGAGGGGTAGTTGCCAGAGGCTGGGGGAAGGGAGGGAAAGAGGAATTATTGTTTAGTGCATATAGAGTTTTAGTTTTGCAAGATGAAAACAGTTCTGGAGATTGGTTACACAACAATGTGTATGTAATTAACACTACTGAACTGTACACTTAAAAATGGTTAAGATGGTAAATTTTATGTTATGTGTATTCTACCACAATCAAAATTTTTAAATAATTTTTAAGAAAACAACTTATATATTTTCTTCTTCATTATCAAATTAACATAATTGTCAGCCCAAAAAGTAGGAAATACAGACTACCAAAGAAAGAAAATGTCCTACTGTTTTACAACCTTATTATAGTGACTGACTGTGTGCTAAGCAATGTACATCAATTATCTCATTCAATTCACCCAAGCTTATAAGGCAGGTAGCATCATTAGCCCCATTTTATGTCTGAGTGAAATTAAGCACAAAAGATTAAGTAAATTGTTTGAGTTGATTGAGCTAGAATCAGAATCCAGCTAGGCTGTCTCTGGACCTCATGCTCTTATTGGTTAAGCTATTTTGAATGTTTTTGTCACTAATTATTCTTTGGCAGCATCATTTTTAATAATTATATAATATCCTATTTTATGAAGGTACCATAATAGTCTTAAATAGTCTCCCATCTAAGTTGTTTCTGGTTGTTGACTGCTGTAACAGAAGCTTCAGTGAACATCCTTTTACTATTCATATTTATTTCCTTGAGGATAAATTCATTAATTGGCAGACCAAAGGCATGTGCATGAAGGTTTTTGAATCATATTTTTATACATTCTTAATCAAAGCTTATATTCCCCTTTGGTCTTAAAAATGTTATATGCTAGACTGATATACTTGCTCAAAAAGAGAGCAAGTCATTAGGAGCGCTAAGCTATTTCTCAGAGTTATCTTAATAGACGTTTGTCGATGCAGAGGATACACAATTCATTTAAGTCTTGTTAAAAATAAAACACATCCCACTGACTTTCTAGATTTCATTGATTGTGTGGTATAAATATTTATTTAGGGAAATCTTAGAACAAACAATAGTGACTTATCTGACCACTATCAGCTTCAAGGCATAATATCAAGTGTCTGTGAGCAGGTAGATAATAATCAGCTCCTCCCAGTTTTTCCCTCAATATCTTCCTAAAAGCAGTTTCTTTCAACTGGAACCCTCAGCAGCTTTTCCTTCCCCAAGCCATACTTTCCAGTACTTCCCATAAGAAAGACAGTAATCACGGTAATGAACAATCTCGGCATCTCTCAAAAGGCAGCAAAATAAAAATTCAAGTGCCCAAGATTTAATTCATCAAAACTATCCCATCAACTTTATCTCAATTTATGGTAGTTCGCTACCAATGAGATTAGTTAAGTCATTACAGAATGGACAAAACCAATTTCACTAATGTGGGAAGCATTCGAAGGGAATTCTTTGAAACTAATCCAATGACTTAATATCTAGTCCTAGTTCTGCCACTTGACATTCTAATGATTTGAGGCAAATTAATTAACTTCGTGAGGCTCAGTGTCTCCCTCTAATAAGAGGATGAAATAGCATCACTCTGCCTGCTTGTCAGGGTTGGATGTGAAATCATTTTATAAAGTGCTACATAAAAAAAGTAACTGAAAACTAGAGATTTTAGATTTGAAAGGGCCCTCAGAAAGCATCTAATTCTACTCCTCATTATACAAACTCTTCGACTGAGATTCAAATAAATTAACTTGCTCAAAGCTGTGGTAGAGGTGAATTTTTTCCAGAAGAGCAAGCACCTTCTTTAGGAAATACTCCTCAAAATATGCGGTTTTACTAAGGTCTGCCAATAATTATAACCCCTATTGCTTCACACACTTTCTGCAAATGGGGAGAGCATGTGACCCAAGCTGGACCAATTGTAATCTCTCATCCCTCTGACCACATTCATTGGTCCAGGGTTGGAAACACGACCCCAGGTCTTCTCCTGGATTTTTCAAACTTGAGTTGAGGGGAAAGTACCTTTTCCTCACTGCTTGAAGCCTGCCACATAGTTGGCCCTGAATAAATGTTAGCCAACATAGATATTATTGACAGTAATAATATACAAAGTTATTATACCAATATCTAGGTACTACAGCAAAGGAGGAAAGAAGGATTGGCCTTGCTAGACCCCTCAGATCACAGGACGCAGATATCAGCAGCCTGTTTCCCTACTCTGGAGCCTATCCTTATCTTCATAGTCCATGTCAGTCTTTACTATGCAAACCTAGCAATCATTCTTAAGGTCATCCAAGGCAGTCAATCCACATTTCTTGAAAAACTACTGTGCGCATAACAGGTACTTTGTTCCCATTGAAGTTACCATACTTTCTTCCACGTTCTTCTCATTAAAGTTGCCATAATTTCTGCTACTCTAATTTGAGACATTATATTCTCTAAGATATATAAAGCAATCATTTACATTTAACCATTTAAATGTATATATTTTATTTATGTAAATAGGAAGGAGTTGGGGAGAACTGAACACCTTTACTGAATATTTTAATTGACGTGGGAAAAAAAATCAATTCCAAATGGAGGATCTAGTTCCACTGCATTTCTCATCCCCAGTGAGGTTTATGATGGAAATAATTGCGGAGCATTAGCTATTGTAGTACTAACAGATGCCATTAAATGGACCCCAGACAAAACAAACAAGTAAATGGCAGTCTATTTACGGGCCACTTTATTTTTTACTGCTATAAATAGCTCACCTTTTGGGCATCATAATAGGTGTTTGCTCTGCATCACATGTGAACCTGTTACTTTTTGCTCTTCAACATCTAGAGACTCTGAGAAGCGTAACCATAAATGAACCCCCAGAGCTGAGTGATATGAGAAGATGCCTCTTGGTTGTAAAGTGAGTCACTAGGTCCACTGCTCTATTCTTCCATGCAGTCAAATCCCTAGATGGCAAAAGAGTCAACTTGAAAAATCTGAAAAAGTGGAAAGATTAATTTTGACAAGTTTTTCTTAAGTTAGTTATCGTCATTACTCTCCCTTAGAGTCTGGAAATAATTCTCCTGGTGCCTAAACTGCTCTTTGATTGAAGGCAAAATTCCTCAGGTCACAGAGTTTCTGAAGGTAAACACTTTATAATCCAGCCTGAGTGAAGGAATAGAATATTCTGGTAAATTCAATGTTCTAGTTGATAAAGTATTTTAGATGGAATATATAGTTTACTGATTCTCAAAGCATTAGGAAACAATGAAATATAATTGATATGCAAGCAATTAAAGTTTTATTTTGATGATTCAAAGAAACTTCAAGATCTTCAAATTCCTTGAAACTCAAGGTGTAGTGGCTGGACCAACAGCATCTTCATCACCTGGGAGCTTGTTAGAAATGCAGAATCTCAGACCCCATCCCAAACTCACTGAATCAGAATCTGCATTTAAACAAGGTCCCCAGATGAATGGCATGTACAGTAAAGTCTGAGAAGCACTGTTAGTACCACAGGATGGTCAATTTAAACATGATCTGTAGAGTAAACATATAGCCCAAATGTTGATTAATTAATAAAGAGTTTGAATTGGTAAAAGCGAGACGGGGCGCTTTGTTTTGTAGTTCAGTCTACAACATTAATTCATCAGATTGGCTTGAATGAATACAAATAATTTAATTTACCAATGGACAAAGATTTAGACCCTGGTAATAAAGACCTGACTCACTTACATAAGTGAAAATTTCTGCGATAGCGTCTTGATTTTGAGCACTAGCTCAAGGTCAGCAGCATTTGCCATGTGCACACAGAAGCTCTTTGTGACTGTTGATCCTGTTTGGTCAACTCAGTCGGTGAGCTTTTATATGTACTTGGGAAAGAGAGAAAAATAATTTGTCAGGTAGTGTGTTATGACATATATGGACTTCGAAATGTGAGTGGCACAGGCTCTAAACAACTGTGTACTGGATTTTTTAACCTACTTTGAAATGGAGATAATAATACTGATGCTATCTTTTATGTGGACTAAATGCAATAACGTGCCAGGCCACGAACTCAGTGCCTGGCACAGGGTGCTACGTCAATGTGACATTTCTACATTTCTGTGTGTGGAGCTTTGTTTGATTCTTTTGTTTCATTCCCGCCCTTTTATAAATAATGCTTAGAATGTGTTTCAGAACTGTCGCGTCTGTTGGGGCAGAAGCATTTAAAACCTATAAGGGAGGGGAGCTGATCGCTGGTGGCTGTTGATCCTGCGCGGACCTAGCGCCCGGCCGCCCTGAAAGCCCTGTAGGTGGCAGCACTGAGACCGCGCGATACGCGCAGCCCGGGACGCCGCAATTTAAGAAGCGCCGGCCAGACTGTGGTTCAACTCTGGTCATCTGCCCGAACGTGCAGAGTTTGCTCCCACGCATGCAGAAACTGTTCTTTCCAGTACCTGTCAAGATTTCCTTTTCCCTTCCCTCCCATCCTAACTTCTCTGCATGTGTTTACATTTGTATGGCTTCCCTATTAGGGTGAATCTGAACTTACCTCAGAAAACCGGCCTTGCATTATCTCTCTGACCAGTTCCTTTAGATTCACACCCAAATATTTTAGAATAGTCTTTTGAAAGTTGCTTCTCCCTCCTCCTGGCCACCCTGGGGCACCCTACCCCCATCCCCATCTAGTTTTTGGCAAATAATGCTTGTAAACCATATATAGTAAATACTTTGCACAATTCTAAGTACGTTGGATACCTTTACTCATTAAATCCTTAAAACTAGGCCATGAGGTAGGTAGTATGGTCAGTAACTTGCTCAAAGTCAGACTATAAACCAGGGTTCAAATCCAGGCAGCTTGGTTCTCAAATTGGTGTTTTTAACACCACATTTAGCTGCCTCTTAAGGGAAGATTGTAAAAGAAATTTTAAAAGCCATCAGGTAATTGCCTGCAAATTGAAGAGATCTCAGGAAGGAAATAAATCTCAACTCTTCTGGAGAGTTCCCCAAACGCAGATTATAACTCTTCTGGCCCACAAATAGGCAAGCTAATGGGCTCAGCAATGGCCTAATTTGGGCTTTCACCAAGACGATAGGAAGATGAGAGAGGTCGAGTCTGGCAGCAAAACTGGGAGTCCTGTTCAGAACTGCATGTGGAAAGAAGAGAATTTCCTGTCTCAGGTCATGAGAAAAAGCCACACCCGGTCCCCTTAATGTTAAGTCCTGATCTATGGCATTGACTCTGTGTCATCTGTGCCATTGCACTGCCTGGGGAGACTGACTTCCCTCACTTCTCCAGGGAAGATCTAAAACAGAGGTAGAGTGGAGTTCAATATATTCCAGAAGACCTGGTTCAAATTTTTCTTCCTGTACTTACTTGAGGACGTGTAACTTAACTGATGGTAAGCCCCATTCTGTTGTCTGTAAAATGAATCTCTTGGTAGTACCTGCCTCAGAGTGACACGAGATAATCCAGGCAGAGCTGTTTGCACAGTGCCTGGCACTCAGTGAGGGCTTTGCATGGGTTTTTGCAATAACACTACCAAGTGTTTTCATTTCCAGCTTCTATCTGGTCAAACCAGAGATACTCTACTCCCCTACCTCCTGCCAGATTAATCGTTCTGAAGTAGAGCAACATGCTGTCCTTCTTTTGCTCACAAACCTTCACAAGCTCCCATGGCTTGGAAAAGAACATTCAGACTCTACACTGGCGGTCAGTTTGCCACATGTCCCTCTCCAGGGGCCTGTACTACTAGCGTCCTTCACAGAGCCTGGGCTTCGGCCAAGCTGAAACGCGCGCTGTGCCCCATGCCTGCCCTCATTACCTTCTGCTTCTATCACATCACTTTTACTGTTTCCTCTGCCTAATCCTGTGCTGTCCAATGCAGTAGGCGCGAGCCACATGTGGCTGTTTAAATTCATTAAAATTAAATTTAAAATTCTCTCCTCAGTCACGCTAGCCATATTTCAAGTGCTCAGTAGCCACACATTTTAGACAGTGCAGATTATAGCACATTTCCATCACTGCAGAAAGTTTAATGAGACCGCACTAGCCTTGAGAGTATGTCCAAATCCTAACCATCCTTAGGGACCAGCCCAAATGTCACTGACGCCACAAAGCCACTTCCGTACCTCCCCAGCTGCAAGTTATATTTCCCAAAGCAGTAGAGACCCTGCTAGCCATGACTCACCCGGCTGACTGGTTACTACCCAGACACCCAGTGTCCCAGGCCACATGTCACTTCAAGTAAAGTGGCTCTTTGGTTTCTGAGCCATGTGTGGTAGACATGGAGGCAGGAAGCTCCAGGGGATAGGAAATTTAATCTTATAGGTCTTACATACATTTGGAGTACCAATTTTAGATACATTATCTTATTTGGCCTCCTTCAGCTCTATAAAGTAGATATTATTGTCCCTATCTTACAGATGAGAAAACTGAAATACACTGTGGTTAGGTAACTTACCCAAGGCCATACACCAAGAAATAATCAAACTAAGTGCAGAATCCAGATCTTTGTGACTTGTGAGCAAAGTTGGGTCTTGTTCCATACACAAGCAGCTTGCCCCCAAGTGCTCATTGCTGTCAAGCTAGTAAAATGATTTCAGGCAGAGATGGAGTGGGGGAAGGGAAGGGTGGGTATCCCTGAAGAAAGGACAAGAGTATTGTGAGCAGAGCTGCCTTTCATTCATGTAAATGCATTACCTCTTTGTCGTCTGGTTTTCTTAACCCTCTACGGTCCCAGAAGAGGAAAAATAAGTCATATTGTGAGTGTGTGTGTGGCCTTAGTACAGATATATGGGGTACATGCAAAGAAGCTAGGGGACATGAAACTTAGTGAAAAGACAAAACAAAAATCTTTATCGCTTCATTGATGTCTGAAACCATTTTGCAGTTTTAGGTAGAACCACAGGAAATTGTCATACTTGTAAGTAAAAATGGGCAATTTCCTATGATTCAATCTAGTAATTTTTATCAATTAGAATCAATGGCTATATAGGGGTTTAGCCCTGAATTTAGCACAACCCAAGTGTGAATGCTTTAAAACCCCTGTCAGACATATCTGGGCCACAGAAGTGGTACCCTCTGCCTGCAACCCTCATTGGACTTGAAAACAGGGAAGCCAAGTGGCTTGCTGAGTCTTCAGCTCTGTGGGAGCCATAAATGATCTGAGTAGAGACATAAAATCCACTCAGGGAGATTGAGAGGCTGCCCCAGGTAACTCTGTGAAGAGGATATTAACACATCTAAGGAAATAATGTGAAGATCTAAAGGGGAAGAGAGGGGACTTAGAAAAGGAGAATCCCAACAGGAGCCGGGAATAAGCAGGACAGAAGTTCATCCTTGGCTCACAGGCTTGCAAGGATATCTCGCCTGGTGGGGATAGATGAACCAGGCTGACTGCCGTTAAGATAACCCAGCTCAGCTTCCTTACAACCGGCCTTTCCTTATGGATTTTTCTGCAGGGGAAGGAATTCCCTGTGCTCTGCTAGCCATCCCTAAAAATGCAGCCATTTTGTTAAGGTTGCCCAGAAACAAGGTGATTCATGACCCAGTCTCCCATTTCTGGAGCAGGCTGTCTCCTTCCCTAGACAAAATCTGAATCAGAATGGTCAAAATGAAAGTTGGTCCTACTTCTATAAGAACCTGGTGTAGAACCAGAGAGAAAGTTAAATTCCCAGAATATTTATGTAAAGAGGGAGAAACCTGTGATTCCAAATGTCTTTGGCTGCATTCTTGTGTCTATACCAGAGTCTAGTACCTTGTGACATTTCACTTCCTATTAAACTGATGCCCACAGTTTTATGGACACATTTAAGCAATCAGAGCAAGCCAAATTACATTGAACTGTTAACAGCCCCTATCAAAGCAAAAATGGAAGTGAAGGCAAATTTACCCTTGTAAATATGAATGGTCACATGTCCTCCTGTACAAATGGGTTACTTCTGACCCACAAAACACAACTCACTTTAACATTTAAGTAATAGACATTTTAAAATCATGTATGACATTTATTTTAGTTATCTTTATGAAAAGACTTTGAAGTTTTGTAAGAAAGATCTCCATAGGTTCACATCAGTTTGCTTAGTGATAAATTGTACTTGAAATGTTGAACTAGTTTCTGTTCATTTCATTTAATATTTTAAAAACCTTTGTGGCCTAATCGTCTCATCTTTAGAACTTTCTAAATATCTAGAGATAATTTTAGCATTTAAGTCGTGCATTTCTCTTACATTTTTCTTCAACTCAACTGTGATGTTTTGTAAGTTGTTTTTTAAAAATGTTCGTGGGAGGGCCTAGAAATGAACTCAATCAGCCAAACCATATTCATAGCCAAGGAACAGGTCATTTTTAAAATTTAAGATGTCAAGATGGACCTGTAATGAAAATACACAAAAGACTTCTCTTTGTTTTTCAGGAAAATGTGAATAAAGGGGGCCAGTAGCTTGTGTTTTTTATAATGCCTGACTCCAAAATACTCAAAATGCAAGAGAATGTTTAAAGTCTGGTTAATATTAAAAAATAACCTCTGAACAGTGTGGTCCTCCTTTGAAAGATGGAGAAAATAAATCCCAAGGAAGGGAACTGACTTGGCCAGCAATTCCTTGCTTGATTCTAGCATGTATCACCAGCGTTAGCTAAAATTACCTGATGGCATCTGGAGTCCTGGTGCCCTGCCTCTACCCTGGACCATATCTCAGTCCTCTTCTCACTCTTTCTTCATGCCATCTCTCAGCCAGGTCCATACTGCAAACCATTAAGATTGCCACTGAGGTTGCCGGCCTGGTGGCATAGTGGTTAAGTTCACACGCTCCACTTTGGCAGCCTGGGGTTCATGGGTTCAGATCCTGGGAGCAGACCTACACTCTGCTTGTCAAGCCATGCTGTGATGGTGTCCCACATACGGAGTGGAGGAGAATTGGCACAGACGTTACCTCAGGGCCAATCTTCCTCACCAAAAAGTAAAAAATAAAAAGATTGCCCCTGAGGATCAGACCAGGGATAACAGTGAAGATGGACCAGAAATGGCCTGATCTCTTTCAGAAGCAGCAATCTCTATGTATTCTGCCCCAAAATGCTTCCAGCCTCAGCATTTAGCACTGTCTTCAGAGTAAGATTGTAACCTATTCAAGGGATAGGTGCAGTAATTTAGGTATCTTTCAGTCGTCCTGCTCTAAAACTGAGGTTGTCATATAATTCAGTACAAAACAAAAGTGGATTATTTTGAAGCTTAAACACTAGTGGATCTCAGGCAGAATGGATACCTATAACTTCTCCAGCCTCATGGCAATTTAAAGACATATTAGTGTGGATAAAGTTCACTAAGAAAACAAACCTCCTAAGGTTTGCTTTCACTGGATGCAAAGAAATATACAGTTGGAGGAAATGAGCAAGGCCAGCATCATGCTTGTGCAACCTGTGCAGTCACACACGGCCTGAGCTCAGACGGGCCCCACTCTTGGTTTAATGCTCTGCTGCTGCTGTCTTGAAATTCTAAATAATTTTAAACAGGGGGCCACCCTGCATTTTCATTTTGTACTAGGCCCTGCAAGTTCTATAGCTGATCCTGACATGCAAGCCCACACTTGGTTCTTGGGCGCCTTCTGAATCAGCAAGCAGAAGACCTAAGTCTTCTCATTCCTGCATCCTTGGACTTCAACTGGATTTTTACTCAAGGCTTTTACCTAGCATATTATCAAACTAGAAAAGGGAAGCACAGTGGCAATATTTTTAAACAAAACTATTGGTGATGTAATAAATGCATGCAGTCATCTTCACTAATATAAAATGTTAGCAAGCAGCCAAGTAAGTTGTTTCTGTGGTCTGTGGTCAATTCAACCCATATTTGAGAGTCTACTATATGCCAGGCACTGTTTTGGGCACTGGAGATGGCAATAAACAAAAGTGATGACAATCTTTGCTTTTTACAGGCTTTTATTCTAGTTGGGAAAAATAGGCCATAAATATAAATAAATAAGTCAATTATGTGTTAGAAGGTGATCGACTGTAGAAAAATAGAGCAGAAAAGAGACAGTGGGGAGGTTTTAAATAGGATGGTCAGGGAAGAACTCGGTAAGATGGCATTTGGGCCAAGTTTTGAAGACAGAAAGGCACAGGCGTGCACCCTCTGACTGAGAAACAGAAAGTGCAAGGCTCTAGGGCAGGTGTGCACTGTTTGAGGAATAACAAGAAGGGGGAGAGAGGGAGAAAGAGGAGGAAAAGATGAAGGCACAGAGGAAATAGGAGTCTGATCTTGCACGGACTCGTAGACCACTGTAAAAACTTCCCTCTGAGTAAGAAGGGAAGCAATTGAAGCGTTTGGAGGCTAGGAGTGACATGACAAGATTGAACAGGATTGTTCTGGCTGCTGTGAGGAGGGGCACAAGGCATCTGGAGTGAAATGAGGATGCCAAATAGGAGAGTATTGCAATCATGCAAATAGAGGTGATCGTAGCTTAGACCAGGTGATTGGCAGTGGAGGTGATGAGAAGCTGGTGGCTAGATCTTGGATTTATTTGGAAGATAGAGCTGATAGGACTTGCTGAAGGGTAACCACAAACAATACAATAACCACAACAAAACAGTAACAAGATCTTAGACCGTATCTTTCAATTTGCCCAACTTCTGGCCGACTTGGCTACCAATGTAATCTCAGTTCATCTTCACAGTAACCCTGGGTAGGAACTATCTCCATCTTGCAGATGAGGAAACCGGGCCTCAGAGGATTTATATAACTTGCTGAAGGCCGTAACTAGTAAGTAGAGGAGACATTGATCTATGTAGATCCAAAACATTACCAGCACACCATGCTGGGTGGATGCTATATTTCAGAGTCAACTCAGAAATCAATCAATCAATAAAAGAGAGCAAAAGAAAGTCTTATTTGGACTCTGAAGTTTATTCTCTGTTTACTGGCAGAAAGGGTTGCTAACAGTGAGTTAGCACTGGGGTAGCATAATGAACTTTGTGCTGGGAAAATGAGAGATCTCCTACCAGGCACTAATTTAAGAGAAATGAGCTCATCTAGTTCTTTGAAGAATTTTAACAACCATGGAATTGTGCCAGTAGGGTAGAACCTAAGCCAGATAGATACTTGCTAAGGCAGCTTCATACCAGCCACTTTCACACAAAGCCCAGAGCTGCTCCCAGGGTTGTGGTGAATGAAGGCATGAACTATCTTAAATGGCTCTAGATTTGATGGGAACCTTTCGCCCTGGGGGCCAAAAGGACTGAAAAGTATCTGCCATCCAAATGGGGATGCACAGGGGAGGTGGTGAGGAGCTGTCAGCTAGAAGTGCAGGATGGAAAAGGGGCTGGGAGTGGGACCTGGGAGCCTGGTTAGGAGAGGCAGTTGTAAAGTAGCTGGCTCATCTTCGCCAGTCTAAAAGTGCTCTCGTCAAAGAATGAGATCAGCCCATACAGTCTTAGAAGGACTGTTGCCACTTATATCCACTCAGTTTATTGAAAAGTAAGAGCTTGGCATGGGGGACGAGGAAGGGGACGTGAGCTGCCCCTAAAAACAAATGAAGTGAGATGATGTTCTGGTTCCTATTGCTGCACAACAATCCACCCCAAAACTTGGTGACATAAAACAACAACCTTATTATGCTCATGGATTCCATGTGTTGGGAAATCTGACAGGGCACAGTGGGCATAGCTTGTCTTTGCTCCATGATATCTGGGGCCTGGAGTGGGGAGATACAAAGACTGGGGAGAGAGGGGGGGTGACTTGAAAGCTGTGGACTGGAATCATCTGGAAAAGTCTTCACTTACATATCTAGTGGTTGATGATGGCTGTTGGTTGGAACCTCACTTGGGGCTGTTGGCCAGAACACATGCCCTGGGCTTCCTCAGAAGATGAGCCCTGTGAGAGTCAGATTTCTCACATGGAAACTCAGGGCTCCAAAGTGAGCGTCCCAACAAACAAGGGGGTAGCTACCTATTCTGAACTAGCCTCAAAAATCTTGCAGAGTCACTTTTGCTGCATTTTTTTGGTGATAAGCAAGTCATAAGCCCACCTAGACTCAAGGGGAGGGGACATAGACAGCTCACACACATTCAATGAGATGAGTGTCAAAGAATTTGTGTCCTTGTTGAAAACTACCACAGAAGAGCTTAAAATATCCTGGCATTTGAGGAGCCTGCTTTTATCCCAAGTTCTAGAAGGAGAGTGGCAGGGTGCTGTGACCTGTAGGGGGCATCAGCCTCCAGCAGGAAGTGCTTTCATCTGTTCTCTGCTCCTTTTCCCCAGCCGTTGCTCCCCCTTACTTATCCTCTGAAACCACACAAATTCTGCCCTTCCTAACTTGGTGTCTTTGGG
Organism: Tapirus indicus; assembly: GCA_031878705.1. NCBI lineage: Eukaryota > Metazoa > Chordata > Mammalia > Perissodactyla > Tapiridae > Tapirus > Tapirus indicus. The sequence continues at coordinate 126,927,875 of CM062917.1, read as the reverse complement.
AGGACATTATTTTCCTAATGGCTCATCAGAGCCTACATTCTAATTTTCTCTTACTCCTTTATGCAGAAGTGTATTCCTCCCTGCCCTCCCACAATTACCTGAATTCTGGAGGACCCAAGTCCTGACTCCAGGAATCCTTGCTCATCTGACTTTGGACAAGTGGAATGACCTCTCTGAGTCTCAGTTTCTTCATCTACAAAATGGAAGTTTTTTAAGAATTAAAAGGGGTGATTCCTGGCAGAGAAAAGCCACTCAAGAAATGTAAGATGACCTGATTTTAAATTCCTCAGCACAACTCTCCTTTATTTTTTTAATGACTTTTCTGCTTCTTATACTTCGTCCATGGTCTGGACCCAGACACACCATATTCACATCCTGACCCCTACATCTACTAGCTGTGTGGTCTCTTCCCCCTTAGTCTCTGTTTTGTCACATGTGTACAGTGGATAGTAATACAGTTCTCAAGGGTATTTGGATATATTAAATGAAATTATACATATAAAGCAGCACCACCAGACCAGGCTCTTGTTAAGGTTAATTCCCTTCTTTGTCCCATTTTACCCCCCACCACATCCCCGTCATTTCCCCTTTGGTACCACTGTGCCTCACTGAGGTGAGCAAAGTTCACTCTACTTAAAGATTCAGAACTATCTCTCCAACTCCATCTCGTGAGCTCTCCCATCAATAACCATTCCCAATTTCCCAGTCTCCCACAATGAAAATTCAAATACCTGAACCTTTTGTGAGGGGAGGTTGCTTAAAGATAGCGTGATCTACTGGATCCATGAGCAGAAAGTCAGCAGGACAGTCCAGGTTAGGCTGGGGACAGCCCCATCTCACAGTGGGCTGCCTTGCCTGGAGGCCTGGGTAAATATGTTAACCAGGCCTGACTCCAGCCCCCTGGTGGGGAGGCTGACACCCGCGGGCTAGAGGGAAAATCCCTCTTACTGTACAACTGTTACTCAATTTCCAGCCTTTGTATTGAAGGAGCAAGAGGTGCAATATTGCCAAAGCCCAGGGTTTTCTCATTCAGGACTAAACAGAGCGTAGCGTGACAGCAGCTGCCGGGGTATGACTTCCTCCCAAGAGAAGAAAAGCCTTAAAAAAATTCTTCCCCAGAATGGGGTCAGCCTTAAGTGATCCCAGCCTTCCCTCTAGTGTCTTTGCCCAAGTACCCATCACAGCCACAGACATGTTCCCTGGCAGCCCAGCAGAGATCATTCTCCCAAGTAACTGTCAGTTTTCCTCCCCTCTCCCCCTTTTTTTAATGGAAGGAGAAGTTGTTTGTCAGTGAAAGGAGTGTTTACATTCCTTAGACCAAGAGAGGAGACACAGCCCCTGGGAAAAGGCTGGCTGAAAGTTGAATGGGCTTCCTCCTTCCTGTTTCTTCCTACAATTGCTCTTAGGAAGCATCATGGGGTTGAAGGTGTCATATTTTTTTTCGCACATTACCCATGTCTGCATTGGTTTTTGACTTGTGCTTTCAACAAGCATCTGATGGGCGTCCATCCTGTGCCTGGCTATGTGACCCATCCTGGGAACATCAAGATGAATTAAATAGGATCTAGCCTTCCAGAAGCTCAGTGTATGTTTTAATGGGAGATGGTGGGATGGTCAGATACACAAGAACACATACATGTCATCTGGTATTCAAGTGCTGTGGCAGAGCCTGACAGGGCAGCCATGAGGGCGGACCAACAGCTTCTGGTGATGAGTGAGCAATGGATGAGTGGGTGTTTGCCGTGTGGGAAAGGAGCAGGAGAGTATTTCAGCAAGAGGGGCAGCATACACAAAGGCATGATGCAACATGACTCTCTGAAGAACCACAGGTCATTGGGTGTAAGAAGGACTCAGCTGGAAACGTATCTGCACTCGCCGGCTAGGCTGGAACTTGCCATGCTACAAAATCTCCAACCCTCAGGAGAGCTGCTCTTCCAAATTAGAGCAGCTGGTAGGCAACTTTCTGACAGCCACACCTGGGGACACAAACCTGGTGCTTCCTCAGTTTCCCCCATCTGCAAAACATAAAATGATTGATTCTCCAAGTCTTTGCACAGCCTGGATGAGCTGCACAGAGAACATTATGTGGCTTCCAACTTTCATCTGCTTTATTGGTTCAAGAGTGAAAACGTTCATTTATTTTTATGGGACACATGGGCTTGGTGACTTTTTTCTATTATCAAAAATGAAATTCTTGAGAAAAATTCAAAACTTTGGTTTCACAGCTTCCTACAAGGTTAAGTTTGGACTCTGTGTCTCTCAGGCAAAGGCGGGGACTAATCTATGCTAAATGACAGTGAACCACGTGAGTTTCTTTTGAAACAAAAATGAGTGCGTGCACTACTTTCTCCACCCCTTTCCAACATGTTCCCCCAAAACAAAGACTCGTGACAATTTCACTTCACTATTGTTCAAGGAGTTGACACCCAAGTAATGAGCTGGCTGATTGGGGGAATAAGTAAGGCTTCTTGCTGATTGTTTCAATCTGTGACCACCCAGGATGTTCAGTTTGACAAATGAGAAAATACTGCTTAAGAACAGAGGAGAGGAAACTGTCTCCCCCCTCCTTCCTGATTCTTCTTACTTTTCAGCCTCAGATCCCAAAGAATTTGGTCCTGATGCTTTTATGCTAAGGTAAACTTGTTTCTGAATTTACTCTTATGCTGGGGATGAGGGCTAGGAGTTGGGGTATGGATGCTCTAGTAGGGTCAGCTCAAAGTGGTGGGAGGAAGAGTAGTCTGTGGAAAAAAAATGATCTTGATCGAGAGGTTAGATAACATAGGGCAGAGAATCTTAAACTGGGGCTCAGGAAGCCCTTGCATCAGAACCACCCACCCTGCTTGCTTAGAATGGAGATTCCTGCGACCTCATCTCAGAGTCACTGAGTGGAATCTTTGAGAGGGAAGCTGCATTTTTGACAAGGGCCCCAGGTGAAGTTAGAGAGTTACTGTGAGAAAGAGTAAGTGTTCTGGCTCTGGAGTCAGACAGAAGAGGATTCCAACCAAGACATTGCTACCCACTAGCTGTGTCGTCCTGGGAAGCCTCAGCTGCCTTCACCTATATGATAGACACAATAATAATATCTATCTGTATCAGTCGGATATGGTCAGCTGCAATGAACAGAATTCCCAATAGTGTCTAAAATAATAAAAGCATTTGGTTCTCTCACATAACCAGAAGTCTGGAGAGAGGGATCTGGTTTTGCAGGTTTGTGCTTCTCCTGGCCTTTCCTCCAAGATTGCAAGACGGTGGCAAAAATACAGTCCATCAAGCTTTCCCACTAAGGTCACAAAAGGAAAGGAAAGAGTAGCTGCAACAGGCTCTCCCTATAGAAGGTTCTGTCATATTATCTTGGGAAACCTCCCCTTACATATCATTGGTCTGTACACAGCCACCCCTTTCTGCAAAGGGGCTGGGGAAAAGGGTCCTAAGCAAATGGAAATTGAAGTCCATGATGGGTTTCCGGGGGGGGGTCGGCTTTTGAAAAGGTCATTTCCACTGAGGTCTGGACATCTTCACTACCTAAGTAAACTTGGCCCAGTTAGCAGGGATCAAGAAGCCAGGCAGGACTGAGGAACAGATGTGTTTTTCCTCTTACTCAAGAACCCTGTGTCCTTTTTTTTGCTGCAGGTCATTTTGTGCAACTCGGTTGTAGCCACTACATAGTCCCATATGTCCTGGTCCAAGACCTTGACTTCCTCTTCCATTTATATTGTATTGTGTGTGTTGGCATTACTGTACGATGGCTCAAATCTTTTGTGCATGGATAAAATAGGCAAATACCAATAAACAAACAATATAGAGAACACGAGAATGAAAGAATATGTCCGTTCTGCTGTAACTCCACAGAGAAACCTCCCTCAGCTTGAATTAGCAGCTGGCTACCCTTGTTCTGAAGAGTTTCCTGGTTAGGTTAACAGGAACGAAAATCAAAACAGTCCAGACTCAGGGCCTCACCCCATCCCGTCTCCACCCAGGGAAGGGCTGAGAGCCAGGGCGGGAAGTAGAAGGAGATCAAGGTAATGGTCTAGTGGTTAAACTAGAGAGGGAAGTGTGGGCAGCTGTCTTGGGAAACCGCAAGGCTGGCACTACGAGATAACCAGTCTAGACTATCTTCCACTGGCTGGGAGACAAACCCCTCCCAAGTACAGCCCAACAGAGTGGCCCACCTCTTTGCCGTGGCTTCCCAGCTGCTGCCACCATGGAGCTGTCAGGAAATTTGTGATAATTCTCTGTATTGATCGTCTCTATTGATTTTGTCTATGGTGAAAATATACTGCAGACACATTAAGTAGCTGTTATAGGCAAATTGTCTTTTAATGAATTGTACCAACAGACAGGATTTTACATTTAACCCTAACTGGGACTTGGACGTCTCAGGCACCGAATGATCACAGAGGGGCTAGATTCTAGTATAGAATCCGAGTTGGCATTTGACTGTGGAGATTTTCCTGAATACTGCTGAGGAGTACCAAACCTGCCCAAATGGAAGATCGTATTAGGAGATGAAACAGATCATCCTAGAAATCATGCAAGAATCAGTCCTGTGACTTAAAAGCATGCAATGTTGGCCATTTTTCCAAACTTTGAATATTTGCCAATTAGTCTCTGTATTTTGAAACTCCAGCGAAAAAACAGGCATCACTTTGGATGAATTCCCTGTCTCATCCCACATTTTAAAACTAGTTTGTGGCCTTTAAGAGGCTAGAAGAAAGCAAGACTTGTCAAAGAGTGTGCTCCTTCCTGCTTCATGTGGTTTTTTGTTTCTGTTTTCTCAAAAAAAAAAAAAAAAAAACTGTGTTTGTGTGTGTGCGTGCGTGCATGCCTGCATTTTGGCAAAACTGTATTCAGAAGAATGCTTGGAAGCTTAAATCTAATATGCTGAGTGTTAGCCAGCAGCAAAAATTTCCAGCTCTGTTATCACATCCCAAAAAGAGGGCTTGAATTGCAAGTATCACTTTGTGGTGGTGCTAGCAGAAATTTAAAGGATACTCTATGACCAGAAGCGAGACTTTGACTATTAGTATTTTGTAATGTAATGGGCAAAAATCACAGTCAAAATGCTATCTCTGATGGGAAAATGCTTCTTTGCCAGACACTTGAAAATTGTAATTTCAACAATTTGGCAGAAAAAGACTATATTTTTGACAGAAATGAATTATGACTATAGGCGATGAATACAGAGGCCAGTGTCCCAATTGTACTTGAGTTTTGGTTTTAAGAAGAACGATCACTTAAGGGCTGGTCACATGATAAAGCTGCACTTTCCTTACACAATATACGGGAAATAGAGTAGACCTTCCAGTCCTTACTGGCCAACACTCTAGGGTCCTTTTGGTGCAGATTCAAATGGGGGTTCCTCTCCAACTCAGCAGAACCCAGGCTGCTGCTTAGATCACATGCACTGAACATTGACTGTAGGTCAGTCTCTAAGCTTTCAGCTTTGGTCCTTCAGTTCTTCTGACTCTCAACAGAGGCTCTGTCCCAAGGCTGTTTTGCCTCTTGGTTACAAGATGGCTGCCTACAGAGCCACAGAGAATTGGTGGCCATATTTAATCTACCCACAGAAACCTATCATATCACTCACCAAATTGTACTGAAATTGCTTGTTGATATGGCCAACTCACACACTAAACAATAAACTTCTTATGGGCATAACGTACCTTATTATCTTTGTACCCTAGGGCCTGAGATATGATAAAAACTGTTTGCCTAAAGCTATGTGTGGGAAGACCATTCAAATGAATAGAATTAAATGAGCAAAGACAGGGAAGCAAGAAAGTGCAAGAACTGTCCACTTTCAGAAATCCAATTGGTGTATGACAGAGCATAGAAAACAAAAGTCGTAAGAGCCTTATATTCAAGACAAAGAAGTAGGATTTGGTTCTTGGGAAACAGGACACCATGAAAGGTTTTTGAATGAGAGAATGACTGGTAGTACCGTTGTTTCTCTAAGGTTGCTTAAATTAACTGATGGCTCAGCTGAGGATCAATTTAATTAATTATTTGCCATAAAAAAGAAAAATGCTAAGGGGCACACAGGGACCACTTTATCTTGCAAGGGAAACAGTCAGTTGTCTGATGCATTAACCTCTTGGCACATCAACACTGTTGCAGAATGGCCTGAGTCAACTTGGTCATTCAAAGTCCTTTGTGGTTGATTTCTTTAGCCTCTATTAGGAAAAGGTGACAGCTACAGATTTCTCATATCCTCAGCAGTAGATAGTGTATTACAATGAAAGCAAGCCTCAGACCAAATTCTGCCCCACAAACAAGCAACTATTAACACACAGGCATAAAAATGTCTCAGAATCTGCTCTTGTACACTCAGGGAAGCATCAACTCCATCCTTCAGAGTCCTTGACAAGTGGCTTACTTGCAGGTTTTACTTGAGACAAGGCTACAGTGTTCTAGCAGTAGATCTTAGCTAACCTGAGTCAAATCAAGCCACATAATCCCTCCAAGGGATGGCCAAATCCAGGTCTGAATGAGAATCATAGGTCTACTCTTCTACCATTTAGAAGAGTATTGGGCTCTGGGCTTACCACATGATTATGCCTCTTACATGCAAAGGCAGAGATACTCTACTATATATTATTCCTAGCCAACTCATATATTTTGTACACCACTCCTTTCACAGATATATGTTTCTAATATTATTTATGCTATTTAACAAATGCTCTAGTATATATTTTTAAATACCCTTATTGAGGTATAATTCACATGCCATATGTCACCTTTAGTAAGTATACAGTTAGATCAACTAGTATAGATTAAGACATGACCCTTGTAGCTGTTGTGTATTAATTATCTATTGCTGCATAACAAATTACCCCAAAACTTAATGTCTTAAAACAACATTCATTAGCTCCTAGTTGCAGTGGGCCAGAAATCCAGATACAGCTTAACGGGGTGCTCTGCTCCAAGCCCTCTCACAAGCTGCAATCAAGGTGTCAGCTGGGTCCATAGTCATCTCACGGCTCAACTCGGGAAGGATCAGCTTCCCAGCTCACTCAGGTGGTGGTTGGCAGGATTTGGTTCTTCATGGGTTCTTGGACTGAGGCTCTCAGTTTCTCTCTAGGTGAAGGCTGTCTTCAGTTCCTTGCCAGGTACACCTCTCCAACATGGCAGTAGCTTCATCAAAGCCAGCAAGCCCAGAAGGCAAGAGAAAGAATGCTAGCAAAATGGAAGTCACAATAAGATATGCTAATCTCGACAGTGACATCTCATCCCTTTTGCTGTATTCTATTTGTTAAACTAAGTTGTTTGCTCCAGCCCACATTCAAGGGAAGGGGAATGCTGCACAAGAGCGAGGACACTGGGAAGCTGCCCACCACACCTTGTGTTAACTTCCCAGAGACCCTTGATTAGAGTTTTTCAAATATTAACCAATCACCCCTGGTTAGGTAGCTTCAAATTAGTAACTAGCCCAACTTGGGGTGTAGAAGGAAATTAACAAAAGTATTTATCACCTTGAAGTCCATGTTGAAATATTTTGAAATTGATTACAGACAATATAACAAGCACTGCCACCCTCTCAATACCAAACTGTATTTTTACCAGATTTTTATTGAAAATCATTTTATTTCTCAGTATGTGTTTCCTATGATCACTGACCTTTTTGTCTAACATCTGTTTTAGAGGTCTCAGACAGGACTTATGTTTGTCTGGAGGAAAGTCAGGGCAGCTTAAGGTACAGGAATAAATAGGCCTGAGCCTTAGAAAGTTGGGATTTTTTTAGTATTATAAGAGACTTAAATCAACAACAAGGTGCAACACAAAATTACCACGTATTTATAGAGGTTGCCAAAGTTGTTGTCTGGAAAAAGACCTTCTAAGAAAACAGCTAAAATATTTTTGTCTATCTTGAATAGAGGGAGAAAAAAAAGAACAGGATTAGTTCTGCTTAAAATAATCTACTCCTTCTTTGGTATTGAAAAATATAAACTATATATTTTGGCAAAAAAGGAAATATATTTATATGGAATATAATTTTTTAAATCTGACATAAAATTGACAACTTCTGTTGTGTGAATTGGTTAATGAGATAAAATTGTCTTCATGTAGAGGAGCTTTCAAACAAACTTCCCACCAGCATGTATGGTAAGGGGGTGTGGAAGAGAAGATGATGGACTCCCAGCTCTGCACCAGATTAGGTTTCTTGGAAGCATAGGGCATGTTGTTATCCACTGCTTTATTCAAATATGACTTGGATAGAAAATCATTCTTGGGGTACACAAACCACAGAAGACTTTTGAATGGAACACAACTTCCAAAAATTAAATGATTCCAATCTTGCTAAGTTTCAGTTGGATTCATGTCCTTATAAAAGTTATTTTTCTTCAGTTTGGTAATTACAATGTCAAATCAAAGGTGGACAGAGTGCAAACTTTTAAATGGTGTCATTAGGCAGCCAAACCTTCAAAGTGTCAGATTACTAAGGCAATGTATAGCTCACTCATTGTTACTGGTAAATCATTTTATTCTAATAACAACAAACTTGTAAAATGGCTCAAATGAAAAGCAAAAAAATTCATTCCCAGCAGTTTTTGGAAACAGTACTGTCACATAACTAACAATAAGATGAAGATTCCTATTTGTTTTTGATATAATTGATAGCATCTTGATAAATGTCAGATTGGCTATTGAATAAAATTCATGTCAGTCTATCACATAAAAATACATTTTTTTCTGAAAACCTCATAAAGTCAAGACATTTCCTGGGCTTGAAGCTTGTTCCAATGAGAAACAATAAGATCTTTATGCAGCTATTCACTCTGAGGTATAAATAACCAGAATCTCAGATAAGAAAATTATATTTACAGCCTAACTTTACTATTTTATAATTGTTGTTTTTCTCCTTAAACGGGTCAGCTGACTGTGGATTGCTGGAAATCCCTGCGCATTTTATCATGCCTGGGTCAGCAATATATTCTTGGCTTCAGAAACATTGATGTTGAAAATTGAACATCTGGCCTTCCCCTCTCATTTCCCTCCCCGCCTCCCCTTCACTAGCTCTCCCCCAAATAATCAGCATTTCCTCCTTTGCCTCTCTGGCTTGAACAGCATTTAGAACTTGAATTTGGTGTATAGTATATTATATTTATTTGTTTGTTTTTGGAGCCAATTTGATGCTATTTCCAGTTCCTAAAAGCCCCAACACTGCCATTTTGTGTTGTTCCTTTTTAAAGACCACTTAAAAGCAAGGATAAAGGTTATTCTGATGAGTTGGATAATTGGTTGCTAGTAAAAGGAATTATATCACTGCCCAAGATCAGAATCCTATTTTTTCCTCTTGCCTATCATGGATGTTCTTTAAGTAGATCTAATGGAAATTCTCCATAATGATGTTGCACACCTGAAGTTTTTGGAACTCTGGAACTGAATGCAAAATGCAATGTGTATGTGAGATGTATGTTCTCTTTTTCTTGCCTTTAATCAGTTTCTCAAAATGATCTATAAACTAATATTTTAAGAACTGCAATTCTAAACAAAGAAGATTAGTCACCTACTCTAAATAAGCTCCCAAATTTCCTCCTTGGACCACTGCTGGTTTTTATATGGTGGGAGGGACAGTGCTGAATAGAAACTTGTTAGGTAGAGCATAGAGAAGAGACAAACCCAGAATGATCCCACAGCTTCCCCAAATGCATCAGAAACATGAAGCACACACTGCAGTGCAGAACATAACTATGACCATTTGAATTCCATTTGGATCCCTCCAGTCTATTCTTTTTAAAAACAGATCATTCTTTATTACAGTGTAAGACTCTTGGATAATTCTCATCTCTCCCATTGAAAAATGCCTTTGAAAAGCAAATCTTAAGTTGTATTTTTTTCCTGATTCTCTAGCAATACATTTAGCTTCAGTTGTTGAAAAATACCACACACTATCTAGCATCTTGGCAGTAAATGGTAACTGAATGCTTGATTGAGAAGTGTACTTTCGGTGGACTTTCCTAGGGTCACTAAGATGTGAACAGAACCCAGTAGAATTCATTTTTGCTGTTCCATTTTGAAATAGGGCTGAGAATGGAAATGATGCCTTTTTGAATGAAACTGAACTTCAACTTTTACAAGATGCTCTAGATTTCTGAGGGAACAAGGGCATGTGTCTTGGACCCAGCATCCTCACGTGGTTTCTAGCTTCTAAAATTTATCTCGTGTGTTTTGGTATAAATTTGAGGGACTTCACATTTTCATCCAATGTGTTAACACTTAAATCAAGACCACACTTACACACCTTTTTCTTATTCGTGAGCCATTAAACGATGCACTAACAAGAAAAGTGACTTTACTTACAGCACCGATGAAAAATATTGGCAATGTGTTTACTCTTACTATAAAAACGTGATTTCTTTTTTTTACATTTCTAAACTAATTTTTAAAACTAACTGTGTCATTTTTCAAGGCAAGGCCTTGGAACCACTTGGTGAGTATATACTGAATATTTTATTTTCTTTTTCCTGTGATACAGCAAAAAATTCATCCAAACAGAACCATGCCTCCACCACATAAATCATTCAGAAGATCTGGTAACTTTCCATGTGATTCAGTTAAATCCTTTAAATCCCACAAGAGAATTTACTTGCTTTTGGCATATTTCACCATATTAGGAGGAAAACCAGTCTCCAGAGACATGGTGGTCAATGAGAATGGGCCAAAAGCAGATGTCCTAAACTCAGTTTTGTTAGCTTAGGCATTTTCAGACGGTGTTTCTCTTGGTCGTGAGTTCCTGAAGAAATTTCTTTTCTGAGTCCTCAGTACCCCTCTGGCTCCCCACCGTGTCTTTAAAAGGACAGAACTTTTCCTCCCGTAATTAAAGATAAGACAAATGCAGAGGGAAGTTAACACGTTGAACTAAATTCATTGACACTGAGCTGAAAATCTAACTTTACCTAATACAGGGTTGAGGACAGCAGAAAGAGATGAATAAGGGGAGGAGAGAAGAGTGCAGGACATTTACTGGGAAGTGGAGGGGCTGTGGGAGGCAAACCAAGTTTTCCCACTTCTCCATTTTGCCCAGTCTCCACGTGTTAGTGTGTTCTCTGAGCTGAGATGGAAATCCACCTTCTGGAGGTGATTGTATTTTATGGCTGGTGCAAACTCTAAACTGAATTTTAAGCCAGAAGACTCTCATTCTCTGTTTCTTTAAGTTTCATTATGTAAACATGAATCCACAATGTCCTGGGCCCTAAGAAGACTTTACAGTGTGTTCAGAAGTGTTAAGATAATAAAACACATTTTGTTCAAGAGACTGTTCTTTCCAGTCAATGGAAATGGAATGGAGGCAGGGAGAGGAGGAGACAAAGTCAGGGACTGAATGCCATCCATTATAAATTATATTGATGCCACAATGAAAAGAAGTTTCTCCTCTGAAAGACTTCACATACTCAGATCAACAAGTAACTAATGATGTAAATATTTCTCAGTTCCACGAATTTGAGGGTTAATTTTTAAAATTGTATTGGGGCTGTCTGTTGAAGGTTGTGACAAAGTCTAGTCTCGTCCAGGATCAGACTGGTCTTTGGTCATCCGCACCCTAGGGGAGTTTCCAGCATCTGTATTTTCAGACTGGAAGAGGGAGGACATACAGTAAGGAAGGAAACAGAAAGGGAAGTTTTCAGAGTGTGGCCTCTTACTCTACCTTCGTTAATAATTTTAGTTCCTGTTGAGCTCCCCCACCTTTTCATTGTGCCAATTCCTGCCAGAAAATTTCCCAGAGCAGAGCTACAAAATTTATTGAATTTCTACATATATGCTTGCTTTGAAACTCAATGGACCTGCTAGGTCTAATAGAGAGAAGGAATAAAAGCACTGTATTCAGTCTAACCTAAAAGGAGCATGGATCATGGAGGGGTTCCCTACACCTAACCCATCCCCCCAAGGCTCACACTGGGGCTCATTCTTCCTTAAATCAGAAAATAGACTGCATCTTAAAGTCTGTATGCAAAGTATCAAGTTAGATATAAGGTGCCATTTGTTGAGGAGGAGAGAAACATTAAAATAGAGGGATGAGAGTAGACACCAAGACATGTCAAAGAGTGTACTGTCAAGGTTTCAACTGAGGTTAGCTAGGTGAAACACTCCAAGCCTGCAGCTGTAACCTGAGCTCAGGGCTCCAAACTTGGACAGAACAGCTCCTTCTAAAGTCAGCACTTAAATTAGCCACCCCCACCCCAACCCCAGCTCCAGATGTCACAAGAACTGGATTAATCTAAGGTCTTTTTAGCCTCCCAATTAGCATACTTATTTAAATTCTGGGACTTCAAGCCAAAATTCCCCAGAGGACTACCTTATCCTTCATTAAGTGAAAAAATAAACAGTTCCGTAGTAACGGAGAAGGCTCTTTTCCACAGAAGTGTCTTTGATACTAAGACTGCTTCAAGGATATGTGTCCCTGTGCCTCCTGTGAATTTTAACACCAGAGAAACTCAAGGATTCCACCATACAGGGAGCAACCAATAGTCAAGACCAGAAGTGTTTTCTGTAAAGACAATGGATGGGTAGTTATAGTCCCCCTGACTCGAGTTTAGGGAAACCAAATCAAGGGATGGCGAGGACGATGGGGAGTAACACTTCTGCATTCAGCACAGAAGGCAGAGCCCAGCACAGTGCTGGTGTGACTGCCACACACACACCGGGCTACTGCTTCTCCTTTCTCGAGGTGATGACAGTTTATGACATTCTAGCTGCTGCTGCTGATCCTGTGGAAGGAGCCCGTAGTATGTTACTGCCAACCTACTATTTCTCCATTTACTTATCTAATGCCATCTTAGATGGTAGGAAAGGAGAGTCTATCAACATTTATTTTATTTTACTTTGGTGGGGAAGGGGGAAGCTGGCACGCGGCTGTATAGACTTGGTCTCAGTTGACTGGTTTTAAACAAGCATGATGACCCAGCTGAGTGTCACTTGCTCCTCTGTGCAGGACATTTTTCAAGAGAGTAAAGAACACATATCCTCAAGGTAAAAAGAAACACCCTTGTTTGTAGCAAAATAAGGAAAGTGGTTTTATAGAATTAACATCTAAATGGACCAATTCACCAACAAGCCCATACCAATAAACGGAACACACAGTCAAGCATGGTGGTTAAAAGCACATGTGCTTGAGTCAGACAGCCTTGGGTTCAAAATCCTGACTTCCGCCACTTAGGTGGATAACTGTCTTCAGTCAGATTCTCCCAGAAGCAGACCCTGAGCCAAAGATTCAAGTTCAAGTGATTTACCAACAAAAAACTCCCAGGAAAAAATGGTAAAATTTTGAGAAGCAGACCAGGGAAGAAGAAGCTAAGCAAGGGTCTGAATTCAGTTGAAGACCAGTCTCAGTCTGATCCCTGGAAAGCTCTGAAGTGTAAGTTGCACCCCGAGTTTATCCAGAGGCAAAGGAAGCTGGGCTTTTGCACTTGAGCATCAATTAGCCATCAGCTACAGTGGGTGGAGGTTCAGAGTAAACCCCTGGGCACTTGGGCTCAGATGAGGCAGCTGTGGCACCTGGTATGGGCAATCCTCTGAAGAATTTTGCAGCCACCACCATCAGCAGCAAGACACACCAAACTTAGGGATGGAGCACAGCACTGGTGAAGATGAGCAGAGGGGATCTTGGTGGCGGGTACCAAGAGTGTCCACTACAGTGGCTGTGGGCAAATTTCTTAACTTCTCTGAGTCTGTTTCCTTCTGTGTGAAATGGGGATACTAGCACTAACCTCAGAGAATTGTTGTGGTAATGAAACAGAGATACCACATGTAAAATGTGCAGAACCTGACGAAGTAAGTGTTCAATTAAATATTACCCGTTAATTTCTCTCACTGGACTATCAACTCCACAAGAGCAGGATAGTATCTCCTTCATTATCCTTGTTTCCCCAAATCCCTAGAAACGTGCCTCGCACATAGAGACACTCGGTAAGTATTTGTACAGCTTTAAGGTGAGAATGGCATCACAGGGATGCATGAGACTTTGCCAAAGGGAGAAAACTAAATTTAACTGGGATTGAACAGTGAGCCCATGGCAATTCAAAAATTCTATATTTGACAACAGGTAGAAGCAGAGTACTTAAGTGAGGAAGGGTAAGTACATGAAACTGATAAGTGGAACTTACTAAAAGGACTTTTATTGGCAAAAATCAAAATCACTTTTCTCCAAGTTTAGGGACAGGCCCAGAGCAGAGAGGGTCTTCTGAGCTGCCTTCAGTGCATTGCACCCACAAGTCTCAAACAGTAGTTTGACTTCTTGGAAGCTAAAAAATGATTGTCTAATCTAGTTGTTCTCAAATTTTTGGGTCCCAAGGCCTCTTTACATTCTTAAAAGTTATGGAGGACACCAAAGAGCTGTAGTTTATATGGCTTATAGCTAGCAATATTTACCATATTGGAAACCGAAACCAAGAAAAATTTAAAATATTACTTAATTTTAAAATAAAAAGAATGACGTGTTAACATAAATAATATATTTTTGTGAAAAATAACATTTTCTGAAATCAAAAAATGAAAGAATAGTGGTATTGTTTTACATATTTGCAAAGTTCTTTAATGTCTGGCTTAACAAAGACAGCTGGATTCTCTCTGCTTCTGCATTCTGTACATTGCAATATGCTGTTTTGGTTGAAGTATCTGAAGAAAATGCAGGCTCACACAGTTATGTAGTTGGAAAAGAAAGGACTGGTTTATAATATTGCCAGATAATTTTAGATATTTTCATTTGATAGTACACCAGAACTCAACAAGTGTTAGTTTCCTAAAGGTTAGTTGCAGTGTAGAATTTGATATGTAATTGAACATGTCATACTCTGTTACATGAAATCCACTGCCTATCTTGCTTTCTGAGTGTATCTTTCGTCCTGCATGATCTTGTAACATAATACATTGGGAAATTATGCAGATTGTCCAATTGTTGACACTTTTCATTATACAATATTTTTTAAAATTCTATTTATTAATAATACTACTGATCTCATCAGGGAAGTCTTTAAGTATTAAGAAGCACTCAAGCTGAGAGTGGAAGATAAAAATTTTCCAAAATTCAGTTTTCAGTGAGAGCTCAAACTTGTATTGCTCCTCTACCTCTTGCTACAGTATTAAGGGTTGGTTACCCTTGAGACTGGGAAGCTTTCCCTGACTGCCCCTGGCTGGGTTAGGGTCCCTCCTCCAACAGTACTCTTTCCTGACCCCTAGCAGAGCACTTGCTGCTTTCTATTGAGATTGTCTGTTTTCTCCCCTGTATCCCTCAACTGGCGCATCAGCTCCTTCAGAGCAGAGTGGTGTCTTCTATCTCCCACTCTTGGTGCCTCACACATCAACGTTGCTCAGTGAATGGATGATTGACTAAATCCCTAGGACTGATGAATACGTGACTGTGGAAGTCTATCTCACATTCTCTGACAGAAGATTTTGTTATAATATAAATCCTGTGTATTAATAAAAATGTGAACAGAGTCAAAGAGAATTGCCTTACAAACATGGGTGTGACTTAGGTAGCTGTGAAAAAAAAAGATGCATCCAAGAAATAAAGGTCTGTCTTCCTCTGGGCCAAAGACCTGAAATAAAAGGACCAGGTGGAGGCAGGGAGAGAAGACAGACCCCATGAAGCCGGCTGCAGAGTGGGTTGGTCATAGATGGGTGTGGAGTGATAATGTGGCTGAGGAGAAAAGAGGGAGTATTGAAAGGAAACAGGAAAAACAGGGAATGGGAAATAACAGGCCCACCAGAAGGACAGAAGAAAATAAGAGGAAAGAAGATTAAAGTGTGGTTAAAAAGTCGAGGAAGGAAAGAACCAGGGCATAGATCTTGTTCAGTGGACAACAAAAGATAATAATTTGTGAGATTTCTGTGTAGAAGTGGTCTACTCCCTAAATTCCCCACAGCCTTGCCTTGCCTCCTGGCCCCAATTCTCTCATGCTCTCATGTTTAGTTGTGCAATAAAATTGGGTCTCTGGGTTGGTCTACATTGGAAAGAAGGCCTTACCTTCCCCAAATATTTTTCTGTTTACTTTCCAGAAGACCCTGACTGACCTCTTCTGTAGGGCCACATTTCCAACCATCCTTTCAAAGCAACAGTTAGCCAGCGAGTCAATTCCATCCACAAAGATTTTCTGTATTTGTCCAATGTGTCCAGGATCCAGTGGTTATGCAGGAGAATTTTATCACCCAGCCCTCCTTTACAACTGAACAACACCGACATTAGGGAGGAGTGAAGGAACAGTTACCAGACAGTCTGCAACCAGCCTGAAGCTATTGTGTGGCCCAGGGTGCTCTGCTGAACATCTATTCCATAGGATATTAACAGCTATGGCATGAGAATAAGTTAGGGAAGCTTGAGGTTAAAACAAAGTCAACAGGTTTCTTTGTTGCAGGGCTTTTCAAAGGTACTCCCCAAACTAGGAAGATAGCACACTGTGTTTCCCAAATTTATTTAAGAATGAGACCCTTTTTCACTGAGCAGCTATCACTCAGGATGAGTTCCTGAAGAACACATTTTGAAAACAGTAATATAGACTCTAATGGCAGAGAGAGGGCCGGTGGGCCTCAAAAGCTCGTAGCCCAGTTGGAAAGCCACAGAATTGAAATAATTTCTAAGGTTAAGACACGTCTGTATTCTTGGAGTCCCTTCTCTGAAATTCCAATAATTCAATAATCTAGAGTCCATTTTCAAGGTATGGGCTATTACCACCATAGACTGAGCCAAAGGTGAAGTCCAAAGCTAGAAAATATCAGAGGGAAGCCCCTCCCTATGTCTGGTACACCTTCTCCTGGATATCTGCACGGCTGACTTGTCTACCTCCCTCAAGTCTGCTCAGAGGTCATCTCCTCATCAGATCCTTCTCTGACCACCCAATTTAAAATTATAACCCCACTCCCCAGCCCTCCCTATACCCCTACTCTGCTTTGCTTTTTCCATATCACTTCTCAACTTCTAACATACTGTATAATTTACTTATTTATTTTGTTTTATGACTGTCTCTCTCTACCAGAATATAGGCTCCACAAGAGCAGGAATTTTTGTCTCTTTTGTTCACCATCCAATCTCTAGATTTGATCATCTAAATCTAGAACATTGTCTAGAACAATGGCTGGTGCACAGTAGCCACTCAATAAATATTTGTCGAACGAATAAATAAATGAATCAAGAAAGACAGGATGTTGAGTTTTTACTTGAGATTGTGGAGTATGTTTTATATTTCTTTATCTCCTTCCTCTGTCCTCCAACCTTTAGGTCCTAGCATGCCAGGCAGTCTCCGAGATTACATTTTGATCCCTCAGTACTGCCCTGACTCAAGCCCTTGACACAACTTTGGCGTTTGGTGTCCTGGAGGGGAAACTGCAGTAGCAGTAGCCTTTGCGTTTCCAAGGCTCTGTCACACTTAGTGACATCACACAACCACCCACAAAAATGCCAGCTTGCGAAACTGTTAACGAGAATGGGGAAAATGTTATTTTCATCTCCAAACAAATGATCAGATATAAACACAGAGATGCTACTCTGGGAAATAGCCACCATTCATCAAGAGGAGGTGACATCATTTACTTAATATTTTCCTAATACTCCATATTTAGCAGTATTTTCTAGCTTTTCTCTATTATAAACAACTTTTTAATGAACATTTTAAGATATAACTCTTTCATATTTAGTTTGTCTTTATGGAACATACTTAAAAGCAGAAGTACTGAATTGCACTATAGACTTTATTCTCTGATTATTTTCATCAAGTCCATTTCCCTGAGTTCAATTATTCAGATTGAAATTTTGAAAGAAGTTTTTATTCTTCTACCAATTTTAATCAAAACCAATGTTACCATGTATAGTTCAACTATGAACAATTCTATTTTATATTGAATATTTCTATGAAGTTCTTTATTTTTGGTGAATTTTTGTAGTTTTCAATATTATGAAGAAGAGATGACTTTCCAGGCAGTTAATCATGTAACACTTTTTATTTTATACATTATCTTTAGTAACATTTATTATGAATTGAATAACAATCATAGTTTGTATTTATTTCTCAGCTAAACTATGATAAAGTTGTAAGCAGTTCTTTTCGGATATTGAAAGGTTGTTCTATTATGAAATACTCTCATTGTTCTCAAAAGTCTCCATTCAACTTTGATGAATTTCAATAGGCTCTATGGTATAGTCAACACATCCTTGGGTCTAAATGGTAGGGTGGACACACTGGGGCAAAATGTCCTGCTTTGGATCAGAAAAGGCCTAATGCAAGATGTTAAATTTCAGTTAGGCGTTGAACAATAATTGAGATTTGCTGACAGAAGGAAGAAACCCAGATCGTTTTTGTGCGGCTGCTTTGCTCCGTATTTTTGACTCGACCATTGACCAGGTGGATAGTATGATCTCACCCTTCTAGCCTATTTTAACTCATGTTTATGAATTTCTTATCCAAATTTTGCCAACATTGATGAGTCATCATCTCTCAAAATCTTTCTCAGATGAAAAGCATTCTCTGGATCAAAGGCCATTAAATTATTTTACTTCTTTGATCAAATTCTATACCACACGTTTCAACCATTTTCAATGTTTGTTTCCATTTTTTTTGATCTACTGAATTTTTTAATCAGATTGTATTCCTGTAACTTTTAAGATTTTGCGCAATACATATTTAACTGAGATACTATAATACAATGGGCACTGATCTAGATGCTGGGAGTATGCAGTAAATAAGACAAATACTGATTCCTGCATTCATGGAACTTAATACTGAATCATTTATCAGGGTTTTGTTGTTGTCTAGAAATAATTTTACAGTCATAATCTCTGCCTTTGTGAGCTTTCCTTTTGAGGACCCTTATTTCTAACAAGTTCAATGTTTCTGGGTCCAACCTTGTAGATTTTTTTAAAGAAGACTTGCTTCTTCCATCAGCTCTTTTAATCTGTGTCTTGCCATGTGCAATTTTAGCTGTTGACAGTTTTATTTCATGTTGATTATTTCTACAAAATCTGATTTTTTTGCTGAGCCAATTCCTGCAGTATCCAACAGGACCGATATGAAATGACCCTTTAGGCAGGTTTTCATTTGAAATACGTTTTACTACTTGCATCTTCAGCCATTGTCAGTTTTATTTTGTGTTGATTATTTCTGCCAAGCCAAAAACTTCCCCAGCAACCTAATCAAAATGCTCTTTGGATCAAATTTGTAGCATCAAAACTGCAGAGTATAAAAAAAAAAATCCTTGATTGAAATAGGATGGTAAAAATTGTGATTCGAGACTTCCTATTTTGAGAAAAACAGCATGAGAAAAATCTGAAAAGTCATGGTTGTTTGAAGTAGCACTTCTCACACTTTAATGTGCACACGAATTATCTGGGATCTTGATAAGGTGCAGATTCTAATTCTGGGGCTGGGAGGGGGCCTGTGACTCTGCTTTTCTAACAAGCTCCCAGGTGATGCTGGTACTGCTCATCCTCAGGCTGAGTAGCAAGGAGTTAAGATGAATGCTTTGTGGTCCAGCAGGCCTGGGTTCAAGCCCCTTGCTGTCTGCTAAACTCGAGTTAGTTACTTAACCTCTGAGTCTGGTTTCATTCATTTGTAAAATGGGATGGTTATACTATTACCTATCTAAGAGGTTTGTTGTCAGGATTAAATAAGATGATCTATGTAAGATGCTTAGCAGGGGGCCTGGCACCTAGTAAATAATAAATGGTAACCCTAATTAACTGACAAATAAAAACACATGGCAGTTTTCAGGAATGAATGGTGAGTGGCCTGGCCACTCAAAGTGTGGTCCTCAGACCAGCAACATCTGGGAGCTTGATAGAAATGCAGAATCTCAGACCTACTGAATAAGTATCTGCATTTTAACAAGATTCCCTCCAGATTCCTGTGCATATTATCGTTGGAGAAGCACTGGCACTGAATTTAAAGAAAGAGGGCAGAGGCAAGTGTGGGAAGGCATCCCAAGAACTGTAAAGCACCTGACTTGCCCACCGAGGACTTTGGAACTCTTTTTGGAGGGCTGCAGGGTAGCAAATACCCACCCTTCCTATCCACCGCCTCTTCCCCCCACCACCACCACATACACACGTTCCCATATCAGGCACTGTTAGTCACTCAAGCACTCTTTCCAGCTGAACCTTGCTTAATTTCAGGATCCCTGTCTACCCGATGCCCTAGGCAAGGCCCTATCATTGGATCCAAGGAGACAGAAATGATAATTTGCCGTCACTGCGAGACCATATGGAGCCATCAAAGAACTTTAAAAAGGGAAAAATGAGATAATATATGTAAGGGCTGAGAAGAGTGCCTCATATCTGGTATACACTCAATAAATATGAGTCAATTATTTCTACCCAGCCTAGCAATCTGTGCCAAAATATTCTACAGACAGTGAGTAAATGAGAAAACTTAGGACAATGTATTCATATTTTTTGGTGTTACAATGCCCTTTTATTTTGAAATGATGCAGAGAGTAGAGAGAATTTTTTTATATTCTCATATGGCAAAATTAAAGTTTTAGCAACCCCATGTTCTTTCCTGCCCATTTTTTGTTTCCGTAAAGAATGACACCATGAACACCTGCAGGTGATTATGGCCTGTATTTCTGGCCCGTGGGCACTTGAGTGGTTCAAGCTGGCTGAAGAGGCCTGAGCAGAGTGGAGAGGCCCTCCTCACTGTTCTCCCTCTCCTCGCCCTACAACGTCGGCCTTTGAACAATAAGGATGAGAATGTTTTCTTCTGCAAATGGCATGAGTTCTACCTCTTACCACATCATGCCAGAGTTGACTCTGCACTTATAGAAATACTATTGACAAGTAGTGGGAGCCCATGGCAAGCCCAGGGATGGTGGCATAAAGCCATCATGGAGAAGTAAACTCCAACTGTCCCCGTGAGGCACAGTCTGCTGAGAGTTTAGTCTCCACGTCAGCAGCCCTCAGACAGAGGCTAAAATTGGGTAGGATTAGCACAGAATCCAAGGGCCCAGAGTTGAAGAGGGTTGCTTTGCACTAGATGACCCAAGAGAACTTTTCCAATGTGAGCATCAGACTTTTGGAGACGAGTGAACAGTTGGCTCTATTTTCTGGACACTGCATCGCACCAGGATACCCTTAGCTCCCAGAGCCAGCACTGGCTTTGAAATGCATGTGCTGCCTCTTCCAAGCGCTCAGCTCTCCTTGAGAGCTCACTCAGTGATTCAGAGACCTAACTGTTCTGACAAGCCCAAGAACCAAAGTCTATTGAGGTTTAAAGCTCCTCCTAGTTAAAAACATTTTGTATTTATTGCTTTTTTTATTAGGTCAAACACAGAATCTATGTGCTGTAGTAAACCACCCACTCCTTCTTCATATGTTCCTTGGTGATATGTATCCAGTTCCACTGCCATCTGATTCTAGAAAATTAATATGCAAATGGAAGTAACAATAATGCAATATAATGAACATAACATAACAGTGTTATGTGTAATTTTCTGACTGGTTTCTTCTTGGCAGGGCAACCTAAGAGAGAGAGAGAGAAAGAGAGCAGGTGAACCAGAGTTCAGAGCTGTAACATGTGGGGTTGAGACAAGAACCCCACACTGGATGCTACATTTCCAATGGGGGACTCTCCTTGACATCTTTTTGAATACCCAATTTACCCAACTCATCATTAATTCGCTTTCAAAATGTGGTATCAACAGACTTTGCATAAAAACATCTCTCAAATAATGAAGGCTTTGGTTCTACTAGATTGCTTTGAAATGGCAGGCCTTAAAAAACACGATTAAAAGTTTCCATTGAAGTTTATTATCAATGAATAAGGTTTTGTACTTATGCATATGAGGCCTTCTACAGAGAAAGATTTCAAATTCCTTTCCAAATGAGGCCTAGGACAAACATGACTGCCTCCCTCCACGAGTAGATACACTAGGGCTGGTGATGTGACCATTAGGGGCCGTGACTTAAATTGTAATGTATTTTAACCTTTTATGAAAGGCTTAGAAAGAAAAAGAAAAAATGGCGCTCACCACCTCCCAGCTAGCTTGTTGTATTAACCATGTCTTTTATTTTCTATGTTCTGATATTTTGACATTTGGGGCCTTGCTGACCCTGGAGAGACTGCCCAGCCCAAGGTTAGCCCATTCCTAGATGTGAACAACTTGCCTGTAAGCACACTTTTCAAATACACACCAACTGATCTAGAGCCCACTCCCCAACCACCTCCATTATTGGGCTGTCACTCCAGGCCGCTGTCCACCTGCTCCAATCACCCCAGGGTCAGGTACCAGACAACTAGGGACAGCTCCTATGCCCCTGAGTCCACTGAAATGATTCAAACTAGCCCATCGTAAGCCTGCTTACCCTTCCTTGCCTGTTCCTTCACACAGAAACCACAATAAATGCTTTAGTCCACAGTTCTCGCCTCTCCTTCTACCTTCTGACGCTGGTACTTCTCCATATGCCCCCTCTTGATGCGGCATACCTCTCCCCTTGGGAACTGTGAGTAACAAACTGTCATTTCAAATTCATTTCATTTCCTGATCTGTTGGCCTTACTGTACGTCAAATTTCCTATGAATGCACTTTATAACTGTTTTCAAACACTTATTTATGTAGACTTGACAGTCCAGGACACTTCTTCTCTCAGCAGGTGAGAGCAGCATGTCTCTAGTTTTCATTGTCTGACTCTTCCAGAGGGCTCCCACAATCCTCTGTGTTTCCTTTTCCTTTTGCCTCTACTCCATTTGCCACCCCCACTCCCCTGCCATCACAGTTTGTCTCAGACTTGCTGCCATCACTAGGCAACATTTTGATGTTCTGACAACTTCAGCCTTCAACACCTCCTGGGGATTCCTTGCTGCAGTTTGAGAACCAGCCTCTGAAGTGGCTCACTGCCGTTACTACTTCCAAAGACATGGAGTTTATTTTATTTTATCCTTAGGGGCAATTGCAGATGTTGTTATACCTCTTTTTCTAGAAATTCCTCTGTAGCCTCTGAAATAACTCCTCTTCTATGGATGTTGAGGGTTCTTGGATTGGTAAAGAAAATATTTCTCTCCCTCCTTCCCCAAACAATTAATTTCAGTGGGGCTCTATTTCCTTGAGAAGGAGACCTCTGCCAGCAGTGCAAGATAGCAAAGAGATCCATTTCCCTCCATCCCCAAACCCATCACATGCTGTCCTCCTTCAGGAGGATGTGGTAACAGCTTTCTACACAAAGACCTGCTTTCACATTCAATTTTATGAAGGCCAAGGGAAATGTTTCCCAAAGGTACATGGAGCCCAGAGGTTCTTCTCCCACCGGACTTGCGATATGCAGGGAGATACTGGGCTTCAAATCGAACCCTCACCCCCACCCATACCCTCCCCCAAAAAAGAAAGAAGGGAAGATTGTTTGCTACTCTTCCAATGCCAAATTTATATCACAGGATTTGGGAGTGTCTGAGGTGACTTCCACATATGGGTTTCCTCTCTTTATTTACATTTTTCCAGCTCATGACCCACCCCCAGCCCTCTAACATGGTTGCCTATATCTCTGCAGTATGTCACCTGAAAGAGAAGCACTGTTCAAATCACAATAAACACAATTTCATCATGTGGAAGAGGAGAAAGAAGAAAACAAAGGAATTGATTTAGTCACTCATCGTTGTAGGGCTTTTGACCAAATTTGGGTTTGAGCTGGGAGACCCAGGACCCCCAAATGACAATATGTCTAGTTTAGAGGTTTGGCATTTCTGGGAAATGATGTCCAGTCTCTTTCAGCATATGTGACCTCAGATCTAGGAATCTTAGAAGATGAGACCTTCTGATCACTTGTAGGAGATGTTCTCATTACTGTCCCCATGGCCCCATGCCCCTCTTACCTCAGTGCCCCTGGCCCAAATTACAACCTCCTAGGGAAATGCACCTGTGTTTCTCTGCTGGAGGCCTGAGCTGCTACTTGGGAAGCCAAAAGTACAAGGGAATTCATGCCTTCCATGAAGAGCCCTCAGAAAAGAGTGATGGGTGTTGGTGTGTAAATACCACTGCTCCCTTTCCTCTCGAGGGAGTACTTTCTACTCCAGAGTGTGCTCTACATTGACTCCAGAGACCCACAGCAGGACTAAACTTCAGTTTCCCATAGTGGGAACTTGCTTGGTATTGAACCCTTGTCTTGGCTTCTTCCCTTCCCTGTCTCACTTCCCCTCTCCCCTGCCAGCATTTCCTGGGATCCCCTACACTGGCGTCCTTGTCTTAGTGTCTGCTTCTGCAGGAGCCCAGACCAAGACTATTTGTGAAAGAGATCAATCCTTTTGCTGCAGGTTCTCCTTTTGAAAGATAAGATACGAACTTTGATGGAGTCATTTATGTAAGAAGGAGTTATTATTCATATCACAGTGTGCTAAGCCTCCTGCTTGGTGCCTCTGTCTAGAAAGCGAGGCTCAATCCTATTTCTAGTCATCCTGCATTCTAAAGGGGAATGGGATATAATGGTGAAAAGCCAAGGCTCCAGAGTCAGAGTGCCTAGGATTCGATCTTAGCCCTAACACTAATTGTGCAATTTTGAATAATTTATTCTCCAAGCCTCAGTTTCCTTATCTGTAAAATGGAGATAATAGTTGTACCTATCTTAAAGGATTAGACGAGATAACATGAAAGCACTTAACACATCGTCTGGTGCAAAGCAAGTACTCAATAAATGTCAGCTCCTCTTATTGTCCTTCTAGTCTCTGTTTCAATGACCTTCCTTAGGGAAGCCTTGCCTGACCTGCGATTAAGTCTCTCTTATGTGTTCTCATAAACTCCCTGTTCTTCACCTATCATAATCCTCACCACTCTTTATTTCAGTTGTGTGTTTAATGCCTGTCCTCCCTGATGAACTCTTATGTTCCATTGTTCCCCGAGATCAGGCACCTTCTTGTCTGCCTTGAACACCGATCCATAGAATGTATGTATATACATACATATGTCTAAGTGTGTATCAGTTTCTCACGGCTGCCACAACAAATTACCACAAACTGGGTGGCTTAAAATAACACAAATGTATTCTCTCACTGTTCTGGAGGCCAGACGTCCAAAATCAAAGTGTTAGCAGGACCACATCCCTTCTGGAGGCTCTGGGGGAGAATCCTGTCCTTGCCTCTTCCAGTTTCTGGCGGCCAGCATTCCTTGACTGGTGGCTGCATCACTCCAACCTCTGCCTCTGTGGTCACATTGTCTCCTTTTCTGTGTCTGTCTTCTCCTCTGTGTGTCTCTTATGAGGGTACTTGTCATTGGATATAGGGTCCACCTAGATAATCCAAGATGATCTCCTCATCTCAAGATGCCTAACTTAATTACATCGACAAAGACTCTTCCTCAATGTATCGCACAGCGCTGTTCACATAACAGATGTTCAATAATCATTGTCAAAGAAGCAAATGGATAAACAGAATAGGATCCCTGCCTTCTAAGAGTTACAAAAGCTGATGGCAAAGGTAGACAAATCACGTAGTTAGGCCTGCATAAGATCCTTCACTCCTTCCCAACACTCCTCCAACACCAACAAGTAGTTACCCAAGGAAGAGACCTTGTTTTGGTGAAGCTGCAAATCCTTCTAGAAGTACTGCTATGTTCAGGTTACTGTCTGCCTCCAAAGTTTCCCTGGAGAAAACACAATAGCTCTTTTACTTTTTAATTAGCAGGATCCCCTCCAGAATATTCTAGCACTTAGAAGAAGCTTTTATTCACCATGATTTTTCTCTAAAGAAATCCTAGCTGTCTACTGTTCACAACTTTCATTATGAATTTGAGGGAGAGAGTTAGGAGTGGGAACCCTACTGTTTCCTTTTCCTCAACATATAATATTTCTCCCTTGCTGTTTTGCCAAAAATGGCACTTCAGAAGATATAAGAGGGGAACAGGAACTGATTATTGCCAAGATAACCATGAATAATACCGCCACACACTCTCTAGAACACAAACAGGAAATTTGCTTTTCATTTCTTTACTATTTGATAAAGACAGATCTATAAAGATATGGTCCAGCTTCTCTGGAACATTCCATTATTTGGAAAAGTCACTTTGACAGTGGCCACACCCTTTGAGTCGCTGGGTCATCTGAAGGTCACAGAGAGGTGTAGTTCTTTCTCCTGTGTCTCAGTACGGAGGAAAGGCAGGGGCGCCACAGAAGGCAGTGCCTGTGCTGAAGTCATAGCCAGAGGTGCCCTGGCCGCAGCCCCCCTCCCTGCCTCACCTCTCATCACCAGGCGGCTCCAGACGGTAACCATTTTCATGTTTTCCCAGTTAGGTTTGGAACTGAACCAGTGTCAGCATCTCCTCTCCACCCCCGACCCTCTGTAATGGGATTGTTCGGGGTCAGCTCCTGCCATTTGATTCTTTCTGTGCTTCTCCCAAGCCCTGATCTTGGTGCCCAGGCTTTCAGACAAGGAGCCACCCGGACCCCCTGCGCTGTGGTGGAGCATGAGAATGTCACTGGAGGAGGACAGCATATCTTGTTTTTCACTATTAAAAATTGTTTTTCTGGTTACAAAAGTTGAAAGTATAAAAGTGTCCCAAAAAAGTATAAAATCACTCATTATTCTACCATTCAGAAAAAACCACTATTGCCATTGGTGCCACTCTTCCATGCTTTTTTAATGCAACATATACTGTACATATTTTCTTTAGTTCTTTCTTTATCCTTGCAAAATTGGGATCATGTAAACAATGGATCTTGGTGAATCTCCAAAAGAACCTTCTCCAGTCTATTAAGTGGTTTTTATCTCTATAGCAACAGTGGAATGTTAGATGACGAAGATGAGAACTCAGTCTGAGGCAGGCTCAGATGGTGCAGAAGGCAGAACAAACAAGTACTGCCTAGCTTCTGAGCCCAGCAAACCTGGCATATTCCTTTGAGGCCTTCAGCTTACCAGATCTTGACCTTGGACAAGTTACATAACCCCTCTAACCCACAGCTTTCTGTCTAGTGTATATAAAATGATTGGCACATGCCTAGCAGATAGGTAGAAATACGCAGAATGTTTTAGTACCCTTCTCCTTCTAAATGACACTGGGGTGCCCAAAATAGACTTCAATCACTTCCTCTGGGTAAATATTTCATTCTTAAGAAATAAAGGTCAATTCATATGATAATTACTGTTTCTATTACTCTACTCAGGCTGTTATCACAAAATACCACAGGCTGGGTGGCCTAAACAACAGAAATTTATTTCTCACAGTTCTGGAGGCTGGGAAGTCCAAGATCAAGGTGCCAGCTGATTCGGTTTCTGATGAGAGTTCTCTTCCTGGCTTGTAGATGGCCATCTTCTTGCTGTGTCCTCACATGGCAGAGAGCGAGAGAGCGAGAGAGAGAGAGAGAGAGAGAGAGTGCGCTCTGGTGTCTCTTCTTATAAGGACACTAATCTTATCAAATCAGGGCCCCACCTTTATGACCTCATTTAACTGAAATTACTTTTTTATAGGCCCTATTTCTAAATATAGTCACATTGTGGGTTAGAGCTTCAACATTTGAATTTGGTTGTGGGGATGACACAATTCCATCCAAAGAACTTATTAACAGTATTAACAAAGCAGTAGTTTACTCCTGTGGAGAAAAGTAGTACTGTGCTTTTAGCCTATGGATGAGTTGGATATACAGAGAAAAAAGAGGGCAAAATAAGCCCTCTTCCACAGTAATGAGACAAGCATAGTGAATTGACTCCCTCAGTCAGACCAGCATTTTCTTCAGAGCCTTTGCTAATGCCCAAAGAAAAGTGCAGTTCACTTCAGCAGGCTCCAAGAGGAAGTCTAGAGGTGAAAGCTCACTGTTTTGGAGTCTTGTACCATCCTGAGAGGCTTCTGTTTCAGAAGTCTTCCTTACTTTTGATGAAGAATTGATATTAACTCCTTTCTAGAAAGTTAAGGCAACTTTTCTCTCCTCCCTCCCAGTTGTTGGAGTGATTTCCTGGCCTTTCCTGTAGCAGGTTGGTGAATGATGTTGCTGAGGAAGACAGGAATTCATTCTAACTCCAGCATGATGCATCTTGACTCACTCATTCCTTTCCCCCACGCTTCCATTCAGTCATGTAAACACTGGGCTGACCACTTGCCCTCAGGCCCGCTTCTCCTGAAATTCAGACCTCTGATGGGCCAAACATACCCCACCCGCAGACTGTGAGGGAAGCTTTGGTCCCAGAATCCTATCTACCATTTCCTCTTCACTTGCTACACAAAGAGCCCAGGGTCATTTAATTCCACCCCGAGAAATGCCTCAGTCTTTTGAATAGCAGAAGTAGCTCAGGGGATGGGAAACATGCTCTAATTTCTCATCAGTCAGTGCTTCCTGACTTCCAGATTTTACAGATCAGGATAATGTGTTCTGAGGGATTCTCATAGAGTTGTCAGTTGAGAACATGCTGTCATAAAAGAGGGGACATTTTAAATTAGAAAGAAGATATTCCTAAAATAAATGAGTTTTTCCTCAGAGGACCTTTAGCAACCTTAGACTGACATGTGGGAAAATACTACACCATGCTGATTCTTCTCATTTCGCCATTGGTTATAGAATATCACCAAGATGGCACCAGCCCGTAGATTAGATGTTTGGAAACTCTGCCTTTTATTCTGCTCTTCCTTTTCCCATTTCAGAGCTGGCTCTATTCTGCTCTGTTATATTCTCACTTTGCCTTCCTCCTGTCTTCTTGGCTCTTTCATCCACAAATTCTTTGGTTAACCCACAGGATCAATGGGAGATGGACAAACAATTGCAGTCAGAGTTGAAAGGTGTACCAGGTCTGCAGTGGGAGAGCTACTCCTGCTTCTGTATAAACCCTCCTCAAGCCCTGTAAACCTCTGGTCTGAAGTGATTTATGTAGAATAAATTTATTTCACCCACACTTGCAAGTTAACAGGAAAATCTAAGTTCTTTGAGGACAGGAACTGGTTGTCATTCACCTCCATATCCTGTTGGCTTGGCACAGTGTCTGAACCAGAGTAGGGCCTTAATAATTTCCTGTTGAATTTATATATGTGGAATTATTATTCATTGATTCACCTTGATTATCATTATTTTTTTCCTTCTAAGCGAGACCTAGTTCAGCCAAAGAGACTTCAAAAGAATTGTGATTGGGACCCATCCCATCACCATCTCAATTTCACATTGTTATATTTTATTCTCAGAAACAATATAATCCAAGGGTGACAGAGCTTGGAATAGGAGACAGCCAAGTACCATTAAAAGAGCAAATGCTGACCTATGTTTCCCCCTTTGCCAAGACTTCTTCCTCCTTCTTCTGCAATGGCCTAATTCATACAACATAAATGCTTGTTCGTAATAACCTCCATCTGTGCAGTGGCTCAGATCACTCGAGGAGTGGTCATTTTGTAAAATTTAATATCTTGGCACTTTACACTCATTTTTAAGTATTTACTTAAATAAGCTCCATTAAGAGCTTATTCAGCAAAAGGAGAATGAAATAGTTAAAAGGTCAATAAAGCCAATGCAAAGATTTACACTAATTGCCTGAAACCTTTATCTCTTTAGAGGTGGAGAATTTCAGAGGGGAAATAAAATACAGGAGGCTCTGGATTCTAGAGTTCTCTCTAACCAACCTTCCCACTAACTTACATCCTGAAGCTGGATCAATCTCTTCACCTTCTTCAACCAAATCATTGAGTTAATGCAATCCAGGAGGGTTTAAGAATCATTGTTTTAAGAGAGTTCTGAAAGAAAAGATTAACCTCTCTACATGATTTTTTTCTTATCACCAACATAATACGTAAACAGTACTGCCATATCAGTGCTACTCTTACTAACTTAGGCAGAAGTGAGACATTTCTGGAAGGAAATCAGGAGAACTCTTAAGATCTAAGGGATGCTGAAGGACTGGATTTGGGCATTGGCAGGAACCAAGGGAGCACCAAAGACCAAGTGGTGGGTCATGTGGCTGGGACCACTAAATACCAGGCACTTCCGCTAGCTCAGCAATGAACCTGGCTTTGGAATCTCTATCATGTTATTTATTGAATATTTAAAGTCCCATAAATAGTTTCTGATTGGTTGAGGTTGGGTCATGTGCTGGCCCTAAGATCATGTGCTCGGCATTTAGGTCACATGCTTGGCCCTTAAACATGACAATGAGCAGTAGAGAGGGAGAATCTGGACTCCTGGATTCCTTAATGTGAGGCATAGTCTTGGAATTGCTCTCATGTCAACCCACACACAAAAGAGCATTCCCCCAAAGACTGGAAGATTAGAATGTGAGCAGGAAGGTTTGGGGGTTGGATATTAGAAGCCAATAAACAAGCAATGTCCACTAGAACTGCCTATGAGAATAGAAGTGTCCCACTTCATTCTGAAGTTGGCAAGGTGTCAACCTAATTTAAAATATATATATTTAAAGCTTTTCTCAATTTGGGGAATGTCTTTCAAAATACTTTCCCTGAGAAAGGAAGTTCATTGAGAACATGTTAGATTTATGCATTTGTATCCTATCTAAGATGATGTTTTTAAATCGTTTAAACTTTCATATTCTTATTAACAAAAGCATGTCATAGGCGTATCTCACAATTGTTCTCTCACCTCCTCCTTGTTCCCCTCTGGTTTCTTACACATGAGGAAGAGAAAATGTACCATATAGTGATGCTTCAAAAGGAAAGAGACTCTGGCCATAAAGCAACAAGACATCTTCCTTAGAGGATGAGAAGGAGAGGAAGGAGAGCTCCAAGAAGAGAAAAAGGAAAACAGTTGAAAATAAAAATGGAAAACTGTTGGATATCCAGCTACCACTGGCTATTTCCTATGTGCTGGACAGAGTATGTGCTTATTATATTATCCCCAAATCACAGATGAGACAACAGACATTCAAAGATTTAAATTACTGAATGAATGATTGAATGAATGAACATGATACTGAGCAGAGTTGAGGAGTCATGGTATCTGATGTGCCCAGGGCCCACATCTCTGATCAAATCTAGTCACCATGCCCCCAGCCAAATCTAGAGAATGCTCCTAGACATATTGTCATTTGGGGGTCCTGAGTCTCCCAGCCCATCAAACCCAAATTCAGCCAAAAACCCTGCAACAAGTGACAAAATCAATTCCTTTGTTTTCTTCTTTCTCCTCTTCCACATGATCAAATTGTGTTTATTGTGATTTGAACAGTGCCTCTCTTTTAGGTGAAATATTGCAGAGATATGGCCAACCATGTTAGAGGGGGATGATAACTCATCTTTCGCCTTTCATTTATTCCCTGAATCTCCTCACCTCCTCACCACACAACATTCCATTTGTACCTCTATTTTGTATTTAAGCACATCCTCCTTTGTCAGAATGTTTTGAGAAGACAACTTTCTGACAACGATCTGTAATGAAGACAGGGCAGGTGTTAATGTCTCTATTTTATCTGTGATTAAACTGAGCCTTACATGATTAAATACGCCTAGGCTCACAGGGCTGGTAAAGGGTTCCCACCCATTCATTCAACAAATGTTTGCTAAGCACCTACTGTGTGCCAAGTACTGTGCTGGGTCCTGGGATTCAATGATGAGCCAGATGGACAGCCTCTCCTCTCCCACAGCATAAGTGTCTGGCTCTATGTCTTGCCATTTCCCTTATCCCTTGCAGGATCCCCATGCCCATGCCAAATAACTCCCCCGTAAGCCCCTGAAGAGGCTTCCCAACTACACAAGAAAAACAAAGCCCAAAGATTTCTTCTAGGGGAAGAAGGCTGGACATGTCCATATGAATGGTTTAAGCATCTCTCAGTGCAGTGGGGCCAGGGCTCCAGGCTCCTTACCCTCACCTTCAAGAGGGGATATAGTTCAGGTCATCAGCCACACTGTGTACAGTCTACTTTGTCCAGCTATGAAGCCCTTGCTGTTTCTGATGTTATATTCTGATGTTCTGATGCAATTAACAGAGCTGCAAAAATGTTGAAAGGAAGAGAAACAACTCTGGTGCTTAAATGTGGGACTTAGAATCAACATTGCCTCCTTATCCTTCTTTCAAGACTAAGCCAAGATGTAGAGATGTGTACAACATATGGTTACATTTGGGGAGATGCAATTTTGTTCTTGGTCTATCCAAATGTAGGGAATAACAAAATGTGTTGAAAACTGGTATTACTCTAACTTTGAATTTTCCTTTCATGCAACTCTATGGAATTTACACAAAGAGCTAAACACAGCATGTCAAGTCATTCAAATTCTCTCTTTCTTCCCAGGAGAAACTTCTGGAGCCATTTTAGTAGGTAATGATATTTTATCAATAGTGGATCTTGGAAATGTCTGGGGAAGATATCCTCAAAAAACCGATGGTCCAAGAGTATAGGTTGTAGATTAGCAGCCCAGGCCAACTCCATATGCTTCCTTCTGCCCTCTAACTAGCGGACTTCTGTGTCCTTGGACCATAGCCGAGATATCTTATTCCCAGATTTGGGACCCTGCTGGCCTGTATCTGCCCCAGACAATAGGTAAAAGTCTGTGGCCCCTCCAACCTGGGCAATCACCCCAGTGCCCCTTTCAGACTCGATGTCCTTGCATTTGCTTTCACCCCCTTGCTTCCAGGGTTTCTGGCTCTGTACTCTGGCTCTTGCACCTATGTGTAAATCCTTCTGGTCAGCAACTCTCCAGCTTCCTGTTCTGAAGATCTAGACTTGAACTTTCACCTATCCTCAAACCTGTTTTCAGTTCTATTTAATTCTTTGTTGGAGTATCATTTGTGGTCTCTGAAAAAAAAAAAAAAAAAAAAAACCCAGCTCTAGTCTTGGCCCTGACAAATTCCCTTGGACAAAACATTCTTAATACTGCTCTCTTCCTGTTAGGTCTTCTTCCTATCCCCCAAAGCTAAGCTTACCTGTAATTGGACCAAACCAAACAGGTTCAGGTAGAAATGGATCAGCTTCAAGAAATAGTGAAGTAAAAGACAATTCCAATCATTGGAATACTACATGGAGAGCTGCTTACTAAAGCCAAGAGACCAGAATGATTTATGATCTTCACCACTCTGAATAGGTCGACAGTGCTACAGCTGGTGAGTGCAGTGTGGCTGGAGCATATGGTGCGTGGAGGAGGGGAGTGGGAGATGAGGTCAGACAAGGCTTCTGTGTATTCCCTGCTCTAAACTAGTGCCAGGCATATGAAGACACTCAATAAACACAGACAGATCAACCATCCCTCTAACAATCATGACAAAGGGAGAGTCCACCAGCACAGCAGGCTCTACCAACCTGGCTTTTAAAGATGCCCCTCTGGCTGCAATGAGAGGGGTGACCTTGAGATGGGGAGCACAGAGGCACAGGCCTGTCAGAAGGAGAGCAGATTGGAGTGCCTGGATGGGGCAGTGGCATTGAGAATGGGAACGACTGTAGAAATCAAGATACTCTGCAAAAGCAGATTGGAAAGGGCTTAATGGGGATGGGGACCAGGAAAGTGAATCCCAGATTTCTAATCTGGGTAAATGTGTGAATGGCGAAGGCTTTAACTATGCAGGAGGCTTAGGGCAGTGGGGTGAGGAGTTTGTTTTGAAATCTGTTAGGTTTGAGGCCCCAGGGGGACTCCCACTGTGCAGACATCTAAAAGGTTGAGTTTTGGACAGAAGGACTTGGCAATTGTTTACATCAACAGAGCTCCCTACCTGAGAATCAAAGTGAAATTTGTATATAAGTTAATAACGTGATATCATGCTAAAGAAAACAATATAATTATATTCCCTGGCAAGTAGTTCTCATAAGAGAACTGCTATATGAAGCAGCACTCATGGGAGCATGAGAAAGAGATAATAAAATAATGGATAGTATGAAGTTTTAGGCAAAGAAGACTACATTCCTTTTGAACTATAGAGAGGTAGGTGTGTGCATGTCTATGTCTGTCTGTCTACATGTGTCTGTCTGACACCTGTGTCTGCAAGGCCAGAACTGGCACAAAATTGAAGGGAGCACCAAAAACCACAGTAATCAAGATAAATAATTTTTGTCTTTATCATTTTAATGCAATATTTTAAAAATCAAAATTAATGCAAAACCCCATAATAAGCAAAATATCAAAATTTTAAATAAAGACAAGACTGGTTACCGTGCCATGCTGTGTCGAGCTATTTTGGAGCCAGAGGCAAAGGAAAATCAATAAAACTGATCCTACCTCTATTTACAGTTTTTATATTCTGTTCATCGTGGGGGTTTTTGCATAAATTTTTATTTTTTTTAAATATTACATTAGGGGCGGCCCAGTGGTCTAGCAGTTAAGTTCACACACTCCGCTCCCGCAGCCCAGGGTTCGTGGGTTCGGATCCTGGGCACGGACCGACCCACCACTTGTCAAGCCATGCTGAGGCAGCATCCCATATAAAGTAGAGGAAGATGGGCACGGATGTTAGCCCAGGGCCAATCTTCCTCAGGAAAAAGAGGAGGATTGGCAACAGATGTTAGCTCAGTGCTAGTCTTCCTCACCAAAAAAAAATGCGCATCATTACCATAGAAAAAGAATAAAATATTACATTAAAATCTTATTTATCTTGATGGCTGCGTTTTTTGTCATCGCTTAAATTTTGTGCCCAGGGCAAGTGTCTTCCTCACTTCACCTTAATCCTGACCATGCGTGCATGTATGTGTATGTGTATGTGTGTGTGTGTGTGTGTGTGTGTGTAAAGGAGAGAGAAAGAGTGAGAACAAACACATCAACTCAAGTAGAGTTTTATAGAAAATGTACCACAAAACAGACCCTTGGCATGTGCTGTCATTCCAATCCAAGCAAAACTTTTAATCTGAGATGTCATGCAGTCCTTTGTTGCTGTCCAAGATACAAATATTGAGCTCAAAATGTCATTTAAATACAGCAGTCAGACACAATTGCCTTAAGCACACCAACAGTGTGAAAGAGTCCCTGGCCTTCTTTCGTCCTCCCACCGAGCTATTCTCAAACCTGTGCCACCTGGAACCCAGAGAAGACCTGAGTTTCCCTTTACACATTGGCCACTCTTTTATGATCATTAATCATCAGAAGCCACACAGATATTGGGGACATGGGACAGGGCTGGCTGGAATCAGTGACTTGGCACCCTGTTGGGCCCATCACTGTTTCCCGATGCTGATATGCCTTTTCCTGGACATAGGATGTAATATCTACAGCAGAGGTATGTGATACTTGCAACAGCAGGCTCTGAGTGAGAATGTGTAAAAGCAAGTTCAAATGTAAACCAGGTTCCAAGCCTTCAAGGTCAATGCTAGCCCACAAACAGAGTTGTAGAGGGGAAAGGATGGCTGCTGCTACAGTGCACAGCAAGACGGCAGCAAATTCAGGCAAATGTGGCAGAGCAGAGCAGTGCTGGGCGTGGAAAAGGAGAAGACTTGCAATCAGGGCTTTCCTCCCTGCCTCTGCACTCAGGCAGAGATCTCCAGTTCCAGAATGAGGGAGTGTTGGGTTTGTTCCTAGCTGGCTGCCCTTGCCCAGCATGACCTTGGGGCAATCTAGAATTATACCTATGTCTAGACAATCTAATGTCACCAACAAATCGGATCTCAGTGACACAAGCCCACAGGGCAAAGAGACCACGAGTCCTCTAAACTTTATTCATTCTGAGGTGGTGTGTAGGGATACACAAGTGAAACTTTGGGCTTGCTAAAACCATTTGGCACATTTCCCAGATTTTAAAGGTCAGTTCAGCTGAAATCTGAGCATCCAAGATCTGGGGTGTTGAGTTAAAAAAGGCTAGATATAAGGTGACTCATATGCCAGTCGAATCAACTATCAACACTGTGATTTTCAACTAGACAATTAAAGTGGTTTCTGAAACCTTCTAAAGGAATGGCCTCTGTTTTAAAACCTTTGGACTGCCAAGTGATGGTACATTTGAAAAGATCCTCTCAGGTTGCCGAACACCAAATTCACCCCAGGGTTCAATTTCTTAAGACAATTATTCCTCCTTCAGAATGTGAAAATTCCTAAATAACTTTGATTTTGTTTTAAATGTCACCTGATTTTATTTTAGGGGTTTTAATTTATTAGCCCTGCGTGATTAGTTTTATAAAGAAACAAATGTCATGACTACAGAAAGGAGGCATTACAGCCCCTTTGACTGTCAGGTCATAACTTGAGGAGCAGCTAGGAAATTGCAAGAGAAGGAAATGAAAAAGATCTAGATGAAATCAACTAGATCCCTGTCTGCCGGGGAGCTGTCTGTCCTATTTTAGGACTCCCTAGAATAGACTTTGGATTGCTCTCTCCTGTGCCATCTGAAATGGCTCAAGAAATGGTTATTTCCATCCCTTTCTTCCAAATGCTTAGCAGCCCAATGGATCGAGTGTTTAAACTTTTCCACGCTGAAATTTCCCTGAGAAAAGTTTTATCCAGAATTGTCTAGGAATCTGTGCTAGATAAATACAATTCTTTACCTCCTTAATACCTGCTTGTCCTTGAGATCTGAGTGTGCAGGGCTAGGTTGGGTTCTTTTATTATATATGTTCATAGAGCCTTGTTCTTTTTTTTAGAGCACTTCTTTCAGTTTTCAATTATACATTCGTTATACATTTGTTATATAGTCGTTATTCGTCACATTTGTTATTCAGTTAATATCTCTCTCTCCCCTTGGACTGCAGAAAAACTATCCATTTTGTTCACTACTTGTATAGTTTTCTAGGACTGCTGTACCAAAATACCATAAACTTGGGTTCTTAAACAATAGAAATTTATTTTCTCACAGTTCTGGAGGCTAGATGTCCGAAATCAAGGTGTTGGCACAGTTGGCTCCTTCCGAGAATTTTGAGGGAGAATATGTTTCAGGCTTCTCCCCTTGGCTTGTTGATGGCCGTCTTTATGTTCACATGGTGTTCTCCCCGTCTCTTCACCATCTTCCTTCTGTAGGTATCTCTGTGTCCAAATTTCTCCTTTTTTTTAAGGAGACCAGTCACATTGGATTAAAGCCCACCGTAATGACCTCACTTTAAGTTGATTGCCTCTGTGAGAACCCTATCTTTAAATGAGGTCACATTCTGAGGTATTGGGGGTTAGGACCTCAACATATATTTTGGGGGGGACACAATTCAACCCATAACATCACTGCACCCCCAGCATCTAGCACAGTGGTTGGCACTGAACAGAAGCTCAATAAACATTTGCCAATGAATGAATGAAATGCTCACCATTTTAGATCAGGGCCATCCAGAGAGCTTGAACAATCTAAAAACCTTTTATAGGTCATCTTGCTTGACTGAGAGAGTTGGAGAAAAAAGACAGAATCTGGTGCCAGGATCAAGGCCATCCAGGCATAGCCTTGGTTTCGTCCCTTCCTCAGCTCCTCAGTTGTCTCTCAAAAAGGCAGCACCGGTGCTCTGCCATATTTAGCTTTCCTGTTGCATCAGCAACTGAAACTTTCAGCAACAACATTATAACAAGGCAAACAGTCCTTGTTATATGTCAATTCTTTACATGTGAAAATACATTTCACTAACAAACAAAACTATCAGTATTAGTTTGTGTGATTCAATGCTCTCCAAGTATTCACATTGGACACATGACCCATAAAAAGCACAGCTCCCTAGGGTTTACATTCAAATCAATAAACATTTTATTTAATGAATGCCATGCACAAAGAACAGAACTTCACACTTTGAAGATCTGTGAAAATGAAAAGACAAGGCTCCTGCCCTCAAATAGCTTGTAATTGAATGGGAGGATCAGTTGTCTTCTCAGAACATTCAATGACAAAGGAGGATGTACTCAAATACAGAGTACAACTAGAATTGGTGAGTAGGTGAGGAGGATCAGGGAATAAATGGAAGGTGAAAGATGAGTTGTCTTTCCACAAGCAGAAAAAAAAGGAGAAAGATGATGCTTCTAAGGGAGCAGTATGAGCAAAGGTAGGAAGAAGATGAGCCTGGCCTTCCTAGGTATTACAGATATGAAGATGAGTTAGAGCTTAGTATGGAAATGAGCTATGGAGAGAGAATAGGATGACAGAAGATACGGAGAGAATGGAGAAGGCTTAGTAGAGGAGGCAAGTATTTGAGATTGACCTTAAAAGAAAGTTGACTTTTCAGAGAGAAATGGGAGTGGGACAGTCCGGGCTAAATGAAGAATTTGGACAAAGGATGGAGGTACAGAAGGGCAGAGCATGCGTGGGGAACCACAAAGTCCCTTTTTTCTTTTCTTTTTTTAGTAGAGTGTGTGATGGAAAAAGTAGAAAGATAAGTTGGAGCTCACTGTAGAGGGCCCTGATGGCCATATTGAGGATTTTGAATTGGATGCTGTACGAGAGTGGAGCCACTTCAGATTGTGAGTGAGGGCATGCAGGCATATGGTCAGAGGTTCCCTGGGCAGCAATGTGTAGGATGGACTGGAGCGGTACTTGTTCAGGGGGTGGGCATCTAGATTGCCCCAGGCCAACCCTCTAGAATGTCGCCTCCGCGTGGACATGGGTGTTTGTTTGCTCACTGCTACATCCTTGGTGTCTTGACCAGTGCTGGGTACATAGCAGGTAATCCATTGATTTTTGGATTTTGAACAGGAGCTGGGAAAGACCTTTCCTACACATCCGTGAAGCTATTAAGATATGAGTCCATGTCTGTTGACACTCCTGGTTCCTGCCTCATGGCAAAGTTGGTGTGCACACAGAGTTAGAAAAGAGAGAATGAAGAATTCTGAGGCCATTTCCTCTGCCTCTGCTCTCCCCATGTTAGACTGCAGGAGCCAGCTTTAGCCCAAGCTTGCTGGAGTTAGGTTTCAGTCACTTAACCAAGAGAGCACCACCATCACTCTACATAGCGCAGCCTTAGCTTAACCACCTTCAGTGAGAGAGAGGCCTCAAAATCAGCCCCCTGATGGCTTCTGCTCACTATTCCTAGTTCTGTCCCTTAACTATGCAGAGAAAGTCCATCCACTCTTGCACTTATTAAGGGTGGCTTTCACGTTTTTTTGTGGTCTTCTCTTCCACAGGTAAGAGGCCCCGATTCTTCCCATTGCTTCTCTTCAGATAATCTCAATTCTGGCTGGTCCTCTTCATGTAATATCCAGGGTGTCAATGTCCCTTTTAAAACCTGGTGCCTCAGGGGCCGGCCCAGTGGCACAGCGGTTTAGTTCGTGCTTGGCAGCCCGGGGTTCTCAGGTTCGGATCCCGGGCGCCCGCCGATGCACTGCTTGTCAGCCATGCCGTGGCGGCGTCCCATATAAAGTAGAGGAAGATGGGCACGGATGTTAGCCCAGGGCCAGTCTTCCTCAGCAAAAAAGAGGAGGATTCGCAACTGATGTTAGCTCAGGGCTGGTCTTCCTCACAAAAATAAAAAATAAAAAAAATAAAACCTGGTGCCCAGAAGCGAGCATATGCTCTCTGGATTGGTCAGACCCTGAGCCCCCTTGAGCACCATAATGCGATGGTGGACACTGTGCCTTATTTCTCACGGCCTAAGCTTCATTGTAATGCACTGTTGTCTCATGCTGATTTAATGTCTTGACTCAATTAGAACAGCCAAGTCTTTTGGTTTCCTCATCTGTAAATGGGTTGGGAAGGAGAAGGGAGTATTGACTTAACTTTCCTTGAAATTTCTTTCACTGCTGTCATGATACGATTCCAAGTACATCACTGGATGTTAACCAATTATTGTCCTTCTCGTTACAAGGCTTTTGTCCCCTTCTCTGCTAGCCAGAACATTCCCTTAAAGTCTGGCAGGAGATTAACAAAACCCAAGGAGCAGAAGATTC
This sequence comes from Tapirus indicus, assembly GCA_031878705.1. Taxonomy (NCBI): domain Eukaryota; kingdom Metazoa; phylum Chordata; class Mammalia; order Perissodactyla; family Tapiridae; genus Tapirus; species Tapirus indicus. The sequence goes on along the minus strand of CM062917.1, from coordinate 126,888,305 downwards.
TGACCAGGGAATAAAAGTCCCTGGCAGAGTCTGGAAATTGCTTGATGTGGCCAACAGCTTTTGAAATGGCTTCCAATGATCCCCACTTTGTGGTGTCCATGCCCTCGTGTAATTCCCTCCCCTTGAATGTGGCTGGACTAGTGACTTGCTTCAAAATCTAACAAATGGAATACTGCAAAAGTTACTTCCAAGATTGGTTTATAAGACAGTGACTTCCATCTTGCTTGCCCTCTTTTGCTTTCTCACTTGCTGCTCTGATGGAATTCACTTGCCACAATGTGAGCTGCACTATGAAGACACCCACGTGGCCCGGACTAGGGGTGGCCTTTGTCCAAAAGCCATCAAGGCCCTAAGGCAAACAGCCTATGAGAAACCAAATCCTGCAAACAGCCACATGAGTGAGCTTCAAAGTGGCTCCTGCTCTCGTCAAACCTTAAGAAGACTGCAGCCATGGCCGACCCCTTGATTGCAGCCTTGTGAGGGATCCTGAACCCTAGGATCCAGCTAAACTGTGCCTGGGTTCCTAACTCACAGAAACTGTGAGATAATGAATGTCATCATGGGTAATTCATTTCACAGCAAGAGATAACTAATAGACTTGGCATATCTGTTTTACTCATTAGGTAACACTACAATTTACTAGAGCTGGAATTTCACAGGATAATTTTTTTCACAACTTATTTTGATAGGAAGTAGCTTAAGAAAGTGGGATGTTGAAAAAGACGACACTTTTCCTCTGAAGTTGGCGGTCTAAAACTTCATCCTTGTTTATTTCCCACCTCCATTTATGTACTAACCATCCTCCTTGTCCATGATGTAATCACTTCTTGGGTTTATCTGCTCAAGGGACCCTCTACTCTCTGCTAAGGATTCAAATGTCTTTGTCATTTTTCCAAGCCTTAGAATTAAAGCCCTTACAGATCAAGCCCATGTCAGATTCACTAATTATTCTACCTTATGTTCTGGCAGCATAACCTTAAATAGGTTGAATCATATGACATTGCCCATATTCAATTGTTTCTGAGCTACAAAGATGACCATTTCATATGGTTCAACTTAACGCCTCTGTGATATTGCTTACTGCTCTGTGTTGTCATTCTTTTTCATGTGCCAATCTCCTCTTTTAGACTCTGGCAACTTTAGGGCAAGAAATAATGATTTGTTCATGCTTGAATCCCTGACAACTGGCCCAGTGGCTGCCACGTGGCGGACATCGATAAACATCTTCTAAATTGAATTGTTGATTTGTTTACATTTTCTTGCAAAGCAATTAGTTATTCATTAATACAATAAATATTTGCAAAGAACTTGTCAGGCTAGGTGCCAGAGTTACAGAGACAAATCAGTCCCTGTCCCTGAAGTGCTCACCATCTATAATATTAGAAAGACAGATAAGTAAACAGAAAATTATAATTCATTATGGAAGGTGCTTAACTAAAGGTATTAACAGTGATAAAAGTCCCAGAGCTAATTACTTCTAGAATAGAAAAATTTCCTAAAGCACATAAATTCAGAGCTAGCAGAGAAGTGACTGCTAGTGTGGGTTCTGGATTCAGTAAGGCATGGGTTTCTAAGTCCCAGGATCTTGAGAATGTGACTGTATTTAGTTATCTATTGTTGGTAACAAATTACCACAAACTTAGTGCCTTAAAACAATGCACATTTATTATCTCATAGTTTCTGTGGGTCAAGGTTCTGGACATGGCTTTAGCTGGGTCTTCCATTTCATGGTCTCTCATGAAGCTGCAATTGGGTTATCAGGTAGGGCTAGGGTCTCATCTGAAAGCTCATCTGGGGAAGCATCTGCTTCCAAGCTCACTTACATAATTGCTAGCAGGATTCAGTTCCTTTTGAGCTGTTGGAATGAGGGCCTCAGTTCCTAGCTGGGTTTTGATTGGAGGTTCCATCAGTTCCTTGCCATATGGGCATTCCCAACGTGGAAACTTACTTCATGAAAATAAGTAAGGAAGAAAATCTGCTAGCAAAACAGAAGTTAACAATTTCTTGTAATATAATGACAGAATTGATATCCTATCACTTGTGCCATGTTCTATTGGTTAGAAGCAAATCACTAGGCCAGCCCACACTCAAAGGAAGAGATTACACAAGGCTGTGAATACCAGGAGGTGGAGATCATTGTAGGCCATTGTAGAATCAGCCACCACAGTGACATAAACTCTCTAAGCCTCAGCTTATAATGTGAGAACTAAGAATAGTACCAACTTCATAAAACTGTTGTGGGGATTATGTGAAATGATGCATATAAACTGCTTGGTCCAGGGTAAGTGCATAATAAATGTTACCTTTATTATGAACGTGTAAGAGCCTTTCGTCTAGAAAAGGGGGCAAGAATATTATTGGTGGAGGGAAAAGCATGAATAAAAGCACAGAATCTGATGGGGACTTGGTATATCCTGAGAAGGGAGAGAAGTTCACGTGTTAGAGGGTAGGCTGTATAGGAAGTGAGCATGGCAGGAGGAGTGGGAAGTGGGACTGGGCTGTGATAAGCTGGAGATGTTGCTTGGTTGTTAGAGATGACAGGTAGCTGGCACTTGCACATTTCAAAAGTATTTATTTTTAAAAGTATCATTTAAAAAATATTACCCTTATGCATATTAGATTATTTTTCAAGGTAAGTCAACATGTTAAGCAGATACATCTCTTGCTCTGGCACTTTATAAAAACATGCATGAGTACAAACATATATATCACTGGAAGAAAATGTTTCAGTGAAGAAATTAGGCAGAGACACAATTGTTGTCTGTAAATAGAAATGTAATGAGAGATGGAAGGAGGAGGAGCCAAGGCATAAACACTATCCTGCTTCCATTTGGGAAAGGATTTGTGAGGAACAAGTTTCAGGTGGCTTCTAAAAAGAAGACAAAAGGAGTTATTGGAAGAGTGGCTAAGGAAGGGGATGGGAGACTCTGAAGACGGAATCAGGCAGACTGAAGTAGAGGTTAGGAGGGGAAAAAAAAGGAGTTATTAGAAAGAAAAACAACATTAGCTCTGGGAAGTATATTTTAGAAATGATTGCAGATGGTCATGGTTTTAGCCTTGGATCAAATCAGATCACCATGAAACTGAGACCTGGAATGGCGTTACCTCTGGTCCTGTAGCAGATGGCTTCGGTGCCCGTGCCACCTCCCTCAGCACACCTCTGACTTGAGCTGTGGCTGTGGAGGTAGTTCCCAGATATGCCCACAGCTTCCCACCTGGAGCAGCAGTGTATCTCTCAACCTTCATCTCAGGGCCTGCTGCACAGGCACGCCCAGGATGCAGAAGAGTTCACACTACACAGGCTTCCCTCAACCAGGGGAGGGCAATGTCCCAGCCTCCCATCCTTTGGGGCTCAATTCTGAGGAGTCTTCTACCTAGTTCCTCAGAGGGTCCCCAGCATGATGGAACCCCTGTGATCCCCAGCAACCAGCTCAATAATACCCTCTTTAATGTACTAAAGACCATTGCATTGTATGCTTTAGGTGGGTGAATTACATGGCATTCATGTAAGAATATAAGAAGAATAAGCTTCCCATTATATGCTCCAATTATATCTCAATAAAACTATTACCAAAAAAAAAAAAAAACACCTCCTCCTATGGGCTTTCCCTGCCTCATACTCCTGCTTCCTGGGGTCACCTTCCCAGTAAACTACTTGCACCCGAGTCCTTGTTGGGTTCTGTTTTAGGAAGAACTTAAACTAGGACAAGCCCCGTACAATTGCTCACTGAGTCAACTTTAGATCCACCGATATTCATTGAGAAATGCAACAAAAACAGTCTTATGGCAGCTTCTGCAGTGGAGATATTGCCAAGAAATATGTTCCCCTCATCTCCTCATCTACCAGATAAAGTCCCACATTAATGTCTCTAAAAGTTGAGGGCTCCGAAACTTTGCCTCTGCACCACTGAGGGACTTTCTCTCTTTGCTTCAGACAATAGGAAACATCACCCAATCCACAGCTTGATTAATGCAAGTAAGTAGGACTTGATGGCCTATTGATCTAGGTTCATTCTTATCTTTCAGTCTTGACATTGTATTCAGATTTATTTTTTCTTCAATACTGATTTTTTAATTGTGTTTAATCATTTTATTATATGTATTTCCTATAATTAACCTCAAATCTTTTATGGATTAAAACGGGGCATGGTTAAATTAAATAATGTTACTTTTGTCATACCTTTTAATGAACTGCTCAGTTCTTCAAAAAATACCACAATCATAAATTTTTTAATTGTGAGAGTAATGCATATTTGTTGTTGAAAACACAATGAATACAGAAAAATAAAGAAAATAATTTCCATAATCCCACCAGCCAGATACAAACCAAAATGTGTCAGTGATTATGTAATTCTAATCTTTTTTTATAAATACATTATTTACCAAAATTATTTAATTAATTTGTTTCATTCCCTGCTTAACATTATATTGAGAAAATATTCCTTTATTTCTCTAAAAAGTCTTCAAAATGATTTTTATGTCTGCAGAATATGTATGTCATAATTTATTTAACTATCCTCTTATATTGGGAATTTTATTTTCAAATTTTTCATTCTTAGAATGATGTGATGAAAAATCCTTGTATATATACTTCTATGTACATTACTGATTACATCCTTAGGATAAATTATTAAAAGAGATATTACTGAATTACAGTGTACAAATACTTTTATCCAAAAACCCATACCAATTCATATTCTTATTGGCAATGTAGGAGTATGCCCATTTCCCAATCTTTCACCAATATTGGGTCCTATCTTTTTAAGAAATGTCAACTTGATAACATACTGCTCAAGATTAAAGGGCCAACTAAAGAGTGGACCCATCTGCAGGTCACTTTGCTTCTCTTAAAACAACACCTCACTATAAACTCTTTAATTTCTACTTAAAAGAAAAATATTTGATTGAATAAATATACATACTGATCATCTACTTGTGTAAATAAGGTGCTCGATTCTCAGTTCCTTTAAGCTGTATTGGCTTGATGAAATTTCTTGGCTCACATAAGAAGCAGGACTTTGCCATGTGCCTGGGAGGCTCAGAATTGCAAATACAGCCAACGAGAGGAAAATCCAGAGCTACACGTTTTGGTGCAATGCCACCATTTGTCAGACACTGTTATAAATAATGCCTTTGAGAGTTTTAGAAGTGTGTACTGTGCCTGGGAGGTGGGACACGTGGAAAGTTCCCCTGGAGTGTCAATTTCGAAATGAATTCCAATGACGAGGTCACCACTGCAGCTAGATTCCCCTCCTCGAACAGTGACTCCATGGGAAGTCCCCTAGTCTACAATACAGCTGCCACTCACAGAGGGTGAGAAGGTGAGATGAAAACAAATCTCCTTCTCTGAGGTCCGTCACTTGGAAAATAATTAACTTCAGCGGGTGGTTCTGACGTCTTCGAAATTCAGCTTTAAGGTGATCTATAATACAGAAATTTCAGTTGAATTAAGTTGCTGCAGAAATATGAATTTTCCCCCAGTCTGTAGGGCAATAAAGCCATTTATCAGGCAAGACTTCATCTGGGGATCCAGGGCCCTTCCAGCACCAGCTGAACTTGGCCAAGAGGAGTAAGAGGAGGTGGGGAGGGCTCGACCTTTGGCTAGATCTCATTGCCTTCTTCTTCTCAAAGATCCAACATGCAAGTCCCTCCTGTTCCTCTTATGTGCTCCAAACTTTGGTCTCGTCTTGAAGGAGGACAGATGGGGTACACAGGTCAGGTTTGCTACCTAGAACCTAGAAGTGATGGCTATTGCTCTTATATAGGCCAATGCACAGGCCTACAAAATAACTCTGGCTCACATGGACTCCATTCCCACTCCAACACCCTGAACCCCAGAATCCTCTCTCCTTGTACCTGCACTCCAGGTACCAGTTCCCTCAGCCAGATTCCCCCCACTTCTCATCCCACTGCACAAGCGTGTTCACATGCGTGCACTCACACACACACACACACACACACACACACACACACACAGTGAGTAACGTGCCCAGCAGTTCCTTTTTGCATGCCCTTTTGCACAGTGAGAACTTATTGTCTAGTTTTCCTGAAATCCAGTTCATTTTTCTTTTCTATTTCTTGTGTTTTTTATCATGATTGTAATGGAAGGACTAAGGCAATTCAACACATGCTTCACTATTCCTTTGGTTTGTATATTATATCCTTCAAAAATGAAGAAAATTCACATTACTCAATGTCTATCCATGATATAAATAAATGTTTTATATGTAGCAGAGTGTAATTGCCATGCTCCAAGTTAAATTAACCCATTTAAAAAAGTTACAGGAAACATTTTGCTTTTCTTCAGATTCCCAAAAGAGAGAGATTGGGGAAATAAATATCTCCACCCTTCTACCAAGTAGAAAAAATTAGCACATTTTGGCACAATTTGAGTTCAGAGAAAGGCCAAAAAAAAAAAGTAAGTAAGTAAATGAACATATAGCCATATATTTTCATATCCCACCTCATTCCCAAAAGGATTTATCACAGAGGAGAAGCAAACACACCAAGATTGTGGTGACTTTCACCTCAACTCACTGGAGCCAAAAGGAAAATCCCAAGCCTCACTTTGGATTTGGGTTCTTAGGACTTCATCTCAATCATTCCCCAAGATTGTGAGCAGAAGTTTAAGGAAACTTAAGAAAGCATCCAAGTCAAGATTTTGTGGGTTAAAGATAATTTTATTTTTTGCCTTAGGATTCGCTATAGCACAAAGCAACTTCCTCTTGTCTCCCCCAAGGTTTCCCCATGAAGGAGCACATGCTCCACTCTGGGGAGGAAAGCACATGTACTCTCTAGTGTGTTTTTGACATTGTGAAACAAGCAGTTTGGACTTTAGGGCAGGAGCCTCAAACAGCCATCAAAACTGGGAGTGAGGCTGTGATTCAAGAGGAGTCATGAGTCAACAGTAGAAAGGCTGCCCCAAGCCTGGGTTGGTTTCACCAGTAGGTGTTACTTTAGCCATTAATCCAGGGAGCTCCATGGATGGAGGATGGTTCCCTCCTGCCAAGAAACACACAACAAAACTCCAAACCAAACTGAAATCTGCCAGTTCTGCAAGTCTTCTCTGAAGGCAGAGTTGGGCCCCTAAGACAGGATGTAGAGCTTGCCTGCAAGGCTAACAGCAGCCTTGCCCAGCCAGGGCAGCAACAGAGAGCCTCCTGGTCGCCACTGCAGGCCGCTTCACTTCATCATTCAAAGTGGCTTTTGGCATTGGGATTACTATGATTTAATGCAATCTCAACAATAACCATCCTCACCTACTGTCTGAGAGCATGAGAGCCCATCCACCACAGTTTATTAACTTTGGCTCCATTCACTATGATTAAGTTCTTTTCAGCATGCTTTTCTTGTCCTCTTCTGGTTTTACTTCTGTCTGAAGGAGCTTTACACTCTAGCTTGAGGACCCAAATTCCCCTAGTTTCCCTACTTAGATATGCGTTTTACGAATTCAAAGGCATCAGGAGCAACCAGAAAATTCCCTACTGACCTGCAGTGACCACCAGATTGAAAATGATTCTGAGGGTCTGATTCCTATACAGATTTGTTACCTTTCTTCTAGTCCTTGAGCACATATTACAGTCAAAAGGTCCTCCTGGCCAGCAGGGGGAGCTGCAATCTGTCACTGTTAGGACAATCAGCTTGTGGACTGCTTGCAAGTTGCTTTCTGGTTTTTTGACTCAAATTTATAGCTCTAACTTCACCTGCTTCCCCTTCTCATTCTCCTTCTCTTCTTTCTTGAGGTTAGAGATTTATAAAAAGTGAAAGCAGTCTTAGAGATCATTTAATCCAGGGATCAGGCAAATTTTTTCTGTAAAGGGCCAGAGAGTAAATATTTTATGCTGGGCAGGTTATACAGTCTTGTTGCAGCTACTCAACTCCGCTGTTGTAGCTGGAAAAAGAGCACAAACAATATGTAAGCAAATGGGTGTGGGTGTGTTCTAGTAAAACATTACTTACAAAAACTAGCAGTAGGCAGGACCTGCCTGAAGGCAAAGACCCCTGATAATCTAATGTATTCATTTTCTTTTTGTTTTTTTTTTTTTAGATCTACTGACTCGCCCAAGGTCACCTGGCTAGTAACTGAGAAGTGGAAGAGGAATCAAGGTTTCCAGAGCCCCTTTATAGAGCTTTTCATTCTCTGAGCTATTTCCTGTAGTGGAAGTTTACCCAAAAGGCCTGAAAGAATCTCTTAGCTGTCTATGATTGGCTAAGATCTATCAAACACCCACTGTACAGAAGCACTTTATTACTTATTGACACAACATGGTGCAGAAACATGATGCTGTAAGTACTCGTTCTCTTGATTCTGGCTCACGGGTTGGTTCAGTCACTGACTTCACGATAGTCAGAAGCAGATGTGGGTCTAATTACTGTACAGATCTATTACTTTTCTTGTAAGCCACAAGCCCATATTACTCCCCAAAGTTTACCTCTGGTCACAAGAGGACAAGGTGAGAGAGAGCATGTGGAATCATGACAAATCCAACTCCCCACCACTGGAAAACAACTGAAAGAACATGCTCCCCTTTCAAATAGCTTCGAAAATAAGTTAATTTGCCCTATTATTGGATGAGTACCATTGTTTTGGCATAGATAAAACACTCTTTGGGAGGTACCACAATGAAGCAGAAATAATCTATGTTGTGTGTGTTCAACTAGTTAACCTCTCAGAGACTCAGTTTCCAGATGTGAACAATGGAAATAGGGAGATTTTCCCTAAAGAGCTCTTGCTCAGAATATACAGAGGGTGATCCTGTAATTTGTTGTCTAAACCAGGACACTTCTTGAAAGGGAAAGAAGTTCTACTATTAATTATGCTAGACCAATAGGCAAAATATAGGACTGGGTATATGGCCACTCAAGTTATACAACGTGGTGTGTGGCTCATAGATACTTGACGAATCTTAGTTGTCTTTCTCTTCATTTTTCTCAAGAATTCAAGCAATCCTACATTAATATCTTTCTCTACTGTTTGCAAATGTAATTTCAAGCACTCCAACTGGACAGTGAAGCCCCCAGTAGCACTCCCCCTCCACCATCCCTTTCCTGATACTGCTGAACACCAGGGCTGTGTGATTCTGCACACCCTGCCTGGCTCACTCTGCCCTTCCAACCTCTCTGTGACACCAACAGGGCCGGGGGCAAAAGGAGATGGCATTCACTATTCTGCCGAAAGCACAGATGGTAATTTGAAACAACAACATTCCTATTTGGGAAGGAGAGATTCTGTGAATACGATGCTTATGAAAGCATAAGGCCTGAATGCCTTGGGTGGGGCGGAGGGCCGCGTGGGGTTTCTGATCAGTTCAACCCATGTACACTACATGAACTCACTTAGAAATAATAAAGCCTCTATGCTCTCTCAGTCTTGTATTTGTCTTAAACTCAGGCCCACCAAATTGTGCCAAATTATGTGTTGTTCAACTTGCACTGCCCAGAGAACACTAAGCTCATTTTGTAAGTTAACTGTGCCATATTTATAAGACTTCAGCGTTACAACCAGGAGTTATCGACAGAGAAAGGGAAATAAACAGATAATTTTTTAAAAGTCAAAACTACAGCCATTTTTCTCTCCAAGCTTGAATCAAGGTTAAATTCGTTCAAGTCCCTGTGTGACATTTACACACATGTACACACAGGCAGACTCATATTATACACTACTCCATATATGAGCACATGTAAGTAAAGAGGATTAAGATAAATATCACGCATTGCATTTCTGAATTTTACTTCTATTTTAAGACAGGACATTTTGGATGAACTTTACTTTCACTTCATAGAGTATCTTTTTCTCTATATGAAAATGTAATCTATTCATTTCTATTTCAAGCTAGCTATTTTATCCACACCAATAAAATAATAATAATAATCTTTTGAAATGTTACATTTGCAATATCTTTAAAAAGTTTCTTCCTCTTCTCCCTCCACCCCTCCAGTCCCCTCCACCATTAGGCAGGAAGGCACACACAGTGGTTAGGAGTTTGGAGTATAGGTTCAAAACCCAGCTCTTCCACTTCCTATAGTGTGACATTGATCAAGTTGCTTGACCCCACTAAGCCTTGGTTTCTTCATCTGAAAATGGGACAAAGGATGGTTCCTACTTCACATAGTTTCTGTAAGGACTGAATACATGTAAAGTGCTTAATAGTTTGGCAGGCAGGTGGGAAGGGGTCCAAAAATGTTGGTCCTTACTCCTACTCCTAACAACTCACATAGTTACTGCCTCCTCTGTAAAACCTCTCCCTTTTCTCCTTCTGTGGTAACTAGAAGTGTGCTGAACACCTGGATTGCTGCCATGGCCTCCTGTCTGGTCTCCATGCCACCTGTCTCATCCTACCTGCCAATCAATCCGGTGAACACCTATCAAAGGTCTTTCTAAACTAGCACTCTCATTCACATCTCTTCGCAAACACCTTTAGAGGCTCTCTATTCCTATGGGATAAAACCCAAACTCCCCAAATGTGACAGTTCAAGATCTTACACAATCTGTCCTGATCTCCCTTTCCAACCTTACCTTGAGCTCCAAATATGAATTATTATTGCTCCCAGAGCCACGCCTCTGCCTCCTTCACGTCTTTCCTTTTCTAAGGGCCATCTTAATTTCTCCTCTTCTGTAAAGCCTTGTCTACCTTCTCCATCATCACTGATTCATCCCTGCAGCAAATCCACTCCACTTACTGTTGCCATGGCTCACTTGGCACTTAGTTATAAACTATCTTGTGACAGCTCTATGATCAATGTAGTGTTAATATCTTTTCCCAAATAGAATGTAGACTTTTGGGGAGCAAAGAATACATTTTAGATTCTTCTGGATTTCTGCCACTTCCACATAGTAGATGCTTAATAAAAACTTTGGGGAAGAGCTGGCCTGGTGACGTAGTGGTTAAGTTAGCAAGCTCCACTTTGGTGGCCCAGGGTTCACAGGGTTGACCCCGGCACAGACCTACACACTGCTTATCAAGTCATGCTGTGGCAGGCATCCTACATATAAAGTAGAGGAAGATGGGCACGGATGTTAGCCCAGGGCCAATATTCCTCAGCAAAAAGAGGAGAATTGGCAACAGATGTTAGCTCAGGGCTAATCTTCCTCACACACACAAAAAAAGTTTGTGGAATGAATGAATAAATTAAGAGAAATGAAAATATAGAATATAAAAGGTCAGCATTTAGATTCCAAAAATCATGCTCTTCAGACCAAAAGCCTTAATTTATAATGACTGTAATAGGCTTTTCTACTCTAGAAATGTATAAAATGCTATCACTCATAAAATGATGTTGAGAGATATGGTTGACATTCCTTTGGGCCACTTCTTGTAGATGAGTATTCCAGAGAATTTGGTGAAATAGGGAATAAATGAAAAAAAAACCCCTATATTTAACTATCTTATTAAACCCATCTCAAGGGCAAAATTCCCTGAGTTCAATCTCCCCTTTACTAAAATTCCAGGGAACAAAGTCCAATAAATGATTAACCTACATATACCAAACCATCAAATATAATAAATTAGAGATTCAAATGGATCTTTGTTTTCTAAATATATACAATATACCTCGAAGCCTCCTTTAAACCAATATTTGTCACAAAGGCAAGATGATTTGCTGTGTTCATGGTGAAACTTGATAATGTCTCAACATTGCCCGAATGTCTGAGACATATGCTACCCATCAGACCCAAAAACATGTATAAATGCATCTGTTTTTACTCAGAGCCTCCTTTTACATCTTTATGAAGTAAGCAAAACTGAAAAGTCACGAGGAATAAAAAGATGGTTGTAACATACACAGTACTAATCGCTTAATCCTCTCTCTAGTGCCTGGGCTGTCAGGGCCAAGGACGATAATGCCGATGCTAATACACACTGTCTGCGGGAGCTGTCACTGCCGCCCGCGTCCCTGAGTTCTATTTGTCAGTACCAGAGGAATTACAGAGACAAAGTACATAACTGAGTAAAGTTTGTGTCCAACATGGAACCAGTTTCCTTGTTTGTGAGGGAGTGCTGATGGATCCGGGAGGACGGTGATGACACCAGCCGAGCTCTCCACAGGCAGATGCAGGGGAATTTCTGTTCCAACACAAAGTAATAGGCATAAGAGCCCAGAAAGAACAACTCAGCTGCCCAATTTCCAAAACAGCAGGGCTCACTTAACTCATACCTAACCAGAGAAGTTCCAATACAGCTGAAATCCAACAGGAGAAAGCGTTGGCTTTTAAAACACCTGGGCTTGGAAACCAAAAATCAAAAACCACCTTCATTGCTGTTTGAGCCAGAGCAATAACATCACTGTCTAGGCCTCCCCCAGCTCTGTAGGAAAAGCAAGAGGAAGAATAACCAGGTAGGGATGTAATGAGACTAAGGGAAGCAAAAGTAGTGAATGCCCCTGGTGTGGTTCCCGCAGCTCCCGGAAATGGTTTGCAAGGTGAGGAAGCAGAACCCACTGTTCGACAACACTGAAGTGACTGAAGAGTTGCACAACCCTCTTTCTGCTCCGGCTGGGGATGTCCAGCTTAGGTGTGATGCCAAGATCAACTCACCTTTCTTTAAAGACTATCATCTGAAACACCAGTTCTGCTCCACCACAACTTCCCAAAATCCTCCATTCCCATCCAGCTGGCATTCAAAGAGAGAATGGACTGGGTCAAGTAGCCAGGCTTCTTTAGAGTGAAGGCCGACAATGTCTAGAATAACAGGGAGGCAATGAAGGGAAAAACTCCCCCAGCAGCTCTATGACTGGAGGCTTCACCTGAGCTTCCCCCGCCTCACCCGGAAAGTGGGGACCATCACGTCCACCACTGCAGTCTAGAACCAAGAGTGAAGATGATTCATGTAAAAAGTACCTAGTGTGGTTTCTAGAACTTTGCAGCCACTCAAAAATATGTTATTAGCATCCTCTTCCTGAACACAGAGAATTCCTGGAACATGAAACAATTAAGGACGGTTTCCAGTGCAGTGAGACCAGAGCGGCGGGTCCTGGACTCTGCCAGATCCATGGAGCATAAGGAGGAGGCAGTCAATCCCCTGGAAAGAAATATCCTAGCAATATCTTCACAGTGGGCTCTGATGGATCGGGGCTTGATTTTCTGCACTCCTTTCAGGACGTAGTATAACTTCTGCAGGATGTAACAGCCCTTAGCCACAGTCCTTTGTGCCGCAACAGATAATTGAAACACAAAGCTTAAACCATGGGGATTCTCAGTCTATCACAGCAAGTGCCCTGTCAGACTTTCCAGACGCTTTTTCCCCTTATATAACAGAAAAACAGGTGCTGGAGGATTGGGCTCAGTACAAATCCAGCTTAGGGAAGGGACAGATAGAGTGGGGGAAATTTCATCGAAGCATTAACAAAATTGAGGCTTACATTTCCCCAAAGTTGACTTTCCATCACACTGTTCCATTTTCAGTGCGATGGAAAATACCATGTGTTAAGTTTCTTACTGAACACATTGCACGTGTTCCAAACCTCTGAGGACCATTCCAGGCAGAGAGGTGGTGGAAAGCGGGACCCAGGGCAAGCCCTAGTCCCTGTGAGTGCTGGGAATAGCAAGCCAGACATTTGGGCTTTAGCTTGCCTGATGGTCTCTGCAGACTGTCCTCCTCATACCCCTGAAGAGTTTAAAGAACAGTGTCATGTAAAGAGGGATTGTGAGAAGCCAGCACTTAGAAATTAGAGAAAAGTCCCAGATGGCCTTTGATCCTCTGCTAGGGTTAATGTGAGAACCTGTGCTGGGCGCAGATTCTAAGCTGATGGTGAGTTATTCTTGTTTATTCTATATAATCCAACACCCAACCAACAACCTCCCTGACTTCATCTCTTACTATTCTCGCCTGGCTTCACACAATCCAGAGCCACACTGGCCTCCTTGATATTCCTTGAAAATGCATGCATGCTCCAACCTCAGGGCCTTTGCACTTACTGTTTCCTCTGCTCAAAACACTCTTCCCAAGATATCTACATGGCTTGTTCTTCACTTCTTTCAGGTTTCTGCTAGAATGCCAACTTACTGAAGAGATCTTTCCCAACCACTGCATCTCAGACAACACTGTCAGACTCCCTCCCCAGCCACCACATCACCATCACTGTTACTCCTTGTTCTTTTACCCTGCTTTGTTTTCCTTCCCAGAATTTACTACCCCTAATATGTTATCTATTAATTTATGTTTTGTTTATTGTCTTTCTCCTGCACTGGTATGTAAGTTCCACGAGAGCAGAGGCTTTGCTTGTTTTATTTATTGCTGTATCCCCAGGTACTATGTTTGTGCTTGGTACTTAGTAGATGCTCAATACATATCTGCCGAGTAAATAAGAGAATAGAATTTCTCATATCACAGGATGCTAGAGCTGTAGGAGGCCTTATAAACTATTTGGTTTCATCCTTTTGTTTCACAGGTAAGGAGATTGAGTCTGCTGAAGGGAAATAATTTACCTGAGAGCCCACAGCTAGTAAATCAAACAACATAGGAGGCAAGAGGGGTGATCAACAGGAAAGGGCAAACAGATGTAGTGTGGAGAAAAAGTGGTTCTAGCCAAAAAGAAAGAGAAAGAGGGAAGGAAGGAAGCGAGGAAGGGTGGAAGAGAGGAAGGGAGGGAAGGAGGGAGGGAGGAAGGGTGGAAGAGAGGGAGGGAGGGAAGGAGGGAGGGAGGAAGGGTGGAAGAGAGGGAGGGAGGGAAGGAGGGAGGGAGGAAGGGTGGAAGAGAGGAAGGGAGGGAAGGAGGGAGGGAGGGAGGATATAAACACGTTTTCTTGGCTGAAGAAGAAACTCTGGCGTCCAGCATGTTTTAGATTGGCAGAGCTAATACTTAGTATCTATAAAGCACGTGGCAAAGCACCTTTTACAAGCAGAAAAAAAAACTTCGGAATGGCCCTGGAGAGGTCCAATTCCTCATTCATCATTGTGGTGCAGCGGAGATATTCTAACTGCTGAGGTTACCTCAAGAACAATTATTGTTTCGGTTTGAATCTCCACCTGCAGGCAGGCAGAACTCCTCTCGTCCTAGAAAGGGGGAGGAAACATATTTGTTGACCTGGGCACTATGCCAGGGGCTTTCAAGTATCTCGGCTAATTTTCATAACATCCCTGTGGCCACTTTACAGATGAGAAAACTAAGTCTCAAAGGATTAAGTGAACAGGTCAAAAGCCCATAGCTGATCAGTGGCAAAGCCAGGACACTAACTCAGCTCAGTTCGACTCGAAAGCTCATGTCTTTGTCATTCTACTCAGCTATTCTCTCTAAGTGTAAAGAACTTCAGAGAAGAAAACTTCCCCATGCACGTTTTCACCTCGTTTTTAAAAAATTTTTTGATTGAAGTATAATTGACATACAATATTATGTCAGTTTCAAGTGTACATCATTGTGATTTGATATTTATATATGTTACTAAATGATCACCACAATAAGTCTGGTAACCATATGTCACTATACAAACTTCTTACAATATTATCGACTGTATTCCCTATGCTGTATATTACATCCTCATGACTCATTTATTTTATAACTGGAAGTTTGTACCTCTTGATCCCCTTCATCTATTTTGCCTACCCCCCCCAAACCCCTCCCCTCTGGCAACCACTAGTTTACTTTCTGTATCTATGAGTCTGTCTCTAAGTGTTCATCGATAGATGAATGAATAAAGGAGATGTGGTATATATATATATACAATGGAATATTATTCAGCCATAAAAAAAATAAAATCTTGCCATTTGCAACAACATGGATGGACCTAGAGGGTATTATGCTAAGTGAAATAAGTCAGACAGAGAAAGATAATTACTGTATGACATCACCTATATGTGAAATCTAAAAAACAAAATGAATGAGCAAATAAAACAAAAACAGACTCATCCAGCTTTTTTATACCCACCCAGAGGCAAAGGTAGGATGGATGTTTAGTCACCCGAGTCTCTTCTTTAGGTTCCTCAATTTTTACTGAAGGATCTGATTCCACCACGCAATCATTAGACTGCTAAAGCGTTCTAATTTGGCAACAAAGAACACATGCATTGGCTTTGGGGAGGCAAGGTGGGAGTGCAATCTGTCAGTATCCCCCAAAACCACCTCTAAATAAACCTACAATCCAAGTAAAAATCACGTGCTTGCTATGTGAATGTGGCTTTGAAACTCCCAGCGTAGCACTATGGTGACCGACTGTTGCAGTTTGCCTGGGACTGAGGAGCATCTGGGGAAGTGGGATTTTTCAGTTCCCAAACCTAGAAAGTTCTAGGCAAGATGGAAAAAGTTGGTCATTCTACCCAGCACCCTCACATCCAACCAGACTGTCCCTCTTAAGCCCCCATCCCATGAAGAAATTCTGAGGCCACTATTGTCTTCAAACTATCTTTTGCCCAACTTTTGATTGAAGCTCCATTGATAAAAATGTTGATTATAGAAGGTGGATTAAAAGATATGCATTTTATCCATTTTTTTTTTTAGTTTTCGATTTTAATCCTGGATTTTTTGGAACTCCATAAATATGTGCCAATGAACCATATACTTTTAGTCCTTTTACAGAATTCCTTTCAGTGAACTGTGCTTTGGTATTCTACCTTTAGGTAATATTGAAGACGCTATAAGAATTCTATTGAATTTAATGGGGGAGGTGAGTGATGAGGTCAATGGTCACTATATGATCCAGTGTTATCCTCAATCTTCTAGAGAAATTTATTTCAGATCCAAGTGCCAGGGAAATCTCTGTGTCTCTTGAGAAACTGTATTTTCTATAGTTTTTTTCTTTATGAAAATTAGTATCATATGCCTGATCTGGTTTCTCTTTTTACTTTGACCAACAGGATATTCAGAGACAAATTTGTTGCTCAGTATTAAAAATTGTATGGGACTCTTCTGTCTGTATATTCACATTTTAACTTCCTGCATTTTCCAGATCTTCATTTTTCTTTTTTGCAGGGGAAGATTTGTCCTAAGCTAACACCTGTTGCCAATCTTCCTCCTTTTTCTCCCTTTTTTTCTAACCCCCAAAGCCCCAGTACATAGTTGTGCATAGTTGTAAGTTCTCCTAGTTCTTTGTGAGCCACCGCCACAGCATGGCTGCTGACAGATGAGTGCTGTGGTTCAATGCTCAGGAACCGAGCCTAGACAGCCGAAGCAGAGCACACTGAACTTTAACCGCTAGGCCATCAGGGCCGGTTCTGGATCTTAATTTTTTATGTAATGCAACAAGGTGATAGACGAGAATATGATCATTTGTGCATTTTATTATAATTTTCAATTTCTCCTCTGATCAACCCAGCAAAGTTGGTATTATTTGAGGGATTTAAAGTACAGGTTGAAATCTGTAAGACAAAGGAAAACTTTGGTTCAACATTGGAATGGAAATTTAAGATAAGAGGCAGCTGAACAAACATAGCAATGATTGGCTCAAAATTTTCTAATTTATTCCAATATTTGTCAACACCTTCTATAAGCTACCTAGGAAGACAGAGAATACTCAGCTGAAAGTTTCATAGCTCCTGTCCCTAATTCACTCTCTTTGCATGATCTCAAGTGACGTGGGAAACAGTCTCAACTCCTATTGACCAATGGGCGACAAATAACCAGCTTTAGGCCATCTGGCTTTATATTCTCATATTATCTTAGGGTAGTCTGGTGTAGGGCAGGTAATGTGTTTAGAGTGGAATCTCAGCTCCAATATTTGTCACCAGTGTGACCTTGGGTATGTCACCTAAACAATTAGAGCCTCCATTTCTCACTAGTAAAGTAGGAATAATAGTATCCACCTTAGAGAGTTATTATGAAGACTAACTGAAATCCTACACGTGCAAACATCTCCTCACCCCCACACCCGCCACTCAGCACAGTGCCTGGCATGTAGTGAGAGACCTAAAAAAAAGGTCTTAGCTGTTACTACAGAAAAGTTAATCCTCAGACTGACAGGGTTCACACTGTCCCTGGCAGTGACTGGAGATTTTATCATAAACCTCTGGCAGCGTTGCCTAATATAACTTTGGCCACTTTTGCTCATTTGTTAAAGGATACTACACAGCCCCAAAGCAGAGGCCCCACGTTAAAGCAGTTATTATAGTGGGTCACTGGGGTTCTTTTTCCCTAGGCAACAATGAAACTGAATTAACAAGCAGTCAGCAGGGCAAACCATAGGCAAGGAATATTAGAACTTTGCAAAAAATAATAAACTCTTAAAGAGATACAGTGCCTCACAGGCCAGCCTTTTGAGATTCTTGCTTTTGCACATGCTCCGCTGACTGGAGCCAACACATTAAAGCAGATGTGCGCTATGCAACACTATTAGGTGTTCATCCCTGAGATACCTGAGATCCAGCCTCTGAGGAGTTGCAGACGCCTCTCAGATTTTGTTAGTGAAGGACTCATTGCCTTGTTCTGGCCTTCTCGCCTCCTGCTCACTTCCTCCCTGTCTCCACTCAGCATCCTACCCTGACTGAATTCGATATTCTGTGAGCTTCCCACACCACCCTCTCCAAATTCAAGTGCTGGGATGGGCAGAATAAGCAGAACTGACTACAAATTTCACCTCGTTCTTTGGATTATAGACTCCAACCACCAGAAACAGAGAGACAAACAAGAAACAAGACTCCCAAATCTCCAGCTAGAAGCACCAAATTCTTTTGAAAACCTCCATGGGCTGGAGAGTCACGGAGGAAAGGGACAGTGTCAGTGAACAGCATGGCAGAACACCTCCCAGAAATTTCTATTCCAGGGCATGATTTGAATATGTAGAGTATTCAAAGTGTAAGTTCTCAGAACTGACTCTTACAGGTGGTCTGGGCCAACCCTTATCTGATGCATGAATCAATCTTAGAAAATTGTCACTAACAGAGGAATGCCATCAGAGGCAACCCACACCCCCTTTGGAATAGCTATAATGTATAGACTGGTCTTCACTTGTCACATAAAATCTATGTAATTTCTCTTTCATATTGAAACTCTTTATGTATTTAATGAGTACCTGCTGTGGTGTCAGGCATTGAGCAAAGGGGGTGCAATGGGGAACTGGGGAACAAGATGCATGTTCCCTGCCCTCTTGGATCTTACAGTGTAGTTGTGGAGATGACATTAATCAAACATGACTGAGAGTGTGGGCAAAGTACTCTGAAGGAAAGAGAAAGGGTAGTTCTATGACCCAGTACCACCTAGGCTGCAGGGAAGGGGGCAGGGGAAAGGGTAGCTGGAAATGCTGCTCAGAAGAAGTAATGACAAGCTGAGAGCTGAAGGATGAATAGGAGTTAACTCTTGAGTGGGGGGAGGGGCCAAGGACATTCCAGAGAGAACTAGCACATGGCAGGAGGGATCATGATACACTCAAGGAACCAAAAGAAGACCAATGCGACTCCAAATTAAGGCAAGTGGGGAGAAGCCAGTAGGCCATGCAAAGGATTTTGTCTTTGTCTCCAAGTGGTGGGAACAATTGAAGTTGTGTGTGTGTGTGTGTGTGTGTGTGTGTGTGTGTGTTGGACCCAATATATGCACCTCCTCATATTCCTAACTCAACCCTCTTCCAGACCCCTGGGTGCTTACTCATGGAAAGCCTTGGATGACATAGCCATAGGGGCTGCCACTTCACCCATAGCACCACTCACTGTCTAGGCAACCCCCACCACACGCCACGTCAGGCTCCAGCACAGGCTCCAGCATGCCCCTGGGTTCCCAGGCTCAGCCCTGTCAGTTAGCCCCATGGACGCTCTGCCTCCTCCTACCACTTCTGGAATCAGATGAAACTCCATGTCTTAGGGACTGGGATCTGACTCCACAGGAAATGCCTCCATAGGAGATGGGAAGGAATCAACAAATTATTTCTCTCACCCTACTCTTCCTTCCTCTTACAGAATGTCAGAGGGCCAGAGGTTCCATACGGCCTGTCTGGAGATGCTCAATTAATTGAGCCACTACCTGTGTCTCTTTGTGGAGTGGCAGCTAGCCTCATAACCACACCATCATGTCATGTCTTCTTCCCTTTCTCCATACCTTACTTCTCGTCTACCTGACTCTTTGTCCCAGACCTCAAATAAGGTGTTAGCACTTGAGGTTTGCCTTGGGCTCTGTGTGTGGAAGACAGTACTGTGTAGGAGGGCATCTGTGTATGTGTGTATACATCTGTGACGGTGTGTATGTACATGTGTGCACATCGGGTATATGTGGTGAGGAGCTAAGGAGGTGGGGCCATGACAAAATCACACAAAGTCAAAACATTCATGTTTTGAAAAGATCACACGTGGATGCATACGGTGAATGGCATGGGGTGCCGAAGGCAATGGTGACAGTCCAGGTGAGAGGTGATGGTGACTTGGCCTGCTTGTTGATACATTGAGCCATTTAGATGTCCTAAGACAGCAGTCTTCTCCCCCTGGACCATTCTCTTCTTCAGGTTATATACTTAAGCTCCTTCACTTTACAACTGCTATGAGTTTTCTCAGCATCTTGTTCACTCTCATCTGCACAGTTTAGCTCATCAATATTCCTCTTAAAATGCATTGCCTGGAACTAAATGTAATAGTCCAGGGGTCCTTTGAACAGCTAGAGTGGAAAGAATTGTCATTTTCCTTCTTCCAGACAGTGTATTTCCACTAACATGGCCTAGTCTTGAACCACCTTTTCCTTCCCAGTTGAGCTTCAACTCTTTGAGCCACACCACTAGTCCTGTAGTCAAGAACACCTTGCTCCTTCCCTGCTTGTATTCTAGTTGTGCTATTTTTGTTGTTGTTGTTTTAACTGACATGTTGGGCTATGCATTCATTCCAATTAAATTCCATCCTGTTGCTTTTGGCCCATTGCCCCAGCCTGTTGCCAGTTTGAAAGGAGATGTAGTGGTTAAGAGCAGGGAATCAGAAAGCAGACAGTCCTGGCTCAAATCCTGCCTCCTTCTCTTATTAGGTGTGCAATTTGGGGATATTGTTTAAGTTCTTTAAGCCTAAATTTACTCATTGGGTATAAAAATAGTACTACTCTATTAGTTAGTTTCTGTTGAATAATAACAAACACTCTCAAAATTTCAATGGCTCACAGCAACACACATTTATTTTTACACTCATGGGTCTATAGATAGGCTGTGATTCTGGTGATGTAGGTGGACTCAGGCTTCCAGTTGCATTCAGGTCTGTTCCACTGGAAGGCCCATGCTGGTACCCAGGGTAAAGGGCTGCAGACTACCTGGAGCTTGTTCTTCATATGCAGATCACAGCAGTGAAAGAAGCCAAGTCAAATGCCCCAAACTGCTCCTGTGGTGTCTGCTAACATCTCATTGGCCAAAGCCAACTTCAGTGGGGTGGGAGTTTATACCCTGCCTACTCTAATGCTGCAAAGTCACATGGTAGGGGTGAGGATGTATAATTTTATAACCAGAAGAGAGGGAAGAATTGGGAATAATCATCTAATTTCCCATCACTGCCTTCTTTGGGCTATTGTGAGGAATACCTCGATCGTGTCTGTGATGTGCTTAGTGCAGTACCCGGCACAGAATAAGCACGCGGTAAATGTTAGCAGTCATCACTATTGGTCCCATAGCCATCACCCAGCATTCTCTCCATCTTTCCCAGATTTGGGTCATCCATAGCCACACCTGTCTTCTTTAACGAGGCAAGTTCTTTGTGACTGATATATTCATTACAGCCTGATGCAGAAAAGGTGGCAGCTCTCTAACTTTGCCAGAAGATTGGGGAAATGAGCAATGGATAAGGAAAACAGCCAACCCCAAATAGGTAGAGCATTAATCAGGTAACCATGCCTCCCTTAGGCGTTCGTGACTATGAAGACCGCTCCTGTAGGAGTAGGGTATGTATGTGGGAGAAAAGGTGGACCTTTGGACACTTTCAGGATATTTCAGGAATTTTGCCACTAATAAGTTAAGAAAATATATATAGCTTCCCATGCATCACCTAGATGATTTTTTTCCCAAATGGGAAAAAAGGAGAAGACTGGCAAATAGGCGGGGAAGAAAAAGTGACTTGTCTCCCAGACTGGAGTGAGCCTTCTCTCACCAGCTTGTTTTTGAGGTATCTTCTGAATGGAAGCACTCCCGGATGGTTCAACCAAAATGTTTATGGCAGGAAAGCAATTTTTCAGTACAACCTTCACTCATATATAAAACGTAATACATAAACATATGAAAAAGTGCTCACTCTCATTAACCATCAGGGAAATGTAAATGAAAACCACAATAAGATACTGCTGCACACCCAGCAGATTGGCTAAAGTGAAAAAGACAGACAATACCAAGTGAAGGTGAAGATGTCAAGCAACTGAGATTTTCAAACACATCCCAGTGGGAGTGCAAATTTACACACCACTTTAGAAAACTGTATGGCAGTAACTTTTAAATCTGAACGTACACCCTATGATCCAACAATTTTACACCTAGGTATAGACCTCACAAAAATGCTTGGATATGGGCACCAAATAACAGGTGCAAGAATTTCAAAACAGTATTATTCATAATAACTCCAAATTGGAAACAACCCAAATGTCCATCAACAGTAAAAAGGTTGAATAAAGTATATGATACACTATGATATATACTATGTATCAATGAAAATAAACCACCAGCTACATGTAACAACATGGGTGAATTTCATAAATACAATGTTGAATAAAAGAAGCCAGATGTGAAAGACTACATAGTGTATAATTCTATCAATATAAAGTTTAAAAACAAGTAGAACTAACCTCTTCTGTTAGGAGGGATAGTAATTATCTACGGAGATGAGGGAGGGGTAGAGATTGCAAGGGACATGAGGACATTCTATTTCTTGACCTGGGTGGTATAGATAAATTGGTAATGTGGTCTGAATTGTATCTCCCAAAAGATATGTCCACCTAGAACCTCAGAATGTAATCTTGTTTAGAATAAGCGTCTTTGCCTATGTAATTACAGTAAGGATCTTGAGATGAGATCATCCTGGATTAGGGTGGGCCCTAAATCCAATGATGGATGTCCTTGTAAAAGACAGAAAAGGAGAAGCCACAGAGAGACACAGAGTGGAGAAGGCCACATGAAGACTCCTGTGAAGATGGAGGTAGAGATTGGAGTGATGGGGCCACGAGCCAAGGAACGCCTGGAGCCACCAGAAGCTGAAAGAAACAAGGAAGAATTCTCTTCCAGAGCCTTCAGAGAGAGTGTAGCCCTGCCAAGACCTAGACTTTGGACTTCTGGCCTCCAGATCTGTGAAAGAATAAATTTCTGTCACTTTAAGCCATCATGTTTATGGTATTTGTTATGACAGCTCTAGGAAACTAATACAAATTTTGATACTGGGAAGTGGGGTGGTGCTGTTACAAATACCTAAAAGTGTGGAAGTGGCTTTGGAATTGGGTAATAGGAAGAAGCTAGAAGAATTTTGAGGTGCATGGTAGAAAATGCCTAGGTTGCCTTGAAGAGATGGTAGAAATATGGACTTTAAAGGTGATTCTGAGAGAGCTCAGACAGAAGTAAAGGGCGTGGAAGAGAAAGCTTCTATCATCTTAGAGAATATATGTGTCATCATAAACAGAATCTTGAAAGATATATGAACATTAAAGGTGCTTCTGGTGAGGAACGTGTTTTTGGAAATGGGAGGAAAAGTAATCCATATTATAAAGTGTGAAAAAACTTGGCTGAATTCAGTTCTACTATCGGGTGGAGGCAGAACTTGTAAGATGTGAACTTGAATATTTAGCTGAGGAAATTTCCATGCAAAGTGTGGAAGATGCAGCCTGCTCTCTCCTTTCTGTTTACAGTAAAATGTGACAGGAAAGAGATAAATTGAGGAAGAAACTGCTAAGTGAAATGGATCTAGCACTTGATGATTTGAGAGGTTCTTGGCCTATCCAGATTGCAAAGGATGCTAAAATTAGGAAACTAATACAAGTGTGCTTGCTCAGTGATAATACATCAAACTGGCACATAAAAGTTATATACTTTTATGTTTGTATGTTATACTTAAACTT
Organism: Tapirus indicus; assembly: GCA_031878705.1. NCBI lineage: Eukaryota > Metazoa > Chordata > Mammalia > Perissodactyla > Tapiridae > Tapirus > Tapirus indicus. The sequence continues at coordinate 126,864,398 of CM062917.1, read as the reverse complement.
TCTTTTTTTTAAAGAGCAATACAAGTTCATGGCTGAAAAATCAGAAAATACATAAGCAAAAATAAGTAAAAACATTATCCATATTTCCAATACCTACCGACAACCCCTGTCAAAATTTTATTTTATATGCATCTAGATTTTCTTCTATATATTTTTATATTTCTACATATATTTTTGCCAAAATGGGATCTTACCACACATTCTGGTCTACTGCCTACTTTTTCTCTTAACAACATATTTATTGGCGGACAACTTTCTAATAAATATACCCCTATAAGATCATTCTCAAGGGTTAAGGAGATGGTAAGTGCTTTACAGGTTTACACAAATTTCACAGTAGCATATTTTATTTTTTAATTTTATTGGAATGTCTTTTTAAACAATTGTTAAGGAATATAGAAGTTTATAAAGGAAAAAGGAAAAGTCCCGTTCCTCGGAGGCAACATTTAAATTTTCATTTCTTTGATTATAAGCAAGATTAAATATGTTTTCCTATTTGTACTGACCAGTTCTATTTCTTGACTGTGAATTGCTTATTTATAGCCATTGCCCCTTTGTTTCTGTTATAGTGTTTATTTTTGTCTTCCAGACTTGTAATGCTTCTTTACATGCTGAAGACATTAATCTCCTGTTTGTCTTATATGTTACAAATATTTTTCTCAGTTTTGCCATTTGCTTTTCACTTTGTTTATGATAACTTTTTATGCATAATTTCACATTTATTTAGTTACATATCTAAATTTTTTTATGGTTTCTGCCTTGGGGTTATGCCTGAAAAGACCTCCCACACACCCAAATTATATGAAGAGTTAACCAAGGTTTCTTCTGGTGGTTTTATGGTATGTTGTATCTTTTTGATTTTTTTATCTTCCTGGGATTTTTTTTATAGCATGGTGAGAGGTAAAGGATTGACTTAATTTTTTAAATAAAAATTAGTCCAGCATCATTTATTGGATAATCCATCATTTGACATTATTTTAAAATGCTGGATTTTTTTTTTCACGTGTTAGAAATAGACATACCCTTGCATTTGGGGTTGTCCATTCTATTTCATTGTTCCATCTACTTGTTACAGGTTCTGCATGTTTATTTGAATTAAACTTTCAAATATTAAATTGAATGTTACATTTTAATATCTGTCAGTGTAAGTTTCCCCTCCAATTCCTTCTTTTTAATATATTTTTGCTATTCATCCAGGTAAACTTTAGAAGTTACAAAAACAAATCCATTTGCATTTCAATTGCAACTCCATCAAACGTGTAGGTTAATTTGGGGGAGAACTGCCATCTTCTCAATAAGGACAGGGTATTCAGGGACAGAAATGCTGGGTATATGGGGAAACAGTAAGAAACACAACTGTGTGATTGAAGAATTCCTGTATTCCTGCAGAATCCTGTAGAAGCAGGGATAGACAACACTGGATCATTAGGTTGTGGCCAGAGTGCATTTAGATTTCTCTTGGAAGCAATACAAAACAATTTTAAGGAAAATTAATCTCATAAACATGTGTGCCCTAATGAAACTGAAGAGATACAGATGCCAGAGACTCACTGGGGTCTCCTGTAATGGTTTGGAGGTGAAAGGAATAAAAAGATTACAGAAGTCAAGACCCGGCGCCTCTTCAAGCCTGAGGGACAAGAGAGAGAAGCCTCTTATGACATTGCTGAGGTGTCAGGCTCATCTGACAGGGAAAAGCTGCCGCCAGCAACAGAAACCAGGAAGTCAGGAAGTGGCTCCCAAAAGGCAAGAGAGATGCTTAGCTCAGGTTTAAACAGGTTGAGATGAAGAGATGGCGCGGCTTCTAGGTGGAAATGTTCCTAGAACAACCTCCTAGGATCTGGAGCTTCCTGAGGGTGAGGATTGCAAAAAACACAAAACCTAGCGCACAGGGCACCCTTGATAAATGTGCGGCATTGAACTTAATAAGTGGTATGTTGAACAGGATGTGAGAGCTGAAAATTATGTTGTGAAAGAGCAAGGATTCAAGAAGTATCCCTAAACCTTGTTGAATACTACGTTTACAGGACAGAAAGAAAACTAGAATCAGAAAAGTAAGCAGATAAAAACAAACCAACCAGGGGCCTGCTGGTGGCATAGCGGTTAAGTTCGCGGGCTCTGCTTCCGCACCAGGGGTTTGCAGGTTCAGACCCTGGGCACAGACAGACGCACCTCTTGTCAAGCCATGCTGTGGCAGCATCCCATATAAAGTAGAAGACAGGCACAGATGTTAGCCCAGGGCCAGTCTTCCTCAGCTAAAAAGGAGGATTGGCAACAGATGTTAGCTCAGGGCTAGTCTTCCTCACAAAAAACAAAAAAACCAAACAACCAATCAGTGAGCAGAATGGTTGTGATTATGAGCAAACATGGCCGAATATCGCAGATCTCCAATGATAACTCAAGGTAAACACAACCCCAACATATTGCAGTGGAATATTTAGATGACACTTAAAAAAAAAAGAAGGTTATAAGTCACCTTCTTATTTGATCCTTCTAACAAATCTGATGTTGGGAAATGCCAGAAGGCTCCCACCAGCAAAAGTGGCTCTAATTCAACCAAAATTTGCACAGTCCAGTTTGACCATATCACTTGTATTTAAGGACATGACTTCAATTCTAAATAGTCAACAAGAAAGAAAAATATCAATTTAAATAGTGTTGTCACAGGGAAGGAAAGGCTAGTCATTGGATGTATTTTCATTTTGTGTGGGCTTTTTGTGGGACATGTTAGATACGTTTATACACGCACACTCACAAATACATATATTCCATATGACTGAAATGTTGCCGATGATACCATTAAAGATTGTTCTAGAGCCCCTAGGAAGAGTGAAGAGCCACTGCCACCAGTCAGTGACACAGGCCCTGTTGCACTGAGGGACTCTGTCACCACAACTTCTAAGTTTGAAGAATGAAACCAATAATGAGTACCATTTATTGGGAGCCTGTAGTATGCTACACTAGGCTAAGCTCTTTATAGACATTATCTCTAAAATATGTCTCATCACTCCTATGTTATAGAGGGGAAAACTGGGGCCTAGGGAGGTTATATAACTTATCTAAGGTCAACCTACTAGTATGGGATGAAATAAGATTCCAAGTCTAGGTCTAACACCAAAGCCCTGTTCTCCCCTACCTCAACCATGCTGCTCCTACAAAGCCAACAGGAATTAAAGAAGAAATAAAATGGTCGGGATTTATAAATGATGAACCACTATGAAAGCCACTGTTGTGAACTTTAAAAGGGGGAAAGAGAGCCAGTTGAACACTGGTTAGGGAATACTTTTACAATGAATACATTTCTCTGCTTATTTTTCGTGTTGTCCCAAAACAAGAGAACAAAGGGTCAGTCCAAGTTCATGGCAGGTAAATTTAGAAAAAAAATAAAGAAAACATTTTTTGCCCCCCACGCATGGAGCCCCCGTATGGAATTCCATATTTGCAGCGTCAAATTTCAGAGCTGTAGTTTTTAAAGGCATTTGGTTTGATTTAATGCATAACAACAGTGCTGGCTGTTGACTGGGCAAAGATTAGAGCAACCAAATCATCCGCTTCAGGGCTTCTGCTGATTTCTGCAGAGGCCAAGAGGCAATTTTCTTCTCTCTCCTACTTTCACCGTCTGCAGCAGAACCCAAGAATCCAGGGGTCCTCCCACTGTCGTCTGGAGCTCCAGGCTCCCAGCATGACCAGTGTGTCACTGACAACCCATCTAACCAAGGCAGAAAGTCTCAGTCCCCACAGAAGCAGCTAATCCAGTCATTGAAGGGTTACCCAGGCCAAATTCCCAGTCACAAAGTGGAAACAGAGCAGAGTCTTTGTTTATTGATTTGCCTAGGACCCTCTGACTGGCAAAGGAAGAACAAAATATCCTGCACAAAATAAATGTTCGATTTCTTTTATGTAAACAAGATAGAGACCAACTTGGCTGTACAAAGCAATTCTTTGCATGTAAAGCAAAAAATAGCTCCCTGGAGGAGAAAGGAACCCAAGCCCCACTCAACTGTCCCTCCTCTCCACCCTTCCCCCAGCCATTTTCAGTTACCACTGCTTTTCTGCCAATGAATGTCTTATTCAGGGTCCCTGTGCGGGAGTCACTGCAGGCAATGAGCTCACCCCCACTCCACCACCCTATCCAAAATGTTTTCTGATCAAGATAAAGGCTATGGGGTCTATGCTGAAAGTCAGTATTATTGCAAATTATCTCCATAAAAAGGAAAAACTTTTGTCCAAAACTCTCAGTCTCCTATTTCTTTCTGTGGGGCTCTGACCAGTCCCAAACCACTTTTATGTGGGTTTAAAAGTGGACTAAAGGGAGACCTAAAAAAAAATCTGAATTTTTTTTTTTTTTTGCCAAATACCCAGATGGTAGGTGGAAATTTGGATACAAATCCCTCAAACAAGGGTCTTGAAAACTTAGTTCACCTTTTGGGACCAAGAAAGTTAATCCTAAATCCTTGTTCTATCTTTATTCATGCCAAACTCTAGTGACTTAAGCAAAACATCTGCCAACTTGGATCACATGATTCGGCCTCATTAGCCAATATATCTATGGATAGGAACATTTTAAGGAAAACAAGAATCTAGCTGAACCTTCACCCAAAACTTAACGCCAACACAAACGAAGACACTCAGATTCCAGAAGACCTGATTTCCTGTGGAAAATGAGGCTGCTTTCGTTTTGATATAGGTCCCATTTTCTTACTGTGTTCAAAATGAAGCCTGGATAAATCTCTCCAGAAAACCTAGTTCCCTTACAGCCCAGTGACGCCAAGCCAACTGGCCATTAGATACTGGGGGAGAGGGTATTTGTAATGTTTCTAAAGCTTCAAGTGTTAGGGAGGCATTTAGGCTCACAAAGTTCCCACATTTGTTGCGGTACTCAGTGAATGCAAATAAGATATAAAAAGGAATTTTTACACTGGATACCTGGATACTTCTCCAGCTGAGAATCCAAATTCTAGGGGGAAGGCCCTGAGAGCACAGGGATGTCCACTGACTAATGATACCGATGTAAGAACACTTTTCCTGGATTTACTCACTAAGTCCATGAAAAATCCTCCACAAGAACACGTGGAGTGCTCGTAAAAACCCAACTGAGACCATGGTAGTGTCAATACCGTCTTTCCTTCCTGATTGCTTATGGTTTCATCACTTGGTAAGGAACACTCCAGGAACTGAGTGGCCTGGTTATTATACAAGATGGGAGGGGAGAGAGGCACACCCTCACTACATAATCCTGCCCTTTCCCAACCGTCCTGGTGCTCAGGGGAGAGCTCTTGGGTGTGAAAAGAAGCAGAAGTAAGGAACAAATGAACAAATGAGCAAGTCTTATAGGTTCACATGCAAATTCCTGGTAACCCACCCATATAGATCCCTCAGGCCTTGAGTGAACTTGTAGCAACTCAATTTTTCTATCTGGGAGTGAGATTAACCTAATAGAATGAGCAACAAGAGCTATCAACAGAAATGTGTGCTGTTTACTAACTTGTTCCCATAGTCTGCCTCATTCCACAAAGGATTTGAGGTGCAATGACTTCATTCTCAAAGTCCTGGATGAAGCTCTTCATATTGGTTACCTTGACTCAAATAGAGGATCCAAAAAACAAGGGACAAAATTAGGGAAGCAATCATCCCCAACATGTCCACAGGCCCCACCTAGCTGCAAGTCTCCAGGGAGAAAATGCTCTGGTGGTTAAGAGTATTCTGTTTTGGCATTTCTGCCCTAGTACAAACTGTATCTACTATAGACTGGTGCTTCTTTTCATTCACTGTGATGTCTGCCTTGTTATCCACAAATTATCTGCAAGTTCACTCAAGGTTCACCAACGGGGAATGAGCTATGGTACCATGGGCATGGGAGGGGGGAATTATTATCAAGGAACATATGGCATCCACCCATTTCCTATCAAAAAGCAACAAATCTCTAAGGCAATTCTTAGGAGAGAGGCCAATTTGAATTAGAAAAGAGTCAGAACTTCAGACTTTAAAAAAATAGACTTTATTTTTTAGAGCAGTTTTAGGTTCACAGCAAAATTGAGCAGGAAGTGCAGAGTTTCCATGTACCTCCTGTCCCCATGCATGCACAGCCTCCTCCATATCAACATCCCCCCCACAAAGTGGTATATTTGTTCAATGGATGAACCTACATTGACACATCATAATCACCCAAGGTCTATAGTTTACATTACAGTTCACTCTTGGTGGTGTACATTCTATGGGTTTTGACAAATGTATAATGACATGTGTCTACCATTACAGTATCACACAGAATAATTTCACTGCCCCCAAATCCTCTGTGCTCCACCTATTCATCCCTCCCTCCCCAGTAACCCCTGGCAACCACTGATCTTTTCCTGTCTCCATAGTTTTGCCTTTTCCAGAATGTCATATAGTTGGAATCATACGGTATGCAGCCTTTTCAGATGGGCTTGTTTCACTGAGTAATATGCATTTAAGTTTCCTCCATATCTTTTCATGGCTTGATAGCTCATTTCTTTTTAGCACTGAATAACACTCCATTGTCTGGATGTCTCTATTGTCTGACCACAGTTTAGTTATTCATTCACCTACTGAAGGACATCTTGGTTGCTTCCAACTTTTAGCAGCTGTGAATAAAGTTGTTATAAACATCTGTGTACAAGTTTTTGTGTGGACATAAATTATCAATTCATTTGAGTAAATACCAAGGTGTGCAATCGCTGGATTGTATAGTTAAGAGTGTGTTTAGCTTTGTAAGAAACTGCCAAACTGTCTTTCAAAGGGGCTGTATCATTTTGCATTCCCACCAGCAGTGAATGATAATTCCTGTTGCTGCACATACTCAGCACCGTTTGGTGTTGTCAGTGTTTTGGATTTAGGCCATTCTAATAGGTGTGTGGTGGTATCTCATTGTTGTTTTTAGATTTTTTTTTTTTTTTTTTAGTATGAGTTACATTTTCATTTCAAAGCCATCCACTGATGCAAACTCAATTAACCAAGAGAAGTTGATATTTAATGAAGATGGATACACTCTATGCCCGGGAACAGCACTAGACACTCCTTATTCCTATTTTACAGACAATAAAACAGAAGTTCAGAGATGTCAGGTAATTTTCCAGGCCATATAAGTCAAGAGGTGAGGCCTGGCCTTGTACCCATGTCTATCTTTCTCTAAAGTCCATGTTCTTCCCACTACTATACCATATTGACCAAAGAAGAAGGAAAAGTGAATATTTATGGAGTGTTCACATGGGCAGACCAGGCCTTATGTGTTCAAAATCTTAAATACATTCTTTCATTTAATCTTCACAAAAAAGCTAAAAGTGGCATTAATGTCCTCATCTACAGTGGGTGAAGATGGTGATGCTCAGAAAAGTTAAGTTCTTCCTGGGCATGGCATTAACCACTTGGTTGTTAGACCATGGAGGAGGACAGGAGGTGGGGGTTGCACGGATGGGACTAGGGTGCAGAGATGGTGAGATGGAGGCCCTCGGGGGGCTCCTGGAAGAGAGGATTTACCAACCAGTCTGGAAGGATGTCAACATGTTAATCTGTATAGCCACATCAGCCAATGCTAACTCTGAGAGGACCTAACAGCATTTGCTGATGGATTGGACATGGCAAGGTGATGGGCAGAAAAGAGAAGAATAAGATGAATCAAAGATGTCAGCTTGAGCAGTTGGGTGGTGATGCCATTTCTCAAGACAGGAAAGACTGCAAGAAAAGTGATTTGAGGCAGGAAATCAGAGTTCCAAGGCTATGCAGTTAGTTAATGGTGCCAATTATGCTGATTTCAGAACTAAGTCAGAGACACAAAGTTGCAAAGAAGAATAAGACATCATTCCAGGTCTCACAGCACCAATACAGCCAACAGTCACACCCCAAGGAGCTATAATACAAGACAGAACATGAGAAGTAGAACTTGAAGGCTTTCCTAAATCTCTTAGTTTTCTATATACTTATTGACCAATTAAGCAACCATCCAAATCAATGCTGCACCATAAACCTTAAAATTGAAATCCCAACCTCAAGTCCAGTCCTACAGTAGGAGAAAGAATACAGAGAGAGCCCCAGGGAGGCCCAGGGAAAGATGGCCTCCCACACTTGAGCATCTTGTTTGCTTGATATAGCCTCAAATTGCATGAGAGTCATTTGTCATTAACCATCTGCTCCACAAGCTTTTCTTAGTCTATATGGCAGGAAGGGAGGGAATGTGGTCTAGTGTTTTGTGTCCCAGGTTTCTGGCTCTGCTGCAAACTTGATGAGTGGCCTTGGGTAAGACATGGAACCTCACTTAAATGTGAATCTATAGTTGTCTGCCTTTTTGGAGGAGCATAAAAAGAATGAGAACATGCCACACCACTCCACAAGATTTCAACAACCCCAAACAGCAATGTAGAGGGTCGTGCCGAACCTGGACGTTACACAGGAGAACAGAGTCATCCCCTCATTTAGAAGTGGCCTGAAAACTCTCTAGGGCATGTCTGAAGAACCATTGAGGCACCCCACACATCTATGCAGTCAGTCTCTAAATGAGCCCAGAAAATTTTTCTACAAGTACAAAGGTAGCAGTGGTGGGGAAAAAGCTTTGCCAATTACTGGCTATGTAGGAAAGGTGGTTATTACAGAGAATTTAGAGATCGATTTAATCAGGGGCAAGGAATAGCCTTGGAAATACTTAGTAGAGAGCACTGTTTAATGATGGTAATGTGACTCTACCGAGTGGCTGTCACAGTGAAAGACACTCTCTTCTCCAATTCTCCTTACAACCCCCAGGCAGGGAAAGACTGTACTCCTATTTAATATATGAGGAGAAGGGAGTTCAGGAACTCACCAGAGGTCAAACAGCAAGCAGAAGAGCCAACAGGTGAACACCAAGCTGTCCAACATCAGGTCCAGCCACATTTCTAGTAGCCCACATTGCAGAAGGCAGATAATGTTTACCTAAACTACTTTTCCTCAAGGATCAAATTCACTTGCCCTCTGAGGACCTTCGCTGTGAAGGGAAGCCTGCATTAGGTGATCTCTGAGGACCCCGTGAACTCAAGCACTGCCAGAGGCTTAATATAATTTTTAAGCCAAGATGAGGCTGGTTTCACAAAACAGCTTAGGAGGAGAAAGGTAGTGCCATGATTTTCCAGTTTCAAAAATGGATCTGTACCAAGCCCACCACTTGTTGTTCTCCAAACACATCCCACATCCTGAGAGACACATTTATAACTAAACAAAAAATGAAGGTTGATGATCATGCCACAAGAAAAAGCAGGGAATAAACCATTTTTCCAAACTTAACAAGGTTATCTTTCCTCTTTGAAAGTATTCTTTTCAAAATGCTGGCCACTACGTACCAAACAGAGAAATTCAATCCAAGGCAAGGGATGAGGAATGGGTTGGGTGCCCCACAATCTCTGTGTTCTGCCCTCCTGTGAAGTGTAGGAGCTAAAGTCTCACTAACCCCCCAAAGGCAAGGTGATGCCAGGAGTGTTGGTGGTAAAAATTTAAATTCAGTGTTGACAGACCATTTAATCTGTACCAGGGAGCATGCTAAATTTAAGGAAAAAAGATGGCCAAGATATGGTCCTTGCCCTAAGAGATGCCTAAGAGCTTGTCTGGAAATCTTCGATTCTGCTTCTATCATAACATACATGACTAATGACTTTCATATCCTTGGCACACTAAGATAAATGACCGCAATGCTCAGTTATACCTAATTCGGATTCTGAAGCTGAGCTTCCATCCCTCTCACTTACTCGTTCTTGCTCTCTCACGCGCGCGCGCTCTCATAGTTACCTAATGTTTAAATAAGAAAGGCAAAGCCAGCGGATCTCACTCACAGTATGGGTGACCTAGCGATGATGATCTTGGCTTTCTTTAACTCATAATAAAGAAGGAACATGTTTGAAGATGTGTGTACTTTAATATGAGATATGTGCGACTAGCAACCACCAACTAGTGTATTGACTCAGCAGTACACTGAACACAACGTGAGCCTGAGAATCACGGTCTTGTGGGAAGTGAGGCTCAAGTTCAGGCTGCCGCATCCTGCTGTGCAGGTTGTGAACTGCATGACTCCAGAGGGCGCCATTCACGTAATCTATGATGTGAATGCTGCCCCCTGGAGTTGTGTAATGAAATAAGCCTGCCCAGATTGGAGTTTGGAATCAGTCTGGAACTTCCTACACACCCTGTTTGACCGGGTTAAGCTTCCACCTCACAGTCTTCCCTCTGGCCAAACTAGACAGACTTTTCTATACAAGGGAGTCCCCTAACCTGACTTCTGACTTCGTGGAAAAGAAGAGAAAAGCAGGAATGTGGTTTTCATTCTAATTAGCCTTTAGGACAACTTGGTTTCTCATGAACCTGGGACCTTTAATATACAGGATAGTCCAACTAGAGAAGGGAGAACTAAAGGTGAGATGATGTATCTCCATCCCATTGTTTTCTGTTGTGAAAGGAAGACAGTTCCCAAAACCTAGGACCAATCACCTGGGAATGACCTGAGCACTTGCAAAGCGCCTAGCAGTTGGAGCCATGGGAGCTCTGAAGTGGGGCGGTGCCAGAGTCCCATTCTAGGTTCAGGAAGTAGCCCCAATTCTGCTCTAGTAGCAGTGGGTGATCTGGGTAATAGTCAGTTCCAAGAGGCTGAGAGGGATGCAGGATCTTTTGACTTTGTCAGAGGCTCTCCTATTCGTTAAACCTCCTTTAAAGACACTGTGTTAAGAGGGTTTATGAGTGGGGTACATTGTGTTGTCCTGTGAGAATGCCTCCCACTCCCCCCATAAAGAAGCCCAGAAGTTTTGTGGCCACCTCCTTAATATATCTTCATTGGAGTTTCCACAAGGAAAAAGGCTGTTAGAAGTAAGTGCTGCTCCCTCCCTAAGAAAACTTCCCGGTCGTCATGGCTGCTTCCATTCCCAGCCCCCAAGCTGCTCCAAAGTTATTTCAAGATGGCAGCAGCAGAAAGATGGATTAGCTCTGTCAACAGGGAGTCCTAAAGTTCTGCCATTCACTGAGCAAAGAAACGTGTGCCTGCCATGGGCGGCTGATAAGGGAAGTGGACACAGGATAAACTTCAGCCCAGCCAGCTGACAAAGCTCAAACACAGCCTTTGAAAAAACAGCAACTCCTAGGCCTCTGCTTAGTGAAGGCAAAGACTGTGGGCTTTGTTTGATTACCAGGCTATTACCGTCAGCAGGAAGCTTGCAGTTCTGAGCTGCTGCTGCTGCTGCTGCTGCTACAGAGACAACAGGACCCAAAAGTGTATTTTACAGGACAGTTTCCCAGTAGGAAAGTTGCCACAAAAATCGTCTTTTACCTCCAGTGCCCCACCTCCCTGCCCCTCGTCTCCATGGCATAAACCTTTCCATTCTGATTCATTTTAATGAGCAGATCACGATTTGTAAGCAATGGACTTCCTAATGCATATTTCAGAACTGGATAACCACTAACACTTATTGGAGAATTGAGTATGTGCTTAATAAGAATAGTAAAAGTTTTACATGCATTCACAATGCTCCAGTGTAATGAGCACAACATTTGATAGATGAAGAAATTGAGGTGCAATGAGGTGAGGTGCGTTGCCTAAGGTCACACAGCTGGTAGGTGGTAGCTCTGGGATTTGACTGCCAGCCAGATGGGTCTGATTCCAAGGCAGAATCCTCTTCTATTCAGTGCACTGCCTCTCTTACCCCTTCTTACTCTAAGGAAAGAGGTCATACTGAGAGAAATTTCAGAGCTTGCAAAAGCTTTGGAACCCTGGCCCAGATTACAGGTTTGGAGAATCACAAGCTGTGCATGCTGCAGTGCAATAAAATAATAACCATGACACTAATAATAACCATAACTCCTTTTGGGAGTCCCTTGTGTTTGTGCTTGTCCCCTTTCAAAAGATTGTCCACTTTGCTTGTTCCTGTCTTATCTTGGTTAATCGAGTTATATTTTACTTTTCTCTGGCTCCTATAAAGATCCTCTTGAAACCCTCCCCAGCTAGATAAACCTCCCAGGGTTCTTTCTCCTTGCCATTAGTCACAATTTCCTAATGCTGTGTCTCTTCCAGGAAGACAAAGAAGCAGCTCCAAATGCAAGTGATTAGCTTTTGCGTGGGGCTTTGACACAGAGTTTTGGTCATTTACAAAGGCAAACACACAGCTGGTTCAAGAGCAGCTCCTTGTCATTTTCCATCACTGGAAAAATGGAAGTCTCAGAAATGAGTTGCTTCAAAACAGCTCGTCCCTTAACTTCTCCGGGGATAAGTAGGCAGACGTCTGAAGCCAGTCATTGGGTCTCCACACCGTTCGGGTCCATCTAGGAGCTCACCTCATCAAAGCAATGTGCACATTGTTGAGTGCTGTTTTCTAAAAAGCACTGATGATCCGTTAGGACCAATCATCCCACCACACAAGGATTCACAACGAGACATGTTATTCCTGTGCCATTTCTTTAACAAACATTCCCCTCGTTGCAACGCAAGGTCCAGAGCCGGAATACAAAACTGCACTGAAAACTGTTATCAGAGAACAGTTTTGAACTGGATTTAAGTACATTTCTCAAGTGGCCATTATTTTCTAACAGGCCTGGAAACACTTTATTTTTATTAATAGCTCTCTATTTATCTCTCTGGGATTTAAATACCTTATTTATGTATGCCTTCATTCAACAAACATTTCATTGAACCTTGCAAGACAATAGGGACGCCAAGATACTACACTGAAGACTGTTGAGGAGTTCACTGCCCCATGGGGATGATGTATATTGTATTGGGAAGGACTAGCTAGGTTATGCTGCAGTAACAAACATCACCAACATCTTGTTGGCCAAAATTAGTTGGTTCTTGCTCATGTTACATGTCCATCTGGGTCAATAGGAGCCTAGGGTGATGGAGCAGTCACCATTTTTAACATTGCCAGTCACCATACTAGAAGAAAAATGATATCTGAAGAGTCTTGCACCAGCAATAAAATGTTCATCTCTTCTGCTCTCAATTCATTGTCCAGAACTAGACATTGGTCCCACCTAATCACAAAGAAACCAAGAAGGGCAATTCTACCTTACGACTAGATTGGGGAAGACCCAGAAACGTTTGAAGAATAGCCCTAATGAATAACACACACATGTTAGTAGATAATTGTGATAGTGTGAAAAGTGCTACAACAGAGAAATGGAAAAAAAGGGAGCAATAAACTAACAAACTTCATGAAATAATTACAAAAGCTTCCCATAAGAGGTGGCATTTATATTTATTTTTAAGAGAATTATTGAAAAATGAAAACGTGTTTTTCTGGGGAGCAAGGATATGAGCCTTCTAGGAGAAAGAGTTTTGCAAAGGCAGAGAACACGAAAACACTTTACATTTAAAGGGAGTGGAGGGAAATTCAGTGTAGCTAAAGCACCCATGTGGGTGGGGTAGGGAGGAGAGGTGGCAGAGGGCAAGGGGCCAGTTGTGAAGGGCGTCTGCCTTTCTGGGAGTTTGGCTTCACCCCGTAGACAACAGGAGATAACAGGGATTGTCCTACAGGGGAGATTCATGCTGTGGAATGTCAGGAGTGAGTGTGTTTGTTTGCCTTGAAGGAAGATAACAGAGAGAGGAAGCATGGATAAAGACCCGGAATGAAGAGGGAGCTCGTTAGGGAGATGTGCTGTAGTCCAGGTGAGAGATAGTGAGCCTGGCCTCAGGCGCTGCCCAAGTCTGAGATTTAAGAGTCATTTCTGAAAAAGAATGGATAAAACCTCAATGTTTTATCATTAAAAACATTAATATTTTTAATTAAAGGAGGGCTGATGACAGGAGAACCTTCAAGACCACTTTAAGCCTGCTAGTTTAAGAAACGAGGTAAATGCTTACAACATCCCTAAAACAGGGATCACAACTGGAGGATGAAGAGGTTCAAGGCAGGAAGATGATGAGCTCAGATTTGAACATGTTGAATTTGAAGTGCCCGTGGAGACTCAGATGGAGACGTCCTGGCAATATAGGGCCCAGGAGTCTAAATTCATTAGGTGATATGAATTTGGGATGGATATAATTTGTAATTAATGCATGTAATTAATGCAGCTGAGCTTGTTGATACAGTGTCTCATAGAGAAAACAGAAGGGATAAATGCAAATATGTAGAAACATTCTGAAGTAAACTTTGTTGGTCACCACATTTTGAAAAATATATACATATGACAAAAGCTCAGAGGTAAAGAATTTGGGAATACCTCATCCATCCAAGTGCCCTGAGAAAATTACTTCCAAAATTTAAGTTAATCATCTACCCCCATTGAAGCAAAAAAAAGTTCTTGTCTTTGGAAATGCAGATAATTTAGCACAAGCAGATTATATATTTCAGTCAGACCTGATTTGATGTTTAACCTGAGGAAAGAATTTTGAAACTGAACTTTTAATGACAATTATAACTAATCAATGCTATTTTTCAAGTGACTAATCAAGTTTTCAGGGTTTCTGCAAATTTGGGTGGCCAGCCATAGGAATTTTCATTAAACTGGGGCTTTTTTCTTTTAATTTTTAATTAAATTGGCCTAAGTCAGCAATCAAGGTTTCCACATTACTGTGTAATGTATAGGGTAGCAAGTACACTGGGCTCCCACCAGCTCCAAAAAAGATCATTTAGAAGGCTAGAGGGAGAAATCCGAACTCTCATTGTCAGCCTTCCAAGAGATAAACAGAACATTATACATCGTTCTGAGGCAACGGAATCAGGGTTTTTAAATAAATCATATTAATATGTGAATAAGACAAGCATTATTCTCTTCTTTCAAAATCTAATAGAGCTTTTGTTTTTGCCAAGTAGGTGGGTGACTGCTGAGCTGTGGGGCTGGGGAACACATCATGGACTTTCTGGTCTTGCCTCTCACATGCATGTTGGGGTCACACCCACTCTCCAAGTGGCTAACTGGGACTCATGGGGTCAGTCCACTCTGGCAGGCAAGCTCAGACACTTTCTGGTGGCAAGCTACCCCTTATGGCCAAATTTCTTCTGAGGTGCAGACCATCCAGGAATTGGTAACAATCCACACATTTGCGGGAAGTGAGAGTAAAGAACAGACAGGTTAGATTCTGCGAGGCTCTTTCTAAGTTTAATTTTTTCCTAAGTCCAAGTGACTGAGAGAGATTCAAGCTTTTATTCTCCACACGTGGGCCCCGACACAATGACGTGTGAGTCTGTCTTTTTGCATTTTAAAAACTAAACATACTTTTCTCTTCCTTGCTAATCTATGTTCTGAAAAGCAATTGCTTTCAAACTTTTGGGGCCTGACTCATGTTAAGAAATACACACAAATATCACTAAAACAAAAGTTTCACAAAACAACGATTTGTCCTTACAACGTGCGACACAGCCTGATGTTTCCCAGTCTGTTCTATTTCGTTGGAAAAGGTCTGCTTGTGTCATTTTAAATGAATCAAGACCCACTGATTGATTTTGACCCACAGTTTGGTAAATACTGCTGTACAGTAGCCTTTCCTTAAAATATACATTTAAATCTATGTTGAAAAAAGCAAATAACATTGGTAAAGCTTGACGCCCTCAACAAGTACATGGAACTATTGAGTCTCTGAGGTAATCTATTGAGGGTCAACTATCTCCCGTTCCACCTGGACGTTGAGCCGATTCCTGTGGGCCTCAACTCTGTGGAACCATCTGCTGCTTTTGACCAGCATGCTCATCACTAGCATGTTTACCATGTTTGGGCTTTACCTTCTCAAACAAATTCTCACCGTTTTTGACTTAACTTTCTGCTAAGAAGCACTTGCCTTGGCTGATCCTAGACCAGCACTATCCAATGGAACTTTTTGTGGGGACAGAAAAGTTCTATGTCTGCACTGTCCAACATGGTGGCCCTAAGCCACTAAGGTGTGGTGAGTCAAATTGAGGAAGTGAATTTTAAATTTTATTTAATTTCAATTATTTGAACTTAAATAGCCACATGTAGCTGGTAATTACCATATTAAATAGTGCCAGCTCTAGATTAACCCTCAAAATACATTTCCATTTCTTCAGTATATGCCTTCCCCTCTTACTGCTTATGGTTGATTGAATTGGCATCACATTGACATTGAACTCTTCACACATTGTCTGGTTCATTCTTGGTCCTTTAAAATCATGTTTATGGACAAATGATTCAACTCCTGCATACTCATTTTCCTGCCATTTTCATTTTGCAAAATGAGTTTTTCTTTGTTTTTTCCTCTTATTTTTATCATAGCCTCATCTTCCTAGACCTTTCAACATCCTATCCATTTTTGCAAGATGATTTGATGCTTTTTTTAATTTAAAAAAACCTAAAAACTAATCACAGACTCAGTAAGCATTTTACAGACTGGTAAACAAGAGGTGGTTGAGACTGAAGTGACTGATCCCAATGCCCTTTGGTGGTGTTGGGTGGAGTGGACTTGTTTTAGCTCTGGATTGTAACTTTTCTGCATCTATACATTAGATATATACATATTTTGTATCTGAAATTGGAGAGCATATAAGTAGAGAAACTCCTCTACTTGAACAGAGTAGTATGATGGGGAATAAAAAAAAAT
Source organism: Tapirus indicus (assembly GCA_031878705.1). Lineage (NCBI taxonomy): Eukaryota > Metazoa > Chordata > Mammalia > Perissodactyla > Tapiridae > Tapirus > Tapirus indicus. Next base: position 126,847,891 of record CM062917.1, on the reverse strand, counting down.
TTAAGACAATTTCTGCCTTCTAGAGAGCTTTTGATTGAGGGAGATAGATAAACATAGGTAGAAGTAACTTCACTCTGAGGCAGACTCATCATGAGATGACACATGAGAAAGGTATAATATTATTTAAGAGGGTGTTAGAGAAGGAAGAGTTCTGAGCTGGGAACAGAGGTGTAGAGGGCTTCATAGAAGAGATGCTTCTTAGGATGGGTCTTACAGATTGGCACATATAAGGATTTGAAACAAGGAAGAGCATTCCGGGCTGGAAAACATAGCTAAGGGAGCATTATAGAGCTTGAGAGTATGGCACGTTCAAAGAAATCTAAATTATCTACAATCTCAATGTCTGATGTGTCTAACTGGGCTTGCATTTTAGGAAGATGCATTCATCAAGAAATATTTACTTTGGACAGTAAGATAAAAATAATTGGTCAGAGTAAAGTAAGACTAGAGTAGAGAGATCAGCTCCTGGAGTGACGAGATAATGCAAGTGAGAGATAACAAGCCTCTAAACAAGAAAGTGGCAAACTACGTCCCATGGGCTAAATCAGACCAGAAGTCTGTTTTTGTAAATGAAATTTTATTGGAACACAGTCATGCCTACTCATTTACCTATGTCTGTGGCTACTTTTATGCTATAAGGGCAGAGTTGAGTTGTTGCAACAAAGATGGTATGACTCGGAAAGCCTAAAATATTTACTGTATGATATTTTCAAAAAAGAACTTGCCTACTTGTGTCTAAACCAGAGCAGTGGGAGTGGAAAGGGTGGAATGCATACTAGGGAAATGATGGCAGCGAAATCCACAGGATTCAGAGACAGATGGCACAAAAGGATTGATTTACAAGGGAGGTTTAATTCAAGATGTCTTTAGGATCTGTAGCCTGGGAGACATAAAGGAAAGCAATTCCATTAACTGAAACTGAGATGGGGATGAAAAGAAGACAGGCTAGGAAAACAGGTAAGAAGTTACATGTTAGATGTGTTGTGTTTGAGGCACCTGTGGCACACTCACATGAAGATGAACGTACTCATCTCTGGAGCCAAGGAGAGAGGCCACGACTGGAGATGTAGATTTGGGAGTTATAGGCCTAGAGTTGAGAAATGGTGAGAAGAAGATGGCCCAGAGAGAGAGGAAAGGAGAGAATAAGAAAATGTTGAAATCCTGGAGGACATGTCTGTTTAAGCAACAGACAGAGACAAGAGAACCAGTGAAGAATTCAACAGAAAGTTACAAGGAATTCCGTGGCATTATGGAACTAACAGGAGGCAAAATAAAACAAGGGAGAGAGGATGGCCATCAGAGTCAAAAGCTGTCCTAAGTGTCAGACAGAATGAGGATGTTTTGGAGGAGGTGACTGCACACGTCAGAACATCATTGTTGGTATTTGGGGACCGAATCCAAGGAATGAACAGAAGGAGAACAAATTGTGACAGCAAATGAAGACTAATCCTTTGAGATCTTTAGCTATTGAGAAAAGATGAAGACCAGCTGGAAGCTGGAAGGGGAAGCAGGTCTTTCTTGAGGAGAGGAGAGCTTTGGGTAAGCTTATTTTACACAAATGTCAATAGACTCTGGTATGAGGATATTTCCCAGATTTTGGACAGTTTACAAATTGCTCAGATGTCTTTGTTTGCTTCCTTTGGAACATACATCACTGTATGGTCTGAAAGGTTGATGCTTCTGGAACCCAAGCACAAGCTAAATGAAATGTTCCTTCTCACTTAGCCTGAAAATCTTAAGTTCTCTAAAAGGAATCAAGGCCTTTTTAAGATCTTCATACAGAGATCTTCACATCAAGAGCTTCATATCCTTTGAGTTCCAAAGCTGGAAAAAGCCATGAAAAAATCTACAAAATAGTTGAGAACTGTTGGTTTAAACCCAACACTTGCAGTTCCAGACCTGGAAGTTTTTAGTTTCTATCCACTCCCTCTAAGGTAAAGCTGTCTGAATGTTAAATTGATGATTCAAAGGCAACACCAGAGGAAGAGGTACATTCCTGAGGGCTGGAACCCTGGGGCCTATAAAGGTGAGTCTGGGGGCAAACCTTCTGGGTTTATAGAGAGGGATGTTCCACTGAGGAGGCCAAAGACTCCAGATAATATACATAGACCTATACTATCTATATATGGAGATACTATATAATAGACCTGGGGGTCTGTTTTGCTCCCCAGGGGACATTTGGCAATGTCTGGAGACATTTTCGGTTGTGACAACTGGACATGGGGTGCTACTGGCATCTAGTGGGTAGAGATCAGGGATGCTGCTAAACATCCTATAAGGTACAGCGACAGCCCCTACAACAAAGAATTATCTGGCCCACATTGTTAATAGTTCTATCCAATGTGCTCTGAGCCACCTGTTCGATTGGAAAAAGTGTCATACATTAATTCACACTAAAATATAAAGACTGATATTGCATTAACATGTCATTTTTGCTGGTGGGCATGGGGGTGGGTGACCTTTACCATTGTAGGTACTTCTGGTTGCCTATCCAAAATCCATCCCCCACTCCCTTTTTCCTAAACAAACCCTCTATTTAGTTCAAGAAACCATCCATCCCCAGCCACGAAGGATAAATCATATGTGGCATTACAGGCTTAAGGGTAGGCATGTAAGCTGGATTGGCCCAATCAAACTAAAGGATTGGGGGAGTGGTGCTGATAAATGTTTAACAATGAGGTGTCCAGGGAAGAATATATTCATACACACACACTTATATGTATGAATGGATAGATACACATACATTTATTATAAATTTTTACTGATCTAATGGATGTATAGAACCCAATATACAAATGAAATAAAACATGCAATGTCCTTTATTGTAAATTTCATGCAGTCAATTGATTTTCACCAAATAATTTTATTGGCTTTTGCTATTCTTGCATCTATAGCCAATCTATGGTTATAATTGACAAATGAGTGTAATACTGACAGGAATTTTGGCTGCTTTTGTTTATGTTAACAAGTAAAACAATGAAGATATATGATCAGAACTTGACTTATTTGTCAATGATGTGACTGACTTTTTTGCTGAAGCAGGTAATACTGGAAGAATATGTCCTCAAGTTTTTGTACTGTTGACAATGTAACAGCTTTAGAACAACACATTTTAAAGCTTAATCTGCATTATTTACATTTCTCCATCACTTTCTTAAGTTAGACAATGAAAAAACAATAAATCAAGACCCAATTTATAGCATTTGCCCATTTCTGTGCTGTAAATACTCCAATCATGGCCAATTTCAAGACATCAATGTGGGGCTGGAGAGGGAAGTGCATAGCACACCATTATATAGCATCACCATCATACAGATATGGTAGATGGAAGTCATGTCAAAGTCATAGATCATAGTAAAATAATTAGGGAGTGATGAGTTTTGAATATTCATTATCTTTATTTTTAATGCAATTCATTTCATTTTAAGTTTATATAATTTAATTTTTAATAACAGCTCTGTTTAACAACCAACTTGTAAAATTCGACAATCAGATCTCCAGCACGTGATTAACTGGGGGAGAGGTTTTCTCTTTCCTTTCACAGGGTATGAATAAGGAAGCACATGGGCCCGATTTCCACTGGCAGCCATTATAACCAGGAGAAGATCCAGCCTTCGACTGAGGCCAGTGGTAAGGAAAACAAAATGGAGAGACAGAAAAATCCTGAGTTTCTGATGCCATCACGCAGTTAGTGATGCAACTGTGCCTGGAATCCACCCCACCACCAATCGTCGGTTCCTGGCAAAATCACTGATGCCCTTACTGTTCACACCAGCTCGTATCATGGTTTTATAGTGTTTGCAACCAAGACCATTCCAATCAATATAGTTTTTTGTTTTTATTTTTGTTTTTTAGGAAACAATGGCTTAATATAGAAGTTATAGTTATAGAAGTTATAGAAGTTTAGGCCTTTTAAGTTGGAGAGAGTATTCTTAGAAACTTTCGGAAGCCAGGAGAGAGACTTGGCTTAGTTTGTCTTCTTTATTCTTTATTCTTTTTTCCTGCCCTCCTGCCCATGCCAGCCTTCCCTTCGAAATTCAGTTCACTCAGTTCCTTGTCTTTGAAGGCTTCTCTGAATTCTTCCTCTTCCATTCCCCAAAACAAAGTAGATTCTCTCCCTTGATGCCCTTGGTGTACGTAAATTGCACACCGTGCTGCATTTTTTTACGTGTCTGTAAGACACCCAGCTTCCTGGGGCCAGGTTGTTACACCATTTTCCCTATATCTCCAGTGCCCAGCACATTGAAAGTGCTCAATAAGGGTGTTCAGACTGAACTGTGTCCCCTCAAAGTTCGTATGTTGCAGCCCTAACCCCCAATGGGACTGTACTTGGAGATAGGGACTTTAAAGAGGTAATTAAGGCTAATTGAGGTCATAAGGGTGGGGCCTAATCCAATAGGACTGGTGTCCTTATAAGAGGAAGAAGAGACACTAGGGATGATTGCACGGAGGAAAGGCCACATGAGGACACAGCCAGAAAGTGGCCAGCTGCAAGCCAAGGAGAGAGACTTCAGAAGAAACAAACTTGTTGGCACCTTGATCTTGGACTTCCAGCCTCCAGAACTGTGAGAAAATACATTTCGGTTGCTTAAGCCTCCCAGTCTGTGGTATTTTGTTATGATAACCTGAGCAAACTAACACAAAAGGAGTGTTGGATGAATGAATGAGTGTCCTTTAAGAAAGATAGTTCACACATACATTACTCTACTGCTATTAAGCACTGATTTGCTTTCACTACTCCAAGAGTATGATTTCACCAAAACTCTAACAAATTAATTTAATTTTATCTTGGTTAAGAAAACAGCAAAACAGCATATCTCTCTGCCATGGAAAACATGAAGATATTTTCTGCATAAGTCCTTCCATACTCCTAATTTCTGACTTTTTCTCTTTTAGGTTTGTTTTAAACAGAGAATGATGAACCAGTGGAGACCTGGGAACTATACACATAAAGGAAATATGACCAAAGAAAGAGGCCACTTTCATCTCCCATGAAAGCCAGGCTGTTTTTGTTGATACATATGGAAGAAATCAGGCCCAATTACACATTGAGATTCAGCATCAAGCTTGCAGGCTCACCACAGGCCTTTTCTTTCTTTCCACAGGTATACCATTACAGTCCACCAGAGCCCCGAGCACTCCGCAACGCAAGGCCATTCCTCGGAGAGACAGACCTGGCCAGGGGTGTCTCCATCACCATCAGGATGGGTTTCAAGTGAAAAGAGGGTTTCCTGTCTGTTGACTCTAAGGAAGAAGAACCCAACCTACTTGGTCAAGGGAGCACTGACAATCTCCCAGTGGAGATGGTCACACAAATCGCTGTTGACACCCTTGTCTTAGTGCACTCTCTAGCCTCAGGGAGCCCTCAAAACCGGAATCTTCCTGGTATTGCCCTTAGTGGCTTTTTCACATGGGCTTTAGGTTGATAATGATCAGTCCTCTTTTCCTATCTCCTGGTCTAAACCAGAGATATTCAGAATTTTTAAAGTGAGAATATCAGGGCATTAGAAGACCTGGTTCTGGACATGCTCTCTGCTAACTTACTGTATGACTTTGAGCAAGCTCCTGCCCCACTAAGAACCTCAGTCTCCTCATCTGTAAAACAAAGGGGTTGGACTAAGTGGTCTCCAAGGGCCTTTCCGACTGAAACCATTTCCTGCGCTGCCTATTATAGTAGCAACTAGTCACACATGGCTATTTAAATTTAAATTAATTAAGTGAAACTTAAAATGTAGTTCCTCAATCTCACTAGTCATATTTTAAGGGCTTTAATAGCCACATGTGGCCAGTGACTACCATACTGGACAGCACAGATAAAGAGTACTTCCATCATTGCAGAAAGACCTATAGGAGAGCCCAGGTCTACTGCTCTCATTTTATCATGACTGTAGATGATTTTATAACAAAGTCTGACAGTTGAATAGCACTTTTGTGTTTATCTTGTATTTTAATACACCATTACATTTAACCACCCCAAATAGGAAAGAGGTATTATTATGTCTACTTTGTCAGATGATGACACTAACTCAAAGATTAAATGACTTGCTGGAGGGTCATGCTGTTAATGATCAAATGTATTTTCTAGATCTGGTGCTAATTCATGGCACTAAGTCCCAGGGAGAAGACCTGTGTGGCCTGGCCAAGGCCACTCCAACCCATGGCACTGCAAGAACTAAGACCTAGTTATTAAAAGCTGATCTAGACACCCTGCACCTTAGCTTAGATTTTAGCTTGGCACACCCTCACTGTGTGACCATGGACAAGTTACTTAATGTCTCTGGGCTCCTTTCCCCTCATCTGTCAAGTGGGGATGACAAAAGTATCCACTGCTTATAAGAATTAGGGAAGCATATGTGAATAAAGTGTTTTGCTCATGAAGTCAGGCGCATAACAATTGCTCACTAAAACTTAACTACTGTGATATTAACATTATCATTACCTTTATTCCACCCCAGGCCTTTGCATTTCTTCTCTGCCTCAAACAGACCCACTGACAGCCCTCACAGACTTACTGCCAGCTTGTCTAAAGGAAGATGCTACTCTTACACATGGACCACAACTCCGTTTTTGAAACCTACTGAGTAATTTGGCCACATAACCTCCTGTGGCGGTGAGCTCTCTGGATTAATTACAACTTGTTCAGGAAGAACTCTCTCAGAGGGATTGGATTAACCTGCCTGGGCAGTGTGCCATGAGCAAATGGCTTTCCCCCTATAATTTTTCTAAAACTTTTTGGTGCCGGGAACCCACCGTGTGCCCGCCCTGAGGAAGGCCTGGCCCATGGGAGGTGCCACGAGTGCGTGTGGGGGAGGGCTGTGGGGGGGGGGGCACTTTCAGAGCCTCCCGCAGGTTTTTCTCCCCTGGAGCAGAGTACAGCAGCCCGCCTACAAAGCTGGCTCTGCCCAGACTGTGTTTTATCTTCTGGAAAAGGCACAGCAGACACATGTGTCCCCCGGTGATGGCTTTTCCTTCCCTGTCCCACCACAGTGGATTGCCTCAAAGAACAATATTTACACCAAAGGACCACAGAGCATGAGGGGCCAGGCTACAAAGCCTGGCTCAACAAGAGCGTGGGGGCAGGGGGCTGCGCCCCGCAGGGCGGGCAGGGTACAGACCTGACTCCACAGGTGTTTCCCTCATCCCGCCCACCCTCTCCTGGGGCCCAGCTGGGGACTGAGGAAGCAAGGAAGGATCTTCTGGCCATGCTTTATTTCTCCAGGAGCCAGGAATGGAACTGTGGTCAGACCCCAGGTGTCTCTGGGGGCAGGAAAATGAAGTGCTTCTGCTACCGGACACAGCTATTGAGCATCGCAGCACACAAGGTGTGGCATGAACTGTTAACAGGGCCCGTTTGGGGATTCTATCTGCTGGCTTCCACATAACACGGCAACCGGAGCCATATGCACACCATGGAGAAGAGTCACTCCATCACTCACACACTCATTTGTTCATTCACTCATTCAACCATAACTTCCTGAGCACTTGGTTTGGGGATGATTCCAAGAGAAGTAAAACCCAGTTCCTCTTGCAAGAATCTCAGAGACCAGTGGGACAGTGGAAAGATAAAAGAAAAATTAGGTGACAGTATAGTAAGTGCTAAAACTGAGGCACAAGCAAAGAGCTAAAGGGGTGCACAGGGGTCCAAGGGCCTCCCCAGGAGGAGATGGCATGGGAGCTGGGTCTCAGTGGCTACATGAGACTTTACAGGTGCTGGGGTGGGAGACAGGGGGTGTCGGGAGATGTCTTTGTGCAGCCTTGTCAACCACTACACAGACTTTCATTCTGAGAGACGGGGAAAGCCTTTGGAGGGTTTGGGGGAAGGGTGTGATATGATCTGAACATACATTTTCATGGGATCATTTGGGCTGTTCTGTTGATAACAGATTGTTGAGGGTGGGGGATGGATGGAAGCAAGAAGACCAGTTTGGGGGGTGTTTACAATAATTTAAGTGACAGACGATGGGGGCTTGTTAACCCAAGACCCTAGCAGTGCCTGGTAGAGTAGACATACAATTAGAGCTGAAGGAAGGACCCAAACACACCTTATACCATCCATTCATGATAGCTTTTAACCATCAGTCAGACCAAATCGCCTCCCTCCTTCAGCAGCTGTCAGTGTTTGAGGACTGCTCTCAAGTAATAGTTATAATCTCCGTCTTCCTATTCCTTGCTCTAATTTTCCTCCGAGTCTTCAAATAACCACTAGGTTCCTTGAGTTTCCCTTCATAGTATCCTCTCTGGATCCAAGTGCTTTGCAGAGTCTCTGCTCCATCTCTGGATTGGAAGGAATCCCCCTTCTATGGAATCAAGGGGACCCTGCTCTGGAAAATAACACTGGATCAATCCAAACGTGAGCACAGGAGAACCCTAGAAACTCCCACAGACCAGGCACTGCTCTGACGATTCAGTACAAGAGATATGGGATGACAGGTATCTAAGCGCCATGGAATACAATAGATGCTATTCTTCCTCGAGTTCTTAGGAGAGACCCTGGCTGTACAGAAGACCCTCTTTTGTTTCAGTTCTCTCTCTTACACAGTGAGCAGTGTCCTTCAAAGGAAACCTTGAGAGGAAAATGTCTCCACAGGTCTGATCCCTTTCTTTGAAAACATAATAACGCTCAAGAATGACAACAATGTAAATCACCAGAATCATTAGGCAGAATCTCAGTGAATTAAAATTGCGTACATCAGGGTAAGATTAGGTCAGCTGCCTTGAAAGGAGCCAGAGTGCTGGGGTCCACTGACTTCCAGCCTTTCAAAAGCAAATATTGTCAGAGCTCCACAGTCTCTGTCTCAGCAGCATGGATAGTCAACCCCTGATAAGACCATCCTTGTCTGGAAAGGAACAAATTACTGTGCCACTCATTCTCCAGGACCCCTTCATTACCCATCCCACAAAGACAAATTACCCTGAAATGTTGATAGGATTGATCCTCCAGAAAGTCTAGGTCTGTCCCACCAAGCACGGGCTACGTCTGATCATAAAATGGGTGGAGGAGAAAGGGCTGCCCAGAAAGTCCTAGATGTTGCCTTGTGAGAAAAGTTACATTCAAATCACCAAGCAAATCCAGGAAAGTCTGAATGCCCCAAGGGGGGAAAGTCCTAAAAGCAAAATAGAGCCATTATGTCTCAGGCCTAGGGAAGGGTGAGAGATTCTGTTGCCTGAAACAAATAACAGGAAAAATATGTCAGATGTGTGGTCGTGGCATAAATCATGAACAAAAACACAATTATAAGACTCCAGAGGAGCGGGAGGAGCAGGCGCTTGAGTACAAATCTTGATAACTATTGAACACAATTTTCACTGCCGAGAGGCAGGCAGTTTGTAACCAAGTTTATTTTAGGATGTCAAGAGTGACTTGCCCTGGGAAGCCATGGTGTGTTCTTTTTTTTTCATTTAAAATAAAGTAAAATTTATCTTAGAGAGATTGGGAGTAGATTCCTTCTGAAAGTGGAGCACATTCCAGACTTCAGTTGACCATGAGAATAAGGAGGGAACTAGCCTGGAGGACTAACTGTTGGTGTAAGTCTCCCAGTTGTGTCTGAACCTCATGTTCCATTTCCTCTTCTGCCTTCACTGTTCACAAGTGAGTCTTTTGATTTACCTGATTTGTGCTCACAATTTGGGCCCTCATTTGTGCAATCTCTCCTAATGGAGTGAAGTAGCACCTGGCGGGTGAAATCACAATCCTTAATGCTTGGATTCTGGGGTCAGACTGCCTGGGCTCAAATCCCCCCCACCACTTATTAGTTGGAGAATCTCAGGGAAGCTGCTTAATGACTTTATACCCCCTTCTCTGCTCAGTAAAACAGGAATAAAAATAAAGCAGTCAAGAAGATTAAATGAGGTCATCCATGTAGATCACTTAGCTATCATGAAATATTTGCAGAATTAAATAAAGAAGGGACTGGAGATGAGGAGAAGGCAAGGAAAGAACAAGGGTCTGTATAATGCATGAAATGTAAGCTTTAAACCCCTAGTCCTTGGATAATCAAGAGTTGACCTATAAAACGCAGCAGCAACAATCTGACAGCAATCCATCTTCCTTTGAGGGAAAAAATATTTTTATATTTTAAAAATTAACAAGATGGGCCAGCCCCAGTGGCCTAGTGGTTCAGTTCAGTGCTCTCTGTTTTGGTGGCTTGGGTTAAGTTCCTCGGTGCAGACCTACACCACTCATCTGTCAGTGGCCATGCTGTGGCAGTGCCTCACATACAAAAAGAGGAAGATTGGCAGCAGATGTTAGCTCAGCGCTAAACTTCCTCAGCAAAAAAAAAAAAATTAGGGAGCCGGCCCAGTGGTGCAGCGGTTTAGTTCGCGCTTGGCAGCCTGGGGTTCGTGGGTTCGGATTCCAGGCACCTGCCAACACACTGCTTGTCAGCCATGCTGTGGTGGCATATCATATAAAGTAGAAGAAGATGGGCATGGATGTTAGCCCAGGGCCAGTCTTCCTCAGCAAAAAGAGGAGGATTAGCAATGGATGTTAGCTCAGGGCTGGTCTTCCTCACAAAAAAAATAAATAAATAAGAGAAAATGGTTGAAGGTGGGTAGCAATCCAGAGGGCCCATTATCGCAATTGCAGAAATAAAGGCAAATGACCCAAAGAGACCTGAGAAGAATGCAGAAAGATCTAGAAAAGGCTTGTTTGCATTCTCTGAGTGTGGCCATTCTCTGCTATATGGCAAGGAATCCTCCTGGTCCATCAAAGGGAATTTAAAATAGAGGATACAAGAGTTGCCTTCTCAAAAAAATAAGAGGCTCAGAATGGAAAGGAAAGGGCCAGGGATTCATTTTTATGTTACATGATTCTCAAATATTGTTTAAATCATAACAGCTCAATGCAGGAAGTAACCCCATTTTACAGAGGAGGAGATTGAGGCTCAGGGAGGGGCCAAAAGTCATGCCACCAGTCAAGTGAAAAGCTGGGATTACACCCAAGTTTGTCTGACTTTCAAGCCAATGCATCCAAGCATCAGAGGGCACCAGCCACACACTTGGACAGAGATATCAATTAATCTACTATGCCCATTAGCAAGCTAGTCTTTCATTAATGACAGACAGGAATGATGGTGAAGGGACCTTTATTCTTTTCCTTACTAGGTCCTCCCTACCCCCATAATGCAGTTACCCTTGGGCATGTTTCTGCGAGGCAATTTGAGGTTCCACTGTCCCATGATGTCAAGCTGCCAAGCAGGAAAGGAAGGCCAGTTTTAACAATGCATCTCATTTTTCACCTAATTAGTACCAACACACTTAGGGATGTTAAGGGTGAAGTCTGACTTGTCAGCTGCTAGCAAACACAGACCCATCAGTGTAAATCTCATCCCAGATGGGGGGCGGGGGTATTCCCCCAGTTAAAGGTTGTTGTTCTTGGCTGGGTGATTGACAAAACTCCATGCCTTCCCTTCTATGTCTATGGTTCTGGGAGAGTCTGGCGCTGCCTCAAACAAGCCTGACCTCCCTTCCAGCGTAGGAGTTTCTTGTGATTCTTTACACCTAAGAAGCCTGGATCTGAGGGAGTGAATCGACAGGGCCACCCCTTCTTTCGCCCGGGAATAGAAGCTGCATTATATCAACTGTCCACCACTATGGATTCTCCCTCCTCTCTATTTACAAAATGGAAACAGATGAACTCAATCAAACATAAGCCCCCCGAATTATGGCTTCCTTTATACCTTGTGGTAAAGGAGTTTATACATAATTGGCACATGATTTTCTCCAGTGGTTTCAAGTTGTTCCCAAACGTAAAAAGGAACCTTTCAGTTTGGGAACGAGATGGTTTTGTTTCCAACCAATCCATCATGCCTTCCAAAGGCAAAGAGGGTGGGTCGGCTGAGTAAAACCAGGAAAGTGGCAGGCGGGTCGTGGCCTCAGTTGCTTTAATTGAGCAGATGGAGGCAGGCAATGGATCAGTGAGAAGAGAGGCACAAAACCTCCTTTTGGCAGTTGTGGTGGTTCTGGGGAAAGAGCCTCTGTCACTGTTGAGATGGAAAGGCACTCACTCCCCCACATTTAGCACTGCAGTCTCTGTTACTGGACCATGACATACAGACTTTCGTTTTTCAGGTCAAGGTCAACCAACACCCAAAGACTCCACCTTTTACAGACTCTGCAGATCAAAAACACCCTCCGCCAGCAAAAGCCAATTTACATAATTGACTGGCACCAAAAGCAACATAGTCACTGTTCAGCTATGTTTACGCAAAGCTTTAATGAAAGTCAACATAGAAAACAAGGAAAGACCACTTTACACTTGGCTTTAAAAAGCTGGGTTTGAAGCCTGAGAGGTTTTCCTAAATTACTATTAACAAAGTCAACAGGTTAATATGTTTTCAAGGCTTCATCCAAATAGGGTACCTAGATAATGATCCTATTACATTAAGGTAAACAAAAGGGCAATTGTGCTCACTCCGGGATTAGAAGGCATCTTAAAAGCTCTTTCATGTTTATTTTCCACAATTTAGCGAGCCCAAAAGGGAAATGTTCGACTTGGTTCAAGAGGATTGCTTACGTGTTGTGGAAACAACAGGTCACTCCAGGTTCTCAAGGCATTAAAGATTGATTTAGGAACTGCACTGAGATCACAGGCCTCAGTGGTTCAGCCCGCAAGCTGTCCTAGGAGATGGTGGACACAAATTCGGGATGATAGAACCATTAGGCAGTAAGACAGAACATCTACCACAAGCTGTTATTGATTTCTGTTTGGGGCAAAGAGGCCTTTGTTTTCAAGAAAGTCTGGGCTGATTATGAACCAATAGTCTTCCAAGCTCAGGAAACCCAAATATGACTCTTCCGGGTGCTGCACTGAGTTTGGCTCCTCTTTGATCCCTCTCGCAGATGAGCAGGAGCCAGGAGCTCTGGTCCACAGGGGAGAGGAACCTGGCAGGATGCTGGGGCCAAGAGTGCATTGGATGGTGGAAGCCAGAGGTCTTGGGAGACCTTTGTGGGACTATCACAGAAATCTAAGCCTAGATCATCAACCCAACTGGGTCCAGGTAGAAAGGGATCACTGGAGGCACAACATGGTTTGGAGACTGGGAGATGGCACCTGAGAAGGAGTCCTATGGTGACTATTCATGAGACCTCTGTATGCAGCCTCTAAGATGGCCTCCAATGATCCCTGCATCTTGGTATTAAAGCCCTGTGCAATCCCATCCCATGAGCGTAGACTGGTTCTGGTGACTAGCTTCTATTCTAACCAATAGAATATGGCAAAAGTGATGGGATGCTATTTCCCAGATGAGGTTACTGTCAAAGAAAACCAGAGCCAGACAGAAGTTAGAGTGGTGAAGGAAAATTTTATTCAGAAACTATTGCAATAAGGAAAGAGAGACCTCAGTATAGAACTGGGCTCAATTCTTAATTCAAAAGGGACAAGTAGGGATTTATAGCCAAGGAACAGCATGGGGGTCAGTGGAGAAAATGACTAAAGAAACATGAGGGATAAGGAGGATCTGGCTAACCTGACCCAGGAGGGTTCTTGCTGAAGGAGGCCAGGGTGATAAGATGTGGAGGGTTGGGTATGAGGAATCTGGTCAGATACTGAGGGTGGTCAGATACCAAGGGTAGGAGATTCTGGCTAAACTGACTCAGCAGGACTCTTGCTAAAACTGGAATAAGGAGGCCAAGGACAAAGTCCAATGTTGGGGCCTTACTGGCTTAGAGGAACCTGACTGGAGTTAGGTCAAGGAGAGAGTCTCTGTCATTACAAAGAGATGTGACTTCTGTCTTGCATTCCCTTCTTGCTCTCTCATTTGCTCACTCTGATGGAATTCAGCTGCCACGTCATGAGCTGCCCTATGGAGAGACCCACATGGCAAGGAATTGAGGAAGGTCTCCCACTGAGAGGAAGCCAAGAACAGTTCAATAGTCTCAGTGGGACTGAATTCTGCCAACAACCACGTGAGTGAGCTTGGGAGTGGGTCCTCCCTCAGCCTTCAGATGTGACCACAGCCCCAGCCGACGCCATGATTACAGTCTTGTGAAAGACCTTGAGGCAGAGGCACCCAGCTAAGCCACTCCTGCCCTACAGATACTGTGAGATAATAAATGTTTGTTCTTTCAAGCTGCTAGATTTGGGGTGTAAATTCTCACACAGCAAAAGAAAACTAATACAGGGCCTCTGTGGTCCCAGATGAGTCATTGGGGAGGGAGTCGTTGAAAGTACTCCTGGGCCCTAGGACTTGATCCTCAGAGCCTCAGGGCATCTAGGGGGCTGCTTCAGTGGCCCAGTGGTTCCTTCATTTGATATGGAATCAAATGAGCAGGAGTCCTGCTGTAACTCACCATCATCAGGCGACAGAGCAAACAACAGCCACAGCAATTGTGGAACATCAGTATAAGGCAAAGGGAACAGAAAGGAAAAACTACCAGGGCATTCTCTCCAGATAAGTTTTATGACTGAACAGAATAGAATCCATGTCCAGGATAATAACAACCAAATGGAAGGAACCGTTAGAGTTTACAAAGTGTTTTATATCTGTGATGTCATCTAACCCTCACAAACACCCTGCAAGTTTCTTCTTGGACCTTGAGGGCTCATTTGGAAGGATTGGTAGAGGAGCACATTTTCCCACACACCCAAGTCAGAAGGACAGTCTTTTTCTGTATGAGAAGGAGACTAATCTCTTTGACGAGGCACAGAGCTTCAGGTGAGGAAGGAAGGGGCTGCCTGCCTAGCCAGCCAGATGGGTTGCATCAATCCTGGCCAACACAGAGAAAGAAACACTGCAAGTAGATCACCCTCACACCTGTGCCCCAGAGCCGAGGCTGTCTCCAATTCTGCAGATGAGGACATCAAAATTTGCAGAGCTAGTCCAAGGAAGCAGAGCAAGGACATGGTACATGTGGAAACTGGGACCAGGTCTTACCTCATACCCTGTGACTTTTCCACATTCCTAGTTGAGTTGATGACTACTTAGCATGCAAATCCACGTTAAGAACTCTTCCCAGGTTGCCCTGGAAATTTTCTCCTGGCCTCTTCAGGAAACAGATGAACAAGAAGAACATGCCAATATTAGCAAAGAGGCTTCCGCATTTGAAATTATTTCACACCCTTTGATGTAAAAGATCAAAATGAATGAGCATGTCCCTCATTCCCAACCCATGCTCTAGCTGAAGCAATTATTGTCCCTTTTCTGCATCTCTTAATTCCAATCATCATTTGCTAGCCTAAATATGGAGCAAATCTGTTTCTTCCCTCCATCACTGTTCGCACTGCCATAGTGCAGGTGACACCTTCTCTCACCTTAACTGCTTCATAACCAGCCTCCTCCTCTCTGGGTTTGTGCCTGTTCACAGAGTGAACTTGTCATAACCTAGATCTGACCCCATCACTTGCTTCTTTCAAAACCCATATGTCTCCCCATATATTCCAGGATGAATCTCATTTCTTAAATAGCATACAAGGTCTTCCATGGCTGGCCTGACTGGCACTCATCTCAGCACCCCCAACTCTTACCCTTCCCCATCCCCTAGTTTATATTCCAGCCACTGCTGGAACTGCTTCTGTTTCCTTATATAGATCATGCTGTCTCACACTCCAGACTGTTCCGTGGTTGTGAACTGCCCTTTTTCTCCTACTCCATCTTTAAGATTCCAGCATCCCATCCTGCTCTTCCTTCCCCTCCAATATAGTCACTGGTTTCTCTGTGCTCCTGTTATCCTCTGGGCATCTCTCCACCGTCACCCGACACCATATCACAGCATTGTTATCCAAGTTTGCGCCTGTCTCCCATGCCGGCTGGAGACAGAAGCCTGAGAAGAAAGCACACACAAGTGACAGAAGGCTGAGAGTGAGGCACATTATCCACACACAAGTGGCCAGACCGAGTGCTCACACTCAAAGTGAAAAGACAAGCAAAGGAGTGGGTTCACACACTCACCTCCCTCGGATGAGGATTCAGCCTTGCTTGCTCGCTGTCTTCTCAGAAAAATGTTCACACAACTATACCTAAGTGGTAAGAAAAGAAAAGAAATCTTTCTAGATTCAAATCAAGCACATCTGCTGAGGGAGTTTCAGGCAGATGTGGGAGAACATCAGGTTAGCAGCAGCAGAGACATGGGTGTTCCTTAGAACATTAATGCCACCAAATGCTCCACTGAAAAGCATTTGAGGGGCAAAGGGCATTGTGGGGTCCCTAATTTATTTTCCCTTTTTAGAAAAAAAGGCATTTGCAGGTCACATAAATTTGAGAAATGCTGCACAGAAGTATATTAAAAGCTCTGAGAAGTTCTGCAGTTTTAAAAAAGTGCATGAATATCTTTGATTGAACATTCCCCAAATGTATTTTATCATGGCCCATCCCTCTCCATGTCTCTTTTCCACACATCATCCATAGTATTCCCATTCTAAGTACACTTAAGGAAATGCTAGTTGAATGGAAGTTTGTTCAAGCTATAGAATCAAGCAGACCCTGATTTGAATATTGGCTCCATCATGTTCTAGAAATGTGGGCAACTCATTTGAATTCTCTGAACCTGAGTTTCCTCACCTCTGCAAAAATGGACAGTAATGAGCCAGCCCTGATAGCCTAGTGGTTAAAGTTTGGCACTCTTACTGCTTTGGCAGCCAGGGTTCACTTCCCGATAGCAGAACCACACCACACGTCTGCATTTGCCATGCTGTGGAACCACACCACCCATCTGTTAGTAGCCATGTTGTGGTGGTGGCTCACATAGAACAACTAGAAGGACTTACAACTAGGATATACAACCATGTACCGGAGCTTTGAGGAGGAAAAAAAAAAAGAGGAAGATTGGCAACAGATGTTAGCTCAGGGAAAATCTTTTCCTGCAAAAAAAAAAAAAAAAAAAGAAAGGAAAGAAGAAATGGACAGAAATATCCACCTTGTAGGTTGTTGTGAGGATTAAAAGAGATATCTTAGGTAAACCACTTGGCACTTAATTAAGTAGTTAATTAACTAATTCACTTTCTTTCCACAGTATTGCCTTATTTTTACTCTAGAGCCCTGTCTACATGGCCTTAAAACCTCTAGCAAAGTTAAATGCCAGCTGCATGGTTACTTGTTTTCTAGGACACCAAACAAACAGGGAGTTTTACAGAATTTTTCTACTAAAACAATACCTACTGCAGGCACACCAGCAAACCCTCCTGTTCAAACTGACTAATCACTGTTTCCAAATAATGACTCCTTTTTGTGCCATGGATATGAGAAGACCATGACACAGACAATAAAGCAGAAGGTCCTGGCGCCTGCGAGACGCTCAGTTATAAATTAGCCTCAACGAGAGGATTGGGGCCACCAGGGTGCTATTCAGAACACACAGCAGACACAACCTTCGTTTTGTTTCTCTTCCTTTGAATAAAAATGTCTGATGCTTCACCTACAATGAAAATATTCTACAAGTTGTAAAAAACAAAAGTAATAACACACTTCATAGGCGTGCCTAACCATGAGATAATTGTGCTTCTCAGTTCGTTGATGTCACCCCCCCTCCTCACTCGGGTGTTATAATGTACGCCTTGTTGTGTGGTGGTTCCCCAAAATATTATTCATAGGAGGTTTATAATAACAAAGCATTACCATAATAAATAGTGGTCACAAGAGTCTTCTATCGAAGGGAAGCCTGCTAACCTTGCTCATATTCCCTACCCCCGAATCAAGATTAAATTTCACTTTTTTAATCAAAGATTCTAAATCCTAAGAACTCTAAACCTTGAAACTGATACCCTTTTTTGAAAGAAAAATTAGATCGGAACTGTCAGAAGGAGCGATCAAAATGACATGAAGCAAATCAGATGACGTGTGTGTGAGAGGTTTTCTTTAGTTCAGCTGTCAGGAAAACACTGAAGTGTCTTATCTCCCCAAAAGCCCCAAAGCCACTGTCCCAGGCCAGGCAAGCCAAAATTGTTTTAAGAAAAAATAAAGGCACAAAAGGCTTCTTAGGAAATTCACATTTAAAGTGTTACTTAAGCCCACAGCTTTGACCAGTAAGAAATGGGGAATCCAGGATGCTGGTAGGCAAATGAAAGAAGAAATTATTTATACTAAAGATCAAATCCTGTTAAAAAGAATTCTAAAGAGACTGGGTTGTTTAATTCTTCTACCCTATTAGCCTATCAAATATTACTTCAAGTAAGTGGGTCAGGATTTAGACTTTAGAAATTTAATTATTCTACATCATTTTTTTTTTTTTGGAGAAATGTGTTAGAACGTGATTTGACCTTCAGCTTTGACTGAAAAGAGAGCCTACTTTTTAAAAATCCCTTTAAAATGAAGCATTGGTAGCTTCTCTTGAGGGGTCAGTCTGGAAATCTCTCAGATCATTTAAAATGGATAGTGCAGCACAGTTAAATCTGTAGTTAAGCAATATGGGAGACACTGATTATTAAAGTTGCCATGTTCTAAAAGTTAACTGGAACGCCATTTGGCCTAACCCTTACAAAAAATATTCAGAAAGGATTTGCATGCCTGCTGCTGTCGTTGTAAGGACTACAGCATGACTGCGGGATAATGAATTACTGGCCCCAGATCTTCACTCTCCCTTGCCCTGGCCTCATAATGGCACTTCCCTACCTGCTTCAGTAAGGGTTCAGTCAGAGAGTCAGAATCTTGCTGAGGGATATACTGGATTTGTTATTGGGATTAGACCTAGCACAATCTTGGAAATGGATGAAGAGGTCCATTTAAGGGTGTTGTCCTTCCTTCTGGAGCTAGGCCTGAGGCTAGCAGGGCCAACACATGGGAAGTGGGGAAGAGCAATGGCTAACTGGAGCCCACAAGGATGAGCTAGTTCCCACACGCGTGTCTCACTGTCTCCAAGCCCCCAACATTCACGCAGATCTGCAGATCTGCGACAGTAGTAGACATGACCGTGGCTTCACTTCCACCTTCCAAATCATGTGCAAATTTCCCTTGGAGCTAACCCAACTCCAGAACCATGCAGGGAAGGGCATTCTGAGAAACATAGCTCCAGCTTAGCAAAGCCACCACACTGCCCCTGACTTTGAGTTCAGCCATGTGACTTGCCAATGACACGTGGGCAGAAGTGACAGCATACCAGTTCAATGTCCAGAACTCAAGAGACCTTAAGTTCTGCCTGACCACTTGTACCACCTTGTGAGAGAACTGAAGAGATAGCAGAGCAAGCTTGATGCAACCCCAGCAGCCAGAGCCTGAAGCAGAAGACCCCGACCAAGCCCCGATTAGATGAGCTGAATCACAGCCAACCTGCAGATGCGTGAGCAACAACAAATGATTGGTGAAGCCCCAGAGTTCAGGGAAGTAACTGATACAGACCTACCTTTACTTTATGAGAGTTCCATACCTCTCTTCCTACCCATCCCTCTCGTGATCCCAAATTCCTGCAAGGCACCAGGCCCCTGATGCCCACAAGCACATGCCCATGAAGTGAAACAGACTGAAACTCTATAACAGGATCTAGCCCACTTCCCTAATTTCAGGACATCCTCTTTTTAAAAACAATTGGAAACAGTGTAAATTCATCATTAAATCCCAGCTATGGCCACAACAATACAAAACTTTGAGAAATACAGTTAAACGCACAAGTCCTGCATGGAGACAAACGTAAAATCTGATTGAGGGACACAGATAAATGGAAAGACACATGATGTTCCTCCCTGGGAAGAATCAGCATTGTCAAGAGGCCAGTCCTCCAAATTAAATTACGAATGTCACGCAACTGCGCTTAAAATCCCAGTGGGGGTTTTGGGTGGGGAAAGCTTAGTAACATCATGAGGGAGAAGAAATGTGTGGGAATAGATGAGAAATACGTTTCCAAGGTAAGGGAAGCGTACTTGGAGCCTGATAGCGAAGGCTCCTCTGGCCCCGAGGATGCCATGAATCCTTGCCTCGAAGACCTCTACTTCTTCTGCTTCCTCTCAAGGGCATGCCAAGGAACTCTGTACAGAGACGCAATAAAAGCTGATGACATAAATAAAAGCTGATGACATAAATGCATAACCGCACACACACAAATAAAAGTCTTTTCGTGTGTGTGAGGGTGTTTAAATTTATTTTTTTAGGCATGCCTTTCCATTCTTTGAGCCACTTCAAAAGTCTGGAAGTTAGGACTTGTCCCTGGGCAAGAGAGAGCAAAAAGGGGCAACCCAGTGGCTCCCAAATACACCCCCGGTGGTGCAGAAGCCATCAGCTGCTTGGTTGTGATTTAGACTCAAAACAGACCCTGCGCAGGCCAAGGGAGAGAGAGTGATGTGAAAATTTCAAGTTTTGCAGCTAATCCGAGATGGACAAAGCTAAAGTTAGTTAATTCGCTCTTTAAGAAAAAGGCTTCACTAGCACTCAAAAGCCTTCTGTTTTTGGGGGGGTTTTTGGTGAGGAAGACCAGCCCTGAGCTAACATCCATTGCCAATCCTCCTCGTTTTGCTGAGGAAGACTGGCCCTGGGCTAACATCTGTGCTGGTCTTCCTCTACTTTATATGTGGGACTCCTGCCGCAGCATGGCTTGATAAGCAATGCATAGGTCTGCACCCAGGATCCGAAACTGTGAACCCTGGGCTGCCGAAGCAGAGGGTGTGAACTTAACCACTATGCCACCAGGCCAGCCCCAAAAGCCATCTGTTTTTAACCATGAGCCCTGAGTATCAAAGAAGTCATATGCCAGCCACTAAGACTCAGCTGTGGATTTTCCCAGCTGCTAAGCTGTTCCTTACACAAGTAACATCAGCTACAGCCTTTTGAGCCAAAGACTTGACTGTGATAAGATTTCGTGAGAGAGCTCAAGCAAGCAAGTTTACATTAGCCAACAAATTGTCCCTGGCTCCTTCTGTAGGCCAGAGTCAAGAGAACCCAAGAGAGCATCTGATGGGGATTCTGCTCCCAAAAGGGCTGCAGCTGAGGGTGGAGACTGGAGATGGAGTTAGGTGGGTGGATAACCAACGCAGAGTTGAATGTGGTGGGTAAGGCAGGTTAGCCAGGCAAAGGGAATGGGTTCAGCTGGAGAAAGTCCTGGGTTTAAATCCCTCTTATACAGACCTCATCACTCTGAGCAAATTCCCTGGGCTCTCAGAGGCTCTATTCCCATCTGTAGAAGGACGGCAATCCTAGTTCCTACTTGATAGATCCTGTTGGAATTAAATGTTTTAAATTCTGTAAAGCCCTTAACACTGTGCCTGTCACACAGTAGCACTCTGTATATACTTTGCATGTAAATGAGCGTTGAAAACAATGTTCTAAATGCTGGACTGTAGACACATTCAATAGGCAGCAGGGTGTGGGGATGGGGCTATTAATTGAGCCTGAGATGGTGAGTTAGTCTTCTCATAGGAGGTAATATTTGAACTGGAGCTTCAAGATTGAATGGGATTTCAATAAATGATGATGAGGGAGGGCTTTCCAGGATGAAGAAATAGCGTGTGCAAAAGGATGGAGGTGAAAAGTGACATGGAGGCTCTGTGGAGGCGGGAGAGGGAGGTGAGGCCACAGAGGCAGGAAGGCTCAGGTTGCAGGGTGCCTTGTATGCCACGGTGAGAAGCGGGGACATCATCATAGGCAATGGGCAGTCATGGAAAGTTGTGAAGCAGGGGTGGTCCCCAGTCAGATAACATCCATTTCTTATAACACCTTTCCCTTCTAAATTTGAAACCTTCAGAATTAGAGAAAAGCAAATGAGAGATGGCTCAGAAGCAGGCACCCCCAGAATCCCATCATCCATTACACTGCAGATCCTGTGCAGCATATTACACATTCCCACCATACCCTGGCTGGGCAAGCCTGGTTGCCAGGCTGTTCCATTTTCCCAGAGCCCCTTCAGGTAAAAGAAAATATTTTCCCACTGGGAGTCTACTAACTGTCATGTCTAATTTAATCCTAAATACATTTCCACAGAAAAAGGAGTCAACTGAGAAAACCTCTCCTATGTCCCTGATTTCTTGTTCCCCTAGCCCTTCATCCACATCTCCGTTCCATCTTTTTTTTTTTTTTTTGCAAGGGAAGTAAAAGTGGACAGGGGAGAGGAGGAGGGGGACTCCTCCACTTACTAATTTGTTTTCCATCCTCAGCCCTGGATTTCTTTCTCTCTGACACGCACTGAGACAGGAGAGATGGGACCATGCCAAGGGGAGACTAACTTATTTATCTTAAAAGCATAAATTACCCCCAATTATCAGAATACCACTTACATCCAAGTAAGCACCTCTGCCTCTCCTTAAACATTTTGGTTTTCTCAGCTGCTCATTTAAGTTTTAACGGGGTAGTTGAAGGTCAGAAAGTCAGGGAGAAATTTAGCTTTGCTGTAGATCTGAAGCCCCTCTCACCTCCACCCCTCTTTTCTTCCCTGCCCTTCCTTGTGGGGGTACCTGAAAAGATTCTGATTCGAATCAGATGGTGGGAAGAGCCCTGGCTAGGGACAGGAGACCTGGGCTTAGTGTCAGCATGCCACCACATTCCCACGTGGAGCCAATTTCTCATATGGCCTGAGACTCACATTCCACATCTGTAGGATGAGGGAATTGAAAATATTCTCACCAAGATCCCTTCCCATTCTCACTGCGATGGTTTTGAGATTCCAATTCAAATATACCTTTTGTTTCTGAATCATACTCAGTTTGATTTCAAATTATTTATTGAAACCTCCTGTGTTGTATGTGTGAGCACAATGCTACTCAAAGTGTGGTCATGGACCCAGGCACCAGCAAACTGGTACTGGTCTGTGATGAGATAAATAGGCAAGTCGAGAGTAAGCATTAGGAACTTTCTGGCAATTTGACATGACCACAACATCCAAGCATGTGACCAGTGGCCTCGTTTGGTTGCACTTGCATGATGAGTTGCATGTGGCATGAACTATGTCCTAGTTATGTGCAATAGGACCACATATAAAATGGAACGGAAAGAAGAAAGAAACAAATACTCCAGCCAGGTGATCAAGGTCAGTACCCGCAGTCATAAATCATGTCGCTAGTTTGTACCCTTGATGAGATGTAATGAGAAGGGCACTTTACCTCTGTGGCCTCCTCCTAATAGCCCATAACCCCAGTCTTATCTTGAGAAAAATATGAGACAAATTCCAATGATGGGACAGTCTACTGTCCCACTAACCAATAATTCTCAAAACTGTCAAGGTCATCAAAAAACAAAGCGAGTTTGAAAAGATATCATAGCCAAGAGGAGCCAAGGAGACATGCCAATTAAATATAATGTGGTCTCCTTAAGGAGATACTGGAACAGATAAAGGACATTAGGTAAAAACTAACAAAATCTAAATAACCACGGACGTTAGTTAATTTATTTTTAAAAAAAGAAAAAGAAGCAAACTGGTCCTTACCACAGACACTCTAAGAAGAATTGTTGTAACATACATTAATTTATTTAATCCTCACAAAAGCCCTGGGAGGTAAGGAGAGTAGGCATTGCGGTTACTATATTATGGATTTTATGGACGAGGAAATCAAGTTAGTGACATTTGGTGAATTATGAAAGAATAAGGTTTGAGTCCACTTCTCTTTTAGTCTCTCTTGCTCTTATCTACTTGCTTTTCTAAGTAGATAAACATTTATCCAAGTTTAAGCTATTGTTCTGATTAGAAATATGCTTGATGTAAAAAAATTAGAAAGTACATACATGAATAAAGAAACAGATTCCTTTAAAAAAATCACCAATAATTTCCCAATCCAGAGCAAACAGTTGTTAACTTTCAGATTTCCTTTTTTTTTTTTTTTTTTTTCATTTTTCTGAGCACTTACCATTCCTGAGGGTGAAAAGGAGAGAGTGGGTACCAGAACCTAAAGAGAGAGAGAGAGCTGTGTGGGGAGGGCCGCCCAACTAGAGATCAGGAGATGGGACCTCCAGTGGAGGGATGCAGCCAGCCTGCCAGGAAAGGGAGGAGAAGAAAGAGTAGAAGCAGAACAGAGGGAAGCTTTCTCTAGCCCAAAGTAGCCATGATCATTTGTACACAAATAAGAAGGTGCTAGTTTAGAGGAAGAACTGAAAATGCAAGGGGGAGCAGATAGATAGTAAAACAAGGCACTGGAGGCAGCAAGAGGGATGAAGTCAAGAGCTGAGGGGAAGAGTCCAGCGTTGGAACAAAGAAGGGACTGGATTCCTCAGAATCAAAGTAAAACGAAGAGGAAGAGTGAAAATACAGTCATTTCTGAGGTACAAAGGACCCAACTCAAGTCAGATGACTTCATCTTTTTTTGGCAAAGTAGAATTTGAGGTCACCTACTACTTAGGAGAGGACAAAAATACAGCAGAGTTTTGAGACGATATAGGAAATTTGAAACATCTGCTGTAGAGATTAAGCCAGAGAATTCATAAGAAATTAAACAAGAGCAGTGTCTGGCACAACTGAGGCTAGGGACTTGTCTCAGCTGCATCCATGCAACAATAGCTACACTTGAACCAATGTATGAACTCGGCATTGGTGCACCTTTGACCTCACGACAGCAAAACCTTAAAGGAAGCCCTGGAGTTACCAATCAGTTCTCCCAAGCCTGACACCAGTTGCTGCATTTGCAAAGGATTGGATTCAACATTCCTCACGCACAGGGATGTGACTCAGCATCACTAGCCAGAGAAGAGACGTGCCTTCTACCTAAACTCGTATGGTGTGATATTCCAATAGGAACCCAAGGTCATGAAGAAAAGCGGAATCCAATACAAAAAGAAAAAGAAAACCACAGCAATCCTGAGTACCTAAAAAGGTGGAGTAGAGCAGGCCAGAAGGTGTTATGAGGTGTCCTGAGAAGTGAGGAGGAGGGAATCTTCTGATAGGTCTGGTAGACACTGCTAGCTGTCAGAATGGTACGCCCTCTTCCCTTCTTCTTTAGAAATGAGCCCCAATTTTGTTGGGGACAACAACATGCCCAGCTAAAAGACTATATTTCCAAGTCTCCTTTGCAGATGGAGTGGCGCGTGATGTAGTTCTAGTTAAATTATCTAAGCTAAAGTTGTAGAAAGACGTTTCCAGAAAAACTTAAAATGTGGGGGTGGGAGTAGAAGGAGAAGGAGGGGCACAGACTCAGCTGTCTCCTGTCATTTCACCCTTTGTCTGCTCCCTTCGTCCTGCCTAGAACAGGAAGAGGATGCCAGAGAAGTGGAAGCAACCATTGGTCTGCAGCAAATCAAGCCAAGAGATCACCAAGAACGTGAATCCTGACATCCTTGAGCCGCAGTTCCAAGGTCAGCAGCTGAGTGCCTCCAGACTGCTCATTGTCTAAGAAAACTAGAACCAGTAATTTGTTTAAGGCTCTGCTTTTGAGGGCTTTGTTTCTCCCAGCCAAATATAATCCCTAATCTATACAATGGACAACATTTCATTTCAATCATTAGTTTAGAAATAGTGTGTCAGATATTTGCTGGTACCAGAGTTTCATGTACCAAATGCGCCTTGAAAGAACCAGGCCATCCTTTGCGGGTTGGAAATCCTTTTGTAGAACTGAGTGTTTTGTTTTGGGGTGTCTGTCTTTGCTGTAAAGCGAGCTGACCTACATGCACAACATATGATAAGCATGAAGCAGCCCAACTGGTTTTATTAGTTTTCCTTGGGCTTTGGTTTAAAAAGGTTTCTTGCTGAGCTGATTTCACCCCCGATAACTTCCTTCACACTCCACTTCCTAATCGAGAAAGGCCCACATCGGGGGTAGAGAAACAGAGACCAATCCTTTCCCACCCCTCTCCCGGGACTCCTTAGCTCTTTACTACACCGCTGGGCTGGCTTAGCAAAAGCAATTTGATGTCCAGAATTTCCTGGCAGCCTTCCATGAGTCTGTCTGCCTCATCAGAAAACTCCAATCAGTAAGTCTGTGAGCTAAAGGGAGTCTGATCTCACTGGTGGTGTTGCCACACTTTGTTCTCTTTCTGATATGTTCTGTATTCACAATGGTTTTGTTCTTTTCCTGTCCTGAAAGCCAACATGATTTTGGAAAGTGCAACGTGCTTCCCTAAATTCTGGCCCATACTCCCTCAGGTGAAACTCTCCAAGTCATTAACCTTAAGGTAAATCTCCTTGGAGGAGGGCTTTTATATTAGATTCCAAGAGCTACTATTCCTAAAGCCTTGATTTTGAAATTGTTGTTAGTTGCAATGTAGCTTTTCTAAACGAAACTAAATGGAGAGGGCCAATACGTAAAAGCTGAGTTGTGAAAGTGAAGGCCTGGTGAGGGCAGGGAAGAGGTGTGTGAGGGGGAGACAGCTAAAAGCCCCTCCAGATTAACCATAGCCTTCCCCCAAGGGGATCTCCATGGTTGATCCTCCAAGAAACCCTGGGACTCCAAGGAACACAGTTTGAAAACCACTTTGCCAGTAAGCCTAGAGTGGCAAGATGTTTCATCATTGTCTTTAAGATAAGCAAGCTAAAGACAACTGGACACTGAGGACTCAGGACAAAAAGAGTCTATTTAAAACCATCCCTCAATTTCCAAATCATAATGATCATTTTCAAGCCCCTTGCATTTTGTTAGAATTTGTTTTCAATGAGCTTGAAAAGCTTGTTGATTTGCCAAACCTAAATGGACTTGGATCATTACTATAGCTCCCTAGCATTTTCTAAGTTGCAAAGCAATGAGCCTGCAATATAGCAACTGACCATATTACATGACCCACAAGAAATGATTCAAAATTAGGGACTTGATTAGGGACACATTCTTTGGGGTGTGGTGCTTAGGCATAAACAGTAGGTATCCCCTCACCCACAATGCCAAATGATATTTCCTTTATGTATTCTAAGATTTTACTTTGCTTTTCTCCAATATCTGCACATGGTCTCAAAATGGACAATTTCCCCTGATCTCTCATGTTTAACTCTCCTCAACATACTATAAACATTCGCAAGCAGAAACACCTAAAAAGACAAAAAGCTCATATCCACCAGAAGCTCAGTTTCCTGACCAGCAAAATGGGAAGAATAATCCCAAGTGTTTCCTAGAGTAGCCCTGGGGACCAGATGAAGTAAGGTCACATGAAAATACTAAGCCCAGTGCCCAACACAGCCTAGAAATTCCATGTAAGATGGAATTTTTCCTTTGTCTTTCCTTGTACTTGCCTCAAAGGGCAACAAGAGAGGATGTGGGTGAAAGTGCTCTGAATACTTTAGAAAACTCAGAACAGGTGAGTGATCAGTGCTCATGGTCTCAAGACCACTGGTACAGCTCTGCACTGGGCCACCACTGAGCCTCTGAGCCCAGAATGCTGAAACTTCTCCATCTTTTCACACCAGCACTCCCCCTCGCTTTCTCTGGTTCGTTCGTCTTTATATACTTGTCGGGACTATGAGAGGGGACCTTCAACACGTGCAATGACGAGTCTTTGTTCTGCCTCTAACAACACAGGCTTCCATTTTATTCTGAAAAAGCTGGCTCCTTAAAAAGGGTTTCCTTTCACCAAAAGCAGGATTGAACGTTAGAATGAGGAAAGTGTTTCCTCTTTCCTGCTCTGATTTGGCACCATTTCTGACAGAGCGGTAGAGACAGCGACCCCAAGTGGCATTGCATTCAAAGTGTGGCAAAGAAGCCACTTCCACTCATGCCTCAAGCTGCAGTCATGAAATTTCACCACAAAGCTTTCTTTAAATTACCCTGATGCTTAGAAGCTATACTGTATTCAGATTTCAACTTTAAAAGGTGTGTGCGTGTGTGTACATGCTTACATGAGTTCTCCAGGATTTAGTAACATCTGGTGGAAGATAAACACCAACAGCGTCTGCCCTCCAATTCCATCTTGCCTTTTAATGTTTCTAAGAAAGTTTCTCATCTGCCTCTTGCCAAAAACTGGAGGTAGCAGTAGGAAGAGAACTAATATATTTTGATTTCCTCTTTTAAGCCAGGCCCAGTGTAAGACACTTGACCCTACTTTAATCCATGCGATAAAGCCCTTAAGGTCAAGTGTCATTATTGCCATTTTAAGGTGAAGATCCTGAGGTCAGAAACTGCAAAGTTCACCACTGGAATTAAGCTCTCAGAGAGTGGAACTCGGTTTTGTCCACTTTTGTACCCAGATCACAGTTCCTGGCATATCATGGGGACTCTCTCAGGAAGGTTCAGCTCAGTGTGGGTACAAGGATGATGGCTAAGATTAGAAACTCAGGTCAGATTTAGGGTGTTGCTAAATGAGCCCAGGCTGAAGAGGGGGCAGGTCTGGAGAAAGGCCTTCTCCATGGGGTGAGGGAGGGTGTTGTCTGGATTTCCTTCATGAAATGTCATGGGGTTGCAAAGAAAAGTGGGTTTTAGTAGAAGAAAAACTCCTGGGCTTGAATTCCCATTCTGCCAGTTACAAGCTGTGTCACTTTGTCATCTTATACAATCTCTTTGAGCCTTCATTTTCCATCTGACACAAATGGAGATTACAATATTTATCTCAGACAGTCATGAGAATTAAGTGAGAGAACACACGTGAAACTTCCTAGCCCCGATCTTGGCACACAATGGATGCTCCATAAATATTTGTTTATTCCTTCCCTTTCCCCCGCCTCCAAAGCATTCACAGAGACTGTCTTTACAAGGTGACAGGTTTGTATTAAGTATCACCACAACCTCCAATGTTTGCACTCTCAATGTCTTTATGAAATGGAGCAGTATCTAGAAATGATGATTTTTTTTTAAATTCAGAATAATGAAACGAGGATATGATACAGTGCAATTACTGTCTTCATTTCACATCCCCCCCCCATAATTGAAACCATTTTCAAGTTTTATTTAGTACAAAATTAATTTCACATTTTCATCAGGGAACTCATGTGGATCCCAGGGTGATTCAGATTTTCCGATACAGAAATTCACAGCATGCATTACTGGTATTTTTCAAGACAAAAGAGTTTATGCCAGAGGAGACCATTTCAGTCCTGCTGTATGAGCAAAATAAAAAACCCTTTATATGACACTTCCAAATTCAGACCTAGCATTAATGTTTCATAAGAGAGCTGATTTAAAAAGAAAAAAAATCTATGTGAGTTACTCAGCCCTAACTTTCTAGTTTCCCAAATGAAAAAACAGTTTGATTTACCTTAGAAATAAACCAGTTTCCTCTTGAACTGAACTCAGAAATGACACCAGGCTTAGTTGTCAGGGAGAAACGCACATTATGTCAACACGTGTGGGTAAAGTTCTGGCCACAGAAACCAAGAGAGTTGGCATCCACACTCCTCCGCTGGCACAGGCTACCTGGGGTGACCCCAGGGCTGTCACATAGAGGCTCGAGTGATACCACATGGCGTCAGAACTAGGATCCCTCTGAACTGGATTCTCTCCCAGACAAAGAAAAGCAGAGGCTGTGCTTTGGGACATCGGACTTACACATTTTAGGGAGCGCTCCCTGCTTTTAGTCTCCAGAACATAATCTAGAGTCAGAAAAACCAGCCAAACTAGGGCAGGTGAGCAGAGGGCAGTAGCCAGGGAGAGGTGAATGAGTGCCTTTTGGACGCACCTGTGTGCGCACTGCTTCGGTGCATTCCCGCCAGTGCTGACCCCGAAATTCTTTACCTGCCTGTCTCCAGTGCTGGGATCAAACCATCCTCTTCTCTGGCTCTGGTAGCCCCTCTTAGCAATCTCCAGGATGCAGACAGCCCTCTGTTCCCTAGCACTTGGCAGATATGACATTTGTTCCACGGCTAATCCCCTTAGTTCATGATCCCTTTTTCTTTTTTTTTAATTGAGGTAAAATTCACTTAACATAAAATTCACCACTTTAACCTTTTTAAAGTGTACAATTCGGTAGATTTTAGTAAATTCATAATGTTGTGCAACCATCACTACTGTCTAATTCTGGAACATTATTATCCCCAAAAGAAACCCTGTACCCATTAAGCAGTCACTCCACATTCCCTGCTGCCCCCAGCCCCTGGCACCCATTCGTCTGCTTCTGTCCCTGTGGATCTGCCTATTCTGGACAAATGGCCCCCTATAACCAGCACTTTGGCCCTTGACCAAAACCATGAGAAGTGAAGGTCAAAAGATGGCCCAGGCCTTTTAAAGATACCAACATGTCTTCAGCAGAATGATAAATTGCCCTCAGAGTAGGTTTAGTGTATTTTGTTCTATTATCTCATTCTCTAAAATCTATCTGTGACAATGCAATAAACCTGGACTCTTGATCAATAAGGACATGCATGCATGGACAGTGCATGTGTCTAAGTACGTCCCTGCCTATGTACATGTGTGTTACTGTACATAAATGTGCTGTTTACACAGAAAGCCAACCTCCCATGGTCTCTTTACTAAAAGGCCTTGCTACTGTCAAATGAGAGGAAGTACATGATGCTAGTCTCCAGGGAGAATGAAGGGCTGTTGATTACAGCCAGGCACAGTGGGAAAAACAGTGCCACTTGATTTTGGCCAAGTCACCCTTGCCCATGGGTCTCATGGAATCTGCTCCCCTCTGGATCTACTGTCTGTGCCTACAGAAGTTCAGGAAGAGGGTTGTCATGTATTGATCTGTTTGAGGCCTCCTGGTAATTAATACTTGGGGAGCACAATATAGTGTTGTAGAATTATGTCCAAAGGTCAATTCTACTTGTTAAGATTCTTAAGGTGTCTGTTTCATTTAAATCAAGTTTTGTGTTTGTGCATGTGTGTTTTTTAAGGGAGAATGGAGTCTCCTGAGAGAACAACCCCACATAAATTAGAAACATATGCAGGCATTCAGTAGATCAGCTCTGTCAAGATGTGTTGTTATATCTTATGGTCATAGGAATTTTATTCACAGACAAGGCAGCGTATGAATTGTATGATTTTCTGGTGCCCAGGCTAGCTGGTCCTCCCCATCCAGTAGAGTTGTTCAGATACAAAGAACTCTTTTCTGCTCCTTCAAATAGAGATAAGGAAGAAAAATATCATATTACAACTTAAAAAGCTATAGTTTAGCTAAATAATGGGTACCTTTATGAAATACTTCAATGTGGCATCCTATTTGATACCAAAAGAGTGGAAGAGACACAAGGTCTGTGTGGACCACACTGCTTTAAAGTAGTCTCAGACTGTTTTGCTTTCATTGTGATAGCACCGCCCACTTAGGGACCAAAATCCTGTCTAAATATGAGACAGATTTAGAGACAAGATTAATACTATTCATAGGACCTAAAACTAACATTTATTGACTGTTTTGTCCTCTCTATTAGGTCTTAACCTATTTGATCTTCTTTTTATTTCTTATAGGCACCACGTGAGACAGATATGATTATCTCTATTTTACAGATGAGAAAACAGATTCAGAGAGATTGCATAATCCATCCAAGCACACATAGCAACTAAGCACTGGAGCTGGAATTTGAAGCCAGGCTGGTCTGACTTTAAGAATCACATAACGCTGTTGGTATCAGACCAGAAGCTCCCAGATACAGTGGGAAGAGCCCTTGGGAGGGGCCAGGCCATCCTGCTCCTACTTCAAACTTTGCCACTCTCTTGGTAATGTTGTGAGAGAGCCAAGAATTCTCTGGGCTTCCCTTTCCCCACTGGTGCCAGGGGAATGATACTGCCTGCCCCTCCAGCCTCTCAGGGATATCATGAACATCAAACAAGGAAATATGTGGCTGGGGAGAGGGGAGAGACATTGAGATACAAAAGTAAATTATTTGTATAATATGGTTTAGTGATCTACAGATCTCCCCAAAGTGAGATGCATGGGATAATCCATTGGAGTGAGGGAAGAAATTAATTATTCAAATTTCTGTTTACATGTCTTTTTACCTTAAAACAAGGAAAACTATATAGACATATTAATAATAGTAGATGTCCATAGTGTATCAATAAATCCACAGATATTAGGAGTGGATGCCCTCAAATTTTTTACTGATTAGGTTCATGATCAGAAAAGCTTGAAGACCACAAATATATACAATAAACAACATAAATCCAAAATATTGTGGTATTGTTGCAGGTATATGGGCAGTGGGGGCTGTAGACACATAACGAAACTACCAGGAGAGTGGCTTAGAGGTCTACTAACAAATTATAAAATATTTGTGGGGTTTTTTTTTTTTTTTGGTGAGGAAGATTGGCCCTAAGCTAACATCTGTTGCCAGTCCTCCTCCTCTTGCCTGAGGAAGATTGGCCCTGAACCAACATCCTTTCCAATCTTATTCTATTCTGTATATGGGACGGCGCCTCAGCATGCCTTGATGAGCAGTGCATAGGTCCGTGTCCAGGATCCAAACCCCCGATCTCTGGGCTGCTGAAGCAGAGCAAGCGAACCTAACCACTATGCTACCAGGCCAGTCCCATAAAATATTTGTTTTTAGTCCTCAAGCATCCCAGCATAATGGAAAGACCATAAAAGTCACTTTTTTCTGTTAATGGACTTCAGTTGTAGAGTTGAATTATTCATTCTCTCAGTTAAAACACACTGTCATCATTGTCTAATCAGGGCAAACTTTTATTTCATTCATTTATTTACTCACTCATTCATTCAGTTACAATGTGATGAATACCCAATGAACCCACTACTCTACTCAAGAACTTGAATTATACTCATCTATGGATCTCTCTATTATCCTGTCTCCTGCCTCTCCCACACAGAGGTAATCAGTATCCAGAATTTTATGATTATCATTCCTTTGCTTTAGAAAGTTTGATCATATATATGTTGTTTAGTTTTACTTGTTTTTGAACTTTATAAGAAGAGTATAATATTCCAAGTCATTTGGGACTTGTTTTCATTCAACATTATATTGAATGAAATTCTTATTGTTGTGGGTGGCTGTAGGCCACTCAATTTCACTGCCGTGTAATATGCCATCGTGTGATTATACCATAAGTTATTCATCCATTTCCTTGCGAATGGGCATTTGGATGATTTCTAGTTCTTTGCTATAAAGAACAATACTTCTTTGGACATTCTTATATGTGTCTCCTGGTGCTCACGTGTAGGAATTTCCTTTGGGAAAATGCCAAGAAGTGGAAATCTGGGGTTGAAAGGGTACGTGAAAGTCTGATTTAACAGAATAAAATCAAATTATTTTCCAAAGTAGTTGCACCAATGGGTCACTTTCTTAGCCAATTGTCTCAGTTTTCTCACATGGGAAACCTGACTAAAATGATTACAAGTACCTGTGAAGATTAAAGAAGTTAAACAGGAAAGTACACAGCACCCTTTCTAGAAAACAGAAGACTATCAATAAATTAGCACTCTCTCCCAGTTACCTTAGAACCATGCCCTGTGCAGACCTCCTTTCCCGTCTATGACATGAGGGAGCAGGACTGGAGGAGCTCCAAGCCCACTGCAGCTCTGACACGTTGAGAGTTAGTGAAACAAATGCTGGACCAGTCACCCCTCACTGCAGCTTCCAGAGGCTTAACTTCACAACGGGATAGGCTTTTCGTCACCCTGGTGCTTATTCCCTAACCCTTGGATCACATACCCCTTGGAATTCCTGCAAAATTGGATGACAGGTGGCAGCTTCTTGGTGCTAAATAATGGTTGAACTTACAATGGGAAGGGAATAAAACTAATGATGAAATTGTGCTTAGAATGAAATCCAAACTCTCTAGCAAGGTCATGTGTGACCCATCCTTGCTGACCTCTGCTGCCTCATCCCTCCCTAGCGGTTCACCTCTTTGCTCTCTGGGCCATAACCATTGGTCTTATTCGGTTCCTGGAATCCTCCAGGCTATTCCCTACCTCAGGGCTACTGCACATGCTATTCCTTCTGCTTAGAATGCTTTACCCACCCCCACACTCTTTTCATGGCTGGCTCCTTCTCATGCCTTAGCTCTCTACTTAACGTCACCTGTGCAAAAAGGCATTCCTTCTCCTATCCTATGTGAAGTAGTTTCACACTTACTCCAAATATTCTCAGCCTCAGCCTTTGGGGTCTTTATAACATTTGGCTAAATTTATAGTGATTATATATATATATCTTTTTTTTGAGGAAGATTGACCCTGTGCTAACATCTGTTGCCAATCTTCCTCTTTTTCTTTGTCTCCCCAAACCGCTAGTACATAGTTGTGTTTCATAGTTGTAGTGTTGTAGCTCTTCTATGTGGGATGCCATCTCAGCATGGCTTGATGAGCACTGAGTAGGTCCACGCCCAGGATCCGAACTGGCGAACTCTGGGCCGCCAAAGCGGGACGAGTGAACTTAACTGCTGCGCCACCGGGCTGACCCCATATAGTGATTATATATATTTATTTGTTTATTTTTATTTGGAGTCTGTCTTCCCTTCTAAAATGTTAGCCCTATGAGAACAGAGACTATCTGTCTTAATCATTCTTGTATTCCCTAGCCTCTAGCACAGTGCCAAATGTTTGTTGAATGAATGGATGTTTTGAGTGTCCACTAGGCATCAAGTTTTATGTAAGCCACTCAACACATGTAATTATTTTCATTTCTCTCAACCACCCTGTGACATAGTTATTATGAACCCCATTTGGAAGGTAAGGAAACAGGCTAATGGAGGTTAAGCAACATCTTCAAAGGCCCACATCTAGGGAGTGGTAGGGCTGGGATTTGAACACAGGTCTGACTTTGAAGTCCATGCAATTTGCAATTTCCCCTGAATCATGAAGACCATAGGAAAAGGTATTTAAGGAATCTAACTGATGTTGGATGACCTTTTCAAACTGCCAACCTAGAGTTTCCCTGTGAATTTCTCATTTTCTATGCTAAATCTCGGAGCTGTTAGTTTTGCAGTATTACACAACACACTGACGGAAAACATCACCTGACTTCTTTATCTGTTAAACAAACACTAAGAATAGCTATTTGGCCAAACTCATGCTATTGTTCCTTCATCTATCACACTACAGTATTACTTATCAATGGAAAAGCATGTTCCCAAAATGTCACAGCAGGACTTTAAAAGCTAACTAGACTCGTAAATCATTCTTCTAAAAGCAACAAAGCTGACCTCTTCCTTAACACTCAGATATTTAATCTGTAAATTATTTAGCTTGCACCATTTCTTTTTCCCAAAGCTTAAATAGTAAAGCAGCCATTTTCATTCCCTTTCATATTTCCCCAAGTGATTAGAAAGTAACATTCTACGGACCACATTTATATTTTCAATAAGTGGATTAAAATAACAGATTTCCTTGGCCCACTAGATGTACTGTGCTCTCACTCAAGGGATTCAAACACCAAAGACAATTGTTAGAATATAAGTAACTTCCAATTTTTAGATAATAGTGGCACAGTTGCTCCTCTGTGGTCCATCATTCTGGAAAAGACTAGAGAGCCATATACCTCTCTGCCAACCACAAGCATCACTTCTCTCAAGATTTGTGTCCTCCAAGAACTCTCCCCTGGGCTAGTCCTGATTCATGCTGCTCAATCTCATTCTCAACACTTACGTATGACACTCACACCACATTATTAACTTCAGGTTTAGGTGCTTCGTTATGTTTTTGTTAGTTTCAAAAACTTGCTGCATGAGCAAACATCCAGTCTTGTCATATTTAGACAGCAAGCATTTCAAGGGCAGGAATAACTTCTTCTAAGTCTTTTGTGTTCCACACATGCCTATGAATGCGTGTGTTCAAACTTCTATCCCTACATCCACTCGGCGGATCTCTTCAGAGCAACTTTAAGGCACTAGAAATGGTGTTAGGGCCTCTTGGGGAGAGAAAACTGAAAAATATACACATGCAATTTGAACCCAATCAAAATGAAGAGGTGCTGATTCAATATGCACAGGAAAAATACAGCAGAATGTTGATAGTGGTTGTATTCATTGAGGGGATAGAGTTTCCTCACTGATTTTTCTATATTTTCAACAAGAATATGTGTTTATTTTCTATCAGGGAAAAGCTATTTTAAACAAAATCTAATCACTTAGTTGAAAGAACAAAGTCAAACATACAGAACAAAGAGGCAGATAGAAATATAGTGAGCAAGCACTCAGATAGGGCTTAAAAGTCTGAATTTGAGTTGAGACTTTGACCCTTACTAACTGTATGGTCTTTCCAAGGCTTGATGTCCTTGTCTATAAATTAAAGATGAAAATATCTCCTTCATAGAGTTGTTCTGAGGATTATATGAGACAATGTGACAGAAAATGCTTTATACGACTATAAAAGGCATTAAGTAATGAAAGGTATTATTGCTTATGTTGTGAATTGGGTCTAATTTCAATTGGCCAGTGCTGGAAGTCAGGCCTATTGCAGACACCACTAAGCATATTATGGGATCAAGAGGCTCAAGACCAATTATCCACAACAGTGGTTTAAATGTTTGGTTCTTCCCACCCCATGGATGTCACAATTTGCTCCAGATGAATGAATGCTGAAAAAGTCTTACCAATTCAAGTGCCCTTCCCACCGGCAATTAAGACCCAGGCAGTGGGGACAACAGACAGAGTGGGTTGCCAAATCCCTTGGGCTCCTGTTTCTTTCGTCATCTTCTGAGCTGGGATAAAATTACAAAGAGTTATTTTGATTTTATTCTCATAAGTCAGGGAAACTATAGGGAGCAAGTTGATTTATTTTTCCTATTCATGAAAAAGTTGAAAAGCAGTGGAGTTCTGTCTATATCTAAGATGAGATGGTAAAGTTTGGTTTAGAGGAGAAAAAATTGCGTTTCTACTCTGAGCAACCTCAACTTCCTAATATCTTATATCATCCCTCTTCTAAAGCTCCATTACCAATTTTAGAGTTTACTGTGCCTCCTACAAAGCTCTGAGGGGACTATTCACGCCACATGTCACTTACCTAATGATGGAAACAAACCCCTCACAGCATACACTGATGCGTTATTTCCCCTCATTCTGAATTTCTCTGCATCAAGCAAAAGAAGTGCTTTTCCCAAATTACTTGACAAAGGTTGGCTAAAGTCAAAATTGGCCTAAGAACTGCCAAGGAAATCACTAGACATAAGGCATCCCCACCTCCTCTGAACCTCAAGCTTTCAAGTTCTCTCTTTCTCTCATTAAATGGAAAGATAACAGATGTTGGAGGCAGATTACGCTGAATTCAGATCCTGGATCCCCCACTCACAGGGTTTATGGGTTTGGGTAAGTCAGTTGTCTTCTCGAAGCCCCAGTTTCTTCCTGCTAGTAAGAAGACCTAACTTGCAACACTGCTATGAGGGTTAAATGAGATGGCTGTAAAGCATCAAGCATGGTGCCTGGCATACAATCAGGCTCAATAAATACTAGTTTCTCTCTCCCTGTCCTTGGCTTATTTCATGCTAGTGTGAGGACAGCACATGTCTTGATTGTACATTCATCACAAATTCCTGGACCTCTGGCACAGCAGATGTTCCAAGCATTCAGAGGTAATAAATTGGAGGGAACCCCCAGGGCCGTGGGAGGCCTGGCTTCCCAGCCCCTGAAGCAGACCACCTACTGCTGCCTGAAGCAGCCACCCTGTGAGGAGAACAGCTGCCAAAGGGACAGGGGACAGGCCTCCATCTGCACCTCCTCCCTCTTGCCTCCGCACACAGAGGGCAGCCATGGTCCCCCAGGAGACGTCACGGAGAGGTTTCGCTGTTTCAGATGACAGATCAGCCCATGCTCTCTGACCCAGATTAGAACCAGCTCACTCGCCTATGTCACCAGCAAATGATTTTAATTCACTCCCGGGAGACCGTAAGGAAAGCTTGGACCAGTAAGGCCTATAATCTGGCTGAGCTCTGCAGTGAGCATTTGTAAGGCTGTAGGTTTTACATGTCCCGCTAATATTTCACCGCCCTGTCAGCCTCAGCTTGTCCATGGGAGCCAGGCTGCACATTCAGCACTTCCATGTCCCCCGACAGTTGGGTGAGGGACAGGAGAGGAGGAGGCAGGAGAAGGCTCCAAAGGGAAGAAGAAAGGAAAACACATTTAAAATCTAACACAGTGGTTCTCAGAGTGTGGCCCCCAGGCCAGCAGCAGCAGCAGCACCAGGAGCTTGTTAGAAACGCAAATTATCAGGTCCTGCCTGGGCCCTACTGAATCAGAAACTCAGCAATCTGTGTTTTCACAAGCCCTCATTTGAATCTGATGCATGCTATAGTCTGAGAACCACTGATCCAGCCAAACAATGTTTAGATAGGCTAAATTTCTAAATTCAGGAAAAAAGCAAGAACCCAGGAAAGTACAACTACAACAAAGGAGAAAACCTCTGGGTCTGATCAGGAGGACTTCATTTGAATTCCAACTCCATTGATTGCTAACTGTAAGAACTTGGACAAGTTGCTAAACTTTTCTGAGCCTCAGTTTCCCTGTGAGTTTTCGAAATGGAGGTAATCAGACCTCCCTGCAGAGTTGGAAGATAAGATCCACTCTCCATGGAGGGCCTAGCATTCTTGAGCCTGTTCTTTTCATGACTACACCACACACTTTCCCCTGTATACCTCAGGGTAGCGTTTCTCAACATTTGAGTCCGATAATTCTTTGTTGGGGGGGGGGGGCTGTCCTGTGCATTGTAGGATGTTTAGCAGCATCCCTGGCCTCTACCCACTAGTTGCCTATAGCTGCTTCCAGCTGTGACACCCAAAGACATCTCCAAGCAATGCCAGATGTCCCCTGCAGGGCCAAATTGCCACTGGTTGAGGACCACGGCAATAGAGTGTTGGGACTACAGCATGAGTAAAAAGCAGAGCATCATATTCAGTTAGACCCAAGATCCATATACCAGTTTGTCCACCAACTAGATTTCTGACCTCAGACATGTCTAGGAAACAGTCTGAGCTTTGGTTTCCTCACCTGCAGAATGGTGATTAGAACATCTATCTCAGAGGGGTGGGGTAAGATTAAAGAGTTCTCATATACTAGATGCTCAAAAACTTTGCAATTCACCGTGAAAATCTGATCTGTCTGTGCTTTCCATTTGATTACTAAGAGGCAGAGGGAAGACTGAGATGAACTTTTGATGACTTCTCTTAAGTTACAAGGTAAGGGACAGCCAGAGTCATGAAATAAAAGGAAGGAAAGGCAAAAGTCAAAGAGAAGGGCTGGGTCTTCACCCTGCTGAGCTTGGTACGAAAAAACACCCCTCTTCTGGAATAGGACAGTAACAGGAAATTCTTTTGACAGGTCTTATGACAGTCCATTTCCCCAAGTCCCTGTTCTGAAGCTCGAAGCCAAGTCAATCTTGGAGTGTCATTATGCCATTCAAATAAGCATGGCAGAATGAGAGGCAGTGAAGAAAAGGAAATGGTTAAGAGCTTGGAGTCTGATTCTCACAAACCTGAGTTCAAGTCCTAGGTCTGCACACATTGGCTCTGTGAGCTTGGCCAAATTATTTATGCTCTCTCAACCTCAATTTGCTTATCATTCAGATGATAAGCAAATAGGAGGAGACAAATAGCAGCCACCTGTTAGGGTCTTAGCAAAAAATTATATGAGCTCCTGTGTGTGCAACACTCAGCACAGTACTTGAATGTTATCATAACATTACTGTATCAGAACCACAGGAACCGTGATCTTTGTAATGTCATCACGTTTGGCCAGGCTCAGGACAAGCGTGCATGACAAAACTAAGAATATTGTCTCATTTCAGGACAGTGAGAAACTGGGTTAGCATTTCACTCTTCATCATTCAGTCCTTTAGAGATCATTCTGAACCCAGGGGCTGTCCAAGCAGAGGGGCTGTAGCTTTCACTAAGCCCTAAAAGATTAAGCACAATATAGCTTTAAAGGAATATTTCCCTTAATACCCCTAGGGGTGTGTGTGTGTGTGTGTGTGTGTGTGTGTGTGTGTGTGTGTGTAGACAGAGTGAGAACAAAAGAGAGTCTTTTTGAGTTCAATAACAGTGAGCTAGACTTTCTCACTCGAGGACAGCAAGGAAAATCTCTCTCCATAATGCTATCAGTTAGGGATCACTCACACCAGTGTGGCTCAGTGTGTCACCTCCGCTACTCACTTTATCCTCACAACCACCAATTGAGGTCACTACCACTATAGTTCCCACTTTATAGGTGAAGAAACTGAGGCTTATAGGACTAATTATATCCATACCATACTAGGCAGGCAGAGAACTGGTCT
This sequence comes from Tapirus indicus, assembly GCA_031878705.1. Lineage (NCBI taxonomy): Eukaryota > Metazoa > Chordata > Mammalia > Perissodactyla > Tapiridae > Tapirus > Tapirus indicus. The sequence continues at coordinate 126,808,055 of CM062917.1, read as the reverse complement.
AAATAACTCTCTTCCTAATTCTTAGAGAGATTTTACAACCAATTTTTGTCATCTATTTCACCATCTCATGTTTTCCACAGTCAGAAGAATTACCTTCCTCTGCATTAAGCTCAAATTGCTCTGAGATCTGATTTAGGGAGGGGAGAGGAACTGGACTGAAGCCAGCGTCATGGGCTGGATTTATGATCTCCTCCAAACATCTTCATATCCAGGCCAGACACAGCCGCAGGGAAAGAAAGTCACAGAGCCATAGTTCGATGCTGCTATTTTCTGCACCAGGATGGGGTTCCCCCAGCCTGGATCATGCCTGAATAGCAGCTGGCAGACACCTATGTACATCTCGGCCATATCTGGCACCATTCTGGGGAGTTGAGGTCCTCTTTTCCTTTTTGAAGGTTACCAAATATCACCGGTTCGCATGTTCTTCATTTTCTGAAGCCCAATTGATCATAAATTTAATGCCTCTGAAATCTATCCATTTATTGGGAGTCTGCATTGACTGAGTCATCAACAACCTCTGGACTTCTTGGGTGGTTCTTTAGACATATTTGCACTTTGTTCTCCTCCTGAATTCTCTGAAATCTAGACACTGAGAATACAATGAACCAGGCTCTGAAAACTCTCACCCCGGACTCTCCTCAGCGGCTTCCTGCAACCACCCCAGTAAGGTCTTGTTGAAAGACTCTTATTAGGTGGATAATCTCATTGCCCCAATTAAATGGCAAATGATACATTTTAAAGGTCTCCTCTAATTTTCTTGATGGTTACACTCAAGTCCCTTCCAACTCCTTTTCAGAAAAAAAAAAAAAATCACCTCTCTCGTCTGCTCTGGTGTGAGTCCACCTGAAACCATTCAGGGCACATCATTCGGAAGATGTTTACTCAAGGATAGAGTTCAGGGTGAGGGGTGGGGTATGTGATTAGGTGACTGTTAGGATTGGCTTATAATGCAAAGACAGCCTGGGAATCGCTTTTGCCATAAAACTTTCACTTTTAAGATCAGTCCAATAGGAAAATTCTTCCCCTTGTCAGCGAAAGAAACCAAATAATAAGCATGCTTTGTAATTGGATTCACAAATTTGGGGTTCTAAGGTGTCTGTGCTATTGGCCCTTGCCTTATAGTACTCTCTAGGCAGTGGGAAATAACGTAGATGAACTGAGGAACATGACCTGTATTTATCCCTAATCTAGTAAAACTACAGTTCCTGCTGGAACTAAACATGTCTCCAAGGTTTCGCGCAGCACTTGCTCGTACCATCTTCCCCTCTTGCATGCACATCTGGACGGCTGAGTTCCAGGCTAATGGGGAATGAAACAAAAGCTGAAATCTTGCAGCCAGAAAACCTGGTTATTTTTATTTGAAGGTCTTAAAAATTGTATCTGGGAGGAAGTGTGGTCTAATTGTTAAAATTGTGAGTGATCCCTAAAGTCCTGAGTTCTAGTCCCTTTTACTATAAACAACTAATCATACAAGAACTTTAGTGATTTAATTTAAATTAAATGTGGCCTAGTTTTCCCGGTGAGTCCTAAGACCCTAGAATTAAAGATGTTATTCATGTGTAAGTAAGCATCTGAAATGGAGAATTTAATCCTGGGCAATGAGCTTGAATTTATGATCAAATTTGGCCGAGAAAGAGAATCAGTAGATATTGCTTATAGGGAGGCAGCATCACCAACCTGTATTTACAAAATTTTTACTGGGTACCCAGGAATTAACGGGTTCTCAGATTGGCTTCAGAGACACCCCCTCCCAGAAGTCTGCAAAGGCAGTAATGAGTATTGGTGAACAATTTCCATCACTTCAAAAAGCCCAGTAGAGTCCGTATGTGTATCCTTGATAAGACTTTACAGGCATACCATCTAAATTAAATTTCTTTGATTTTTACCTGGAGAAACACAACTCATGTGGTAACACTTGTCATATTCTAAACAGAAGCTCTGATAGGCAGTCTTCGATTAATGAAAATCCCAAAAATGAATTTTTATTACTAATTGAAGTTTGTTCACTAGACCGAAACATTTAAAATATGGGGTCTATGAGGAAAAAAAAAAATTTAAGACTACTTGGTGGAAAAGTTTGTTCGTTGGACCATTGGGTGGTTGGTTTATTTTGAGGAGGGTTGGAGAAGTGAGACAAGGAACTAAAGAGGGTGTAAAAAGAAAATAGACTGGCCAGCAAGCAATCCACAAAGCTTTTATAAATTAAAGGTAATCAGTTATAGAACCACCTAATGGTTGGAGGAGTTTCTGTTGTGATTATTTCGGCTTCTTTCATATCACTTTTTCTCCAACTCAACTAGAAGATGGAAAATAATTGTTCTCTAAATAGGATGGCTTCAGACTGTGATAGCCTAGGTAGCCCCACAGTCCCTTCAGGCGTGTTCTACTTCCAAGAATATAAGCCCCTGAAATGCTGATTAACCACAACTTGATATTTGCCAGAGTGGCAACCGGGAGGCATTCTTTCTGTGGAAGTCCCTTCCCAACAGGACGTAAGCAATACATTGCCACCAACTTATAAGCATTAGGCTACTTGTGGATATACATTACTACTCAACACAAAGTTCACACAGGCACACTTCTGCTGAAAGATGGACTATGCCTTCTAGGAACCTGAGGGCCAGCATATGCTCAGCCTGTGTGTGCTCTTCTCCCCACAGCAAATGCCAGACATCGTTAATCAACCACAGAATCTTTCCCAATAAGAAGTCTTCTCAATGCAGCATTCCAGGCACTACTACTAATTGACCAAATTTGGCATGAATCCTATTAGCCCACTCAGCCTTAAGATAAAGAGGTCACATAATTTAAGATATCACTCTTGGGAGGGACTAAGGCATAGGAGAAAGAGCGTGGGCCTGCAGTCACATTAAACTGGTTCCAAATCCCAGCTGTCACTCAACTAGCTATAGCTTGTAATTTGCTGGGTCAAGAACACTTCCAAGCCTGGCAGCACAGTATCTGGAATTTTGTATGTGTTTAATAAATGCTAATTCCCTATCCTACCAATATTAGTCATAAAAGGAGTTCTGCATCTTACCTAGAACTCCAAATTCTCTCTTCTCTGCCCACTGCCAGTCTCCCCAGCTTTGGCTCTTCAGCTCATGAGTGTACTGGATTCAGCAGATAAGTAAAGGTACGAGAAGAGGAATACATAAACTCTATTGTGAATTTTAAGCTAAGTTAAAGAACCAATACAGACTGAGAGATGCCAAATATTAAGTTTCTTGTATCAGCTTTGACCCTATACAACCTACAAGCGTTAACAGTCCTCTTGTACCCAACATAGGCACTAAACAGATGGATAAACCTATGAAACCACGTGCATACACCACTAAAGCAAAGGGAAGAAATGCAATTAGGAGGTAGAACTGGGCAGATTCACCATTCCCCAGGCCATTTCTGGCCAAAACCTTTGTTCCAGGTCCCATGACAGAGAATCATGTACCTCAGCAATCTAACTTTACTATGCAATCTTTCTCTGCTTCCTTCCTCTGGAATAAATAGTTTGTCCCTGGGTCTCCATGACCTGATTCTCAGGGCAGATACCAGCTCTCACTGAATCCTCGAGTATAGAGGGGAAAACCAAAGAGTCAACAAAGAGAGAAGGCTGCTACCTTGATCTATGTCCAAAGAGCAACCCTGCTGTTTTCGATGGGCAGACAGGAGCTGTGAATGTAATTATGACCAATACTGAGATTATACCCATGAATGATTTGGCTTGAGCTCTTGTGAGAGATCAAAATTGTGTAGCATAGCAGTGTTTACAGGTTTATAGATCTGCCTGGGGCATCCAAAGCCCTTGACTATGATTTATTATTACAGGACAGAGATTATCTCAGACTGGGCTGGAAATGGATCTTGGCTGAGTTATTTACTCACCGGATACAATGTGTGAGAGTTGATGGCCTTGTTTCTCAATTTGTCAGTTGTAAAGGGAGTCCCCAAGGCTCAATTTCAGACCCAGTATTGTTTACATAGCCCAGCAATAATACATCACATGTGGCAAAATATTACAAATTCATTTTTATGCTGATGATATGGCTCATGCATAATAGCAGCTAATGTGCTTCTCTTTTCAGCTGAAATTGCAGCTAAGTTTCTAAAGGCACAAAGGGGCTTTTGTGTTTTGAACCATAAAGAAGAGAAAGTATATGACAGTTTTCAGAAGGACTAATGAAGGGTTTGATCTGCCTCGGCTACCATCTGTAAAGGAGTCCCATTACAGCCGTTACGGTCATTATAATACCATACCATGTGAAGGTATCTGTCAGGATTTTAATACTATTATTATTATTATTATTATTGTTTTGGAAGCTATGGGAAATGGCTTCCCATTTTGCTGTTTGCATTTAGGTGATATGAAAGGAATAATTTGAATGATGATTTCCATCTGGTGCTTTATTCAAATGACCTGCACCAACCATACAGAGATGACGCTCTAGCACATACACTATTTACCAAGGGACGCACTATGTTTAGAACAATCTCATATAAAACAACTCTCTGTGGGTCACAACAAATTGCCTGCACTCTGTTGCTGAAGAATCTTTAGCAGGAAAAACATCAGCATATTTTAAGGAATATTTAAGAGATGCCCCAAAGAGGCAAAAGCTGTATTTGGTGTCTGGATTTAGACTCTGAGAATGCAAATCCTGGGCATCCTTCTCAAGAAAGAGCAATGCCTTTTAAATAAGATTTCATGCTCTATGACACTAACAAATCAAAAAATAAACAAATAAAACGGTAACCTCCTCAAGAATTTGGTGTGTTCTAAATGAACATTTACAAAAATGAAAACGATGAAGCCATTTCATACCTTTCTTTTTTAGACATGTTCTAGCCCTAAAAAGCCCTACATTTCCCCACACTGAAGGACAGCAAGTAGCTGCTTGGCCACGGGTAATTTGGAATTAATTGTGTTTGCTTAAACCATACATTCCACTCCCAAACCAAGAAAATGAATCCTAGAAATCTCAAAGACTTAAAAACTCTAGAGTCTATGTTCTGTTTGTCTTCTCAATGGAAGATCCCCAGGAAAGCTTCATTTCAACCTGTGTTTACCTTTGGCATCTCTCTAACACACTCCATGTACTCAGCAGCACCTTATTTTGAAGCATATATGGAAGATCAGAAGATGCAAATGCTAGCGCCTCCAAGTAGTGACGGCAGAGCCAGTTGATAGAGAAGGTGAACCAGAGAAAGCAAGTACAGATTTCCAAGGTCTTTACTCTCATTTGCACTTTACATGAGGTGCTTGCATCCATTCACTCATTTTTTCAACAAACATTTATTGAGTACCTACTATGTGCTGTGAGGAAAAAACGAGTAATGGGAGCACAGACTTGGATTTGATGGGCCTGAGTTTAATAAATAGCTTTGCAACCTTCTAAATGGCTGAACTTGGGCAAATTATTTAACCCCTCTTAGCCTGGCACACAGTAGGAAGTCAATGAAGATTTGTCAAAGAAACAAATGACTAAATTTTTGTCTGTAAAATGTGGCTATCAGAGGCAACGTTGCAGGGTTGTTGAGGATCTGATGAGAAAATGGATGGACAGTGCTGTATTATCATTAGTTCTTTTATTAGTAGCCCGGAGTCCTCGACCTTTGGTCTCATAGGGAAGACAGACAAGCAAATCAACAATTATCTGCAGTGTGGTTGAAAACCAAACCAAACTGAGAGTGGGAGGGCAGATGGTGGTGAGATTCAGAAAAGGCTTCTCCGGGGAAATAACTCTTGATCTGTTTTATAAGAGGGGTAAAACCTAGCCAGGCAGCAGAAGGGAGGAAGGGCTTTCCAGGCAAAGGGATGGGAATGTACAGAGGCAAAGGGGCATGAGGGCATGGTGCACCTTGATCTCTGTGTGGTTCTCTGCGTTGTTGGTTCAACGTCCAGGCCTGAAGGGGTAGGCTGTGTGCAGTACTCCTGCTGGGTCTCATAAGCTAAACAGAGGAATATGAAATGTGCCTTGAAAGCTGTGAGCTGTGAAAAGCATGCAAGGATAACTTACATTCTTAAATCCAAACCAAATGCCAATGATGGAGGCTGTGATATTGTGATTTATAATAAGAAATATATATTTGGTCTTCATCCCCGTTTCTGGCACAGAACTCTTGAAACCATTGGAATTTCCTAAGTGATGAAAGTGATAAAGGTGTCTTTTGTTATGTTAATGAGGTGACTTTTGGAAAGCACCTAAGGATGAGGGCTGGTTGCCAATGGAGCCAACCCTGTGATCAGAGGGTTGGAACTTTCAGTCCCCCCACCACCTCCGGGAAGGGAAGAGGGGCTGGCAGTTGACTCTAGCCTCAATAGCCAATGTTTTAATCAATCATGCCTATGTAATTAAACCTCCATAAAAATCCAAAAGGATGGGTTTGGAGAGCTTCTGGGTAGGTAAACACGTGGAGATGTGGGGATAGTAGTGCACTAGGAGAGGGCATGGAAGATCTCCTAGGCAAGGAAAGCTCGTCCTTTTCCCCATACATTTCCCTGTGCATCTCTTCCAGCCAGCTGTTCCTGAGTCAAATATTTTTATAATAAACCATTAATCTAGTGAGGAAAAAGTTTCTCTGAGTTCTGTGAGCCACTCTAGGAAATTAATCAAATCCAAGTAGGGGGTCATTGGAACCTCTGATCTATAGCCGGTAGGTCAGAAGCATAGGTGACAACCTGGACTTGTGATTGGCATCTGAAGTGGTGGGGGAGGAGGCAGTCTTGTAGGACTGAACTCAACCTGTGGGATCTGACCCTATCTCCAGGTGGACAGTGTCAGAATTGGGTTACATTATAGGACACCCAGCCGGGGTCGGAGAATTGCTTGCTTGGATGTATGGGAACACACACACACACAGACACACACATTGGAATGGTGTGCAAAATCTTTAGGGGCATAGATAAGAAAGAAATCTGTAAGCAGGAAACCACCTAGTGTCACCATTGCTGCTGGACAGTGGAGGTTCCAGGTGCCAGCTCTCAAAGAAGCCACCAGAAAATTCGTGGGAGCCACCAGGACGCCTATAATTCCCCTGAAGCACTCAACTCTAAAGGACTTCTGAAATCTTAGAGTTTTTATATTTTAGCCACATCTTTTCAGTCCTGAATTCCTAAACTTAATTGCTAATCCCATCTACTTTTATGTTTTTAGCTTTTCATCTCACAACACTTGTGTCTTAACATTTTACCTCTTCTTTTATGTTTTTAACCTTTTATCTTATTAGCTTCCAGCCTTTTATCTTTTATTTTAAATATCACCCATTTTACCTCATGTACCTTGTCTTACAAAGATTTTAAATTGATTTTTAACTAACACTCTATTCATTTCCTTTACATTTTTTTTTCTGGCCTTGCTGGCAGTGTTTTAGTTTTGTTCTTCTTGTAACTTTCTAGCTTCCTCTTATTTAATTTTATTTAACATTACATAAATTTCAGATGTACATCAATATATTTCAATTTCTGTGTAGATTACATCATGTTCACCACCCAAAGACTAATTAGAATCCATCACCACGCACATAAGCTTAATCACCCCTTTCACCCTCCTCACTCCCCCATTCCCCTCTGGTAACAACTAATCCAATCTCTGTCTCTATGTGTTTGTTGTTGTTTGTATTTTCTATTTCTGAGTGAGATCATATGGTATTTGACTTTCTCCCTCTTACTTATTTCGCTTATTGTCAAGGTCCATCCATGTTGTCACAAATGGCCAGACTTCATCCTTTTTTATGGCTGAGTAGTATTCCATTGTGTATATATACCACATCTTCTTTATCCATTCGTCCCTTGATGGGTACCTAGGTTGCTTCCAAGTCTTGGCAATTGTGAATAATGCTGCAATGAACATAGGGGTGCATGTATCTTTACATATTGGTGTTTTCATGCTCTTTGGATAAGTACCCAGTAGTGGAATAGCTGTATCATATGGTAGTTCTATTCTTAATTTTTTGAGGAATCTCCATACTGTTTTCCATAGTGGCTGCACCAGTTTGCACTCCCACCAGCAGTGTATGAGAGTTCCCTTTTCTCCACATCCTCTCCAACACTTGTTATTTCCTGTCTTGTTAATTATAGCCATTCTGACGGGAGTGAGGTGACACTTCATTGTAGTTTTGATTTGCATTTCCCCGATAGTTAATGATGTTGAACATCTTTTCATGTGCCTGTTGGCCATCTGTATATCTTCTCTGGAGAAATGTCTGTTCAGATCTTTTGCCCACTTTTTAATTGGGTTGTTAGGTTTTTTGTTGTTGAGATGTATGAGTTCTTAATATATTTTGGATATCAACCCCTTAACAGATGTATGATTTACAAATATCTTCTCCAAATTGTTAGGTTGTCTTTCCGTTTTGTTGATGGTTTCCTTTGCTGGGCAGAAGCTTTTTAGTTTGCTGTAGTCCCATTTGTTTATTTTTTCTATTGTTTCCCTTGCCCAGTCAGACATGGTACTTGAAAATATACTAAGACCAATGTCGAAGAGCATACTGCCTATATTTTCTTCTAGCAGTTTCACGGTTTCAGGTCTTACATTCAAGTCTTTAATCCATTTTGAGTTAATTTTTGTGCAGGGTGTAAGATAATGGTCTACCTTCATTGTTGTTGCATGTAGCTGTCCAGTTTTCCCAATATGACTCATTGAACAGACATTCCTTTTTCCATTGTATGTTCTTTGCTACCTTGTCAAAAATTAGCTGGCCATAGATGTGTGGGTTTATTTCTGGGCTCTCAATTCTGTTCCATTGATCTGTGTGTCTGTTTTTGTGCCAGTACCATGCTGTTTTGATTACCATAGCTTTGTAGTATATTTTGAAGTCAGGGAGTGTGATACCTCCAGCTTTGTTCTCTTTTCTCGGGATTCCTTTGGCTATTCGAGGTCTTTTGTTGTTCCATATAAATTTTAGAGTTCTTTGTTCTACTTCTGTGGAAAATGTCATTGGAACTTTGATAGGGATTGCACTGAATCTGTAGATTGCTTTAGGAAGTATGGAAATTTTAAGTATGTTAATTCTTCCCATCCAAGGGCATGGAATATCTTTCCATTTCTTTGTGTCTTCTATCTCTTTCAACAATGTTTTATAGTTTTCAGTGTACAGGTTTTTCACCTCTCTGGGTAAGTTTATTCCTAGGTATTTTATTCTTTTTGTTGCAATTGTAAATGGGATTGTGTTCTTAATTTCTTTTTCTGCTACTTTGCTGTTATTGTATAGAAACGCAACTAATTTTTGTATGTTGATTTTGTATCCTGCAACTTTACCACATTCATTGATTATTTCTAAAAGTTTTTTGGTGGATTCTTTAGGGTTTTCTATATATAAAATCATGTCATCTGCAAATAGTGACAGTTTCACTTCTTCCTTTCCAATTTGGATCCCTTTTATTTCTTTTTCTTGCCTGATTGCTCTGGCCAGGGTTTCCAATACTATGTTAAATAAGTGGTGAAAGTGGGCATCGTTGTCTGGTTGCTGTTCTTAGAGGGATAGCTTTCAGTTTTTCTCCACTGAGGATGATATTAGCTGTGGGTCTGTCATATGTGGACTTTATTACATTGAGGTATTTTCCTTCTATGCCCATTTTATTCAGAGTTTTTATCATAAATGTATGCTGTATCTTGTCACATGCTTTCCTGCATCCATTGAGATGATCATGTGATTTTTATTCTTCGTTTTGTTAATGTGGTGTATCATGTTGATTGATTTGTGGGTGTTGAATCATCACTGCATTCCTGGAATAAACCCCACTTGATCATGGTGTGTGATCTTTTTAATGCATTGTTGTAATCAATTTGCTAGTATTTTGTTGAGGATTCTTGCATCAATATTCATCAGTGATATTGGCCTGTAATTTTCTTTATTTGTGCTGTCCTTGTCTGGTTTTGATATCAGGGTAATGTTGGGTTCATAGAATGAGTTAGGAAATATCCCCTCCTCTTCAATTTTTTGGAAGAGTTTGAGGAGGATATGTATTAAGTCTTCTTTGAATGTTTGGTGGAATTCAGGGAAGCCTTCTGGTCCTGGACTTTTATTTGGGGGGAGGTTTTTGATTACAGTTTCAATCTCCTTACTGGTGATTGGTCTACTCAAATTCTCTATTTCTTCTTGATTCAGTTTGGAAGGTTGTATAATCTGAAAAATCTATCCATTTCTTCTAGATTATCCAATCTGTTGGCCTAGAGCTTTTCATAGTATTCTCTTATAATCTTTTGTATTTCTGAGGTGTCCATTGTAATTTCTCCTCTTTCATTTCTGATTTTATTTATTTGAGCCTTCTCTCTTTCTTTCTTGGTGAGTCTAGCTAAAGGCTTGTCAATTTTGTTTATCTTTTCAAAGAATCAGTATTTAGTTTCATTGATTTTCTCTGTTTTATTTTTAGTCTCTATTCATTCATTTCTGCTCTGATTTTTATTATTTCCTTCTTTTGCTGATTTGGGGCTCTGTTAGATTGTTCATTTGAGATTTTTCTTGTTTTTTGAGGTAGGCTTGTATTACTATAAACTTCCCTCTTAGAACAGCTTTTGCTGTATCCCATAAATTTTGGCATGTGGTATTTTCATTTTCATTTGTCTCCAGGTATTTTTTGATTTCTCCTTTGATTTCTTCATTGACCCAATCATTGTTCAGTAGCATTTTGTTTAATCTCCACGTACTTGTGGGTTTTCTGATTTTCTTCCTGTAGTTGCTTTCTGGTTTCATACTTTTGTGGTCAGAAAAGATGCTTGGTATTACTTCAATCTTCTTACATTTATTGAGACTTGTTTTGTGGCCTAATATGTGATCGATCCTGGAGGATGTTCCTTGTATATTCTTCGGTTTTTGGATGGAATGTTCTGTATATATCTACTAAGTCCATCTGTTCTAATGTGTCATTTAAGGGCAATATTTTCTTATTGGTCTTCTGTTTGGATGATCTATCCATTGGTGTAAGTGGAGTGTTAAAGTCCCCTACTATTATTGTGTTACTGTCTATTTCTCCTTTTATGTCTGTTAATAATTCCTTTATATATTTAATTGCTCCTATGTTGGGTTCATAGATATTTACAAGTGTTATATCCTCTTGTATTGTTCCATTGATCATTATGTAGTGCCCTTCTTCATCTCTTGTTACAGTTTTTGTTTTAAAGTCTGTTTTGTCTGATATAAGTATTGCTACCCCAGCTTTCCTTTCATTGCCATTTGCATGGAGTATCTTTTTCCATCCCTTCACTCTCAGTTTATGAGTGTCTTTAGGTCTGAAGTGTGTCTCTTGTATGCAGCATATATATGGGTCTTGTTTTTTTATCCAATCAGCCACCCTATGCCTTTTGATTGAGGCATTTAGTCCACTGACATTTAAAGTAGCTGTTGCTAAGAACGTACTTATTGCCATTTTGTTACCTTTTTGGGGAGCATTTTAGTAGTTCTTCTCTGTTCCTTTCTTCTTCTCTTGCTCTCTTCTGTTAAATAAGTCCCTTTGCATTTCTTGCAAAGCTGGTTTCTTGATGATAAAGTCCTTTAGTTTTTGCTTGTCTGGGAAATTCTTTATCTCTCCTTCCATTCTGAATATTAATCTTGCCAGGTAGAGTATTCTTGGCTGTAGGTTTTTTCCTTTCAGTGCTTTATATACATTGTGCCACTCCCTTCTAGCCTGTAAGTTTTCTGCTAAGTCAGCTGATAGCCTTATGGGGTTTCCTTTGTATGTAAGTTGTTGCCTTTCTCTTGCAGCGTTTAGGATTCTCTCTTTATCTTTAATTGTTGACATTTTATTTAAAATGTATCTTGGTGTGGGCCTCTTTGGGTTTATCTTGTTTGGTGCTCTCTGCACTGCCTGTACCTGGATGTCTGTTTCCTCCCTTAGCTTAGGAAAGTTTTCAGCTATTATTTCTTCAAACAGATTCTCTGCCCCTTTGTCTCTCTCTTCTTCTGGGACACCTATAACACAGATATTAGTGTGCTTGATGTCCCAGAGGTCCCTTAGACTGTCCTCATTCTTTTTAATTCTTTTTTCTTTTATTGTTCAGTTGGGAGATTTTCTCTAGTCTGTCATCCAGCTCGCTGATCTGTTCTTCGGTATCATCTATTCTGCTATTGAGCCCCTCTAGTGAATTTTTCATTTCCAGTATTGTATTCTTCATTTCTGAATGGTTCTTTTTCATGTTTTCCAATTCTTTATTAAAGTTCTCACTGAGTTCATCCATTCTTCTCCCAAGATCAGTGAACATCTCTATGACTATTAGTTTGAACTCTTTATCAGGTAGATGGTTTATTTCTGTTTCATTTAGTTCTTTTTCTGAGGTTTTGTCCTGTTTCCCTTACTTGGAACATATTCCTTTGTCTCCTCATTTTGCCTCTTTCTCTGGGCTTATATCTATGTATTAGGTAGATCAGATACATCTCTCAATCTTGGAGAAGTAGCCTTATGTAAGAGATGCTCTGTGAGGCCCAGCGGTGTGCTTCACTCTTATCACCAGTTCCAAATGTTCCAGGATTGTTCCCTTTGTGGGTGACATGTGTCCTTCTGTTATGGCAGGGTTGCTCTTGCTGCAGGCACACGGAGGCTACACTGTCTCCCTGGCCAGCTGGTTGTGATGCTCAGCTGTGTGTGGCTACTACAGTCCTTTCAGTCACTTTATCAGGCATGGGGAGCCCCAGCACAGTTGGCTCCAAGGTCTAATAGCACATTCCTGTTGAAGTTTTTCTGTTAAGTGAGTAGGACCCTAATATGGCTGGTTGCTAGGCTGAGGGGCTTACAATTGCTGTAGGCCTCCATGCTGCAAGGCTGTTGTCAGCTCTCTCAGGATTGCAGCAGAGTGGGGCTGGCCCCAGGCGTGGGAGCAGTCAGTTGCTTCAGGGTGTGGAAGGTTGGGCAGATACCCTGTGTGGCTGTTTGAGAAGCACAAATCTGCTACAGCAGATAGGCCCCACCGCCCACAGAGCCATGCACCCCATCAACACAGTCCTGCCCTGTGCACGTGCCCCAACCCACTGAAGTGGACCCAGTTGCCCCACTGCAGAGGCCCCACACACTTGACCAATGCAGACCTGCCCCTCACACATGCCCTGCCCCACAGAGGCAGACCCACCCACCCAGTTGCAGAGGTTCCAGGCACCCCACCTATGCAGGCCCACAAGTTTCCCAAGAGCTTGCTGTTGGGTGGAGCCAGTCCCTAGGGCAGGCTGACTGCACTGTCTGAGCTGGATTAAATCAGTGCTCTAGTGAGTGAGACAGACCCCTGAACTAACAGACCAGAGGAAGAATTCCAATGGTGTCTGCCAGCGTCTGTGTCAACGCATCTGTACTAGATCACTATAATGGCTGCCACCAATGTCTCAGTCCCTGAAGAGGTCTCATTTCCCACCAAGATGCAGAGCCTATCAAGTGAGTCTCTTTTCACCAAAGGACTGTGTACCTTTCTTTCTGGTGATTTTAGGTTGCTTTCTAAAGTGAGTGAATTTGTGCATGGGCCTTTTAAGAGTAGGCTTTTTCTTCCCTTACATCCGATAGCTTTTCTGGGTGTATTCCTGTTGTAGTTAATACCTAGCAAAGCCAGGTATTATGACACTTGTCTCAGTTGTGCTGAGTCCAAAAGCTGCTTATTGTAGTAATGCTACCCCCTGCCCAGATCCCCCACTCCTCCAGGGAAGGCTTCAAACCTTGAGGTTACTCCTGGCTGGCCATGAAACATTGCAGCTAGAAGGTAGCTTTTTTCTCTCCAGAAAGTAATTTCTGCCTCCTCCACCTCAGTCAGCACTGTCCCTTGTTGTGGGGGTTCTTTTTATCCAGTTTTCAGTTCTCTCTTAGGGGTAATTGTTCCACAGGTAGTTGTAAATTTGTTGTGTCCATGGGAGGAGGTGAATTCAGAGTCCACCTACACCATCACCTTGACACTGTCCTGTCCCCTTTTCTCTGCATAACGAACCATTCCAAACTTGTGGCTTTAAGTACACATTTATTGTTGTTCTTCAGCCTACAGATCAGCTGAGTGGTTCTTTTGTGTCACCTGGGTTCCCTTGAGAATCTGTGGCCAGCTGAAGGTCAGTCAGGAACCTCTGCTTCTGGGGAATGGCTGGCTGTTGGCTGGGGTGACAAGGATGACTGGGTATCACTTTCTTTTATTTTAAAAGAATTTCTTCTTCCCTTTCTTTCTCACTTACCTTTTTCTTCTCCTCTTCTTTGCCTTCCTCTTCTTCTATTTAGCCCATTTGGGTTTTGGAGGTTTTTTTTATTTGGGGGTGGGTGTTTCTTTGCTGAGGAAGATTTGCCCTGCGCTAACATATGGCCAATCTTCCTCTATTTCATATGTGGATCACTGCCACAGCATGGCTGATGAGTGGTGTAGATCCGTGCCTGGGATCTGACCCAGCAAAGCAGATCCCTGAAGCAGAGCATGCCGAACCTAACCACTACACCATGGGGCTGGCCGCTTGGGTTTTTTTTTTTAATGTCCATAAAGACAAATGCTGATAGGGCAGGAAACGTAGTCAGACACTGCCTCATAGACAGAGTGTCCTTAAAACATAACCTGAACTCCCCTCCCCCTGCCTACAATCCCCACCCCCACCAGTTTCACCAAAGATTTGTCCAGCCCTTTAAAAAATGGATTAAGAGAGTGAGAAAGGAAACTTGTCTACAGAGAATAATGGGTTAACCCTTCACAAAGCTATAGTTCTGACTAAAGTTACTGAAGTTTCTCTTTCTGACATTATATCCACCAGGCCATGTAGGAATTTTTGCATGTTTAGAATCCTTGTGTGTGTGTGTGTGCGTGTGTTACTAGGAACTGTGTGTGTTACCAGGTTTCTTATATTGTCAGAACCTATACAGGCTCTCACAGAACATCAGATATTAAAGAGAAAGGGAGGCCTATGCATTTCCACGATGTGTGCTCAGGTCTCCCTAGTAAAGTTCTCAGGAAGAGAGAAGTAGGTAAGGTTGAGCTTCTCCACTTTTTTGTTGTCTTCCTAAGAAAGAATAGAATGCTATTCTGAGGAAAATGGAGTCCCTGATCATTTAATCAATTCTCAAGATCTAAGCCACTAGGCATATCTAAAGGACTGTCAAAAATGCAAATTTGCAGGCACACCCTAGAGACTGATTCAATAGGTCTGAGATGGGGTCCAGGAATCAGAATTTTTGCCAAATGCCCCAGGACATTCTGATTAGGTGGTTTATTGGCTACACTTTGAGAAACACTGGCTTAGCCCATATGGACAATATCTTTGTATATGTTTTTCCCTTCAGAACTCTAGTGGGTTCTCGCAGCATCCTGCTGAGGGCCATCCCCTCTCTAAGATGGCTAATGCCCCACTATTGTACAGACAAAGTGTGGCTCCGACCCAGTCCAAGGAAGATGCTTGTAGCCCTTTTCTAAGAAATGTTCAGACTGCCCTCATCCTTGTCTAACACCATGCTCCAGGGTTATCCTGGAAACTCTCCTTATGTGCTGGACTCACCAGTAAGCCCCACCCTGGTAAGGGAACAGTCACACTCCACTTTAGACAAAGGGAGCTTAGCTTGTCAAATCTGGGTGAGCTGCTCCACCAGGCAAAACTGTAGCACAGCATAGTAAGGCCATGGCATGCATTTCTTCTGCTGCTCCAGACTCCCCAAGGTTCTTGTCTTGGAGTTCAGCCAGTTCCGGGGTGAGGGCTTGGGATGCAGGACTTTCTGGTAGATTTTGATGGTATGTTTGTTTGTTTGCTTATTCTTTAAGACTTGAGAGGCTAGGGTGTGTTTGAATCCTGAGAAGAATGCAATAGCAGAGACAGACTAAGAGGAAGGAGAAGAGGTCCTGATTACCTGAAGAAAGCCCCTGAGAAGGCAGTAGAGCTGGATCCCAGCACATTTCCTCCAGTGTGCTTGGAAGCAGGAAGTGGAGGACGAGTGTGGGTACAGGCAGGGCTCAGCAGCAGGTACCATCTGGTAGCTCCACTATGAGGCTGATATTGAGGCAGGGTTACAGTGGAATCAAGGTTTGAAGAGAATTTAGAAGGAATGGAATCACCACGATGGAGGAGGGGAGAGTGAGCTCTCCGGGAAAATGAAGCAGGTTTGCTTTACTCCATTGAGATTCCAATTAGCATAGTTATTCCAGAACACATGATGTTACAAAGTTACTCAATCGTGCAGATTTCCTCTGGTGATTTTCAGATGCCAGGAGAAGGTGGATGGTAGGTAATTCCAGGGTTGGAATTTCACTAACTCCATTTTGGAAAGATACAAATGAATATGAACTTCTTGTATATGCAAAAGAGTCATTTTATGAAATCTGGACTGAACAACAAGGAAATAAAGAGGCAGGTGATGGATGATGAGTAATTATGTGGGGGGGGGTGGCTGGTCAAAGGACTGGAGGTTTCAGTTAATTTTAAAAACAAATGAAAAGGACGGAGTGTTGAATAGAGGACTGGAAAAGACAAGAGGTCAAATTAGAGAGGGAGGTCTTTGGTTTCTGTGGAGAAGTTCCTGGAGATGGCGAGGACCAGGATGCGACCGTGGAAGTGAACAGCTGAAGATGGATGGAGGAGAAAAAGATGATGTTGTTAAAGAACCAAGAGGATGTTGGATGGGTTAGTTCCTTGAAACCCATCCCTCTGGTAAGCGGATATGTTAACCTAAATGAAAAATTCTACCACAAATCTCTACGGAAGTGGTAGCATTGAATGATAATGTGAGATTTCTGGGGAGAGTGCTCACATCTTTTACCCAGACAGAATAGCATAATAAATAGAATTTGCCCCTCTGCTCTCTACCATCATTTGAAACGACAGTCTGAATGGTGTAAAAATGATTATCCCCCACCTCCACTTTGAAAAGGAAGTTTTATTTTTCAGTGTAGTAAATTTAGAAAATGAAAACCAGGAAAAAGAAACAAAGAAAATGAAAAAATGTTTCCTCAAAAAAAGTATTATTCAAAATATCACTCTAAGAAGAAAACCACTATTTATATTTTGGGGTATGTGTGTGTGTGTGTGTGTGTGTGTGTGTGTGTGTGTGTACAAGCATGTGCATTTCCTATAATCTCATTTCTTTTAAGAAAATGAGATTATACTGTACATACTATAAAGTGATATGCTTATCTCATCTACTTAATTACAAATAGATTTCTGTGAAAGGAAAAATCATCCAACATAGCTTATTTTAAAATTTTTTTCTTCAGTATGATTTTTCATGCCCTCTTATTTTGTACATAAACTACAATTTGTGTAATCCTCTATTTTGTCATTTTTAGATGTTACAAGCAACACAGCAATGAACATCCTTGTAGCTACATCTTTGGATACACCCATAATTATTTCTTTCAGTGAATTTCCTAGAAAGATTCTTCCTCAAGGCTATATGTGTCTTGATGTGTTCTTATATTGCTTAACTGCCATGCAAGATGGTTGTATCAATTTAGTAATACAAAAAGTGCCAGTTTCTAAGAGCCCTCACAGTTACGAGGCATTATTATTCTTTTGAATTATTCTTTATAACCTTTGCCAGTGTGATAGCTGGAAAGTGGCAGTGCATTTTCATTTGCATCTTGTGGATTTCCAGTGATGTTGAACATCTCCCACAGACCCCTTCTCAAACTGCCTTTGCCAGCCTGAACTGTGGAGCATTGTCCTGATCCTACACTGAATGACTCTATGAAGAAAAGTCCCACAATGCATGTGTTTGTATTCATTGTAAGAATGTTGTGAAAGGTTTGGATCATTTGGAAAAATAATGTCTTTTATAAGGACTCATTTTAGTACTAGGAATAGCTGTACTTCTTCTGAATATCCAGTTTATTTTTATCTCTTGGAACTGTGGAATGCACAATTGACTGCTGTCTTTTTTTTTTTTTTTTTTTGCATTGGCAGCTAGAAGGCTCAGAGCCAGTTTCTTTACAACCCCAGCAAGTTTATTCCACATGCCTCTTTGTGCGCCAGCCTCACTCTTGGCTCCTTCTGATCTTTCAAACCCAATTTTCCTTTTGTCATATTTTCTTCAACTATTTCAGATTGGGTTGCACCTTGTGTGGCAGGCATTTATGCAATGCAGGGTGCAGATAAATAAAATATGGGAATCTATGGGTTGATTGTGGCTCATTACAGTTGGTGCCACCTAGTGCCTTAGGAGTCACTGATGTTGAGCTAAAGTGATACTTCCCAGAATTTTCACATCATAGCAAACATTGAAAATGATGATGTTGGTATGATCTACTGAGGTAAATGGAGGAATGCTCAGAAGCAGAGGGGATTGCTGTGGGGTTCTATTCCCACCCTGTCCCATTCCCCAAGGCCTGAGAAGAGCATTGTCTCAGAACACCTGTAACCCATTGGTGGCACACAGGATGAGAGGCACTGGGCTAGTGGGGAAAAAATAGCTAATAAAAGTAAAATAAAACTCTTCCCAGACTTGTGCCTCCTTCAAAAGAAATACTTTTGTTTCCCTTCAGAGAAATGTACATTCTTTAGATATACTATAAATAAAATGAGAACAATTCTGTAGTATGGAAATAACAAAGAGATAGCTACTTCCTTCATATCCTTCCTGGAATTTGTGCTGGACTATGCCCTTCTTCCTTCTTTTTTTCCCATGCTTTTTTTTTTTCTGGCAAAGAAAATTGATCCTGAGCTAACATCTGCTGCCAATCCTCCTCTTTTTGCTGAGGAAGATTGTCCCTGAGCTAACATCTGTGCCCATCTTCCTCTATTTTGTATATGGGATGCTGCCGCAGCATGGCTTGATGAGTGGTGCATATGTCCGTGCCTGGGATCTGAACCTGCGAACACCAGGCCACCAAAGCAGAGCTCACAAACTTAACCACTAGCCACCAGGCCAGCCCCTCCCATGCTTCTTTAACAACATTCAATCCCTTCTCAGAGCCTAACAATGGCATCTTCTATTCATGGAGATCATGGACTGTTTGGCTCTTCATCTCCTAGGCTAGCTCCTAGACATCCCTTGCTCTTTGTTGCAGGCTCCACAAACTCTGCCTGCCTCCCTTGATTTCTTCTTGGTAGCATCCACCACCTTCTCTATCTCTTGGGTCTCTTCCCTCTGCTCTTCCCCCAAAACTAGCTTCAGAATAGGATTCAGAAACCTAAGGCAATATTTGTTCTCTCTCACAGTGGCAAAGACGAGTTAGATGTTCACCACATGTTTCATTTTTCTAGCCACACAGCTGGGCCATCTTTCCTAGCACACATGCATCTAGGTGGGACTCAGGACTGCATCCTACCCATGGAGCATGAGCAGAATTGGCTATGTCATTTCTAGGCCCAGGCAGTTAAGAGTGTGTGTCTTCTCCTCTTTCCCTCTTCCCTCAACTATGGCTGAATCACACCAGGGGACCTTAAAGTCCTATTCTGAAGATGGCAAAGCCACAGAGTGGAAGGAGTATGGATCTTTGAATGACTGCTTAGAGCAAAGCTCCCCCTAACTGCATTAGACAGTTGCAAGGTAGAGAAATCGACCTTTATAGTTTAAGATCACTGAGATTTAGGGGGCTGTTTGTTATAGCAGTTAGCATATGCTAATTAATGCATCCATTTTTCTTGCCATTTCTAAAGAAAGAAAAAACAGGCCTTTCTAACTTTTTCAAAGATTTTTATTACTAATCACCAGGGGAACATAGATTTCTTTTTTAAGGCAGGGGAGGTTTTGGAATTATCAAATTCTTAGAACAGTGCTTCCCAAAGAGTAGTTTGTAGATGACCAGTTTTCCAGGAAGTACATAGTAAAATATAGAAAGGGAGTTCTATGGCTTAATAGTATTAGGGAGTGCAGAACGAAAAGAAACAGGCTTCCTTGCTGCAGAACTTCTCAGAGCCTTTAATAAAAAGCTGTACATTGTGACTCTCCACAAGAGGGCTCTGTTGAACGGATCTGTCTCGGCCTGAAAGACTGATGATCAAATCAGAACAGAACAAGAACTGGCTCTTTTCAGATGTGAGATCTGTACCTCCGAGTACCTTTAGATGCAGAAATTCTATTCCACTGCCCTAATTTAGAGTTCCTCCTACAACCGACTTTCTAAGGACTCCTTACCCCCCAGAAGAGGAGCCAACCCAGGGTTGACTGTTCCATCATCTGCCTCATCGTGCTGTGTCAAACCCACCAGAGATTTGGCAGTGCCACCTCCCCCAGCGAAAGCAACAGGCCCCTCCCACTTCTGAGCTCCTGCTACTCGGAACAGTGATGGCATCTTTCCGGGAAGGCAATAGAAAAGACAGTCTCTGACTGCTCCACAGCTGCTGCAGTTGATGCTGCACAACTAAAGAGAAGGATGGTGAGGGGCACGCCGTGTGTGTCGTGAAGGGAAAGAGTGAGGAAGGACAATCGAGGCCACAGTAGAATGGAGCAAACCAAACCAGCAAGGCGAACACTTGGAGTGTGTGCTTAATGACAGTCCAGGGGAAGCAAGATGCGTTGTTGTCCAAATTCCATGAGCACAGCAGCAGCCAACTGCTTACAAGCCTCCTGGCAAAGTTCAGATTTGCATAGATTTCTGAAGGGGAGACTGTCTGAACTTGCTCTGAGTCACGTCCAACTGAATGTGGTAACGCTGCAGTCTTCAAGCCTCAACACCAACTCCAAACCATATCACCTGCCCCTGCCTAAAACCCCCGGATTCCATTCCCAAGGACAATCGCAGAGTGCAGATCTCAGCAAACAAGAGTGCGTGTAAGAGCCTTTTAAAGCACACTAACTACGCATCTTAGGTTTTAATCTCATTTGGAAGATTGCTAGCACCAATACCAGGAGGGTCTCTGTCAGCTCCAAACCAGAAGGAACCAATGTCATCCCCAGAAAGGAAGCAGCATAAGGCCTGGCAGCAGGCCTGCCAGCCAGTGGCTCTCCCCAGTGACCCTAACACGCATGGCACACTAATGGAGTAACAAATACCAGCTGATGTTATAGAAATCATGCAGCGTCCGGGACCCTGGACTGCTTCTTCCCAAGTCCTTGAGTCCTTGGCTATTTCTGGCTCTGATCTCTTGGCTCTGTCATCCAGACTTCACACCTACCCCAAGCCTAGACGTGGCAGGGGAATTAAATGTCCAGGCTGAAATGACCCCTTGCCCCTCTGGACACCAAAGCCCAGGTGTTCACAATCCTCAGAGTCCAACCACCTCTCAGTCTCAGCACCAAGTCATAAGTCCAGATCTCTGCTGAGGGCAAACAGAGCCCGGAGCTGCTCCCCAGCCTCCACGGACAGCTGCAGGAGCTACCTCTTCTTCATTTGTGTTTCCCCCAGTATCAGACATCCCGGAACTCAACAGGTGCCTGTCAACCAAATGAAATGTAATGAAATACATACAAGAACGCGTTTATGATCTCTAACTCTGACCAAGTTACCCACAGTCTCTTTTATCCACTTTTTGTTTCCTCTCTGTGTCGCCTAAGTGTGTCTAATTGCCTGCCAGCATCATGATCTCCTGGGTACTTGTTACATATGCAGTTCCCAGGCCCTCAGGAGATATTTTGAAGTAGAGTCAAAGGGAAGAGCCCAGGAATCTGCATTCTGGAAACTCTGCCCCAGAGATGCTTCTGCACGTAGAGTCTGAAGAATGCTGCTCTGGGGTTTCCATTCCCAACAGTCTCCCCCCCATCAAGAATGAACTGCAGACCTCCCCCCACATGCTCACCCCCTACTTCCCTGAGGACACCCATTGGCACTTCCACCCTTCCCCTCCCCGCTGCCACCAAACCAGCAAGGCCTTGCCTCTGAGGCAGAGGTGTACCCTTCCCACTCTTGCCCATAATCCCATCTCTACTGCCTCGTCCACGATATTGCTCCATCACATGTACTCCAACCCACACTTGCTGCCAAATGAGATCCCTGTCCTGCTCCTCCACCACCAAGAACCCTCAGAGCATCCCCATTCTTTAAAAACAAGAAAAAGTGACAGGTTTTTCTTTCTTTCACCGCGAACACTCTTAAACCTGCTGCCTGCACCTGTTCTCCTCATTCCCAACCTCCTACATACTCTTTAATCCTCCACAGTCAGACTTCTGCCCACATCACTCCACTGAATCAACTCTGCAGCGTTTGTCATGAAAATAACGATATATTACACCCAAAGGGTACTTTACAGCTAATAAAATTCTTTCACACACACTTTGTCATTTGGACTTCATGACCCTGTGAAAAAAAGCATATAATATCTCAGAGATTCCCAAACTTCAGTCTAGCTTATTGTACCACCTTCCCAATTTTTGCTGTATCCATTTGCCCCTGAATTATTATTTAATTAATGCTTTTCTTAAAATGACTCACATATTTTAACTTAAGTTTATTTTGAAAGAAAAATGTATGTAATTCTCATAAGTGGAGAATCAATATCATTTGTCATAAATAGGAGGAACTAGTGTAAAGAAATTCAGTGAAAACAAAATAATGTTCTTAAATGTTAAAGTCAAAGTGAAGGTGGACTTCTGAACCCCCAGAGAAAGTCAGCTCTCTGGTTTCCCCACTGCTCCCACCCAGAGAGCAGGAAGGCTCAGCCCTATTGAGCTTCCTCCTGGCCTCTCCGGGATCACAGAGGCCTAGCTCACTCGTAAGAGGCAATATCAACCCCTTCCCCTCCCCAAATGCCAGACCTTTCCCAGGACCTAGGCCCAGACACTGCTGTCCAACCACTCTGCAGCCTACAGGGGAAGAAGCGTCACACCAGTTCTCCCATAAAGATCTCAGCAGAGTGCAGGGCCTCACTCACACCCACTTGCCTACAGGTCTCTGCCATAGCCCATAGAAGTGGTGAAGAACTGGGATGGGACCTTCTTTGGGTGGCCATGGTTCCAGCATTCCCTCTATACTTCTAGCTAGAAACTATTGCCTGCCAAGGCTTAGAGCCCAAAGTCTAGTCACACTTTGTTTAAAAATGAAATCATCACATCCATCAGGACGGCTATTAAAAAGAAAAACAGAAAACAACTAGTGTTGGCGTGGATGTGGGAAAACTGAAACTCTTGTTCATTGCTGTTGGGAATATAAAACAGTGTAGCCGTTGTGGAAAACAGTATGGTGGTTCCTCAACAAACTAAGCATAAAATTACCATTTGACCCAGCAATTTCATTACTGGGTATATACACAAAAGAATTGAAAGTAGGCTCTTAAAGAGATATTTCATAGGAATGTTATTCACAGTAGCCAAAAATGGTAACAACCCAAATGCCCACTGACAGATGAATGGAATATTACGTAGCCTCAATAAGGAATAAAATTCAGATACATGCTGCAACGTGGATGAACCCTGAAGACATTAGGTGTAGTGAAGTAAGCCAGGCACAAAAGGGCAAATACTGTATGATTCCACCTACATGAGATACCTAGAGTAGTCAAGTTCATAAAAACAGGAAGTAGAAGAGTGGTTACCAGGGGCTGGGGGAAGGAAGAATGGGGAGTTATTTGGTAGTGGGTACAGAGTTTCAGTATGGGATGACGAAAAAGTTCTGGAGATGAACAGTGGTGATCGTTGCACAACAACATGAATGTATTTAATGCCACTGAACTTCACATTTAAAGATGGTTAAAATGATGAATTTTGTGTTATATATATTTTACCACAATTTTCAAAAATGAGATCAGCAATTCCTTGTTAGAAAGGTGTTAAAGTCATGCTACCACCAAACTGAGACTTTCTACTTGACCAAATTAGGAGTGAACTTGAACAAGAAAGCAGATGACTTTCTCACTATGTGATTCAACATTATCGAAGTTCATATCCCAGCATCTCCAAAACCGCTAGTAACATGTTTACCAAGTTTTGAGAAAACACTCTAATGTCTTATACACTCATTACACAGATGAGGACACTGAATCCTGATACGACAGATGTAATAAGTGATTTTCCCAAGGCCACACAGAGTAAATGGCTTGATAAAAGCTATGCTGATTCCCGGCTTAGCATCAGTCCCATTAACCCAGACTGTTCCTTCCTGCTCCTCCCCCTTTTCTTCTTCTTTGGTGTCCAAGACACTGAACTCTTTTTGCTCTCCTCCTATCCATTTTTCTTTCCATATGTTTTTTGTGATTTTTTTAAAAAAATAATAGACTTGATTTTTTAGAGCAGTTTTAGGTTTACAGAAAAACTGAACAGAAAGTACAGAGAATTCCCATATACCTCCCCTTCCCCCAGTTTCCCTTATTATTAACACTTTGCATTAGTGTGGTAAATTTGTTGTCATTGGTGAGCTAATATTGATACAATATTATTAACTAAAGTCCATAGTTTACATTAGGGTTCACTCTCTGTCTCATATATTCTGTTCATTTTGAAAAATGTATAATGACTTGCAACCACCACTACAGAATCATACAAACCAGTTTCACTGCCCTAAAAATCCCATTTGTTTCTCTTTTTTCACCCAAGTTGAGAGATCCCTCAAAGTTCCAGTCCTGATCTGTTTCATTTCTTGCTCTATTCTCCCCTTTGGGGACCATTTCCATCCTCATATTTTCAGGGACCACTTCCATCCTGAGAGCTCTCCAAGTTAATCCCTGCTGGCCTGCTGCACATCTCTACTTGGATGTCAGAAGCAAGCCTGCTGTGTACTCCGCCACCCAGCCCCTGATCACCTATTTCTTTTAATGACAACCCATCCTCCTAGTCACCTCGTCACCCTGGAATCAACTTTGACTCTTTCCTCCTTATCCTTTGAGGCGGGGGGGGAGGACCCAGTGACAGGTTGGAGTCATGTTCGCGATGAGCTTAGACTCTCTGGCTGCAGGAATCTGTCTTCAAGTCTTCTGACCCATGCAAGGTGAATGGCAAAAATAATGACCTGGTGAGCCAGCAGCCATTTTCACAGAAGTGCTTCTTTGTAGTCAACCTAGCAGAGACCTCTCCCTCTTTTTTCACATCAAACAGGTCTTCCCCTCACCACCACCACTGCCCCCCACCCCCGCCTCATTGCCTTTGATGTCTTTCTTCTATGACCCAGGTCTCTGCACTGGTGGGAAAGAAAGTCAGGATGAGACCAGACTTGCTGAGCACCAATAGGATGATTGAGCTTATTCTCTGAGGTCAAAGCTCAAAGAATTCATTCAAGGTTTCTTTTAAATAAAAAACTCAGCAGTTTAGTAAAAATGTACTTTACAAGGCTAAGTATGACCCAATGTTTCCCCTCAAGTAGTTCACTATGGAGTTGAGGAGAAGCCCATGTAAATAAGTAATGAAAATTCAGTGTGATATGAATAGTAATAGAAATTTTACAAGTTCAGAAGAAGACAAAGGAGTGTGTTGGTTAGAATTGTGTCCAGGCTCATGTAACAAGAAACTGACAACAGTGACATAAGCAAATAGGGATCATTTTTCTCAAGTAACCAGAAGGGCAGAGTTAGGCAGTCCAGGGCAGGTTTAGAAGCTCCATGAAGCTATCAGGGTCCAAACTCCTTTTATCATTCCCCTCTGCCATTCCTCATTGTGACTTTCATCATCACGTCTGTAAGATGACTCCTTGCACATCCAGACATCAAATATGAGTTTTGGGCAGGAAAAACAGGTAAGGGTAAAGGTTCAAAGGCGTGTGTCAAATGAAACTATCCCTTTTAACAAGGAAAATAAGAGCTTTTCTGGAAGTTCCACCAAGTAGACTTCCACTTACACCTCATTGGCTAGAGTGGTGTCATAGAGCCGCCTTAGGCACAAGCGGGCCTGGGAATTCAAGTTTGTGAGGTGGGCACATTGCTGCACTGAACAAAATTTGAGGTCAGCAAGAAAGGAAGATCTGGGACAAGCTGGGCACCATGTGGTAGGGACATTCCATCAGCTCTATGAAGAAGCCCATGAGGTGAGGAACCAAGACATCCTGCCAACAACCAGCCCTAATGTGCCAGCCAGGTGATGAGCCGTTTTAGAAGCAGGCTCTCCAGCCCCAGTCAAGCCAGCTGCAACCTGACTACAACCTCATGAGACACCCTCAGCTGGAACACCCAGCTCAGACGCTCCCGGATCCCCAGCCCTCAGAAACCACGTGAGATCATAGGTGATTATTGTTCTTTTCAATGAGTTTGCGGGTAATTTGTTATGCAGCAATGGATAACAAATAGGGAAAATATGAAAGAAGAGATGGAAGGAACTCCATCTGGACTGGGCAACTAGCTGTTTTGCCTACCACAGAGAGGGAATAATTAACTTGCTTTCAGAGTTGGAGTGTAGATAAATCTTTGCAGATGAAATAACACCTTAGTAAGGCATTTGGGAATAAATAGTTTACCAGGTTAGAAGGAAACAATGTAGGGAGCCTCTTTCAGATGAAGAGAATACATGCACAGCTCACTTAGCCAACACAGTGTGGGTATGGGGGTTTGAGGGAATACTCTTACCTCCATCTGGCTTCAGTCTATTGGTGGCATGTGGAGGGGAGGGTGCTGGGGGCGAGAAGAGTGAAAAAAGCAGGAGATATATGCAAAAGCTGGATCATAAGCGGTCTTGAAATTCTTCTTAGGAATCTTGGTTTTCATCTTATAGGCAATGGAGAGCCCTTGAAGGTTTTTAGGCTGGGATAGTCATGATCAGATTATATTTGAAAAAGATCACCCTAGCAGTAGTGAGGAGCACAGACTAGACCTAGACTTCCTAGAACATTTAAAAGAAGATTCTGTTTGTACAATTAGATGCACAGCATTTGGCAACCACATGGCTTTTAGATGCTTTGAGTTTTGCAGAGATGATAGACTTTTTCCATGAGGCCTAAAAACAACAGAGATTTTAGCATCCTTATATCCAAAATACAAGTAATGGACAATGGACAGAGTATACCTGCCGGGGCTCTGAACTTAGACCTGCACCTGAATCATACTCTGCTACTTAGGTGACACCCCACTGTGGAGGATCCCCTGGGCATCAGAGCCCTTACGTGCAAACCGAGGATAATAATGAAGCCTACCCCAGGGAGGTGGGGTGGCCTCAGAAAGAACTGTGTAAAGATCCCAGCAAAAAGCCTGGCACATGTTGGGCTGTACTTAATACTCTTCTGCTGCTGATCTCATTTTACCTGCAAAACTGTTCACTGAGCGCAATGGATTGGGCTGAGTTATCCCCTTCATGGTGGAGAAACTGAAACTAAGAAGCTTTATGATTTACGGCAGAGGTAGGGCTTGAATCTGGTGTCTCGATTGTCAATCCAATGTTACTCTACTCAGCAACAACACAGCCAAGCAATTACACTGCCACTTCTTTCTGGTGGTGAAAATAAAAGTTGAGAAACTTCAATGAAAGATAAAATGAATAATCAAAATTTAAGGGCAAGGGATTATTCCCACAAAGTGATCTTCAGTCTTCTCTCCCTTGCTTCCAATTCACACATTTCCAGTCCAGTCCATCCTACTTTTATTCCTTACTCTTATTCATAATGTGCCACAAGGTAGCTAACAGAAGATGATGACACTTTTCTATGAACGATCTCATTTTACCCTCGTATCTGTTCAGTGACTAGGAAGAAACTGGCATTTGATTTTGTCATATATGTTACAGGTACATTCTTTTAATTCAGAAGAAATTGAGGATCTAGCATGTGCTGGTTATTGGGAATTTAAAGATGAATAAGCCAGGTCTCAGCCCTGAAGAGTCTAGTATTTAGTGGGGAAGTCAGACATCGAACAGGTGTCTACCATGCCAGATGATAATTCTACCCTAGAAGGATAAACAAACTGCCCCGAGGAGCACAGACAAGGAAACACTCCAGTCTATCTCAGAGTGGCTGTTCGGAGGATAGGTGGCCCCCAAAGTTACAATGAGGGCACATGTGAGTTAGGTTTTGAGGGATGAGTAGAAGCTCACCAGAAAGAAAGGCATCTGAGCCAAAAGGGGTTGGCATGAGTAATGCCGACGAGCATAGATACATAAACTGTTTGGGAAATTTAAAGTATTTTGGCATTGCCGGAGGGAAGGATTCAGAGGCAGAGAATGGCAAAAGAAGAGGCTGGAAAGAAAGACAGGCCTTGATGCCTCGCTAGGGAGGTTAGGCTCCATTTTGAAGGCAGCAGGGAGCGCCTGGAATGGCCGTAAATGTTATGTTCAGCTTTTAGACTTTTGGAAGAGATACCTACCATGGGCTCCCCTTTCTAACCACTCCTCTTGTCTTACGTTCTGGAGTTACTCAGCAGACTCCCACGGGGAACGCAGAGTATCCATTTTACTGGGCACTGAGTCTATCCCTTCTGGGAACCCACTGGAGTCACAAATGAGAAATAATGTGAGTAAATTACCTGATCAAGAGAGACTTAATGTGGGCCAAATCCGTTTGGTCATGAGGGTGATTTATCAAGAAAGCAAACCCACTCGGAGATAAGGGAACAGAAGGCTCGTAGGGTTGATTTGTGCTGGCCAGCGGACCACGGACGTCGTTGTGTTTCACAGTTGAGCCCTCACTGCTCCTTGACCGCTGGATTGTCTCCCTGCCACTGCACTGGACTGTTTGGAAGCAGAATCTCACTTTTCAGACCATGGCACCACACGAACAGCACCAACCAAGCAGAAAGGCATTGGGGTCCACAGAAGTTGTCACAAGTCCCCTCAGGCTCCAATGATGTGATTTGCAGCTCTCACAGGGGCCTCCACTAGAGGCCAACCCGGGCGCTCCATAGAGACACTGGGCGCCACTGGGACTGAAGAAATTATTTATCGCCTGCAGCTTACAGGGTTGCAGGAGGAGGGAGACCTAGAAAACTCCAAGCCTCCCATGGTTCAAGGAACACTCTGCCCAAATATTATCCTGCGCCAGGCATTTACTGCCTTTCTCAGCAGCCCTCTGCATTCCAGCTCTGGGGCATCGCCATGCCCTGTGGGAGGAAGCCCCCGCCATCCCCTCTATCCCATCCAGTCCTCTCAAGTGACATCGGACCCAGCCATGGAGCATACCAATCTAACTGGCAACAGCCGCCTCACTACCCGTGAGACACATAAGTATCTCGGGGCCAGGACCTCGTGCTGTTTTGTAACATAAGCACTTTCCACCCAGGGTGCATAAGTCAAGGAGGGTCTGATTGTGGACTCCAAATAGTCTCTATCGCAGTGTTATTGTAGCCTCCCATTCTTCCTCCTGATTACTCCACTCAACATAATCTACGGAGTTCAGCGATAAACCTGCTGGCACTCAATTTATAGGCAAACAATTCCCGTCTCTTTTCAGGCACTTATCTTTTCCAGCAGTCAAAGAAAAACTATATATAGTGTCTCTCTGGCGTCTAATCCTCTTTTTTTTTGACACGAGGGAGACATCAAGGTTTTATGTTGGGTAAAAGAGCAGAGTCTAGCTTCTCTCTGGAACATAACAAATGGCTGTGTACCAGGGTGAGGCAGGCTGGTGAGGCATGACCGCCTGCAGAAAGAAAACGCAAGAAAAGAGGATGATCAAGGCTGGAGACATGGCCCTGACATGGCCTGTCTGGGATGAGCCCCAACGCACAAACCTGGATGTGAGAAAAGCAGAATCAGGGTTAGTAAATAAAATAGCCACACTACCAACTAACAGCAGTAGTCCTTTACAGAAACACTGACCGCTCCTTCACAGGGCTTGGGGTCGTGGGAAGGCCATGGGAAGTCTGGGCAGGATTTTATTTATAAGCATTTTCAAAGCCATCTGATGGAATTTCTGTAAGAATCCTATAAGGCAGGTAGAGATGAGAATTATGCTCATTTTTAGATGAGAAGATCGATACAGTCAGTTTACTTGCAGGAGGTCATAGCACTGATTAGTAGTAAAGAGAGGGATAAATGCACAGGCTTCCGATGTTCCATCCACTGCCTTCTCAGTCGCTCTGGTGCAGTTGTGTCCACAAAGCTAACTCAGCTGCACCCACACTCAGTTACACACACACACCCACACCTGACTACAAGCGCTCAAGCAGGAAGAAACCTGGAAAAGTGGCCAAAACTTCTCTCTAAGGCAACATTTATAATATTCTCTATCTACACGAATGCAGGCGATTACTGCTAAGAAAATATTCCTGGCACTTCAGAAGGAAAGCTAAAATTAATCAGAAGTCAGCGGAAGAAAGTCTCACTTAATTGGCTATTTTCTGCCCTCTACTTTTGGAGAAAAACATAAAATCCCCCCAAAACAAGTAGACAAGTGGGGATTTATTAAGGTTATGCCCCAGATTACTCAGCTCGATTTCCAAACCTCTATCTCTAACCCTCCATCCTGTGAGCGGAAAGTGAGCGTCCCGTGTGCTGCCCTTCACCCACAGAAACAGGAAAGAGAGATGTGGTTTAGACAAAATAGCACCAAGCGTTAAAAACTAAAAGGGGTTTTGCTTAGGACAAATTAAAAGAACAAAGCTCCCCATTTCTCAAGTGTTCCAGGTAATCAAAGATTTCCTCTACAGGACTTTAGGAGGCTCATAAAATACTTCTCAGGACAAAATGCAGAAATCACTCCCACAGAAGAGCAACTACCTATTAATCTGAAACCAGTTTTAAAGGACTAGATCCATTATTTATCCCCAATTCCAAGTCAAAATCTACCAGAAATTCCATCTTGACAAAATGTTTCTTCCCCACCCACCCCCCATCCTGGCCCTGTTTGGTTCTAACAAGACTTCTTAACGGTAGCACTTCTTGAACAAGGGCTGTGCTGGGAAGTCTGTGGGTGTAGGTTCAGGAAAGAGGGGGTTCAGGCAAACTGTGGGGACAAATTCCAGACATTTGAGGTGCTCAACAACTGTGCATCAGATAGAGGGCAGAGCCACACGTGGTTCGGGAATATGAAAGGAAAGTGTTTTGACACAAAACAGGAAAAGGGAACTGGGGCCCAGACAGAAAGACCTTCGGTCTCATGGAAGACAGAAGCTGAGAAGCGAAGCTGGCCCTTGGAGCAAGGACACAGGCCCTGCTCCGTCCTTGAGGAGCTCACAGTCTAACGGAAGGACTATCAAAGCGATAAGCGCCGAGCACGTGAACAAATAACTATGGGGCCCAAGAGGGGCTGTGAGTGATCTGTCTGATAGGTAGTTCAGGCAAGGTTTCCTACTGAAGGTGACACTAGAAGGGAGACTTGAAGCGTTTATTTAGATAGAGAAAGGTTGGGAAATATCTTGAGCAAAGTTAAGGAGATTGTATTGGGTTGAATGGTGGCCCCAAAAGTATACCGACACCCTAACCCCCAGAACCTGTGAGTGTGGCCTTATCTGGGAAAGATGTAATTGAAATAAGGATCTTCAGATGAGATCATCCCAGGTAATCCGGGTGGGTCCTAAATCCCATGACAAGTATCACACAGAGGAGAGGCACACAGAGAAAAGAGGAGAAGGCCATGTGAAGATGGAGGCAGAGACTGGAGTGATGCAGCCACAACCAAAGAAACCACCAGACTCTGGGAGAGGCAAGGAAGGGTCTCTCTGAGAGCCTCTGAAGGGAGTGTAGCCTTGCTGATGCTTCAATTTTGAATTCCTGGCCTCCAGAACCGTAAGAGAATAAATTTCTATTGTTTTAGGCCACCTCGTTTATGGTCATTTGTTGCGGCAGCCACAGGAAACTAATACAGAGGTATGAAAGGAATGCCAGTCCTGGGCCTGTTTACCCCAAGGTCCATTCGCCACCCTTTTCCTGCTCTGCTCCCTCTGACAGGGGG
This sequence comes from Tapirus indicus, assembly GCA_031878705.1. NCBI lineage: Eukaryota > Metazoa > Chordata > Mammalia > Perissodactyla > Tapiridae > Tapirus > Tapirus indicus. The sequence goes on along the minus strand of CM062917.1, from coordinate 126,776,529 downwards.
CTGACCCCTCCAAGCTGTGTTTCCCAGATTCCTGTGGTTTCCAGCTGGGCTCAGCCAGTGGGGGGCACTAGTGGGAGATGAGGGTGAGAGGAAGGGAGCAGCCAGGGTATTTCTTCCCTCCTCTCTCAGCCTCAAGTGGCACCCCCAGCAGCAGCTCTGTCTCCTCTATAGCTCCCACTCCCACCCAATAGGATCACCGTAATTTCAGGTTCCCCTGGGTGATTCCAGCCAGGGATCTAACTAAAAGTCACAAGAGTTTCTAGAAATGATGAGTTCAGTATGATTAGAGCACAGGGCATATGAGGTGGGGGGAGGGAGAGGAGCCTGGAGCAATAGGCTGATGCCAGATTGGGACGGGCTGTTCCACACACACTGGAAGCCCCTATCAGGGCTCGAGCAGCAGGGCTCTGGCACTCCTCTAACAAAGCAAAACCTCAACAGAAGTCAAAGGCTCTCATCCCTGGTCCACTGGTTCCCAGCTTGGTCACCGTGAAGGCTCCAGACATCTCCTGGCAGGGGACCGTATTAGTTTGGTAGGGTTGCCATAACAGAGTACCATGAACTGGGTGACTTAAACAACCGAAATTTATTTCCTCACAGGTCTGGAGGTTGGAAGTCCAAGATCAAGGTGTTGGCAGCGTTGGTTTCTTCTGAGGCCTCTCTTCTCACCTTATAGATGGCTGTCATCTCCCTGTGTGGTCTTCCCTCTGTACCTTTCTGTGTCCAAATTATCTCTTCTTACAAGCTCATCAGTCATATTGAATTAGGGTCCACCCTAATGACCTTGCTTTAACTTAATTACATCTTTAAAGACCCTACCTCCAAATAGTCACATTCTAAGGTACTAGGGGTTTAGACTTCAACACATGAATTTTGGAGGAACACAAGTCAGCCCATAATAGGGACTGTGGCAGACAGTGGGAATCATGGCATGCCCAATGGGAACCACCAGGTGTTCAGTAAGAAACAAAGGTGCCAGGTGGAATCAGGGGTACCTGGAAGAAGTTGTAAGATGCTGGACAGGAGCCATCAGTCCTGCCCAGCAGAAGAGGCCAGAGCAAGGGAAAAGGAAGAAAACAGAAGACGTTTTGTGGGGCCAACCAGATGGACAACTGGACTAGCTTCTGAGGGCATATGAGAAACCCACCAAGGGCTTCCAGAAAGCTTGGTTCAGACTCTAGTGGCTGGTAAGAACAAAGAGTTGGCAAAGACAACTTTTGCATTTTTTGCATTATTAATACAATTCTGTTTGTACCCACAAGTCGATGAAATCTATAAGGTAAAACCTGTGCATGTAGGAAGGAATTAAGTGCTTCTGCCCCACCTCCCCACCACAACACAAACACACAGGTGGTGTCTGGTCTCCTTTCCGCAACATTCCTGTAGAGACAAAAATAAGAAACCAGGGCCCACAAACAGTCTTTGCGAGGAAAGAGACCATCAGATGGAGGCAGCAGGAGCTTGGCTGAGGGCTCGGTGCCGTCTGAACAGCTAGGTTTGCGTGTCGGCTCCATGCTGACGTGCTGCAGCCCTAGGACCATAAGCCTATGGCCAAGGGAGCCATATACGCGTGCTTTTGCAGATGAGACGCAATTTATTAATATGAGACTCTGCGGGGTGCGTAGCAATAAATTGTAATTCGTGAAATTTATAAACTGAGATAGCACTAGTGAGGGTTCTGTGAATTGTAATTCTCCCCACCTGACAAATGAGCCGCTCTGAGCAGTGACAGCTTCAGTGGGGTGAGAGAAATAAATCAGCCGGCTGAACTGCGGTCAGAAAGCAAGCAGTTTTATTGGTCTACAGATCTTGAGAAATGTTGATTAAGTCAGATCTGGAATCCCCCACAGTTGTTTTACAGGCTGCTTTATCCTGGAGACCCCCCAGGCCTCCCCATATTACCACAGTCTCCCAGGAAAAATGGGAAGTGAGTTACACCGTGTTTGGGGTAGGAAACAAAAATGTATATTTTTATGGTCCTGGGAAAAGGTAAGTCTGACCATTCAAAGATTCTTCTCTGTTCCCAGGGTCTATATTAGAGAAAAACTGTATGGGAGGTTTTCTACAACACTGATAACCTCTCAGTCTCCAGAGAGGAAGGAACAGAAAATTCCTTCAGTTGGGGAACCCTTTATTTGAGAAAATATTCAGAATAGGTAGAACTTGTCAGAGGTTAGCTTTTGAACTCACAAAGTATGGATTTACTCAGCAAGAGTAGAAAAAAGAACATAATGGGCAACGCTTAAACCATAGATATGGGAACAAACTGCTTTTAATCATATTTGTGTCCTAAGAGAACCCACTTGCTATCAAATAACTTACATGCTAATGACGCTCTGATCTGTTCATGGAGGCAGGCCACCTGAAGACTCCATTCTTGCAAATGGTTTGGTTTCAGTAAATGGTCACATTTATTCTAAACTGTAGCCTTTAAATTCAAAATGTCACGTATTCAAGACTTGTCTTGCCTCTAGTTGATCTGAATTACCAGACAGGAACTATTTGCTTCAGGAGTTTATTTGCAAGAAACAACAAGAGGGAGGTAGCAACTCCAGAGAAGGGAAGGGTAGGAAAACTAACAGTGGTGAGTCATCTATGTGCCAGGTAGTATGAGCTACTTTCATCTCCTGTTAGAGAGAAGACTGAGACTCAGAGAGGTTCATTAACAGACAAAAGTCACACAGCAGCGATTGAAAAAGGCAACTGACAACAAATTTCATGCCCTTTCCTTTCAAAATTGAGAACCCTAGAATCTTCCAATTGGAAGAGTTCTCTCCATGTCACCCAGCCTTTTTTTCTGCCTGCAGATGCAGACCCAACCAGACCCCAGACCTAGATCACTGTCTCCCTTATTCTTAACCACCTCTGAGGAAGGAACAACCACCTCCTGCCTGGGGCGAGAGGCACAGGAAAGAGCCTGTCCCACCCGTTCAGCAGGGCTGCCATGCTTGAACAGAGAGGGGAGGCGTTACGGGCAATCCCCCTCACACCCCACGGGAAGCAGAGCCGTGGGGCCCTGGCAGTCTCCAGTTTCAGGAGCTGGCTGCCCCACGATTGAGAAAATCAGGTCACAGTCGTGCTGCAGGGCAGACCCCAACAATTTGCTGCAGCTGCAGGAAACTTCCGAAATGTCTTTCACAGAAGCTCTGGCTCCACCAGGAGCAGCGGTGTGTCTGTGTGGCTGCAGGGCCCTGGCAGCCCTTGGTGCTGTCCCCGTTCCCTGGGGTGGGGCATATAATCAACCACAGCAGTGAAACCTGACTTCAAAAACACAGATCCTGGGGACGTCCACTTCCCAAACACACATTTCCTACCTCATGTGCAATGTCTGGGCTGATCACCAGCAAGATTCGTGCCACCTGGAGGGGAGGCCCGGCGTGGAGGCCTGCCTGGGGCGTTGTCTCTCTGATGAGAAGACCTGTCTCCTCTGACTCTCCTCCTCACCCTCCCTGCTCACACCTGGATGGTTGCTGTGGGCTCCTGAGTGCAAGTTCTCTAACCATTCCCGTGGGCTCGTTCACAAACACCTCCACCATCACGTTACCCTCTAGCTCCAAACTCTGTCTTGCTTCCCCTCCGCCTAGAGTAGTGCTTGAAGGAAGATACGGATCCCCTGGGATTCCTGTTAAAGTACAGATTGCGATTCAGTAGGTCTGGGCTGGGCCTGGGATTCTGCATTTCTAGAAAGCTCTCCAGCAACAAGGATGTTGCTGGTCCTTGGACCACACTTTGAGGGCAAAGATGAATAGGATATGTCCCAGATTCCAAAGGCTAGTGTTGAAACCTCTGGGCCGCACCCCACCACCACCACCTTTCTAAGCTCCTTCATCTCCCGCCCCCTTCTTCTTCCCCCCCACCTCTGCTCTGCTTCAGGCAGGCATCATGCAACCCTCGGGGACACCCGTCTCCCCCACCGTGGGGTCCTGTGCCTGCCATGTCCCTTGCCAGCAGAGCTTGCATCCTTCTCTTCGCTGTTCAAATCCTTCTTCCTTGTAGGTCCTAGCCTTCCAATAAAGACCATTGTCTTCCTAACAGGAAGAGCCACATTCCAGAGTTGTGGCACACAAGGGAACAAGCCCTGCTTTCTCAGGAAGTGTCAAACCCAGGGACTGTTTGGCAGAGAAAGATCTGGACCACCTCCCTCCAAATGGAGCAAACCCGGAAAAGTCCCTGGGCTGCCCCATCCTCTCCAGCTGGAAGCACTGCTCCGTGATGATCATTTTGGAAGCCGCAAAGTTTAGCCATGATTGATTATTTAGGGACCAGAGGGCCTCATGCAGTGAGAGAATCTGGTTGACACAGATAGAGTTGAATTTTCCTGCTTCATGTTGGTGAGGCCGAGTACCAGCTAATGAAAAGTGGATTAGGTACGTTCTATAAAAAATACTTTGTACAGTCTGATATTTAACTGGGAAATGACTGGAGAGTACAAACTCTTAGCCATCCTTTGTTTTGATTCAAATGTTCAGAAGCCCCTATCCTAACAAAGCCCCCTAAGAAAGGCTATCTGAGACTCTCCTTAATTTTCCTTTTTTGCTTCCAAACGGTGAAACTCCTGCCAACAGTTTCTGGTTAGGAACCTCTTCCGATCCTGAAATCTCACAGGCTGTGGAAATTATCGAGAACTGAAATGAACATTCCCATCTTATCTGCCCTGTTATTGTGCAGGGCGGGGTGTGGTGTTATCAGTTTGCAGTGGGGTGTAGGGAGGTCCAGCCTTGCAGAGACTGAGGTGGGTTCTCTCTTCCCCAGCTTTGCTGTCAGTTGTTTTGAGGGAAATGGGTAACCGGATCTTAGAATCCCTGGATGTGACGAGATAACATTGACTATAGGCAATTCTGTTTACTGATAAAAATAATATATAGTTTTCAAATAGTCCCATACTGAGTCACTTCTAAATAGTCAGAAATATGTTTCCTGCAATTCTTCTTTGAGACTTGAATTAATAGTTTTATAAAATCTCTCCCTCATTAAGGTAGTCCTAGTGAATGCGTGTAGAATTAGCCACATGATCTTAAACTTGCCATATCCTAGTCTGTGGGGACCCACCAGATATGAATCAAAGTCCAGAGCATATTGTCTCATAAGAAATGTATTCTACTTCTAGTTTCTCTTCCGGAAAGTAGCAAAGATAGCATAAGAGCAAGAGTCAGACGAAAACTATCAGCAAACGCCAGGCCCCTGGCAAAAGGCAAACATCCCAAGACCTGACGGATGCAGCCCAGGCCTGATTTAAACACCATGAGTGAAACCGGGACATCTTGAGGAAAAAGTCTGGAGACTTGGATGCCTTGTCCTGCTCTGCCACTCAGCTCCGTAACTTTGGGCACATCTTTTAAACTGCCTGAACCTCAGTTTCCTTGCAGAGGGGTTGTGACAGTCAAGTCAGATCACCCCGGAGCAAGCACCTTCTAAATTTACAAGGAACTTGATGCCCTGTAGTTAGCAGGCAGTCTCTCCTGCTGGTTCTGGGGCTCTAGAAAGCAGTCCTCTTCCTCAGCTGCCCTCCCCGTCCTTCCCTCCCTACCTGGGTTACTTTGCAAAGGTAGAAGTGGGAGGAAGGAAAGCAACAGGTACTCTAGAGGGACCAGAATCTTATCCCATTTCACATGCAGTTCTTTAAATCTGTCTCCCGCATTCCCCTCATTAAGTCTCCAAACAAATTCTCCAATCCTATCTCGTTACCCATCTCAGTAACAGAATTGGTTAATTCTAGTTAACCTACGTGACCCTTCTTCCAGCCCCGGGAAGCAGAGGCCATCATTGTGTTTCTGAAGGTTCTCTGAAGGGAGATTACTGGTTATCTTCTCCAAAAGATGGGGAAGGAGATAGTCCTATTAGAGAAGGGAGTCTGAAAAGAATCCTAGGGCCTCCTCCAGGACTGAAGGAGATAGAGTCCTGTGATCCCAGATGTAGAGGGTCTATCTCCCTGAAAGCCCTCTGGGGAGGTGGCTGGGCCTCAGGGAGAAATTACAGCCATGGCAAAGTTTTGCCAAGAGATGGTAGAGCCACCAGCCTCCAAGGATGATGAGGATCTGGCAAATGAACACATCAGTGGTCACCCATGTGGACTGAAGACCAGAGGGCTCTACCTGAATGCTCTGGGTGGACATTCACAGGAACTGAGAGGAAGAGGGTGTTCCAGAAAGGTCTCAGACTGAATTTCCCACCACTCTGGCAGGATGGCTACAATAGCATATCAAATTTAATTTTAAAGTAATAAAAGAAATGTGACATTTCTTATGCCTGATCATGTGGCGTAGAATTCACATGCCTGTTGTTCTTTCCGGGACATTCTGGCAGATAACTCTGCTTTCTTTGGATGCTCCAGGGTTTGGGGGAAACACTTCTAAAGATCAGCATAAGCTCTTTCTAAAGTTACCTTCCACTCCCACCCCCAGTGAGAATTTACCCAGGGAAATACCAACCCAGCAAGTATTTCCTTCATAATCTGAAACTCAAGCCATGAGTGGCCTGCCTCCCCCTCACTCACAAGTACTTCTCAGCAAATCTTTAGTGGAAAAGGACGTTTTCTCTTTCTTTTATCCAAAAAGTTACACACAATAAACACATCAAGAAACAAATACAAAACATTATGACCAGCAAACACTGTCCATGGTTCCCAGGGGAGAACGAATGTTGAACTGCTCTACCAGCTAAGCTCACAATTTTGGAAAGAGAGGTGTTACTGTCCGTATTTAACACTGAGGAAATCAAGGCGCAGAGGTGTTAACTAATTTGCTAAAGATCTCAAGCTATTAAATGGCTGAGCTAGGATTAGAATCCAACTCTACACTCTATGCTACTGGGCTACATAATCCAATTGTCTGGTGTTCGTTAGCAATATACTTCTGTTTCTCAGTAAGTGTGTGGGTGTGTGTGCGTGTGTAATGAAAAGCTCAGCTGCTGAATGTAGCATAGAGAACACAGATTCTTAAATGTAACCATTGCCATATTTGTTTAACTCTGGAAGGAGAAACTATGAGTTCCAGTAGACGTCCGTTGAGCTTCAGCTGAAATGTGCCCACCGCTGATTTAATGTGATAATCAGGGTGGGGGCCCTGGTGACAGGCTGTGATGTATTGGCTGTTGTTCTGCACTTTGATGTTCCTCGGAATTTGTCAAAACTTCACTTCAGCACTCCAAATAGTGCCATGGCGTCATCTGTCCCACTCGCTGACTGCAGGAGCAAATGGCCAGGGCGTGGCTGCCACTCAAGTTAAGGTCAGCGCCAGGGCAGCAAGTGGCAGACCTTTCCTGAGGACAGCTGGCGGCAGCCGCTCCCCAGGCTCACAACCCGTTGGCCAGGGGATTCCTATCTCTGGAGGGGTCAACATCTTTGTTGTCTCTGACTGGAGGGGGACTGCAGATCCCTCCTATCTCAGCTCAGTCATGGGGCTTCTGGAAAAAGGAATCATTTTCCACACCTTAAGTCATGGCGATCAGGCAGCAGGCAAGGAAGGCAGGCATGGAATGCATGGGGCACGCTGGCTGAGTTCACTGCCTCTGGAATACTCTCTCTCAGGGTTGGGTGGCCAGCAGCACCTGGGGTCAGGAACCAGCCTCTGCCATGCCTTTTGGCCACTGTGGTCACGGCAAAGGCGGCAGCACGCAGGAGGGCGTGCTGATGCTCAGGCTCCTGTGGCCAAATGAGTCACCCCAGGAGCTCGCCAGCTGGAGAGCACTGCTTGTTTCCCAAGGCTGGTCTGGGCAGCATAAAGGTTTTGGAACACTGCTGGCACCCAGCACTGGGGATCTGTAGAGCCTTCTTGGGAGCAGTTGATCCCTGAAGGGTCACCCTGTCCTAGAGGTAGGAATGGCAAAGTTTGGTTGCCCCAACTCTCCTGTTGGAGAAGGAGAAAGTGGTTTGCCTAGAAAATCCGTAGAAAATTGCTTCATGTTGGCCTCTTAGGGGGACTAGATCTATCAAAACAGGTCTCAGCGGGTCTCTGTTACTATAACATTGGAATCATTGTTCTAATTGTTCTAATGTCCAATTAGAAACATTGTTCTAATTGTTCTAATTGTATTGTGCCAATACAAGATGACACCACCTCGATTGAGCAGCCAACCCCAAAGAGAACCAAGAAAAAGCCATATAACTCTTCCTTTTATTTTTAGCTCTTCAAACCTTAGTCTCCAGATCTGTAACATGAGATTTGTAATGTCCTAGCCTCAGGAGTTGTTTTGAGAGCAAAGTGTGATTATGTACATTAATTTCTCAAGCACAGTGCCTGGCTCATAGGGGGTGCTCAATAAATGTTAATTTGTTCCCTTCTTCCTTGGCCCCTTCTTTCCCTGGGTCCATTGCCACATCCTCCAAATGTTCAAATGAAAATTAACACCATTTTGTAACAACTAAATCTTAGGAAAGATGATGTGACGTTGGCAACCATGACAAAGCCAGGGACTCAGCATGATAGCAGGGTGCTGCCCAGTCCACTGTCGGAAGCCACATTCTAGTCCTCCAAGCTGTGGGCAGAAAATTGTGCTGAGCCCTTATGGATGGTGTCTTGCTGGTGAGAGTGACAGTCATTATAACTTGTGGAAGCAAAGAGGCAAAGATTTAAAATACGAGGCTTGGACAACCCAGACATGGGTCTGCAGGGGAGAGGGCCTCAGCCCAGAGAAGCCATCAATTTCCCTTCCATTTCGGATTGAAGGAGGAGCTTCCTTGCCAACTTCAGAAAGGGCCACTTCTCGCTGCAAACCAACATTTCTGACAGGGAAGTGGCCTGAAGGGTCACTTGGGATTAACTACTGGGAAATAATTCCAGAAAAGGGCCACGGACCTCGAGACACTTTGGCTCCCTGTACTGAGAAGGTGACGTCAGCCATGCAGATAAATTCCAAAGAATCTATCACCCCTCCAACAATGTTTTACTAGCTTGTAAAATGTTCCTGAGCTCTTTCCATACTGACAACTGCTGGGGTCTGTCCAGGGCATCCTGGAAAATTACAGCAAGAAGGTATCTTTCCAATTCTTCCTCACCCAGAGCCTAATTTCTTTTACACTTAGTCTAATTTCTTTCTGTTCTATCAATTATTGTTAAATATGGAAGTTCGTTCTGGTACTAATGTTGAATGCTGTGCAGAATAGCCTGGAAAAGTTACCAAACTCTAGGCACTGACCAGATAATATGCCAGAGTTGGATGATGACCACAGTATTGAGATTATTACAATTTTCTTCTCTAAGTTTTCACTAAGTCACTTCTCAATGCCTGATTATGGGTACTTGTGTATCCACTCTACAGATCAAGAAACTGAGATATAATCTGCTTATGGGTGTTTAGCAACACAGCTGCCGAATCAATCCAAAGGTCACGTTGCCCTGTTCCCAGACCTCCTCATGGTCATTCTGCAGGAAAACAAAATGACACTCACGAGAGTCTCCCCACAAAGGTGGGGACCAAAAGGTCTAAATAGAGCAGGAGTTCCCTTGATCTACTAAACTCCCAGTGTCCTTTAGGGGGCTCTTTGAGAGAAAAGAGATTTCCATGGGGTGCAGGGAGGGGGATATATGGGAACCAATCAAATCCAAGCAAACATTTGCTACCAGCCCAGATTGCTTAATGGAAAAGGCAATCTACTTTTACAAAGAGCTTTTGAAAATATGTAACATCTTCTCTCTTGTTGCTGACAACAGAGTTGTGGGTACAATCTTATTATTGCCATTTTCCAGACAAGGAAACAGAAGTTTGGAGAAGGTATCTTGCCCAATGTCATACAGCTAATAGGCAGTAAAACCAGACCACCCAACAACCCAGCTCTTCTGAACCCAAGTCCAGTGCTCTCTGCCCTACATTTCAGAAGTTTCAGAAATTCTTACATAGATGAGTTAGCCAGGGCTTGTATCATTGGACACCAAAGGAAACATTTATCAAAAATGACATGACCGTGCACTAGGGGAATTGACTTTTAAAGGAATGTTCACTTAGCTCCCCAAACTATTCCCACAAGACAAATGGCAGAGGGGTTCTAGGGTAGGGATCCCCTAAGGAGTCTGCTTTGGGCCAGGAGAAGTCCTAAAAGCCTTTCTCTGACCAGAGATCCCCTTAAGGCTGGCGTCTCTCCAAGACTAGAGTCTTGTGTTCATTCTAGTGTGGACCCAGAGTGGCCCATGAAACCTTGAACCCTGGAGACCTACAGGGAAGCCCCAAGATGTTTCAGGTCCCCTGCAATCCTGGGGTCTGGTACAAGAGGTTATAAACGTAGGCCTCACGTTCTCCCAGGATCATGCAAGAGACCCAGCCTCCTGCTCTCTGTCACGTTCTGCATGCATAGAGCTGGGCTTTAGGAGGTGAAGTGGGGACAAGACAACATTCCCAGGTGTCAAATCCAGCCTAGGCTCAGGCCTTGCGAGCCCAGTCCACGGTGAAATGCCTTGCCCTGGCCAACACGGTCATAAGCAAAGACGATCACACTCCAGGCTAAAAAGGCGGAAAACCAGTAGGCAAGGAAACCGTTTTGTCATCCAAGGACAATAAAGTTTATGTATTCCCACATGTGGGTCCTCCCACTTAATCAAAGCAGAGGCCTATTCCAGTGAAAGAGCTTTTCTCCAGCAAAATGGGAAGGCAGCTTCTTTGGGGCTAAATTTAGACTTCACCCACAGGGGAAGGGCTCCAGTCTTCCAGGCTGCCGACGGAACAAGCAAACGGTTCAGCATCCCAGCCAGCCACAGCCAGCTCCAGAGCCGAGCCAGCATGAGTCCGAAATGTTCCCAGCCCAGGAGTGTGGGCTGCGCTGTCCCTGGGGCCGAGCTCTGCCCCTGGCTTGATCACAGCCCAGAGGGTGTGTGGCTTTGGGCTCCCGGCTGGTGTGTCAGGTCTATTGGCTCACTCTGCCAAGAGGCAGCCACTCAACGCCCACTACTCCAAAGACTGGAGCTCAGAGCTCCAGAGGATCCAAGGTGATCGAAGGCCAAGCTTCTACCCTCAAGCGTATTTTAAAGATATCTTGGAGATTCAGTGTTAAGAGGGCAACGCTTTGCAAAATGACCAAATTAATATACAGAGCGCTATGGTTCCAAAGAAAGGAGAAGAAATTACCCATAGTCACATAAGGCTTCATGGGAGAGTTGGGGTTTTTCTCCTAGGACAGGGCCTTTTCCCCCATCAGTACTTTTTCAAAGTGGCCCAGAGCAATTGTGGCAGAATATTGAGAGGTATTCCCTGTCTTGGGGAAAAATTAGTGTGGTCCTTACCAAAGAAACCCAAACAAGTTCCATTCATTTCTCTCCTTGGCCAAGTAACAGGGAACATGGAGGAAGCTGGCATTTTCCCAAAGATACCCTATGATCAAGATCTGGCTTTTTATCCTTCACCCTCAGGAAGTGTGTGCCAGCACACCCCACAGTGGCCACCTACTCACTACTGTCAAATCTAATCACAACTTATATCAGGCAGGGCTGGGGAGACTTGAGGGGGAATGATAACCCTAAAAATGAGCTGCATCTTTCTCCTCCAGCATCTCTGTAGATAGGAACCAAGGTGTGCATAGGGAGTGAAACAAAATGAAAAATTCACCTCCTGAAACGTGTCCCATAGCACATAAACACAGTTCCACCTCCTCAGAAGCCTCCTGCAGACAGAGCTAATCACTGTCTCCACTGTCCTCTCATGGCCCTGCACCCTTAGCTCAGTTACAGCCCTTACTCCTCTGTAGGGTCAGTAATGGTTTACATTGGCCTCCCCTAGAGACTGGGAACTACTCAAAGGAAGGGTCCTGACCTTATTTCATTTTGAATCTCCAATTCCTGGCATATAGTAGGCCTTCCATTGACATTAGATGAATGAATGAATGAATGAGTAAACAATACTCAAATGTATAAACAGTCTTGTTTAAATATCTTGGTGCCTTCCTTAATAAAAGGGGTTGGTATGAGGCAAAGGTTAATGGAGTTCCATAAAAAGAAGAGGTATCCCAGGACTATCCCCAACCGGTTCTCATTAAGTAGAAAGAACTGGGCTACCTTGTGTATCTCTTTCTCTCTCTCACTCACTCACTCAGCTTATCCAGAAGTGGCTGCACTGGCTTACTCTAGTGTGGTTCCCCTGGCAGCGGTTAAAGCAATATGTCAAAGACTCAGCTCCACTCACTATCTGCAGTGAAGACCCTCAGCGACTTCCCAGCCTGTCGGTTCCTGCATCAATGACCTGACTGCCGATAGGCACCATGGAAGGGAGTTCCTAGACATTGTAACTCAGGTAGACTCAGGTAGACATTGGTAGACTCAGGAGATCAGTTTCTTTATAGAGCCCTCTCCACCAATCCTAGTATGAAATACATATAGTGACAGCCCAGCAAACAGTGAACATGGGTGGGAGAATTCCCACTTGAGGAATGGGAGAATTCTCAGATAACCTAATCAAGCAAAGCAATTACCTTACCTTCTAACATCAATGCCAAGGCTATAAATATTCAAAAGAGAAGCATGTCTATGTCATCATTCCTGAGCCACAATTTGCTCTGCATTTTGCCCAGTTAACCCAGAAGAAAGGAAGAGAATGCAAACCTTATTTTTTTAAAAAAGATAACTTTCATGGCAACCAGACAAATCCAAAAGAAGCTTGTGCTACAAAGCAAAGTACCACACAAGAATACCAGAGATTGGGGAATGGAAGGATTACTAGGATGGACATGTGTGTTACCTTTGACAATAAATAAATATAAATGATTGTAAGTTGCCATGATTGTATTTCAACTTGATGTTTAAAGACACTGGACTTAGCTGGTAGGAACTGCTGCCCTCTACTGGATGGAATGTCACAAGAACGCTGTGATTTCCTCCTTGCAGTTGCCAGGATGATTTCATCGTGACTAGGATGCAGGTGGTCATGATGGTGGTAATGAAGAGAATGATGATGGGGGGGAGGGGAGAAGAGGAGGGAGAAGGAGGAGACAATAGCCATGGCAATGCGGAGAATCCCTGAGATTTATATAGCAGTTTAGTGTCTTATAAAGAGCATTCACACAAATTGTCTTACCTGATCTTCACAACGATCCTGTGAAGACGATAACGTTGCAAATGAGAAGACTTGGGCAAAGAAGTTAAAACACTTGCCTATGGATTCAGAGCCAGTAAGGGGCAGATCTGAGATTCTGACTCAGGCTTTCTAAATCCAATCCCTGGGATGATTTTCCTTCACTCTACTTATTTGGTGGGTTTACTTATATTTACTTGAATCCAGTCTTTTGGGGAGAGTTTTTAAAAGTGTCTTTTATGTATTAAAGATATAACTTTTTCCACATTCATTCACAAACATTTATTATACACCTGCTCTGTGCTTGGCCCCCAGCTGTAAACTGGGGATAGCAGAGAACAGAGCAAAGTCCAGCTCTCATGGAAGAGGCAGTCAACAAACAAGGGAACAGATCAATAAGGATCATGGTGTCAGAGTGACAAATGGTTGGGAGACAATGAAACAAGGTAAAAATGTACAATGGTCCCAAAGTGAGAATGTGCACAGCAAATGACAAGTTTTGATATCTAGAATTTTCAGAAAGGTGACCTCTAATGGCAGAGGACCAGCCTTGGTCTTCCCAAACATACGTCTGAAAATCATTGGTAGATATTAGAAGCGTGTCCTGGGAATAGTCATTCGCTCAGACATCCCTCTAAGAAATTCCTAAAGTATGCACGTAGGAAAGAACTCCCTTCGAAATCTGTACATTTTTCTACTAACAAAGATTGAGGGCTCGTTTCTAAAATATCTGTATGACTGTTAATGCTTTTAACTTACTCAACCAGTTACATGACTTGAGCAGCTTTATTTATAACATCCAAAACCTGGAAATAACCTAATGTTCTTCAGCAGGTGAATGGTAATACAAACCGTGGCGCATCCACACCATGGAACCCTATTCAGAAATAAAAAGGAACAAATGATTGATACGTGCAACGACTTGGATGGATCTCAAGGGCATTATGCTGAGTGGGAAAAGCCAGTCTCAAAAGGTTATACACACTGTGTGATTCCATTGATACAACATTTTTGAAATGACAAAATTGTAGAGATGGAGCACAGGTAAGTGGTTGCCTGTGGATAGAAAAGAGAAGGAGAGTGTGGCTACAAAGGGGAATACAGGTGGCTCCTTTGTGGTGACAGAACAGTTCTAGAGCTTGATGTGGTGGTGGCTATACAAATCTGTACAGGTGATAAAATATCATAGAGTTATGTACAAAGACATACAAAAAATGAGTCCATGTAAAAACTGGTGAGATATGATAAGCTCTGTAATCTAGTTGATGGTTTTGAGCCAGTTTTCTTGCTTCATAATGTCCTGTTATGCGAGAAGGCATCATTGGGAAATACTGGGTGATGGGTACACAGACCTCTCTGTCTATTGTTACAATTTATTTTGAGTCTATAATTATTTCAAAATAAAAAGTAAAGGAAAAAAAAGAAGAAGAAGGTATCCTGGAAACTGCCAAGCTGTCCCACCACTTCATCAGGCTCTGCTATTACCCTTAAAGAGAAGTGTCCTGGGGTCCTGGGCTTCAGAAGCAGCATAAATAATTGTATGGTGGGCAACTAATCTGACAGCGGCAAGGATGCCATATGAGTTGTAAGAATTAAAGAAGGAAGAAATCAGGATCTACAATGAATACTGAGTTTTCAGATCAAACAGAAAGTTCTACATGGAAAATTACTCCATCAGCACAAGACTGGTCAGCCCCATGAGATAAAGAAAAGAGAGTGAGGGCAGGGGAAGCATTGGGCTGGGGCAGATCCTTCCCCCCTTGATTTCTTCAACACTGCTCCTCTGTGGTCCATAGGGCCCAGAGCAGGGGCAGCAGCCAGAACTCCTGAGGGCCCCCATTCATGGCAGCTGGGGCTCTAGTGCTAGCATTGGTGGGGTCCATGGGGGCTGTGATGGCTCATGTGGCAGCAGCTCTCAGAGCTGGGGCCACAGCAGAGAGAGCTTGGAGAAGGCATGGACGTGGGACTTTGGGAGGCATTTAGGAGAACAGTTGGTGGGGGCTGGTGCTGCTGCTGGGTTTGCTGGCAGGACATCTTGGTGGGAATTCAGTCAACTCTGAAAGATATATATTTATAATTTTTAAATGGAGGGATTGTGTTAGACGGCTCCTAGGACAATTCCAGCCCTAAGATTCTGCATTTCCATGAGTCACCTAAGCTAATCTAGTCACTGTGATTCAGCATTCACTTGTGCTCTTTGCTCTCAGCTTCCTGGCAGCCAAAGTGAAATCACCTGTTTTTTCTGCCAAGTATTTGACACTCATCATAGATAGCTTGTATTATTGACTATAGTTTTATTTGAGTATCTTGCCCCACAACTAAATTATAAGTTCCCCTTGAAACCATAACTGACTATTATTTGTAACCCTTGGGGTCTTTCACATAGCAGTATAATTGTAGAGTTTAATTGAACATAACTCAATAACTAAAGGATTCAGCTGAAAATGTTGATAGATTTGACCACTTGAATATAAAAATTTATAAGTTTTGCAGAGCAAAATCGCCACAAAGCCAAAAGATTAATGGCAAATTGGGCAACATATTTGCAAAATATATGGAAGATAAAGATAGCAGACCAGACAAGAATAAGCAATTCACAAAACAAAAACAACAAATGGCCAATAAGTATATGGAAATATATCCAGTCTCACTACTTATCAAAGACATGAATATTAAAACTATGAGATCATGGCTTTTTGATTTTGTTTTGTTTTCATCAGATCAGCAAAAATTTAAATGAATCAGAATATATAATATTAGTGATAATCTGGAGAAATGGACGTTCTCACACCTTGCTGGTGAAACTGTAAATGATGATGATGGAGATGGAGTAAAATTTAACAGTAGATAAAGAAAGTTTTAAAAATTTGTCAAATACTAGTTCGTCTATTTGGGATTTGTCTCTAAAAATAATAATTTGGGAACAAGGAGACACATGCAAGAATAGTCATTGTGGCATTGCTTGTAAATTTTAAAATAAATTGTCCATTAATAGAGGAATGTATAGATAAATAGTAGTGTTATTATTCAATAGCTATTATGCTAGCTAAAATTAATGGACTAGAGCTACATGGGTAAATCTCTAAAATACACTGTTGACTCCAAAGACCAGGTTGGAGAAGGAAATGGACAGTATAATACCATTTGTGGAAATTCTAAAAACAGAACACAACACTATTTTGTTCACTACATATTTTCCATAGAAATATAACACAGGTATAAAAAAGGACCAGAAAACATCCTCATCAACTTCAAACTTGTGCTTGAGGGAGGGGAGTGAGATTGGAAAGGAATACAAATGAGGCTTCAACTGTTTCTATGGTATCTTTTTTTTTAAAAAGAGTTTGGATTAGGGGCCAGCCTGGCGGCACAGCGGTTAAGTTCACGCGCCGCACTTCAGCGGCCTGGGGTTTCGCAGGTTCGGATCCCAGGCGCGGACAGACGCACCACTTGTCAGCCATGCTGTGGTGGTATCCTATATAAAGTAGAGGAAGATGGGCACAGAAGTTAGCCAGGGCCAGTCTTCCTCAGAAAAAAAGAGGAGGATTGGCAACATATATTAGCTCAGTGCTAGTCTTCCTCACACACACAAAAAGTTTGGATTAAATGAGCATAAGGCCCCTAGCATAGTATCTGGCTTAATAAACAGAAATATCAGATATCTTAATTATTAATGGATATTGTGGCTGTCCAAGTATAGTCTGAATAGGAAGCTTGTACTTCATGGGGGTAAATACAGAGTAAAAAGACTCAAGTTGGAGCATGAGTAAGAAGGGGAGTATGCATTGAGATGCCTCCTGCGTGCCAGCAATTGTGCCAGTTGTATGACATCCACCATCTCCTTGCATCCTCACAGCAACCTTCGACATGATTTCATTGGGCCCATTTCACTGACTAGGAAACTGAGGCTGAACCAGATTATGTACTTTAGATGAAATCATATTTCTGCCAATAGAAGATCCAGGTTGTGAATCCCTGCTGGTGTAATGCAAATCCCATATTCTTTGCATTGGAGCACAATGAATCCAGAAGTGAAGAAATGAAGGAAGTTTCTACACAGATGGTGGAGGGGTTTGCAAAGAAAGGCAGGGTGACATGGGCCTGTACTGCACTCTACCATGTCTGGGAATGGGTTTTCCATTGAATTTCCTGCTTGCTTATTCTCAGAAGCTGTCCCAGGGCTGGGGACTGGGTCATTGCCCTATTAAACAAACTTCCCTCCTGACAAACCTGAAAGGCTGCCGAGATGGGACTTGGAGTAAATAGGAAGTTGACTGGCAAATCTCAGCACCCACAGCATCATCAGCAGGATTTCCAGCAAACTGCTCAGTCTTGGAGGATCAGGGGGTTCCCTGGTTTCTCTCTTCGCTGAGGCCAAAAAAGAGCACAATTGATAAGTAGATAAGGACCGCCTGGCATGAAAAATGGAGCCAGGGGCTTGGGACTTTCTGGGGGGACATATGATTTGCAAAAAGATTTTATGTTTCCTTTCTGTTAAAATTGCAAAGACCTGAAGTATAAGGGTTGGGAAGTGGGGAGATAGTGCTATTGTTATTGCAGATAATACAGTCGTTTAGCTAGAAACGGCAAGAGAAACACGTGAAGAACCATTAGCATGGAGCAGTTAGCAAGGTGGTAATTACAAAATGAATAGCTACACGCGGACAGAAGCTGAGAGGAAAAGTTGCATAACACCAAAAAAAAAATCCTCTTAGGGAAGAGGTGAAACATGACTTTACAATGAGCCCTTGGAAAAATCCCCCTCGGGCATGAGTAGGTGGCCTAAGAGTAAGACCAAGGGAGCCTCAGCTGCCCTGCATCCTAGATGAGCAGGAATTGGGGAAGCTTGGGGCAATGACACTGGGAGGACGGAAAAGAAGGATGAGGAGTAAGAAGGAGCTTAGTAATTTGGCAAGAGCCTAGAATCTGCATAGAAATTAACATCGCTGAAAATTTCTCCACGCTTGGAACAATCTACAGATTTCCAAGAACATGGATAGCTGAATAATACCTCCCCCCCCAAAAAATTTCCAAGTCCTAATCCCTGGAATCTGTGAATGTTACCTTACATGAAAAAAAAAAAAAAACCTTTGTAGATGTAAGGATTTTGAGATGAAGAGATTATCCTGGATTGTCCAGATGGTCCCTAAATATAATTACATGTGTCCTTGTAAATGGGAGAAGAGGGAGATATGACCACAGAAGAGAAGACAATAAGGAGAAATAAACAGCGGTAGACACTGGAATGGTGCAGCCACAAGCCATGGAATGCCAGAAGCCACTAAAAGCTGGAAGAGGAAAGGAAAAAGCTAGAGCCTCCAGGGGGAGGGCAGCCCTGCTGACACCTTGACTTCAGTCCACTAATAATGATTTCGGACTTCTGGCCTCCAGAGCTGTGAAAGAATAAATTTCCATTGTTCTAAGCCACCAAATCTGTGGTAACTTGTTACAGCCGCTATAGGAAACTAATACAATAACTGACTTTCAATTTTGAGAAATTTGTTTTGCTGTTCTGGTAAATAATTCCCACCACCCTCTTAAATGGTCATTTCAGCTTTGCTTATAAAAGTTAAAAATTAGAAACAGCCTCGAATGTCCATAAGTAGCAGTTTAGTCAAACAAATTATGATAGTTTAAGTGGAGTACTATGCAACTATTAAAAATGAAATGGCAGAAGTATATTTACTGACATGTCCATAATACACTTACCATTAAGTTAAAAAAAAAATCAGTTATATTCTAATTTTTTTAGATTTAAATTCTGATCTATTTGGAATTTATCCTGGTATATGGCATGAAGTATAGACATAAATTTATCTCTTTCCACTTGGCTACAATTTTATGATTTGTTCCAATATCATTTATTAAATAGTACAGGCTTCCTCCACCAATCTCCCATATATTAAGTTCCCATATGTTGAGACTTATTTTTGTACTTTTCAGTCTGTTCCATTGATGTGTCTGCTTGTTCTGCATCAGCACCACATTGTTGCTATTACTAAGTGGTTATAGTATAATTTCATATCTGATAGGACAATCTCTCCCCATCACTCTATTTTTTCCAGAATTTCCCTTCTCATCTTGATTTAGAATTACTTCAACTATTTTTTTTAAGTCCTGTGGGTTAGTTTTTGTTGTGATCATGTTAAATTTATAATTAGTGAAAATTGACATCTTTATGGTATTGTCTTCCTATCCAAGAATTGGTATATCTCCCATTTGTTCAAGTGTGTGTGTGTGTGTGTGTGTGTGTGTGTGTGTGCGGGCACGCATGCATGTGCATGCATGCATACATGCATGCTCTTCAGAAATAATTTTAAAGTTTTCTTCATATAGTTTTTGTTATTCTTATGAAGTTTATTCCTAAGTATTTTATCTCTTTTATTACCATGAAACATGGGATATTTTTCCATTATACTTTCTGATTATTGTTTTATATGAAAGCTATTTATTTCTCTTTATTAACTTTGTACCCTGAAATATTACTGAATTTTTTCATTTTAAACTGTTTTTCAGGTGACTCTCTTGGGTTCCACAGACTTATGATAATATCTTCTGCAAATAGTTATAGTTATATTTCCTCCTTTCTAATTTTTGTAACTATAATTGTTTTCTCTAGTCTGATTCTATAAGTTTGTACCTCCAGTATAATGGTGAATAATCATGGTATCTATATAATATTCCTGATTTGGTGGGAATGCTCTTAGCATTAAGTATGGTACTGGCTTTTGGACTTGAGATACATGTCAATGGAGTATCTGATTATTATTAATTTATGGAGTGTTTTATCAAGAATGGACATGAGATTATGTCAAATGATTTTTTTCAGCATCTATAAAAATAATTTTTATAAATAAACAATTTTTCTTAGATTAATAAGATTAATTTCTAAGTTTCTTAATATGGAACCAACCTTGCATTCCTAGAATATCTACTTAGATATAATACATTATTGTTTTAATGTGCTGTTGAATCATGTTTCCAAAATTTAATTTAAGATCTTAGAATAAATAGTCATAAAAATGTTACTCTTTAATTTTTTTGCAACCTTTTTAGGGTTTTGGTATCAACATAATGCATTTTGTTAAGAAAATTGCAAGTTTTTCTTCTTTTCTATGCTCTATGCTTTCTCTATACTATGGAATTATTTTTTATTTAAAGATGTGGTAAAATTTCCCTTTGAAACCATCTGGGCCTGTGCTTTTATGGGGAATTACTCTTTGACAACTTCTCTATGTCTTCAGAGGAAATTGATTGGTTTAGATTTTCTTTCTCTTCTGGGGTCAATTTTGGAAAATTATATTTTCTGGAAAGTTGTCCATTTCATCCAAGTGTCAAATTTGCATATGGTTGAACAAAACAGTCTTCTGTGATTCTTATTATTTCCTCTGTTTCTCTTATCTTCCTTTACCATTTCACATTTTTGTAGAAGAATAGGAAAATCCTTTTACTTAACTTCCCAGTAGAAAACTGAAAGCTTTCTATGACTTAACATTCAGAAACCATAAAAAAGAACTGATAAATTCTGCCACATAAAATTTTTAAAAAAAGAAAAAAAAACCTTTGAAAGGAAAAAACACTATAAGCAAAGTCAAAATTTTAACAAATTGGGAAAATATTTGCAACTTACATAATAAATCAAGAGTAAATATCCTTATATACGTATGAGATATTTTTTAAAAGCTTTTGTAAATACATGGGAAAGAGACCAACAAGCCAACAGAAAAGTTACCAAAGGATATGATTATGTAGTTCAGGAAAAACATTACATATGGCTCTTGAGCATATGAACAGATGCTCCCTCACTCATAAGAGAAATGCACATAAAAATAAAACTGAAACACCATTGTTTAAACATACATTGGCAAAATGTAAAAGTTTGATTCCATGTTCTTTGTGTAGGGGGCTGGGGGGAATAGGTAGTCTCATATATTGCAAGTGGAAGTAAAATTTCATACAACATCTAAGGAGGGAAATTTGAGACTCTCCATCAAACAGGAAAATGCTTTGACCCAGACATTCCACCTGCAGAAACATAAGCTACATTTCCAGGAATGACAGCCAAATGCAGCCTCTGACACCATCTCTTCTTCCAGCAAGTTCCACAACTCTCTCCGGATGGGGACAGTTTTCACACAATGGAGGACAGGAGCCACAACATGCTGACAATATCACACTTGCCGATATTGGCCAGAATATTTCTCACAGCCGGTTCTCTTTCCTCGGGATCTCACACTTCTCAACAGGCCCGGCTATCTGATCTCACAGCACAGCAGCTCTAAATCTTCAAATGTGAAAAACCACAAATGAGATGAGTATTCCCACCACAGATTGCTCTAGGATGTGTTAGGAATTAAAGTTGCCCTTCCCCCCCTTTTTTAATTCAGACCCCTCTGTTAATTTTGTTACCCAGGAGTGATGACCCCAATTTTTCTAAATTTTGTTTCACAACCTGCCCTTCACTTCAAGTTTATGCCAAATTTCTAGACAAGGCCTTTGGTCGAAAGCACCCTCCTTCCATATCCTTACTGACTGTCTTCTGTCTTTTCATGATTCTGTACTCTCAGTGGCAATATGAAAAGTGACATGAACTTTCCTTACCAAAAATGGTCATGATACGAATATAACATATTCTGTTTCTACCTCATTCCTCATTTCCCCCCACATCAGTGGAGCCCATCCTCTCCTCTTGCTTTGCTATTGGAATAAGAGATAATCAGATGCTGGGTCCTGGGCTTGTGGGAAAGGCAGTGTTCAAAGGGTTAACCCCTTTTCCCTATAGAGTGAAATATTTTGCTGACCCCGTGTGAGATGGGTTGGACCAAATTCAATTTAGCTGCAGTCAACAGGAAAGTAGGAAAGAAAATAGGATTTAACAAACAAAGCATTAAAAAAAGGAGTCCACAGCAGGAAATAATTATTTGGGCAATTGTTCTCTTTGTGGAGGGGCTGGCCCGTGTGAATATCTATCAGGATGCAATGCTGTGTCCGAGGTTTCTCTGAGCACCCTGTCTGGTCTAATTAGTTACAAAAGTGGTTCTACAGCCTGAAAAAATTTGCAGTTGTGTTGTACTTCAGGCGAACGAACACATATGTCATTGAAGCGGAGACTGGCACCAGCTTATTCTGGTGAATCTTCGAGTGGTTGGCCAGAATGGAATCAATACGAAAGGAAGCTCTGAATGCCAACAGCAGTGCTTTACAAAAATAATTCACTGACCATTCCTTCTGCCTCGGATTAAGCATGTTAAATGGTTCAGTCAAGTTAACATTTCGAATTTATAGATATACATAAATAAACAAAACTACATATTTTTATCAAATATTTGCATTTGAAAACCTCCACTAACACACACAGAACTCAGGCAGCTCTTTCATCTAACTATATACTTTTTGCCTTAGAACATTTACACTAAAAACGTATAACTGGAAAGAGAACCCGAATTGTCCCATTAGAGAAGAGTAAACCCCCTTTGGAAAGGAAAGTGAAAATAATATTTTCAGAATAAAAATCCTTCAATCTGTAAGAGGAGTTTTATAGATTAGCCTCAGAAAAGTCAGCCAAAAGTTCAACTGACATGGGAACAGAGGGGGTCTTGGGGAACCCAACCCTAGCAGATTGGTTTAGTCACCGTCCCAACAGTGGGTGCTGAAACCAAATCAATAATCTGTCGATATCATAAAAGTATCCATTTGTATGTAAAATCCATTGAATGCAGTTTAAAATCACATAAATTAAAAATCTAAACAGGTGACATGATGTCATAGATAACACCAAACAAAAGATGTCAACATGTAATGAATACTTACTAAGCTAAGTCCTTCTCATGCAATTGTTGCAACCTCCCTGTGGGGTGGGTATTTTGTTACCACCCTTACTCAACAGATGTGGAAACTGAAGCATAGAGTGGTTAAATAACTTGCCCAAGGTCACACACTCAGTAAGTACACGAAGCCTGCATTGGGATCCAGGCAGTCTGACTCCAAATCATGCTCTACACTGTTTCCCCATGTACATAAAAAAGGCAAGAGAGGGCCCAAAGAGAAACCCAGAGCAGTTTCCCAGAGCAAGTCCTAGGCGCAGACAGAGCAAGATTCACTTACTCATCTGCAGGCCTTCGCCTCTCCTTCATACTCCCACATCCCTGCCCACCATGGAGCTGCCACCTTTGTTCTGAAATAAAGGGACCCTCCATCCCACTTGTTTTTCACTGCCAGAGTCAGCTCCTGGCCTGCTTAGATTTGGGCTCTCTGCCGCTCACCTGTGGTGATGAGGGTGCAGTGGAATAACTTTGAACATTTCATCAGGGGAAGGAAGCTGGCTGCTTCCCTGGGAATGAATTCCTGGGCCCTGTTAAAGGATGACTTTGCAGGCAGGCAGACTCAAGCTCTGCAAATGAATATGTCCTGCCAGGTCAAGTTTAGGCTTTAGTGCTTTGGTGTCCCTGTAGGGTGACATGATCCATGGTTCCAGGTTACTTGAAAAGGAAGTAGAGAGTGAAACAGGAGGGCAAAGGCCTGATAATTTGTGAGCACCTACCACGAGCACACACAATTCTTTCCATGATAAGCGTTTTCCCAGCTCACTTCATTGGAGCCTATCATGAAATCTGTGACTACGGATGAGGAAACTAAAGCTCAGAGTATTTAAGTAGTTTGCTCAAAGTCGCACAGGCAGGAAACAGCAAAGTGAGGATCTGAGCGGGGCTCTGACTCCTAAGCCCTAGGTGATGCTTGGCAGCCCTGCCACCAGCCTCAAAGGCCACTTGTGCGGATTTGTAGAAGGTGCTCTGCTCAAGACACTTTCCTCCCAACTGCCAGAATATTGTCATAATCATTACAAAAATGTACCAGATGAGTGGCACCCCCGGAATGGATAGCCCTGATGCTGGACGACGGGGACTCATGTCTCCAGGCACGTTCTCCATACTGGGCCTCGTTTGCTTCGGCAGAGTGGACCTCCTTTACTGAAACCCTCCCTACATGGGCGGATGCACGTCCGCTTCAGACAGTGCGGGCTGTGAGCTCATGCAGCTCCCATTCAGACTGAGCAAGACTGTGGAGAGTTTCCAGCACTCAAGGTAACGGGAAATGTGGAGCAAAGTAGGTGAAAAGCCTTGTCTAATATTTCCATTTACCTACTTTGTCTGTCTGAATAAGTGTCATTAATTCAAACCATTTCAAAATGAGGTTTGATGATGTGTGAGAGCGGAAGCCCCCAAGCACCAGGCCTCTCCACACCACATCCTTGCTGACGCTCTCTCTTGCTTGGAGCGATCAATTGAACCCTAGCAAATGTACTGTGAATATTGCAGCTCAACTGACCGCTAATGGGCATGCGTCTGTGTGCGTGCGGCAAGGGGACGGGGGATTGGGAGCCGCAGCCCAGGCTGCTCTTTCAAGACACATTTCGCCAGCCTGACTTCCCTCCCCCACAGCTACCGCTCCTTCTCAAAGACCCCCCACTTCGACACCAAGCCAGGGACACTTCAAAGGAAGAAAAGACAGATGAGCACGATTTTCTCTCTAGGAAATACCGGGGAAACCAACCACTTAGCTTACTTCTCGCTGCTAATGCTTTTAGTATAGACAGCAGAGTTCTCACTGCAATAGCCAGTCTCAATAACACTAAAAATTCTGCAGCCAGGAGGAAAACCCATCCCTTTCCAAATGCAAGAGACAAGTCTGAAAGCTTAGCAACGCACAACTTTAATATTTTGGTTGATAACATGCCATGGACTCAGAGTATTTTCCATTTCCTCTTTGTCCTTTTCCCAGTGATTTCAAAGGCCTTTATTAAATCTATCAAAACCCAAAGAAGGTAAAATTAGGTGACTTTTTTTCTAAAACAATACACTAGAAATGTATATGCATTCAAATAAGTCTCATCCTCTTCAAAGCAGATCTCTACATGGGACTTGGATTTATTTCAATGAAGTGTCTCTCCCCTTCCTTCCCCAACACACACACACACACACACACACACACATATGTTTGCACACAACACAAACACACACAGTCAGTTATCTATCTGTGTGAGAAATTCTTTTGCAATTGCGTTCAGTGCTTAGCACATCATTTTGAATATCCTTCATGGTTGCATAGCACAATTTGTGGGAAAAGTCCAAAATGCTGAGTGCCATGTCTGATGTCTTAAAGAAATAACAAAGTTGGAGCATAGTATTTGAGGGTCAAAATGAGATTGCACTAGAGCATAAAAAGTTGATTTTCATCACATGGCTTATAAATGGGTTCTGCAGCTCACTTCAAGAAAGCAACTGCGAAAGTGTTCTGAGCAGAATGAAGCATCACTGGCTAAATGGATTCTGGAAACGTTGTGGAACTTCAGGGAACCTGTTTCCTCACCGGCAAGATGGAAATTAACAGCTGCCCCACCTACCTCACAAGGCACCCTGAAGACCATTTCATGGAGAAATGTTTGTTTAGAAGTCATTTGTATTGGAGTCCAATACTCAAAATACATCAAAGCAGAACTGTGCCAGTTTGAGGGCAGAGGAGGAGGGCAGGGCCCTGCCTGTTTAACCTCTGGCACTCAAACCCTCCCCACTTCTCAGCAGTCCCTGAGGCACCCCTGAGATCCCCTGCCCTCCCTCTGCACAGAGCTCAGTATTGAAACATCTAAGCCAATTCTAGAAAAGTCTTTCTTTGTAAACTGTCAAGCCTGGGATAAACCTAAGTCTGTTCTCCCCAAGTTGCTCCATCAGCCACAGAGTGTGTCATCTGTAGATATCTATGTTCACTGCTAAAATAATAATTATTTCAAAACATTCATCTACTGGTTGACCCTGGCTCTGACCTCTAGCAACTTACTGTCCACAAAGGGGTACCCTGTTCTCTCTAATAATCACTCCTGTGGTAGGCAGAATTCTAAGATGTCCTCCAAGATTCTCATCCCTGGGCATTTAATCCAACACTACCCTAGGCACTCCTCTGAAAGGAGGTTGCAGAGGGAATTATTAAGGTTACTAATCAGCTGAGTTTAAAATAGGGAGATTGTCCTGGATTATCCAGGTGAACCTGATGTAATCACATGAACCTTGAAAAGCAGAAGAGGAAGGTGGAAGAGTGAGTCAGAGAGATATGGCGGAAGAGGGAGGCAGAGGTCAGATGAGCTAGAAGAGGAGGTCAGAGAGCTTTGAAGCATGAGAAGGATTCAGCCCGCCATTGCTGGCTTTGAAGACAGAGGAAGGGAGCCACAAGCCAAGGAATGTGGGTGGCCTCTAGAAGCTGAGAATGACCATAGCTGACAGCCAGGAGGGAAACTAGGACCTCAGTCCTGCAACCACATGGAACTGATATCTGCCAACAATCTGAATGAAGCTGGAAGCAGATTCTCCCCCAGGGCCTCCAGTAAGGAGTGCAGCCCTGCCACACCTTGATTTTAGCTTGGCAAGACCTGTGCCAGACTTCCACAGAACTACTACCTACAGAACTGCAAGATAATAAAAGAGTTGCTATAAATAATTTGAATCTAAAATAAATTTTAAGCTGCTAAATTGCTGGTAATTTGTTATGGCAGCAATAGAAACCTAATACAACTATTCATAATGTTTTTCTGAAAACAGCAGCCTTCTAGAGAAACCAAATCATCTTGTATTAGAAGACTGTTTCAGTCAAGTTCATCCGGCAAACATACGGAGACTCATATGCTTCGCAGAAGAGAGGGAGTGAGGCAGGCAAGAATGGAGAAGACATTGCCAGCAGCTAGATCGGTTATGGCCTGTTATTTGGAAACAGCCACAGGGAAATGATGTGAGTCTAGCAGTAGTGTTCAATTTTGGCTGCTCATTAGACTCACTTAGGGTGCTTTTAAAAATCCCCTTTCCCAAGTAGCACCTCAGACCAATTACATCAGAACCTCAGGAAGGTGAGAGTCAATATATTTTAAACCTCCCCAGTTGGCTCCTGAAAGCCAAGTTTGGGAACCACTATGATCTATGGGCTGGTTAGACACGAGGGGAGAGGAAACTTTGACTAGTTGGGGGAAGATCTCATCTGCTGGTAGAGCTCATAGAGCGTACTCGAGCACAAACACTCATATTCAGGTGTTGGTAGGTCATTCTGATGGAGTTTATCTTCATTGATGATGTGAACTGCTCAATAGAGAAAGATGCAGACATTATCTGTCTTGAAAACTTTCATATCCCCTAGAACGTAGCAGTGCATTGTTGGTGCTCAAAATGTTTATGAATGGGCCTATCTTTTCAGTGATTCTCAGTTCCACTTAGAGGAGTATGGAAACATTGCAAAGTTCCCTAATGTAAAAGGCAAGTGAATTCACAAAGGAAACAGGCCCTCTGCTCACCTTTGATGGGAGCAGCCTTTAGCAGGACATAGAGGGTTTTTCTCAGAAATCGGGAGGAGGGTAGAGTGGAAAGACTGTCTGAGGCAAGGCTTTTCCTTAAGTCCAAAGTTTGGATACCAGCAGGGGCATCACTCACTCTTGTAGAGTGTTTCCTTCCAGTGAATAACAAGGTTTGAGCCGTGATGAAATTGACAGTTCTAAGAGTTGGGCTGATGGCTGGCTTTCCTGCATTTATAAATTTCCAGAGAGTGCTTTAGAATCCTCAAATTATTTTGTGCATTCTCAATACTTGGGCATCAGGGCAAGGTGGCAGGGAGGGAGGTTTGTCTTTCTGGCAACATACTCTGTTGAATAAGCCTGTTGGATGCGTTCACCAGCTAAGGTGTGAGGCCTCAGTTACCAGGTGGGTTCGGTGTGCTCACCTTCCAGAATCTTTCCCATATAAATGGCATCCTTGGGTCTTCTCTCCTACTCCTGAATTGGTACATTGAGCTGGCATTCTCCATTGCCTGGAAAGCTTTTCCCACAGTCCGAACACCTGAGATTGGACTCTCTCCAGTCCAATTCTCTTATTTGTGGATTCTCTTATAGTGAATCCAGTTGAAAATTGCAACAGATTTCCCCACACTGCAAACGTGCAGGGTTTGTGTCCTGTATGGATTTCACTTGAGGTCAGTTTATGGCTGAAGCTTCTCCCCACAGTGGCCCTATGGATCTCACAGTCTCATGAACTCACATGCTAATCACGTTGTGAGACAGTCTGAAAACGTACGTTATTATTTCAAGTGTCCTTCTACTTCGTATGTGTGAATCCATTTTTATTTGGCCAATAGCCTAGACAAATACCATTAGCATTCTGAGCACAGATTGGCACAACAAACTTTTCCATAAAAAGCTTTCTGAATGCACAAATATTACTTTGTCAGAGGCTTTCAATGCTGCTGTTCCCTGGCCCAGGAACCTAGAGCTAAAGTTTCTCAGCTGTTGCTGCTGCTGCTGCTGTTGCTGCAAACTGCTCCTTTGCAGCCCCCTGAACAATCCCTTGTAATAGCCAGTAAGCTTAAAGGGAAACGCAGACCTGGGGAAGCAATGTCTGGGGAGGAGTGTCTGAATATAAAAATTGTGCAGCTAAAAGGTTTTTACAGTTAATGCAGCTCTTTCCCACTGCAAAGGCTACCTTTAAAAGCTGCCATTTCCTTTGCATTAACAAAAAATGGACACATCTGTTGAAAGAAAGGGGGAGGGGAGAAGACAATAGCTATTATGATAGTCAGGCAAAATGTGTGGTGTGTGTGCGCATAAACTGCTAAAGAAAGTGCAAAGAGAGGCAAGACTGATGGAAAGATTGCCATGAAGTTGCTGTCAGTTATTATTTATACAGCATCATAAATGCGTGGCCGTCAAAGCCAATGGCCATCTTACTTAACTGCTACCTAAGTGCTAGCAATGTGAGACCTCAGAAGAATGACTCTCCTGTTTAATATTTAACCAGATGCTTCCATTTTTGAAAATACGTTTTGCTCCTTATAGAGGAAGGACGGGAGGCTGACTTGCAACTTCTGAGATATATGAGCTATTGTTGGGAGTAATAGAAAACCAGATTTTGTTCTTGTAACTTCACTGTCAATATTTCCATCATGTGGGCAAACAGAGCATTTTTCAACAGTTTGAATGACTCCCCATATTATTGCATTTGTTAATATCCTGATGAAATAAGCTAAGGCTTAGTTACTAAGATACCGTAATGGAGATGTGAAAACGAAGGCAGATGGGGATCATGCAATTGGCCCCAAGTCATGCAAGTCAAAGGAAGGGATGAACCAGCACCTGACTTTTTTTCAGAGTTTGAATTTTGTGGTATAATGGGAAGGCCCTGTTACCTGGACTGCTGCAGTCCCCGAGAAATTACCCAGACTACCAAATGGAAATAGGACTGCCAATTCTCCTCAGCATATTGTGAGGTGCTAGTGGTGGGTGTCCATTTTACCCCCTGACTGACTCTACCTGTCTTCCTTGAGTTCTCTCTCACCTTGTTTCAGGTATATCCCTTGCCTCTCCATCCTTTCCTATCTTTCTTCTTCATCTCTGGGCCTCCTCTGAGGCTCTGGAAGTGCTCTCTCATACATCACAGCCACTACTGACCGTGCATGGGACTGAATGCTTAAGCATTCCATGGACTCATCTGGAAACTGACTTAAATGGCTATCGGTTAATCAATACAGTAGCCAACAGGCACACAGAAGATAGGCACCAGGAGCCTCTGGTGTTCACCTGCCAAGACACCCTTCTCCCTCTTGGGCATCATGAAAAATTTACTCTCCTCACGCCTGTCTATCTTTGCTTCCATCTGAGTGTGTGGCGAGTCTCTTAATGGCTCTGAGCCTCTGCCCACGATGGGGGGAGGCATGGAAGTGGCCAGCCCCTTGAAAGGCCCTCTATTATTCCAGTACTGTTATTACTGCAGTCCAACTGTCAAGCTCTTGCTCCTATGTATCTCACACATCATTTCCTCCTGTGCCCATATATTTTAAATGAAAAACGTAAGGACAATAAGACAGTCTAAGAACAAGAAAGCAATATCCCCAAGAAGGAAGACTGTCTGTTCTGTTGTTCTTGGTTTACTTTAATCTCCCCTTTGGGTCTCTTTAATACATCCTACCCTCCTAAAGGGAACATAAGAGAGACAGAGGAGGCTTGAACAATGAAGCATTTCTCTGCTCCATTCCCCGCCTCCCCCACCCCACTGCCCCAGACCCCCTAGGGCCAAGAATGACTCCTATGCTTCATGAAATTTCAGATAATATTGAGGGAGATGTCAGAATGACTTCACCGCCCTGTACAGACAGCATCTGTATGGGCTCCTGAGGGAGGTGGGGTCGGACACAGAGCAGACCCTTGTGCTCGGGATGGTTTCAGAGGGTCCCATTATCTGCAGAAGGGATGTGAAATTGGAACAACTCCAGCTGGGAATGCAGCGAGCCACACCATTTACATGAAATATACGGTGTTGGGCCCGCCACAAAGCCGACTGGCTTTGATCTCGGTGAACTTTTGAATCATGTGTGACTAAAGAATTCTTTACGAAGAATTATTTCAGCTTTCTGAGTTAATGAAAAGCCAGCCCGCACAATTTATGGAAGCAAGAGACTAAGCGTTAGAGGGAGGAAAAAAAAGTCATAAAAAAATCCCCAGGAGCCTTTAATGCGACAGTCCTCATGGTCTATGTGGATCTCTAATTCCACATTTTTCTGTCAGATTTATTGGGGTTTTTTGGAATTCAGTCTTCTCAGCACTGGGGTTTGTGGAGATAATCTTAGGGAGAAAAATGTGTCTGAGGCAAAATGAATTTGATTGATGAGACAAAATCAAGGGAGTAAGCCCTTAATTATTGGGCAATGATCAACCCTACATATGCCACATTACAAATCCAGCATCACAGCAGCACTACCAAAGTCCCAGGAGGGAGTGACAGGAGTCTCCGATACCCAGGATCAATTGGTTGTAACTGAGACAGCAAAACTCCACAAAATCAACCTGCCATTTTTATTGTGTGAAATGGTTCTGCTTCCTAACCTACTTCGTGGTAGACAATGTATTCTCAGGGGAAAAGAAATATGGGAAGCCAGGGGAAAAGTGACCACTTAAAAGCAGAGTGCATGTCTCTTCTGAAATGGATAATGTCTGCGTGCGTTGGTCGGGAATTTGCTAGAGAGCCATCATCCAGAGAGTAAATCATAGGATATACACAAAGAGAGAAATTAGAGCAAAAAGGTTAAGATGTGAGTCATCTCAGATGTGGGAACCCATTTCTCTCCCCAGGCTGGGCATCGTTCACTTTTATTTATCTTTTCCCAAGATTTTTCTTTCAAGAAGAGATTAAAGAGAGCAGTGATCTCTGAGAAGTCTTCATTCTTTATGCTGCAGTAATAATAAATCTAATCTCTTTTGCTAGTTATCTCTCTCAATAAAAACATTTTATCCATAAGCTATCCCCCGAATGGTGAGAGAGTAGTGCTTGGAATAATTTGTCTAAACAGGGAGGCAGCCTAGAGCAGAGGTTAAAAGCTTGGTCTCGGCCCCATGGCACCTTGGTTGGAATCCTCTTCCTAGTTAGTTCTCTCCCTTCCTAGCTGGGGACTCGACACTTAGAGTTATTCTCTAGGCCTCAGTTTCCTCATGGGAGTAATGATAGTGTCTCCCTCCTCAGGCTTTTATAAGGACCAAATGAGATAACAGATAATAAACACATTCTGGTACACAGTTAAACCCTCAATAAATATCAAATGACATACTAAAATGAGGTGCCTTGAAAAATAGATTGCAGGTTAGGTCCTCTTTACTTAATTTTAAAAAGCTTTCAAATTTAAGAAGAAACATGCTATTTAAAAAACAGAACAACTGGAATGCAAATAACATCCATTTATTACTCTAACAGAGCTTGCAATTTAACAAATGCTCAGTAGCTATTTTTTAGGATGTACCTATGTGTGGGCATGTCTGTTATCTAATTTTAATTCTCAGAATAAACATATGGAGGAGATCACTCTCTTGTAACCTTGAACAATGTTCAGTGAGGTTATGTGGTCAGTTCACAGTTTCAGAGGTAGGAAGTGTCAGAGCTTGCATTGAAACTCAGATTTTCTCATTCCAAGTCCAATACTCTTTCTAGACACCATATTTCTTTTCAACTTACTTTCTACTCAGTCATATTCAAAATTCAAATTATTGTATGCATAGACTTTATTAATACGAATAGTTTATCACATCATAAAATAAGTGGAATCGTATAATCTGTCTCTTAGACAAATACACACGCTTTTGCAAATCAGGGGAAGTAAATTATGTGCCTCTTGGGCAATTGGTAACAATTAGGCATGGAATTAAAGAATACTGATCATCAAAAGTTAAAATTCAGAGAAAAACTAAAAAGTAAGTCAGGGAGTTGAGAAGAAGATCATGGAGTGCTACTAAATCTTCAAGAAAACAAATGAAAGAGTTTTTTGGGTTTCTCTTTTTCTTTTTGGTCATTTGAAAAGCCACAAAAATATCTTCTCTCCTTAAAAATATCCCATCAATAACTTCTGAATTCTTTTCACTGCTGGTTAAAAGTAAGTTATTATTAAAGTGCCCTGAGGGCTGTTTCTTTCTCTTTTTCTTCCCTGTCCAACATTCCACAATACAAAAGAGAGCTAATCTGCGAGTTCTTACCCTTCTCCAATACCACCTTTAAAAGACAAAAGATCTCCATTCTGAACCACACTCAATTCACAACCCGTGCTTGACATCTCTGGGAAAGAGACTCAAGTTCCCTCCTGGCAGCACAGAGGAAAGTGAGTGGCTCTGACAGAATGAGTCAACACTTCAATAGACCCATTCCCTCTATCTGAAGCCATGACACCAGAATTTGGTGGGTGTATAGGTTTACTAGGGCTCCCATAATGATGTACCACAAACTGGGTGGTTTAAACAACAGAAATGTGTCTCACAGTTCTGGAAGCTAGAAGTCCAAAATCAGGGTTGTGGCAGCGTTGATTCCTTCTGATGGCTGTGAGGGAAGGATGTGTTCCAGACCTCTCTCCTTGGTTTGTAGATGGCCATCTTCTGCCTGTGTCTCTTCATATCACCTTCCCTCTGTAAGTGTTTGTGTCCAAATTTCGCCTTTTTATAATATAGGATAGCAGTCATATTGGACTCAGAACCCACCCTACTCCAGGATGACCTAATTTTAACTAATTATATCCGCAATGACCCTATTTCTAAATAGAGTCACATTCTGGGGTATGAATTTGGGGAAGATACAATTCAACCCATAACAGTGGGTTATAACTCTGAAATTTTGCCTGGGAAAGGTCACCTCTAGTCACTGAAAGGATGAGTTGAGTATTAGCCAAATAATATCATGCCCATTAATGTACTTTCTAAGAGCATTACAGAAAAGTAGATGGTATTATCTCTATCATTTCCTCACAAATTATTTCCTCTGAGTAAACAGAGTCTCAACTAGTATAGTCATGAGCTCTAAAATGGCACCATTACACTTGAGATCCCTAACTTGTTTTAGTTGAGTGTCTAACACCCTGAACTAAAAGGAGGAAGAGGCAGGTTTGGGGATGGGAAACCAGTAAAATACTATTCAGACACATTATTCTGTTTGAGGGATAATCCATCACTTAGGAAGACAGACAAGTGTTTCCCACTAGGAATTAAGATTTGGGGCTTATTCTATCTAACTTGTTTACAATTTAGTGTATCAGACTCAGTTCCAGTGTGGCCTCCTCCGAACACTTTTCTCAGAAGCCTCCCTCTGCTCCACGTGACCAAGGTGAATTATCTGCCTTCCCCTGAGCTCCCCAGCACCCCATGTTACTTTGGCATAGTTATTGTTGGGTTACCAATGTGTCTTTTTCAGAAGACTAAAGTCATTGAGGAAGAAGCCAGGGTTAATCTCTATAGCTACAATGCAAAGAAGAGTACAGTAAACATTTGCTAAATGAAAGTTCAGTAAGTGTTTGCTGAATTAAAATCGGATAAACATGGACCATCTTAACTCACAAGTCTTTGGACACCTGACTGTCCCTCCTGAATAGAGAGGAATAGCCATCCCTCATTTTTTCTGAAGACACCACAGTGGGGACGAGCAGGAAGGATCTGGAGCTGCGCTGAGAATGCCACTCACCCTGGGATTGGTACTGGCCGCTTAGAGAGTCCCTTGCTGGGATGAGCACAAGTGACATACCAGAGAGCACAAACCACAGCTGATTCCCTTATGAAGATGGAAAGATTATTTTAAAGAATTCTGAGTCTACTTTTTTTTTTTTTTTTTTTTGGTGAGGAAGACCAGCCCTGAGCTAACATCCGTTGCCAATCCTCCTCTTTTCGCTGAGGAAAACTGGCCCTGGGCTAACGACCGTGCCCATCTTCCTCTACTCTATATGTGGGACGCCGCCATGGCATGGCTTGATAAGCAGGGCATAGGTCCACACCCAGGATCTGAACCTGCAAACCCTGGGCCACTGAAGCCGAGCATGCGAACTTAACCACTACGCCACCCGGCCGGCCCCTTGAGTCTCTTTTAATCAAAAATATTATGGTTTAATTTTTGTCCTTCTTTATCTTGAGCTATCTTTGCTGAATCTCTAGCCAAAGTTGATAGTAAATATATATATATATATTTTGCAATAGTTTGTCTTTTATGAGAATTTCTCTGTGGCATTTACCCCTATTTTATTTGGGCACATTTGGTTTCTCCCAAAAGGATTGTATCAGCTGGCATAAGGAAACCTTAGAAACACTAAAACACTCTTGAAATTGAATCTTCAAGATGACCCAAGTCTAAAGGGACTATTATTTCATTAATGCAACTCTGTTTTCTCTAAACTTCCTTTTGTGAAACTAAATTCTCTCACAAGTTGGGACTGAGTTGGGAGGCAACAAGCAAACTTACGTTAACTCCTTATCAACTATAAATGATGCCAAGAGGAGAAAAGCTGACTCCATTTGGGTTTCTCTCTCTGAACTAGCTCAGCATGTGACCAAACTCTTGCAGCCCTAAATTCACTGCCTTCCAAAGTGCTGTCTTCGAAGGTGTTCTTGAGCCACCTTTACATTCAAATTTAAGAAGTCAATAGAAAGAAGTTCAGAGAGGTGTTCCAGGATCCCAGGACAATGTGCTCTGGCTGAGGAGTCCAAGTTAGTCTTAGTTTGACAACATTCTTCAGGCTGCAAAAGAAAAGAAAAATTACTTTCTTATTCAGTTGCATTTGCAGTAGAAGAACTCCAAGCACTTAAGAAAAAAAAGGATTCCCTTCACCTCCCATCTACTTGGTTCTATCTGTGCATTGTTCTGGGTCTATACTATCTAGCCTTCACCTTGGGAGAAGAAAGACAGATAGCTATTATTACTTAACCCACTAGGCCATTGTAGGACAGATGAATCCTTCTCTTGCTCTGTGGAGGACAGTGTCAAGAGTAGATGTGCAACCAGAAGATGGAGAGTTGAATCCCTTCATACCACCACCCATTCCCCACCCTCGCACCAAACCCACGTAGCCTGTCCTGACCTTTGCTAACGCTGTTGTGAGCTCTACAAACCACTCTCGCTGAGCAGGCTCAGTCCACGGAGGAGATGAGCTATTCTTTTATTTCCTATCTCTGAAGAAAATAGTTGGAGAGGAAACTGTATGGTGGTGAGAAAGCAATATGAAACATGGCTCCTCTGTGGGCCACGAGGAAGACGGCTCATGTTCTTTTACACATTTAAATCCAGAGATAGATGAACATCAGTGAGAACTTCCTTATGACTTTAAATAGCTGGTGCGTGGGATAGAGTTATGGATGCATTAAGCAAAATGCAATGTAATAGATTAAAACTGCAAAGTCTTTCCGTGGCTTTCCTTGCCCTGCAAGATATTTAGACCTCACTCTATTTTTCAGCCTTCTGAAGTCCTACCCATGACAACCTTCTCCTTTACTCCTACACCACTCCATTCCACTAAGCTTTGAGCTGTCAAGTTTTCTTCCTCCTCACGCTGTCAGTCCTCTCCTCAATTCCTGCTTTCCCTCGGTTTTGCTGTTAATCACCGGAGTTTTTCCCTCTCCGTTATATCCTTTGGAGACGTAGTGAATTATGTGTCACAGTCTTGTCATAGCCACCTCCTCAAACTCTGTTTTATTCTCTCTTTTTTAAAATCCCTCTCATACTGAAAGACAGACTTTCATTCCTTTTCTTTTCTTTCTTAACATTAGACATTGGACCCAGAGACCTTATCACAACCACTCTCATTCCTTTGAAACATTACATCTGAAGCCAGTTGTGTTAAATGTATTCACAGATTTCTTGCTCTGACATCTTTTCCTTCCAATTCTCTGCTTTAAATTTCTCCCAAATAAGTTCTTCGTTGGTGGGCTTTTTAATCTGTCCTAATCTTTCAAAGCTAGTGTGAGCTGTTGAAAATGCATTGGGTCTAATTAAATTGTGTTGAATGTCAGTAAGTGGCATTATCTCTCTTCTCGGCCTTCTGGGCTGTGGGCAGTGATCAGAGAGGTGGTCAGAGCTCTGCACATTCCACTCTGAACTCCGTGTGGGCCAGCCTCAGAAGGGGGCTGGGAATCACACCAGAAAAAAAAAAAGAACTATCTTCAGAAAATGGGGTAGTGTAAACTTAGTACCTTCTAATTCAACAAATTTTAAAATAAACCAATTCCCAAAATGAATTCATTAATAGGTACTGATGCCTCCATCCATTAAGCAAGACAAAAGCATCTAAAACTATTCTGGCCCCTTGAAAGGACAGGGAACATGTCCAATTCATCTTTGTATCTCTGGCACTAGAAGAGACTCGATATATATGCACAAAGAGAAACTGACAAATGAAGGTATACATCTGTGGCTGCAAATAATAATTTACAAAACCAAATTAATCCTTAGTTTTAGGATAAACCTCATCTTTATCAATTCTCTTTTAATTTCAAGAAATAAAGGAGAACTCCATGTATAAGTTTCCTATTGCTGGTGTAACAAATTACCACAAACTTAGTGGCTTAAAACAACTCAATTTTTTATCTTACAGTTCTGGAAGTCAAAAGTCCAAAATCAGTTTCACTGCACTAAAATCAAGGTGTCAGCAGGGCTGCATTCCTTCTGGAGTTTAGGAGAGAATCAGTTTCCTTACTTTTTCCAGGTTCTAGATGCTGCTCACATTCCTTGGCTCATGACCCCTTCCTCCATCTTCAAAGCACATTACTCCTATCTCAGTTTCCATCCTTACGTCTCTCCCTGACTCTGATCCTCCTGCCTCCCTCTTATAAGGACTCTTGAGCTTACGTTGGGCCTACCCAGGTAATCTGGGATAATCTCCCCATCTCAGGATCCTTAACTTAATCACAATTGCAAAATCCCTTTTACTGTGTAAGGTAACATATTCACAGGTTCTGAGGATTAGGATGTAGTTGTCTTTGGGGGGCCCTTATTCAGCCCACCACACTCCAGGTAAAACATAAGTTTATTCTATCACACCTCTGTTGAAATTCTTCCCAACTCTCCCTTTGTACTTCAGGATAGAGTTCAAGAACTCCAAGCACCCTTTTTGACCCATCTTGCCTACTTCTCTAGCAGTTCAAAGTTGCTATTAAGAGCACAGATTCAGATTCCAGCAATCTGAGTTTTTATGAGCTATGAAAACTGGGGTAAGTTATCTGACCTCTCTAAGTTTTGTTTTCTCAGCTAGAAGTGGTAAAAAACAGTCATCTATCCCACAGAGTTATTGGTGCAGATTAAATGAGATAAATAATGTAAGTATAGCCTTTAGCTGAGTTCCTGGCACATTAGAAGACCGATAAGTGGTAGCTAGTCCTAAAAACATTATATTATATTATTATTAATTTATTCAAGTCAGTAACTATTTTTCGAGCAACTACTATGTGCCAAGCACTGTTCTAGCCACTTGGAATACATCAGTGAACGAGACAGACAAAGATTTCCACCCTTGTTGAGTTCACATTCTGGATACAAGGAATGAATAGAGAAATAAATAATAGTGCAAGTTAGATGATGATACATTTTCTAGAAAAATTTACAAGAGCAAGGTAAGGGAGATTGGGATGCTGGGGCGGGAGGTCATGCTGCAATTTCAAACAGGGGAGAGGAGGAGGTCAGTGCAGTCCTCATTGAGTAGGTGACCCTTAAGCAAGGGTCGGAAAGAAGTGAGTAGGTTCACATTTTAGGCAGAGGGAAGAGCGAGTACCAAGTCCCTGAGGTGGGAGAAGAGTGCATTTGAGGAGCAGAAAGAAGGCCAATGTGGCTGGACTCTCCTGTGCAGCAAGGAGAGAGGGCCAGTCTGGGAAGGGTATGCTACTTAGATCAACTCTTTGGAAAGTTATGAGGATCCCAAGGGCCTCGTGAGACATGATAGGGACTTTGGCTTTTGCTCTGAGTGGAATGGGAAGCCATTGCCAGATTTTGAGCAGAGGAGTGATATGCTCTGACTTGGGTTTTAAAACCATCCCCCTGACTGCTGTGTAAGGAATCCACTGGAGGGAGGTGAGTATATGGGCAGGGAGTCAGACAGGGACTATGGCAATAATGTACAAGAGACATGGCAGTGTCGCACCCCAGGTAGCAGTGGAGGAATTGAGAAGTGCTCAGATTTCAGATATACTTTGAAGATAAAGCCAATAAAATTTCTTGATGGAGTGGATGTGAGGTGTGAGAGAAAGAGAGGAGTCAAAAACACTCTTCAGCTACAATATGGATGGGCCTTGAAAACATTATACTAAGTGAAAGAAGCCAGACACAAAAAGCCACATATTATATAATTCCATTTATATGAAATGTCCGGAATAGGCAAATCCACAGCTACAGAAAGTAGATTAGTGGTTGCCAGGGGCTGGAGAGAATGGGAAATGATTGCTAATGGGTGAGGGATTACTTTTTGGAGTGATGAAAATATTCTGGAATTAGATAGTGGTGATGCTCGCACAATATGAATGTTCTAAAAGCCACCGAATTGTACTTTAAATGTACTTCTAAGTGCTTAAAATGATGAATTTTATATTTTGTAAAGTTGACCTCAATTAAAAAAAATAACTCATGGGATTCTGGCTTGAGCAACTGGAAGAATGGAGTAGCCATCAAGTGACATGAGGAAGGCTGTGGGTGGAGAAGACTAGTTGTGGAGAGATGAAGAGTTTCATTTTGGACATTTTGAGTCTGAAAGGCCTATTAAGCACCCAAATAGAAATGTTGAAAAGATAGGTTGATATGCAAGTTTTTAGTCTGGAGGAACATTTAGGCTAGAATATATACATTTGAGAGCTGTTGGCATAGAGCTAGATTGAAAGCCACGAGACTGAATGAATCACTAAAGGTGTGAATGTAGATAGAGGAGAGGACCTGGAATTGAGTTCTAGGAAACTCTGAAGTTAAGAACTTAGGGAGAAAAAAAGGAACCAGCCAAAGAGATGGAGGAGTAACCAGTGAGTAGGAATAAATCAAGAGAGATTCCTACTGTCTTCTGTCACTCTCCCAAGTTCACCTTCTTGATCACCGATCAAGGTCCTGGTCAATGTCATGATGTGTCATGTCTTGACGAGGCTCCCTATGTGCTGTTCTCTGTAACTACAGTGCTCTTTCTCCTTTCTTAACTGGTTAATTGCTTCTCATCCTTCAAAACTAAGCACAAATATCACCACTTTCAAGAAGCCCACCTTTCTCCTCTAGTCTGATTTAGATGCCCCTCTCTTGTGCTCCCACAATACCCTATGCGTAACTTACCATGGCCCTCGTCATGTTGCACAGTAAATCCAACTTACACATCCACCTCCCTCTCCAGACTCAAGACAAGGCTATGCCTTTATAGCGTACTTAGCATTTAGTCTAGCGTTCAGCACATAGAAAGTACCTAAAAAAAATCCACTGAATGAAAGACAAATATATAAATGCCTTACCTCACTTCATAGAAATGTTCTTAAGAAGTTAAATGTACATCAAAGTGCTTAGGAATTTTTCATATTCATAATCCTCTGTTAAACGAACTGGGTGGGAATGCTACTTAAATCAACTCTGTGGAAAGTTATTTTATAGAGAAGAGAATTCTATTCTACTGCAAAAAAATCACCTCCAAACCAGCTTTTGTTGCAAGTTTAGATTTCTAGACATATATTTGGGATTCACATCCTATTCCAATAAAATGAATTTGAGGAGCTACTTTTATATTGCACTTTTATGTGTACTTTTAATTATACAATTATATTTGGATTTTGGGGGTAAAATAAAATCTAAAAACAACTGCCAGAATATTTATAAATAAAGTTCTCCACATTTAAAGTGAGGAACTGGGACCAGCACATGCTGTAATGTCTCCTATGAATGTAAACTGTCAAACAAAGAATAGTTAAAGCTATACACAGGTATTTTGTGTTCAAGTCTTTGCATTCAAAAAAAATAAATCAAGAATCTCTTAGGAATCTTTTATCACATGAGGAAAATTCTCTCTCAACCTGAAGAAGTTTTATAATCTTATTAAAGGAAACATAAACTCTGACCCCTCAGTCATGTTTAGAAAAAGTAATTCCATATGTTTATTAAATTAGAAAAGGTAATTATGTCAGAGGCCAAACATGCAGAAAATAAAGACAAACTCCAAGGTAAAGCCACCTCATGAGCCCCCTTCCCCCTTGAGATTAATCTTTGACCATGAGGGAATATTCTGGACAAGGCAGAGTAGGTGACTTAGGTAGCTAAGACGGGATTCAAATTTTGAACCTGACATTTAAAGGGACATAAAACAATAGCAGGGAATGGCAACAAAATTCTTTTAATAATTGCCCTGGCCTGGCCCTAATACCTGCTATTAAACCTTCCAGCTCTCCTGGGCTTTACAGCCCACGCTCCTGTTTCCACTTTTCTACCTTTAACTTCTGAGGAGGGTTTGGTATGAGAAAAACACTTTAACAACTCAGGGTCTTTCGTCTAGATTTGCTACAAGCAGAGTTCAGTTACAGGCTGTCTTGGGGAGTATTCTGGAGTCCTTTCGGTCTCTTGAGATTTACCAAACATCATTCAGTGAGGAATCGGCAAGCTAAATCCAAAGCACATCACAAGAGTGTTACGTTACGACCTCATTGCTTACTGAGTGGGATTCAGCATAGTTGTCCTCAATATAAAGCTTGTCTTTCTGACAGATTCTCTAAGAAAGAGGTTTAACGGGAACAAAAGAAGCAACACCTTGAAAATCAGCCTCACCAGTCCCCCGCCTCCCAAATATCTCGCTCAGGCTCGCCGCCACGTGCATCACACAGCAGCCGTGACACCTAATTATGCTGCCACTAGAGGAACTATTTGTACGTGTCAGTCACAGGACTAAACTGACATAAAACTGCTGCAGGCCAACTTATTCACAAATATGCCTTCTCCCCATCGAAAGCATGCAACGTGATGTAATCTTCTTAGAGTGTCTATTGTTAGAGATTTGCAAAGAATGTTAGGTTTGTATGTGTGGTGGGTTTGTAGAAGGACTAGCCTGTACACCCAAGAACAGATTTGAGGAGATTTTTTCCCTCACCGTTAAAGACCAGCTTGGTTAACCCTTCACTACCCACATCTTTCACTAGATTTCAGGCCCCAAGTCTGTCTGTCATTTTTAAAATCAAAATCTTTTAGTTAATGTTCTTGTCAAGCATATTTTTTTTTCCTATACAACATGTGTATAAACAGTGGCCAAAATATACAGCAGTCAGGAAAACTTGTAATTGTAAACACTCCCTTCTTAGGCCAGAGTCCAGGCCCTGAAATTTAATAACATGTCAGGAGGTGACTGCAGAGCTGTGGTCACACACTTTTCTGACATGTAAACTTACCTGTCCCATCCTGGGAGATTTCCAGATTCAAACCAATCGTCTTGATGAACTGGGTCTAGTTTTAGAACTTCAGGGTCATTATACTTATTGTTTTCTGCACCAAATGAGCTAGAAATCACCCTTTTCCAAAACTGAATTTTAATGCATGTTGCCTCATCAACAGAAGCATGAACCATAACTAATAAATTATTCCTTCAATCTACTAGTACATTCGCTCCATGAGGGCAAGAAACATTCTGTGTGGCAATATATTTAACACTAAACTCAGCACCTGGAAAATGTTAGGTCTGCACTTAGTAGTTAATAGCTTTTAACATGAATCTGGCAGTATCATTAAATTACTGAGATTCTAGTTGGACTTCCCATTCTTTAAGGAAGGACCTAGACATTCTGTGTCTTTTTTAATGCCTCCAAGGCCTAGCACTAGCTGCAATAATTCTGATGTTGGCTAAAAGACAATATTTCACCTCCAAAATGACATGATCGATGATTAAATTATGAATTTTGTTACATTTATCTTAGGTTGAGATGACATTTATCTCTGCACGAGATAGTCATGTAGAAAGAAACGAAATGATGAAAACATGGTCAATAGAGTAAATAAAGAATCTTGAATTGTTTTTAAATCTTTTCACTTGGCAAATGGGTTGTTGCTTCCCCATTTCACTCCAAAGTAATAAAATAGCATTTCTCTAAAAATATGCAGTAAAATATGCTTTTCGGTAATTTCTATTGCTGTTTCTTTCCTCCTTTCATCCCAACTGGTGAATCCTTTGCCACAAGATAAAAAGGCTTCAAAGGCCACTCTTAGTTATTTTGATAACTTTGTGTTTGATAGCTGATTTAAAGCATTAGTGGATACAGGTAGAAATAATAATAACAATTTCAACTCTTATTTGAACAGTATGAAAAGGATTTTCATGTTCATTCTTGTCTTAGAAAAATAACCGTAGATTCACCACTTCTAAAAGAAATGGAGCAGATGACTTCCTTTTTTAATATATCCAGAAATCTTTCCTTCCATAGGTATGCCACTTGAAATTCAAATATCCAGTCAGTCATGTCACTGTAAATACAGCTACAAAGTAATGATACTGTCTTATAAAAGAAAGCAGAACTTAAATCTTCCCAACAGAGTCCTGTTCTTCGGGGAAATCAACTTGGGAGGAGATCCTTATTTTCTCTGTGCAGCCTTCTCTAACAACCCGGGAATTGGTCACC
Source organism: Tapirus indicus (assembly GCA_031878705.1). NCBI lineage: Eukaryota > Metazoa > Chordata > Mammalia > Perissodactyla > Tapiridae > Tapirus > Tapirus indicus. The sequence continues at coordinate 126,733,640 of CM062917.1, read as the reverse complement.
ATTGAATAATACATAATATATATAAGACATAAGAATATATCTAATACTATAGTATTTATCATGCTGTATTTTGTGTATTTCTTCCCTGCCCACCCCACTCCTACAACCCAAAGTGGATTGAGCACTCATCAAAGAACAAGCTAAGTCTCACTCATCATTTTTATTCCCAGTACCTAATAGGGTATCAGAATAATAATAATAGGCGCTCGATACATATCTGATGAATAAATGAGCAAATTAATAAACCAAAAAGTGATTCAATTAGTGCTAAAATTCATTTTCTGAAACTCTTTTTTAAACTACCTTCAGAGCCATTTCTGCAAGACATCCAAGAAAATGATTTTCATTTCTTCATAGTAACACCTCACATGTCAATTAAAATGATATTCTGTGCTTTATTCACAAGATGTGATTGCAAGGTTTCCACAATGGAATTCATCCTTAGAAGGATGAAATTATTTGAGAATATCCACTAGACCATGCTTCAGGATCTGAAGGCAGCACTGGCACCAGAATCTGCTTTCCCAAGAGACTAACACGTTGGAGGCCATATTTATCTCTATGATTTTTATCATCATTTTATAGATACACTTCATGGGAGAAAATGTTTGCCACTATTCTGAAATAAGCTAAGCTCAGCAATGACAAAGCCACACTATGCTCCCCATGGAAAATACAAGCAAAGCTGCGAACACTAGGAGAGCAACTTATGTGACGTCCAAGTCACCTCGTCTCTGATTCTAAGAGAGATTGAGAATTTATAGGTGATTAATCCATCCCCTTTTGTGAACAATCTAATTAGAAAAAATCCATGTTAAAAAAACTCAATGGCTGAGTTTTAATATTGAGCTAGGATTCCCCCTATGCCTCAAATGAGGGGGTTATGTCTCAATTCCATTGCAGCCGTTGGCAGGAAGACCTTTTCAGGGAATTCAGGAATACACAAACCTAGCTCCCTGCTAAGAAAAAGTCCCCTTTGTGGTACCAGTCTGAGCACAAGGGTTTTCATAGAACATGACAGCTGTTTTCACAGAGAATTATACAGAGAGTTCGTAGAGAAGTACAGCAGAGTGTAACCTAATAGACCACATTAGTGTATATTTTGTGCGTATAATATATACACGCATATTAGATTATACTCTAATCTAATATACTAATGGCAGAGGTCAAACTGAATGGCTAAGAGGAAGAAATTGGCTTCCTAATGAAACCCTATATAAAATCAGCCATAGATGACAGAGCACAAGTTCACCTACACCCACACCACACATACACACACACACATGCAAGTGTGTACACACACATACACATCCTGTAGTGGGTTTATCTGACTCGTATGACAGATATCTCTACATTTTAACTCCAAGAATTGAGAACCTCTTTAATTTTTCATAAGACCACATTTAGGAACTGAAGAGAGAGAGGTGACTAACATTTCCGGAGTGTTGGAGTCTTTGTTAGACAATTCATTGACCTAAATCATTTTCACTTTCCTGTACAGTGTTGAATCTCAGTGCTGTAATCTTTGCTTATGCTGTCTCCACAACATGGAATATTCTTTTACTTCCTCTTCACCTGGGTAATTCCTACTCTTCTTTTAAGATCTGCCTCTCAAGTCTCAGGTATCACCCTCTTGAGAGCAAGCCCTGACATGCTCCCACACCTCCAGTGCTGGGTTAGTTGCTCATCATCTGTTCTTCCATAATACATCCCTCTATCCTAGCACTTGTACCACCCTTTACCCTAATAACCACTCCTGCCCTTCCCTCCCCTGCTAAATTGCTATCAAGGATTTTTGGCTTTTTTACCTTTGCATCACTAAGCATAATGCCTGGCACTTAAAAAGAGTTTAAGAAATGTTTGTTAAATAAATAAATGAACTACCTTCTTAATTTATTTAATATTATCAATAACTGTGGTATTAGTTTTCCCAGCTTATAAGAGAATGAGCTTGCAAAATTGTTAACTTGTCCAAGTTCACAAGGAACAATCAGAATTCACACTCTGAAATAATTAGAAAGCCAATTATTTTTCCTTTGCACCAGATTAAGAGGTTGGAAGCAAAGACGAAGAGCATTAACTCTTGTAAATTATCATAAGCAGCATGGGGCACGGACGTTAAAGAGAGAGACCCTCACAGTGAAGGGCCCATTGACCAGGAGGCTGTTTACTTCATCACCAATTCTCCTCCCAGAAATACTTGGTATCTTTGACTAACTTGATTTTGATGGTCGATGATGTCAAGGCAACTAAACATAGGGTCAGTAGTCAGTACAAGTTCAAAATTCCATGAAAACCAAACCAGATTATTGTAAAAAGAAGAAAAAGGGTTTGCTCAGTGTTTTTAGTGTCCAGGTATTAATCTGTACAGTCACAGAGAACACAGTTTCATTCCCAATATAGTCTGATGTAAAAGTTAACACCAGAGTTTTCACGTTTCAAGATGATGTAGTAAAGATGTTTCTATTTCCTTGTCCTTTCAAAAATCATCCCCAAACAGTAAGTAGAATGAGAAACAGAAACAGAAACTCTTTCTCCAATAGTATTAGGAGACAACTACAAACTTTGACTATTGTGTATACAGAAAGAGAATGCTCCCAACAGAGAGCAGGAGGGTTAAAATAAGCTTCTCTAGGTGGCGCTATTGATGAGAAGCAAGCTGAGTCACTGTGAAACTCGGGAAATGCTCAGGCATTGGAAACACCAAGAAGGCAGCAGGGAAGAGGATGGCTGAAAACAGGAGGGCTATTTGAAGTCTGTGTTAGAGTCAGTTATAACTTCATGTTCCATCCCTACCTACTGAAACCCTTCTCCCACCAGAGATAGGTGGTATGGTCTCTGAAGAAACTGAACTAGAGAAGCTCCCAAAACAAGGACCCAGATATTCAGAAGGATATCAGACTAAAAACTTAGTGATTAAGTGAAAGTTAGAATACTGAACAGAGTTTAGTATTCAGTTTGAATACTCCCAGGCTCCCTTTCTCGCCCACCTCTGAACACCAGAAACCAAGCTTAAAACTCTTAGGCAGGAAACTGGAGGATTGTTCTCAGAGTACCATCCCATTGAAAATATCTATTAGATACTGACATTTGAGTCATCAATGAAAGGGCCAGTTAGCAACTAGACCATACCACGGTGAGGCATCATGCATACACACTTCCAAACAGATTTTTAGTAGCTCACTTTTTACATATGAAAAGACAGCCAAGGATTACTAGACATCTGAGGAAAGCTTCCAAGATGAACGAGGGAGAGCAAAACAAATAAACAAACAAAAGGGAATTCAGGGGTAACAGAGACACTGCAGAAAGTGTAAAAGAATTACAAAGAAACCATGAAACAAGAACAGGTTGTTATATAAGGGGAATATTCAGAGAAGAAAAAACAGTTCTCAGATATTAAAAGTATAATAGATAAATACGTTTAATCAGCAAAAAGTTAAAATGCCAAGTCAAAGAAATCTCCCCAAAAGTAGAACAAAAAAAAATGAAGGATATATAATAGAAAAGATAGAGAATTTATTCAGAAAATCCAATTTCCAAAAAAGAAACTAGAGGACATGGCAGAAAGAAAATTATCAAAGAAATAATATGAGAAAAATTTCCCAGACTCTAAATTGGAAGGGCCCACCGAGTACACAGCACAATAAAACAAAAAAGGCCCCACCAAAGGCATATTTCCATGAATTTACCAGAACACTAACAATAAAGAGAAGATCTTAAGAGCTTCCAGAGAAGAAAAAAAAGTTATATACAAAGGGCTGGGAAACAGAATGACATCAGATTTTTCATAAAAATATTAGAGGCAATATTAGGCCTGAAAATACTGAGTGAAAAAAATGTTTGAGAATCTTATATCTTGGAAAACCAAAAATCAAGTGCAAGAATAAAATAAAAATAATTTAAGACATGCAAAGTCTCAAACATACCCCCAATCTTTTTTTCAAGATGTTGCCAGAGGATGCATTTCACCAAAATGAGGGAGTAAGCATAAAAGAGAGGAAGAAATGGATCCAGAAAATAGATGATACAACTGGCAGGAGCAAGTCCGAGGGAATTCCCAGGATGACAACTGGCAACTGGCCCAGAGATAGTCCTCTTTGGAGTGGGAAGTGAGATAATTATTAACTACAGAAAAAGCAAAAAGTTATAAAAAAGCAGGGAAAAGAATCATGAGATATAACTTGGTTCAGCTGATATATATGTCTGTATATCACTAAATAGGAATATAACCAAAAATTCTGATGTTATTGCACATAACACCAAGTGCCATAGTTGCTGGTACAAATGCTGGTCACCACAAGCCAACAGCAGGATGACCAGGGAGAGAATGCAGAGAACAGCCTTAAAACTGGTGAACATCTGGTTATATCTCCTCTAACAAGGCTTACCAAATATTCATTGCATAAATTGACAGATAAATCAATGAGTTTTAGAATTGAATCAACTATCTATGTATTTCTCTTTTTGCCCAAGAGAACAGTTTCATTAAGTATGCAAACTTCAGACATGCTGAATGGAAGATGATTTGTAGAAACTATTCTCCAACAATCCTCAAATCCTAAAGTTTATTTCAATTTGTTACACTTTTTTGTTAAGCTTTTTTGGCATGCTGTCAAGTTTTTTGTGCCTCAAAAAATATGAAGAGCTGTGCTTTATTTACTGTCTATTTTGATCCAGTCACTTTATAAACATCTATTTTCATCCCCATTCACCATCTTCCAAGGTAGGAAATTATGACTGTACATGAACTGTTTTAAAACAAATTGGTTGAAATAACAAATTGGCCAAGTGATTAGGTAAAAATGAATATTTCCAGACAGATTTTTTTTTTGTATGTATTAGTCATTTTGGTATATCATTAAGCAGTTTGGGTACTCTTTATGAATTTTTATGCATTTTTGAAATGTTTTAATTTGAAAAGCAACTCCAAATTTTATGCATTTTTGCACTTTTGTCCATTTTCCAGATCATTGGTTTTCAAATATTATATTCACTTTTAGCCAATTCTGCATACTCTGTTTGTCTGGCAATATTTTTTGTGAGTTTTAAGTTTTTATGTCCAGTTCTGAGTGAACTGATTGAAAGTAAAATGGTCTCAGAAATTCTTGTTTCTGGTCAATAATTCACTTATTGATGATGTCTGTGTATCCTAGAATGATTTTCTGATTTTTAGTTAGAATTTTTAATTTCAATTATTTTTCTTTAGCTATTTTGCTACTTTCTAAATACTCTGCTTTTTAAACAAGTTTTCAGTCAGTCATGCCAATTTTGCTTTTCTAGTAACTATGAAATAAAGAGACCTGCACCATCTAGATGTACAGTAATGAACTTGAGAAAAAGGTACAAAAATGCCGATTGGAATACTCAAATAACAAGAAATAGTCTCAACAAATATGCCTCAGTTTTTTATTCCACATTGTATTTTTTAAAATAACATATTAGTGAACTTCTCAGAAATATTCAGCAAAAATATAAAAATATGGTGCAATAAAATTCTTGGAAATACTGGCTGAAGAAGCAAAAATAGGCATTATTTTTATCAATATTTTACCTTTATTAATTCTGTATTTATTGTTCTTTTGGTTTTATTTTGTCTTTTATTTCTAACTTTGTTCATTTTCATAAATGACTGAAAATAAATTAGACATATAAGGAATCTCAAAAGCAAACAGAAATCATCTGAGTGCATTAAAAGTTGTTAAACCATCCTAGAAGTCATAAAACAAAGATTTCAAACAAGTGTTCTTTTAAAAATACTTTTAAAGTCCATTAAAACTTGCAAATCATATTTGAACAGCAAGAGGCAGAAAATACCAATATTTCACCAATTTGTCATGTTATACTAATTGGCAAGTAAATAATCTGTTTCTCTTGCTTTTGTTATTGTCAGCTTACCAATGAGGAAACTGAGGGTGGGAGAGGTTACGTAACTTGCCAACTGTGGCACAGCTGGTGAGGGCAGAGCCAGGATAGGAATCCAGGCCTATTGACTTGTTGACACGGCTCCCTCACTGGGCCTTATCTCCTGGCCCTCTGTTTTTCCTGCTTGTTACTCTTAATACCCGATTCCAAAAGGCTTGTCAAGTGAAAGGAAAGAGGAAAATCTCACATCTAGGTATTTTATTTCCCTTTGAGTTTTAAAAATAGCTTGATACGATGAGAAATTGAAATCAGTGGTTAAAAATAAGGCTGAAATTCTGGATGAATTTCACATATATTTCATATATTCCTGATCCGGCATCAAGATTTGACTATTCTGACAAATATGACCCCCAAAACACACTGTATTCTGAATGACAGCTTTCTCTGCAGCAAAGACCAGGCACAAAGAGAGGTGGAATCTGGAATCTGGAGCAGGTGTCTTCCTTGTTTTACATGATTCCAAAGTGGAATTGGGGCTTCTTTGCCAAAGATCCACAGGCTGCATCCAAGTTTCTTGAAGCCCTTCTTGATTTGTCAAATCAGAAGGAAGGTTTTTAAAAACAGGCAATGTATTCTAACGGGAACCAGTGCATTTCCTTAATGGTTTGGCCGTCTAAGGGATGTGAATACAAAACACAGTATGCATTCAGTTCAATGGCACATGCTTGCCAGAGAGAGGAAGCCCTTGACTAAAATAGCAGCCAGATATAAATAGATTAAAAAAAATCTAAATATTTTTAAACAAAGTTACATTCATGGCTTAATTTCTTTCAATCTTTTTTCCCTTCTTTTAAAATATTAAATATATAAGATTGCTTATAACGCTAGTAAACAAACCTCACTTGGAAATTCACTATTATTTGGTTAGTCAGATCATCTTTTTTCTTCCATTTAAAAGCGAGGGTGGTGAGGGAGTCTATCACATTATATACATTATCTCCTTTGTCTTTACAACCATCTTGTGAACAGGGCATTATTCTACCCATTTTACAAATGGGATGGGAACACTGAGGCTCAGAGAAATTAAGTAATTTGCTCAACATCACACAGATAGCAAGCGTCCGAACAAACTTTGAGGACAGGTCTGCTATTCCAAAGCCTCCGTTCTATCCTGCATGTGGCACTGCCTCCCAAGGAGGGAAAAATTCTCCAACACCTTATTAAGGTTTCTGAAAAATTATTAACTCTAGGGGAAACTTAGGGTAAAGCAACAAATGAAGATTAAAGGTCACTTATCTCTCTATGAATGTAGTGATCTCACCAAATACATCAGTCTTTTCTTGAGATGACCCCACTAAGTGGGAGGAAACCTAAGAACCAGGCCTACCCCTCCTGACTGGAAATCCATCTCAAGAATATTGATTGGATACTGCATTACCCTTCCATCAGCTTTTTAAAAGTTAGACATGGTCATGTCCCACAAATCACCCCTTCTGTCCACTGCACAGAAGATAATACTTTCAGTGTAGATTTTCTTGCAGCTTCATTTTGCCTGATTTCTGGCAGCTTCTCTCCCCCGGTCCTAATTCTCAGTGGTAAAATATAGTGTGTCGGGGCTGGGGTTTAGGAATTGCCCAGTGGCTCCCCTTTCCTTTTGTTGTGCATTTCACAACAGGCAGGCTTGGGGCACACATCAATTCATAGTTTGAGCCAAAGAGTAGGCATGGATAAAAAGTAGTTTCTTATTTAATCTGCGGGCAATTTGTAGGAGTCATTCTTAAAATGAGCACAAAACAATTTGAAAGGGACATTTATTCTAAAAACAGAGAAAGAGAAAAGCGCAGACAGAAAAACCAGGGACACAACCAGAAATGGTTGTGGCATCTCAGAAGACAGCACCGGGTTTATTTTTCAAGTTACAGAGGTTTAACGGCAGAGACTGTCAAGGGGACGTTGTGAACTTGAAGGAGAGCTCTATCTTGTCTTTTTGACTTTTAATGGCGGGAGTACTTCTTGTGCTGCTGTTTTTAGCTGGCCAGAGTGTGCAGGAGAAGCCGTTCCCTCCTGCTGGTAATCCTGTCCCTCTCACTGGTACGATATTTTGGGGGACCCCCATTTAGAATTCAAGGGCATTAACTGGATCAGCTCTTCAGGTCCTCCTCACCTTGGCGGGTATCTTATTCCCTCAGCTTCACTGTAACGCCGTTACGTTTTAGAGAATAGTCCCCTGTAGGTATTAAAAGCACACATTTATGAGCTGGTCTCTTTAGTAAAATCAATCAGATTTAGCTCTGCAACATAACTCAAAGACAGTTAACTTCAAGAAGAAGAAGGAACTGAGTATGATATTCTAGGACCAAGGAAGAATGCTCTTATTTTTTTCCCAAAAATGAATTACATATTAACATGATTATGCAAATGCTTGCTTGCAGAATCTGTTTTGCTTTGTCATTCTTGGTCTTCCAGAAAACCATATATCACTGTTACTTATAAAATCAATATAAGTGCTAATATAGTAATAAAAATTAATAAATGATTTTTTAAATCCACACATTTATCAAAAATACAGAGATTCACACTGAATTACCTAGAGACTCCTGATTCAAAGTACTCTCTTGCAATGTAAGGTCATAGTGCACAAACGATAGTTCAACAAATCTGGGGTTCAGAAAATATGGTAACTCTATATAGAACACAGAGGCTGTGGGACCATGTATTGCCCAAAAAGACAAAATGCTAAAATTACCTTGATTTGAACAAAGCAGGTGACTCCTCCATACCTTCCAAGAGGTGCTGCGGAAGCCTAGCCCCGGAGACCGAAGATGGGACACCAGTCCTTGCCCCTTGAGTCCACCATGCCTGGAATGGATTTCCGAATTGAAGGTCAGGCATGAGGCTTAGTTCAGAAGCAGCAGATACACGAAAGAGACCACACTTTGCTCTGTTAATCCTCCACCGTGGGATTCCCAGGGACCCATTGCCAGGCAAATAGAGGGCATGGCTGGAAAGACTATTCAAGTAAAGATTCTGATTCATGCAAAGATGTGAATCTATCGGAAAACAGCCAGCCCCTCACTTGTGTATACCATGTAGCTTTTTGTTCACCTGAGTTGGGGCTCCCAGCTGAGAAATGGACACCCTGAACAACTTCTCTGTGACATCGGATGCCCAGTTCCCCTCACTCCCTTGTCTTCGCCCGTTCTGGCTGCCATAACGAAATACCACAGACTGGGTGGCTTAGAAACTTATTTCTCACAGTTCTGGAGTCTGGAAGTCCAGGATCATGGCACCAGCAGATTTGGTGTTTGGTGAGGGCTTCCTGGTTCATAGATGGTGTTTTCTAATTGTAACCTCACATGGTGGAAAGTGGCAAGGGCCTCTTTTAAAAGGACACAAATCCTGGAGCCCTTAAGACCTAATCACTTCCCAATGGCCCCACCTCCTAATACCATCATCTTGGGGGTTAAGTTTCAACATGAATTTGGGGGGACATAAACATTCAGACCTTAGCACTCTTCTTTTCTCTAATTAACAACCGACAGAAAGGGGACCAAAGCACACATATTAGTCAAGTGACACCAAACAGGCCAGCTTCCTTTCCCCCCCTCACTTTGTTTTGCCAGAGTTAATATCTGCAACACATTTCAAAGACCATAAAGAGGATCTTATAAATAAACTAAACACATTTATTGTTAACCCAAAGTAGGTTAAATGTAAATCACGGGAATGAAGCACACCTTTGGAATTCTGGCTCTGGGATCAAACAAGGATTCATAAAGGAAGAGATGTTCAAACCCCTGCTTCTCTTTGCCACGTCCAAAAGTATAACGAGATATCTAGCAGGCTTCTAAGGCCCAGGAAGCCACAGAGGCTCCTATCTTCCCAGCTCTCAGGAAGGACCGCGTGCTGTAGGAAAACCTCAGAGACATTTTCTAGACTTTGAAGTTTCTTTGGAAATCAAAGGTTGGGTTTTCCAAAGTTGGGGATAGTTAGAAGCAAGGAGGCATGCTTACAGAAATCAGGGGGATCTGCTTAGGAAAAGCACGAGAAGAATTTCAAGGTGTCATGTGAAAAACGAGGCCAGATGAAGACCAAATCCTGTGCAGGATTTCAATGTTCTAGCGAAGGATCGGTATCATTAATTCTTCCTTTTGCCCCAGGCTCATACATGGCTCTGCAAGTCATTGTAACTTACTTCATCTGTATTTAAAATTTTGATATTTTGTTCACCATGAAATTTTGTATTAATTTTCATTTTTTAAAATACTGTATCAAAATATCATTTACCCTGATGACTGAGGTTTTTGATGCCCTCCTTATATTTTGCACCCAAGTGAAGTGCCTCCCTCACCTGGTCCTACTCCTGTGGTCTTTTACAGAAAGTTTGCTGACCCCTGGCTAGAACATAAAGGAGACAAACAGAATTGTCTTTCCAGTGAGAAAGAAAATCAGCAGCCATTAAGAATAGGCTTGAAGGAAAGGCAAAGAAAAATGAAAGTGTAGTGTGCATCTTGTCATCAGCACAATATTGTGGTTAAGGCATTGTCAGTTGAGCCAAATGGAAGGGCTAATGAGTTCCCTCCCTCTTGGTTCTGCAGCCGTCAGCTTGGTTTTAGCCTTCATAGGAAAAAGCAACAGGCTGAGTGCAACACATGAACAAGTACTCGTGGGAGCTTGACTGGCCTGCAGTGAAGTCAAGCGTGGAGCTATCAGATGCAACCACAGTTGCCTCCTCAAGCGAGCCCAGTGTTCTGACCCTACCAGAAGACCTATCACATTCCATTGGATTTCCATGAGCCCCTAGAGCATCTAGAGGCAGGGACATGCCTCTTTCATCTGTTTGCTGTGTTATTGATACTAAACTATTGCTGAATGAATGAATGAGTGAAAGGATGAACGAACAAAAGATTAGGTAGCACAGGCTCTGTAGACAGAGGCCCTAAGCACAAATCCCACCTTGTGTGACCTTCAGGAAGTCTCTGTGTTCAGTTTCCTCATCTGTAAAATGGAGATGAGAACACTAAATATTTCAAAGGGTTTAGGAGAGGATCAAATGATAAAATGTTCCTAACAGTGTTTCATAAACTGTAAGAACGTAATTTAACAAAAGATTGTATTGGTTTAAGTGATACTGAGAAAAATGTTGAATGCTCTGGAGGGTATTTTTGGAAAAGAAGAAAGTCTTTGGAGCCAAAACAAAAACAGTGAGGGAAGGTCATGAATGGTTAAAGGTGGTGAGTGTCTGCTACTGTCTATGGAAAACAGAAATCAAAACATAATTCCCTGAAAACAGAAAAATGAAGCTTTCAAGTATTGAAAAAATTGTGGCAACAGACCATGGTCATCATTCCTGCATAATGTGAATATGTTTCAGATTATAGATTTAGTTTACTCAGGGCATAGTCAGAATCCCCCAAAGCCGTCATTTTCTATTTTGAATGCTTTTCCAAATATGTGATATTCAAAATAAATGGTTAGATGCCACACACACACAAAAAAAGAGAGTGCTTGTGTTTTTAATAGCTTGTGAAATGCAGCCACGGGCCTGCTGGTTGAGGTTGAAGGAAGTAGCCCATAAACAACTCCATCAAGCGTGACAGAGCATGTTTGAGCTACCTTTCACACAAAGGAAATTCTTCCATAATTCCAAGTGCCTGGGTCCCTCAAACAAGATTGCATCCTACTGGTAGAGACACAAGGCCCTTCCAGAAAGCCACAAGGAGACCTTGCAGCCCTAGTCTCAGACCCAAGAGGTGTGAGGTTTAAGATACGCAAGAAATGTGGGATCTGTATTGTTCATCTCTAAAATCATTTGATAAAATTTTTCTAACAGTCGTAAAATTAGGGTTTGAATGACAGCTCACAGTGGAGGGGGACAATTTCAATTTTACTTTGGACCAATTAAATGTGTCTAGGAAAAGATGCATCTTCTGGAGAGGGGAAGGGATATAATTCCTTTAGATTTCTTCTTCTAGTACTTAGAATTACCTCTCAAAGCAGTTACAGAGTCTGCTCAAATAAGTTATTAGATTCCCTAATGATATCTGATGAAATAATTCAAGCAGGTAGAGAGAACTGAAAGCCATGATCAGCTCTACTACTTACTAGCTAGGTGACCTTGGCAAGTTAGTTAAACTCCTCTGAACTACAGATTCCTCCTGTGAAAATGGGGATGACAATACCCATCTCATAGCGTTGATGTAGAATGAAATGAAATCACATCTGTAAAATGCCTGGTGCACCGCCACAACATTGGCTATTACTTTTATTAACGGGCAGACCGTCCCGGCAGACAAGCGGAAAAGGGCTGCTCATAAGACCTTTCAGCCTTGTTGGATTTCCCTTATCAACAATACCCTCTGCCAAGTCTGAGAGAAGCTCCAGCTGCCCCAGTTGTGAGAGAAGAAAGCAGACTCATCAGAGATTAGGGGAGAGCTTAAAAAGCCACCTGCGAGGCATTTACAACACTCCCAACTGCTCCACACAGACGTGTGTTCAAATGGGTTTTGTGCTTTTTAACTGTTCTCTCTTTCTGATTTCTACCTCCAGGCGACTAGAACACACCCTGGACTCGCTCACACCCTGGAGCCAAATACTTTCACATAGATGTTCAGAAATACTCCATTTACTTCATGGCATTGAAATTTTAACTATTCGAGAAATTTATTTTTCATTTTGCCCATCCCTACTCTGGGTCTTCATTTCTAATGTCAAACAAAAGCTCTCAGGCACTCCTTTCCTACCTCACACTGACAGAGAAAGTAATTCAGCAAAGTGGATATTTATTTAAGTGACTGGGTGTTGATTTAAACGCTAGTGATAAATTTGTGGATCTTGCTCTAAAGACTGTTATTCTTGGTAATGTAATTGTCGTGGATCATAACTACGAGACAAAGTACGGCTTCAGCCATCCTGCTTGCTGCAAGAGGATGGAATGTCAAGTGATGTTTTGACTATGGAGCATTTCCTGGAGAACAGAGAACAATAGACCCTTCTCAATATGGGATTAAACACATATGAAAACATGTCTTGAAATTTGGTGGAAGCATGGATCTATTAAGGAGTTATAGGACTGTGTTTCTTCTTTCCCTTCTTTCATTGCACTAAACGACATTCAGTAGCATCCCACCGCCTCCTGGACTAGCTTTGCTTTCATTTTGCTCCATGAACCCACCATACATTCCCACCTCTGTGTCTTTGCATCTGCTCTTTCTCCTCCTTGAAATCCCTTTCTTTTCTCATTTATTTCACCAAAACTTAGCTAATTATTCTTATTCTTTCCTCAAGAGTCAGCTCAACTCTTACTTCTTAGAAAGTTTCCCTGAGAGCCCACAAACAAGTGGGGATCTCTGCTTAGTGTTTGCAAACCTGTGCTTCATGATCCCACATTGGTACTAGCGGATGCTCATGTCTGTTGTCCCAGTAAGTGGAGATTCTTTAATGCAGGTCCACGATTCACTCATCTCTGCACAATGGATGCTCAACAGATATTGTTGAATGAATGGTTGAATCAGTTTACTAGCAAATGAATGGCCTTTTTGTCCAAAAGAAATGAAGACAGTATTTCTTGTAACTTACACAAACTGGGAGTTTTCTGCCACTCCAGCCCAGCTGCAAGTGCCCACTGGATTTCTACAGGCCAAACCAATTACATGGTAGAAAAAAATTTCATCTCCACTCTGGAAAGCAATTTGTTTTAGAAACAATCTGAGATAACAGATCATATTTCCTGCATTCTACTTTTCTTCTTTCTTCTTCTCAAACTATCTTCTGAAAAACAGGATGCTACTTGCTTCAGAGTTCATGTATTTCTGATCATGACCCCCATCAGAATGCTTAGTCCTTAGTTGGTAGGCACTAAAGAAAATTACAATATCTCCCTCCCCACAAAAGAAATATGCCAGATGGATAATAAGCCACAGGAACAATGGGGGAAAATATTAAACCATCATCATGAAGGTCTTATTTCTATTCCTGTGTCAGACACAATGGGGAAAGCAGAAAAGAATCACACTATTCATATGACACATATGTGTTCATAGGGTTGTTTTGCAAGAGCTCACCCTAAAGCTTCCTGCATAAGAAGCTCTGATCACACAGATTGATAAAATGTGGAGAAACAACATGATATCAAGATGGAGATTGACTTGAAAGTATTTAAATGTTGTACATGGAAATTACCCAGATTAGCCCATAATGACAGTTCTATAGTTCTTTGGCACCATGGCAGGAAGGAAAGTTAGAAAGTAGATTACCAGTTTTCTTAGCAATGGTCCTGCAGATGAATCCTGCAGACCAGACTCATGAGAAAGTCTTCCTGTCTCCAAGGTGACTAGGTTAGCCAGGTAGGTTCTTTCTCTGTGTCTGAGTCTCCACCGCAGTGAGAAATCCCTCTGAACCACACTAAGACACCCTCCCCTGCTCATTAAATGCCTTCCCAAAGAGACACTTTGCAAAGACTTTTTATAGGCCATTCCACAACACTCTAATCAGAGCCGGAAGAGCCAGCCTTGTGTTTAAATGTAAATGCAAATAACAGCAACAAAACTGTGTGCCCGGCACTGTGTTAAGCACATTCCTCACAAAAACCCTTTGAGTCCCCTAGTACTATTATCTCCATTTTACAGATGGGGAAACTGAGACTCAGAAAGATTGGCCAGTGTGATTATTAATGGAGCAAGGATGTGGTTGACCCAGGTTAAACCCAGGCTGTCTAACTTCCAGACACATTTTCTTATCCACTATATGTGGATGGTCTCCACACTCCATCTATCAGAACACAGAAAAAGCCAGCATCACCCCTGCGTGAAACCTACTTGAAGACTATTTCTAAGGCACTTATCTCGTCAAGGCTGAGCAATCATAGTCCTTTAATGTTTCTTAATTCAGATGCTTTTCGAGTTCTCGCCATCATCATCATCATCATCGTCGTCGTCGTCGTCGTCGTCGTTGTTGTCATCAAAACTACCATTTACTCAGCCTGCACTATGTGCCAGCTCCTTTATTACACACCTACACAAAAGGCCCAAGATGCACAATTAGCTACACTCGATGGATGCATGCACAAAATGCTCAGTGAGGTAAACTAACTTGCCCAAGACCCGGTTTCCGAGAAGCTGTAAAGCCAGGATTCTAATGTGATTGTGCAACCCTACAGCCCCGGCTCTCCTTGCAACCACACTTGCCACACCCACGCTGTTGGGGCTCTTGACTTCCTTCTATCCACGGTCTTCACAGCCCTTCTTTAGCCACAGAAACTAGTACTGGACCCTCAGAGCATGATGGAAAGAGAATAAACCTGCATGCCAGCATCATGTTTCAAATGACAGTCCTAACTGCTGACACAATGTTAAGTCTTCCTCCACGGCACATCTTACCTTGCTTCTTCATCTGAAACATTGTGGGACAGTGTGGAAGGGGAATAACCTGATCCAGGACAGCCAGTCAAATTCCTTCTGTTTAAAGGAACTGCAAAGGAAGTGACTACAGAATAGCCAGTTGACAGACTTTCCTTTGGAAGGTCCCTCATAATGCTGTAGGAAATTTCCAAAACCCTTCCTGATTTAAAGTGTTTGCAGACTACTTAAAAATTTTTTATTCCTTAATTTCCAGAAGAATCCTTGGGACAGTGTGATGGAGTGGAGTGGCCTTGGGCTCAGTGTCACCCTCAAAGATCCATTGGGAAGGGCAGTGGGGACAATAAGCTAGTTGAAAGGGGTGGAGATGTGAGAGAGAAGTGTCTTGAAGTGAGTTTGTATGGCATGCCCAATTTTATTTATAATGTGCAATTTTATGCAAAATTATCACTATTTTATTATTATCATTTCTTAGATTACTTTTTGGTGGTGGTAATAAAGAGCTAGTGAAACCCTCAAAGTCACTGCTTAGCACTGCTTTCCTCATTCAAGCTATAGAACCTTTCTGAGCCTTCGTTCCTAACCTATAAACTGGAGATAAAAACAACTACCACACAGAATTTTGTAAGGACTCAGCAAGGTGGCATAGACAGGGCTAATACAGTAAATTCTCAAGCAATGGTAGCTACCTATTAACACTGAATTGTGTTAAGACTCCTTACCACTCCTCTTTCTCCTTCACAGAGCTGTTACAAAAGTATTTTCTCTAATACATATGAAAGTGCTTGGACTTCTCCAACAGAAAAGTTCTATCCCAAACCCTGGTTTGGAGGGCAGATGACACTTCACATTGACTAAATATTTATACTCCATTGAAGCCCAAAAAGGGATTTGAGACAGCCCCAATAAAAGACAAAAGTACAAGATCCATGGAGCCATTAAAGAAGGGTGAAAGATAAGATTCCAGTAAAAGGGAGAGGGAGCCATAACACAGAGACCAGAGCAGCGCTTCTGGGGCCCTTCTTACAATGCAAGTTCTGCGTGACTAGCTCCTCAGGAGTGGAGCCTGAGATACTGCGTTTCTACCAAGCTTCCCCGCGAAGCAAATGCTGCTGGCCCGTGGACCACACTTTGTGTAGCAAGGTCGGGGAGAACTAATGAAAGAGCACAAAATCACTACTTTATCACTCTGGCAAAACTTTCTGTAAAACGCCGTGTAAGTCCTAATATAGAAATGCATTCTGATAACTTTTTAATTAACAGAAAACTCTGGGGATAGTGATGTGTGTCAAACAGTCCTCTCCGCTGAAGAACTGTTTTCTACTCCTCTGCCTCTCCCTCCTCCTCCAGGGCCTTCTGGACCTGACACTGTGAGCAGGAAATCTGATGCGCCTGACAACCCTCTTTCCAAATGATTTCAAGGAAGAAGCAGGCTGCACAGATACTGGAAATGCATGATGTAACCTTTTACATTCAGAGAAAGGGCTGTCCCTAATTCAAGCCATATTTCGCCCAATGAAGTAGACTTATTTGAAACTGGAAAACATCCAAAGAAAATATGGAATTCGATATATTTCTGCAAGTCCTGGCCTTTGCCTTCTTGTGGCCCAATTACCTGCCTGCGCCTGGCCTAGCCCTTCCTCTCTCCTCATGCTGGATATCCCCCAATTCTAATTCCAACTTGAGTTCTCCAGTGAGGCATCTGTGGGTGAGAAATCTATAAAGCACTTAAAGGCTGTTGAGAGCTTCCCGGGAGTCAGGCCATGTGCTAAAAGCTGTAATAGATTATTTCATTTAACCCACTATGAGGACTTTACAGATGAGATATTCATAAAGACGGAATGTGTTACAAGGTCGCACATCTATTAGGCATCATAGCAGAGATTCAAATTGAGGTCTCTGTATCTCAGGGTTTCTCAAACTCAACGCCATTGACATTTCGGACCAGGTAATTCTTTGTGGTTGGGGCATGGACTGTGCACTGTATAATATTTACAGCATCCCTGGTCTCTACCCACCAGATGCTATTAGCAACCTCTCGCTCTAGTTATGACAACCAAAAATGTCTGCAGACATTCTCAAATGTCCCCTGGGAGGCAAAATTGCCCCTGGTTGAGACTGTTCCCACCCAAAGTCTGAGCACCTAATAAATAAGAATAGGCATTATTTTTCAACACTTTGCAAGGATCAGCTCTGTTATGGGCTGAATTGTGTCCCCCCAATTCAAATGTTGAAGCCCTAACCCCCAGGACCTCAGAATGTGACTGTCTTTGGAGATAGAGCCTTTAAAGTGGTGATTAAGTTAAAATGAGGCCATTAGGGTGGGTCCTAATCCAGGCTGACTGGTGTCCTTATAAGAAGAGAAAATTTGGACACAAAAAGAGACTCCAAGGATGTGTGCACAGAGGAAAGACCATGTGAAGACACAGCGAGAAGGCGGCCATCTGCAAGCCAAGGAGAGAGGCCTCAGAAGAAATCAATCCTGCCAACACTTTGATCTTGGACTTCTAGCCTCCAGAGCTTTGAGACAATAAGTTTCGGCTGTTTAAGCCATTCAGTCTGTGGCATTTTGTTCTTGCAGCCCTAACAAACTACTTCAAGCCCCAAAAAGCCACATTGAGCTTTCTGCTTTCACTTTCCCATTTTGTTGAGAATACACCTTGGAAGGTTTCAGAATCAATTCCAAGCCTAGCAAAATAAAAAGTTAACCACGGCAATGCTGTTTATAATCCATGTTCCTTTTCACAGGCAGGGGATAACCACTGCTGAAAAAATATTTTTGCATATTTATAATGCCATAGCAATTTGCTCTAGACCTTTTATGACTGCTTTCCATTCACACTCTAACACTAACTTTTGTTTGTGCCTTTATCTTTATATGTCTTTAATAAGAATATACTTTCTAGAAACTATGAGTGGAATGGCAATACGGTATACTGCCAGGATAGGAAGGACACTTGTGATGTCACTCCCCAGTCCCAGCTCGTGGCAGACGTTATAATGATGCTCACAAGACAAGAAGGCATCAGAATCCTTCTTAGGCTTGGAAGGGATGACAACCAAAAACTCAGAAGTGGAGGAGAGATGAAGCCTTCTGCTATGCTAAATGTAGTACAGTGTTTTCAACCCTGGCTACACATTGGAATCATTTGGAGAGCTTTAAAAAATTACGAGTGCTCAGTCTCTATCCCTAAAATTATGATCAGTTGGTCTCAGAGAGAGTCCAGACATCAGTATTTTTCCAGTGATTCCTCTAATGCACCGCCAAGAGTGAGAACACTGGCTTCATGGAACAGAGTATTCAAGCTGGACCGCACTAACCCAGGGCTAGGCACTAGGCTCTCAATTGCTTGGGGCCTAGGTTTCCTCACGTGTAAAATGGCCATCATAACTCTTGCCTTGCTTACCTTATAGGTTGCTATGTTCAACTTAGTTAAGTTGAAAACCACACAAAACATCCAGTATTATAAATTTTAAGTGCTGACATTAGCACTGCTGGTTCTCACCCCTTCTCCACACCAACCCCCTGCGCATCCCCCAGGTGAGTGGTTTCACCTCCAGAGGCCTCAGCTCAGATCCACATAAAATGAGGCAGCGTCTAAAGTCACCTTCAGGTCCCACTAGATGTTCTTGGCAGGACGTTTAATACTTTGTAATAATAATGGCTGTTTTCATTGGGTCTGAAAAAATCCTTCTATAAATTATGAAAGTCACAGGATAGAACATCACATCGCATTAAAAATGTATTTTTTTAATTTAATGACAGGGAAAGTATCATGATAAATAAAATAAACAAAAATAAATATATAAAACCAAAGAATGGGAAGGATGGAAAACTATACAATATGTCAATCAAACACACACACACACACACACCCGCCCCAGGAAAGGACCAGAAGGAGGCACACCAAAACATTGATCAGTTATAACAGTTATGGCGGTTTTCAGAATGTTTAAATTTTCTTTATATTTTCTGTACTTTCTAAATTTCCCTCCATGCACATGGGTTGCTTTTATCATCAGAAGGGGAAAGGAATTCTTTTAGAGAGCTACTGTGGGTTCGGAGAGAGTCAAGACATTACCTCTGGGGAAACACCTGGTGAAGGACAGTGTAAATGTGCTAACATCTCCCCAACCAAGGAAATCCACACTGTCCCCCAGAAGCGGAGCCAATGAGAAATCAGTGAGCCATCGGTCGGGACTTCAGGTGAAAACTGTAGGCCAGCTGCTGGCATCTCCTGTCTCCAGCAGATGGTTATTCAGTTAGAAAGGTGGCAAAGTCTCCCACCTCAGTGCTTATGGGGCTTTTCCCATCTTACCCGCAAAACTAACATTCTATCTTTGGAGGACACCGGGGAGGGAAGACAGGATCCAACACAAAGCACTGAAGAGGAGAATTTACCATAAAACTAATGGAGCTGAGGCCTCACTTTCCCCAGCCCCTTCCAAGACCAGGGAATGGGCTCTCTAGCAATGTGTTCATGTAGCAATTGTTTCCCAAAATTGGCAAAAGTAAAATATTTTAACCACAATCAGTTATAACAGCAGTCAGTTTCACTTTGAATTCCTTTCATCACATTGCTGCTCAGGTCAGGTGGCATTAGAGTGGCTGTGCATTTGGGGGATCCATTTAGACGGGATTTCCTGGTCTCGGCACTGTTGACATTTGGGGCTGGATACCTCTTTGTACATTGTTCTGCACATTGAAGGATGTTTAGCAGCATCCGTGGCCTCTACCCACTAGACTCCAGTAGCACCACCTCACATCCCCATGCTCCCCAGTCACAACAACCAAAAATGTCTCCAGACATTGCCAAGAAGCCCCTGAGGTGAGAGGAGGGGTGCAAAATCCACCCCCGCCCCCGGTTGACAATCACTCATTAGGGGAAACTGAGTTGGGGATACATGCAATTTGGGTTTAGGGATATATTCCTATGGCTGACACTTCCACGCACAGATAAACTCCCAGCTGTCCTGGTAGGAATGGCTTCCAGGAACACTCCCACATGTGTGACATGGAGGTATGAGGCCAGAGAGGGCATGTGTGATATGCATGAGTCCACGGCTCTTGACACTTAAAGTATGTGGCTAGTGGAGGAGAAACAAGGTTTAAAATGTATCGATCCAGAAGCTACTCTGCAGAAAGTTCTTCCAATCAGAAGTGTAAGAAGGGGTTTCATTTCTCATCAGCTCTGATCAAAATGAAAGTTCTAACGTACATGAATTATAAACGTACCAAATAAGGACGTTTCATTTATTTTTGTATGAAACCAAAAGCAACTACTCTGTATGAAGAAGCAAATTGTAACCAAAACATTCTCAAAGCGTGCAAAAATCATTAATTCCTTAAGAAGGAGAGAGACATTTTGAATAGAAGCAGTGAACAGGATCTTAGATTTCTTTTTGTGTGTGTGAGGAAGACCAGCCCTGAGCTAACATCTGTTGCCAGTCCTCTTTGCTGAGGAAGACTGGCCCTGGGCTAACATCCGTACCCATCTTCCTCCACTTTATATGGGACGCCACCACAGCATGGCTGACAAGTTGTGAGACGGCCGACGCCCGAGATCCAAACCTGCGAACCCTGGACTGCCAAAGCACAAACTAAACCGCTGCGCCACCGGGCAGCCCCCGGGGATCTGAGATTTCTTGGTAATCCATTCAGTGAAGAAGAATGAATCATATGAACACGACAGAAAAAGAGTTTGCTTTTTTTTGGTTGATGGACATGAAATTACGGCTATGGAAGATTACATAAAAATAGTAATGCTTCACTGAAACAAGGACATCAGTGACAAACTGGTTAACGGGTGCTGTCAATTCAAACAATATTTAGGATTCATGATTTCACAAGAAAATCTGAAGAGCCCTCAAATAAATTTAAGAGTTTTTCCGAAATTTGACAATAATCCTAAAATTTCATGGAATACCAATAGCAACTTATAAAGCTAAAAGATACTTTTTATCAATCATAAAACAGAAAAAAAGCAAAAAAGTTAATTTGATCAACTATGCCAGAGGAAAGACAAAGTTATCTTCCTATTCTCTCCCTAGAAAAGTATAAGACAAAATGTCATGTGAAGAGGCAGCCAAAGGGTATGCAGAACAAAGATAAAGGAAAAGAAGTATTATGGGATCAGGGATCCAGCAGCTAATGAATTTTTTAAATTATCATTCTGGATGTTGTAATGATTGAGATAATTGTCGGGTTTTAAATTTTTAATTTGAGATTTTCCTCATTCTAATATATTTTTAAATCATAATTTTGTAGTGTTTTTTTTTTTTTATAGAGACTCCCAAATTGCATAAACTTCAGGCCTCACCATCACTGGGCCTGCCTCTGGGCACACACCCTGGCCAGGCCCTGGATTTATGTTCTCTCAGGTCACACTCACACCCAAAATGAAGTGGGTCCCCTTAGTACCCCTTTTACAATTAATCTAATTGATTGGATCATATACTTTCTCCAAAACATATCAAGAACTCTGAAACTTAATTTAGAAGTGCCCAGAAAGTCTACATCACGGAGGAAGTTTCTGCCATCCTTTAGTACCAGTGCAGAGTCCACGCATATTAGTGACTCTGGCATCAAGGAACAAAGCCAACACCCACCTCACCTGCAGTGGGCACAGAAACTCGCGAGACAGCGGCTAACGTGATTGAGCACCTATCCAATCAGCTATGAACTAATCAGCCCCTTCAATTGTCTCCTGTTTTTAAAGTGTAAATGATACGTTAGGTAAATTATACAATGAATAGGGCAAAATTAATCCATTTAGTTTAATATCAGCACATTGTGCAAAACAGTTAAGGAGCAACTGGCCAGATGGCACTATTTGTAATATTAGGCCATTTACACTGATAATATTTGTTTTGGTGCTCTGAAGACTTTTTAATCTGAAAATTTTTAGACTTGTAGGACTTCTGGGAGAGGTCTGTTACATTTTCCAGAAAGTTCCATGAGTGCCAGAACTATGTGATAGTGCCTAACACAGTGCCTGGTGCATATAGGCACTCAAAAAACATTTGTTAAATGAATGAGATTCCACCACTCTTACCTGTTTCCTGAAAGTGAGGGAGGAAAGAATATAAGTAAATATGAGAAGCCATTTTTTATGTTCAGTGACCTCTGCTTATAGGGGGACACCTACTCTTCAGATTACAGAAATGAGTAGATTCTTTAAAAGGAAGCAAGGTTGGATCCTGGTGACTAAAACAGACACATCTTAACAGCACCAACAGAGTACATGATGAATTCTATCAGAATCAAAAGGCAGCTAAAAGCTAGAATTCTCCACAAGGGGCTATTTATTTATCTTAAAGGCTAAATTTAGCAAAATTTTCTCTCATATTCAAAGACCAGGCAATCCAAAGATTTAGCCTCCAGCAGATGTAATTGATTGTAAAATATTTTCAGTTTCCATGCCCACAATTTCTGCATATCTGACTGTTAGGATTATTAGCCAGAAAAGTATGGTATATATCCTCCTAAAATGTGTGATTTATAAAAGTTGCTTCAATCTCAACACCGATTTTTATTACATAGTGGGACCATTTCCTTCCTTCTCTTTTGAAAATGTACACCTTTAACACACATTCCACAGGAAAAAGTTTCCTACAGCCAACTTTATAGAAACATGTATTAAAAAGAATTCTAAAGACCATTCCAAAATCCTTTCCTCACCAAGACTGTTTTTGTATTTGTTAGACCTAAATCAATATACAACATTCCTATATTCTTTTGCTTTTGCCTTTTGTAGATTTTTATTTAGATGTTTGTCCTCATCTATTTTAAAAGAAGGCAGATAGGACTGAATGCTTGCTCTTTGAGCTCGGCCTTCAGCATTAGCTGAAGTTCATGTCTGGTCCTTCATTCCTTCCTGCCTATTTACCAATGAGCAACCAGAGTAAATTAACTGTCACTTCAAATATGATGATTTTCCTATCAAGTTGTTAAATTACTAACCCCATTTTGTGGTCTGTTTGTAAAGGATATGTATGATATTATTTCTCTCAAATATATTTCTCAAGATCACATAGGTGACGGCAACCTAGTTTTCCAAGTTAATTAAATTTGAAACCGGACCGCTGGGGAAAAAATGCAAAAAATCCCAAATGCTTCAAAATAGCAGTAGGCTTCAATTATATTTTAACAACTTTCACAACAAACCCCAGTGTCTGTTTTGGCAAAGAATATCTCTTAACCTTATTGAGAAAAACAAGCTCAAGATGCCAAAACATTTTCAGGAAAACTTCAGACTTGTGGTTTATTGCTTTGTGATTTAAAATAATAGGAAAAAATAATAATAATAAAAAAGTCTGGAATGAAACTGCTAAAATTCAAATTTAAATTCTTCCAGCTACCTGCACACAGATGTTAATAACAGCTTTATTCATAACTGCCAAAACTTGAAATCTACCAAGATGTCCTTCCATTGATGAATGGATAAATAAACTGTGGTATATCCAGAGAATGGAATATTATTCAGTGCTAAAAAGAAATGAACTACCAAGTCATGAAAAGACATGTAGGAACCTTAAATGCATATTACTTAGTGAAAAAAGGCAATCTGAAAAGGATACATACAGTAGTATGATTCCAACTATGTGACATTCTGGAAAAGGCAAAACTGACAGTAAAAGGATCAGTAGTTTCCAGGGCTCTGGTGGAGGTAGGGATGAATAGGCAGAGCACAGAGGAATTTTCAGGCAGTGAAAATCCTCTGCATGATACTATAATGGTAGATATGTGTCATTATACATTTGTCCAAACCCATAGAATGTACAACGCCAAGAGCGAACCCTAAGGGAAACTATGGACTCGGAGGGATTATGATGTGGCAATGTAGATTCATCAGTTGTAACAAATGTCCCACTATATTGTGGGATGTTGATAATGGGGGACGCTATGGATTAGTGGGGGCAGGGTATATGAGAAATCTCTGTCCCTTCCTCTCAATTTTGCTGCAAACCTAAAACTGCTCTAAAAAATAAAGTCACAAAAAAAATGCAGTGCCCTTCCTGGGGAGTGAGTGTATTCCCCTTATTGGACATTTTCAAACAGGATGGAGGACCTCGCTGTCAGAGCTGTGAACAGGACCCAGGCAGTGGATGGCCGTTCAGACTAAGTCATTTCCAAGGTTTTTAAAAGCCTCAAGTAATATAAGATACAGCCAAAATAATTTAAGTTAAAACTCTACAAATAAAATAAAATAGAGAAAAACTCTGAAGGCAAAAAAAAAAACATTTGAATATACAATTAGGAAATTTAATAGCTAAACAATCTGATCAGTAAAGGCATATTAATAATTCTTGCTTTAAAAAAAATTCTTTCAGTAGAGTTTCAAATCTGTTAGAGAATAGACAATCAAATGAAGTCAGTACCAGTTCCACGTCAGTACTCGGCCGTGCTATCCCTCACAATGGGAGACGATGCCTGCGGAGAGTTCAGTTGCTTCGTGTTGTTTACAGTGAGTTGAGTGTACCCGACTCTGACCCTACGTCCTGAAGTCCCCCTCATGAAGAGGTAATAGGCTCAAAGGACAGGAAGTCCAAGTTAGGAAGGGGTGAGTATCTGACTAACCTAGAACCAATCAGCACAAGACTTTGGCCTCTAGTGCCAACAGAACAACACTTAACACCTAGTACCCCCATGAAGTTTCCTGAGGTTAGGTAAAATTGGGGAGGAAGTAAAATCTGAGACCCCGTTGATTATACTGCCCCATCATGGAGAGCATCTACTGCTAACACAGGCTTTCTAAGCTGGAAGCAGATACCAAATAACCAAACCCCACCTCCTGAGGCCCAGAGAGGGGAATGACCAGCCGTGCCCATCTGTGGCAGAGCTAGAACAGGATTCAGGGCTCTACACTTGCATCCAAAGTCTTCCACAGAGTCTTGTCATATCATTCCACCTGGAAATAAACTGCTGCTTCTCTTTAACCCTTAAAGTGATCGTGATTTATGCTTTTCATGGAAACTCTGCTTGCCTTCAACAGCGGCCCTTCCCACCAAATTCTACTCCATCCAGCCAATCCCTAAGCTTGCAGTGCTTTAAAGTGCATGCCAAAGTAGGGAGATAATGATGTTAATTGAGTCTTCTAATTTCTCCCCATAAAAGTTATGAAGTTGCTTGACGAAGTTAATTTATTAAAGAGTAAATGTGGTGGGGTGGGGGCAGAGGTGGGGGTGCTGTTTCATTTTGGTTCTCGCGTCTTTTGCTGATGAAGCCTTTGAACTGCTGCCCACACCAAGCCCACGAATCAGTGTCATTTACCATGTGCATTTAGATAATTGAAATAATAAAGATGGAATGGATACAAAAGATCTACTATTTCGTGAATAGCAGCTCCCTTTTATCAGTGCACCAACAGTGAACCAAATTAGACCACCTACATTCCTGCTTCATAAAAGATATCCTATCATTTTGCCTGTATCTTTCCACCATCCTACTTGTTTTCATTTTCTTCCTCAAAAAGTGCTACTATATACATACATCTATCTATATATATATTTATTTATATAAGCTTTTAATCAAAATTATAATTCTGAATGGAAATGATGTGGGAATTTATACTAATGGTAATACACAGGAAGAAAATTAAACACAAATGTTTATATTTTCTTTCTTCACCGTGGTTATAAAAAGCTTAAGCATACAAAAATTGGAAGTTTAAAAACTCAGCTTACCATAAACTTTGAAATACTATGCTGAAAAAGAATAAAAGTGTTCATATTTAAAGCCACTTAACCTGCTATAAAGTCAGGAAAGAATATCATTCTTAAAAATTAAATACCCCTAAAATAAACAGTCAGGAAGACATTGTTGTTATGAGAGGACTTCATTAATTTTGAATGTTATTTTGAATGTCCAAGCCTGGTCTGGAATCCCAGTGATAATGATAAATCGTGCTTTATCTCCTTACTAGAAACTAACACAAATTTAAAAGTGACAAAGCACACTGCCAATGGATTCCTCTAGATCAGTTTCCAATTTCAATACTGTTTTCTATCTAGGATTGAACTTCAAAATGCTAAAACAAACCAGCCACAGCCTCAAGTCAGAAAGAAACCAGTGGATAAAAAGAACACATACTCTCGACAAAGAATGCCAGAGAAGAAAACTTTTAAAGGAAATCTCTGTAAAAATAAACATTTAGCTAATACACGCATGGTGTTACCAATGCACTTCGTCTCTTGCCTTCTATATCACAAGACAACACCTTGACAGTGGTTTAAGTTCAAAGTGTGAAGCTGTTAGCAAACATTTGGGAGCTGTTTCCATCCTTCCAACATGGCAGCCTCCCTTTGTCATCCTGGGCTGACTCAGCCCCTAGGAAGATCATTCTCCCTGAGGGTAGATCATTTTTCCTCAGAGCCTAAAACAGTGGCAGGCACACACAAGATGTTTGATAAATATTGGTAAATTAGTTAATTAGCCAACATTCCCACATCGCCAGGGTATCTCCCTAGCCTTGCAACACAGCAGGAGAAAGTTAATTTCCCCAGAGTTTCTGGAACTTTCTGCTCAAACCATCTAGATATCTTCTGGCATGGCTTTCAAACTGGGTATTTCTCCACATAGGAGTGCTCTCTAAAACTTTTCCTACAAGTGGTCAGATTAAATCAACAACAACCAAGGAGAAGAAATCTGAAAGTAAATCATAAACAAATTATTATTTCTCTCTCCCACCAAATATATTCAAACTACACCAAAAACCTCCAGCATCCTCTGGGGAACTTTTATTTCCAATTTTTTTTGCATTCCTTGAAATGTGAATATCAGCACTCCATAAGGCATGAATTCCAGCATTTCAGACTAGGGGGGTTTTATTGGAGAGACTTGAGAGCTTACAGGGTTAGAATGACACGAGAGTCAGGCTTCGGGGACCAGAAGACCCCTCTGTCTCTAGGGGTATCAATGATGAAGTTTACACAATTTTGAGAAAATAGTGGTCAATGGCATCTTTTTGCCAACCCAAGCATGGACCCACTCGCCAAAAGGAATTCACAATCCAGTTCAATTCCAAAAGCATCTTACTGAGCATCTATGTAATGCCAGGCAACAGGGAGTCAGAAATGATCGAGATGTTGTCCAGAGGAGACACAAACAAATAGCTGTAACAGGACACACAAACTTACCTTTTAGGATACTCAGTTCTTCATTCACCAGACTTCATTAACAATAGCCATTTCCCTTTGGCCTCCAAATGTTTTTAAAAGATCAATTATAAGCAGCGACCAAACTCTGAAATTCCTGGTGAAGTCATTTTATTTTAAATATAATCCAGATGAGAATTTGTAGGAGGCGCTGTCAGGTAAGTTGTGGGGAATACCAAGAGCAGAAAGGGCTCTTGCCTTCCTCCCTGTTTGAGGGGCAAAATATGATGCAGGGTCCCATTCCAACACGGGGCAACCCAGCAGAGCGAAGAGGGCAGAGATGCAGTCAGGTGGGGAGGGCTGGTGTCTACTCCAGAGGCTCCCTCAGCACCAAGTGGAGCAGACACTGCTGAGAGCCAGCAGGCCTGCTCTGGGACCTCACAGGGCACACGCTGACCTCCTGGCACAGCCTAAGCAGAGCACCTGAGTCAGGGAACGGGTGCAGGACTAAGGAGAGGTCTCATCAGCAGAGAGGGACCAGCCATCACCGGCTAATCTGAGAAGACTAGGTGACACATTTATCAGCTGCAGACATCAGGGAAAGAGGCCAGCAAAATGTATAGGGGCAAGGCTGCCAGAGTCAGTCACGTAGATCCATCTCATCATGTAGAGGCACCATCTCGATGTAGACCCAGGGACCAGCCCCTGAGAGTCAATGCAGCCTCCGTTCCACACACCCAACCACAGTTTAAAGACAGCAGGAGAAGCGGGATAGAAATTGGAGAGGAAATTAGAGCAATCATCCCCAAAGACAGGTTTATCTAGAGACACTCTCTAAATTGTTGATTGGGTCTAAGATTTAAAGTGAATTGTATATTTAGTTATTTTCTTCTACCTAAAAAGGTGGAGGGTCCTACAGAGTACAAGATAGTTTTGGAAAAAGAAACAATATTTTCTCTTGTGCATCTGAGTTGCAATGCACAACCCTACAGATGAGAAGAAAGCAGTGGCAAGAGTGTGCCAGGCTGAGACTGAATGAAACAAAGGCAGGGTGCAGGGACTATGAACAATGCATTTGGGGACTGAAAAGATTTTCAACTTGACTGTAGAAGAGGGTTCAAGAAGAAACCCTTCAAAGGTCAGGGAAGTATGGAGTCTTACAATTCCCTGGATATGGAATTTAAACCTTATTTTGCTGACTTTAAACTTAAGTCTGATTTTGCTAAGCAGCAGTTTTTTCCCTAAATTAAAAAAAAATCTAAATTTCAAACTAATGTCAGCGTTTACACTCAATGCTCTAGTCTGAAGATCTTTTTCTTTTACTGAGAAATGCACTAATAATTCAACTACCGATGGAGGGAAGAGAGATCTTCAGGGTAAAATAAATCTCATGGGCCAGAGGAGCTGAATTCATTATATGCCTGTTCACATAAAAAACGATCAAAATGAGCAAAATAATAAAAAGAGACACACAGTAAAACTGTACCACACCAAGGGATTGCATGGTTTTACTTTCCACCGGACTGTAAACTGTCTGAAGGAAACAAAAAAAGGCATGTCTGGGTTGAATTTCAGCACATTGCATGAGGAATTAATTACCTCCAATTTCAAAACTAGCCTTTCTGGAGTTTGCTTTCAGTTTGGGATATTTATGACTTTGAATTATTTTTATACCGAATTAAGCCGGGTTTTCCCCTTTTTATTATCTATGCTACAAAAGCAGCCATATTCTTCCCCATCGTACAGCACTGAAGTCCTCATGACTTCATTGGGAAAGGTGGCTGTCATCAGAAGCCCCCTCTGTCCATGCACACCCTTCAAGGGTCGGTGAGGGTGCTCCCCTCCTCCCTGCTTGAACCTCTTCAGCAAAGGGGGGTGCAGGTGGATAGCAGCTCACTTCAGCATTGGGCTGCATCATCTGTCAGGCCACAGAAATCTGCAGCAAGTACGGAGCAATTGAGTAATACACTCATTGTCAGGGTCTCCCCTCCTATGTTGGTCTACAGGACTGTCCTTTAAGGGAATGGATTTTGACCTCCAGGACCAAGAGCTTCAGTGGCTCACGTGCCACCTTACCCAAAATTTCACTAATTTAAATCAGAATTTTGTCTGGCAGTTTGGATTGGCTTTTGTTTGAAGGTCAATGGTACACTGTTCCAGCCATCCAACTTACATGGGCTTTCAAGTTCCTGAAGGAGTTGCAGACATGGGATTACATGCAGTTCCTCAACCATGCCCAGTTGTTTTGTGTCTTTTTCCTCTGCTGAAATACCCTCACCCACTTACCCCAGCAAACTCCTACACATTCTTCAAGACCCAGCTCAAACACCACTGCCAAAGTCTTCTCTGACCTCCCACGAGGAGCAGTGATCTTACACAGCCTCTAACTGTGATATATAATACTCTTCATTGCACTCATCTGTTAAGAAGTTGGTCAGCCTCCCCCCCCCCCCACTAAGGACTGCAAGAGCCTTCAGGATAAAAAGTTGATTCTAAGACAATGCTTGGCAACTAGTAGGTGTTCAACATAGGCTAACTGAACATGATGGATCCTAACAAAAGGACGACAACTGGGTTAAGCTGTATTAGAAGACAAGCAAGTTGTCTCAAAGGATTTGCTTTGCAATGAGCTTTGGTAAATACCAGAGTGTGGTGGCAAGGGAGGTGGTGGTATGCTGATGGGAAATTCAAATTGATGATCATTAATGAACAGGCACTGATGAACGACAATGAAGGGGGAGAATATTAATCAAACAAAACATTAGAGTTGGTAGGATAAATAGGATCCCCCAAAACTGACTTGTCAACTGGTCTTCCTGCCACAGAAATCTCTAGGAGGTACAAATACCTATATATGGATAAATCAGGTAGAGAGATTCAGTCTGATTAGCTCAGGGTGGTCTGAGTGGAACACTAATCCTTAGCGTATAGGCCAGACCCCCAAGCACAAGAATCATCTGCAGTGAATCAGAATCTCTGGAGTGTGTCCTAGGAATCTACATATTAAGTACATTCCGTGGAGATCCTTATGCACAACAGTCTGAAAATCTATGCATGAAAAGACAGGGATCCCCCTGCTTGTGAATTTCAACCTTGAACTTGTTTCAAAAGTGAATTTGAGTGGAGAAAGTATGATCTTTTCAAAAAATGATGTTGGAGAAATTGCACATCTATACAGAAAAGAAAACAAAATGTGTGTCTTGACCTCTACCTTAAACCACAAACAAAAAAATCAATTCCAAATGGTTTGTAGATCTAAAGATAAGATGTAAAACAATAACTCTTCTGGAAAAAAAATAGAAGAATAGCTTCATTACTTGAAATAGGAAAAGATTTCTTAGATCACAAAAAGCATTAAACAATTTTTTCTTTAGGAAAATATATATATATAAATTGATACGTTAAAATTAAGAACTGCTGTTATTAAAAGACACTATTAGGAAAGTGAAACCCAAGCCACAGAATGGATGAAGGTATTTGCGATACATATATCATATCTGACAAAGGACTCGTAACCAGAATAAATAAAGAACTCCCATAAACCCATTTTAAAAAGGCAACTTGACAGTAAGATAGACAAAAGACTTGAAGTAACACTTCACAAAAGGGGCTAAACAAATGCAAAGGTGTCCAGAATTATTAACGATAGAGGAAGTGAAAATTAAAACCGCAATGAGATGCCACTTTACACCCAACAGAATGGCTAAAATTTAATAATGACCCATGCCAGTGTTGGTAAGGATGTGGAGCAACCAGAGCACTTACGCACCACTGTGGGAGCAAAAATTGGTACAACCCACTTTGCAAAATTGTTTGGCAATATCTACCAAAGGCAAGTATGTGCATACATACTTTATGACCCAGGAATTCCTCTCCCAAGGGCACATCCAACATACAGACATACATAGGTTCATCAAAAGACATCTGAAGGATTGTTTAGTAGCACTACATGTAGTAGGCAGAAATTGGAAACAATTCAAATGCCCTTCAGTAGTAGAATGGGTAAGTAATGGTATATTCATACAATAAAATTCATACAATAAATTTCGTACAGTAAAAAGAACTGAAGAATCACTGCATGGATGAATCTTGCTAACACTATGCTGAGAACAAGAAGCCAGACCCTAAAGTACATTCTATGTGATTTAATCTATATGAAGTTCAAAATCAAGCGAAACTAATCTACGGTGATAAAAAGAATAGTGGTGACCTTGTAGGGGTGTAGAGAATGAGAAGGGGCATGAAGGATACCGTAATGTTCTCTTTCTTGATCTGAGTGCTGGTTACCTAGATGTATTTACTGTGTGAAATTCATCAAGCTGAACACATGATTTGTGCACTTTTTTTGTATGTATGTTTATTTCACTAAAAAGCGTACTTAAAAACTAAATTTCTTAAACAAGCCTCCTTTCTGAATATATACTTTGGCATTTGCATTCCACAGCCTAGTACACTTTTCCCTCCAACATCATTGCTAAGCTGCACTTCGCCCATAAAGCCACTCTTCTGTATGATTATAATGGATTTCTGCATTTATGTGGCGCCTTTCCTCTGCAGAGATCAAAGGGCTCTGCATAATAAAAGATAGCATATCAAATGCAGCATTTCAAACGCAGTTAGGTCTGAGAGAATAAAGGGGAAATATTGAACTCGGGGACATATAATCTAGGAGCATTGTAGATGTAAAATAAGTCATAAAAACTGTATGTAAAAACAGTCATAAACATCAACTATTAAGAATTCATTTGTGTGAAATAAAAGGCCCGTTGCTCTTGGGGTTGCTTTCTTATTCTTGACATGAGAAGGACAGAGAGCAGCCTAGGCATTCAATTTAGGACTTAGACTCCTAGGCACCACATTGCAAGATTTCTCTGGAGTCAACTTGGCACCTCACTGCAGTAAAACAGAACAACTAAATAAACCCTCTGTGTTGCTGTTCAAAGAGCTTTCATATGTGCTTTAAGACATAAACTCACTAACCCTGACAACTAATTAAATGGGCCTTTTTCATATTTGTGAAATAAATATTCTATTGATACATCTGTCTGAGGCATATAGAATTATATACATCACTTCTGTGTTTTACAATGACATCCACCAAATGTGTTTTCCTCAAATTTCAATTCTTACAATCACCAAAGGAAAATGTACACAAGGAATTCTTCACTGACCTAAGGTCGCCTTCGAGACCTATGTGGGGTAACATTCTGGTTTGGTCAGTAACCCCAGGAGATATTTCCGTTAGTCTAACAAAGGACACCTTTAGCTTTGTGAATTGTGAAACAACTGCTCAGACATCTCTCTTATCTCTACACGTGTGGAGGGAGGAAAAGGAAAATAGTTGGCCTTGAATAATTTAAATAATCCATGTTCCACACATAAATAACTTCAATAAAGGGAGTCATATAAATGAAAGCAGTGTTTTAATTTCAAGTATATATCCCTTGAGAGGGATGACAATAGTCAATGATATTGGAGAGAAGCGGGAAGAAACTGGCCATAAACATTTGGCAAGCACTCTAAATAGATAACCTCATTAAATTCTCACAACAATCCTATTAAGTTAGTAGTTTATTCACTCCATTTTATAGATACAAAAATGGAGATTAAAAAAAGTTATGGAATTAGGTGGAAGGGATATCAAGGCATTCCATGGTAAGATTTTTGTGTTGAAAGAGTGCCTTGTCATTCTGTGGGGACTCATGTTTTTTAGGGGCTGCTCTGGTAGAAGTTACTCCTATTACCTGCGATAAGCTCCAAAGAGAGAAAGACCTGTTTCCCTGAGTAGAAATAGGCTACAATTCCCATGTTCCTACAGGGATCATCAGGATGTGCGTCAGAAACCAGGCACCCCGTGGAATCGTGCTTTGACACAACTCATAAGTTTAAAATATTACAATGCTCCCCATCATTAGATTTTGCTCTTTTTGCAGATTTCTAACTTGTCCTAGTATTCAGCCTTTCAGACTAACAGCATTTACAATGGATTCCCCGGAAGGTTAAATACATGTTCCTTAGAAGCCCTATGGAATAATTCAGATTTCCTCTATAGGCAGTAGCAATGATTCATTCATCACAAGAGTGTTGCTAACTTATTCAATAGGGGACTTGTCTCTGGGGTAAAAAACAGCTAGGAGATTTTCATCTGAACAGGAGGTCACTTTAAAATTCAATTTAGTGACACCCTTGTGGGTTTTCCCTGGCACCTAGAATATATGGACTAATAATTGGGAACAGCTGCTTGTCTTGACTGGAACTACTCTATTTAAATAGCTCCAAGATCACACCCTTGGCCTCTGCTTCTTTATATACTTTGGAAATAAACTACTGTGGATGCCCAAATGCATTCAGACAATGGAAGAAATGATTTATGAAGATTGACCACATCCAGAGTTGCAAGCTTCATTCATTTCCCTGGTTCAATCATCACCACCCATGCAAAGGAGAGGGAATGAAATGACAAGGTCACACAGTTACTTAGCCCCAGGAGTTACCCTGCAGGAAAGTTACCCTCAGATTGAAGCACTTTTTCATGACCCTCACTCTAAGACAGTTGTTGCATTTGACTCCACAAAAAACGTAACTTAATTGTCAAGTTTATTCAATCTGACATTCCCAGAGCATTTATTTCTGGTGCACCCCAAGTGAAGTCCTAAACAGTTAATGAAATTCCTGTAGAATATGAGATTTACATGCTTTAACTGGACATTTTAAAGGACACTTCAGTTTTCTTCCCATTTGAGCAGTTTTGTCCAGTTTTATTTTGCTTTTGAATCATTGATTCCACAAAGATTTATTACACGTTTATCCTGGGCCAAGTGCTCATCCCTCAAAATGACCTGAGCTAAATTTATTCATGCCAAACACACTTGTAACCTTCCTTTTCCAATGTAAATATCCAACAACAGAAAAGTAATAAAATATAGCATGACATATCCACTTGGCAAAATATTATGGGCCTATTCACAAATAATGATAGCATCTATACGATTATGAAAGAAAGTGGGGAAATTAAAATGATATTGTTAAGTTAAAAAGAAGCAAAATTGAATTGACCCATGGTGACAACTATGTCAAATTATGCACAGACAAAAGATGGAAAAGAAAAAAAATCAAAAAGAAATAAATATTCTATATTCTGAATCTCTCCAGAAAACCATAGAGATGAACAAGATGAGCAAGTGAAACCACTTGAACCCATGCCTATAGCACAACTATGAAACAGAGAATACCACAAACTTCAAATTATATCCAAATAGGTAAATAAATGACCCAATCCAGAAAGGCCCATTCAGAAAAGAGGAAAGGAAAGCAGGGACCTAGGTGTGGAACAGCAGATACAACAACTCCCAGAAAGAGAATGTCTCCCTTGAATGGGAAAGTACTGACCATAGGTATGAGAGATGGTAGATTAAAGTGCTTGCTACTGACAAATCAAAAGGAGGGAGTTTGAAAGTCTGCAAGAACAGAGGTGGAAATCTTAGGAAAGCACTAGTTCTGGAGGAGAAGTGGTCCCTTGGGAAGAGCAGCCTTCAGAGATTTGGTGGTGGTGAAGAAGAAGAAAGAACTGGAAATTAAGAGCACTTCAAAAACAAGAGAATCACAAAATCAGAAGACACACCACCACCACCCCCAAAAAGGGGACAATTTTTAAGAAACTGTACTTCATAAACAAACTGAAGAGGAAGCTCTTGATTTCAGAAATCTCATATATGACGTACACCTTCACCTCCTCACCTCTGTCTACCTGTGACAAATATTGCTGGTCCAGGAAAATGAAACATCTCAAAATGAAGGGTAAATAGCACCATATTCATACAAAGTGACTATAAGAAGAAAATAGAATATAAAAATCAAAACCTTTTAGCTGATGAAAATTCTCCCTCCCAAAACAATAACAAAGCAGAAGAAAATGTCAACATTTCAATCTGAATATCCTTAAACAAGCATTTGGAGATATAGGGAAAACAACAGCCTGAACCAGAACCTTCAAAACTCAAAACAGAAATGGATAAAAATCAGGAAAGAAATTGAAGAGAAAGACAAAATCATCTTAGAAATTATGACTAAAGTACAATATGCCCAAGAGAAAATAGTCTTAATACAAAGTATTCAGGAAAGGCATAAAAAACAAACACAAGAATGAAAAAATAACAAAAGTTATAGCAAGAATCAGAAAGAACGTGATTGAGGTAAAAGATAATGTAAAAGATACAATGTATGAATAATTAGAGCTGCTGAAAAATTAAAAACAAAATAATAGAATAGAAGCAATAAACAAAACTATAGTCCAAGAAAATTTTCCATAGATTAAAAAAGACACACATATTTACATCATTTACATAATGAAATGGCCCACTGTGTATCTAGTAAGACTGAGCCAGAATGGTCAACTTCAAGACATATCCTAGTAAGACTATCAAATTTTTCAAGAAAAAGAGAAAAAAAAAAAAACTCTCCCGGGCCTCCAAGCAAATGACTAAGTCACGTGCAATGGAAAGAAAATCAGTTTGGCCTCAGATTTCTCAATAGCAATAGTATAAAACAAGACAACAGTGGACCAGCAACTTCAAGAGATTTGAGAAAAGAGAGAATAAACAGGCAAATGGACAAAACATAAGGATATAGAAGGCAAACAAAACAGTAATGTAGGTTGAATGTATATTTCTTGATCTCTCCACTTTGATAATAGAATATACATGGAACATTCACAAAAATTGGTAGTGTTGGTTCACAAAGAAAGCCTCAACAAGTTCCACAAAGAGGAAATAAAAACACATTCTTTCATTATGGTGCAATAAAAATATAAATTAATAACAAATTTGTTAAAACAACATGGCCTTTCTATCTGGAAATTTAAAATCCTCTTTTTTTATTGAGATATATTAGACACACAACACTGTGCAAGTTTAAGGTGCACAACATATTGATTTGAGACATTTCTATTGCAGTGCAGTGGCCATTGTAGCCTTAACTAACACCTCTGTCATGTCACGTAATTATCATTTCTTCTAGTGTTGGGAACAATGAAAATCTAGTCTCTTAGAAAGTTTAATGTTTATAACACAGTTTTGTTGTCTGTAATCACTGTACTGTGTATTAGGTCTCCAGAACTAATTTATCTACTAGTTGCAATTATGTACCCTTAATAACATCTCTCCCATTCTCCCACTCCCCAGCTCCTGGTAACCACCATCTTACTCTGCTTTTGCAATGACAGTTTTTTTAGATTACACATATAAGAGTTACCGCACAGTATTTATCTTTCTCTGTGTGACTTATCTCACTTAGCATAATGTCTTCAAGGTCCATTCCACGTTGTTACAAATGGCAGAATTTCCTTTTTTTTTTCTCATGGCTGAATAGTATTCCATTGTGTGTGTGCATATATATATATATACACATACCATATCTTTTTTGTCCATTTATCTGTTGATGGACACTTAGGTTGTTTCCATATCTTGGCTATTGTGAATAATGCTACAATAAACATGGAGTGCTTATGTCTCTTCGACAACCAGTTTTCATTTCCTTTGGATATATATCCAGAAGTGCAATTGCTGGATTGTATGGTAGTTCTATTTTTAATTTTTTTGAAGACACTTGATTTTTTTGGCGGGGGGGGGGGGAGATTGGCTCTGCACTAACATGTGTTGCCAATCTTCCTCTCTTTTTTTCTCCCCAAAGCCCCAGTACATAGCTGTGCATCATAGTTGTAGAGTTACAGTTCGTCTATATGGGACACCACCTCAGCATGTCTTGATGAGCAGGGAGTAGGTCTGTGCCCAGGATCCAAACTGGCTAACCTGTGCCGCCGAAGCAGAACATGCAAACCCAACAGCTAAGCCACCAGGCCAGCCCCTATTTTTTATTTTTTGAGGAGCCTCTGTACTGTTCTCTGTAGTGGCTGAACCAGTTTACAGTCCCATCAACAGTACACACGTGTTCCCTTTTCTCCACTTCTTTGCCAACACTTATCTCTTGTCTTCTTGATGACAGCCTTTCTTCCAGGAGTGAGGTGATATCTCATCATAGTTTTGATTTGCATTTCCCTGATGATTAATGACACTGAGCAACTTTTCATGCACCTGTTGGTCATTTGATGTCTTCTTTGGAAAAATATCTACTTAGTGCCTCTTCCCATTTTTCAATTGGATTGTTTGGTTTTTTGTTATTAAGTTGTACGAGTTCTTTACAAATTTTGGATATTAACCTCTTATCTGATACATGGTTTGCAAAAATTTTCTCTCATTCTGTATGTTGTCTTTTCGCTTTATTGATCATTTCTTTTGCTGTGCAGAAGCTTTTAAGTTTGATGTAATCTCACTGGTTGATTTTTTCTTTTGTTGTTTGTGCTTTTGGTGTCATATCCAATAAGTCATTGCCAAGACCAATGTCAAGGGAGCTTCTTGTCTATGTTTTCTTCTAGGAGTTTTATGGTTTTTAGGTCTTACGTGTTGGAGCCATTTTGAGTTAATTTTTGTGGGTGGTGTAAGATAGGGTTCCAATTTCATTTTTCTGCATGTGGTTATCCAGTTTTCCCTACACCATTTGTTGAAGAGACTATCCTTTCCCCAATGGATGTTCCTGGCTGCCTTATCAAATATTAGTTGACCATATGTGTGGGGGTTTAATTCTGGACTCTTTATTCTGTCACACTGGTCTACGTGTCTATTTTCATGCTAGTACCATACTGTTTTAATCACTATAGCTTTGTAGTATAGTTTGAAATCAGGAAATGTGATATCTCTGGTTTCGTTCTTCTTTCTCATGATTGTTTGGCTATTCAGGGTCTTTTGTGGTTCCATACAAATTTTAGGATTATTTATTCTCTATCTATTAAAAATGTCATTGTAATTTTGATAGAGATTGTGTTGAATCTATAAATGGCTTTGGGTAGCATGGACATTTTAACAATATTAACTCTTCCAATCTATGAATATAGGATGTCCTTCCACCTGTTATGTCTTCTTCGATTTCTTTTAGCAAAGTCTTTTAGTTTTCATTATACAGATCTTTCACTTTTTCTTTTAAATTTCTTCCTAGTTATTTTATTGTTTTTGATGCTATTGTGAATGGAATAGTTTTATTTCTTTTTCAGATGTTTCATTATTAGTGTACAGGAAAACAACTGATTTCTGTGTATTGGTTTTATATCCTGCAGCTTTACTGAATTCCTTCATTAGATCCAACAGTTTTTTAGTTGAGTCTTTAAGATTTTCAATATATAAGATCATATCATCAGCAAATAGTGATAATTTTATTTCTTCCTTTCCAATTTGGATGCATTTCATTTCTTTTTCTTGCCTGATTGCTCCACCTAGGACTCCCAGTACTATGTTGAATAAGAATGGAGAGAGTGGGCACCCTTGTCTTGTTCCTGATCTTAGAGGAAAAGCTTTCAATTTTTCTCCGTTGAGTGTAATGTTAGCTGCAAGGTTTGTTGCACATGGCCCTTATCATGTTGAGGGATATTTCTTCTATACTCAATCTGTTGAGAGTTTTTATCATGAAGGGATGCTGTATTTTGTTAAATGATTTCTCCACATCTATTGAGATGATCATATGATTTGTATCTTTCATTCTATTAATGTGATATATCATGTTTATTGATTTGTGTATGTTAAAGCATCCTTGTATGCCACATGGTCATGGTGTATAATCCTTTTAATGAGTTCTTGAATTTGGTTTGCTAACATTTTGTTGAGAATTTTGCATCTATGTTCAGCGGGGATATTGGTCTATAGTTTTCTTTTCTTGTAGTGTTTTTATCTAGCTTTGGTACGAGGGTAAAACTGGCCTCATAGAAAAAGTTTGAAAGTGTTTCCTCCTCTTCAATTTTTTTGGAAGAATTTCAAAAGGTTTGGCATTAACTCTTCTTTAAATCTTTGGTAGAATTTGCCCATAAAGCCATCTGGTCCTGGGTTTTTCCATGTTGGGAGGTTTTTGATTACCAATTCAATCTCCCTGTTTGTTATTGGTCTGTTCTGACATGCTATTTCTTCCTGGTTCAGTCTTGATAGGTTGTATGATTCTAGTAAATTATCCATTTCTTTTAGATTATCTAAATTGTTGGCATATAATTGTTCCTATAGTCTGTTATGATCCTATGTATTTCTGTAGTATCAGTTATTATTTCTTTTCTTTCATTTCTGATTTTGAGTCTTCTCTTTTTTTTTTCTTAGTTTCACTAAAGTTTTGCCCATTTTGTTTATCTTTTTGAAAAATCAGGTCTTAGTTTCATTGATCTTTACTATTGTTTTTTCTGGGCTTTATTTCATTTACGTCCACTTTGATCTTTATTCTTTCTTCTTCTAAATTTAGGCTTAATTTGCCCTTCTTTTTCTAGTTTCTTGAGGTGTAAAGTTAGGTTGTTTATTGTAATCCTTCTAATTTCTTAATGTATGTATTTATCACTATAAATATCGCTCTCAGAACTACTTTTGCAGCATCCCATAGATTTTAAGTTGCGTTTCTATTTTCATTTGTTTTGAGATAGTCTTTGATTTTGATTTCTTCTTTGACCCATTGGTTGTTCAGGAGTGTGTTGTTCAATTTTCACATATTTGTAGATTTTCCAGCTTTCCTTGTGTTGTTGATTTCTAGTTTCATACCATTGTGGTTGGAAAAGATATTTGGAATGATTTCAATCTTCTTAAATTTGCTAAGACTTGTATTGTGTCCTAGCATATGATCTAGCCTTAAGAATGTTCCATGTGCACTTGAGAAGAATGTGTATTCTGCTACTGTTGGATGGAATGTTCTATAGATGTCTGCTAGGTTCATTTGGTCTAATGTATGGTTCAAGTCCATCATTTCCTTGTCGACTTTCTGTCTGGATGATCTACCCATTGTTGAAAGTGTGTATTGAAGTCCTCTACTTGTCCTCTCTTGTTACCGTTTTGACTTAAAGTCTATTTTGTCTAAGTATAGCTATCCTCACTTTATTTTGGTTTCCACTTCCATGGAATATCTTTTTCCATCTCTTTACTTTGAGTCTATGTATGTCCTTAAACCTGAAATAGGATATCTGTTAATCTAATTGACCATATTACTATATCTAAGGAGAAACTTTTATAACTGTTTTTTTTTCAAACGCATAAAAGGTGTTTGAAAAAAATCAAATGCATTTCTGGTGAAAACACCCAATTTATTAGGAATTGAAGGATACTTTCTAACATGATTAGATGTGTACACACATATGTGCATATATACACATATCATATATACACGTACATTACACACATTCATTCAGAAATACATACATAAATACACTTCAGTTCTGACGACATTATCCCATGGGAAACACTGGGGGCATACCCACAATGTGAAGAACAACCATTTATCATTCTATTGGAGATATTTGTTGATGCAATTAGACAAGAGAAAAATAATTAGAACTCAAGAATTAGAAAAGATGTAACTCTCTTTATATTCAGATAATAAAATAATATGTCTGAAAAACCCCCAGAAATCAATAATTAATTCAACTAATAGAGAATTCAATAAAATAGCTGGTCATAAAATTAACATATAAAAATCAATAGTCTGTATACCATC
Source organism: Tapirus indicus (assembly GCA_031878705.1). NCBI lineage: Eukaryota > Metazoa > Chordata > Mammalia > Perissodactyla > Tapiridae > Tapirus > Tapirus indicus. Next base: position 126,692,763 of record CM062917.1, on the reverse strand, counting down.
AATATATATGTATATATATTGTATATGTATAGATATGTATATATACATATATATATACAGTTAGAAGACATAATAGAGGAGAAAAACCTCATGTAAAATAGCAACAACAAAAAATACATACTGTGGAAAAAACAAAAAGAAATGTGCAAAAGCTATAGAGAAACTTTAAAACACTCTTAAAATATGCTAAATTATTCTTGGATAAGTGAGAAGACGTCTCATGTCAGAAAGAAAGAAGTGCTCAAAAACTGCTGGGACATAAAAAGGACTTGGGCTCATTTGAAGGGACTATCACTGGCCAAATTTGGGGGCATCAAAAGAAATATGATGATAATTATGAAACTGAATGAAAAGAATAAGAGTCCATGGTGGAATTAAGAAGTGGGGTGGGGTGAGAGGGGAATGGAAAAATTCTTTACAGAAGAATGCTAGCTAATCAATGTAGAAGGAATAATAGAATTTTAAATGTCACCATTTTGCAACCATTAATGTAATAATTCAGACAAAGATCATCAGTGGATGCTAAAAACATTGAGTAAGAATTTTGAGGGGAACAGAACATTTACGTGGTCTCAAAATATCACCCCACAGAGTAATTTATTCATTATAAAGGGAAAGAATATCTTCATGATGAAGGAATCTAGCAGACACCTTTTTAACCAAGTGATCCAATTTAGCATCATCGGTGATGTGACAAACTGGCATTTGACTCCTGACTGATACATCAAAGAGGAAGTCACATCAACTCATGTGAGATTTTTGCCAAAAGCATTTCATCTGAATTGGATCATTAGGAAACAATCAGACAAATTCACATTGAGAGCCATTTTACAAACAACCAACCTGGACACTTGAAAAATGCCAATATCATTTTTTTAAAGAGTAAGAAGACTCTTCCAGATTAAAGGAGACTAAAAGAAGGAGGAACAACTAAAATATGATATATAATTATTGATTATATTGTGGATTAAAAAAACCTATAAAATTATTGAAACAATTGGGGAAATTTGGATATGATTATATATTAGATCAAAATACTTCCTCAATGCTTAATTTTATGAGTGTGATAATGGTATTGGGGTTACATAGGAAAATGTCTTTATTTTTCCGTGATATCTGAAAAAGTATTTCGGGGCAAAACATGATGCTTGCAACTTTGGAATGGTTTGGAGAAATAAGAAAAAAGTGGCAAAATATTAACAATCAGTGAATCTGAGTAAAGGAATATGAGCATTCATTGTACTATTCTTTCAGCTTTCCTGTAAGTTTGAAATTTTTCAAAATAAAGAAATTTACGGAAAAAGAAAAACAGATAAAACTATTCAGTGGTGTTAGGAGAAAAACCAAGCTAACAATTATCCGAGAGGGAGGGATGGAGAAGTGATGGGCGGGGGTCCTCCTGGGAGTGGATTTCTGAGGGGCTGGTGATGTTTCCTTTCTTGACCTGGATGCTGGTTACACAGGGGTGTTCACTTTGTGAAAACTCGTAGAGCCATAAACGTCGGATTTAACTTTGCTGTAGGTGAGTAATGCTCCAATAAAAGGTGTATTTTTTTTTCTTTATGGCAATAGTCATCATATTTCATTATTTTCATTTCTATATTTTTTTCAAAATTTCAGTTAAATAATTAACTTCTATCATTCAAATGCTTATAAATAAATATTTTGAAGTTTAAATCTTCCTTTTCCTCCTCAGGGATGCAGGAGAGTATGAATAATCTAAATTATAACAAGGTGTCCAAGTACTAGTTCCTGTCATTCAGGAAGGGGTTACCTAGGCTCTTCTCAAATGGAAATTCACTACATTTATGTGTATACTTTGTATCTTAGCCCATTCAGGTTGCTATAACAGAATATCACAGACTGGGTGGTTTAAAAACAACAAACATTTATTTCTCACTGTTCCAAAGGCTGGAAGTCCAAGGTCAAGGCACTGGCAAATTCAGTGTCTGGTGAGGGCCCACTTCCTGGTTTACAGCCGGCGACTTCCAGCTGTGTCTCACGTGATTAAGGGGCAAGGGAGCTTTCTCGGGCACTAGTTCCATTCATGAGGGCCCTGCCCTCATGACCTAATCACCTCCCAAAGGCCGCATCTCCTAATACCATCACATCGGGGGTTAGGATATCAACATATGAATTTAGGGGGGACATAAACATTCAATCTATAGCACCTTGTGATAACAAGACAGGTTTGCTTTCTAAATATTTCCGTTTGGAGATAAATGATCATTATTTCATGGCAATTAAACAATGACTTATTAAAAAACTGTTTCGAATATTTGGCTGAAGTGATTATGGCATGTAAGCATCTGCTTTCCACAAGGTCTTTGTTAACCTTTTCAGATTAGTGACGATCTGCCCAGGAATCTACAGACGAAGAACAATTAGGTTAGCACCAGCACCAGGACCTGTTTTTCTTCCTTCCAAACCTGGGCAAAATTATTCACAATATTTATTTATAATCAAATTAGAGTAATACCTACATCCTTATCCTTACGTCTGTCTATTTCAGAACTGACTGTGCAATGCCAGACTGCAGATCTTATTTGTGATCTACATTTTCATGTATCTGCAGGATAAAGATGAGAAAGTGAATAAAAATAGTATTTCTCTCTAAGCAGGTATGTCTGTCTAGGGAGGAATGTCAACATTTTGAGGGGAAGAAATGGCAGTTTTTGTTTTTTTTTTTTTTTAAGATTCCAACCTACTCTCTGACTTAACTGATTTGATAGAAAAAAAAAAAAAATAGTCCAAGTGCTTCTAAAGGAGATTAGAGAGCCAAAACTGGGCAGTGTCCATCTTCTCCAGAAATGAGAGATGGGCAAGACCTAAATAGGTCATCTCAATATCCTCCAGAGTTCCCTGGGTGCTCTTACTTCTCTGAACACATTTTTGTAAAATTATAGACTTACCTATTTTTCAAAACTTTATTAAATTAAAACCATTTAAATCTTTTGAGGAATGAAACAAAAAACGATTAAGAGGATAATTCATTTCTTAATGAATGCAATTTAAAACCTTGGCAGTTTCTGTTCATGTAAACATTCCTCTGCTCTGAGCTCAGTGGGTCTGGGGGTGAAGCAGAGGGACACACACAGACTCCAAAGAGAAAGCAGGCCTTTTCTAATGGAGGCCAACTCAACACAGCCCTCGCTAAACCAAGTCTAGAAGGATTCCATCTCAAGACAGCACTGAACCCGGGAGCAGTCTTAGTCTAAAGTCCTCTGTGTGCATGAACCCCAAAGCATTTCAAACAAGTCACTGGTTGCCCATTGGCTTCCGATTCTCCAGACATGAAGAAAAATGAGAGAATTGTGGTGAGGACATGGGAGGGGAAGCTTCCAAAATTCATTGGATGAAGGATACCAGCTGGAGCAATTACTGTCAGTCTTTGGCTCTGCCCATCTGAAGGAGATGCAGCACATTCTCAAGCAAAGATTTCATCTCTGGGGAAACTCTTACCTCCCAGGGAGGGAGGCAAATTAGACACTACCTCCCTATTCCAGGAAACATCATTTTCCTTAAAAGAACACAGTGCTGATCCTCCCATGGAAATTGATAGAAATGCTCAGCCAAATGTAGGGAGGGAAAGGAAACCCTCTTGAAAAATCACTTTGTCCATTCCTTGCCTCTGGTTAAGATCAAACCAAAGTCATCTTGGAGTTAGCACTTATAGCCTAAAATTTAAAATGTCTATAGCAGGAAATGGATTCCTCCTTGTCCACAAAGTTCTAAGAATGAAAAAAAGGTATTTTTCTCTTTCTATATAAACTAAGTTTTTTGTCAGTTCTTGATAGAAATGGAGAAAGTTTCTTATAATATTCCAGACATTCATCCTTCATACATTGGAGCTATTAAGTCTCAACTCAGATGAACCTTCTTCAGATTGGATCATCTTTGTTCCTTTATCATTTCCTCATGTGCACTGCATTTCATCATGTAAAAAATGTATTCCTAAATGAATCAAGCACACATGTATAATGCATCCATACATTGCAAGGTCCTGGTTCACATACCATACAAAATTAATTCAATTAAACCTGTCGCCTATTTAGGAGTGGGAATGGTAGTTACCCTTGGGTGTGGGTGACTGGAAGAAGGTACGGAAGTGCTGATGTTATTCTGTTTCTTGATCTGGGAACTGGCTACATGAGTGTATTCTCTTTGTGATAATTCATCAAACGATGCCATTATGATTTTTTGCACTCCTCTGTATGTGTGTTACTGCAGTAATGAACTGTTAATAAAATGTTTGCAAAAAAACAACAAAAAAATCATGTCACCTACTGACTAGTAGCTTAGCCACAGATTCCTCCTATATCAGAAGGAATCTCACCCTCTCCTATCTCTCAGGGTTATTGTGAAAAAGAATTAAGATAATGTTGGGAGGGAGCTTTGTAAAATGTAAGATAACATATAAATGTGCGGCATTGTTGATGGTGCCGTCTGTGGACGACGAGCTTCTTAAACAAAGGGCTGTGTTCGCAATTCCACAGGACCAGCCCATATCCATGTAATATATTTACAGCTGTACATGTAGACAAAAGCAGAAGGAATACATGATTTACACATTGTTATACCACAGTTGGAACTCCTATTGCCCAACCCTTCTCTAGCCCACAGTCCCAAGATAGATTATTTTGCAACTAATTACTTGCAGATGTGAAATCATTTCGAGTGTTATGAAAATAGCAGAATGGATCCTGGAATGGGCAACACTGAGGATGGAGTGGACAACATAACAAAATCATTGTAATTCTCGGCTTGAGGCCTTATTTTGTGGCTCTCAGTTCTGTCTCCTTCTGGTATTCTACTAAGGAGGAAGTCAAACTGTATCTATCTCATTAAAAACAAATCCAGACTGTGTTTCCTTTTTTAACTATTCACATTCTCAATAATAGAAACTGAAAATATAACTTGAGCCTTTCTGTAGTTCTCAAATAGTTTTTAGCTTCAGTCAATTGAGAAGATGACAAATTCTCCAAGAAAAGTGAGACAGAAGGAGCATTAAGTTACTTCAAACTAGAAGGAAGCGGAAATAAAATAATGAAGCCCTTCTGAAGCAATAAGTGCGAAAGGTAAACTCTGATGGAAGGAGCTAATGGCTTGAGATTTTTGTCTCTCTCCACCTCTCTTCCAGCAAAATATGTAGCTAATGTTAGCAACTGCTAGAACAGAATGGCACTATTATTGCTTTAAGAGATCACTAATTAAGAAAGAAAAGAAATTTCTTCTGAATTTCGAGGGTGAAGAACACAGCTTGAAAAACATTCCTCACCAAGCGGGGAAAGAACAAAGGTAGAAGGAAAATGTTTGTGTGAGACACCATGGAACCAAGCTATCCCTGCAGGAACAGAATCTACCTGGCAACAAATAGTCCATGTAGAGGCCTAATTTAGGGGACTCAAAACTCAGTGAGGGGAGAAATCAATAGATCATGAATCCCCTGAATTGTCAATTAATTCATGTCTCAGTTGGCTGGTGCAAGCCTTCAAGTAAATATTTAAAATTGGATGTATGGGTGCTATAAAATTCTGAGCTCTAGTGACCTGAGAACATCTCTCTGTTGCTTTAATACATGGCAAACAACTTCCCTCATAAAGAAATTATTGGACACTCCAAAACAAAAAAGAAAAACCATTTACTTGCAATGGAAGAAGAAGTAACCCCAGATGCAAGAAGACAAAAAGCAATAACTCCAAAGTTCAGCAGGAAAAATTATTTTGAACTGGAATTCTATAGATGGGGAAAATATTATTCACTGAACATTTATCAATCAAGAACGCTTTCTGTAAAAATCATCAGAAGATACCTTTTAGAAAAATAAAAAACAAATCCAAAACACAAATCCAAGAAAAGAGGAAAATATGGAATACGAGAAAAAGCAATAAATAAAGAAACTAGAAAAACTCATAGGTAAACCTAAAAATGTATTAAGACTGGTACTTCAGGCATTTGTCAGGAAATTATGTCTAAGGAGAAGCATAATATAAAAAACATTTCTAATATCAACATCATTTATTTTCCTTCTCCTGGTTCATTCCCATCTGCAATAAAATTCCTGCAGTCAGTTCCTCCAAATTTTAAAAATCTTGCTTCAGAATAATCCAAATTAGTGAGAATTGATTGTTTTGGAAACAGAGTGACATTCGTTGTTCTCTTCTTCTGTGTATGCTCGAAATTTTCCATAATAAAACAGTTACAAATTTCCTCCTGTTGAGAGAGACATAGACTGGGCAAAAAATATTTTTTTAAATCTATGTTGATGTTTAAAAGAGATACATTTAAAATAAAATTATTCAGAAAGATTAAAAATAAAGAGATATACAATAATATACCAGATACATGCTTTCAAAAAAGAACTAGATGCGGTAATATTAGTATTCCAAAAATATCACTCAAAATGAAAATATTAAACATGACAAAGGGAGAATGCATTGACAAAAGGATGAAACCTTTTAATAAATCTTGATGCCCCTAAATAGTAATATACACAGTAAAAATTTTTAGAAGAATAAAGAGATATCAACAAATCCAATGTCATAGCAGAAAACTTTAGCCTAATCAACAGATCATGTAGGGCAATCATAAATAAGAATCTACAGAATATTTATAAAAAGTGATGATGCATTAGTCCTCAAGGAAAAAGACTCCGTAAATTCTAAAATGTAAAAATCAGAATGTTTATTCTCTGATCACAATGTAATAAAACTAGAAAGTGACAGTCAAAATATAGCAAACAAAATACCCTTCACTTAGAAAATGTTTTAATACTTCTTTTTAAATAACTTGGATACAAGAGGAAATCAAACATAAACTCTCAGACTATTTTGTTTTGTGTGTGTGTGTGTGAGGAAGATTAGCCCTGAGCTAACATCCGTTGCCAATCCTCCTCTTTTTTGCTGAGGAAGACTGGCCCTGGGCTAACATCCGTGCCCATCTTCCTCTACTTTATATGGGACGCCGCCACAGCATGGCTGACAGGCGGTGTGTCTGTCCGCACCCGGGATTCAAACCCGCAAACCCCGGGCTGATGATGTGGAGCTCTGGAACTCAACCACTCCACCCCCTCAGACTATTTTCACTGTGGCATATCAAAAGTTATGGGATACAGCCAAATTGGTACTCAGAGAAAATTTTATCATCTTAACTACATGTACTGGAAAATAAGAAATAACTGAAAACAAAAGAACTAATCGTTCAGCTAAAAGAAGGAAAAAAATAACAAAATAAACTTATAGAAAATAAAATAAGTAAATATCACCCTATTGCATTGTCTCTTCATCTCAGCCTGATCTCTCCTTTGAGTGTTGCTTTATTTGAGACAATGTTTTATTTGTTTGTTTTTAAATCTGTTGCTGGAGCCTTATCATCTTTCTAAAAGTTTCTTCCAGAATCTGCAGTAGATCATTTTTTAAGTCTTCAAGATCTTCCCTTTTCCTCATTCTACAGTTTTTTCTCACCAGCCTATATTGGAGTTTTTTAAAATTTATATCCTCTGCAGGGAGTGTTATCCAAACCCAATATTTGCCAACACCCAGCAAGGCACCAACTTTCTATAACTCTGCTGAATGCCCCATGAGTTCTAGTCAGATCTGCACGCAGGTAGGCTGACATGAATTTCTTGCTGCCCAATTCCATATAACTGGTGGGCACTCATCAAGAATGACTCTGCTGTGATGAGGTGGAATTCTTTACTCCCTCTGCTGTTGAGAATCTGAATCAGGGATGGGAAGTACCTGATCCATGTGATGTCACTGGAATCCACTCCTGTGCCCAAGGCAGACATCAATAATAATCATGGCTGACCCACTGAGCTTACATTCCACCTCAGACTCTTTTTAAATACAATTCTCTAAGTAGTCTTCATTATCCATCGAGTTGCCATAAAAGATGAAACCTATTTTTCTACCTTGCTGCAAATCAATGGAGCATATGCAAACTTCTGTCTCTGGTATACACTCTACTTAGACACTGCCCCTGACCAGGGCTCTGCATTGCTGCCATCCTTGGCCTGGCTTCTCTGTAGCTGACTTGCTTCCCCAGAGCACCCCCACCCCACTTCAGAAAGTTATCCCCTCCCCCAACCCAACAAATATGTAGCTCAGAGGTAAAGATAGCATGTTGGGTTTTTTAAAATAATTTTGCAGCCCTTTTGGATACCCTCAGTGACCCTAACTTGGGTCATAACCTAAAGTTGGGACCCAATAATTAGCGTTTAATTTCAGGCAGATTTCCAGCCATCTGCATGTTGACTCGAACTCAGTCTGGAATGATCTAAAATTAAATTACATTGTCTTTGCTCTTTCAAATAAAAATGTCTTTATCACAGCTGCCCACTACCTACACTTTGAGTATTTTAGACTCAAAAAACAGTATATACAGACCAATAATCTTACAATAAATTTAATTTCCTACTTATTTCCTCAATGTCATTTGTTAAAGTGGATAGTTCAAAGAAAAATACCTTATAGACTCTCCTGTATTTGGATACCTAATAGTGACTTTAAGAAATCCACCTCAGGGTGGAAGATGTTGGAGTCAGTCAGAGCACACAGGGTTTTTCCAGAGAGAAGCAGCAGAAACACAAGGCAAACTGATTAAAGCAAAATCGGGGGGTTCTTGGAAGGGCATGGGGTAGCTCAGAGACAGGGAGAGTGCAGCTGCATGGACCAGGTTGGTCCTGGGGTCTTGGGGGACTGGAACCAGGGCTTGACCCTGGCAGACCTTCCTCCAGCCCTCATTTTGGTTTGGCTAGGCCTTAGGCTCCTCTTTGGCATACAGGAGCTCTCCACACAGCAGGACAAGGCCCCAGTGTTTCTCACTTCACCAACAAAAGACAGGACCTTCTCCATTAGGTCATCTCAGTCTCAACCATCCCAGGGAAAGTCTCTGATTGGCTTACTTTGACTTTTGGGCCCATACATCAACTGTCAGCTGGAGACACTGACCAAGAGGGTGTGGTATCCTGAGAGTCCAGGTCTGTGTCCTCTGCCCACCCCTGGGGTCCAGATGCAGGGTCTGTGACAAGAAAGGAATGGAGTGGGAGTAAAGACATGCAGGGCATCCAAAGCCGCAGCTACCACAAACCAATATGATATCCCTCACATGTGCTGCAGCATCTAATCCTGAGCACAAGATTTAATGGAAGGAAAGGGAAGGACACTGGGTATCTCATGCCTTAGAAGAGAGAGTCACTAAAAGTGGGGAGGTAACAATGATGGAGGCCAAGGACACCAAAGGAGAATCACCCACTATGCACTTTTCTCCAGAGTGACCTCTGCTCCCTAAATCCATCAATACAGAAGAGCAGCCGATTGCACACACCTGTACGTCTGTTTCTGTCATGACCAGTGAGTGGTGAGGAGTCCACTGTGCCATCTCTAACCCAACACTCAGGATTGAACTGGTGGCTGCAGACCCCCCCCCCTTTTTTTTGGTAAGGAAGATTAGCCCTGAACTAACATCCGTTGCCAATCCTCCTCTTTTTGCTGCGGAAGATTGGCCTTGGGCTAACATCCGTGCCCATCTTCCTCTACTTTATATATGAGACGCCTGCTGCAGCATGGCTTGATAAGCCATGCGTAGGTCCGCCCCCAGGATCTGAACCTGCAGACCCCAAGCCACTGAAGCAGAATGTGGGAACCTAACCACTAAGCCACCAGGCTGGCCCCTGCAGACCCTTTTTTTGATGTCATTTAGCCAAACTATGGAGCCAGATCATCCTACCTTCACCTGTCAGGTTTAAAATTCTGACCAGGATCTGCCTCAGCTTTTATTCACAACCTATCCTGTAAGCACACATACTGTGTGCTTATACATTACTATCAACTCACAGTCTCTCAGATGGTCCCTTCTAGGGTTTTTCTAAGCTGTTTCCTGCAAACATGCACTGAATCTGTTTTACTTGACACAACCTGGGATTGGACAGAAACACACACCTGGGGTAACAGCACCAAAATAAGATATGCTTACAGTGAGGGCATCTGACAGGTGTCCGTGGAAAAGTCTGGATATGCTCTTTGGTGATTCCTAATATGTCAGGAAGTATGCAAAGTATTTTCCACCTATGATTCAATTTAATCTTCACAACAACCATGTGAGTAGGTATTATCTTTGCTTCACAGATAAGGAAAGTGAGGCTCAGAGAGGTTAACAGTGTGACCACTGAGCTGTAATCCAGACCCCAGGTCTTCCACTCACAAAAGCTTAAAGGCTCTACTGGGTCTTTTCCTCCTTTTCAGTGGAGCACTTTGGCCAAAATTGAGCCCTGCATGCACCCACCTCCCGACTGAACCTCGGGCACTTCTAGGCAAGGCAGGGGACCTGGAAGAGCAGGGAGCCTGCAGGCTTTCATTTGTGGACCTCCATGGGGCAAGGGGCCTGGTGAGGAAGGTGTTTGAGCAGCTTTTGAGGTGGGGTGGTCGGGCGCCTGGGGACCAGGGCAAGGCTGTGTAGTTCCTATATCTGCTATTGATTCCCAAAGCTGTCCTTTGGACTCAACTCTGAACTGTGAAGAGACGGGCTGTGACACTAGGGGAAGCAGATGTTTTCACAGGTTCAGGAAGGCCTCTGAGATACAGGGTGGGCAGAGGATGAGGGGGGTGGGGAGGAAACCAACTCAGATGGCCAGGTGACAAACTCCAGTCCACATGGACAAAAGGTAGTCTACAGGCAAGAAGTCTCCCATTATTGACCTCAAAACCACATTTCCCAAGATAGTTATATGAACACAATTTTGTGTGTGTGTGTGTGTGTGTGTGTGTGTGTGTAAGGAAGACCAGCCCTGAGCTAACATCCACTGCCAATCCCCCTCTTTTTGCTGAGGAAGACTGGTCCTGGGCTAACATCCGTGCCCATCTTCCTCTACTTTATGATGGGCCACCGCCACAGCATGGCTTGACAAGCAGTGCGTAGGTCCACGCCTGGGCTCTGAACCTGCGGACCCCAGGCAGCCACGGCAGAGCACACGAACTTAACAACTACACCACTGGGCCGGCCTCTGAATACAATTTTTACTAGAGAAACAACACTGTAGTTAAACTTGTAGAGTATATACAAAGAAATACTACAAGTATTCTTTTATTATTATTCTTTTATTACTTGATAAGGAAGCTATTCCAAAGATCTTGGGAAGATACTAGTAAAACCCACAAAAGTAACATGATAAATATATTTCAGTATTTATCTGGTAAAGAGCTCCTCTCTTATCCCTATCCCAATATTTTTCAAACCCGAAAAAAAAGTTAACTTCACCAACTTCACAATACAAAAGAATTGTTCATATTGTTTGTGAGTTCCCAGCTTTCAAAATCTGTCAGCTGAGTAACATGATTTTTCCTGAGAAACATTTCCAAAATGCTTCCCCCAAAAATATATCTGGCAGTTTTCTCGGAAGAAAAGGCAGTCAAGTGATTTTTTAAAGTTTTTTTTTTCAAGTCTTTTAAATCTTTTTCAAAACAAAACTATATAAAACTGATTTCTAGTAAAATCAGTGACTACATTTGCACTTTACCTATGGAAAAAAACAGTTCAAGCAAATCAGAAGTAAGAGGTGAAGAGAAAGGAATTTCATGTAAGGATAATGCTTCAGTGAGCAGCATCCAAGAGGTTCTTTCAGAGATTTAGTATTTGGGCAAGTGGCTTCCCCCATGCAAAATGTCTTAGTTCACAGGCCTTGCTTGCTTTGGTTAATCCAACTTGGAGCCACCTGATTGGGTCCCACAAATGCTTTAGAAGGGGTTCGACTGACCACTCACCCAGTTGAAAGGTTCCAATGATCCTTTGTCACAAACCAAAGAAATTCTTCCTTAATGCTAAAATGGAAACATTGCCTAAACAGCCTGCAGGCTTCCCCCTCATTCAAATTCACCCCAAAATAAACCACAAATCAGCGCAATGCTTTTTATTGACATCTGTCTGTATTTCCACTATTTTTTTTAAATAAAGAATATTTGAGTGTCAAAGTGTGGCCTTTTTATGAACTGTATACGTTAACGTTAACACACAAATGACCCTAAATAAATCTTTTCCTTTATTGTCCTGGACTGGTGGGAGGGATGGGAGAGAAAGTGCTGTGGTCTGGAGTCCTGGGATGGGCAGCAGTAGTTCTGAAGCCCAACACCTAAGCCCAGATGGGCCATTCTGAGACAAGAAAACCCAGACACAGGCAAATCCAGAGGGAGGAGAGTGCAGAGAGGAAAGTCAAGTCAGAACAAATGAACAAGTCACAGGGGGCATCCAACGGTGGGGAGCGGTTACTCTGGGGAGGAGAGGTTGCCACTCAGGATGGAGAGGATGCAGGGTGCAAGGGAAGGCTTGCTGGCAGGAAGATCTGTGCCAGGTGGGTGCGGCACCAGAGGCTCTGGGCTCAGTATATCTAACCTCATTGCTCATTTACAAACAGAAAATAATGCCCCCAAACCCTTTGCATTCACTTTATGATTCTGAAATAAACAAAAAATAACTTTCAGTCTTCTCCATGGAATCAGCAGAACTGTAAATAGTGAACATTTCTCAGGGCTGTTGCTGTTTCTTCTTGGGAGCAATTGCTGAGCAAAGGAGTAAATAATCATCCAGACGAGGAACGTTTGGTGAGTGCCAGGAAACACCAGTAAGAGGAGGAACTCACCCTTCAAAAGGACAGTAAAGGAAATACTAAAGAAAATCCAAACTCTTATGAGCACTACCCCCTTCTCCTTATGTCATATTTCATTGCAGTCCTGGCATACCATTCTGGCCAGCAAACAATTTCTTCTCTACAGTTTCCAGCCTAATTTGTAGGCAAATCTCTCCTTTCCCCCAACATGAAATACAATACCTTTCTGTGATGAGATGGAATTTGTTCCATCTATGCCCCAATTAGCAGCTGTGATTCCCCATCCTGGTTCCCCTGTTGATCACTGGAATGTTCCCAAGAGGGAACAGCCTCTCTCTCCAGGATCCCTTTAATAATCCCCATCATCAGAACACCAAGCTGGGAAGGCTGATGAGAATCAGGATGGCACCCGTAGTGTGGAGTAAGTCATGGTTGAGTTCTTCTGTACAAACCACACGCTTCCACATCATATCCACTGTTTCCTTGCCATCTGAAATTACATCAAGCTGGGATTTGGTTTGAATTAAAAGGGAGGGGTCTTTTTGAGGGAAGGGGCCCCTGAATTGGTGCTGGAAGAGTTAGGCCACCTGCTGGGAGAGCCTGTGAAAATTGGACTCATGTGGCCAAGTTGCCTCTCTACATGCTCAGCGAACAAAGCCTGCCAATCATAGTGAGCCCTGCTTTCCCACATGCCCACTCTCCACGCGTGATGCTTACTTTGTGTGGGAGACTGTGAAGGGAGATAAGGATGCAAAGATCAAGGCCATAGTTCCAGAGGGAGGACACTTCACCCTTCAGAGAGAGTGAGGCCGCCAGAGGCTTCCCAGAGAAGGGGACACCAAGAGGTGAAGGTGATGGGAGAGGTGTGTCCAGAGGGAAGGCAGAGCCGCTGGAATGGATTGCTAACAACATGAAGATACAGTCCTTAGGGGGCCTGTGAAGCCAGGCATTGTCTGTCTGTCTCCCTCTGATGAGTCCAGCTTCACTATGCTTTCCTCCCTCTCTGTGAACCAGCCACATCCGCCTCTCTCCTTTCTTCTAACCCACAGCTCCTACTACACTCTTGCTCTTGCCTCCAGTGCTCTGCCTTCACCCAGGTAACTACTGCTCTTCCTTCTGTGTCAGGGCCGCAGTCACTTCCTCAGAGAAGCATTCCCAACTTTTCAACCAGATCCAGTCCCTGATTTTTTCAGGGGTTGTATCACCCGTGTGCTTCATCTCCGCATCACCCATGAGGGTATGTAGTCGTTCTATAGTTGCCTGTGGGATTCTTTCATTAAAGTCTACTTCCTCCACTTGACTATAACCCCATGAGGCAGGGACAGGGTTTCTTTTTGGCTTCCTATTGTATCCCCACCACTGAGCATAGTGCCCATAAAGATCTGTGGGACGCATGACTGAGGGACTGAAAGGATGAATAAGTGAGTCAGTGCAGAGGGCATGGGACTCTATGTCTGGGAAGTGTGAGTACTGCACGGCCAGAGGAAGTGTGTGGTGGGTAGGGGATGCTGGGAGAAAAGCCAGAGAATGTCTTGAGGGAACTTGGATCCACGTAGGATGTGGATTTGAATGTGACACTGAACGCTGTGGGGGTCCACTGAAAAGGAGGAGGGGAGTGGCTGCCTGAAAAACCTCACACCCAGAAGACTCGAAGTGTGCTTGAGCAACTGGGGCCTTAGAGCTAGTGAGGAGAGAGTCTGATCTCTAACTGACACACAGGGGAACCATTGTGGTTTGGTAATCCAATTGCATTTGCTTAACAGGCAGTAAATGCAATTTGCTGTGAACCATAATTATATATGAGTCTTATTTTTTACTCCAAAAATTTCCCCAGAAGAACCAATTATGCTCTGATTTTGAAAAACAAAACAGCATTTGAACTTGTACACTTTAAGGTTCTCTTATCTCCCTTTCTCACTTTATTTATCTTTTGTTCTATTTCCATTTGAATTAAATCCTCCATATTTGTACCAACTAAATGGATTGACTTCTGTTACACTGCTGGAAGCAGTTTTCATGTAGGTCTGTCTTGCTCTGCTTATGTCTCAACTGTACCATTTCTGGGTGTTGTAATCATCATTTGGCAAGGGATTTTCAGATGTAATTAAAAGCAGCTAATCGCATCAAAAATTTAAACGCAAAGTTTTACAAACCTGTAGCACATTACAAAAAAAATGTAAATAGTACCAATGTGAGAAGTGCGCTAGGTTTCACAAACGAGACTATGAACTGTATGAAAGGCCTCGAAATATAAACTGTTGAACAGAGGAGGCCCAAATCTGAAATCAGCCTTCTAAAGTCTTCTAAATATTTACACAGCAATAAAAGACAGAGGAGTTTCAGAGGAACTCAAAGGTAACCACAGTAGCAAGTGTAACTGTTGAAGTTTAATTTGCTGATAATGTAAGAAAGATTGTATTTATTTAAGGGAGATTCAGTTGAATACATGGTTTCACAGAAATGTAATTTTAACATTAAATAAGCATGTTACCACGATAGCTTGACCTGTGAGGTTTAAGTACCTTGTTTCTGAGAAAGTTTAATGACTATGCTTTAAAATATGTGAAAGGGAAAGAAGCAAAATAGTATCATTTGAGCTCCTACTGTGTGGCAAGCATCATAACAAAAGCTTTATATATTTTAGCTCAGCCTCATCTGCACAACTGGCTGAGGTGGGAGTTTGTTTTACTCTTTTTACATATGCTAAGAACCGAGATTCAGAATGAGTAGTACACTGCCTGAGGTCACACAGCAAGCAAGTGGCAGAGCCAGGAAAAACTAACAAAGCAAACAAAGATTAATTCCAGAATCATTTCCTAAATGAGAGCTTATATGTGAGTATTTCAGCAAAACCAACAAGGACCCATACCCAGGATTTAAGAGTAATTATGTAAATGACATTCTTTGGCTTTGGAAACTTAACTCTCTAATTCACACAAAAGGCACATTTTCCTTGTTCATACACGAACAGCCTTTGATGCACGAAGTCCTAGAGGCCAGTGGTTATTTTGCTCCTTGTGCACAGACTCTACTCAACAGGTTGCATGAACAAGTACTCAGTAAGGGCCTGGGTGAGAGCAATAACTCAGTTCAACCAGAGTTCACCCCCTCTCCTTCCTTGGACCCCAGCCCCACCTCCACCCCTGGGAGAGTTGAGAGCCCCTCTCCCGCAGGCTCATGGCGCTGTGGGCACACCACAACTAACACTTGTCACATCGCATTTTACTTCGTTATCCGTTTCCCTCCCGTTCTGAAGGCAGGGAAGAGTACTTTCTTTTAATTTCATTTTCCAATTGTTTGTCGCTAGCATCTAGAAATATTATTGATTCTTTATATTTATCTTGTATGCTGTAACTTTGCTAAATTCACTTATTCTGGCAGCTTTTTTCGAAGATTGTAATGTCTGTGAATGAAGACAGTTTTGTTTATTTCTTTCCAATTTCTGTGCCCACCCCCTGCTTTTTTTTGGCTAGCTGCATGGGATAGGACCTCCAGCATTATGCAAATAGAAATGGTGAGAGCAGACACATCCTCACCTGATTCGTGGTCTGAAGAGTTCAGTCTCACCATTAAGTATAACGTTAGCCGTAGGTTTTTCATAGGTGCCTTTTATCATGTTGAGAAAGTTCCTTTTTACTCCTAGTTTGCTGAGATTTTATTAAGCAATAATAGATACTGAATTTTATCAAATGCTACTGCTGCATCTATTGAGATAATCATACTGTTTTTCTCCTATATTCTGTTAATGTGGTGAATTACTTTGATTGATTATTAAACGTTAAACCAACTTTACATTTTGCATAACCCCACTTGCTTATGTGTATTCTCCTTTTTATACGTTGCCAGATTCTATTCGGTGATGTCTTGGACAAGATTTTGCATCTATGTTCGTGACGGATATTGGGCTGTAGTGGTTTTTTTTTTTTTTTTTTCTTTTTCTGTTCCTGTTTTTGTTTTTAAATAATGTTTTTGTCTAGGTTGGTATCAGGATAATGCTGGCTTCAAAAAAACAAGTTGGGAATGATTCCCTCCACCTCTGATTTTTTAAGGAGTTTGTGTAGGATTGATATTGTTTCTTCATTAAATGTTTGATAGAATTCACCAGTGAATTCACCACCTGAGGTTTTTAATTATGAATTCAATTTTTTTTAAAGATACTGGGCTACTCAGATTTTTCATTTTTCTTGTGTCAGTTTTTGTAATTTTCACAGAATTTATCCATTCATTTATGTTGTACATTTATTGGCGTATGTTGTACATTATATTCCCGTATTATCCTTTTAGTGTCTATAGGGTCTGTAGGCATGTTCTCTCTTTCATTCCTGACATTGACAATTTGTTTCTTCTCTCTTTTTTCTTGGTTATTCATTTATTCATTTTATTGATCTTTTCAAAAAGAACAGCTTTGGTTTCATTTGTTTATCGTTTTCTGTTATTATACGTCATTGATTTCTACTCTTATTATTTTCTTCTTTTGGTTTAATTCACTCTCCTTTTCTAGTTACTTAAAGTAGAAGCTTAGATCATTGATTTCAGCCATTTAAACATTTAAAGCTATAATTTTCTCTCTACGCACTGCACTAGATTCATAACACAAATTTTGATATGTCTCTTCTTATCATTTAAATCAAAATATATTCTAAGTTTTCTTGTGATTTCTTCTTTGACCTATGGGTTATTTAGAAGTATGTTATTTAATATCTAAATATACAGGATCTTCCAATTATATTTTTGATATTGATTTCTAATTTAATTCTCTGGTCATCAGAGAACACATTCTGAATGAGTTCAATACTTTTAAATTTAAATATTTTTAAATTTTATGGCCAAGCATATGTTCTACCTGGGTGAATAGTCTATGGGCACTCAAAAATAATGTGCATTCTGCCATTATTATATGTGGTGTTCTATAGATGTTAATCAGGTTGACGAGGTTATTCATGTCTTCTATATCCTTATTAATTTTCTGTCTGTTCTCTTAGTCAATTATTGAGAGAGAATTGTTGAAATCTATAAATTATAATTGTAGATTTGTCTATTTTTCTTTTAGTTTGGCCAGTTTTTACTTCATGTAAAACTTCATGTGTTTTGAAGTTCTGCTATTAAATGCATACACATTTAAGATTATGTCTTCTTAATAACATTGTCCTTTTATTATTATTAAATGTCCCTCTTTATCTTGGATAATATTCTTTATTTTGAAGTCTACTTTGTCTGATATTAATATAGCCATACTAGCTTATATATGACTAATGTTTGTATGGTATATCTTTCTCCTCCTTTTAACTTAACTGTGTCTTCATAGTAAAATTTTGTATCTTGTAGACAGTATTTAATTAGATCTTGCTTTTTTATCCAGTCTGAAGAAAATCACACTGAATATAACTATCAATATGGTCAGGTGTAAGTATACCATCTTGCTATTTGTTTTCTATTTTTTGTATATTTTTTGGATTCTTTAATTTTTCTTTTCCTGCCTTTTGACTAGTTGAGTATTTCTTAGTATTCTATTTCATGTCCTATGTTGCTTTCTATACCTATTTGCTTTTTTTTTAGTGCTTGCTTGGGGTTTACTATGTATATCAGGTTTACTATACATATCACAGCCTACCTTCAAATATTATTATATCCTTTCACGTATAATGTAAGAAGCTTACAACAGTATGCTTTCAATTCTCCCTCTATCTTTGTTACTATTGTACACTTTATTTCTACCTACAAAATAAATACCAAAATGTTGTTATTTTTCTACAAACATCCAATTTTCTTTTAAATGAGAAAAAAAGTTTTGTATATTTACCTGCATGTTTACTATCTCTGGCACTCTTCATTTCTTTGTGTAGATCTGAGTTTCCATCTGGAACCATTTTCCTTCAGCCTGAAGAACTTTTTAAATATTTATTGTAATGCAGATCTGCTGACAATGAACTATGAATTCTGTAGGTTTGTTGGTCTGAAAATGTTTTTATCTTAACTTTGTTTTTGAAGGATATTTTCACTCAGTTGACAGTTTTATTCTTTTAGCACATTAAAGATGATGTTCCATTGTCTTCTGGCTTGCATTGTTTCTAGAGAGAGGTCATCAATTCCCTTATCTTTGTTTCCCTGTATGAAATGTATCTTTTTCACTGGCTGCTTTTAAGATTTCCTTTTTATCACTGGTTTTCAGCAAATTGATTATGACATGCCTTGGTATAATCTTCTTTATATTTGCTTGGCATTCATTGAGCTTCTTGGATTTGTAGGCTTACAGCTTTTATCAAATTTAGAAAATATCCAAATATCTTATTATTTCTGCAAATATTTTTTTCTCCCTCCCCACCCTCCAATCACCAACTTCCTTTGGGGATTCAAGTTATATGTATTCTTAGAAGTCCCTGATATTTTCACACAGGTCATGGAGACTCTGTTTATTTTATTTTCAGACTCCTTTCTCTCTGAGCTTTAATTTGGATAGGATCTATTCTATGTCTTCAAGCTTGTTAATCTCTTCTTTTGTAGTGTTAGTGTCTAATTTGCTGTTAAGCCTACCTAGTGTATTTTCTATCTCATATATTGTATTTTTCTTTAGAAGTTCCACTTATTTTTTTTTTAATATCTTCCCTTTCTCTCCTTATTTGATTTGTTAGGCTCCACTGATGACAGATATAAAAAGGATCCCAAATCATGGGAAGATGCTTCCTAGAATCCCACAGTAGCTGTATAGTGGAAATTGAAGAGCCATCTCATGAATGTCCAAAGGGAGCCTGACCTCTGCATCAGTAGTGATACAGTTGGACAATATAAATAATAAGAGAAAAAAAACCCACAGAGTCAGTAGGTATAATAGATAGAAGACAGGCTTTTTGAGTCAGATAGACCTGAATTTATACCCTTAATTCTGCCACTTATGTTAACTGTGGGTAAATCTCTTAAAAGTTTCCTCATTTGGACAGTAGAAATAATAACTTCTCATTATGGCTGTTAAGAAGATTAAGAATAGAGTTCAGTGCCTGGCACATAGTAGGAACTCAATAAATGCTCATTCTTTTTTTTTTTTTTTTGGTGAAGAAGATTAGCCCCGAGCTAAAATCCATTGCCAATCCTCCTCTTTTTGGCTGTGGAAGATTGGCCCTAGGTTAACATCCATGCCCATCTTCCTCTACTTTATATGGGATGCTGCCACAGCATGGCTTGACAAGTGGTGCGTCAGTCCATGCCTGGGATCCGAACCTGCAAACCCCAGACTGCCAGAATCAGAGCACACGAACTTAACCACTATGCCACCGGGCTGGCCCCTCATTCTCATTATTTTATTATTATTTATAAACCTGTACAAATAATTTCCATCTCATGTCCAGAAAGAATTTTTATTTTTCTTGTCTTATATCTAAACTATCTGTCTAGATTTTCAGTCCATATAGAATAGGACCCAAGTTACTATATTTTGTGCTTATAATCAAAATTTTAAAATGACAAAAAATACAAAATCATCTTTCCCTCATAGAATAGTTGGGTACTTGTTACTTTGCATGGATTACTGAGAAAAACCCCCCTCAATAAACAGGCACCCCATTTGTTGGTGTCAATGAAGCCTAGAAAATGTATTTGCCAAGAGTGCTGGTTAAGGACTACAGTTAGGGCTGTGCACATTTCTTAAAACAGGATAGTTTCTGTTTGTGTTTTACTTGTTGAAATGGGACCTGTGCTACCCTAGATGTGTCTTCAGCTGGGTACTCATTGAGCTATATTCCTCTATATTCAGGATGACCATACCTCCCAGTTTACCTAGAACTATTCCAGTTTATGCCTGTTGTCCCAGAATAATTATTAATAGTGCCCCCTTTCACTCATATAAGTGTTGGATAATCAATTACATGGTCACTCTATCTATACCTATCCTTTACTAACTATATTCTGCAACTCATTTGGTAAATGTCATAAGTATTACTGTGCTGTTGTTACTCTTAAAGCTGATCAAGGGTTAAGACCTATGTTAACATCTGGAATGTGAGAAACACCATCTGGTGAAGCAAATTACTTTTATGCCAAGTTCATTGTGAATTTAGAGAAAATACATTGCAAGTTAATTAGAAAATGAAAGAGGAGAAATAGATCTCAACAGTACTGCCAAAGAGAATGTTTATAGGATGAGATACAGATAGAATTGCTAGATCAGAAAATTACTATTTGCAAAACTATCTGCCCACTGGCAATCCTTGGCTTCTAATGTGGCTGCTGTATGGTAATTCTCAAGGGTTGAGGGTGGAGGTGGGTGAGTGGTAGTTGGTGGGTGGAGAAGAAATCAAAATCTAAACAGAAAAAGATAGGTTTATATAATTTAAAAAGGCATATTCAATATGGTATTATATATAATTTTATATTTTAAGAACAAAAATATCCATTGTTTTCTTTAAAAACCAAGGAAAGTAAAGTTTAACCAAAACCTCTATACTAAGATTTGCAAATTGGGGCACATCTCTCAAGAGCTGAAATTTATCAGAATCTTGAGGGAGATGAGAGACATGAGGTTTTTTGTTTTCAAAATTTTTTATGGTGAAATAAGTTATACAACCAAAAGAGTACATAAAATCATAAATATGGGTTTTTTAAACAATAAAATGAATAAAAGATTTGCCCATTAACCAGCTCAAGAAATAAAACAGGTCTTCTGATGCCCCTCCCCAGTGGTACTTTCTCCCTCCTCCACCTCCAAAAGGTGACCTCAATTCTAAAGCTTTATTAATCTCTGCCTTACTGTTTGTTACCTATGTATATATCCCAAGAAAATATGTTATGTGTTGCCTGATTTTGAACTTTTTATAAACAGATTCATAATGTATGCAGTCTATGATTTGCTTCTGTTGCTCAAAAAAATTTCTCTCTATCTATACATATATGTTTTTGAGATTCATCTATGTTAATCCTGGTAGCTTTAATTAACTTTTATTGCTGATTAGTAATTCATCATAAGAATATATTAAAATTGGTCAACTCTACTCTTGGGCAATATTTGGATTGTTCATTGGGAGGTTTTTTACTTATGAATAATGCTTCTGTGAGCATTCTTATTTCTCTTGGCCATGAGTGCAAGAGTCTCTCTTGGGTACCCACCTAGGAATGTAATTTCTGGTTACAGGTTATGTGCATGTACAACTTGGCTAAAAAATGCCAAACTCTTGGCTAAAATCACTGAGCCAACTGATACTTCTACCTCGACCAGATGCAGGTGTTTGCTGTTCCGTATCTTTTCCAATAATTATTTGAAGACCTTTTCATTTTTTCCTTTCTGGTAGAGGCAAAAATCATATTGTGGTTTTAATTTGCATTTTCTTGATTACTAAAGAGATTATGCTTTTAAAATTTCATTTTTAGCATATTAATCTTTTACCTTCTGTGAGATGTCCATTCACGTTTTTGCTTGTATTTCTATTAAGATGTCTCTTCTTTATCGACTTGCAGGAGGGTCCTTATATATTCTGGATTCTAATCCCTCATTAGTTATATGCATTGGAAATACTTTCTCCCACTTTGTGAGATGATTTTCACTTTCTTTATGGCATCTTTCAATGACATAAACTCTTAATTTTAAAGCCATCCAATTTAACAATAGTTTCCTTTATGACCATGATTTTTTACATTAAGAGATCCCTTACTACGCTGGAGTCACAAAGACATTCTCCTAAACGTTTTCCTAACATATTTACAGTTTTTCTTTTCACATTTAAATATTTAATCCAACTGAAATTGATTTTTCTGTATGTTGAACTGTGAGGAACAGTTCAGTAATTTCTTTTTTTCCCAATATGGCTATACAATTGCTTCAACAGCATTTACTGAAAAGTCCATTCCTTACCCACTGTTATGCAATATTATCTCTGTCATATTGGGACATTTCTGTTTCTGGGCACAGAATGTACTGTTGTTACACTGGCCTATAGTATATCCCTTTATTAATTCCTTTACAATTAGACGACATTTGGTGGAGCAAGTTCTTCAGTAGTGACTGTTTAGGGGTCTTTACTCTTCCATGTAAATTTTAGAAGCAAATTGTCAAGGTCCAAAAGCCCTGCTGGGACTTTTTTTATTGGAATAGCATTAAAATCTATAAATCTTTATTATTTTGAATTTTCTTATTCAAAAACGTGTTCTCTTTTGCCACTAATTTAAGTTTTATGAATTTCTACATTAAAAGGTTACATATCTTTTGTGAGATTTTTCCCTAGGTACTTTATATTTTTATTGCTATTTTAAGTGCTATCTTTATTGTTAAAATTTCATTTTCTAACTTCCAGTTGCTATAGGAGAGACATAAAATTCACTTTTGCATATTGATTTGGTGCCAAACTTGCTAATTCTTAATAATTAAAATAGCTTACTTGTAATTTATCTGTAATTTGGATGGGGGGTTTTCTATATAAATAATCATAATGTCTGCAAATAATGACAATTTTTTACCTTCCTTTCCAATCCACATACCTTTTATATTTTTTATTTTCTACTGCTGACTGGTACCTCCTGTAAGAAACTGAATAGGAGTGGTTTCTCTTGAGAGTAATGTCAGACTAGGCGGTCTCCCCACAGAGAAACAACATTTTAACAACTACTCATGAATGAAAAAAGCTGTGAGAGAACTCCAGAGTACAATTAAGAAGCTGCCGCAACCCAGTTGAGCACAACTGAGGACGGCTGCAGAAAAATTTGTAGGAAGCCTTTTACCTGCATCACTCCATCCCCAGAGCAGCACAGCTTGGTACCAAGAGGGATCCCATGGACCACAACTTCCTCTCATGGGAGACAAGGAGAGGGGGACCCCAGCAGCCCTTGTCACTGCCACAGACACCCACAGCCTTTGCCACCCAGGATCCCCGCAGTCTTTTCACGACTTGATAGCTCATTTCTTTTTAGCACTGAATACTGTTCCATTGTCTAGATGTACCACAGTATATTTATCCATTAACCTACTGAAGGTCATCTTGGTTCCTTCCATGTTTTGGCAATTATGAATAAAGCTGCTATAAACACTCATGTGGGTTTTTGTGTTTTCAACTCATTTGAGTAAATACCAAGGAGCAAGATAGCTGAATTGTATGGTAACAGTATGTTTAGCTTTGTAAGAAGTTTCTTCCAAATTGTCTTTCAAAGTGGCTGTACCATTCTGCATTCCCAATAGCAACCAATGATTGTTCCTGTTGCTTCACACACCAGCATTTGGTGTTGTCAGCATTGTGGATTTCGGCCATTCTAAGAGGAGTGTCATGGTATCTCATTGTTGTTTTAATTTGCAACTCACTAATGACATGTTCTTGAGCATATTTTCATATTCTTATTTGCTATTTATGGATCTTCTTCAGCCAAGAGTCTGTTCAGGTCTCTTGCCCAGTTTTTAAATCAAGTTTTCTTTTCATATTGTTGAATTTTAAGAATTCTTTCTATATTTTGGATAACACTTCTTTCTCTGTGAAGACAAGTCTGTGGTCTGTCTTCTCATTCTCTTGACAGTGTCTTTCACAGAGACGAAGTTTTTTAATTGAATACAGTCCAGCTTATCAATTATTTCTCTCATGGATCGTATCTTTGGTTTTGTATCTAAAAAGCCATCACCATAACCAAGGCCACCTAGATTTTTCTCCTATGATACCTTCTAGGAGTTTTATAAGTTTAGTGTTTTACATTTAGATCTATGAACCATTTTGAGTTAATATTTGTGAAGTGTAAGGTCTGTGTCTAGATTCATTTTTTCACATGTCTATGTCCAGTGGATCTAGCACCACAGACCGCACAACCAAGGATAAAGGAGAGATGACATGAGCCAACGCCACTGTAGGAAAGAATTATATACATGCAAATGGTGGGAGGGACTCAAATGAAGAACAAAGGCAACCAGGCATCAGAGGAAGTGATCATTGGAGGCCAGCCTGGGGAAAACTACATCACCGTTACTGGGTTGGAATGGGAGGACTAGATCCAGACGGCATTGGTTTTAGAAGTAGAGAATGTGAAGTATATATGTGTATGTGTGTATCTGTTCTATGATTTGTTATTGACACTTTGGGAGAAGTTGAAAATAAACCCCAACTCTTGTCCTCTATCCATCCCATGTGTGATTAAAGTCTGGGGAACGTTTAATGTTTTCTTTCAGAATTACTTGTTAATTGCTTTTTTTTTCTTTTTTGTGAGCTGCTGAGTGTAAAAGATGAGGATTACACACCATCCTTTTCCTCAAGGAAAGAGTAACTACTTAATTTTGTCACAAAAGGCTTGGTAAAATAAAAGCTTCGGTTTCCTTATTTACGACTAGAGACCTAAAGAGATTTCCTAATTTTTGTCCTCAAAGAAATAAGACAACAGTTCATCTAAAAGTAGGAAGATAACATTAAAGGATTCAATGAATACTACAGACTTAAAATTTACCAAATAGCAAGTGACTGGAGTCTGGGCTTAATTAGTACTCTGTTCTAAGTGAGAGGATAAAGTCTCTAGAATTTTTGCTTACATAAAAGGATTTGGTTCTAATTGTTCCCCATATTCAAATGATCTTAACATTCTTACAGGATGCCTGGCACATAGAAATGAGAGTTTACAAGTGACATCGTGAGCTTCTCTAAAACTGGTACCAGATGGAACAAATATTGATTACTACGGCCAGTGAAACAGAATTTAGTTAAATGAATAGCACTTTAAACCTCTTCACTGTCACCAATCTGATGACCCTGGAGCCAATGAAGGGGCTGTGACCTTCTTAAATTTGATAGCCTGCTTTGTGCTTTTTTTAAAAATCTAAAATAGATCCTTCAGCCAGCTAGGATGGAGGACAGACTCAATCCTCTTGGGGACTACTCTTGGACTGGTTGCTAAGGGATAAGGTCAGTAGAACTGCTCCTGAATGTATAAGGTGAAACATCTCTCCACAGAATCAAGGACATTCACTAGGGAATTGCTGCTCTGCTAGTCCATAAAGGCTTCCTGATATCTCTAAGGGAAAAATTAACTATCCAAAATGAAAAGTGAAAGTGTCCTTACAGTTGAGCCCACAGCTGGCCCAAGGCTCACACTGGCATACTTGAACCAACCTAGAATGTACTTACAGGAATTTTTAATACTTCCTTACAAAATCTCCCTCCCCTCGCCCCGCACACATACTCTTATCTCATATATATTTTGGAGTTAATTTCTATGGAAAAAAATTAAAAACAAACTCTTTAAAGCACAGTTTCTATTCTAACTCTTTCTCATGCTGTAATGGAGGTAGATTTACTGTGACATTAATGAGGTTTAAACTTCAGGGCACCTTCCCTGCCCAGATGCATGGTCATGTTTTTGTAAAATTTGAAGAAGACATTTTAATCATGATTGGTAAAGACTGCTGTCTCTTCCACTCATCTTCCCCCTGTATTGGGCATTAGAGCACCTGTGGACTTGGCGATCTGGCCAAGGTGAAGTTGAGCTGGGGAGACATTTAATTTGGGTCCAGGGGATATATTTATGTGGCTTGTAGTCAACTCTGAATATAGTTAAATTATCACTAGCTGTTCTGCAGGAGGAATAGATTCCAGGAATTCCACTACCGCCCATTGCTTCTCCCCACCCAGTGTCACGAGAGGAAGGTGCAGAGCAAAAGGCTGCAGCACCAGATGAGCATGTTCTGTGGCGCCTGGCGCCAGATGTGCACGTGTGGTGGAAATAAAGCACAGTTTGAAACAAACAAAACCTGACGTTCTGAATATCAGACATCTAAAAGTGTAAGTAGAAGATTCCAGTTTCATAGACACCAAGTCAAAGCAGAAGTTCTTGCCTGTCAGGGAGTATACAATTACAAACTCATCATACAATAACATTCACTGTCATATAACTCCTGTATAAAATCAAGAAACATTATTCTATCAGCAAGAAAATTCTAACAAAAACATTTTCGAATCATACCCAAGATTAATTTATTAAGATATGATAAATTTCAAATAAAATTAATAAACAGGCTCTTGAATTGCTCAATAATCTAGCTAATGAAGAAGAGTGAATCATATGAAGATATTAGAAAAATATTTAAACATCTTGCTGCTTTGACATAAAATACTGGTTGTGATGAAGACAACTTCAATGAGCACATCGATGACAAACTGGCTGATAAGAGTTGTCAATTCAGTGGCTATTTAAAATTTATCACTGAACAACAAAACTTGAAATGCCCTGAAATCTTCCACAGAAGTATAAAAAAAGCTTTATAAAGGTTTTCCTGAATATGGTAACAATCCTAAAAACTTACACATTACTAATAATAAGTTGTAAAGCAGAAAGAAACTTTTGTAAACTATCAATAATTTTTTTAAACGTTTGATCAACAATGCCAAAGGAAAATTAAATTATCTTTCAATTCACTCTATAGAAAATGAAATTATAAAATTGTTGATAATTGAAGAGACGAATAAATAATGTGCAGCCAAAAACATGTAGAAGTATTAAAAAGCTATTAGGATTGTCAAGCAGTTAATACAAATATGTTATTTTTATGAATTTTGTGATATTTGTGGCAACTGTCAACTTTTTTACAAATGTGTAACTTGTTATTCTTTTCTGACTCTAAATAAATATACATTTTGTACTTAATGTTGTATTAGAATTTTTTTTCTTTTTTGTTAAATGTGCTCCAAAATTGTATAAGCTTCAGATCCTCACAAAACCTGAATCCTGTGTTCAAATCAGCGTCACCTAAACAATCATTGAAAAAAAATGTCATGAAGCCGATTTTAAATAAATATAGTAGGAGAGTCATATCAGCCTCTTCTCAGCACAATCTGAAAAAATAAATTAGGAAGGTAAGATCACAGCCAATATTCTAAATCATTGACTTCTCCATTTTTCTGTGACTTGCTGACTTCTTTTAGGAGGTTAGTTGATCTATTGATACAATGAATATTTACTAAACAGTAGAAAGAATCCAAGAACAGTTGTGTCCAAGGCGTTTGCAAATCTATCCCAGTAGGAAAGGAAAATCCTAATTCTGAAATAAATGAGTGAGAGATAGGTGTGTTGAGAGAGAGGCATAGAGTTCAAGACCTCTAAAGAGGGAAACACGACTGCCAGCAACAGTGATTCAGAAAACCTGGAGAGGTGACAATATTGATTTATTCATCCCCCACCTGTTACAGAATTGATTGAAGGGGCTTACAAGGACTTGTCAATACAGGTCCTGTATACCTGTATACAGAGAGAATACATTAAGCTGGAGCAAAATAAAAAGACAAAAAAAAAAAAAGAAAAAGGAGACTATAATAAGGAGCCACAATATGGGCTAAAAGGAGCGATCCACAAGGCCTTCTCCACTTGTTCCAAGAGTGTCTGGATGAGAAGATAATTTATTCACAACAAATCCTGAAGGAAGGATTGGGGTCTTGGTTGAATATGAGTAAAATTAAATGATGGCAAACCTGAGAATTAGGGGTTTTGCAATGTTTTTCCCACATCACCAGAATAGAGACCCTCTCTCGGCCCAGAGATTAAGCCCCGGGGGTCATGATCACCTAACAGCATCTTATTCTGATTAGGCCTTGGCAGTTGTGCTGTATACTAAGTTATACCTTTTAAATCCAAAATTAACGAAACCCATAACACATGAGATGTCCACGTAGCTTCCATAGTTGAGCTGCAAAAACAGAAAAATAACACCAGCCAATTCAACGCTGCATACACAGAAAGGCTATAAAAAGGGCAGCATCTGCTATAATCTAAATAGCCTTGTATTGTTCTTTCAGAACCTCTCTAATATTGTCTTCGTATTTGACATATTTGCTCTTTGCATCAGAAGATGTTAAGAATATAAAGAGAAAACTATAATTTTCAATACAATGTTATGCTCGTATTACTGCTATAAATTGTTATTTTGATGATAATATATTATACTCTGGACCTTTCAGAATTACTAGAGCACAGTGTCCAAATAGATCATTCTCTAAAATTCATGCTGTTAGTATACCAAATGCTAAGCAACAAGAGTACATTAATAATTATTATTTATATCACTGACACTGATATTCTGACTGATACATACAAAGATGAGATCTGTTCTCTTATTACAAGAGCAATACCTATTCATTAACCAATACTGTGAAAATACAGATCAGCAAAAGGAAGAAAAGAAAAGATCCTAATGTGCACCCAAGGCTGAAAACCACCAGTTTGGATCTGTCTCCCATCAGCCCGCCCCTTACCAGATCCTTGACTATTGTGGGCACACCCTTAACCTCTGAACAGGAGGCCATGGATGACATCTGTCAGCACTCAAAAAGGACATTGGTGCTATGGCAGATGGCCACTTACAATCTTGTATTTTTATAATGCTTTTTAAGGGGTTTAAACACTCCTTACATATATTTTATTTTGATTCTTTCACTCATCTTTACCTACATTTTTATGTGATAGGGATCATGTACATTGTGACAGACTATCAACTAGCCAGAGGCAGATGTTTTTTAAAAACACAAAGGGCTCTTGACTTAGCCACTTTTAAGCCATAGAATATTTTTTTTTAATGAATAAAATTATAGCAAAGCCATTCATAACACAATCTGATGTTCCTCAACTGGAGGGAACCTCTATGGCTCCAGGTGTACTTGACCTGTCAAAATATCAAGCCAGTCCCTTGAGAGGATGGAGAACCAAAAAAGGCTTAAAGAACTGAGGAACTGGGGTACAGACTCCATCACTGACTCACCTCTCTTGCCTCTGTACATATAGATTGAAGTGGGCACAGTGCACCCAACCTGAGCCCAATCTATGTTCACATGGGATGGGGACACGTCTGGCCATGTCTAGAGAGCTGGCGTGGGAGTGAGAAGGCTATTTACAAGAGTGCTAAGGAACCTTCTGGGAAAGCCAATCATTCTAAAGGAAGGCCCACAGGGAAGGCCCAAGCATCAGAGGGGAGCAGGACTTTGAAAGCTATGGAGTGTCTACCACTTGGGTCATTCTCCCAGGGTGAAGGAGCTGCGTAAAACCTAGGAGGCACTTCATGCAAAACTCTGTGAGACATGAGAGCAGAAGACAGCACAGCTCTGTGGCTTATATAACCTGGTGCCCCACTGTGGAGGATAGATTGAAGCTTGCCATAGCACAGAACACAACAGCCTGAGCACGACCTCTGCCTGGCACAGAGAAGAAGCAGGAGAGGGCATTAGACCACCAAGGCTGAACACCAAAGGCAGAAACCACAAAGAAAGGTGCTAAAAGATTTGGATACTTAAAATACAGAAACTTCTATTAAAAAAAAAACAGAAAACAAAATAAAAAGACAAGTGAAAAATCAAGAAAAATGTGTATATGATATATGATCAATGAAAGATTAATATCACTTTTACATTAAAGACTATTTTAAATCAACAAGGAGATAGTTATCACCACCATCAACCCCTCCAAAAAACAAAAGGAGAACATGAACAGGTAATTCACCAAAGGAGAAATACAAATGGCAAATAAGTATATTTCTTAAATATGCAACCACACTAGAAATCAAAGAAATGTAGCCATCTTGGACTAAAAGCCTTCAGTGTTAAAATACATTTTATTGTAGTCTTACCAATAATCTGTACATGTGGATGTGTATTTGGGCTTTTGGAATCAGCCTGGATTAAAATCCCAGTTCTGCTACATGCTAACTGCAGAATACTGGATAAATTATTTAGCTTCTATAAACCTCACTACCCTCATTTGTAAAATAGAGATAACAATAGTACCTACATCACAGTACTGTCATGAGGAGTGAATGAAATCGTACATACAAAGTGCTGAAAACTGTGCTTAGCACACAGTAAGAATTTAATAAATATTTGTTATTTTATTAGTACCTATGCCAATATATTGAGTAATAACGAGACCATCTGGCTAATCAGAAACCTGGATCATCTTCTTCCAGCTTTGTGAGTTACTCCAAGATTACATATACACATACACACAGACACACACACGTTCACAAAAGAAATAATGAACAATTGTTATTAAAGACTGAAATACTAGTGCCAGAATAATGAGAACAGTTAACAATTATTTGAGTCTTCATTTTTTTTTTTTTTGCAAGGAAGATCAGCCCTGAGCTAACATCCACTGCCGATCCTCCTCTTTTTGCTAAGGAAGACTGGCCCTGGGCTAACATCCATGCCCATCTTCCCCTACTTTATATGGGACACCACCACAGCACGGCTGACAAGCAGTGCGTCGGCAGGTGCCCGGGATCCGAACCCATGAACTCCGGGCTGCCAAGTGCGAACTTAACCGCTGTGCCACCGGGCGGCCCCCTGAGTCTTCATTTTTAAAAAGCTACTCCAAAGCATAACATAATTTTTGGCTCCATTATTTTTCTGTTAGTAGAAACACTCTATGTATATTTTTAAATTATGAGGCCAAAATCAGGAGTAAAAGACAACTTAAATTCAGGAAATCCTATATCAAAAGGTACTTTTAAGCTATGAATCAAATTATTTTATCATTTTTAGAACTTATATTTTAAATTTGATAATGTTGAAAAGGTTAATTAGTAACTTTTTTCCTTTTGGCAGCTAGTAAAATGTGAAAGGTAATAAATTAGATACATTTTAAAAATATTTATGTGTATGATATATGTATGTAGAGTTCTGTATTAAAGTGATTCAAATGAAAAATAAGATTATTTGGTCAAGTAATTGTGCTTAAGATAAGTAATAGGCTTAAGATACTGATAATGATGACCAGGAAAACATTTTACATATATATTTCTCAACATAAAATCTCAGTATAACATGTAATTGTAGCAACAAAAGTCACCTTAAACTCCCAAACCAGAGATAGGAAGCCTTTTGAATTTTGTTGGTAGTCATTCTCTCACAGAAGAGAGCAATCACGGATGACATAAATAAAAGGAAAACATGGATGATATAAATAAAATAAATGGAGGAGGGATTTGAAAGAGATAGAAACCATTGTACTTGTGCACATTTAAAGTAAACTTTACAAATCAAAGAATATGCTTCAGTTTTATATCATGGAAAATAAAGGAAAAGAATCAAAAGGAGAAGGGAAAGAATGGAGGGAATAGGTGAAGGGAGAGAAAGATTGAGCAAGGTAGATGAACAAAGAAACATAAGACAGAGAAAGAAACTGAGTCAAAGAAAGACATACAAATAGGACATGACAAAAAAAGGCTGAAAAAGAAAGGAGAAGAGAGACAAGCACTCAGACACATGCACAGTACAAAAAACATTCATGGAAACAAAATATCCCCCCGCAAAAAAAGACATAACACAGAAATACACTTTTAAGAAGTAATACACCTCTCTTGTAACCTTTCTTGAATGAACCTGTTAAAGATGATCAGAAGTGCTGTGTTTTTGCAGCTATAGGCATACACAGAGCCATGACATCTTTTACTGGTCCCCACAGGCTGGGTGAAATTAACGTAATGGTTGAGTCAGGGCCAAAGGCTGGAAGTTGTCCACATCCCATTCAACAATTAAAAACATTACTTCTTCTGCTGCATCACCTAAAAAGGATGCTAGAAATAGTAAATAATGCAGTTTTTTGACACTTCACATATAGAAAAACCATGAACCCATTTTCTGATTTGTACTGACTGAGGGCCATTCCAAAACTGGCACAGATATAGTTTTGTTTAAATAAACCAGCCTTTGCAACTGTAATTTTAACTTGAAACTGGCAAAACCTTTTTCATTTTTTGCATATAAAAACCTTAAATTTTAATTGTAATAAAGTGTGAATCCTTTCATAACCTGGATTTTTAAAAGGTGTCACCCACCGGGTTAATTAAAAAAGGACATTAATGTACTAGCTTCCTTGAAAATATTTTACATTTTCATATAATACTAGAAAACTTACCTTCTTCCACTTTTAGCCTAATAGAGTAAATTATATGAAATTTCTGTAGTTTCTTTTACTTATAAAACAATCACATTTGAGTCTTACCGTGGAGTAGCAAAGTTTTCATTTCCTTTCAATTTCCTTCCTTTGAAGAAATAATGTAGACAAATCACATATATAACCCTCTGATTATAAATCAAATCCAAGATATTGTTTGACAATGAGATGCTTTATTAAACTTGATACATTTACTATTTAAGAATTCTGTGGAAAAAATGGGGTATCAAATTACTTTGGATCTGGGTCTCTGCAATATAAAGTCTGTCACAAAATGATGTCATCTCACTGTATCCCATGGCTGCAAGCATGCAGATGACCAAAAAGCAGCAACATCCTTTCCCAGTAAGACAAGTTTCAACTGACTTGCCCATGGTATTACAAGTCCTCCTAGTAAAACAAGTCCCCACCCCCATCTCTACATAGTATCACCTCCAGGCAGGTGAGCTGGATGAAGCACCTGGGCCAGCGCTACATCTGTGCTTGGCATGAGGTCCACACAGGATCAGCCTTGGGAAGCCATCTTCCCCGCACCCAGACAACTCTACTTGAACTATTCCGAGACTCCTTGGAGGGGTGAAACTTCTGCAAAAAAGAATGCAAGTGAGAGAGAGAGAAATGTTGAAAGGAATACACAAATGATCATATTCAGCTGCACCAACGCCAAGGGGAAGGATGAAGAAGTTGAAAAACAAGCAGCTTTGCAAAATGCTCTCTGTATGACAAATCATACAGAGTATTGCTGTTCCTGACATATCATTTGTGAAGGCCATCCATTCTCTTACCAGGCATGGGTGTCTCCACAATGAGGTGCTTGTGGTTGGTAAACAGTTCCGTGGAGTCTTGTTCTACTGATCTTTCCTCTAGGTCTGATTCTGGGATCGTAGTACAGCCACCTAGATGGAAAATACAAGCAATATTTTAAGCAAAGTGTAGGAAAATCTGCTTTTCCACACAACCACTACAGCTTAAGAACATACCAGTCATAAAGATAATAAATGATGTAACAACAATCTTCAGGAGTGAACCAAAAAGAATAACCTTAAATGTCTCTCTTTGGTAAAATTACTGGGAATGAGTTATTGTCCCCAAAGACATATTATACTGATGGTCACTTAGCAACAGTAGCAATCGTGTTGTCTTTAAGTTGATCCTTTTGAAAGTCTGAAAGGACAAAACCTATAGCATGTGTGATATCCATACTATAATGGCGCCTCAGCAGGAATTCCCTTTAATACCAGAGCATCAGAAACTATAAAAGAAACAAAGCACATCGACCACGAGGGAAAGAAACTTTCCTTGAGCAAAAGAAGAAGGCTGCTGGTGTTCTCAGACGGTGACTGTGGTGGGATGTCTCTGGAATTTGATTCTATCCTTGAATCCCAACACCTCACAGCACAGACACAAACACTTCATAATTCAGCTGGAAAGCCATGAACTGCATTGTGGAAGCTTCCAATACAAGTCAATTCCAAGATGACTTGAGGATGCGCTGGTGCCATGATGCTTTTGAAAACTGGGTGCAACTTATTTGATTTTATCCACTAACATCTTGTATGGAAAACTCAAAATCATGTGAGAATTTCCTGACTACATCTGCAACTTGATTTGACTAATTTGCCATCATTCCCTGGGAATGTACTAACATGCTGTATACTGTATATATTTTTTTCCAAAGCTATTCTTGTTAATGAAGTGTGATTTTTATTTCCTTTTCTGAAGCTTCTCACACACTGAGTCCAAAGCCTCCATAATCAAGTTCAGCTTTATGGGTGAGGGGGCTTATGAAGAGAGAGAGGGTATCAGCAGCACTGATTCATAAACCACATCATTCAAACGAGAGGGAAGAGGGAAGATTCCAGGTCTGAAGGAAAATACACCTTACCATTCGTCCCTCTGCATCAACTCTGAAAAAGAAATCAATGCCGAGGGAAACTTGAGAGAAAAGCATTTCCACACTCATAAAATAAGAATTAGAGGTAGCCTCAGAGGTTCTCCAAACAGGAAATGTTAGAATTATCCATCAGTGCAATGGAACTCACCTAGCTACATCTGAAAATGGCGAGGGCCCCATCCAGAAGGAGAACCAGGCTTATTTTTAATCTCTTTCCAAATCCTATAGATTATGGTAACAGTAATTATCATCATTAAGTACTTTCTAAGTGTGAGAAACTCTGCCCATTTAGTTCCTACAAACCACACCATGAAATAGATATTATTCTCGTTTTACAGATGAGAAAATTGAGGTCTCCCAGATTCGGTAACTTGCCAAGGTCACATAGAACTCACACCCAAGCCTGACAACTCCTAAAGCCCTGTTATCCAACACCTTACTCTATGGGTCCCAGTTGCAGCATTAGTCAAAGAGATACTGTGGCTGCAGGTCTCGGATGTCAGCAGGTTTTAGCTCCCCTGGTGATCCACTGAGTGTGGCTGCCAGGGAGCACTGCTTAGAGTATTGTGAGGCCAGGGGCAGGCTCCGAGGTGCTTTGGAGAATCCCAAGAAACAGCACCCTTCTTCTCCTGGATCCTCATCCAGTTGAGAAAAAAGGAATAGGGTATGTAGGGGTGAGGGAGACATAACTCTGTAAGGCTAATGACAGGGAAGAACAGAAAGAAAGGATGTGCTCCCTGCAGAACAGAACCCTGATCCCAAGAAAAAAGGTTAAAGAAAGGCTTCATTTCTCATTCCAGACTCACAAATCAGATTAAGTCATTTCTCCATCCCTGAGGCAGAGGGATGGAGGGAGCAGGGCGAGGCCAGGAATGCTGTACTCATGCAGCTACCTTCACACACGAGGAAACTTCAGGAGTGGGGAAGAAATGTCCCAGCCAACAGATGGGAAGGAGTGCAATGATGGGAAGCAGTGTCTGTCACGTGTAGGGACAGGCAGGTCTCCACTTAATTAGTGCCCACCTTCTACTCCAGCTGACTCAGTATTGAGACAAGACAGAAGGATGAAGACCTAAAAAGTACTTCCTATTTCTTCAATCACGTGGACACAAAAGGAAAAGTCAGTTGCTGTAGACTATCAACAACTTAAGTAATTTCCTCTCTTCTCCTGACACAAAACTCTTGCCTTATCCGAAGTACAGAGAGATGACAAATCTCAAATCCCACTGCAGGGCTGACTAGTCACTTGTCCTGGGAATCCCACCCACCTTCCTTTGGACGCCTCCATGCAGCCTGACTCACCAACCATATGCCCAGAGTTTCTGCCACTTTCAGCTTAGAAGGAACAATAGGATGTGGGATCTGGCATCCTGACCAATGGGAAATGGGAGAAGGAAAGGAGCTGGGCAGAGAATTCCCTTTCTGCCTCTCTCCTTGGATCGACTCTGGATTATTCTTTCTTTCTTGCCAACCTCCAGAAGGTGGTGTGTGCTGAGTGGATGCACCTGCTGGGTCTCTTCATGGCTCTTTGAGAGATGCAGATGCACCACTTTGCATTACTTCCTGTATTTCCTTGATTAGCTTCTCTTTCTCCTCATCCTCCCTTCCCTGAGTTTGCCAAATAAACTGCCATCACTTTAACCCTTGCCTCAGGCTCTGTTTTCTTGCAAAAATCGTTGGTACTGGAAGTAGTTCTAAAAAGTAGGCCCTCAAGATGGAATTTTGAAGTTAGAATGCCCACCTGTCTCTAAGAAATAGGGGCTCCATGGCTGGGGGTAAACAGGATGGGAATAACCCCTGTTAAGCTTTTAGCCATGGTTAACTGGGATGAAGTGCATGTAGAGGTCAAGACTGGGAGATCGAGTAGCTGTGGCATAGAAACATTTATAATTATAAGGATTCCAGAGTAGGATGGCGGCTTCTGATGACTAGATACCTTGTAAGAAGAGAATGGCAAGTTCAGTACAGTTAACAGGCAACAGGAGCAAATCCAGAAAACTAGAAGGCCTCTTTGGCCTCGCTAATTTAACTGAGGTCATCGAACAAGTAGCACCAGATAGCACCAGCAAGCTTGTTAGAAATGCAGACTCTCAGGCCCCACCCCACAGCTACTGAATTAGAATCTGCTAAGAAGGACAGACCAGTATATCTGATATGATTTTTGCTAGGAAAAAAACATTTGTTAAAAATTTAAGAGTAAGCTCTAAGGAGAGAAATAAAATATAAAACTTCCAACTAACAGAGACCCTCTGAAGACCATCTGTGGAAGTGGAGCCTGGGTTCCACAGACACCTAATGAAGTACCCTTGGCTTACAGCCCGTCCCATCAAAGGAGAAGGGGAAGAAAAACCACAGCTGGACAAAATCATCCAAACACACATTGCACGTGTGACACATTATGAGCCAACAGGCAAAAACAAGCGAGAGCTG
This sequence comes from Tapirus indicus, assembly GCA_031878705.1. Classification (NCBI taxonomy): domain Eukaryota; kingdom Metazoa; phylum Chordata; class Mammalia; order Perissodactyla; family Tapiridae; genus Tapirus; species Tapirus indicus. Next base: position 126,655,966 of record CM062917.1, on the reverse strand, counting down.
GAGACTTCCTGACCTGGAAACCATAGTACTATGGACCTACTGCGTGCTGGGCAAGTGGCTATGAATTCTCAATGCATTGGCTCAGTCAATCCTCATACAACCCTGTAAGGAAGCGTTCACTGGCCCCATTTTACAACTGTAAAGTTATTAATATTAATTTGTGGGGGTTTTTTTCTATTGTCCCTTCCCCATTCCCTCTTCCCCCAAAGTTTCCCCAGACCGTTTTGAGCTTCCTTGCCTCAGAAACTTGTAATGGGGCCAAATCAAAAGTAGCCTGAACATACTTTCCTTTCTAGCCTTGGTTCTCCATAGCCTGAGCTCACTGAAGATATGGAACTGAGTGTCTCTGGGGAAAGCTTTCCTCTAGTCATGACTCGCAGTGGTAAAGCTCAGAGGGAGAGAGATGGCTGAGGCCCAGGCTGGACCACCCCAAGGTAACAAGGCATCAAGGGAGAGAAGCATGGGACACAAGGAGGGCTGGGCACCAAGAACCCAGCCTCAGTAAGGACTCCCTCAGCCCACCAGGCCTCCACTGTGGGCTTAGGCATTGAGGCTGTTGTCAGAAATCTGTCCTCATTTTCTGAGCCCCATACAGGATGGGAGCATGGGGATGGAGGGAGGTTGGGGGGGGCAATAATAACTGAGATTAAATTTCCTACCTTCTTGCTATAAAGAAAATGAAAATTTTGACTTTTTTTTAATATTTCTGACTTGGCTTTGCAAGACTAAGTGTCAGGACTGCTCAATTTATTAAATGTAAACTGAGAGAGCACGTCATTTGCCAAAGGTCACACAGCAAGTCTGGATGAGCTGCAGCCCAGTTCTCTGCACTACAGCTATGCTTCTCAAAAACACCTGCTTTTAGCATTTCCAATGTATCTAAACCAATACTTTTGTAAAACAGAATATATTACTAGAAAAGTGAAAAGAACAATATAACAGCCCTCATCTTTTAGTATTAGATTCAACTGTTGTAAAAGTATTCTGTTAACTGCTGCAAGTTTCTAAACACTTACTCTCAATTTCAGGTACGTAAAGTTTGCAGATAGATGCCAGTCTCCGGCCACATTTTGAGTAGTACTGACTTCAAGGTATGGTCTACCTCAATTAATATGATACACAGAATTAGAGTTAAAAACTAATCATTCAGCAAACTCCTAGTTCAAATAGCCAGTAAACTCATTTTGGCAACAACATGGGCTTCTCACAACTTACGTATCTCCCTTCTGCTCAAATATCTGGCTGCCAGCTCCCTCACTGCATAGTGTCCGGGACAGTCTCCCTCTCCCCACCAACATAGGATGTTCAGGTTCCTCCTTGCCTGCTGCTGCTACAGCTGTGGAATTCCACTTCTATTTCTGTGCTCTCTTGTCAAGAGGAGTTTCATTAAGGGAATCTGGGATCCGGAGTGGGAACTGTGGGTGCATTTTCACAAGGGAACAATGTTACAAGTGGTACCTTTATTATAGAGTCCTATTACAATTAAATGATTGCTTAAAAAGCTTTTCTGGACTAATCTGGAAACCTAACCCCTGTACGTGAAATTTTAAAACACAAAACACATATTACGAATTACAAACAATCAGCATAGAAGCATTTGGAACAAGACAGTTTATAAATTGGAGACTATACCAGTGATGTTTACAAGGATGTTTTTGAGGTACTTTACTATGCTGCCTATTCCTCTGAATTGTTATCAAATTACGTACATTCCCATTTGTGTTAACCAAGCCTGGCTGTAAAAATTTGTGTTTTCCCAAACTAATAACACATTAATACATGTAACAATCATGTAGCCAGAAAATTATTTAAGTAGAAAATCTTAACTAAAAGTCTGAACAAATAGGAGTTCATCCTGTATTTATAAAGATAACACAACTCTAGGATTTTTTAAAAGGATTCCAAGCTATCCTTGAACCTGTTTCTATAATAAAAGCAAATTATAAAATGGTTGAACTTCCTCCTCACCAGGTGGAACATATTTTATCAACAAAGGAATTACACTAAGGAATTTCTACTCACCGTCAGAAAAACAAAAAGACCAAAAACAGCCATAAAAAAGAGCTCAGGTCCCTCTCTGCAGGCTGCTACTGTGGAGTTAACTATAAAAGTTATAGAGTTCAAAGGTCAAGACAGGAGGCTAGGCAGAAACAAATGTGATTGTCATCTAGAATACTAGAGATCAAAATCAGAATGCAAGGTAAGTAGTGGTATGCTGGTAAATGTGTGACCAGCTGGCATTCAAGGAAAAAAAAGTAAAGTCCTCATCTGTAGCAATTGCCCATTTCCATGGTGTAAATACTCTCACCACGGCCAATTTCAAACCAACGTGCCACCACCAAATGTGGAGCTTGGCAGAGATGTGCAGGGGCACGCTGTTAGCACTTTCACCATACAGATTCTGTAGATGTAAATAGCCTCAAGAGCATAAATTATAGTAAAACGTAGTAAAATAATTAGTGAAGAGTTTTGAAGTGTATTATCTTTGTTCTTAACACAATTTATTTGGTTATAAGTTCACATAGTTTAAGTTTGAATAATGGCTGTATTTAACAACTGGCTCACAGAATTCCTAAAAACTCAACAATTGGCTCTCACGAAGTAGTGCGAGCCAGCTCCAACACTGAAGGTGGGCGTGGTTTAGGGGGTTTAACGTGATGTTTTGAAGCCTTGATTCAAACAGTGGCTCAGCATTTATGAGCCAAGTGATCCTCTTGAACAAGTTATTTCACTTCAGTGAGCCTCAGTTTCCTTATCTATAAAACAGAGACTATGGCAGCCCCACTTCACAAGGGAGAAATTGATGAGTGTGTACAAATGCCTGGAACATTAAAACACACATTAAGTTCTGACTATTTATTCTCAGGTCAAAGTTAGGAGCACTAAAAGAATAAACAGACCAAGGGAAAAGTCCCTAAAGGTGGAAGTCTGAAGAGGTACGGTTCATGCAAGCTGATACTCCCCTGAGGCCAAAGACACAGCTCTGCAGCAACCAAGTAAGTGCCCAGAAACCTTACACATGTGGCCACCTCTGAAGCTGACTACTCTATGTTACTCACGCCCTATCTGATATCTTTCCTGCTACATCTAATATTTGAGTTCTAATATTTGATTCTACCCCAGGTAAATCCTGGTGGCTCAGCTAACCTGCCTCACTATCTACCTTGTAACTCAAATAGCACAAACCAGGAGTTGGCCAGATAGTAAATAATTTTTAAGCTCTATAGCCCATCTGGTCTCTAGTGTGACCACTCAATTTTGCCGTCGTAGTGCAAAAACAGCCATAGACAATACATAAACACGAATGAGCACTGGTTGTGTTCCAATAAAACTTTATTTACTAAAACAGGCAGTGAGCCAGATTTGGCTCATGGGCTGTAAGTAGTTTGCCAACCCTCTGGCGTAATCCAAGGCTCACGGAAAGCTACTGTTCATACAGTATCCCAATTCTAAAGGTTGCTAGAGGCATTTAACACTGCCAGATCATCTTATAGTATCACTATGATAACAATAATAATAAGTTGAAGAAGTAGTAGTAGTAGTAATTGTTGTTGTTTAAAAGCATATTGTTTGCCCTACTGTTACAAATGCTCTTTTTGTTTGGGCAGTGATAAACTTTTTTTTTTTTGCTGGGGAAGATTCAACCTGCGCTAACATCTGTTGCCAATCTTCCACTGTTTTGTATGTGAGCTGCTGCCACAGCATAGTCACTGACAGACGAGAGGTGTAGGTCTGCACCCAGGAACCAAACCCAGGCCACCAAAACAGAGTGCACTGAACTTAACCACTAGGCCACCAGGGCTGGCCCAGTGAACTCTTTTTTTAAATAGACTTAACTTTTTAGAACAGTTTTAGATGTACAGGAAAATTTAGCAGATAGTACAGTGAATTCCCATATATCTTCTGCAGAGTTTCCCCTATTGTTAACATCTTGCATTAGTGGGGTAATTTTGTTATGATCAATGAACCAATATTGATACATTATTATTAACTAAAGTCCATATGCTATTCAAATTTCCTTAGTTTTTACCTAACATCTTTTCTCTGTCTCAGGATCCCATCCAGAATATGATGTAACATTAGTTGTCATGTCTCCTTTGGCTCTTCTTGGGTGTGACAGTTTCTCAGCTCTCCTTGTTTTTAATGGCCTTGACAGTTTTGAGGAGTATTGGTCAGGCATACTGCAGATGCCCTTATACTGCAATTTGTCTGATGTTTTTCTCATGATTAGACTGGAGTAAAATTTTTAAAGAAAGTTCCTTTTCATAAATTCTTAGGGTTTCCATTATTTTAGGATTGTCTCCAGATGTTTATCTTTTCCTCTATCAAAAGTGAAAGCCGAGTGGGCAGTGAATGGAGAAGCCACTGAAGGGAAGGAAGCTAAGAGCAAGGTGCAACTTAGACTGTGAAGTTTGCAGTAGTGGACCAGGCTGGATCTAGCTCTAGGACCCAGGACAAGTTATCAATTGCCCCATTTGTAAAAAGAGGGTCTTAATGAGGCCTGTTGTGAGGATTACATGAGATCATGTATACCCAGCACAATGCTTAGCACACAGTACATTTTGTCATCTCTGCCTTCTATTAATTTTCTTGGCACAGATGCACTTTCCACACCATTTCTGTGGAATCAAAGAACTTTAACTTTTAGTTCAACCACCTTCATTTAGTAGATATATCAAAGCAGAGGCTCAGAGAGGGTAGCTGATGCCTCTAATGTCCCAGAGCTAGTTGCTGGGTCTCCTGCTCCTAAACCATTAGAGCTTTCTCAGGAACACCTCTGTTTCCAGAAAGATCTCAGTGGATTTGCTTGTGAGTTGGCTGTCCTAACTAGTACTTCCTTTCAATGATACAGAAAATCCAGAAGGTTGGCAAGCTGTTCTTTGGGTATATTTTAGGACTTTGCTGATTTATTTTTTTGCAGCAGTAACCTTTGCAATCAACTGGGTGTATGGGTGCAAACGTTCCATTCCTTCAGGGAGGAGAAAATCTTTTCTTCTTTTTCCTTCATATATTTAAGAGGATTCAAACAAGGAGACACTTTGAGAATCACAAATGACCGCAGATCCAGCTCTGACTTTTCAGCCAAAAAATCTTCCATTCACATGGCCTGAATTGCCACTAAGAATTAAAAACAGCAGAAACCTCAAAAATATAACCAGTGACATTTTTCTTTTAATCAAGATTTACTTGATGGATAAAGTGTTTTTTGAGGTTAACATTCAGATTTCATTTCAAAGATTTATAATTCATGTGAAGTGTGGGGAATGAGTGCTTTGAAAAGGATATTTCACTGTCTTATATGAAGAGCTTCCCTAAGAGACTATGAGTAGTTAAAAAATTCTCTGTAAATATATTTGGAAAAGTTTTACTCTTTATCCTTCTCTCTCTCTCTGTCCCTTTCTCTGTCTCTCTCTCTACATGTGTGTGCAAGACACACACACACACACAAATAAACATGTATAGGAGTTCTCCTGATAATTCTCCTCTACTCTGTTCATTTTTTTAGTTTTTAAAATATATTTTTTCTAGCCCAAGGAGAATGTAAGCTATAGAAAGCCAAGCATCCTACTGTATGTTCACGTAGCAATTTTAACTGAGTATTTAGAAACTGTTTGGCAACAGGGAAGAATGGAAGGAAGGGGAGTGGGAAGAAGAGAGAGGGAGACAGAGGATGAAAGGAAAGGGGGAGGGAAAGGATCAATCATCGACATATTCTATGTTTCTATTTTACATAGAAGTGTATATTTAGAAGTGTATACTTCTATGTAAATATCTCCTATTAAGATATTTGGGGTGACTTACTGAAGGTGTAGATGATAAAATATTAAAGTATAAAAAATACATTAGCAGTTAGAAAAATGTAATGCAGAATAGGAGGTATAGGTAGGCAGAACTGTGGATAAAACACAGATAGGGACTTACACAAGGGCTACAGTGGAGACAAAAAGCAAAAAGCTCTGGAAGAAAAGTAGGCCCGCACTTCCCCTGATCTCTCTTCTTCCCAACTGCACTTCAGATTAAAGGTCCCAGTCCATCCCGTACTGGGACTTAACATTTCCTTAAAAGCACACCGTAATTGGTAACGCTATGACTGTTGGAATTTTTTTGACTAACGACATGTATGTGCGTGCGTGAGTGTGTGTCTATGACTTTGTTCTGTCCTTAAGGGCCATCTTGAAGAGGCAAATTTCTGTGAAATTGGGTTTACAAAGGTGGTTACTGAACAGATGCTTTACAAAAAAACACATATGTAGGCGACTCTTGGTAAATACAACAGGTACAGACCTTGTCAAAGCACATCCTGGAAGTAAAGCCCTCGAGAATGTAATGTATCGCTGAATGTGCTCTTTCCATCACATGATAAACCAGGCTGATGTCACATGATGCTGCTGCTGCTCTCAAGGAGGAACTGGAGGGCAGATGTCCATATCCTTCTCATCTCCACTTCCATCCTATCCTTTACTTTATTGTAATGTGGAGGCATCACACCCTTAACCTGGCACAATTTTACAGTTTCAAAACTCAGCAAAGCAGTAGAAAATGCCTTTCTATATAGTCTTAGTCTATATAGTCCCAGTTCCAATATACAATAGCTGTTTTTCTACATTCCTTTTAAATCCATTCTACAACTTTTCTTTCTCCCTGTATTTACAGATGACATGCTGACTGTCCTGACAGTAGCTTGTCCCCCAGCAAGGGAGATAGTAATGACTGACCAGAGAGAGGCAGGTGAAGGTCACTGTAAGTGTGCCCAGCACGACTCCCTGTGGAATGTTTGGGATTCAATTCTACTGCCTAACAACATACTTGATCCCCCCACACACGGTGAGAACTTAAATGTTTTCAAGACTATGCATGTACCTATGTTTGAAAATATTTCCATTTCACACCTCACAGCAGAGACCAAGTTTGTGAATAAAAGGGAGTCTAATATATTTTAAGAGGTCTAGCATGTGTCTCAACAAGTTTTAAAACCCCCATAAAGGCTGAATACTAAGTCCCTTGGGGTGTAGGGGCTCCAGTCAGAGAGTCGGGATTTAAGAGAGCAGGGTGCTCCTGGCATTAAGATGTTTCCACAACTTAAATAATGATAGGTGTCCAGGTATTCTTTTAGCTGGACCACCGCTTAGAATTCAGGTCCACTTGGTACGGTGGATTAAGAAATACAGGAAAACAGCCATTTTCATCCATTGATAATTATGTAAACAGAATGTACCAAGCAGAAAAAGAGTCCTATTTACAAAAAAGCAAGCGCAGTCCATAAATCCTACAGATTGGAATGGATCCAGGTTAAGAATTTCTCCAGATGTCAGTCTGTAAACAGGGCGTCATAAAGTGAATTCCCCAATTAATTGTTGGCAAGAGTGATCTCTACACTATGTTAGTGCATTATGACCCCCTACCATATGTAGGTGAATTGTTGTCTGGCCCTATAGATCGTTAATCAGTTATGATACAACAGAACCCAGGGGAAAAAAGCTGGGGTCAGCACAATTTCTTCTGAGATGGAGAGAAGGTACCACAAAATTACTGCTCAGGAACTCAGAGCTTTGTTCACTGAAGGAAATGAGAACTCTCCTATTTATTTGCATTACATCTGTTTTTCTAACACATTTAGTTCTTAACCTGGAGTACTTGGAAAGACACACACCCAGTTAGAACATAAACATGGAACTTAAAAAAAAAAAAAAAACCTACTCGCTATTTTGTTAAAGTCTCCAATCACAATGTTTTCCCACATGTTAACAAGGCCATTAAGTCCTCCAAACAGGAATACAAAAGCATTACCCAGCCATTGTGAGAAGGTGAGGAAGAAGAGAAAGTTAATCTTTGCTTTTCCTTGCCAGTTGATCAACGTCTGGAGCACTCTGCAACAAAATGCAAGACCTATTGTCTTTCAACTAGATCTTTTCTATACTGATAAGAACAGTATTTTCTTGTTCAAAAAGAAGGCGATTGTGGTTTTTCATTTCCACTTTGTTTCTAAATCCTAAGGAAAACCAGTGTACAACTGGAAAGAGACATAATTTTAAGACATTTCCATTTCAAATACTTTCCTCTCCTAACTCCCCCTTCAGAGACCAACTCTCTCTCAAAAGTACACACACACAAATAAAACATTATAGTTACAGTTGAGAAAGAAAGGAAGCCAATAGTTCTGCAATAATAATTTCTGGAAGAAAAAAACCAAAATGAAATAGTAAGAGCATAACTCTACTTTGGACGCCGCATAATAAGAGAGCCAGTGTTCTTCCCCGCTTCCTTCTTGCATCAAGTGGCTATTAATTCCCCGATGATCCTGGCAACATTTCTTCAACTTGAATTTCTTTCCACAACCCAATTAAAAGCCATAATCTTGACCAAACTGTGTTGTTTTTAATAATGACAGAGTCTAGGTGGTGATTATGAAACTGAGAGTTCAGCTGGGTCACTCCAGTTATAAACAGGTTGAGGGAAAAGGGAAAAGAACACAACAGCTCTGGAGAGTGCTTGTTTCATCATATTCTTTCACATATGATGGGGAACTTGAGTAAACCCTCAGGACTCATTACAAAGTAACTCTATCATCTAATGATATATTTCTACGATAGCCCATTAAACAATGTCATATTTTGCAGAAAAGGGAAATGTACACAGGACAATAAACTAGCCCATTGATCGTGGGAAGGGATATCTAAAAAAGGGGGCATGGCATGACAAGTATCACTGTGTCTTGAGCATAGTCACATCAGTCTGGGCCTTAGTTTCCCTTCCTCTAAAATGTAGAAAATATAGCATTTACTTTATGAGAGATGAAGATGAGTTAATGCTTGTAATGTAGCTATCATAGAGCCTGGCACAGAGTAAGCCCCCAATAAATGTTAGCTATTATTTTCAGGACTAACCCCCAACATACCTTAGTCATTACAGTTACAGCCAATTACACATGAAACTGCAAGCCATAAGGACAGCATGAATTAAATTTGACACTCTAAAAAATGCTCAGGTAAAAACTGAGGATGGGGTAAGCAGACCAGTGGTGGAACATTTCCTGCTGGACCCAGTGGCCAAAGCCAAAATTGTCAATAAGGCATTAAAATAATTCTCTTGAAAATAGTGCACACATTCCTTCTAAGATGAAATCACTGATAATCTATTATCACAGATAACCACTCTTCTGAGATCACAATAGGAATTTTAATAGGGCTCAAATGATGATGATGGTGATGATCAGGGGTACATAATCACATTCACTGTTTTCTATTTACCAGCAGTGCCTTTACTACTGAGAAATGCAAACCCACAAGATAATATGACATAAATGGATGAAACATTAAGATAAAAGGGTAAAAGAGTGGTAGGTTTGCTTTCTCATGGGAAATTGAAATGGCCAGCGGATGAACCTTGAAAGAGGAAGTCTGCTGACCTAGTGTTACTAAACATAGGAGGCAGCCAAAGAGCGGAGGAATAAAGCAATGTATTTAAATGTATGCCTTGAAGGAAGCAAACACCAATTATTTTTATATGACTTTAATTCTCCCAGTGAATACTTTATGGGTGTTGGCAAGTCTTTCTGGAAAAGGAATGGATTATTAATGACGGATTCAGTGGCAACAGCTTACCAGTGCTCTAAGAAATAATGCTTAACAAAGAGTCATTTAGTTCAAACCTCATCTCTAAAGTTAGATAAATTTTAAGGATCCTTAAAAAATAGCAAAGTATTATGTTCACATATACAGTCCTTTCTATTTTAGTTTCCGGATGGTTCTATAGCCTGCATGATAAACAAATAAGCTTCCCAGAGGAAAACAAACACATAGAGGGAAGGAGTTAAATTTTTTTTTCTCTTACGCAGAGTAGGTGCTTAATATTAACCTGTTGATTTGAAAAGGTATTCATGAAATTTGAGGAAATACAGTCTTTAAAAAAGTTATCTTTGAAGAATGTTCTACCACATCATTCCAGGATTGCAGGCTGGTGACAACCCATTAATGTACAGGCTAGTAAATCTGGGGAGATACCCAGTCAGCTCCTGTATTCTATCTTGTTTCTCAAAGACCTTAACCCATCCACTCTAGCAAATGCTCATAGTAAGGAAAATGAAATCTTTCTAGCTAACATCTTGCTCGTAATATTCTCCAGTTGCTTCAAGAGCATGGACTCTAGAGCTAGGCTGTCAGAATTTTAATCCCAACCTCACCATTATTAGTTGTTCTTTTTTTAAACTAGTTACTTGATCTTCCTGTGACTCAATTTCTTCATTTGTAAAATGCAGATAACAATTGTACCTAACTCAGGGTAACTGTAAAGACTAAATGAGTTAATTTATGTAAAGCATTTCAAATAGTACCTGGCTCATAGCAAGTGATATGTAAGTGTTATATCAATAAGTATTACTATTATTATCATCATCATCTTTGCCTTATATTGCCAAAATTCCCTCACCTAAGCCTTGAGATTCTCATGTAAGCTAAAGGGAAGGAGGGTGGTGAATTTTAAGAAGGCAAAGAGCAGCCACTACAAGCTGTCTGACCTCCAGGAAAACGCACTGTTGTGTTAACTAGTCAAGAAAAACCTTAATTGATTGTCTGGTCTGGCAAAAAAAAAACAGTGGCCAGTAGGAAATAACAGCTTGGTAAAGAACAAAGATTGGGATCTAGATAAATAATCCAGAATGACAATAAACATCAAATCAGGAATAATTGACTGTTTTTTGACTCCACTTTCCTCCATCTTCCTCCATTTCTTTGCTCCTCTTGGCAGCAAAACTTCTCCAAAGAGTTGCCTGTATTTGCTGTTTTCAATTCTTTTCTTTTCCTTTCTTTCATACATCCATCCCAGTCTAGCCTTTGCCTCTACCACTCCACAAAAGTTGCTTTTGTCCAGACCACTAATAACCTCCACATTGCTAAATCTACTAGACAATTTCAGTCCTCAACTTACTTGACCCATAGGCAGCATTTGACACAGCTGATCAGTCCATCTTTGAAATTCTTTCTTCACCTGACTTCTAGGATACCACATTCTACTGATTTTTCTCTTACCCCACTGCATGCTCCTTCCCAGTATCCTTTGCTGGCTCCTCCTCTTCTCCCAAAACTCCTAAAAGTTAGAATATCCAGCACTCAGTCTTTGATCCTCATCGCTTTTCTAAAATCACTCTCTTGGTGAGCTTATCTAGTCTCATGGCTTTAAATAACATTTTCATGCTGACAACTCCTAATTTTATAACTCCAGCCCAGATTTCACTCCTGGACTTCAGGAGTGAAATATCCAACTGCTTGCTCAATATCTCCACTTGGATATGTAACAGCATCTCAAACTCAACATGTCCTAAACTGCACTCTTGATCTTTCCCACAAACCTGTTCCACCCCATAGCCTTTCTCATTTCAATTCCATCCTTCCAGTGGCTTAAGAAAAAACTCTTGGGGTCATTCTGGACTCCCTTCTTCCTCTCACACAGCCACTCTATTAGGAAATTCTGTTGTCTCTACATTTAAAGTATATCCAGGATCAGACCACTTTTCACCACCTCACCATTACTACCACATTGGTGCAATCCACCATCAACTCTTACCCAAATTATTACTAAATTACTTACCTGAGCAACCTGCAAACTGACTGCCCACTTCTACCTTTGAGCCCCCTACAATCTATTCTCAATATAACAGCTAGAGATCCTCTTAAAATGTAAGATCATATTATTCCTCTGTTCAACATAGTCCTCCCCATTTCACCTGGAGAAAAAGCAAATGTCTGACACAAGGCTGTACATAATCTGACCCCTCTGACGTCCTCTCTCACCACTCTGCCTCACTGGCCTCCTTACTGCCCTTGGAACATGCCAGGCCCATTCCCTTTACATGGAACACTTATCTCTCTGATCTCTGCATGGATAAATCCCTCACCTTCTTCAAATCTTTGTTCAAAAGTTGCCTTCTCAACAAAGCCTACCCTGACAACCCAACTTAAAATTATAATCTTCTAACTGCCCCCTTTCTGACATTCCTTTTCTTTTTCCATAGTACTTATCACCTTAACACTTATTATTTTCTAACATACTAATAGTTTACTTACTTATCATGCTTATTGTTTATTGTCTCCTTCTGTTAGAATGAGAGCTCCAAAATTGCAGGGATCTTTGTCTATTTTGCTTGCTGCTGTATCCCAAGCCCTAGAATAGTGCCTGGCACACAGTAAGCACAAGATAATTATTTGTTGACTTGAGTGAATGAATTTAGGCTAAGAGATTAGGAGGAAGCAATGGAAACCAAAAATGCACTCAATTTTTTCATAGTATTATCTGCCTTTTCCACTGGGAGGTTGGAAAATAATTACAGCAGAGTGTAGTATAGAACCTCTTATTCCTACTCCCCAGCACACCTGGTTGTTCTGTGAACCAAAAAAGGTTCCCAGAAAGTTCCTTGCTTTAGTTGACACACATCTTTAAGAAATGAATCTTACTGCATGATAACACATGGAGAATCTGTGAGAGTGAGTAGGTGCAACAACAAAATGTTCAGCCCAGAAAAGAAATAAGATCCCAGTAGTAATTTCTGTGGGAGCTAGAGTTAAAAAGAAGTAACAGAGCACTTGTAATTCTAGTTCTTGATAATAGTTATTTGTGAATGAAGGAACTGCAAAGGAAGGTACAAAGACATCTGTCTGCTTGGGAAATTTCTCAAAACGAATGAAAAAGAATCCATCTTATTTCCACTGGGGCATCAAGTTATGGCCTGGAACAGTTTATTTTTCCCAGGCTACTTCAAATCTAAACGTGTTTTTAAAAGCAAGCCCAATGAAAGATTAGATAAACAACTGGAGACAATGTTTTTTACACTCTGGTAACATAAACACCTCAAATTCCTCCCTAACTCTTTACTAGCATAAATCTCTAATTCCAGAGAAGGTGAAATATCCTCCAAGTTTAAACATTATTTTGAATTATTCACATTTACCTCCATTTTCATCTTATACTTCTTTGGCAATCAAAAGCCAGGTTTCATCGAAACTATGGTACTATGGCTCTTCCAATTGTAAAACAACTTGGACTAACCCCAGCTTCACTTCCTTTGAAGGTGGAACAAAGCAGCCCCTCCCAACAGTTTCTTTTCTTTCCTACCTCCTATACATCCTGCACTGCCCTTTTTCAAACCAAGTCTTTATAAACACAGAGGGGAAATGTGAAGCTAGTCTGCCTACAATTAAGTTATGAAAACAATTTTAAAATGGTGTCAAACACAAGAGATAGGTTGAAATAGCTGGTAAGGCAAGAACCCACCAGGGAGAGAAGAGCTCTCTCTGACTGAGGAAGCGGGACACAGAGTAAGACCTCACTGGGAGAAGCAGCTCTGTGGGAATGCCACAGGGAAGAAGGGAAGGAATGGAGAGAATGAGGAAGACAAAGGCTATAAAAACGCAGAGGGAACAAGGATAACTGGCCCACAGTACAACCTGCATGTCAGAAGGTTTAGGAATAAAAGTGGGTGGCTAGGAGAGAAGAGAAAATACTAGACAGAGTCATTCCATTTGCATCATGTTCCACAGTTTATGAAACAATCTCACTTGACCTTGGTCCTCACAACAACGTGGAATGGTAGAGAAGGTAAAAATCTGCACCCCCACGCCCCAGGAAAACCACCCACCCGGCTCCTGGGCAAGTTATTTAATATTTTAAATTTCTATTTCCTCATTTGTAAAATGGAAATAATATCTTCCTAACAAATGATTGTGAGGAATAAATGAGATATTATATCTCATCAGAGACAAAGTCATGCTCAATAATTGGAGTTATTATAATAAATAATAAGAAGATTGACTGACCCAAGGTCAGGCAATAAGCCAATGAGCCTATCAGGAGTAGAAACTGGGTCTCCCATGCCATAGGCATTTTCCACCAAAGCACACTGTGGTAGAGAGAAAAAAACAGAAGGCAGAAATTGAGGGGGATCGAAAAAAGGACAAGGTGGAAATATGCAGTACAGATAATGCAGACAACCAAAGATCCAGACTATGGGTTCTGAGGGGGTGAAAATTTGGATGCAATTTTTGTATAAGACTATGAAAAAGAAGACTATGGTGCATAAAGGGACGGGATTAGGGGCTTATTTATGACAGTTGAATAATAATTACATTAGTACTATTTTTGAGTACTTGTTACCTTATAGCCATAGTGCTACTTTATGTTTGCTCCTTTTACAGTGACCTAAAGTGGTAGTTATTAACGTCTCATTTCACAGGTGATGAAATTAGGCTCTAAAAGTTTAAGTTGACTTGCTCAAAGTCACACACAGTGTGAGAAAGAATCTGTTACACGCTGACTCCAAAATCCCAGTCTTAGACCATCCCATTATCTTGCTTCTCCCTGAGAGAAAGAAAAGACACAGCAATGGGATTGTGAATTACTGTTTAAAGAATGAGAGTTTTAGATTGACAAAAATAGGATCATGTTGTATACCTCATATTCTCAACACCCACTCTCTCCCATCTCTTGCTCAAAAGAAAAGTGAAAGAGTTCGAGAAAATGACTCAGGTTTCATCTCAGTAAAAAAGAAATCAGCACAGAAGTAACTTAGAGTCACCAGTGAAGATAGATCCTTAGACTGTCTAAAAAGATTCTCAAACGATTTAAAAAGAATTCAGAATTGATAGATGCTTCTACAGAACATAATTACAAAGGAGAGGAAGTGGCTCAATACAGTAGATAAGATTTACTAGAAAGAAGTTAAATAGTAAAGTGGAAGATAATGCCTTTTCCAACGACACTGTGGAAAAGAGAAAATCAATCTTCTAAAAGTTGAGAAATTTCAAAGGCATTCATAGAGGATAAATTTTAATTACAACAAAAATAAAGAAAAACGACTAAAAGAATGATCCCAGGGAAGGAAACTAAGTATCTCTCAAGATGCTGGACAAGTGCAAACTCACCAAGAAAAAACTCCAGGGCAATCTCATACATATGCAAAAGTACAAATTAAGACATTAGCAAATCAAACACAGTAAAATACATTTAAAAAGCATAATAAAGAAAAACTTATTCCAGGAAAGCAAAATGATTCAATTAATGCAATTCCTCAGATTGACATATCAAAAGGGAATCTCAACAGAGGATAATATTCAACATCCACTCTGATTTAAAAAAAAAACACACCTAGTGAACTAGGAATAACTATCTGAAATTAATAGGCAACATCAAATTTATGAGTAAAGTGGATAAAAATATTCACATTAGGGTAAAAATGAAGATCTTGGCCATCTATCACCACTATTATTTAACATTGTTCTAGAAATTCAAGGCAACGTATTAAGCAAAAAGGAAAAAAATGTATATATTAGAAAAAAATTATGATCATAATTTCCAGATGATATGACTGTATACCTAAAAAATTTCCAAGAATATGAAATAAAAATCTATTTAAATGGGTGAAAGATTAAAAATATATATATAAAATATAAATATAAAAAATTGATCATTTCCCTCTGCATTAACAATATCCAGTTAGAAAATATAATGGAGGAATTATTTATATTCAAAAGGACACCAACTAAATTTTAAAATAATTAGAAAAAAAAAACTAAAAAAGAAATGCCAAGGCCTATAGGTATAGAACTAAATGTTTATAGACAAACAAAAGATTTGAACAGATGAACAAAAATATAGTAACATTCAATATATAAAGATATCAATTGTCCACAAATTGACTTCGAATCTTAATACAATTCCACTCTAAATCTCAAAAGAATTTTTAACTTGAGAGTATGATGCTAAAGTTCATAACGAAGAATAAACGGTTGAAAAGAACCAAAAATAATGATAGGGAATTTGTCCTGCCAATTTTAAAGGCTACTATACAGTTATGACAATTACAACAGCATTGCTATCAGTATCAGAATAGATGAAGAGGAAAATGGACTAGTACAGAAATACTAGAGATAGTCCCATTTATATAAAAATATTTAGTATATTTTACAAGTATATTTCAAATTAGTGGGAAAGGATGTATTACTCAATAAATTGTGCTGGAATTTTGGGTAAAATAATTGAAAAAAATTAAAGTTAGATACATCAAATAAATTTCAGATAGCTAAAAGAGTTAAATGTAAAAGTATAAGAAGAAAAAAGTACGAAAAAATATTTAGAATCAACAGAGGAAAAGATGAATAGATTTGACTACCAAAGGGAAGTCATGTTAAAAAAAAATCCAAACAAACAAATTACCTTAAGCAAAATTTAAAACAAAAACAAAACCTCATTAAAAATATCTATAACATGTATTGAAAACAATGAATTAATTTCTTTTAGACACAAAGAAATCAATTATAAAAGGTGATATTCTGATAGAAACATGGGAAAACATGAAAAAGTAATTCACAGAAGAAAAAATATAAAAGGCTGATAAACAATAAGAATAATGCAAATTATTACAAAAAAATACCAACCAATGGCTAAAAATATTCTTTAAATGCAACCTTAATAGTAACCACAGATGTATGATTAAAATTCCAGTTTCCAATTTTGGTATCAACAAAAATGAAAAAGAATGATTATCACAGATGTCAAGGAGGCCCCAAAAAGTCACTGGTGAACTTTTAAATCAAGAAGAATTCCTGGAGAGCAAGCTGGAAGCAGAAGCAGTTTCCTCAATTCTAGGCCCTTACTCTAAGGCAATAATCAAAGATGGGTATAATATCCTCACACAGATGTTGGACACAGCAGTGTTTATTATAATTTAAAAAATGAAACTATCTAAATGTCCAACAATCAGGGTTACAACATCTGCATGCTTTCTGTTAACACATCTCGCACTCTCAAGATCTTGCAGGTAGTTTCTTGAACAAGCTCTGGTTTCCCACATTCCTTTGCTTTTATTTAAATTATATCCTCGGCCAGTAATGTCCTCCCCTAATTTCCTTTAAATTCATGTTCTTTCTGAATCAGTTTAAAGAATAATAACTATGATAATCATTTTAGAAATAATAATAATGACAACAATGGCTAACATTTATCAAGAGCTTTTAAGAGGCAATTGCTATCCTAAGTGAGTTACATATAATAACATTTAATACTGGTAACAACTCTACAACATAATGCTTTTATTTTTTCCACTTTACAGAGGAGAAAACTGAGGCACTTGCCCAAAGTCACACAGCTAGTTAGTGCTGGAGCTATGATACAAATCCAACCAAAAACATGGCTCTAGGTCCACATTCTTGGTATTTGGCCTTTCCAGGCCATCTCTTCTGTAAAATTTCCTTCTGCCCGAAGCCCAGAGTCAGGCCCTAACTCTCAAACCCCCTAAATGTCCCCTATATACTCCCTATGAGAGCACTTCACACACGGTTTGGCATCTTTATCTGTGTGTCTCCTGTACAAGACTCTGAGGATTTTAGCTTACTCTGGTATGTATCTGCAAACCAGATGGTGATTAAGCACAATCACTGGAACAACAATGGCTTTCAGCACTTGTTTACCCAAGAAATAAATAAACACAAAATATATGCATAAGAAAATGAGAGAAACTGAATACCAAGGATCAAAGGAGAGAGCACTATACTATAGACAGGGAGTCGAGGACCAAGGATGGATGGACAGATGGACGGACGGATGGATGGATAAATGGACAGATAGATAAATTATCGATCTATTAATCAGACGTGGACTAATGCCACTAATGTATCAACTCAAAGACCAAAACAAAAACAAAAAGAGGGAGGGGGGAAGGAGGAAAAGAAGTCAACACTGGGCATCTATCACTTATCAGACATTGGGCTAAATGCTTTCATATAAGATTTGTCAGTAAAGTAGCCAAAAAGGATATTTACTTACTGGTGGGTCTGAAGGTCCCTTTTGAGTTCTATAAAACTGGCAAGGCTAGTCTGAGAAAAAAATAGATTTCTGTTTTCACTGATATGCGGACCAAACTGTAGATACCAGCATAATGATGCAAGAGGGTATATCTGAGATTAAAAAAATATTAATGAGGAGGGTAAGAGGGGCAGCCTACCATATTACTGAGTCCTGGTCCTGCAGTCATGTTCTGAAGGCTGGCACCTATAGAAGCAGGCAGGATAGGTGGGGTATGGAGTTCCCACCAACAGGACAGACAGCACCATGGCCGTCATAACAGGAACCATTCAACAAGGCAACACAATGATGGAAAGAATGTTTGCTAAGTTTAAATTTAAAAAACTCTTTGATCACCCAAATCCCCACATTCTCTTTAAGTCCACGTAAGTATATAATATGCCAGATTAGCTCCTGAGAGCTTCAAGATGTCCCATACTAAATGTTGACTGAATTGAATGAAATTGAAATGAACAGCATGTCAGGTGAATAGAAATAGAAACTACAGGGACAAAGGTGTCCAGAAACACTGACCATGGAAGCTTGACCTTGTAAGCATCAGACTCATAAAAAATGTATCAAGTTTCGTAGAAATGAGCAATAAACATGAAAAGAGGACAGGAACCATATCACTCTTCTACTTAAACACCTTCAATGGCTCCACTTAACTTTTCAGGGTAAAGATGGAAGTTCTCACAATCTGGCCTCATCTGGCCTTCATGTTAGCTTCTTCCTAGCCTCCCTTCACAGGCACCACCCTCTCACCACAGCCCCACTGGTCTACACAGCTTCCTGAGACTCATCCCACCATCCCGCACCTCTGTGCCTTTGTGACAGAAATGCCTTTCCCTCCTTCTTGGCCTAAATTCCCACTTGTTTTCCCAAAACCTGCTCAAATGTCTGACCGGCCTTCCCTGACTGTGACCCTGACCGTGCTTGACTCAAGGACTTTGGGTCAATACTTGGAAAAGTAAAAAGGGGTTGAGGGTGGGTGGGAAAACTAGGGAGAAAAAAAGACAAGTCACAATTTTATATCAAATCTTATGAAAAAGAAAAGAAAAAGAACAAATAATCACAACGTTCAGGAAAGTCTCTTTGGAAGGCTCACTGATGTCTGAATATGCATAAAATAATTGGGAGAAAAACTGTCCAGAGAATAACAAAAAAGAGAGAAAACATGAAAAGAAAAAAATAAGAGTACATTAATCGACTAAGAAATTGATAGCGAATATGTCTGGAAATTGTGTGTGTTTATATTCATGTGAGTGAAAAACTAAAAGAGTATATACTATGTATATTATGGCTTTTATTTTCTAAAAACCCTATAAGGATAAAATGAGATCATATTAGTGATTTTGGAAAGGTTAGAATATCATATAAATGTTAGTGACTGTCATTATTCTGGAACAGTAAAGGCTTTTGCCCCAAAACTCCAAGATAAACCCTCCTGGCAGGTGATACTTCTAACTTTCATGAAAACAAAACCAGTCATTTATCAGCTGGGCCCTGTTTGTTACCGCTGAGGGCTGTTCAGGTAAGTAGATCTGGCCAAAGTCTCTGAGTAAGTTACAACAGTTGGTTCTTTATTTGATGGCTATTTATCAAGCAGAGATACAGCCAGACAGGCCATAAAACAAATCTTTGTTTTTACAGGAACAAGGCAAGGCTGAGGTAAAGTGACTTTTTATGTACAAGAAAATGGGCTTAATGTACCAGGCCCATGATGTTTACAGAAATAAAGACTTGGGACATATGTGACCTTCCATTTTGCCAATGAAAAGAACTTACTCTACTATCATTTAGTTCTACCAGAAAAACTACTTATTTTTGAAACTAAGATGCTTTATAGTGTTTCCTCCAAAAACAAGTACAGAATATCTTGGCCCAAAATGGTCATTTTAGAACTGAAGAAATGGTCCTTCTCATACACACAAGGCCATGGCCAAGGACTAGTTGAATGTATAAAACCAGTTGGTATGGCTACTCACCAACATTAAAAAACAATCTTTATTTTTCCCAAAGGTTCTGTCCTGAATGACATGGGTCACAATGAGGAGAGAGTGAAACCCCTAAGTTAGTGAATGATGGGTCTCAGTGACATTCATGCAAACCCTCAGCCTATAAACCTGAAAAGGTCCAAAATTATCTTAGCATCCTGGCTGAATCTGTCTCCCTATATATGTTTGAACTGGAATGACTTCTGTTGTACCCCTTTCAGCTATTTCCAGAAGAGAGAAATGAATAACCCCCATCTGCTAGTTTTATCTGTAAAAATTTTCCCCCAATGAAAGCATCCTTTAACAACCTCCCAGGACATTTTCTGATTCAGTCTCTCATAGGATTCTTTGATGTTTTCTCTGGTTTCTTATGAGCAGCTTATGGGTGTCCATCGCTTAAAAAAGAAAAATGAAGTCTCATCTGAGAACATTATGAATAACAATCATTTTGCATAAATAAGCAATCTTACTTCTTGATTACTACTCAACCTCATTTCTACCTAACTTCCATGAACTTACTTCTAAAGTGCCCACAATTATATTATGTGGATGCTAAACACACATCTTAAAAATTGGTCAATTTCTTCTACTGTTTCTCAAGTGATCATCCAGTAGACCTGTCATGAACTGATCACGTTATCTGGATGAGCTGAGCTTCATAACAGAAAACCATCTACTGTGCTGATAAGAGCACAGGGCTGTGGTGAGACTCCCTAGGCTTCAGTTCCTGTTCCACAGCGTCCTAGCCAATGGACGCCTCCGTTTAGTCAGCCATAAAGTTAGGAAATAACAGTACCTATCTTGTGGATTTTTGAAAAGATTAAATGAGACAATCTATGTAAGGATATGGCAGGCATACAAAAAATGGCCAATAAATGTTAGCAACGGTTATTTTTAGCATAAATAAATTAGTTAAAAACAGATGACAATTAAATGAAACTTTCTGCTGCATTTATGGTTTTTCAACTTTGAGTACCGACACACAAAAGAATGTTCTTCATTAAGACTATACCAGCTATGAAACAAACACTACAGACTAACTTTTTTGGTTGTTGTTCTATCCCAAATGAATGAAATTCATCCAGTTGAATATAAACTGCTTAGTTTTAAGTTTTTAAACTAACGTTTGCCTTAGACTTAGAGTGAAGAGGTTGAGGAAATTGGGTAATTCTCTAATCTATCTGGAAAAGCTTGGCTGACATTTTATTTATTTATTTATTTTTACCACCATCGACGGTACTGGGCAGCTCACTAACACTCAATTGAAATGGATTCTGAAGTCTGGTTGCTGTCCAGGTCATCTCGTAATTTAACTTCTCTTTATCCAATCACTAAAATGACAGGTAATATCCCAGCCCCTGTTGAAACTCTTTTATGTTTGAAGCAAAAATTGATGGAACACAAACCTCAGTGCCTCCATACAAGGCTGGGGCCAAACCTTCCAAAGAGTGTAATAAACATATTCAAACTCTTAACAATTTAGAAAATAAATTTCCCTCGCATGACACAAATAAATAAGACCAACTTGAGATGGTGAATGGCTTGGTGACCCTAAGACCTGGCAAGATTGGGAACAAAACAAACATACTGTCCTGTTCCATCTCAGAGAGAATAGGGTCTTTTGTCCTGGCTCCTTTTCAGCTCATAATGAAGTGTTTCAGAGGATGAAGTGGTTAGTCTGTGGAGGCCCCTGACAGACAGGACGAGTTCCAAGCCAAACATTGAAAAGGATGGCCCCTCAAAAATTTCCCACTTTTCTTAGGGATTTCAAATAGGAATACCCAACATTAAGATTTTCAGACTGTTAGGACTTAGGGCCAAAGAGTGAGCTTTAGCCTTCTGAACATGGAAAAACAGACAGCTCTGCTGACTGGTGGAAAAGCAGAGCCTGCAAAAGGTGGCAGCCTAAAGCCAGTCTGAATTCTCTCCTTTGAATACTGAGGATTTTCATGTTCTGGTACTTTTAATGCATACTTCCTTTGGGCTTTATTCCAGTGCTTCATACTAGTTCTTGCATATGCCTTTTCTTTGCTAAATATATTCTGAATCCAGATGGGAGACGACACCATTTCCCTTTGTCCCAGATGTAGGAAATATGAAAGCTTATATACTGATATGGGATAGGTTTTAACAGCTCATGAATCTCAGAACATTGCTGTGATGAGTCCTTCCTAAAAGGCAATGCAACGTCAAAATAGAAATTCTTACCTGAAACCCTGTTAATATTTTGTTGCAAGCTGCAGCACAGGAGATTGTGCAAGGTAAGTGGTCACACATTCTATTTGCTATGTGATTTCTGGTTTGTCTTCTAGAACTTGCCAAAACTAGGCTTCAATTTTTTAGCAGCGTTGTCCACCAAAAGAAGAGAACATGCAGAGAAGTGCAAAAATGGTCTTAAAGGGCCAGCACAAGCAGATGACAGACTACGTGTGAAAGAAAGAAGCAATCACTGATACTGTCTTGCTCCACTTCAGGCAGCAGCTGAACAATTATTGTTATTTCTGGGGTCTAGAAGACATCCTGTTTGGGAGCTGTCCTGCATGGTATGGTACAACAGGCGTCAGCCAGGAGGCCAGCTTACTTCTTTCCTCCTACCTCCTTCTCTCCTACCAGCTCTACCCCACCACTGGCTCTTCAACCTTGGGCAAATTGCTTAAAATCTCTAAGCCTTGGTTTTCTCTAGACAGCAGTGGTAATAGCTTCCCTCCTTATTTCAGAGTTGATGTGAAAATGAAACATGATAACTTATGTGAAAGCAATATAATAATACAAAATTATTACAAATAATGATAATAAAAATACAGTGATAGGGCAAAGATACATCAGAATCAAGCTTTAAGCCTTCTTAGAAAGGGGACATTTCTCTAAGGCTTTCAGCACGCTGAGGAACTGGTTCATGCCAGGTGAGTGAATGCACGAGAGCACCACCCTAGTTCACCGTCTAAAAAGTTAGAAGGATTACTGAGCCAACAGAGAGCATGTAGCATCGATTCTTCTCTGCTCTCTTCTACTCAGGGGAATTTGGAATATCTATTTTTTTAATCATTTCATTTCTTTAAAAGACAAATATTTACCAAGTTCTGGAGTTCAAGAGTGGTTAGTCATCCTACTACCAGCCCTGTTCAAGTCAGAAAAGGTTACATGACAGGAAAAGCCAGATAAGGACCGCACTTTTGAATAGAGAGATCATCTCTTTTTAATTAAGAGTAAGAAACAAACCCAAGCTGTGATTTCAAGAAATGAGGTTTAAAGTCTGAATATTTTAAATTTGAAAATAATAATCAACTGCCAAAAGAAAAGAAACAAATAGCTCAAAAATGTCTTTCCAAATTTTCTTTTTAAATATTCTTTCCACCTCCTCCAAAATGCAACCCCTCCTAAAACTACATATTCTCTATGACTCCCAGTACAAAAGATATACTTATTCTTCCCTATACCAGAAATTAGTAGAATTGCCTATGCAGTCCCAGAGGATCTCTAGCTCTGTCACCAAAGATGGAAGGAAACGAAAAAAAGACCAGGCAAACATCTCCCTGCCTGTACTGCCAGGATCTTATCATACAATTAGTAGATCGAACTCCTGAATAAGTGTGTGACCTTGAATGAATTCCTTCACTTCTCTGGGCCTCGTTTTCTTCACTGAAATTGTGCCCACCTCATTGGATGATGTAAGGAATAAATGCTTTAATATATGTAATATATGTAATATGTAATATGTGTCAGGCACATAGTAAGCACTACATAGGTATTTGCTGCATACCCAGGGTTGGTACGAAGTGAGATGCAAGGGTTGCAGAGAAAACTGGAGCAAACACAGCAGCTTAAAGGTTAAATTCAAAATAAGCTCTTTAGCTTCTTCTTGTTATAATTACTATTTGAAAAAAGTTGTCCAACTACATGCTAGGGTTTGATGTTTGTAAAGGAAAAGACAATGTGGTGTAGGTGGGAGAAGCATGTAATGGGATATTTGGAGACCTGGGTTCCAGTCGTAGCTCACCGCTAAACAGTGACATGATGTTGGGCAAGCCTCTAGGCACCAGGACCTCAGGTGCACAATGGAGGGGTTGGAGTAGACAGTCTTCAAGGCCCCTTTCTGTTTTAAGAGTCTACTAGTGAACCACCTGAAGGCAAAGGACATCATCATCACTACCAAATGCTGGCAACTGAAAACCTCAAGCTAGGTGCAAACAGCTTTGTACAAATGAAGCGGGAACAGCTACAAAGTCAACCTTCAATTATTTAGGAGCTAACACTCTCATACTTTGCTTTTTTCTACTCCTTGGCTATGTGCATCTTGACTGTTTCACTGTTCACTACCACCTCTACCCGAGGGTAGATGAGGGATAAAAAGTAAGTTAGAACAAATCAATCAGTAATGCCACTGGTAAGTACCTTTGATAAAATCCTATTGAAGAAATAGCTAAAATCAAATTTTAAAAAATAATTATCAATACTTCTAATAATACAAAAATATATCTGCACAAGGTTATTAACTGCAGCATTATTTGTAGTTGCAAAATAGTGGAAGCTATTTAAATGTCCAAACATAGGAAAATTGTTGAATAAACTATGGTACATCCACATAATGAAGAACTACAAAGGCTAGAAAAGAAAAAGAGCTCTATGACCTAATAGGAAGTGATTTCCAGGGTATATTGTTACATGAAAAATCAAAATGCAAAAGAGTATTTTTGGTATGCTACCACTTAAGATATGAAAAAGAAGTCTAGGGAATAAAAGAACTGGAAACAAATCTTGAACTCTTCTTAGTACATTTTCCTGTCTACTTAAAAGATCTAGAAGCAATAAGACCCCAATGGCAACAAGCATACCTATTACCTAGATCTTGATTTCTGAATAACATCCCTTACTGAAAGGAACTGGGGCTCCTTCGAGAAATGACTGATTCCAAGGCTAAAGTAAAAAAGGTACAACATGAACCTGGAACATCTTATTGTACCAGGAAGTACTAAAAAAAAATGATGGGGGCATGTTAAAAGGACACAGGAAAGTGAAAATTGTGGCATGTGAATTATATATCAATAAAATTGTGAGAGAGACAGGGGTGGGGAACAGAGACAGAGAAAGAAAGGAAGAAAGGAAGGGAGGGATGGAGAGAGAGAGAGAGAGAGAGGAGAGAAAGAGAGAGGAAGGAAGGAAGGGGAGCAGAGGGGGTGAGAGGGGTAGGAAGAAGGAGGGAGGGAGGAAGAAGAGAGGAGGAGAGAGAGGAAAGGATAGAGGACACAGGAGCTTGAAGTATTTCCTGTTGAGCAAATCTGGGAGAATTTCAGTATCAAAATAAGCAAAGATGGTAATGGATTATAATCCATTGAATAAAACAGAAATCCATTAATTCCCTACTGCTGAAAAATGGATATACAGGTAGGTAGGTAGACGATAGATAGATAGATGGATTAATAGATCAATCGATAGATAGATAGATGGGAAGGGTGTATTTTTCCTTTTAGTAAAATGTTGACCGATGAATGCAGACAAAAGTGGTGGATTGAAAATGATCATTTACAACCATCATAGTAAAGATTAGTTTGAGCAAGAATCATTGATGGATGCTAAATATAGGGAGGAAAGTTTGAAAGGAACAAGATATTTAACTGGTTTTAAAGTATCTTTCCAAAAATTGTTTATTAGTTGCAAAGGAAAAAATAATTGTAGTGGAGTAACCAGACAACACTTTGACAAGGTGATCAAAATTACCACCACCAATGGGAGGTAGATAAACATCATGTGTCTCCAGGTAAGATACATTGAGAAGACATATTATCACTTTTATAGTATTCCAGCTGGAGATGCATAAACAGCAGACAAACCAAAATTGAGGAACAATCTATAAAATAACAAGCATGCGTTCTTGAAAACTATTAAACTCAACAACAACAACAAAAAGAACCACAGGCAAATACTGAACTCCAGTTAATACAAACATGCTAAAGTGTTTAAGGATAAAAGATTCCACCATCCACAACTGATTTTAAGATGCAGCAAAAAACAAGATAGAGAGATGACTGAATAGAGGGATGGTTAGATGGATAGTCAGATAATAAAGCAAATATATAAAAATATTAATTTTGGAATCTATGTGGGATGTCTGGGCATTCACCTTTCTATGTTTTCAATTTTTTTTGTTTGAAATTTTTCATAATAAAATGTTAGGGGAAAACTAACTAGAATGACTAAAATTAAAAAGGTTGACAATATCAAGTGCTGATGAGCATGTGGAGCAACTGGAACTTTCACACATTATTGCTGGGAATGTAAAATGGTACAACCACTTTGGAAAATTATTTGATAGTTTCTTATAAACATATATCTCTTCTGTAACCTAGCATTTCTAGTTCTAGATATTTACCCAAGATAAATGAAGACATATTTCCACAAAAAGTCATCTACATAAATGTTCATTGCAGGTTTATTCATACTAGCCCCAAACTAAAAACAACTCAAATATCCACCAAAAGGAGACTGGATGAACAAGTTGTGTATATGTGTACAACAGAACACTACTGAGCAATAAAACAGAAAGAATTATTGATACACACAAGAACATGGATGAACCTCAAAAGCATTATGTTGAACAAAAGAAGCCTAGCACAGAAAAACTACCTACTGTGTGATTCATTTATGCAAAGTCCAAAAAACAGTCAAAACAGTCAATTTAGTGATTGAAATATGAACCATACTTGGGAAGTGGGGAGACTAGAAAGGTCAAGAGGGAACTTTCTAAGTTGAGAGAATTATTCTACATGTGATTGAGGTAGCGATTACATGGATAGAAACTACTGCCAGAATTTACCAAACTATTCACGAGATCTGTGCATTCTATTGTATGTATCTCAGTTTAAAAGGTGATGAGAACAATTATAAAATATTAATGAAATACACAAAGTAGATACAAACAATTGGGAAGACATACCATGCTCCTGGATACAGAGACTCAATGTTATAAAGATGTCAGTTCTCCCTATATTAATTTATTAATTTAGTGTGCTTCCCTTCCCCAAAATAACATCAGGTTTTTCTTCCTCCTCACTCCCAGAGCTAAACAAGTCGATTATAAAGTTTATTTGAAATAATAAAAAGCAAAAAATAATAAACAACAAAAGTAGAAAAACTCTGGAAAAGAAGAGCAATAGGGGAAGGGACTAGCCCTACCAGATAATAAAACATATTATAACTAGAAGTATAATATTGGAACATGAATAAACAGTCTCATGCAACAAAACAGAAGACCCAGAAATAGATCTAATTGTAAATGGAAGTTGATGGTGGCATCTCAAATTCCAAAATGAGTTGTATAACAATGAAACTATGTAACTATAGAAGAAAATATAAAATATAACTTCCCCTATAACCTGGGATTGAAGGAAATTTTCCTAATTGTGACTCAAAATCCAAAAGCAACATGCCAAAAAATAAGAAAAATTAAAGATCATTTCAAGATACCTAAGATACATTTAATATTAAATATCTATTCATGATAAAAACTTTTAGCAAACTAGGAATAGAAGGGACTTTCCTTAATCTGACAGGAAGAGTATTTTATGCTTTCCAGGTGTCCTTCCATTTTCTTCTTTCTTTTTCTCTTGCCTCTTTTTAGGCTATTTCTCTCTTTCTGGTTTTTTTTCCCCCTCTCTTTCTATTCTTTTAGTAGTTTCCCTAAAAATTATAAAATACATGCCTAATTTATAAAAGTCAAAAGTTAATAAATATCCCAATAGCTTTATCCTAAGTGTTTGTATTTGTTTTTAAGTGGAGATCCTAGATCATGTTTGTAGCTCTTATTTATAAAAATTTTTATTTTAAATAATTTTAGACTTACAGAAAAGTTGAAAAAATTAATACAAGTTCCCCTATAGCCTTCACCTATATAACATCCTATATAACCATAGTACAATTATCAAAACCAGGAAGTTAACATTGGTATCATGCAAGCTGAGATATGAAGCTCAATTAGGAACTGGCAGCAAAACTGGTAAGGAAGGAAGAGGCAGGCACTCCAGAAAGGAAGCCATGTCCAAATGTTTAGAGTAAAGAGAAAATTCAGCTTGTTTGTGCCATGGAGTGGGAGACAAGGCTAGAAAAGAAGACAATGATGAGATCATGGGGTGATGAAGAGCCTATTACCATGCTGAGGAATGTGGACTTAATCCTAGAAACAATGGGAGCCTCTGAAGTTAAGATTTAAGGCACCGGGGTTCTTTCTACATGTTCTGAAATGTAGAAAATGTATTGAAGAAGAAAGACCAGAGGAAAAGAGAACAGACTGCTGCAACAAAGCAAATGCGGCATTAGCAGTGGCCTGGAGTAAACTAGCGGCAGTGAAGATAGAGAGAAATGGTTCAAGACAAGAGAGTGTATGCATTAATTTGATTCTAGTTTGGGCAACTAAATAGGTGGTGGCACTAATCCTGAGATATGAAATACAAAGAGAAGTAGGCTTGGGTAGGGCAGGATATGGAAGATGATGACTTCAGTTTTCTGAAAATGTGAGCTTAAGGGGCATATGCCACATTTAAGTGGAGAAGGCCAATAAGTGGTTGGTTATATGGATCAAGAGTTTGGTAGAGATGTGGTGAGGATACCAGCGTACAGAAAGTAACTAATGACAGAAATTGAAACCAGCCAGTAAGTGAGAAGAGAGCCAAGGACAGACCCTGAAGGTATATCAATTTTTCAGGCTAAGCAGAGGAAGAAAGGCCCACAAAGGCAGCTGGGAAGGAGCAGCCAAGAGGATGAGACAACCAGGAGAGCATAGGTCTTGGAATCAGGGGAAGAAGGTTACTCCAAGGAGGAAGGAAGGGCCAGAAGCACCAAATGCTGCTCAAGGTCCAGAAAGATAACAAGAGAGATGATTCCAGAAAAGTTTGACTTTGAAAGAAGGAGAAAAAAATGGCAACAGCTATTGAGAGTCCTGGGATTCGGGGAAATGTATGTAATATTACAAGTACATACTTAAAACAGAAGAAGGGAGAGACTCAGCTGAGTCTGAATGCTGCTGGGAGAAGGAATGAATTTATATATTTTCAGATCAAATAAAGAGCACTGTATCATCAGATGGAAAGAAAAATTATACAGATAGAGTCTCAGGTAGGCTCATCCTAAGTATTTAAGAGAGAACTGACTGGATCTGATTTAGGGATCTCTTAAGTAATGCACATCTAATTAAATCTACTTCAACATGACATCAGGCTTCCATTCTGAAGAGGAACAGACTCTGAGTACCATTCCCATCTCCTTTCCCTTTTATAGCCCTCACTACCCCACTGAACCACCAACTGGATAGAACTTACAACCTGGGGAAATTTAGTTCCTCATATGGTTATTCTTCTTACATTCTTAAATTGTAGCTATTTATATTCTTAACATAAAGGATCTAATATTTGTTCTTACAATTTTCTTTGGAAAAATGTGTCTCTAATTTGTCAAATGTACATTCTTCTTCAATGAAATTTTAAGCTAATTTAGAATCTTTCATTTGAAAGTTTTGTCTTTATATTAATAACATATGTATTTTATAACTTTTTGGCAAAAATATACTGTATACATTCAGTAATGACTCACTAATTCACCTTGTTAAAAAAAAAAGATAGCACTCTGATAATAACCAGAGCTATAAAAATAGAAAGCAAGTGTTCAAATTTGAAAGACACTAATTCTTTTCTCTCTGCCTTCCAAATCATAGATACTACTTTGAAACAAGCAAACAAAACAATAGATCAACTCTTTAATTTTTAGGTCAGGAGGTCCTTATTAGAAATGTTTAGTTCTCTTCATTAAATGGAAACTTTAAGGTTGATATTACTCTCAAATTTTAGTCTCTTCCAGTAAATAACTTACTATCAGAATTTGAAAAAATATATATATGTAATATATACATGGATATATTTTAGATGTATACTACATATATAGAGACACACACATACATATATATTGCAATGTGAGATCTTTCAAAATTGGCAAAAGTGCAGATATCTTTTTCAAAAAATATCACTGCTTATCTGCAGCATTTCTTGATCATGAACCTAACATTATGCTAACATCCTAACAATAATGAGAACCAATCTTTCTCATTGATATATATCAATATTGTATCTATACATATGTGAATGTGTGAAGCATAAAGTGGAGTCTGTGACTCATAAGGCAGAAATCAACAGAATCTATGTTTAAAGGAAACAAACCTAAATAGACATTTGGAGACAAAACTGGTCCAGATGTTATCTGCAGACCACACTCCCTGTGCTTTTTTCCAATAATAAATAAGTGATCCACATCAGATCCTGAGACACAGTCCCTTCCACTTCCCACCTTGTATCTGTATAAACAAATACTTCATAACTGCTGTCTAAGAAGTGTTCTGATTTATTTATAGTTATATTTTAGAGTCATACTTACAACAGATACCTCATCTGGGGAGCTGATAGCCTTAATGTTTTGCATTGATCTGGGCTCTGCTTTCGACCCTACTTGGATGCTGGCTGCTATGCAAGTCTCCAAAGTTGGCCCTGAAGTAGGCTGTTAAAATTTAAGTGATGACATGCATGGCTTTTTCCTTCACTGGCAAGAGACTACCCACAACCTGGCAGCTTTGAACTAAATATAGAATTTAAAGCAATCTCTGCTAGCTTCACTTATTGTAAAAAAACAAAACAGGGAATCAAGAGAAAGAACAGAAGAAAATAAACTGTTGAATAACATCATTTTCTTGACTGTGGTGGACTTAGTAAGGAGGAAGTCATTAGTTGTCACCGATGCATTTTTCTGCCAGCTCACAAATGTTTTAGTCGATAAATAGGTAATACCTTATTTCTCTTTAAGTCATAGCTTCCTGAAACTCCACTAGGCAACTTATGTGACAGGACCAGGCTTCCTCAGACCAAGTATACAAACATAGTAATGGGTCAGAAATGAGGGCTCAAAGTCAGAGAGTCTAGAAAGGAGGGCAAGTTGGTAAAAAGAGGTAGTTCTACATGGAACTACGTCAAACACTATAGGAAGGGCAGAGGACAAGAGGATTTACTGAGCCAGATACTAGGTTAAGGTACTCTATGTATGTTATCTTTTTTGATATTTCAATATCCCTTGTGAATTAAGCATTATAACCATCATTTTAGAAATGACACTGGAGAAAATAGTTTACTAAATTACTTGACAGAATCTGGATTTAAATAGGTTCACCTAATGCCAACCTTTAAGCTATTTCCACTTCCCCATGTAGCCTCATCCATCATACTATGCAAATATTTCCTTCTGATGTTATATCTACACTGCAGTTCTACAGCCAGAGATTCTTAAGTGTTAGTTCCAAAAAATTAGTACAAATCACTCTTTACCTCAAAAAAAGAGATTATCTCCCAGCAATGAGTTCAGTTTTTGGAGAAACAGGCTGGATCTGCTTTCAATCTCAAATGCCTGGTAAGGCAACATAGAAATATTTGTGAGATTGTTATTCTCATCATAGAATGAGCACACATAACATTTTCACCCCTTTTCCAGAAGAAATTGATCAGGGCTTTAAAGTAACAGCCAAGAACTTCTTTATGTAATCTTCCATGGCAGTTTTAGAACATCTGACGCAAAAAGGAATAAATCATTTTCCATCATAATAAAACAAAAAATCATCATGAATTGAGCGTTTCCTATGGGCCAGGTCCTGCGCTGTCTTCCATGCATTATCTCAATCAGTCCTCACAATGCCACTGTTATATCAGTTGAGGAGACAGAGGCTCAGAAGGGTTAAGTTACTTGCTCAAAATCACATGGCAAGTGGTAGACTAGACCGCAAATCCATGTCAGCCTGCCTCGATATATCATGCTCCAAAAACACAACATATCACCTCCAACTAATTATATGTAGCTTGCCTTATATTAAAATACCTTCCAATATTAAAATGTAAGAGGTATTATAGGTGAGAGTTACAAATACGGTGATAGAGGGGCAGAGGTGAATAGGGTAAGAATAGAACCATAGCAGATAAGTTACATTATAATGTAACCAAAAATGCAAATAAAAAAAGACATCCCCTCCTCTCCTCCACCCATCTCTCTTTTGCGCTTGCACGCACATTTGACAAAAATACGAAGAGAGGAGAACACAGCTCAAAAGAAGACTATCTTTAAAGCAAGACAGTAACATAACAAAATATATTTTTTAAATTGATGAATTCCAGGCAAGATTTTTTTCAAAATCTCTCAAAGCTAAATGAATAAAGCATAAGTTCCAGTAAGTATTTGGTCTTATTGGCAGCAACACATTCAGATCTGAAGTTTTAAGCTAGCTTCTTTCTCAGACACTCCAATCATGCAATAAGACCCACCATAAACATTGTTCAAAGAAACCCTCGCTTCGCATCTCATGACTCTGCTTTAGCACCGAAAGCAGATTGGCACAGATATCACACTGCACTCCTACTCAGACATTCCTTCCCTTCACCATCATTTACAGTATGCGCTGTGGCTGAACTGAGCCATACATGCAACTCAATAGGCATAGAGGATTGAATTATTCACATGAGAATCAATTTTACACTAGATTAAAATTAAAAGTTGCTTTTAAAGTGCCAGATAAGAGGCCAAAAATACACACCACTTCTTTGGCAGCAAAAGCACCACACTGTCTCCTTTCTAAGATAGAGGATAGTTGTAAAATGGGCCATAAAGAAGTTATCAGAATTCAATTTTCCAATCAATGTCTTGATTTCAGATCAGAATGACGTCAGAAGTGGCTCCAACAGAATGACTTTTTCCATGTAGACTTTACCTCCTGTGTTTGTGGGGAATGTAAATTCTTTTGAAAGCAGTCTCTTAGGATGATGGCCATAGGGTGACAATGACTTAAAATGAAACAATTGTTACTCATCCTAACAATAAACCCATTTTCAGATCTCAGGTTCCAGTAGACCTGACCTTGGTTAAAGTTGAAGTGAAATGTATAGATATCTTAAAATTTGGGAGCCTAAATTTAGGTGACTACCTACATATATTCTTGCAAATTATTTATTTATTCATCCAAACTTACCATTTCGACACTAGAGATGACACAACACATCTAGAGTACCGTTTTGACAGTATTTCTGATTTACACTTTTAAGACCCATTGCAGTTGCCTAGGCCTTAGCAGTGTAAGTCAAAAAACACGCTCTGTAATAACTACACTTTACTCATGCTCTCCATTGCATCAACAATATATCATCAAAATGGGCACTTTTGGTTGTGCAAAAAATAGTAAGAATGTCTCCTTTCTCTTTTCTATGGCTCCTATTACTAAGTTGCCAAGACATTAGGCTTTTTAAGTTTTTGTAGGTTAGATGTTTCAAGTTTAGTTTAGGATTCAGGGCTGTGCCATACAATAGGGCACACACTTGATTTAGTGGAAGTCAATTCAACTAATTTGGGGAACATGGCATTCTGCCCTGTCTGCAGACTGAAACTTTGGTCAAACGGTACCTTTTCAGAGAAGCAAGAGAAAGGAATATTTCATTTCATTTTGAGTAGCTATTGTTAATTTTATATAGTCCTAGGTAACAGACATGCACATTTAAAAAGAAATCTCTCCTTCAGGAATCCTCCAAAAGTGATTACGAATAATGTTTGTTATCCCCTATGGTATACTAACAGAGACTTAATATACAGTACACCAGTCACGCACATCAATTTCTTTCTTTAATTTTCAAGGGTAAATTTAAGGGCCAATTAGGTGTTCTTTGAAATGGTAGTGCTATATAGAAGACAGTTTCATTAATATAATCTTCAATTAATAGAAGAAAACATAATACTACTTATATTCCTATTTTGAATTTGAAGTTACACTAATTTCAATGGCAACTCTATTTACAGTCACGGATTATTTCTGAAGGGTCAGACTATATAGAATTGTTAAGGGATCAAATTAATAACGCCTATCTTTCAACAAAATATAGGTAGTTGCTGGTAACATGTCTATGAGGAGTCATTGAATTAACAGCATAGGTTACATAGCAATCAATGGAAAATCTTGTCATATTTATATTATCAATTTGAGTCACTGTTTTTATTGTGGAATGTTATGCTTGTTTATTTTTAGATTTTACTAAGAAATATTACTGCCATATTTTCCTGTTTAAGGATCACAAATTACAGTGGTTTTTTCTTCGTCATACTTGATCACATCTGTGTTTTCTTCCTGCTCTGCTTCCTCTTCTCCTTATCTTACTGTTTAATTCAGCTTCATCCTCGTCCACACCTATAATTATCTCCTTTCTAATTTTTAGAGAGAAGTTCCTATTTTTAGGTGGTGGACATAAGTTGTATTTTTATTTTCCAGCTCATTTCTCATTCCTTTCATATTATTCCCAAATTCTTATCTCAGATTCCCAAAAAGATCAGTGTTCCACAAGCTGGAAATTTGTAGCTTCTGCCAACTCTAGTGGCTACTGCCTCTAGGATCTGGGAAAGGCAAGAGGAAAGAGAATACTGTCCCCTTTCCTTCTCCCCCAGTCCCTGAGCTATCTTGTCAGAGCAGTGAGTAGACCTAGGACTGAGGAACACTGTCCTTGTGGCTGCATGAAACTTATGCATGAAGAAGCAAGAAATACAACAAGAAAAACACTTCACCCTTAAGCATGCAGATGGTGGAGAGGAGGGTACTGGACAATGGTAGTAGATCATTTGGAGAGAGGAAGAATTCCACAACTGTTCAGCACTTTATGATGGTGTCCATCCATCTTTTTTCAGTGTGTTAAGTGGCTTACTAAAGTTATATAGATTGATAGACTGAAAAAATAAGCTGCGGGATTAAAATGACAGAACTGAAATATATGGTCCCTGATACTTGCTGCAATGAGAGAAATGAAAGTTTTAAAAGGGAGCATCTCCAAGAAAAGGCACAAGGAGAAAGAGGCAAACTGGGTCCATTCAGCACTAGAAAGAGAGAAATGCCTGGAGGAAGTCAAACATTTTCAATTACAAATAGAGGTAGGTGGGTGCTGGTGAGTTATTTGGTTTTTATTTCCACTGAAGCCAAGACAAAAGGAAATGAGCTTAAATTGCAACAGGAGGGATTCAAGTTAGACATTAAGGGGAAAAAAAACCTTCCTGATGAGAAGGCTGGTGAAATAATGGAACGCATAATTGAGAGTGCTCTGGAAGCTTATCCCTAGAGATGCTTAAGAATAAACATCTATCTTTCTGGGGTTTTAGATGCAGAAAGGCCTGGAATATTAGAATGGAGACTTTTAGATTTATCTTCTAGTCCTAAAATACTATTGTTTTACTTAATGAGACAGACTGCTCAGTAGTGCATCCACTGAAGCTACAACAGAAGGGGGAGGGAGAAGCAAGCAGCAGCACTGTCTTATTTTGAACTTGCTTAGATAACAGCAATTCTCAGAGCACCTGAACCAAAGTCTATACCCAGGTGAGGCTAATCTCATAACATTTAATGAGTGAGTCTCATGAGGATTTTATAGAGTTACAGCAAGTTTGGACCATGCTCCTTCATTAAGTAAAGGGATTGTAAAAATGTCTTCATTTAGAAAGGGCAGCAGTCAAATTGTTTGTAATGTCATGAAGAGACTGAAGTAAGTTTAGTTATCATGTTACTACCAAGGATAATCCAGTATGATACCTAGACTGGTTTGGAGAAGAGCCAGTTGTTCTACACCATTTCAGGGCCAGAAAAGAGATATACTACATACTTTAATCCAGCCAGCACTGAGCACCTACCACATGCAGACTCTGTGCTAACAGACAGGGGTACCAAGGGCACGAAACACAATCTCTCTCTTCAAGAAGCCCACAGCATGGTGAGTTAGAGGATATCTATCTCTATAATCCAATGCAATCCCATCTAGGGTGTGATGGGCAAATGGAAGTGAAGCCATGACTCAGGCAGAGAGGGATATTAGGAGTGGAGGAGAGGCAGGAATGGCCTCAGACAAGATCCGAGTTGTGAAGGACCATAGGAGTCAGCCAGCTAGAGAAGGCAAGATGGGAATCCTAGGCAGAGGAGCTACACACCTGGGGTCAAGGGAGACCTAAGGACAAGGGAGAGCAAGCTTCCTTCTGGGAGCAGCAGATAAATCAGATGGTAGCAGCGTAAGTCGCTGGTGGCAAGTGAGTGTAAAGGGACTGGAGACACAAGCCAGATCATGAAGGGACTCATTAGCCATGGCAGATAACTGGAGGTTCATTATGAAGGCAATCAGGACTTCAAGCTCTGGAGGGACAGGATCAGATCACATGTGTCTACATGGGTTGCACAGATAAGTAAATCCAGCTGGCAGCATATTGGGCTGAGATTTCTCAGCACCTGGATAGTGGCTGGGTCAGGTGAGCATTCAAGTAATTACCAGACTGGTAAGCCTCACATGCCCAAGCCACGATCCTATTTTTATTGGGTTAAGCTGCTGTCTAAAGCTTCAGTCAGGCAAGCCTGCTGGCTCATCCTGCCTCTATGCCTGACAGCTAAATGATGAGGTCATAATACTGTGGGCAACTCTTGGCATATATGTCTTAAAGAAAAAAAAAATCTCATGGTTGGCTAACTCCATTCTTAAATAGCAGCTTATATCACTGGTACCCTCCCGACACCAGGAATTTAAAAAGAAAATGTCAAGAGTTAGAGAGTTCTACTTTATCATCATCAAATACCCTGCGGTTTCAGAGCAATTATCATTGTGCTTTACCCATCAGCTCTGCAATGTTTATTCCTGGTCTCCTACCAACACAAAAAATGTTTAGGAAATCAACTACGAAGATAAGTGTGGCCACTGGGGACAATTCTCTTGCTGACGATCATTTTCACCAAAAGCAGAGAGCAGGGTTATGAATCATCCGTGACCACTTATGCTTAAGCTGAATACATTAACATTTAATGGTTTTGACACAAGAAGCCAGTCATAAGTCTGTACATCAAGGCACTAATGTGTTCGGTCTAATTGTACTTAGATGAAGCGAGTCAGGAATGCATGGCCCGCAACTATATCTGCTGGTAAGATGAAAATTATGAATCTCTAGTAACAAGCAAGGATTCTTTTTTACAATTCATTATTCATGATTTCATTTGCTTTAAATTATTCATTTTCTCAAATGTTATTGCTATAGCCTTTTAAACTTTTCTACTCCTCCACTTTCAAGTGATAAATGCCTAAGAATTGAGCAGTCTCAGGTTTTTGAATACAATAAAGTGCTTTTTCAATATACTGCTGGCTTCTGCTCACAATTTATTCCAGATTATGAACACAGGTTGTCTATTTAAGGTTAGGATTGCCACCTTTCATTTGGTCTAAAAGAAATAAGGTTCATAAAAAATGTCCTATTTCAAGAATTGTCCTTTCTAATAAAACCTAAACTTTGACCAAGGCCTCCTCTATGGTCTGGCCCCTGCCCCCTTGACCAACCCCATTTCCTGTC
Source organism: Tapirus indicus (assembly GCA_031878705.1). NCBI lineage: Eukaryota > Metazoa > Chordata > Mammalia > Perissodactyla > Tapiridae > Tapirus > Tapirus indicus. Next base: position 126,618,734 of record CM062917.1, on the reverse strand, counting down.
ATTCTCCCCAATCACCTGGGCCTTCTTTCCTACCTCCTCTGAATCCTTTGCATTTCCTGTTCCCTCTCTCTGGGAGGTCTACCACTCGCCCTATTCTCACTCCCAACCCCCACCATGTGCATCTTCATACAGCAGGCTCCTTCCCATCTTTCCAATCTCACCTCAGGTGGCCCCTCCTCAGAAAGGCTTCCCCAAGTACCTCCTCCCCCTGCTGGTTACTCTTTATCACACTACCCTGCTGATTGCCTTCATATTACTTATCACAGTCGGTAATTATCTTTTTTGTTGTTTGTGCATTGTCTGCCTTCCCCACTAGGATGGAAGCACTATTAGGGCAGTGTCTTTGTCTGTTTTGTTCACCACTGTATACCCAGACTGTAGGATAATGGGGCACATAGTAGGTACTTAATAAAGATTTATAAAACAAATGAATTTTTAATTCCAAGAGATAATGATTAAAATATATTTTAACCCGAAATCTATCCCCAGTTCTGCTCATGTCTTTCTATGAACTGACTTCATGAACCATCAAAAGGCTCTACCCAACCAATCAGCAGGGCCACAAACCATAAGCTAGAACTTGGGACTGTTGCAGGTAGAGGGTTGCATCACAGACTGTCACTAAGAGAAGGATCCTGAGATCTTAACAGTTAGAAGTAAAGAAAAAGAAATTGAGGTTCAGAGAGAGTGAGTGGAAAAACCATCTTCCTGTCTTTCAGCATCCTGCACTCCATGGAGAATGCCCCCAGCCAACTGTAGGGTCCTTGGAAAGAAGAGAGCCTGGGAGCAGCCTGGAGCACTATCAACTTGGATTGACTCCTTAGAAATGCCACAAATCCATGTGCAGCTTAGTTTCAGACTGAAACCTCCTCTTGGGTAGAAAAAGAGGACACATTTTGGCCAACATCACCCCTCCTCAGCTGTCATCATGGTCCACCATCACTGCCTTCCTGGTTAGAGTCTCCTCTGAACAAATCATCAGCCAGACCATTTTGTACAAAGGACTGATACTAAATGTAAAAGGAAAGAAACTAAATAGGTCAGGTTAATAGAGGGTAAGTCTGTGAGTTATTGAAATATACTTTCACAATAGAAATCAAAGTCTGACTGGTACCTTTGAGCATTTTATGCTTTCTCAAATTAAGTGATGTTTCTGGCTAGCACACAGTGTGTTACTACAATAAGGAAACCTTAGATTCAGATATTAAGTATAAATTAATGATAATGGCCTTTTAAGCAATTCAAAAAGCTACTCAAATGGAAACTGAGTACATAATTACTAGACATTCTTGGCTAATGCAAATAAAAAAAAGTAAAAGATCTTCATTCAGATAAGGAGTCCAATTAAGCACCTTGGGATTATTGAGAGATGATTTTACAAGTATTCAGGACAGGGTGATCATGGAGGTTTTTTGGGGGGGGTACTAATAAGTTTTTTACAATACTTCTTTGAAATATTATTATTGGCATTTGTAGGATACCTGAAGCCAGGGAGAGGAAAGGTAACTGGTCTTGTTATAAAATTCATGCCTAAAATGATAAAGGCTCAGAAAAAGGGGCTTAAGTAAATATTTGCTGAATAACTGATGAGCCAGATAAAGACTAGAGAAAGAAAAGCTTAAGTTTCAACTCCCCAGTCCCACATACAACCCTTTAGATACGGTTGGCCTTCTTTTAGGCAGGCTTGTACTTCTCATTACTTATTAAAACAAGATTTTGGAATGTCTACTGAAGTCACTCAAATTGCCCTTTTGTACCTTAGGTGGCTAACATCGTAATATAACTTACAGAGCATACATTATGTTAGACCTTACAATGATTCTGTGATGTTCTCAGATGCCCACCAAGGACTCCAGCAAATTGACACCTCTAAAGTCATTTTCCTGGCATCCTGAGATGAATTTAGTGCCAGGTCTTCAAATATGAATAGCTCATATGTCATCCCATTATGCCACCTGGACTTGGACCAGCACACCTTTAAAATAGATTTATTTAGGCTATAAACTTACAGGACAGTGCCTCTGTCTTCAAATATATTACATTTAAACAGCTGGGAAAATAAAATCCCAACTTTCCAATGCTGAAATCTCTGAGGCCAATCTGAAGTATGAAGAGGGCTATCAAATCCTATTACAGACACAAATTTGGATGATGCTTTGCATTAAAGAAAAAACTCACAAAAATCAAAATTTAAGACTGAGAAAACTCTTGAGGGTTCACCATCCTTGTATTTTACTTGAAGTTCAGTTAAATACTATTCAACAGAGTAACTAATAGGGGTTTCATGACTAATTAGAAAGTAGTTTCAGATAGGGAACATACTCCACCACTATGTAAGAGTATATAATTCACTCTGTGTCAACAAACTCATTCATTCCTGTTGCCCTGGAAGACACTTGTTATCTAATGAATCTTCGTAGATGATTTATTAACCCATAAGAAATTAGGCTATGTCTCAAGAAAATCACCTAGTGACATTGGGAATCCAAATATATACTGCTACATAACATCGTGCTCTGCCAAGGGTTATCAGTTGTATAAACAAAAATAGTAATCGTGTATTTTTGTGCCCACATGGATTTTACGTTCTAACGTAGAATGCACATGCAGCAATTAGAGAACTAGCCAGCATGATATCAAGTGCCAATGGGAAGTACTGACAGTAAGTATTAGGTTGAAGCATATAAAATGGCCAATGTTATTTAATCTATAGGAGTGAGAATAATTAGCAAAGGGTAGACTATTCAGGGAAGGCTTCCTGCAAGAAAAGTAGACATAAGATAAGCACTCAAATTCAAAATGGACAGAACTGAACTCATGATCTGTCTCCCTCAAGCCTTGTCCTCTTCCAAAGATGCCTTCTTGATGAATGAATGGCACATCAGCCAACTGGAACAAGCAATCCAGAAACCTCCCCAGTACCTCTGTTTTCTACTCAATCATTATCTCCAGTCAACTACCAAATCCTGTTGATTCTATCTCCTGAAAATATTCTCATATCTATCTACCCCTCTTGATCTCCATTGCTACTTCCCAAGTCTGAGCCTCTATCATCTCTTGCCTTCATAATATTTACCTCATTTTGTAACTGAATAATTGCATGATTATTTCATTAATTGACAAAATAGGCTCCATGATGGTAGACACCATGTCTGTTTTGCTCACCATCAATTTTCTACTGCCTGCAACAGTACCTGGGACATAAGGAAGGAATAAGAAAGAAACTGGCCTAAATGGAGCTAAGGGGTCAAGAAAAAGAGGAGTGGCAGAAGAAGGAACGATTAAGCTAGATTATGAGGGCCCTGACTTAAAGCAAGAAGCTTGGTATTATTCTGATTAGGAATGGGGCTGATATTGTGTCCTCTGAAGAAATAACAAGATGGGAAGAAACAGCTGATTTGTTTGGTACAGTGCTTAAATTTGCTATTTCTATAGACTGAAAAAGAAAAAAAGCTTATCAAGACACATAAAACTTTATTTCCATTAACAATAAGGAATAAATATGTAAAAGAAGAAATGTTACAAAATTTATAAGAACCTCAGGTAGAAATACGTCAGCTCCCACCTCTGCCCTCATCTTGCTCCATCTCAGCAGCATGTGACAATGCTGACCTTGGAAATCCTCCCCTCTCTTGGCTTCCATGTGGCTACTTTCTCACAGTTTTCCTTTTACTCATTCCTTGGCTACTTCTCCTCAATTTCCGATGTTGGTTTTTGCCCTTCTTCCTGACCTCTAGATGCTGGAAGGTCTCAAGGTTTAGAGGAGGCCCTGGCCCCCCTTCTCTTTTCTCTCTCCATGTAAGTAAGCCCATCCAGCTTCAAATACCACACAGCGGCTGCTGTCTCCTGACAGTCTTTCTTCAGCCCAGACTTCTCCCCTGAGCTCTAGACCACCTGAAATCTACAATTGGATGCCCACTAGGCCTCTCAAATAGAATAGATCCCAATCTAAGTCTTTTATTCTGTCCTCCCCTGACCCACGTGCACATACACACTGTTCTTCCCTCAGACTTACCCGTTTCACCAACAGCACTACTGTCCACCTTGTTACTAAAGCCAACATTCCAGGAATCATCTTTGCCTCCTCCCTTATCTCACCCCTTACATGCAAGCCATCACCAAGTTCTATGTATTCCAGCCTCTAAGATATGCCCAAGATCTTTCTAATTCTACCCCCATCACCACAACCCCAGTCATCATTGTCTCTCTCGCTTACACTTCTACAGTAGTCTCTCTAGCTCTCCCGTTTCCATCCCAGCTGTTTTCCAAATCATTCCCCACACAGTAGCCATGGTAATTCTTAAAAACATAGATCAGATCACATAATTTCCCTGCTTAAAACCATTTTATGGCTTCCCACCAGTCAGCGGATGATATCTAAATTCTTTACCACGGAATGTAAGGAATACTACCTGATTTCCCTCTCCCCGCCACTCTTCCTCCTGAAGATCTAGCCAGGGAGGCCATATGTCTTTTGAATACACAAAGCCCTCTCTCCCCTCCAGGCATTTTAATTCCTTTTTTTCCAGCTTTATTAAGGTATAATTGACAAAACTTTAAGATATTTAAAGTGTACAAGGTGATGATTTGATATACATATACATTGTGAAAGGATTCTCCCCATAGAGTTAATTAACACACTCATCACCTCACATATTTACCTTGTGTGTGTGTGAGAGAGAGAGAGAGAAGATTTAAGCTCTACCCTCTTAGCAAATCCAGGCCTTTAAATTCTATTCCTTCAGCTTGGAATGCTATTCCCCTTGTTCCTCATTTTTTCATCCTTCTCCTCACAGAATTACCTCACCCCACAATCACCCTGTCTACAGTAGCCTTCACCCCTAACTCTCTCAACTCCCTGTTTGTTTCACTGCACATAATACAACCTGCAATTCTCCTGTTTAGCTGTACAACTGTTATTATCTGGGTCCTCCACCAGAATGTAAGCTCCATGCGGGTGGGAATGCTGTCTCTCTTCTTAATCAGTATATCCCAATACCCAGTATAGTGCCTGGAACACGGTTGTATTTAAAATATATATCTGTTAAATGAACGAAAAATCATCCTATGTAAAGAATAAAACTCCTTTCCCCCTTTTAAGAAATGTACAGGTGTTCATTATGCTCCTAATATTGTTCTCTAAGCCAAAAGATGAATTGTTTACAGATGCTGCTTTTTAGTTTCACCCCAAATTTATGTTTAAGAGACCACAGTATAATTGGTATAATTTATAAGTCTGGAGGGGAAGAAAAAGAAGACAGTCAATATAATGAAACAGAGGAGAACTAAGCAAAGTTTAGAAATGGGAAGGTGACAGCAGAAAAGAAAAGGCAGACAGTTCAATTGAGATGAATGTGAGACTACAAGGTCCCTGAGGGAACAGGGAAACAGGAGAGGATACAACTCATCCATCAACTGTCTTTGGGATTCCCATTACATGGCAGGCACTGAGCTCAGTATATGGCAGTGAATAACACAGCCATGGTCCCTCTCCTCTTGAAACTTATAGTATAGTGGGAGCAATATTAAATAAACCCATCATGAAGATATAATTATGAACTATGTTTCATGCTACGAAGAAAAGCCCAAGAAGCCACAAGCAAAAAGAATAAGGGTCACAGAAGACCTCTTACAGGAAAGTGACCTTTAACTTGAGACCTGAGGATGAATATAAATTAGCTGGTGAGCATGTGTATCTATACCAGCGAGGAACGTTAGGGGTAGATAGAGGACAGTATTCAAGGCAAAGGAACAGCATATGCAAAGACTAGAGAAAGGAAAAGGCTTGATGAGTGCTACTGAAAGGAGACTTGTGTGGCAAAAGCAGAGAAGGCAAGGGGAACTGTGGGAGAATTGCTGGAAGAGAAATGGATGGAGAGAGAGAGGAAGCAGAGTTCTGTAGGTAGGTCAAGGCAACAAGTCTGAGTTCGATCCTAAGATCAAGTGTGTCTTCTTCTGAGAAAGAATAGAAAAACAAAAGATGAATAAAATCACAAAGAAATTTTTAAATAAATCAATGGGAAGCAGAGTTTGCTTTGGACAGTCTTCCTCTTCATGGTATGGTAGGAGTGATGTCTTCTGCACACTTTGGGGGAGGAAAAATGGTTGGAGCTTGAGCAAAATCACAAGAATTAACTTCTGTTGGGAATGAGATAGGAAATCAATCAAAAACCAGTAAACAGAACTCTGATTAGCAGAGGAAGGCCCAGGTGAAGTCACACAGTATGAAAGGAAATAGAAGCAGATGGGTCAGTTTTATGATTAATTTCAGCAACAATTTCCAGTCCCAGAGTAGATCCAAGAAAAGCCAAAGATTTACTCAGGGCTGGAAACTGACAAGGGACCTAGGGTGGAAATCCATGGGTGCCACAAGGCAGAGCAAAAGGGCTAGCAGAGGGGCAGGTGGAGGTGAAGTGGGTATGTTGGAAGGTGGGGGTGGAGAGGAGTAGAGAACTGAGTGATATAAAACTGGGAAAGGAACGAGATAGTTTTGGTAAATGATTCACATCAAATCAATTTCACCAGGATGGGTTAAGCATCTTCTGTGTTCCCATTATATTAGATTCTGGAGATGGAGAAACAAATGACAGTCTCTGCCCTCAGAGACGTCATAGTCTAGAAAGCTGATGTCAACAGAGAGTAGACATCTAATAATGACCAATGATACAACTCAAAAATAATACTAAATTCAAAACAAGATATGATGGAAATAATATGAAAATTGTTTTTATGGTACAAAATGTTTTAATGATCACTACAGATATTTATCAAATTTATTTATTAGGAAAACTTCTCAAGAATTACTTTGGCTTCTCTGAAAATTGAAACACATTATTTCATCAGAAAACTTTGAAAACTATAGTGCCCAAATAATATTAATAGTAATAAACTAAACTATAATATTATACAACCAAATATAGAATTATTTTAACTGGTCATACAAGAACTCTGTCTCAAATAATAAAATATGCCATCCTCTCATTTCACTAAATGAAGGAAAAGAGAAAGAGGTATTAGTCGCAAGAAAGATGCAGGCACAAATGGTTTACAGTTGGTGCTCTTTCCACTTACGCTGAGTTTTTTTTCTGCATTGCATTTTCACTGTTTGAAATTTGTTTCCCTGTGTATCGACTGCCCCCATCAGAACGTAAGCTCCATGAAGGCAGGGGTTGTGTTTGTCTGGTTTATCACTGTGTCCCTAGTACCTAGAACAGTGCCTGGAACTTAGTAAGTACTCAACAAATATCACCGTGGGGTCTCAATCTTGGCTTGGTATATGATGTGTTTCTCAACGGAAATAATGTACATATGAAGTGTATAATTTTAAAGTGTGTAAATTATAAATGATTTTCCATATATCAATATGTTAAGTTTAAAAAGTTATCACAGTCTGATGTTTTATCTACTTTTGAAAGGAAAGATTTTTTCTCTCTTAAGAAAATAAAAACTGGTAACATCAGGTAACTTACTTGCATAAGTACACAGTCACATATACCGACTAAAAGTGTGCTGCATGGAACTTTATTTTTTCACTGTAACCCACAGACATGTACACCTGAGCCCTCAATATCTGCCACTGCATTTGCTTACAACTAGAGCGTCAATAAGCTGGAACCCTCACCTATTGCCATGCTATTCTCTAGAACAATGTATTTGCTTCTTGTTTTATGGTTCAGTCACTTCCAAGCCTATTTTTAACAAATGCCAAAAATATCTTACAGCAACCAAGATGCAAACACCTGTATTAAATAAAAATCATCTTATCGGTATTAGCATAAATCATGGCTTCTAAAAACTGGAGAGTGACATCACTTTATTTTTGGTAACATTTTCCACATGACACTGGAGTATAGCTCAGAGAGCAGACTTGAAAGAAATACAAAAATTCTAGCTAACCCAAATATTTATTTTTAAATAAAAAATTAAACATTTTAAAAACAAAAAGTTACATTTTTAAACACATACAGAGTTGAGCCATACTGTACAGAGGAATATAAGTAAAGGTGTTTTACTTTTTAAAATCAGATATTTATATGCCCTGAGAACCACCAGACACAAAAGAATAGTTTTTCATTTTAATTTTTAATTGTTTAAGAAATATCCACATTACACATAAATCAGAAGGGACTGAGTATTCCAACAATTTATTTGAATAAACACACTAAAAATGGGTTTTTTTTTAAGTTTAGCATGAAAAGACGTTTTAAAAGGTTGGCAGCATGGACCTGGCTTCATTCACCATGACAATTCAAACTGGAAGAACGTCCTCTTTACTTGTCAGGGCTGCGCAGTGTCAGAAGTAGAGTCTTGTTCCTATTTTAGGCCAAAATTAAAAATGACTAAGCCATAGGGGCCAAATGGTTAGGTCTGCCCCATCTCTGTGTATATTCTCATTATGCATATATTTTAAATTTTTAAATAAAAATAATACGATATAAAATAAGTCTTATTGACTGTCTCACATAAGTAACTGACTGATGCATTGCTTTTAAGCACTTAAAATACTTTATCCAGGCATCCTAAAGTCTAAAGGAAAATGAAAAACAATAAATACAACTTTAATAATATTCGTGAATTTATACTGAAACTTATTCTTCTTGTTGAAAATCGAATTCCTTAAAGAGATAGCAAGGTATTGGGAGTAAAAGGAAGGGAAGAAAACAGGAAGGATGTTTATTACAATTTTGAGGTGAACCTTACTGTTGAAGATAGAGCCACTGAAGTAGCAGAAGTTGAGGTGGGGGTGAAAGTAGAGGGGAAGAAAACTTAAAAAACAATTGTTACAAGTTTGTGGTGAATCTGTAGAAATCTCTTCATACTAGCAACTGCTGGAATAAATACCAATTTTCTCATCCTAATATTTGAAAATAAAACAGCCCCAAATGTCAATAGAATATGTGAGATAAGTTATTTTTCATATAATACAAAGCCTCAGAGATAAACATCTTCCTGAGGGATGCTCTCATGTACAAGAGATACTCTTTCTTTTGGCCAATGTATATAATTGTTAAGGATAATGAAAATTACAGAGTTAGGGCTTTCATTGTACTATTTCACATGAGAATAGTCCAAAGAAAAGATAGCTCACATTTACAGCTAGGTGAGGGTAAAAATGGGCATTTTACAGATGTGTCCATACAACATGACTGAAGAAATAGGAATAGTGATGTCCTTTCAAAGTTATTTAATTTAACTCCCTGCTTTCAAGCAGGGTTTTCCCCAAATTATCTTTAGACTGTTGAGTATCCGCATTAGCTTAAACATCTGCAGGGAAGGAAATTCCTCAAACTCCCCTGGTATTCTTTTCCTGTACTAACAACCCTACTTCCAAGAAACCGGGCTTTGGTCATCACATTGTAATTAGTTACCAGCCAGCTTGTCTATCAACAAGTATTTGCTAAGTACACACAGGGAGAATGTTATTCTATTAGGTCTTTGATTGTAGACTTACCCCTATAGTTACTTCTAATTGCTTCTCCTGTCAAATACAACTCTAATCCTGGATTCAAATATTTTTCCACTAACCTTCCATTCATCTCATTATGGACTCCCTACTACAATGGATAAGAATGAATGAGCATCCTATTAATAACTGAATGCTGTCTTTACTTATACAATATAATTTGCTTCTCCAAACAATTTCGAAACAGTATGTTGTTTCAAAACAAGGAGGTGTTATCTCATTATATCAAGTGAGGAAACTATGGCTCCAAAAGAATAAGTAACTGCACAATTGCTAAATTGTGCTTGTCCTTTCCACAGTGGCTATTGCAAATCAACTTTGATTTACCACTTCACCATTCACCCCTTCATGCTCTCTCACAGATTATTATAAAGCTTTACTTCTCCAAAGCTCATGCAGCTGGACTTCATTAAACTTTCCCTTTTTTATCTCCATATATTCCCAACTTACATCTAGGTTCTCATTTTTTCTCTTCTCAAATATTAACTCTATTCAGTTTGTCTATTTCCTAGATTATTCCTCTTCTTCCTCAAAGCTTCCCATTTAACAAGAATGTTGGATTTTAGCACTCTCATCTTGCCACCATACCCTGACATTCAAACATCTTTTTTTAAAGAGAAGAAAAAGAAAAGAAATAAAACCCCCGACAATAGCCTACTTCTTCTTGCATCTGCCTTCCTATATTGTTCCTTCCAGTTACAGAAAGATCTTTCCTTGACCTTCTTCTGTTACTGCACAAATGGGGTTCTCCTACCCAATGTGCATAAGCAAGCCAATTAATTACAGCATCAGCTTTTGGGAAGAGAAATCAGCTTATTCTACAAGATTAATCTGCAGGGAGACGGGGGCATGTGCCCTCAGATCTGTCTCCTTGATCCAGGGCTTGGGGCACAATTTATGGGATGGACAGGGTGGTCTGAAGTGTGGAAACAGATGATTGGAGGTAAGGAAAAGTGAGGTATTTGATGATCTGTGCAAATGTAGTCAAGCTTCATGCCTCTTCATAGGACACATGTTCACAACATGGAAGTTTTATCATGATCTGAGGGTAGAATTTTCAGCTCCTTGACATCAAAAAGTTCACTTATGGAGCATTTGCACAGGCCCAGTTGATGAGTTGGTGGTCTCAATCAGCCTGAACTGGACAAGGGGTCTCTGTTCCTGAAAAACCACTCTTAATTACTCTGTTAATAAGATGGAGTCAGTTGAACTGATCCAGGAGGGCCCACGGTTACACTTATATCTTTGATAGTACTGACACCACCTCTTCTTGGAATTCCTTGAAAAATTCACTCTTACCTGTAGAATTCACTTCTTGTCCCAGACGAGTGGCTTTGCAGCTAAGTCCCAAATCCAGTATTCCTCCCTGTGCCTTCGCTCCCTCAAAGGTTTCATCCATTTGCAAAGTTTCAATGATGACCTCTAAGCTGACGAGACTAAAATCTACTTTCCAAGCTTCAATCTCTCCTGTAAGCTAAAATTCCTCAGATCCACCTGCTGACACGTATCTCTTCTGCAATGCACCTTCATCATCTTAAACTCACTGTATTTAAAACGAAGCATAACAAACAAAATTCACTTACCAACTTAATCATTTCCATCAATGGCAACTAAAAACTTTGATGTACTATCTGTATTCCTATTTTTCATGCTTCCCTCTATCCTGCATACCGCCATCAGATTAGTATTTCTAAAACACTGCTTTTTATAAGTCACTTACAGTTTAAGAACCTGTAATGGCTCCCAGTAGCATTTGCATCATGTTCATTCTCTTTTATCTAGCTTTTCAAATTCCTATATCGACTAGTGCTTACTGATCTCTCCAAATGGATTTCTAATCTGAAACTTAACCAGTTGATTTACAGACCCACATCTCCTTGCTCAGATCACTAATTCTATGTATAATATCTGCCATTATCCTTTCTAAAAGTCCAAAACTTATACCTACTTCATAAGTTATCCTCCTTATAAAAGGCTCCATTGACTCATTCTAAAAATATAAGGTAGACCAATGTCAATTTCCTATTTTTAACACTGTACTACAGTTATATAAAATGTCACCATTGGAGAAAGCTGGATGAAGGGTACATGGGATTCTATGTAGTATTTTTGCATCTCCCTGTGAATCTATAATTCAAAATATTATAGATATTTTATATTATTTCAAAATAAGAAGTTTAAAAAATATATGGTAGGCATCAACTATATATATGCCAGGCACAAGTCGGGTGCTGAGATCACAAAGAAGAACACAATACATACTGAGCCCTCTGTGAACTTACCTCCTATCTGGGGGTGTTATGGACTGAATTGTGTCCTCCCCAAAATTCATAGGTTGAAGCCCTAACCCCCCAATGTGACTACATTTGGAGATAGGACTTTGAAAGAATTAAGGTTAAATGAGGTCATAAGGGTGGGGCCCTAATTCAAAAGGACTGGTGTCCTTATAAGAGGAGGAAGAGATACCAGGAGTGTGCACACAGAGATAAAAAGGCCACGTGAGGACACAGAGAGAAGGTGGCCATCTGCAAGCCAAGGAGAAGGACCTCAGGAGAAACCAAACCTGCCAGCAGTTCGATTTTGGACTTCCAGTTTGATCTTGGACTTCCAGTCTCCAGAACTGTGAGAAAATAAATTTCTGTTGTTTAGGCCACCCAGCTTGTGGTATTTTGTTATGGCAGCCATTGCAGGCTAATACAGGGGTCAGGGGATGAAATAAAAACATTAAACAATGGTACCCTATGATAAGTACTATAATAGCCATATGCCCAGAGGCCAGGGGAGCACAGAGGAGACTAATAGTGCCAGGAGGACCAGGGAATGTTTTGTGAAACATCATTTCAGCTGGGTCTTCAGAAATTAGTGGTAATTTTACCTCCAGCTGAAGACTGCCTCTCTTTTTTTTTTTTTTTTGTTTGTTTGTTTGTTTGTTTGTTTTTTGTGGGGAAGACCAGCCCTGAGCTAACATCTGTTGCCAATCCTCCCCTTTTTGCTGAGGAAGACTGGCCCTGGGCTAACATCCGTGCCCATCTTCCTCCACTTTATATAGGACGCCACCACGGCATGGCTGACAGGCAGTGCGTCGGCGGGCGCCCGGGATCCGAACTCGCAAACCCCGGGCTGCCAAGCGCGGACTAAACCGCTGCGCCACCGGGCGGCCCCCAAGACTGCCTCTCTTAAGTCAAGGAAACTATTTAAATGCATAGAAACTTGCAAAGCATGGTGTATTTGGAGAATAATGAGTAATTCAGTATCAGTAAAGGATCTTAAGGAAGAAAGATGATGGCTAGAAGGGTAACGTGCGTCTATTTAGTAAAGAATGTTGTATTTCAAAAGGCTTAGGACTTTTGATTTAATGTGGTAGGTAACAGGGAGCTGCAGAATATTTTCAAGCAGCAAAATAACAAACCCAGCTCCCTATTTTTTCAAAGAAACTCATACTCATAAACTATAAATTCATTATGCATGTACACAAGTTTAGCTGCAAGAATATTCACTAAATAATTGTTTATCATACTAAAATCAGAAATTTTATATCTGATAAGCGGGGACTGGTTAAGTATGTAGCTATTAAAATAATATAATATTTAATAAAGCAATAACAATATAATAAAAGTTTTTAAAGTGGGTTTTAAAGCAGTAAGTATAGTATGATCCAATTTTATAAAACAAAATTACATATATGCAAAGACAAAAGACTGGAAGGATATGTACATGTACACACAGAATACATATATGTATATACACATAAATTTATATATAGTAGAGTTTATATCTATTTCAGGGTGGTCAGATTATTAGCGATTTTTAATTTTCTTCTTTTTCTCATCTGAATTTTCTAAATTTTGACAAAGAACATGTTTTATCTGTGTACTAAAAGATATGAGTTATTTTTTAACAACTTTATTATGATATAATTCACACTTTTGAAATATATATTCATTGGTTTTTAGTATATTCACAGGGTTGTGCAACCATTACTATAATCTAATTTTAGCACATTTTTCTCACCCAAAAGGAAACGTCATACCCATTACCTATCACTGCCCATTTCCCCACCCCCGACTTGACCCCCAGCCCTAGACAAACATTAATATACTTTCTGTCTCTATGAATTTGCCTATTCTGGACATTTTATATGAATGGAACCATATAATATATGGTCTTTTGGACTGGCTTCTTTCACTTAGCATAACATTTTCAAGGTTCATCCATATTGTAGCTCTTTTTATTGCTAAAGGATATTCCACTGTATGGATATACCACATTTATTTATCCATTCTTCAGTTGATGAACGTCTGGATGGTTTCCACTTTTTGGCTATAATGCTGCTATGAATATTCATAAATTGTTTGTTTTTTATGGTAGTACTAAAAAGAAAGGAGGACTCAATACAAGGAGACTACTGATAGGTCGTTTTAATAGTCCAAATAGGAGATAAGGGCATTTAAGTAAGGTAATAGCAGTGTGGACAGTGAAAAGAGATATATTTGGGAGGTGCTACCATCAGGTCTTAGTGACTGACTGAACATGGCGGGCAAAGGAAACAGAGAGTCAAGGTTGTTTCTGAGGCCCCTGGTCCAGGCATTGGGTAATATCATCCAGTGGGATCAGACACACAGGAGGAGGGAGATGAGTTTCACTCAGGCATGTGGAATTGGAGATGCCTGTTGGGTATTTATAGAGACATATGAAACCTGGAAGAGAGGCGAAACAGAAAGGTACAAACTTAGAAGTACATGGAATTCAGGTGGTAGTTGGATAAGATTGTCCAGGAGAGCATGAAGATGGAACACCAATAGTCAAGAGACAGAAAAAGGAACACAAAGCCACAAAGCAGACCAGAAAAGACAGGCCTGAGCAGGACAGAAACAGTTTCCAACAGTGAAAGAGAAGCCAAAGAATGAGAATGTTCTAAGAAGAAAATAGTCTCAATTGTAAAAGACTACAGAGCAGCCAAGTGGATTATAGGCAGTGTTCACCAGATTTAGCAATTATGAAGTTACTCATGAAAAGGTGAAAAAATTACTCAGAGATCAATAACTTGCATGTATTGGCCTATTTTCAGAGAGGGCATGCAGAGATGAGAAGGAGGCAGAATCCATAAACTAGTTGCCCACATTTATGCAAAAAGTCCTATGAAGGACTTGGGTTCATTTATTAGAACTGAAATACAAGCAAACTCCATGAACACATGGTCATTGCCCTTGAATAATTTATTTCCTTTTCAGAATAAAAAGCCATTAATTTTCCAGATTTATGAAAGTGGTCCTTGTGTTTTCCTTACCACCATTTCTGATACAATTATAGTTGTGTTCTTTTTGGTACTTTCTATCATGGTCCCTTTTCACAAAGTTACATATGTTATTTGTAGGAAAATGTACACAATATATGACAGTAGGAAGACACTCAGACATCCGTAACTCCACCACCCAGGATAATCTCCATTAATACACACCTTGGTTTAAATGCTTCTGAACCAGATTCTGAGAAGTATATAACTGAAGCTCAGTGTTTTGTTTTCTGCCTCTGCTGACTTAGAAAGATCTATCCTGTCTCCATATCTATGTATCCAACTTTATTTCTTTTGTGTTTTTGTGATTTCATTTTTTACATTTAAAGTTCTTATCCATCTGAAATGTATTGTGGCACATAGAATGGGCTAAGGAATCCATTTTTTTCCTCCAAATGGTTGGCCAGTTCCCAAGACCATTTTTTAACTAATTCATCTTGTCCTCTCTCCATTGCTTTGAAATGTCACATTAGCACATGAGATCCAAGTTCAGAGTTCAGAATAGCACAATCTAAATTCTTACATGTACAATGTATGGGGTGGGGGGTGGATTCTCCTACTTACAGAAGTTCTAATTATCCCAATTGTAGTCATAGAAATGCAAAAGCATAACAAAAAGATATTCACTCAAAAACTAATTGACCATTCATAAAATTAGCCTATACTCAAATATCTTTCTACATTTAACATTAGATGAATCCCTGCCTGCTATCAACTTTTTATATTGATTCATCTCTCACCAACTGTTGGACATTGTTGCAAATACAGCATAAATGGGCTGCAGAAAGAAATTACAAATCTTGCAAATGATGCAAGATTTAATGCAGTCAGTGTTATTAGAGAACTGCTCTTATCACATGCAAGGACAGTGACCAGTCAGTTCATTTAACAATCAAGAGAAGAAAATTGATAAGAACAATGATGTGATAGATGTTTCTGAAGAAAAAGATCTGCATGTCAAAAGATTAGGAAAGACCCTTAGGAACATGGATGACGCCTTGGAGTATTTTTCCCTAAAAATGACCCTTTTTGTCAAGGTGCTCATAAGGTCAAATTTGAGTGTGTATCACCATGCCAAAACAAAAACCCCACATAATTCTTTCATTGTTGTCTCTAAGAATCAGCACGTAATTGTAGGCATAACATAAATTTTGGCAAATACATATATGATAAAATAAACGTACTGTTAATTTAAATTTTACTTATTTTTCAAACAAAGCTTTTGTTTTCCCAAATGAAAACAATGAAATGTTGGTTCCAGTTTCAAGTATTCTTTTCTGATACCAATTAGTCTCAAAACCTTCATACTTCAATCAATTCTGAACTACCTATTTGGTGCATCAAACTCTCTTTTTATAGATGCAACATTGCCATCTACTATTACTTTATAACAAATACTCTGAAAAGGCAAATTTTTTACTCTTCTTTTTAAAAATTTTCTGTCTGATCTTATATTTTTACTCTTCTAACTCTAGAATCCTCTTGTCAAGTTCTCACAAGTGCCTTTCAGATTTTACATTAGTATTTATAATTATTATTAATAGAGGCTCACATTTACTGAGAATTTGCTACGTGTCAGGCACTTGCTAAGCATTTTCCACGGACTACTATATTTAATTTGGCCAACGATTACTCCTATTTATAGTTGAGAAAATTGAGAAGTAGACAAGCTAAGAAACGTGTCCTCTATCATACAACTGGTAAAGGGCCAAGCTAGCTCTGGAATCCGTGTACTTCTGATGTCAAAGTCCACTTCACAATAGCATTTTTCCATTTTGGAACTCACTCCTTTTTTACAAAAATGAACTAAGTATTATATTCTCTGTAAGAAAAATTTTTACTGGGGCTTTCCTATATTGAATTCATCTAATTTCCCTAAGGAAAGACTTCAAACTTGTAAAAATTCAAATAAAGTGTAAAACCAACAGCTAAATCACACTGACAATATGAAAGTAAACACCAAATGTCTTCTCAAGGATCTAAGTGAGACCTCAGAGAACTAAACTTAAATTCTGTTGAAATGGGTCATTTGGAGGTAGCCTCAAAATATCATCGAACTCATAAGGCGAAAGGTCGTAACTCAAGTTTAAAATACTAAAAAGTGGGAGTTTTAAATATATCTCTCCAAAAGATAGAAGAGATACCTTATTCAGATTTATACTCTCTGCTTTCCCCGACCTACTTACTATAGCAAAGATGCACAAAATACTAATTCTTCGGTTGTTCATACCACATCTGAAAATAAGTTTTCTGATCCACATCCATGAAAAGGCTCATCTTATTTATCAAACCTTCTTTGATTCCTTTTTTTCCCCTCCTTGGCTTCCTTTTGGCCCAGGAATCCGGCAGTCCCAAAAAATATACAGCTGAAGCTATGGCCCATTATGACTTCTGACTCATTTGATTGCATTAAGAGAATATTCACTTGAGCCACTTGATCAGCCTGGATTGTCCTTAAGCCTCTTTCCTTGGGCAGCTTGCTCTGCTTGCCCTGCTGGGGGGCCACACCATTTGCTCTCTAAGTTTCCATCTGATGGGCCATCACTAACCCATTCCACTTTTTGGTGGGCAAAGCATCACCTAGATACATGAAGTTTAAAAACGCATACAGAGGTGACAAAAGCTCCAGTGTTTACAGGCTTAAATGATTAGTCTTCAAATATCATGAGTTAGGCCCACCCACATATGCATTAAGTTTTGTGTGTGTGCTTGAGAAAGTCAAGTCTTGGCTGTAATTAGGGCCATTGAAATACTGTCCTAGACACTGAGGTCATAAAATGAAGCCTCTGGCAATCTAAGGCAAATCTCTCAACCTCAAGCACCTGCAGGGACAAAGCAGGTAACAAACACACATGAGAAAGCCATCTAGGTCAACTAAAGGCATCCACATTCAGATTTTCTAAAAACACTACCCTGGTGGCCCTCTGTGACTCTCCTCTAAGGGCAGAATGCATACAGCTGATTAGAAAAAAAGACATTTAATGAAAGTGCAATATCCTCCAGCAGAAAGATGTGAATACCAGAGCTATAGATAAGAGAAACGTAAGTTTGATGGTTCTGCACTATAAAAAGTTCACCCAGAAAAGGTTAGGCTAAATCCTTATAGAGAATCTGAAGGTTGATAAAGGCAAGCAGCAGAAATGTGAGGCAAGGAAGTCCATAAGGTAATTCCCAGTGGGAAAGATTTTTCAAACTCTGGACGCCAGGGAGGAAGTTGTCATCATGGCCTTTACTGGAGCTAAGAAAGGGCACATCCAAGGTGCCAGGCTCATAAAGTCATGAGGCTAGAAAAGACCAAGAGTTTTTTATTCTGAAATGTTTATCCATCTGCAATTTAATAGGGAACATGGTAAAATTACACACACTCCTGCCTTTTAATGCCAACCACTAAGTCACTTCATCTTCCTAGGCCTTAGTTACCTCAGCTGTTAAGTGAGGGAGGTGAACCAGATGATTTCTGAGTTCCTGCCCAGGTATTAAAAAAAGATGAAAAATGCTTGTATGCTCGTGGTGTTCAATAATCCACCTCCTTCTAATATGCCACTTTATCTTCGCATATTCTGAAACAACTATTATAGCTAAACTAACATTGCAAATTGCACAATTACTGGCTTGAAGCAGAAACAACTCACAGTATTTCTTATTATCTCTGTAATAATGGTATCTTGTCACCTTTGGAGATAATAAGAATTAAGCACAAAACAAAGATAAATCTTTAATATATTCCTCATAGCAAAGAAAAAAGACTGCATGAAACTGTTTCTGCTCATTTCCTCCCACACTGCTAGACCAATTTAAGGGAAAAGAAGGCCTGATCAAGAATAGCTTACACGGGAGGAAGCTCTGGCTAGAAATGTGTTTGTACCATTGTGGTCTGCGTGGTCTAGAGGAAAGCACAGCAGGCTAGTGGACTAGGAGATGTGGATTCTAGACCTAACTCTTCCGGTAACCATGTAACTCTGAGTAAGATATTTAGCTTTTCCTAACTCCATTTTCAATTTGTAAAACAGTAATAATTCTACATGTTTCTTCTACATCAAAACGTGCTAAGTACAGAAATAAGTATGAAAAATTTCAGTTCTAGGGAGAAAAAGCATTATAGGCAATAACAGAGCATGTTAATGACAAAGAGCACTGACTTAACAATTTAAAAAACTCACCGTCATAATTAGATCAGGACAAGTGGGAGGGAGAGTTACTCAACCAGAGCTGAAAAGTGGGTCATCGTTAAGTAAAAGCAAGCGATTATGACTGTGATAGTGAAGCCCAAATACGCACAGCCTCGCCCCCCCAGTGGAATGAACTCAGCTAGACTAGGCATGAGAGGCACAACCCTGGCTTATAGACATCTGGTTTGTGAACAAATACATTTTCCATCTTCCTGTATTTTTCTTCATTTCTCCCTGCCTTCCTTCTCTTCCTCCTTTCTTCTCCCTCTTCCTTCCATGGATTCAGAAACTTTGCATCAAGGGCATATATGGACATAGCCCTCAAGTTGCTTCTGGACATAGCCCTCAAGTTGCTTCTAAATCTAATTACTTAAACAAATGACTAAAGTTCCCTCATCAATAAATGTAACTAAGGGAGCATCTCTTCTCTCCAGGTGTCTAGGTCTTTGCTCATAGCAATGTCACTGGACCATTAATGGCTGTTCCCAAAGAGGCTCCACGACAAGGACATGAGGAAGAGAAGGCAGGGCTGCCAAGGCCTTGCACTGACAGATACACCAGCCAATCAGGGGGCTGATCCCACCTCTTTTTTGTGTGTGTGTGAGGAAGATTAGCCCTAAGCTAACATCCATTGCCAATCCTCCTCCTTTTGCTAAGGAAGATCGGCTCTGGGCCAACATCCGTGCCCATCTTCCTCTGCTTTATATGGGACACCGCCATAGCATGGCTTGACAAGTGGTGTGCCGGTCCATTCCTGGGATCCAAACCTGCAAACCCCGGGCCGCCAAAGCTAAGCAGGCAAACTTAACTGCTACGCCACCGGGCTGGCCCCTGATCCCATGTCTTTTTAAGTTTTCTCCTGCATGTATTTGTCCTTCTCCTTCAAGTCTCCTTTGTTTTTCCAGTTGGCAAGGAAAGAGGGAGAGCCATATACTGAGTGCTGATTATAGTGAATTTTTTTTTCACTATCTCATTAAGCCTAAATATTTATTTCTCAGGAAAATAATCCTGTAACAGTGAGCAGAAGATGGACGAGTAGAGGCTGAAGAACAGTTAGGAGGATGTTAACAAGGGCAAGATGAAGAAGGCCTAAATTAAGACAAACAATATTAGAACTCTTTCTACGTAGAAAGGCATTTCTATTCTGAAATGCCATATTAGAATATTTTTTGGAATAAAAGTTAGGTTCTATCCATGTGTGAGTAAGGTAAAAAATATTTCAAATCATAGAATATAGAATCCCATTACCACAAACCAGCTATTCCCCCCTCAAATTTAGAGGCTGAATTACACATATATCCATAACAATGGTAATAATTATAGCTTGAATTTCTCGAGTGTCTCTGCTCCAAGCATTGTGCTAGGAACTTTACAAACATCTAAGGCCCTAGCACAAGGGAGGCATTATTCTACCCACTTTCAAAAGGAAGAAACTAAGACTCTAGAAAGTTAACTAACATACCCGGGGTCATATAAGTAGTAAGGCCTAGAGCCAGGACCCAAACACTGATCTGTCTGCCTCCAGAGTCTGTGCTTATTAGATTATGCTATGCTGTCTCCATGTTTATCTTTTTAAGTTTTCGCTTGCACTCCTTTTTACTTCTAGGAATGCTGACTGAGGGGGAAATGAAACAACAGGAAGAGTATCAGCATGGGGGGAGGTACATGCTTCTTACAAAAGGCATGTAAGAAGGAAGAAGAGAAAACCACACCACTTCCCATACTATGGTCTTTGCTTTAGGAGGAAATAGATGCCATAGCTGCTGCATTTAATACATTCATTGACTCTATGTTCCCTGCTGCTGACATAAAGAAAGACACCAAGAAGAAGGAAGCGGGACTTGGGAGCTGCTGCCTCTAAGGGACCTGAGTGCAGCACCACTGATGGTTCAGCCCCTCTGACTGTGGGAAGGGACAAGCTGGATGCCCATGGCCATCCCTGCCTGCCCACATAGAGCAGCTGGGTCTCTCCCATCCTGGCCCACAGGTGCCTCAGCCCTGAAGCCTGCTCCCATCTCCTGATCCCCAGTCTTTTTCCTTTTCTCTCCCCCTCCCCGCACCATTCTGATGACCACAATCCAAGCAAATAGCAGAAGGGACGGGACTCATCTGGATTATATTAGCTGCTTGTATTATGCTATTTACATTTATGAAATATGGTATCACGAGATCACATTGAGTAAAATGTTTCCTTAAAAATAGTTTTATTCTCTAATCCACTTTTTATTGGTTAGAAGCAAAACGAAATGGATCATATATTTAAAAGCAGAGGGAAGAAAAAAGGACATACCATACCAAAAGAAATGTCTAGCAAGCAAATATCCCAAGAATATTTATCTAAGTGGTTACGCTGGAATATCTGAGGGGAAACGTGAAAAGAATTTTCTTGGCGATCATCACTTTAATATGAAACGTAAACCCCAAATACAACCACAGGCACATTCCTTTAATTTGGGAAGAGTACAGTTATGTTTGGGGAGCAGGGACGAAGCTCTTACCTGGCATGAGCATGGTCTGCGGAGCTGCCCCATCAGTGCTCAAGCAGAGACGTCCACCTTTGGCTAATCGATCACAGAGCAAGGTGATATGTTTCTTCAGTCGGCTTGTGTCTTTGGGCATGCTCAGTTGGCTGCTGAGGTTCAAAGCCTGTTCCTTTGAACTCTTCGATAGGCAGGTCTTTAAGAGGTGGGAAATAGCAGCATCCACTGTTTCTTCCCAGCCCTGCATGCGAAAGCCCATTTTGAATTCATGCAAAATGACAAATGAGCAAAGTAGGCACTTTCTGGTTAACTAGGTTATAAGTTCACGTTTATGTCCAAGTGTTGGGGACTTGTCCAACGCTTGCTGTCTGGAATATTTCAGACCAGCCTGGTTTTGAATTTTAGCTCTGTCAGCTGTTTGACTTTGAGCAAGTTACTTAATTCCTCTTAGCCTCATCCTCATCTACAAATGAGGATACTAATAGTCTGTACCTCCAAGGGTTGGGTGATTAAATGAGATGGTATATGAGAAGCATTTAGCCCTGTGCCAGGCATGAGTAATTAGTAACAATAATCATCATCTCAGGTGTAGATATGTTTGGTGATCTGGAGGGTGAAGCTGTCAGGATTATAGTTCACTTTGCCTTATCTTTCTGCTGAAGGAGAACCAGCCAGGACAGGGAGGACCTTTGGGTATCTTGGGGGAAACTGGAATCAAAAGAAAAGCCCTGGTGTCTCTCTCACTATTGGTCCCACAGCCTTGGTGATGCAAGCAGAAACCAGAGGAGCTTATTTCAAGAGGGATTTTGTGACACACAAGCCTATCTAGTCCCACTTCACTGCCCAAGTGACACAAAGTGAGGAAGTGGGCCATTTACCCCACTTTTGCTGGGAATAGTGTGGCTGTGCCGCAGTAAAGAGCTCGAGAAGTGCAATGTCACATTAGCACCATGAAGGCTGCAATTCCAGGAAGATTGACACTGGGCAGGGCCCTCAGCACTGTCATGGAGGGCACCAGGGACAGGCATGAGGAGGCACCACCCTCAGGTGGGTTCAGATAACATCAGAACAAGGAGCAGGAGGAATCAACTCATGAGCTCCCACTGGACAGCCCAAGGGGTCCCAGAGATAACTGGGGAAGATTTTGACGGGGCTCTGGAGGTCCCAGGGAGCACAACAGGGAAGCATGAGTGAGATCCGGGTATTGTTGCCAATGTGACTCCACTTGTACCCAGAGGCTGGTAAGACCAAGAGTACCATGGGGCTGAAAATCAAAGTGAAATTATAAAGGAAGACACCAAATGAACTTATCTTCAAAGAATAATGCAGAATAGTCTTAGCCTCTTACATAAGAGTTGAGATACCTGAGAGTAAAGTCTCCCAGGGGAGAAGGAGCCCCTGGGAGACTTTACTATTAGTAACACTCCATCCTCAACCTTATCAGTTGACCCACCTCTCAAATATGCAAATCAGATCAGGTTACTTGTAAACTTCAACTCCTAAATCCAAATGCTCAATAAAGCATATAAAGCACTTTTTGCTCCAGCTCCTGCTCTATTTTATTCTCTTCCTATCCACCTGCACCCACACTCTCACCCAGGCCTCTGCACATGCTCAGCTCTCCCGTTGCAACGCACTATATCTCCACTCTTTATCTGGCCAACTCCCACTTATGACTCAGCTCAGGCACTGCCATCCAAGGATCGCATTTGTGGACCCTTCTCAGGGCACTGAGACCTCACGCACCCAGTTCCATCACAGCACTCCTCGCCCCGTGCTGTGGTCACTGCATGTCTGTTCCCCATTATAGTGCCTGGAGGTCTCTGCACCCTTCCACTGTGCTTGGTAAACAAAAGTGGTCAAGAAATATGTTTGCTGGACAGAGAGATGGTGAGATATAGAACCAGGATCTTAGAGTTGGGAGGACTTGGGAAATCCTTCATCCAGTCTTGTGGGATTTTCCCAGGATCCTCTATACAACAGCAACCATCTGCCTGCATGGCTGTCTTCATCATCCAAAATTACTACTTCTGGAGGCAATTCACGCCTTTCTGGGATATGTGTAACCAGCAGAAAGCTATTCCTATACTGAGCCAAAATCTGCCCCATTGGCCCTTATTCTACCCTCCTGAGCCATGCAGAATAAATCTAACCTCTCTTCTACATGACAGCCCTTTATATCTGTGAAGACAGCAATTCTGTACCCTTTCCTCCAGAATAAACATCCCCAGTTCCTCCAGCTCTTCCTTATATAAACATGGTTTCAAGTTTTCTCTCCATCCTGACCACTTGTCTTTGAATGAGCTCCAATTTTAAACACTTAAAAATTTATACAGCTAACTAGAGAACCCCAAACTGACCCCAAGACACCAGGCTGGGGATGGGAATGCAGGGTAGGACACAACCGTCCCTTGCATTTACTGGGAATTCTCCCTGCCAGCCTGGCCTCTGGTCCCCTCTGCTCTCTTGGCAGCTGCACCCCACTCTTGATTCACAATGAGTGAACAGATGACTAAATCCCAGGCCTTTTCCTCACTCACCACACATCTTCCTTCTAGGCTTATGCAGTTGGTTCTTTAAACCAAAGAGCAGACTGTATATATATCCACTAGAGAACTTCCCACTAATTGTCAAAATCAGGATTTTTTTTTTACTCTATTGACCCATAATAGATGCCACTAGACAAATTAGAAAACAAATTAATTACTTTAGAATGATCTTGAAAATCTTTTCAAGAGACATCAATGACTGTAGTAACAGCTTCCTACCCCACACCACTAAAGAATAATAAACCACAAGTTACTACAAAGACATCGCTACACAACTATCAAAATCTAAACTAGAAAAATATCTAAAATTGAATTTGTATTTCAATAATAATGGGAAGAGGTAAATTAAGATAAAATAGTAACCTAGATGTCATTGAAGAGGACCTATTTTCAAGTTGCTTTTAGAACCACTGACAAGGACCTCTAGAGTAGAAAGAGGAAAGATCCTTTGTATATAAGTTGGCATTTGTGCGCTCTGTGGTCATTTCAGCATTAAAACAGTTCCGACTATTTTAGAGATTATTCGTCTAAACAAACTACTGTTTTCATAAGCAGGTTACAGTAGCATATTAGATAATTTAAGTAGATATGGCATTTAGTTAATACAGAAGCACTACAGAATCTCCTTTCCTACTGACAACTTGCAGATCAAGTCAAAAACCATGTCATGTTTAGGTATTTGGCATGGATATTTCTTTAATATAATGAGGCAGGATGACAATATTTTAGAAAGATTGCTACTAAAATACAGGAAATTATTATTTGGAGGGCCTAAATTGCTACATAAACTCAAATATGGTAATAAAAAGAAATGTTAATGAGATAAAAGAAGAGCCTTTGAAATGAGAGCTTCATTAAATAAAAATGCAATGTGGTAATTCACTGATCAAACATGTAGTATACTTGCCTGATGAAATGTGAAACAAAACAATGTGGAAATCTAGAATCTCAAGTGTGAGAAGTACCTTACAGGTAAGCTATTTTAACCACCTTTTTGGCATTTGAATCCACCACCTTATTTACAGCCCTTAAACTGATAAGTCTAATATTGAGTTTTAATGTCTAAACACACACATACACCCCCCACATGCACAAACCTAACCTTTACCCTTTAAAGATGAGTATCAAGCATACTAATAATTTTGCCTCTTCTAATTGTGAGAGCAAAAGAAAAATCTTAATTTTGGGAAAATAGTGCTAAAAAAGTCTGAAAGGGAATAAACTACTAAGCATGTGCTCCTCAGTGAAAACTGATTTGATTTTAGTTCTCAAATCCACAGCCTCTTAAAGTCCAATTAACTCATGTACAGCTTTTAGAAAACAACAGCAGGTATGAAGTTAAATAAATAAATAAATGTGTGAATAAATAAGTTTAAATGTACTCGTTACTCTGTTTTATCTTCTTCACAGCCCTTGTCAGTATTAGAAATTTATTTATTTATTGGGGGTTTTCTCGTGCTTGTTTTATCTAGTTTAGTATTGATAATTGGGGTTTTCCTTTGTTCCCAAGGTCTAGGTTCTACCCCATGTGTTAACTTCACTTTTTTCTTAGTCCTTCTACCTGAGCCCCTACATTGGGAGCCTGCTTAAAGGGTCACTCCTTGATGGACTGGGCTGCCTTGCTCCTGCCGAATCCCCTCCAAGGAACTGGACCCAAAAGCTGTGGCCCTGCTGCCTGACTTCTTCAATGCCAAGGCGCCTGCTCCATGCATCCCCCAGCATGACTTCTCAGTTCTCTTCCTTCCTGTTTCACCTGCCTATGTGGAGGCTCCTGTATGCCAGGCTGGTCCCAGATGCCTCTCCGTACCAGTGTGATGCCCCATTTCTAGAGGCCAGCTTTTTAAATTCAAGGCCTTGGCCTCTCCGAGTCTGTTCCTCCTCCTAACTGAAGTCAACTGAGCTATGCTTTTTGCTATCCAGAGACCAGACAGGCATAGCTGAGCTTCTGACTTCTCTGCTCTACCTGCCCTGCTAGTCTCCACTGGTCACTATGCTTAAGTACCAGTACAAACAAGTGGCTTATCAGAAACAGTAAGAAGCAGAAAGTTTGACCAAGTTTATAAAGTTAATTTCCTAGGTTTATAAAGTTAATTTCCTAGGGTATCAACCAAAGTAACCAAAGAAAAAAACAAACTAAAAGACTATTCCCTTGCCACCTGTGAATTAAAACAGCAGAGTTGGAGATAGCTGCCTCTAGGCTTCTGGGTTCTGACTTAACCTTATTTATTTCAACTGTTCCTTCACTGCACAACCTTAGATAAATCACTTAATCTCTGTAGGGTACATTTGAGGTCTCCATAAAACAGAAATAACACTATTTGCCATGCCAATCTTACATGAATGGTAAGGCACTCTGAAATCTTATGTGGAAGATACTATGGGACAAGCACATATATTCAATCCTACCCTTTTTGAAAAATACAAACACACCATTGAAATCCAATATGCAAAGTAACACCTTTCAACTTTTATTCAAACAAAGTATAAACTTCTGCCAACTCAGGTTATAATAGAAACACTACCACATTCTTAACTATAGCAGTATAGGGAAAAACCACAAATGCCATGGTAGCATTTATTATCAAATGTGCACATGTTTAACTCTAAGGGAGAGAGAGAAGGCAAAAAAAGGAGATCTGTCTAAAGGAACAAATGGAGGTTGTGCAGCCACAGCCCAGTTTCCAGGGGAGGAGAGAAGACTCTCAGAAATGTCCTGTCTTACATTATACTTTTGAAGGTAAAATAAATTTTACATCATATTCATTTATCTGAAAACTTGAATAGATGTAAAGGATTCACAAAGAAAAGTCTTTGGTATTTATGACTGATCCACAGACACTTATGGTTATTATTACTGTCTATTGTATTGTATCATATTATGCTTAGCCAAGATAAGCTAAAAATAATCACATGAAGGGACACTGTAAACCTGGGAACAAATAAAACTTAGTACTTCTGTTGTAAATTATGTATTTTGGAAGACATAAGAATTGTTCAGGATTTATCTAGGTTCAGATTATTTTCAAAGAATAGATTGTATTCAGTGAATCTCCCTTTCATGTAAAGGAGAGCTCAAAATGTTGAGCTATTTACCTTTAAAAAGTAAAACAGCTCTTTGAGCTTAAAACAAAATAAAATTTTTAAAAATGAAACCAAGCTGTATGGCCTATATGGTGTCTTAGTGAGTTTAAAATTATATTCAATGATTTTAATTTTCAAAAAAGCATTGAAAAAATCTGCTTTAACTTTTTCAGCCCATCACTAATAAAATGAAGCACTCCTTAATATCATTCTTTTTTATTTTAAACTGACGTGATTTATCAGACTTTTGGAGTTCTCTACTTCTTTGTCATGATTCAAAAGCTGTAAAAATGTAATTCAGGTTTCAACCAAAAGTAGAACAGGGTGCTGGGCTTATCAACACTGCTTTGTGAAAAATGAAGCACACTGCTTCCTACTGGATGAAAATCTAAAACCTCTTTGACAAACAGAAGTCAAGGGACCTTCACAGAGTTTAGCCATGATACAAGCTTAAAGCACGAGGCTGCTTCAAACCAACCTACTCTGATCCTGTTTTTTTAAGCTTATGTTTTGCATTTGACCTTTACTCCTATTCTGACCCCACAGCTTTAGATAGAGGAACACAAAACAGATTCCCCGAATAATCATGAAACTTGATCCTGGATAGCCATATTCAGTTTTAAGACAAAACAAAACACTAATGACGTCCCATAGAGCCAATTGCCTTGACAAAGCATTCAAGTTTGCTTCAGGCAAAAGCTTCCAGTCACAGGCACTATTCAGAAGCAACTTACAAAAAGAATTAAGACTGAAAAGTCAAATTGATAATGAAGATTCCAGAGGAAAGCTGCTTCTGGTGATGGTAGAATAGATAGTTTGGACCAATTTTCCCATTAACTAGAAAAATATATATAAAAATCATTTATTTGAAGGTACATGAAAGCTAACAAGAGAGTGATTACCAAGATCCAGGAGACAACAAGGTCCAGGAAAGTGAGTCCTGAGTTTGATGCTGCTTTTTCCCCTGAGGTCATTAGCTACCTAGCCTAACGTGCAGTGCCCTTATTTAGCATCTCACACTAATGACTTATGCCCCCTTAAATATTTCCATGTAAGAGGCAGCATGGGTCACAAAAAAGTACATTGGATTAGCAGTCAGAAGACCTAGGCTGAATTGTGGCACCTTAAGCTCTATGTCTCTGGAAAATTTATTTTAGCTCTCTGGATCTCGGTGTCCTCATCAGTTAAAAACCAGAAAAACAAGTTCCCTCACCAGGAGCCTATAGATTTAATTTGACATATTTAGCAATTGTAGGTACTTAATTCTATGCTATTATTCTTACTTGTGAGAGTTCTCTCCAAAAGTTTTTTTCTGGGCTGGTTCCCATGAACAATAACAGCAGGAGAAATAACAGCAACAAAAATAAAAACTATCTAGGACTTATGTGCTAGAAAATGTGCTAAGAATTTTACAAATATTATTTCAATTACAAATATATTATAATTAATAATGGTTAATTCTTACCATTATTCTGTGAGGTAGGTATTATAACTTCCAATTAAGGCTCTAGATGTAAAGTATTTCACCACAAATGACACAATTATTAAAAGTGGGAGCTGCAATGGGATCCAGGACTGTATGGCTCTAAATCCTACGCTCTTGACCAGAATGCAACAGAGCACTTCTTTCCCATTTCATTATGTGAGTCTTTCAATCCACTGTCATCAGATCATCTTAGGCTTCTTTTACTAAACTGGGCTTTAGAAAATGTCATATGGGGTCTTCCCTCAGAAAATTTATGGTCACAATTACCATATTCACAGAACTAAAACTTGAATCAGCTTCTTTATCCAAGTGAATAATCTGCATATAATTAAATGAGATTTTATTGCATAATCAAAAAGCACTGTGCCAGTTTGGATGGGTCAAAGTTTTAGAAGAGTCCACCAAAGCTGTTATCACCTGCATACACTACTGAAACTGACATCTAAGAATGGCCTTGTGACACCAAGTCCTCTGGAAACATAACAATGGTCAAATTTGACTGATGAGTCTGAATTACAGATGTTCATTTCAGGGACTCATTATTAAGAATACTTAGAGCAGCCACTCCTATTATGGAATCCTAAGACACACAGGGTCACAGACTCCCCAAGTACCCACATATCTGACAGAGTCTGGGGAAAACTTCATTGAAGCCAGGACAAGAGAAGAACCACATGAACAAACTAAAGGCATCAACTCCTCCCCTGACAATGCTGTGTTCTTAACAATCTCAAAGAACAAAGAATGACCAAACTCAGGAAAAAATGTCCAAAAATACATAAAGCCACGGATTTAAGTGTAAAGTACAGGATCCTTTTCTTTCTGTTTTTATCTCCTCCCTTTAATTAGTCTGGATTTTTCAGGACCACCCAGAAGCTTCACTATTTTAAGATGCACCTACCTGCTTCTTTGCTGGTCAGGGCCACCAATGGATCTGAAACAGCTACAGGAAGGTCCACATACTAGATTTCTATTTCTATTTTCTTTCAAATAGAATTCAAGTCTGGAGAAAAAGTATCTAGAATGGTATCTGAAGTGATTGAGCTGCACATCATTCAATGTTAGTGTCATTTTTCATGGAGATCAAGCTAAGATAACATAATACAGCAGCAAAAATCTCAAAGTTGAATAGTAATTATTTACAAGATGCTATGTATGTTTATCCCTATATTGACACTAATTTCAAATGTCTTTGTCCATTTAATAAAGCACTAGTTTGAGTCCATATATAGTCATCTATTTCAAAATATTTATTTAGAGCCAACTGATACAAGACATTACACTAAATACTGTGAGATTTAAAAAAAAGGCGAATCAGATATGGATCCTACCTTCAAGAAGCTTACATTCAAGTGATAATATAAGAATGTATACAAAAACATAATAATGCAGAATATGAAATGCATTTAGAGAGAGGTACAGGCAAAGTGCTTTAGGAATGATTTTGTTTTAGCCCCCCTTCCGAGAATAACATCAAGAATTATCTGTCAAATAAAAAAAGTTATTCAAGATAGAAAATTCTTTATGGTTGTCTACATAATAAGGTACCTTCCCATCACTTTTGTGCAAAAATCAATTATACAGCTTGAGTTCATTTTAGTGCTATGTGAAGCGAACCACATCAATAAAACTTGGCAGCATTTTCTAGTATAGAATCCAGCACAGGTAGACATAAGTACAAAATATAAATTACACTTATCCTTGTTGAAGTAGTAAAATTGGAGGAGAGTAAAACTTCAGAATGATTACCTGGTCAAAAGTTCCCCCACTGAGTCTGGTTGTTCATTTTTGTGAGGCCCCTTAGTTTGGGTTCAAATCTTGCCTCTGCTGTTTTCTAGCTGTGTGACCTCAGGCATATTTCCCCATCTGTAAACTGGAACTAATAGTCCTAACATAAGGCTGTGAGTGCAAGTCATTTATCTGAGAGCTGATCCAAGAAGTGTGAGTGGCGAGTGGGGAAGCCAATAAACTGCTGTGCTGTCAAGCAGTTACCATTATAGGCAACTAGTGCAATCCTGCTGGACTACTCTGGAAGGTGATGTATAACGTAACTCAGACTTTCCCAGACAGAAGAACGAGGGAGTTGGGGTATTAATCTACCAACTCCCATCAGTCATTGACCAAACACAGTGGCTATACAGCCTCTGCCAAACAGGGAGAGTCTTCAAGCAAAAAACTGCAGATGTTCACTATGGATGAATGAATAAAGAAGATGTGGTGTATATATATGTGTATATATATACATATGTATACAAATATATAATGAAATACTACTCGGCCATAAAAAGATGAAATCTTGCCATTTGTGACAACACAGATGGACCTTGAGGGTATTATGCTAAGCAAAATAAGTCAGATGGAGAAAGCCAAATACTGTTTGATTTCAATCATACGTGGAAGATAAAAAAACAACAAACACACACATAGAGACAGAGAATAGATTGGTGGTTACCAGAGCTTCCCCTCTGGGGTGGGGGAGGGTGAAAGGGGTAAAGAGGCACACGTACATGGAGACAGATGGCAACTAGACTTTTGGCAACTAGACATGACATAGTCTATACAGAAGTTGAAATATAATAATGTACACTTGAAATTCATATAATGTTATAAACCAATATCATTTCAATACAAAAATAAATTTTTTTAAAAAAACTGCAGATGTTCAACAGGTAGAAGCTTTCGGAACAGTGGGAGCTGAAGAGATATGGGTGGAGCATGCACAGCATCTGCTACAACCCCCTACTTCAAAGGGACATAGTGAGGATTAAATAGGGTAATGTATGTACTGTCCTTGGCCAATGCATAGTACATAACAATGCTCAATAAAAGTTAATTTTCTTACCTTCTTTTGAATTATGGGAGGCAGGCCTATCTCTTGTGTGTATGTGTGTGTATTTAATTCCTCTTGTTTATTCTCTACAAAATGGGGAAATCTTCTAATTAATGAAGCTCATTGGACTTGGTTCTGAGATTGCTAAAAACTATATAGAAAGGTTTACAACCTTGAATTCAGACCCAGTGGGTTAGAAATCAACTAACCGCTGCCATAGTAATTAGAGTTTATTTCACAGGAAACTGGAAAGTTTCAGCACTCTAAATGCAGAAAGTGAAGCATATTACTGCTAACCATATCAGTGATTTCATCCGCATATTCTTCTTCACTGTGGTGGGAGAGAAGGTCTGAGTTCCTGCGGTTCTCATAAATGACATTTCAGTGAAATCTAAATTTAGAGTTTATAACTGGGTTATGCAATCTGCCAGATTAAAAATGATAGTAATAGAGACTCAACCTTCACTACTTCTCATAGTTTATTTGGGCCTTTCTCTTCAAAAACCAACAACTGGTAAGACTTTTCCTATTCATATGAAATCTGCTTCTGGTCAAGTGTGCCTGCTCTAAGATGGAAAGCCAAGGCCTTGCCTTTTTCTGTAACTTCCTGTCCCCAGTTCAAACCACTCACAAATTCCCTCTTAATAAAAAATGACTATAATTATAATTCTTTTACTCTGTGCTTACAATTATGTTCCATCAATTCTAGGACCTTTTTTTCACATTTTAACATCCCTGAAATAGGGATATGTCTTATACTCCATGGCATCTAGCAACTGCTGGCTTCCAGGCTCCAGTCATGCTACCGTTGTCAGTACTTATGTGTGCACAGTCTTTGTCTTAGCTGTTCAGACTACGTCACTTCAACTGATATACATGCAATGCTCATACTCTCCTGTTGAATGGATTGTCATTTAAAATATCTTTAAAAATTACATTATGACTCATCATTGAATAAAAAAGTTGTGTGCACAGAAAGTCAAGGAAATTGACAGTTGGAAGTACAAATTTGAAATTAGTGAAGCAAATACGCACAACAGAAGAATGACAGCAATTCCACATTTTCTTGCAAAGCAAAAGCTAAGTGTAAGACGTAAGACAAGAAGATAAAGATAGAAGAAATGCGTTATGTTTTGTTACTGAGATGCATGCACACAGATTACTATCCTATACCAAGCAATACAACTGAAGTAGAAGAAATTGCCATATCCCTGGAATAGACGTGTTTGATTAATTAATGTATCACGCAGGACTACTGTTAAAGCAGTAAACATCAGTTTGCCTAAAATCTCCTGCTAACTCTGGACAGAAGCTGCTTAACTTCCAGCAACATACGATTCAACTGAGGGGAAGAAATGAAGCTTTGAGTTTAGTCAAAAAGGAAAATTTTTAGAATGGATGTGACGCTCAGAAAAAAAATCACAAAGGCAACGGTGGCATGCTCTTAAATGCTGCATCAACAACGGTCTTCACGGCACAGAGGACAATGCTATGTGGAAAAATATGAATGGCAATGACCTGTAGTTGAAAGACGAGTTAAGAGAATCAAACTCTAAATGTGAAGAAGTTTCAGGAATACCTTAACCAATTTATGCTGCTTATATCGTTCTTCTCATTCAGGCATGAGAGTAATACATGATAAAATTTATGTCTAAAAAAGTCTAAAAAGAGCTCTTTCAACAATTATTAAACATTTAAGGGATAAGAAAACACTGTCATAATTTAATTGGCAGTGTTTTTTTTCCTACATAGTCCATAAAATAATGCTGTAACTTACAATGGATGGCATCTTATTGTTGAAATACAGTTGTAATAATAGCTACCAATTCTTGGATGGTTGTCATATGCCCAGCACCACATTTGGTGCTTTATGTACATTATCTCAATTAGTCCTCAGGAGAATCTTAAGAGGTATATACAGGGTGTCCTCATAAAACCTGCACACTTTTGACAAGTAGTTTCCAAATGAGGTCACACATGTAATGCAGTTTTCTAAAATATGGTTTAGCACCTCTGTATTATTATCTTCCAGATGACATAGATAACTAAACATCAAAATCCTGAAACTGAAAATGATGATGAAGACACCCAAGGGAGGCTCAGTATGTGGTCTAGTTCATTGAGATCAAACAAGTAATGTAATTTTCAGTTACTTTGTGTAAGAAATATAATTTGGATATGTCTTATTGAAGAAGAAAAGCTTGATTGTATTTATTTTTTCATTCAGTGTTTACTGTGTTTCAGTAAACCATTTATAGTAGACCATGGCTAAACCTAATGAAGTCCAGATTATGCAGTTAAAAAAAATAGTAGAGGACAGGATATACCTGAATCGTAAAAAGACGTCCCCTGTGTAACAGCTACTCAGACGCTGAGGTGGCCCTTCTCCCAGCCTAGCTGTATGAAAGGCAGTGAGCCTCTGGTTCTGAGCACCTCTGAACTGGTGGATTCCTCATTCTGCACAGACTGTTTTCCAACAAACTCCAGGCATGCCTTCATGAGGAAGGCATCAGAGAGCCAAGTTCACTCACTTTCTTAATCTCATGTTCTTCTTCTGTGCCATCTGTTTCCTGGCTCAGTAGGAATATAAAGTGAAAGTAAGCTGAAATCAAATCTGAATGGCCATTCTCACCTCTCTTCAAAGCAGAACCAGTCCTTGGGGTTCTAGTTCACCCCGGTACACATGAGGAAACCAATGGTTAGAGAGTTCCACAATTTGCCTAAGGATGCAGAGCTAGTTAAGTATTTGCTCAAAAAGGGACTTGAACCCCACTCTGATATAATATTCTATTCACCTGATATACCACAGTTTGTATTTTCCAACTGTTAGCACTTAGGGTGCTTTCAGTATTTCATAATTATAAATATAAACATTATGATACCAAATGGATTTTAGTTTACTACTTTCAGTGCATTAACTTAGATTACCTGTGCCAAGTGTTGGATAGTTGGTTTTATGACCCACATTTTCCTAGAAGACTTTCTGGAAAGACCATATCAGAAATAGGTGGGTATGCCTATTTCACTACATATCTGTCAGCACTATTTATTACCAAATTTGGCTAAATCAATATAGGTGAAGTGTACCTAATAGTTGTTTTCACTTGCATTTATTCACCACTGGTAACATTGAACATTTTTGTGTTTATTGATTTGATTTAAAATATATGTGAATGAATATATGTATAAATATATATGTTAAGTGGCCTAGCTATCAATCTACCTATACCTTTTACTATCCATACAGGAGAGATCAGTTCTTGCTCTTATAGAACTCTAAAACATTTGGGGTTGCTTGCAAAAAGGGGTGATGCAAAAATGGAAGTAGAATGCTTCCTTTTTTAATCAAAATAATTTTTAAAACTATACAGTTGTTGGAGGAGAATCGGAAACTGTGTGAGATGAAAATAAATGGGGTATCAAGCAATCCCCAGATATTTATATCTGACTATATGCTTAATTTAAGCTTTAATTCTCTGCAGATATAGAAGACTCTGTCCTTATATTTATTAGATTACAAAACAAGCACACAGATAATTTTAGAGTATATAATGAGAGCTAAATTATGTCATACATCCAAGTGAAATTCTTAAGAGAATAGAAGCCAGAATAAATAGGGAGGAAATGAAAATTGATCTGTCTCTTAAAGAGGGTGGATAGACAGGTAAACAGAGGACACTATTTTAGGTGAAGAAAAAAGCACTATTAGCCCCAGCTTGATGGAAAGAAGTTGTGTACCCATGGAAAGTCAGCTTTCCCAGAATGAAGTGGGAAAGCTGGGAAGTCACAGAAAATGAGTTTTAGAAAGAAGATATGGTGGAGCCAAGTGACTGCAAGTCCTGAATGCCTGGCACTGGAGTCCGAACTGAACCAGGGGCAAAGATAACCAGGGAAAGTACGTAAGCAGATGTGGGATGAGAGAGCAGCAGGCTGTGAGTCTAGCAGAGATGTGCAGGGCATACCAGTGCAGACATGGGCAGAAAGGCTACTTCAAATGCTACCACAGAAAGCCAGGGTGAATAATAAGGATGCAAGCCAAGGGGAATTCTCAGAAACATTTCCAAATGAACAGCAAGTCAGAGTGACTGACTGAACCTGGAGGTACAGCTCTGTGTGTGCTTACAGCACAGAGGAAGTACTGATTTTAGAAGGAAGAGTCACCAATTTCCATGTGCGCATTTATAAAAGAATGTAATATCCGAGAAATGTCAAATCATCTCTTTGTAATTAGTCGACTCAAAGTAGGTTGGGTAAAGGTATTTTAAGGACATTAAACTAATATAAACACATTTTCAGTCAGGAATCAAATTGGTAAGCATTATGAGGATGATGATGATCATTATTTTCCTCAATGATTGTCTGAGTTTTATTTATTTAGTTATTTATATTTAAATCACACCTTATTTCACAAAGGATTTGAGACTGGCATACAGCGAGAGTGAAGCTTCAATTAATCAATTCTTTGTTCATTTATTTAGTCTCTTTATTCTTAAATGCATAAATAATATTAAATGCCTCCATTAAAGCATAGTTTCATATTTGATGTACATAAGGAAAGTTTAAAAAATTACACATCACCACTTGTACATCGTATTCTACTTGGCTCTTATTCTGATGTATTTCAACTATTTCAATTTTTAAAACAGCAAGCAAGTCATCAAAAAGGCTCTGAGATAACGTTGTATTCCACTCTGGTGAAGTAGAATATTATACCATTACATAACACCAGTTGCATCTAACTAGTAACAACGCAGAGTATGTGGCCATTATGAACATGAAACTAACTCTTTCATGTTTCACTTGCTGGCTAAGATCATGGGAATTACCAAAATATTTATTTTCTGTACTAAGTTCCCATAGACAGTTATAATTGTGATGATACTTTAACAGTCATAAAGGCAGGCTTGATCCTGACACCAGACTTCCTCCCTTTGTTTGCCTTTTAAGAAGAGGTCATTAATAACAGTAATGATTAGCCATCTCAGTCATCACTCAATCCAGACAGGAGGCACAATGGCCCTTACATCAAATTTGACCTGTGACGTAGAAGTCTCCAGGCCTTGTAAGTGAGCCTTGATAAGTCCCTCCACACAATAGGATTTCCTATTATAAACATCTGTTTTCTCAAATGAACCATGTTGAACATGTTAAAAATAAGTTTCTCCTTCCATATCAGTTTGTAAAAGGAATAATCAATCAAAAAGTAAGGCTGAAGATCCAAATCTCCTTCTCCCACTGATATAAATTTCCAGGGTAACTTTCCCAGGGGATTTCAAAGTTCAATACTAGGAAACGTACTATTAAACCCTTAAGACTACAATAATGCTTTTCTTTTTCAAATAGTAGATAATATTTACCAAAGATATTAAATGTACTTTGAAAGAAAAGAAAAAGTCAGGCAAAATGTTATGTAATGTGCCAATATTCCTTCCAACTCTAGGACTATAAGAAATCAGGTCCCAAAAGCAGGGCACTGTTGTTCTCTTCATTAGAGATTCCTGTGGCATCAGGTGGAACACAAATGAACATTTAGAGCAGAAGTCTGAGGCAGCCCATTTGGAAATACCAATACTGCTCCTCCTTGCTCTCTTGCCATCTGCTGGACTTCATGTTAAAGAATCTTAGTCATCTAAGCTGTTTACCCGGAAAATGAGAAGCAGGTCTGTAAAGAGATCAGGAAGGGCAAAGAGGACTTATCCCTGGAGTTGGAGTCAACAACTCCAAGTGATAGCGACTGTCTAGAATGCTGTATTCAAAAGGATTCTGAGGCCATGTGCAGGCTCAACAGGAAAGAATTCATGATGATTACAATATCTACTAAGGTCATATGAAGGGGGAGTAGCAGCACTTGAGCCAGCTTCTTGACTCCCCTTTATGTAGATGCATTAAGAAAATATTCCAGAGTTAACTGTGGCTTTTAGCCTACCTCCTGACACATGCCATCTAAACAACAATACAACAACCATTAGGAAGTGGTGTTTGAAATGTAAATAAAACATCTGAGCATTTTCTTCTACCTCTCAATACTTGTGGGGACTTCTGACAATGAGCTGAGAGTCTCTTCTGAAAATGTTGTCCACATGTCTAAGTTCTCCCCTTCACACATGTACTCTGCCATCTACCCTCAACCAAACCACCTAAATTACATTCAGATTTTTGTGGTATCATAACAACTTCAATATGGAATGTATTTTCAACATTCTGGTCAGAGACTCCTTTCTTCCCGCCTCACCCTTCTTCCAAGTTATTTCAGGTTTGCATATTTCATTTTCACATCTCAGTGGGATACCCATCACATAATATTTATTTGTGAGGTCTAAAGGCATAATGTGGGGGATTGTGAACTAGCACGTCAAAACCACATACTGCATGCGTATGTCTTAAAGAATGAAAAAGGATTCCTTTTTTCTCAAGATATATAAGCTGTCTCAACAGTATAAGTCCAAAGTGAATACCACAACCTAATTAAAGATGAAGAGCATAACAAGCAGTATTAAAATGTCTTTTTTGATTCATTCTTCTCCAAGTTATGTTTTTATCAAATGTCTTGTCTCATTAATGACTTCAATAGCCATAACAAGTATACAATCCTTCTAATCTCACCAAATTCAGAAGAGAGTTGAAAGAATTTTCCTGTACATGTTTTGGGAGACATAACAGCAGAGAAGGCAGAGGCAGGGTAGAAAGGGGCTGTGAGAAGATGCTAAGTCCATTCACTTGCCTACAGGGATGAATAGACATACTCCCAGCAAAATGAGGCTGTTCTTAAGGATCTCTAGAGTTGGAAATACTACAATCTCTCTCAGGACTCAATTCCTACATTTGAGAACCTTTATTTCTAGAAAATCCTTTCTTTGGGTCTAATAATTCTTCAGGGCCAGCTTCAGAAGCATGTGAGCTGTGCAACTGCACAGGGCCCTATGTTCAGAAGGGCCCCACACTCAGTTTATTGCTTTGTTGTTGCCATCTTGAAATTCCTTATAATTTTATCTTTGAACTTGTGTTTTGTAAGTGAAGTCTGATGGGACAATGAAGCATGTATGAGAAGGGAAGATATGCACAATGTGCATGCATCCTCCCTCCTTTCTGCCCCATTCACATATAGCTCCATGAGTTCAGAATTCCTGTGGCCCCGGGATGAGTGGGAGTTCAGAGACATTCAAAGCAAGTATGAGAAATGAGTGTTACATCTAGACTGATTAAGCAGGGGCACTGACAGCCTGAGAGGCTTTTCATTTGAACCAGAACTTGTTTTGAATGAAGAAAGAAGGCAATAGATTCAAAGAAACAGGAATGACTCAGGAAGCCCATTATACTCCTGTTACTTCCCTGTATTATCCAACCACTTACACTGAAAATGGCAACATAGAAGGAAAGAGAAACAGAGTGACACAGAGCTCCTTTTCCTTTCAATCCTTCCTTACTCAACAGCAAGCAGAAGGGAGAGAGTGTTGGTAGATGTGCACATATCAAGAAACGAAAAAAAAACAGTTAAGTTTTGTGCAGAGATTCCACAGTTCTGTAAGAACAAAAGACATATGCATGCATGACCTATGAAATACTAACAGCATAATTGCGGTGATTCCATATATGAGTTTAATGGTCTTATATTTGTATTAAAACTGGCATTGCACATTATAAAGATTAACGGTAAAATTCACACTAACAATTTAAATTTTTTATTTTTCTTTACTTAGAACAACATAAAATAGCAAATAAAAACATCATGATGAGAAAGGGACTGCAGGAAGTAAAGAGTTTTGCCTTTAGTACCTGTTTTAACAGCACTTGAGCACTTTTTCCTACTTTTTTGAACAAGGGATCTGCATTTTCATTTTGCACTGGGTCCCGGAAACTATAGAGCTGGCCCTGCTCTGCTTCCTCATGCTTCAGATTATATCCACTGCATCTGTTCTGCCAAGTCACCTCTTGTTAGCTTTTCACCCTTTTTACCATTCATTCACTCAACAAATATTGACTGCGCTACGGACAGACATTGGGCCAGGTGCTGAGAACATAAAAATGAGAAAGATATAATTCCTGCCCTCAAGTGTAATTGAGGTGCCAAATAATCATGAAAAGGTAATAATACTTACCTTGCATTTCTTTGTGAGGACTATAAATAATACATGGAAAATGTACAAACCACTTCTAATAATGATTAGCAATCTATTCAATTATCTCATTTAATTCTTATTACAACTTACTGGGTAGATCCTGTTATTGTTTCCACCTTATAGCTACAGAAGCAAAAATTTAGATCAGTTAAGAAACTAGACCAGAGGGACTTCGTCATTAAGTGGTGGAACCAGGAATTGAGGCCACCCAAGTCTTTTTGACTACTAAATTTGAGTTCATAAGTGATAGCTATCATTATTATTAATATAACCCTACCCATTGTATTCTTTATCTTCTATTATTACATCTACATTTCTAGCTTCTCAAAGGTCAATTTTATGTTTTTAATCTAAAAAAAAAATGTGTACTCTCAATTTTTTTCCAATTTATTTATTAGTATTTTGTTTAGGATATAAAATATACTTCGACTTTTTTTTAATCTGACAATCCTTTGGCCCAACTGTAGAAAATTAGATTCAACTGCCAAAGCTTGTGATTTTCAAAATCATGTTCATGACTTTGTTTGCTAAAATACAGTGTATAGGTTAAAAACATGTGCTTTGGAAACAGAGAGCCTTGGGTCCAAATCCTGGCTCCACTGCCCACTAGCTTTAGAAAGACACTTAACTCCCAGAGCCTAAATTTTCCCATATGTATAATGGGGGTGAAAATAGTACCTTAACTACCTTATTGAGCCATGTTGAAGATTAAATGAGATAATCCTTGTGAAACACTTGAAACAGCACCTGGTATCTACGCAGAACTCAAAAATGTTAGTTTTAGTACTATTATTTTTAGTGCCATGTTTTCATACCTATATTTAAAAATAGATTTGAAATGACTTTTTTATTGAAATGGTTTCCTCCAATACAAAAAATAAGCTCAAGGTCTCTAATTTCCAAGAAGTATATTATTTCTTTGTAAATAAAAGCATGCAGAAAGTTCCCCCAAAATGGCACCTGGTGGTCAAATATACGTCCATGATTCAAGGGATCTGAGATGTTTTTATTTAAATAATCCTTCACCAAAAACTCCAGATATGAACACTCTTTTTTCCCCTTTTCATTCTAAATTGCCTATTCTAAGAGTCAAGGGTAAAAGAGTTTATAAACTATATATAAAGAATTATATAAATGTAATGGAATAGTCCTGTCATTTAGCAAGGCCATCTCGGTTCTCTCTAACCCTTGAAGTGACACTTAAATTTAAGAATGCTGAGTAAATTAAAATGGCTGAACTGTTTTCTCTGGCGGAAAAGGAAAGGATTAGCTAATCTGCAGGTTTACTGCCATCATTCAGGCAGTCAAATGACTGTTTCCCTGGCTTCTAAGTGATTGAAAAGCACATAAAAAATAGACTGGATACCACATAAAAATGGACTATATACCTATCTTTAAAATATCTCTAAAAGAAAGGCCTTTATTTACATTTTTATTATGGTTTAAAGAAAAGGAAAACAGGATTTGGGTAAAAACAAAACCAAGCCTTCATTTGATACCTTACACAACATGATAGCCATGTGATATCTTCCTAATACCACAATCTTTTCAATAATGCTGGCTGTTACCACTGCAGGTTTGTGGGTCCTTACCAATTCTTGAGTATCCTGCTGCAGCGGCAGAAACGCCGCTTCCAGAATAGCAGTCTGGTCAGCACTAAGCTTCTGCCACAGCCCAATGAGCAGAATCACCAAATGGGTGGCACTTTTCAGTCTGGTGAATGACTGGAACAGATTGTCTTGGTTTTCCTCTACTGCATCTGCTAGAGCGATTACCTGCAGAAATTACAAACTTTGGTTAGGGATAATTTCACAATTCTTGAGCCCTCAACAAATTACATTTGGCACACTCTTGTTTTTCTTTAAAACAACTTGATGCACTTTGTCTTCCACAAACACAAGCCATGTTGAGTAATAAAAGAGTTATCATTCATCTGTTCACTTCCTTCTTTAAAAAAAATGCCCAAAGTAATTCCAAATCCATATGGCCAGGAGATGAAAATATCCACAAAAGCAGCTTAATAGGGACATTGTTCAGTGTCTGCTTCACCATCGATTGACCTTCTATAATATATGATAATATAAGTAACCTCTACTACAGTTATTACAGTCTTTATTACTACCCACAGAGATTGATCAATTAAAAAATTCCTATCAAAATAACTGCATTTACCTTGTAATTTAAAATAATAACTTCATTACACCCTTTTCAGAAAATAACTATCTTCCTTTGATTATTATTCTTTATGTTACACAGTGTTGAGATAGCCAATATTTCTTTATTATATCCAAAATGTAGATAATGTTCAAACACTTGACTAGTCAAGTAATGTCATTTTTAACACAAATGTCAGGCACCAGCCCACAGGGACCTGAAAGAAAAAAAATGTTCAGGGTGTGTTAGCTTTACAATGCCAAATATACTTAGGATAAAATTGGCAGGAGGGAACAGAATTGGCTTTTTTTTTTTTTTCATCCTCTTGAATAATCCCGTGGAAAAAAGAACTAAAGCAACAATTAGATGGAACATCCAAGACTGTCCATTGGTGTTTTATTTTATTTTAATGTCTTGGTGAATTTTGTGCTCATTAAAAGTAATGAACTGACTGGCCCGAGGCTCAAGGCGTCTGACAGCCCCCAGAACAGGAATAGCAAAAGCCAGGGTAGTGTGAGCTCCTTTCTACAAGTCCCCGCCTGCTTAAGGGACTGGAGCTCAGATGAGTTTCAGAAGTCTAGGGCAGATGATCCATTGGGTGATATTTCATGGCTTATTGACACTGGCCCAAAGGGCTTCTTAAATAATCATCATTCAAGCAAGTAGAGTCTACAGCTGTGTGGCCTCCCAAGTTAAATGTAGGGAGAGGGGCTGTAGGGGGAGAGTTCTCAGAGTGTCTGGGAGACATTGGAAAAGAGATGTAGGTTAGGGGAAGACAAAGCAACTGAAGGTTCTTGCCAGGATTCTTCGCCACCTGGTTGACGGCTTGCAGGAGTTATAAAAGGCAATAACAATTCCCATTCAGCTCTCCAGGGAGCCCTGGGAGTTTGGACCAAGGAGAGCATTACAATAAAGTGCATTGCTTACTACGTGCCTAGTACTGTGCTACTTTCCATTTGCGTTCAAAAGAAGTACATGATATCTTATAGCCCAAAGGGATCTTATAATTTGTTGGACAGAATACATACACAACCAATTAGTAGAAAGAAACATTACTGTAATAATGTCCTAGTTGTGCAGAACAGAAAGTGTGAAAGAAGTTAGCAAAGGGACAGATTACTATGGGCCAGAGTTAATATCCTCAGGGCCTCTTTTACTCAAATGAGGCTTGGAACTCATCCCTTCCCCATCACTTCAAGAAGTCTCCTCAAACAGAGAGAGGCCACTTTCCTTAAACCAAAACACCTGGAATCATCTGCGTCTCCCCCCCTCACCATGATTACAACTGACTTCCGTTAAGTCTAAGTTTATATTCTTTTTCTTCCTGTGAAGGTTACCAATTAAGCCTCATTGTGGAGGGCTGACACATTATGACACTGATACTAATTACCAATAAGTCCAAATGATACAAAGATCAAAGTCATAAACACCTCCTGAGTGCCAGGTATGTCCAAGAATGTGCAGGAAGCACTACAGGGAATTCAATGGCAAGA
Organism: Tapirus indicus; assembly: GCA_031878705.1. Taxonomy (NCBI): domain Eukaryota; kingdom Metazoa; phylum Chordata; class Mammalia; order Perissodactyla; family Tapiridae; genus Tapirus; species Tapirus indicus. The sequence goes on along the minus strand of CM062917.1, from coordinate 126,575,619 downwards.
GATCTAATCTCCACCTTCAAAGAGTTTATAACAGAGAAAGGAAAATAGGTCAAGGAGGCAAACGCTGACAATGTAGGGAAGATCCTATAGACCATAAAGGAGAATGCCATAAATATTATGATTATTATGGTAATAATAATCCTTCCAATTAATCGAGCATAGACTGCCAAACATTCTGCTCTGAGCCACACAGTATCAGTGCCTTCCATCCTCACACCTCCACTATCACTTAGTTGGAATGATCTCTGTTTTACAGAGGAGACCTCTGAGCCTCAGCGGACATAAAGAATTTGCCCAGTACTATACACACGACATGCAAACGGGACCCAGGCTTAGAAGAGCTCCATGCTTGATTCAATGCCCTGCTGTCCTTGTCTTGACATTCTTAATAATTTTATTTTTGAACTGGTGTTTTGTAAGTGAAGTCGATGGAATAATGGAGCATGCATATGAACAGAGGAGATTTATAGAGTTAAAAGTGCTTATATTTGCATTTAAAACCAGCACTGCACAGTATAAAGATTAATGGTAAAATTCATGCTAACAATTTAAAATTTTAATTTTTCCTTACTTGGAATGACCTTAAATAGAAAATTTAAAAACACCATCAGAAGGTGTGAGAGAGAGACCACTGAAGAAAGGAAAAAGCTTTATATTTTAGTAGCTATTTTAATGGCACGTTCTTCCTGCCTTTTAACAAGAGCCCTGCATTTTCATTTTGCACTGGGAACTGCAAATTATGTAGCCAGCTTGACCATGACCTAGTAAACGAGAGACCAGGATTCAAACTTTGGAGTCTCTCACCCCAAAGCCTGCATGAGACCTGAAGCTCCTTACAGGTTCAGAGAAGGGCCTAACTCCACTGAGTGTGGAGGGCCTTGGGAAGGAAAAGGCGGAGGAAGAAGCAGTGGTGTGCTGGAACCAGCTCAGCCAGCTCCTACTGGCTCAGGAGAAAGAACTGACTGTTCAATTTTCAGGATTTTTGTGAGCCAGCTGTTAAACAGCCATTACTAAAAATTAAATTACATAAACTTAAAATTAATAAATTACATTAAAAACAAAGGTAATAAAGACTCATTAAATCTCTCATCAAATCTCATTACTTCCTAATTATTTTACTATTATCTGGACCCTTGAAGTTATTTATGCCTATTATAGCTGGATTTTGGAAACACTCTGCAATGGTGGGCTGCTGCACATTTCTTCCCAACACTGCATTCACTGACTTATGTTGGTAGTTTGAAATTGGCCATGGTAGAAGTATTTACAACACAGAAATCAACAAATGTTACAAAGCCAGGTTTCCCAACCATCCTCCTCCTCCCCAGAGAGCCAATTGTTAAATATTTACCAGCATGAAACTGAGCCAAGGTACCCGAAATTCATCCTCAAGAACAGATGTCAGGTAAGGGGGCTTCAGGGTGAAGGAAACAACTTGAGCAAATGCATTAAAACAGAAAAGTAGAGGTTGCTTGTTCAGGAACAGCAAATATTCCAGTTTGGGAAGAGTATTTGATGAGACAGAAAATGGTAACCTGGGCAACTTCGTAAAGGAACCAGAATGTCAAGGTGAAGAGCATGCACTAAGCACTGTGGGTACTGGGGAGCCACAGAGTATTCTGAGTGTGGGCGAAACCTGATGGATGATACACTAAGCAGCTATCAGATCACAGTAAACATCTGGGGCATTTGCTGGGACTTAAATGAGGCTTTTATGCACGTTCCTCACTATCAAGGGAATATTCTTACTAAGCGTAACAGCATGTCAATTCATGGACCCACCCAACTTGCTAAACACAGCTGTGGTGGAAGAATGACTTCTCAGTGAGACAGCAGCCCAAGCCACGGGATCTTTCCTGAGCAAGGCCCAAAATACATCAATCCAGTAGAAGCATCGTTTCTGTAAGTTTCAGTCTTGCTGGATATATTTCTGTGCCATTGTGGAAAGAGTCTGCTATCCCCAAATGGTCACAGAAATTGGAGAGAAAAGGGATAAACAATTCCTTATGTAAATCACCCCCAAGGAAAATCGTCCTGACCTACTGGCCAGCATGAAATACTAACCAGATCTCCATGTTCTCAATTTAGTTTTACACGTAACAGCCAAGTTTACTTTGTTCTCCACGAAAGCCAAATGAATCTAGCAGAATTAACACAGTTAAAAAGGGCTGGAAAAACTAGACCCATCAAGATTTAGATCCATCTGACCAAGGGCTAGAGGATCTCGCAGCTCACCTGGAACTGAGAAATGAGGCCAACCAGCTGTTAGGACTTAAATTTGAGGCAGAGTGATTTTTCAGTGCTCATCACTGGCTATGCGAGATGTGTGTTCCCTGATGTTCCACAGAACTACAGAAAGGGAGAGATTTAGGAAACAATAAATGCTAACGATTTCAAGCACAATGTGTTGATGGTCTTTGTTTTGCTTTTTCAGATTGAAGGTTTCCAAATAAAATGGAGACCCCAAAGGACATCGCTTTCCAACTGCCATATCAGTTGATGCCAAAGTAATGAGGCAGAGGCCGAGGGAGCTGCTTGCAGGAAAACGCTCAACTCATAAAGTGAGTGTGAAATTAATCCCAAATACTTCCAGCTGCCAAGATAGGCTCTAAAATTGGTTACAGGAAAGCAGCAGCAGCAACAGCAGAGTAGACATGAATCATACTATGTGAACATGGACATGTCCAATTTCTTCACCTCAATTTACCATCAAATCTGCCTCCAAATCTCACGTGTGGCACACAGAACCCCACTACATCACTGTTTAGCTGTCATTTACTGAGCCCCAACTAAGGGCCAAGGGCTATAGTGCTGTTATACCCAGATTATCATCTCGTCCTCATGACTACCCTCAGAGAGGAACTGTTGATCCCCTCGGCCCCTACTTCCAGATGAAGAAAGAGAAGCTTAGAGCTCTGATGAGTTTAGTGCTCAGAGGAGCACACCGCCCGCCAGTGGTCATGAACCGGAGTGGAGGAGAGCAGGGATTCCAATCCTATCTTCTCATTCCCCACTGGGTGCCCTTTCTTCTGCACTAATAAACAAATGTATACAGTTGGCTCCATAAAATAACCTAGTGGTTTTTTATCTTGATAATCAACAAAGATACTAAGGAAAAACATTACTAATATAATTACATCCATAACAGGAATATGTGTTTTAGTTAAATTTTCCCATTGTTGGGGCTGTTAAGACGAGTTCAACTCGAGTTGAAATTTCTAGGTTTGTTTCTGCCCCAAATTATGGTATAAAGGAAATTAGTTTATAATCTGTAAAGGATAAGAAGTTAACGTAGTAAGTTTTTTTCTCTTAACACAGGGAATTTTATTATGTTCCATATAACTCAAAATTATGAAGACTTTAGAAAACAGCTATTTTCTAGGCCTCCTCCTTTAGTGAAGCTACTTTTGAAAAAGGAATGATTCATTTATTTTCTATAAATCTCAGATTACAATGTTGTCAGTGGTCTGAGCAAGTTGATGTTCTGTAATAATAATTGTCAACAATTACTGAGGGCTTTCTAGGATCCAGGCACTGTGCTAACCGCTTTACAGGGATTATCACATTTAATTCTCGAGACAATTTTATGGGGTAGATACCATAAATTGTCCCCATTTCAAAAATAAGGAAACAGAATTATAGAAAGGGTCAAGCAGTTAGAAAGTAGAGCCGATATTCATACCCAAGCAATCTGACCCAAGAAACATCACCAAATAACATTGCCTGTATTCATTTTCTGTCTACCCATCAGTTTCATCATGGGCAATCTGTGGAACAAATTCTATCACTGTTCCTCCCAATGGGAGGTTTCAGCTTTGCTAACCTTCCAATACCCGGTATGAATTAAGATAGGTTTATTTTAATAAAAGGCCAGCGTGGATGAACAAGTTAAGAAAATGGATTTCCTACGATATAGATGAGTTTATCCATCCCCTAGGGCAGAATGCAATAGGCTGTGCTGGAACAGGCAATGGCATGGGAGCCAAGGAGACAGAGCTTCTAGCTCTGGCTTCACTACCAAGCAGCTTTATGTCAGTGTTCAATTTACTTCCCTTTTCTGGCTCTAGTTTCATCACTTTTAAAATGTAGGGGTGGGAAACATGATCTCTAACATCCAACATAGCTGTAAGTGTCCGATTCAAAAACTTTAAAATTACTTTTGGATGATTTGTTGTTTTGAACTATCCATGCCACTTCTTCCCCTCTATTCCCACACATACTGGCCTTCTCATTTAATGTTTGTTGATTTGGAGTTTTTATCCATAAAATAACAGTAAGAATATTTTTCTTTGGCTAATTCATGGGATTTGAGAATTAAATGAGAGAGGTAAAAAGATGGACAATACCAAGTGTTGGCCAAGGATGTGGAGAAATCGGAACCCTCATACATTGCTAGTAGGAATGTAATATGGTACGGTGCTTTGGAAAACGGTTTGGCAGTTCCTCAAAAAGTTAAACATTGAGTTACTATATGACCCAGCAATTTCACTTTTAGGTTTCTGTCCAAGACAAACGAAAATATATATCCACTCAAAAACTTGTTCACCAATATTTATAGCACATATTTAGTTCAAAAATTGAAACAACTCAAAGGTCCATCAGCTGATGAACGGATAAATTAAATGTGGCATATCCACATAATGGAATATTATGCAGCCATAAAAAGAAATGGAGTGCTTATACATGCTACTACATGGATAAACCTTAAAAACATTATGTTCCGTTAAAGAAGCCAATCACAAAGGACTGCATGTTGTATTATTCCATTTATATGAAATGTCCAGAATAGGCAAATCTACAAAACAGTAAGTAGATTGGTAGTTGCTTAGGGCTGGGGGTGGGTGGTAGATAGGAAGGAATGGAAAGTGACTGCTAATGGGTATGGGTTTCTATAGGGGAGATGAAAATGTTCTAAAATTAGATTGTGGTGATGTTTGCACAACCTTGTGAATATGCTAAAAATCATTACATTGTATACTTTAAATGGGTGAATTGTATCTATGTAAATTATATCTCAATAAAGCTGTTAAAAATAATAAGAGAAGTACATAGTACTGTGACAGTACAATCCATGCAATGTAGATAAGTTAACACAAAGGCACCTTTATTTAAGCAACAATTTTGATATATTAATGGCTATATATATATTTGATATATATAACTGCAACTAGGGCTTAAGGACATTCTGGATGATGGAATAATCATGTGACTTTGGAGTCAATTAGATCTAAGTATGAATACTAGTAATTCTACTTACTAGCTGTACAACCTTTGGCTAGTTACTTTACCTCCCTCGGACTTAGTATTCTCACCTGTAAAATAATATTCAATAAAAGCTAGTTAACATCCTTTCTATTCATTTCTGATTTGTTTGGCTCCTGGTTACTACTTCTTAATACTCCCTATAGTTGAGGGCTCATTTCAATTTAGAAACACCTGTAAATTCTACTTTTTCTGTTGTTTTAATAATGACATTGAAAAAGGAAGACCTTTCTCCTAGTACTTGAGGCCCACTACCAACTCGCGCCTCATAGTGATGATGGTGACGCAGGACTGCCGATCACTCTGCAATACTCCCTGGCCCCATGTGGTCACTCAGTGGGACAGTGCTCATTTTGTAACCAAGTTTAATCAAGTTTCAAAGTAAAATGTCATGCGACCCTATATCAAACATATTTCTAAAAGCTATGTAAGTTACATGTATTGGATTCTGTTTTTTACTCCCTTAGCAATTCTATTAAAACACGTGCACACGCACACACACACACAACTTTGCCCAGTATGACTTATTCTCTAGAAATCCTCTGAGGCTTGTTAATCAGGGAGCTAGACATTGTTTGATTTTCCTTTGTACCGTATTGAAAATGCTAGAAAATTTGGTGATTTGAATAAAATGTTTATAAAGTACACTATAAGAAGGCAAGAGGGAAAACAAAACTCATACTCAGCCCAGAAAATTCCAATGTAAAGAGAGCAATTGATAAGTCCCCAACATGCCCTCAATTTTCCAGTACTCGGTACACAGTGGGTGTCCCATAATGCTGACTGAATTGATGAACCTCAAAGTCAGTCCACCTAAAAATCTAGCACAACTGGGAGCCATACTAAACTGCCTTTTAAATCCTAGCCACAGTCAGGCACTGTCAGGCTCCCAATCTGAAAGGAACCCAAGTGATATCACATGGAAACAACAGACCTACCTCAACGTATCTGTCATCTACTTTTAAAAAAATTGCTCCAGTTCACCTTTAGCCACAGCTTCCTAACACCCAGCTACAGACAGCTCTAATGAGTGCTGAAATGAATTTACTTTTCACATGGTTGCCCTCTGGTTAGAAAGACACACTTTCAGTCTAGGGGAGATTTGGAAGCAGGCAAGAAATAGGGCATACCTCCCACTCAACGATATTGTTTGTGATGGCATTTGCTGCAGACTCCAACATGGTGAACACCTCACAACAAGGAAGAAGAAAAAGTTTATCAGGTCTAAATTTTTATTTGGCTGAAAAGATCCAATTTGTATCCAAAAGAATTGTTCTTTTACCAAAAACAATGAAATAAGTTTCCAAATGAAAAGAGGAAGGGCATGGGGATGATTTAAATGAGTAAAAATCTAAGATTCCCCTATTTACACACATTTAGCTGAAATTCCCAAACCAGACCCAGGATTAGAATACACTTTTAACTATGCTACCATTCTGGGTAACTATTAAAACAACAGGAAAAGTGTACCCATTCAGTAAAAAACTTCAGTTGCACAAGTTATTTGTCTTCATAAAAAGAGACCTGCTAATTGGCTAAGTCACCTGATGCTTTGGAACACCAAGGCATGACCGTTGTGACTCTTAGAAGTTGTGATGGTTTTTCTAGTCTAGGACTATAATTTTTCTTGACACCAATCTACACCTGCCAAATGCCTTGAGAATTCATATAAAATTGGTTTTAGAAAAACAAATTATTTCTGAGAAATTTCTTTATACTATATACTGTAGAACCCTTCTTTTCTGTTTTAATGTTCTGCCCAGAAGAATATAAAAGGTAGGCAGTGCTGGAATATAGACTTTGGCTGGGACTTTTAAAATATATACCATTAATACATAAAAACGTTAAATGAGAAAGACAATAAATCATTTACAAGTGATATAGAGACAAATTTTGCTATTTCTGCAAAGTTTATTCACCAAACAGACATGTAACTTAATCAGCTGAAAGCAAACGAACTCCAATGCTTGGCTAATATAATGCTAAAAATACAACTGATCTCAAACCTGATTACTATTTTTACCTCCCCATCCCCCCAGCTGAACAAATTTTTACCCCTTTCCACAAAATTATCTACCTATAGCCAAGTGGAACCCCAATTTAAGAATAATAATTAAGGGAATCAAGTTGTAAAACGAAGAATGAATGTTCTCGGGGCCACAGTTACTCACTAAATAGATCGCTGTTAAAGCTAGAATCTATGGTTGGCAATGTCAGAGCTCATTTTACAAACCCTGGAGAATGCCACAGTTATCACTGTCCAAAAATAACATTCATGAGGTCTGATCTGAATAGTTTCTAAGTTTAGAATGCTTCAGGCCACATTCCTACATGCAGATGTGTCAGTAATTATGTAGCCACCCACACAGCCTTGAGTGCCATCTCCAGTGAAGGGAAAATGGATAGATGGGCAGTTGGCAGGTGTTCTAAGAGCATTCCTTTAGCTAAGGCAGCGAATGCTAAGACACATTATTACATGTGATCAATTAAGGCATGCCGATGATCCACCCAAAAAGGCAAAATGAGAGACTGGAGACCTCAACAGTGCTGATGATGCTATTGATCATTTCCTTGGTTCTAGAGTTTGAGAGGTGAACATGACGTTTTCACAATAAAGTAAAACTGTTCAGTTTTTTCTTTCTATGAATCTTCTTTTAAAACATCTAGTTTTTCAGAGAGTCTATTTCTCTTGAGCACCTGTGGGTTTTATTTATTTTTGGTTTTTTAGATAAAACACATAGTTATACCACTACTATCTGGTAGTACTTTGGCAAGACATATACAGGCCTATATGGCTCAGACCACATGGAAATAATACAAAAGGCAATGAGTGGAGCTCCCTAGTTTCATATGGAGTGAAACTAGGGTAAACTGTGGTTATTTCTTACAATCATAAGCTGTTGGGACATTGTAATTGGAAGTGGCCTTGCTGAAGCCATGTTGTGCTTGATTTCTACTGTGCTGTAAACTGTTCCAGGCCAGAGACTGTACCCCTCCCATAGTCTCTGGCTTGCAGCCAGCATTCAATGTATGTTCATTATGCTGAAGGAAATTAAAAAGCCTGATAACTCAGTAGCACAAGAGTGTCCATTAAGATGGCAATTTATAGGAGCACTACTTGGGCAATGGAAGTTCACCCCTACATTCCAGGTGAACAAGACCGAGGCCTATCATTTTTGAAAAGTTTTTATAGGCTATGTTATTTATTGGGTCTACCATAGTAAATAACTAGGCTCTAAATTCATACCTTCCACATGTATTACATTACAATGAATTACTAAATTCATTCAAGTCTTTACAGCTAAGTTTATATGGGTAGTGTTATAAAGTCTGTAATTTAAAATATATCATCACAGACAAGGTCATATACTGTTAGCATGTGAGCCAGTTTAAGCTACACTCTAAAGCAGTTTCTCAAGCTCCTCAATAATGACATTTAGGGCCAGATAATTCTTTGTTGTCCTGGGCACTGTTGGAAGTTTAATAGCATCCCTGGACTCTACACACTAGATGTCAATAGCGCCCTCCCCCAAGGTGTGACAACCAAAAACATCTCCAGACATTGCCAACGTCTCCTTGGGGGCAAAATCGCCCTGGTTGAGAATCACTGCTCCAGAGTCTGAGTTCATGCTCAAAACAGTGTTTGTCACGACACCTAGCACACAGTAAGCACTCAGCAGAGTTCAGCATCATTACTATTAAAATGTTATTCATTGTTCCCTGGCTAAACACCTGACCAACATATTTTTTGGTCAACAATGAGAACTATTATATACCTGAAGACAGTAACAACCCTCCCTTTTGCCTTTTCACCTCTAGTTTACACAATTCCAATAATTTCAGCATCTCTTCATGGGACTGATTTAGTACATCAGTTATACACGTTATGTACCAAAATGTGTAGCATAATTCTCATATCTTACACTCTCAAAGGACCCTGTATGTCCCCTTCCATTACATCCATCACATTTAGAATTACTTGTTTGATACTTCTTAGCTCTGTGAGGTGAGGGACTGTGCTTTGTCTTATTCACTATCATGTCCCCATCTCCTAGTACAGGTCCTAACATATAGCAGGAATCAAAAAATATCTGTTCAACTGAACTGAAATAAATCCCATCTGGTATAACCTACAAGGGTAGCATATTGACTTCTGATACTACGATCAGAAACTTCTCTCAGAAGTAGAGCTAGTACATAGCACACCAGTTGTGATGCCCAGCAAACAGCACATTTCCTTAATTCCATAATGCACTTTGCTTGTTAGTGTACACACACACATACACACACATTTTAATGTTTTTCAGATCAGGATGCGTCTTATCATCTCTGTGTTCATTTAACGTGCTAGTTTTACTTTTTATTTTCAAAAGTGATCAAATCAATTGTGTGCCTTAAAATTAACATCTTAGAATCCATTAAATTAATTTTTCCTTGGTATTTTGTTTGGAATCACACCTCCCCCCAGTGCCAGGGTCTTCATCCAGTTTCCGGAAAATAACTGTTCCAAGAGCCCTCCCTACCTGCACCTTGTGAGGTGCTCTCTCTTATTTTCACAAGGGTCCCTTCACCCTCCACCCCACCTCCCTTCCTAGTGGAACCAACTGTAGGCCAAGTATGAGTTCTTTCATATGATTTCCAAAACAAAATTATGTGGTAGAGTTGCTAGATTTACTTTGGCCATGATCAAACTGAGACCCTGAAAGGTTTAAAAGACTGACTGTCCACAACCAGAAAGCCAGATTCAAACCCAGGCCTGTCCAGTCACAAAGCCCATGTTCCCTCAATGCACACCCTGCTTCTACAGAACTATGGCTCTCTGGAGCTAGAAAATTCACTTCTGCAAATTTTTCACATTTTTAAAAAATTTAATTCTGCTTTTTTATGATTTCAATGAAAAAATGTATTCTGGGAAGGTAATAAAATGTATTTCTTGTGAAGAGAGGCTAAATTTGATTTACTTTAATATCTATTTTATATATATATATAATAGATATTAGAGTATATATATATATATATATATATGTTTATTCAATCTATTCAACAAACATCAGTTGAGCACCCACTGGGTATTAGGTGCTGTGACCTTAATGGAGAAAGAAATGTGGCTCAGTGAGAGACTGAGATGGGGCGAGGGTAAAGATAATAAATATCTGTGAGATAGTGACGTTTTTCACAACAACAAAAAGAATTTTTAATGACTGTTTTCAAAGTGATCTTGAATTATTAAACTAGGCAAAAGATAGTAAATATCTACGTATATTTCTAATACTAAAAATTAAATAGATAGAATTAAATAAAAAGGAAAATGAACCATGATGGTTTCAGTCCTGGCATCAATATTCTAATTTAAAGTTTCTCTGTTAAAACAAAACATACAAATTAAAAAAATAAGAAAAAATAAAAATTTTTGCCTCAGAAAAAAGAATATAAAAGCAAAAAGAAAAAAATCTACAAACACAAGCAAGTAAATGTGGTATACATTAAAATGAGATCTTTCCTTAAAATGTCCAAGTTTGGATTTGATCAGATGATAGGTTCCTCTAAACCCAACACATATTTTTTTCTTCCTTCTAAGTAGCTGAAATGGACTGTACAAGGAAGACAGTATCTGATGAGAGAGGTATGGGTTACAAGCTAGTTTTAAAAATAACTCTCTAGTTTATGTAACTAAATCAAACAGGTGTCACAGTTTAAATCAGAACCCTCCAATAGAGTCCATTTACTAGAAACCTGAATCCATTTTCAGAGAATAACAAAAGAAAAAGATTACCATCACACCAGTAACTGATTCACACAGCCACTTTTTGTTTCAGTTCTTGGTGTTAACACCCAAACATGTGATAACGAGCTGAATTTGGATAAAATAACAGGTATGTCGCCAACCTTCTAGAGAAGACGTTGTAAATCTGGGGGTAGAGTGCCATCCTGGCACTTTCAGGTGTACGAGAGTGATGGGAAAGATCGGCAGTTTAGCTTGTAAACCCTCAGGAAATAGTTCCTTGTTTCAGCTCTCTAGAGTTTTATCCTGCAGCCATCATTTTAATTCTCCTAAGAACACCTTAGAAAAATAGAGTTTAGCAATCGTTAGAAAAATTATGATTTGATGATTAAAAAACAATATTATAGGGGACAGCCTGGTGGCGTAGCGGGTAAATTCGCGAGCTCCACTTCAGCTGCTGGGATTCACAGGTTCGCATCCCTGGCATGGAAAGACGCACTGCCTGTCAGCCATGCTGTGGCGGTGTCCCATATAAAGTAGAGGAAGATGGGCACGGATGTTAGCACAGGACCAGTCTTCCTCAGCAAAAAGAGAAGGATTGGCAATAGATGTTAGTTCAGGGCTGGTCTTCCTCACACACACACACTATATATATATACATATATATATATATATATATATATATATATATACATAGTTTAGATTATATACATTATCAGGGAGCTGCTCACCACAAAACTTCTAGGATGTCAGAAATCCATTCTGGCAGGAATCTGAGAATGATAAGCTGACCAGTCATATCTTAGTTTACCAATATTAAGGATAAATTGTTTCTCTGGTTTTATAACAGCTATTGTCTGAACAGAGGAGCAATAGGAAGGTCTTGATCATCAATACTACTTTGATAAGCTATTAAATATCCAAGTTTTCCTTCTACTTACTGAAGAAAAACTCAGAGTCAATTTCAGCAACAAAGAGTTAGCACCAGATTCATTAAAAGGGGAGGGGGCGAATCTCTAGAGCAATCTTCTACCAGTTGACTTCCTTCTCCCAATCAAATTTAATTTCTTTCAAGAAGAGAAATCTTAACTAGTAATATCCACCAACAAAGTTTTCCATAACATTCTAGACCAAAGATTTTTCAATAGTTTGTCATTATGGGAATTTCAAGGGGTCATTTTGGTTTAAAGAAGTCTATCCTGAATGTTATACAGGATCTCCGATACGTTCACCACTCGTATATATTATCAATCAGTAGTAATGTTCACTAAAAATCAAGCAAACTCCATTCCCTAATATGAAAACTGCTTATCTAGAGGTCTGATAAATTCCTCTCCTCTGGAGAGAAATAAACTCTAAAATTAATGAGACCGAGAGGAGAAGACTTTAGCAATCACAGAATCAGAATAACATGATTAGATCATAAGATACTTACTCCATCACACAGTGATTTCTTTACATCTGTCTGCATTCTCTAGGTATACATTCTTTGAGAACAAGAACTACATTCTGATTTATAGCTCATGACCCTGTAAATATTCAATACATTCATCTGAATTTAACTGAATTAAATTTGAAAAGACCTCCATAATCATTTAGTCTAAGCCCCTTATTTTTTTATATATAAAAAAATGCTAAGGCCCAGAGAGGTTCAGTGACTTGCCTAAAATCACACAGGAAGTTAATATTAGAACCAGGGCACATCCGCATCCTGCTTTGAGGATTTTACCTATGCTGTCTCATAATAACCTTGTGAATCAAGTGGGGTAAGTACCTAAGTCCCCATTTTATAAGGGAAAAAAAATGCAAAAGGCCAAAGTCACATGGCAGGTTTAAAAAAGTATTAAGCTCAGAACTCCAGGCCTGAGCTTTTGTTCTTATGGCACAGAGGATTTAAAACATGCTACTCCTTACCTACAAGGCATGAGCTAGGAAGAGGGAAACAAATCTAGTCCAAGTGTTCAAGAAGATGGGATGACACAGAAGAAAGGGGAAACAAAGATGTTGCATAAAAAGAAATTGATATGGGGGCAGAGGTGTAGTTGGCTGGAGGAAAGAGGGGATCTTGAAGCTGGTAGTGGTAGGTCTCTCCATAAAATGAGGTCATAGTCCGGCTTTGTTTTGATTTTCTATTTTCTCAGAAACTTAGTAATTTTCTTCACTGTCACAGTTTTCTAATTTGTATAGCTGATTTCATGTATACCTTACAGTCTATCACATCTCTGACATTAATGATTATTTTCCCTGTGATCACTAGGCTATGATATTGGGACATTAAGTTGAGATGTTATCCTTATGTTAAAAGGGACAGGAGGGGCAAGTAAAAGGAGAGCCCTGGGCCTCTACTCTAACACTTTCTCAGGTTGGGCATAAGGTATTACCTGATGGTCCAGAACAACACAATTCATAAAGGGCAGAGACCCAGACACATCACCTGGCCATTCTGGCCAGAGGTATGGGGATGAGGAGGACCAAAATGTGGGCATGGGATGAAAGGGAAAAGAAATGGCCCAGCCCACTTCTTCAGCAGCAAAAATCTGTCTCAAGATTGCTTGGTGTGGGGACCTGGCCTTGTGGCCTAGTGGTTAACTTCGGCACGCTCCACTTTGGTGGCCCAGGTTTGCGGGTTCAGATCCCAAGTGCAGACCTACACCACTCGTCAGCCATGCTGTGGTGGCTTCCACATACAAAACAGAGGAAGACAGTCACAGATGTTAGCTCAGGGCTAATCTTCCTCAAGCAAAAAAAAAGAGGAAGATTGGCAATAGATGTAAACTCAGGGCAAATCTTCCTCAGTGAAAAAAAAAAAAAGATTACTTGGTGTGGCGGAAAGAACACAGGCTTTCTACTTAACAGTCTGAGTCTCAGTTTTGTTGTTTAACTTGGGCAAGTCATTGTACTTTTCTAATGTAAAAAGTAGCAAGGTAATAATACTAGCTTGCCTCACGGAGTTATTATAAGAGCCAGTTAAAATATATGTGGCAGTTTTTATTAAACTGTGAGATACAAGATAAATAGCTGTCATTATACTAGAAAAATAAGGAACTTGACATCTCCAAATAAATATTCTCCAAACTGAGGCCTACTATTCAACTAATTTACAATGAAAGAATATAAAACCAGTAGCTTACCTGGAAAAAAAATAGCATCTGGAACAAATTACTTTTTAAGAAATGAGGATACCAAAAATTACAATGAATCCTTGGCATATATCCTTAAACAAAGAATACTATTTAAGCATAAGATTGGCCGGATTACAAAAGTCCCTCCTTATCCACAGGAGATATGTTCCAAGACCCCCAATGGATGCGTGAAACCGTGAATAGTACCGAATACTATATATATTATGTTTCTTCCTATACATACACACCTATGATAAAGTTTAATTTATAAAATAGGCACAGTAAGAGATTAACAACAATAACTAATGATAAAATAGAACAAGTATAGAAATATATTGTAATAAAAATTATGTGAATGTGGTCTCTATCTCAAAATATCTTATTGTACTATACTCACCCTTCTGCTTCTTGTGATGACACGAGATGATACAATGCCTAAGTAATGAGACGAAGTGAGGTGAATAATGTAAGCATTGTGACTTGGTGTCCTGGGCAGGATGCAGCAGACGACGCAAGATTTCATCACGCTACTCAGAACTGCATGCAATTTAAAACTTATGAATTGTTTATTTCTGGAATTTTCCATTTAATATTTTTGGACCACGAGTAACTGAAATCGTGGAAAGAGAAACCGTGGATAAGGGAGTAGAGGGGACATTCAATAGTCACAAGGTGAGGATCAAAGGATTTTCAACATCAAAATATTTTACAGGAAGAACTTTTGCTTTCTGTTTACCCTGGTATTGAATTTCAGTTTCTAAAATAAAACACAGTCATTGGCTTGGGACATGCACATGATGAAGATATGGGGTAAGACACTACCAAACAAATCACAAACTCCACTTGTGCTCAACAAAAGATAGTACTGGCTAAGATAATGAAGTAGGTTTTCTTGGCTGGTAAAGAGCACCTGTGAGTATCAGCGCTGGTCTTAAGCAGCTGGAGAGAATTAGAAAAAAAGGCTTTTCCTGAGAATTCCCCTTTTCACCTGAATGGCTACCAGGGCCACCTCTGAAGAGGCAACTGGCTTGCACAAAAAGAGAAGTTACTGTAAAGAAACCTCTGATTTTTTCAGCATCTATCGAAACAACAACAGTAACAATAAGAAGAAGTTGGCTTCTGATATGCGTGAGGGAAGAGCAGGATCTTGGCTTTCTCCCCCAAACCTCACAATTCTGAAACCAACCTATGCTTTAAAATCCACACATCCAAAAGTTAGGCAAAGATCCCTGAATATGTGAAAACACAAAATTACACAATATTGAAGGAGTTTATTCTCTTTAAAGAATGATTCTTAACAGAATTCCTTTTATGCTCAGCAACTCCCTCAGTGTACTAAAAATAGATTTGATTTAAACAAATCTCACTTATTTACAGCTTTTCCTCAGGAGCACACTGTGATGCAGCCAAATCAGAAATTCTCGGACCGCTGGTTCCAGCACTTCCAGCACTTCCTTTCCCAGGGGCTCTCTCTGGGGCTGCCCCTGACCCACACACCCATGAGGAGACCATTTACAGCCCACTTGAATATTATGAATTTGAGGTGCTGTGACAGCACCTTTATTCCAAGTTGCTCCTGATTGTATGCTGAAAAACATAACTTCGAAGATTTAGACTGAGAGGAAAACCTCTGCCCCAGACTCAACTTTGGCAGAGAGTCTCGAGCAGTAAGGCTAAATTATGTCCCTGAATTTTGGACAGGACAGAGACCACTTTGGTTCTTTCCCCCACATCCACATCCCCCCAAAAGAGCATAAAAAAGATTAATTTCCAAAGTTAGGAAATCAGGCTTCAACCCACCAATTGTGTGATCATAAGAATTACACCCAACTACTCATGAGTCATCTGGCACTGGATTCAGTCAGTGAATGAAGACATCTTTTTTCCAGTGGCTATCTTCACTACACTACAGAAAGAATTGGCAAAAACGAATAATTTGGATTAAAGTGAGCCAATGGCCTTCTTAAGGTTCACACCTAGTCAACTATTTAATTTTGGATTTGAATATATCAACTAATTCAACCACGTCTTCCCACTCTTGTCAAGGTTGTTATTCACTACATGCCACCATATCTACCTTATAAAGACCCAGGAGAAAAATTCCTCTCAGATCTCAGTATTAGGAAAGCCAATCTGCTATTGAAAAACCAAACAATAACAAAAATAAACAAGCAAACAAAAAAACTAAAACAAGAAAAAAAGTGTCCTCTGTTTCTTTAAAACATTAAGAATCTTTTATATGGCTGTGATTCCAACTTTATATTGATTAGACAGAAGTCAAATCTGTGGCCCATGTCTAGCAATGTAGGAATATTTTTTATATATTTCCATCCAGACTACTTGAGACTTGTTGAGAAATCTACTTTGATTTCCTCTAGATTTTCCTGGGAACTACTGTGCTGACTCTACTGATTAACCAGTACGACTTCTTGCTGAATTTGATCTGAGTGGCGCATGACAGACTGAGCACAATAAAAAGAGTCTCAATTCACCTCAATTAACATTAGCAAATATTTAGGTCTCGGTCCAATAAGGCTCATTGCAGAACTTTTTCTCCATACTACCTTAATACTAATGCCAAGTACTTCTTGATCACTTACTATGTTCCTGACACTTTGCCTCAAAAGGAAGCTTCTTGTCTTTGAAAGTTTAAAGGTGACACTCAGTAAAAGTTTGTTGAGATCAAACTAGCAATCTATTAAACCAGGGAAAATACCACATGGTACTGAATTCAGTGGTAAACTTCAAAGTGTTTCCTATAAACGATCTTGATGAGCTTACTAAATGAAGGCTGGAGTTGTTAGGAAAGACTCATTGGAGGTTGAAGAACCTAAATTAGTTCTGTCAAAGAAGACTGGAGGCGATTCCAGGCAAGATATGAATGCCAGTGAAGGCACAGAGGTAAGACTGTATTTTCATAGGCCAATGACACTGTTTTCATAGACCAATAAGGAGAGCTATGTGAAAAAAAGCAAAAGTTATAGGATAGAAAGTTCTGGAAAATTGAATTATCAAAGGACATAATGATTCAAATCAAAGATTTGAGCTTGGTGATTTCAAAGTCCAAGAAGAGTGCCCAGTCTTTTCATCTTGGGCCAGGTGAATATAGAGGGTAACTACTTCTCTTTATAAAGTGTAAGGATTTTCTGCTCAAGGTCAAGGACCAAATTATTTTAAGACAGGCTACCAATTATCAAACATTTCAGTCTATGTTTAAGCTATTTCCCAGATGACAATAAAGGTGTTTATTCTCTATTTAGAATTCATGACTTACTCAAGCTTTGAGATTAAAATGTAATACTGCCCCTTTTCTTAATTTCTATCCAGAATCTAGCTTACTAATCCACTCTTAAAATTGAGATAAATAACATACTTTTATCCAAAGGAAATGAATAAATCCCATCTACATTCCAGAACAGCCCAGAAACAGAAATGGTAAAGTGTGTAGGGCCCAAACAACAAGAGGGTCTTAACCTCTGAACATCACTGAAGCACTAATGCTTTAAATCCCACCATTTCTGCCAAAGTCTATAGAACCTGGAAAGATACAGGTTTAATACCATATAATTTCAACTGAACTGGAAATAGTGTGGTTTCTAACATAGTTTCAGCAGACAAATTTAAGGCTGACTAACTCTTAAATTGAAAGAAACATTTTCTAAAATTAGTAATTAGGGGAAGGAAAAGACCAGTATAATTAGAAGCTCTAAAACTTACTACTAAACATAATATTATTTCCAGGAAATCCCTTTTTGTCTCAATTATACAATTGTATTTTCTATTTTGAGCCATCCTTCATGGCATCTCATCTATGTTATTAGTTAAGCTTAAAAAACAGGCCACCACGGCTTTTGGAAACAGAGCTCTTTTTTATCTGGACGAAAAAAGAAGAGAGAGTTGTGACCAAAGGACCAATCACAATGGGATACATGAGCATCAGTGATGGACTTTTTCTCCCATCCAAGGCAACATGGTAGTCAACCAAAAGGAAGACTCTCTCTCTGCCACTCAGCACCTGAACATAACCGGAAATTTCTCCATTTCCCTAGCTCTTACTTTCTCATTCTCTGAAATGAAGACAAACCATATTTCTCCACTCTTTTCAAGAATATATGAGAATTGAGAAGACACTTGTTTCTACAAGAAAGTAGAATTCTGTGCTAGAAAAATCACAATTTAGTAGCAGCCTCTGCTTATTCCAATCTCTGCTTTACTTCGTCTAGTTCACTATTAGCCACTACTCCAGCTGCTGCTTCATATATTTACATATATTTACAGTTCAAGATATTGACATTAACAAGTCAATTTCCCAATGAAAAGTACCCCAACCTGTGGGGTACACATCCTTCCCAACTTTGCTATTAACAATGCCAACTGGCTCAAAACCTTGACATCATATTTATTTACTCACAATTCCTCCTTTATCTGCTTTATTAAGACCCCAAGTACTTTCAATTCTGCCTTCAAAATATCTTCCCATATTTATTTCTTCCTCTCCACTCCAACTATCACTATCCTCCTCAGATCACTTTAGGTCACTGAAGCAGACTTCAGCTAAATTGAAAAAGGGGAGAAAAGATCACTCAGATTATGCTACCTAGAGAGAGTCATTAATATTGTGGGCAACATCTTTTCAGACAATTCTTTCTGAGACTAGCTACACATATATACATATGTATACAAGTCTACACGAATGGGATCATATTCTAGATGCTTTGCTTACTTTATGTAACATTATACAATAAATATCATGCCACATAGTTTAATTCTAAAATATTGTTTTCTGTACTTGTATTTCCTGACTGATTTTTTCCTACCCTCATTTTATAAAGAAAGAAATACATGTTGAAGCTATTGGTCTTGCCCATGCTATGGAGTAATTTAATAACAATATTCAAAGTCTTCCCAATCTTGCCAGTATTTATATTACCTAATCTCAATTTACACTATTCTCCTATATCAGCTTTTTCATCAAAAATAATTTGGTCCATTCATCATCTGCCAGACTCCCCAAGTATTTCCACTATCATATATCAACTTGTATTCTTCCCTCTGCCTATAAGTCCTTCTTATCGCCTCTCAAATGAGTGCCCTTCTCTCAAGATTAAACACAAGTCTCGCCTTCATTTATGCACTTACTATTCATTCATTCAACATATATTTACCATGCATCCACTGTGCCCCAGTGCTAAAGATTCAGAGTTGAACAATGCACACACCAGCCCTGCCCCTAAGCAACTTACTCACTAATGGCCAAGAAAGACAACTAAACAAGTAATAACACAAAAATGTGATGAACATTAGGTCAAGGTACATGACAGAGACCGATGTGGCACCAATCAGAACTTCCTCTGTGAAGCTTTGACAAGACACCCTGGCCCATTATGTCTCCTCCCAGATCAGAATCCCTCTGCCATTTATTTATTACCTATGTTATTCATCTTGAAACTTAGTCTATGCTCTCTTAAGTTTAATTTACCTTTGGGGTACATGTCCTTCTTCTCTATCTAAACGGTTAAGTTCCTTACAAATAAAGAACTTGCTTTATCTCTCTTTTGGGTTCCTAGAAATTAGTACAGAGCTTTGTACAAAATAAGTAGTAGTGTATTGTTACTGTTGCTGCTAACCCTGAGAAATAAGAATTTGGGTATGACTAATAATTGCATGCTTCTAATAAGAATTTATAAGAATTTTTATCATTTACAGCTATTCCTCATATTCCTAAGTTGTTTCTAGAGTTTAGAGTTTAGGTAATTCTCTACTGAGACTTTCCTCTCTACTGAGCATTACTACCTAAAAACAATGCTGTGACTCCTCCTGCTGAGGTTAGCTATGTTGGGCTAAAGGTCAACGAGCTTGGCACCCAGTGTTCTGAATCCTTCAAAAAAGAAGTTCAACAGAACTGCTTGCTACATTGTATAGCCACACCCTGAACCTAGCCTGATTGGTTTGCTTGATAATACTGATTTCAGGAACGTCAGTTATTAGTAAATGGAAAGTGAGGTAATATTATCAATCAAGAATAAATTATGTTTGGGGGAAACAAGAACACCATACTTAAATAGCTCCAAAACCACTAATATCAACTTTGCTTCTCTTGCCTATTTGGAAGAACAATCTATACTGACTGTTTTGCAGACATGTCAAGATTGTCTAAATGAAGCTCTACAAACAGTCATAAAAGCAAAATATCTGGCTCTAAGGAATCATGTTCTGAATAATGTAGAATGAAAAGAAAAAGAAAATAAACAAAAAACCTGGAATCATCTCTCAAGTAAAAAAATAAAAAATAAAAATAAATTAACAAATCTTCCTGATTGTTTAGACTAAGTCAAAGCTTCCAATAAGAACACCTTTTAGTCTGAAATAAAATTACATTTAATGTACTTTTTTGTGTTTCCCTTGATGAATATCTGAAATTCTTACTCTTTTTCAGTTATAAATAGTTCTAACTCTACTGCACCTTGCATCAGCTACCATATTCTATACAATAGAATTCTATAGATATTCTAAAAGAAATGTAAGAATTACTATGACCATGCCAATCCCACACTCAGAAAACTACAGTGGCTCCCAATTGCTTCCCAAATGAATAATATTATAAAAACAGCATGTTGCTAAAAACCCTGGCTTTTCCTTTAGCCTAGAGGTTTGTAACCTAGGCCCAAGAACGGGTTTCAGGGGTCGGTAAATCCCCAGAAACTGAAAGCAACATTTTGGGTGTTTTTATCTATTTTTCTGGAGAAAAGAGCCGAAAGCTTTCAGAGTCCCACTGGAGTCTCTGAGCTCAAAAAAGGTTCACAAGTATAATTTTAATATTCCCCTTTCATCACCTCCATCAATATTTAATGGTCCACATCCATTATTATTTCACAGATCTGGAATTTCTAGCACAGTCAAGAAAACCTACCTGCTGTCTTGAAGCAAGAGACATATGATTTCCTTCACTTAAAATGCTCTAACCATCACAAAGCTCTCTTTGAGATTCCCTCCTCTGCTACTCCATCCCACCAGGTCTCACAGACCCAATTCATCCTGATGTATCAGAGTCACCAATCTTCACCCATTGACAGATGGCACAGCTAACCGGTTAAGGACACCAGACCAGTCTGCTTGAACTAATGTAGGCCGATGAGTTCACAGGGGTTTTTCTGTGATACATTTCCCAGGTAACCATGTTATAAGGACTTTCCCAGACACGTGTTGAGATAAAACAAACAACTTAATGATAAAAACTGTAAGCATCCAAAGCTGGAATAATAGGGCATTTTAAGGCAGGACTGGTCTTACATCACCCTTTATGTCACAACATATCAGCTTCCAGCTCCAATTCTTATGGGATGATCTTCTGCCTCAAAATGAATCTCAATATAATCGGTCTTTAAATTTACACAATAGGAATTAATGTTAGAATTCATAAATAATATGTGCAACCTTAAGTGAATGAAGTAAATGTTGCTTTTCTCCCTTTGTTATTACTCCAATTTTACTTTGGAGCAAGTTACTTAAATCTAACAGGCAACCCAAATTATTTTTAGGAACTTAGCAGAATATAAGTGACAAACAAAACAAATTTCCACGTCTCACATCAAATGTTTCCAACTTCTTGGATCTCTGATAAGAAATTTAGGGTTAATGAATGAATGAATAGCAGCGCAACCCACAGAAAAGTCAAAATGTTAACTAGAAGACCTTTCATTTTTAACAACCATTTTAATAATTAACAAGTCATAACTAATATTTTCTGGCTTTTTTTCCATATCTCTCAGAAGACTTCTCTCTTCTTCCAAAAAACAAACAAACAAAACACAACACAACATGTCCTGTAAAAGTTTCATTGGTATTCCCTTTCCATTCCTGACGTCTGTTCCACCTATTAGTTCCTGTGTTTGCACAACTCGTGATCACCACACAAACTTTAATGAATTAGCTAATGCTCTTCCTAGAAGCCCACTGCTTATATGCCACAATTAAATTGCCCACAGTCAATAACACACCTATGGTGAACAACCTAATGCTATACTTGCTCATTCACAGTGCTTCAGGACGCTGTGTGAATACAGAAGTGGCATGCTGAGCCAGTACCTGCCATTGGCCAATTAAACCATATAATCAGGAGAATTTTTCTTACTCTTCTTAAAATTCAAGTCCTGACACTCACAAAAGCTTTTTGAAAATAATAACTTCTATTATGAGATATTAAGGTGTGGGTATGTATGTTAATTTATGCATGCTTTAAAGTAGTCTGATTCATGGTAAACAAATTAGGAGGAAAAAGGAAGTATTTCAGGGAGCATACAGTCAAATGGACTTTTCCCTTTGATACACAATTCCATCCTTAGTCCATGTAGAAACTTATTTTTAGAGCCTGCAGTTTTTCTCTTAGTGACGGCTGACTTAATCAGTTATGGCCAGGATAAGTGTAACAATAGTGATGATGATGGCTAACATTTATTGGGTGCTTATTATATGCCAAGCACTTCTCAAAGTGTTTTGGTGTGTTACTCACTTAATCCTCCCAACAGTCCCTTTAAGACCTAATAGGTACCATTATTATCACCAACTTACCACGGACAAGAAAACTGAGGTACTGAGATGTAGATCATTTGCTTAAAGCCACAATGCTAGTTAAGTGGAAGGGCTCACTTGAATGTGGGCAGTTCAACTTCAGAACTAGTGTTCTTTGTCTCTAAGCTATAATGGGTCCCCATGTGAAATAATTTATCAATTTTTTAACTTCCTCTTCTGTTTATAAGAATCTTCAGCTCTCAAGACTACACATTAGTTATATGGGTTATTAGTGACAATTCCAATAGATACTATATTTGTACTTCATATGAAAAACAACAAAGTCTCAGGATGAAATATACATTTTTTAGGTTTGTATGAGAAGACAGTTGGGGTTAGGCTTTGTATCAGTATGGGTCTAATCAAGAAAACAGAAACCACTTTGAATACTTACAATTCAGGGATTTTGGCGTAGGGTTTAAAAGGTATAAAGGAGCTGAGAAACCAGGCAGGGGTGGGTGGTGAGGTAACCCAAAGATTAGCAACAGCAGGAAGCTACTACCACCTCACAGGCTGGAGAGATAATGGGAAGAGACAGAGATAACAGAGCCCAGGGATCCAGGATCACCTGACAGAATGATGGCAGGCTTGTTCAGGAGAGCTGGAGCCCTGGAGGAAGTGCAGCCACTAATGAGACGCCGCCCAAAGCAGATGAGGAGGGGAGGGAACACTGACGTCAAAATTCCTGCTGCCTTCAGGTCTCCTAACCAGTGCCTCTCAGCTGACATGGATCCTGAGAAATGCAGCCTGCAATCCCCTATGACACAGAACAGAGCTGCAGAAAGGTGAGGCTTGGTTATCTACATAAATAGTCAAAGTTCTAGTCCAGATAGTATCCAAGAGTAAAGACTTCCTAAGCAAAAAGCCCATAAATTCACCAAAAACATATTTTTCACATTTTACCTATATAAAATAGAAAAACAATTATTGTCTGCTAATGTTCTTTTTGGAAGGCCAATAAAATTTTAGAAACATAATATTAACTCTTGTACAGACTTTGCAATAAAAAACATAAGAACAAATATAGATGTCACCTTTAAGGCTTTACTTAATGGAATATTTCACTTATTAATTATTTGTCCATCTCTCTGTATTTATTGTCAGACTCTTTGTAAAGCTCCTTCAATTATGCAATTAGATTCTATGCTCAAGAAAATCTTAGAAAATGAGTATTCTTCTTCCATTTTCTGGAATATTTTGGCCAGTGAGGTCTTTTTTTTCTCAGGAGTTATGATGTGCTCAGCAGTAGACACTGCTTATTGCCTGTCCAACAGTCATTTCTCTCCCCTCTTTCCTCACAGAACAGTGACACTACTCCCCAAAATGTTACAAGGAAAGAGAAACCCATTCCTAGATCTAAACAGTCTGAGAATGGATCTGAATAGTCTAAGTCTAAGGGGGAGAGAGAATCAGAGATTTTGCCCCCTAAGGAACATTTAGTAATGTTTCAGACATTTCTGGCCATCATACTAGAAGAGGGGCAGGGAGGTTACTTGTATCTAATGAGTAGAGGCCAGGGATGCTGCTAAACATCCTACAATGCACAGGACAGTTCCCACACACAATAAAAGAGGTATCCGGAAACACTGGTCTAAGCCACTGGTTCTGAAAGTGATGTTCTTGAACCAGCTTCAACTTGATCTTGAACCCAGTATCAACTGGGAACTAGTTAGAAGTGCAAATTCTCTGGCTCTACCCCAAGTCTGCTGAATCAGAAACTCTGGGTGTGGGATCTTATATTTTAACAAGCTTCCAGTTGATTCTGATACATGCTAATATTTCAGAATCACTGATCTAAGGCTCCTGGAGTTGGCCATCCACGGTTCATGGGCCTGCTACCTGTTTCTGTAAATTAAGTTTTATGGAAACACAGCCACACCCATTCATTTACTTTTTGTCTATTGTTGCTACAACAGCAGAGTTGAACAGTTGCCAGAGAGACCAGATGGACTTCAAGCCTAAAATATTCACTCTCTAGCCCTTGACAAAAAAAGTTTGCCAACTGCTGAAGTCAGTCATGGTAATTTTATTATTCTTGCCAGTTATTGGTTTAGGAATGGACTACTTGGTAAGGCACACAATCATGAGGATCAATAGAATAGGAGAGGAATATTGCTGGACATGAAGGTGAAGCATTAGGGAAAGCATTCTTTATTTCTAAGGAGGAGAGACAGAAAGGGATGTCCTCTTTTTTTCCTCTGGATATTATATTGTCTGGATGTGATAGCTAGAGCTGCAGCAGCCATCTTGTAACCAAGAGGAAAGCCAAACTAAGAGCAAGAACAATACTCCACAGAAAGGAGAAGTGAGAGATGGAAAGAACCTGATTTCTATAGGTTAAAATTTTTTTCCACAGTGAGGCTGTATTACATGAGTAATAAGAAAAAAAATTAAAATTGAGAGGCAAAAAGACTGGATAAGAGGCCAAAAAAAGAAAAAAAGGCTGAACCCAAATAGCCACAGGAGTTTTAAATTACTTTAAGTCTATGTTTTAGTGTATGGATGTTTGGATTCATAATCCATACAAATTCTAAAGTAAAACAATTCTGGTTTGAAGCAAATTAAATTTTTCCCCCAACAATAATGAAAAGTAACTATTTCCTTTTCCATTATAACCAGAGCAATTTAAACTAACAGGCCACATTTGCAGAAATATAATCAAAGGTTTACCACAGGGAGCACACAGCACAAGCCCTTTCTACTTGCAATTACTTTCTCCAAGAAATCAACAGCAACTAAAGAGACCACAACTTGGATTTTAATCAATTCAAATTTGTGATGCACCAAATCCAAATGGATATTTAAAATCTTCAAAGTGTAAAGAACCTAATTTTCGACAGAATATAATGTAGCCCACAATACATTTACATAATATATATAATGCACCTGGCATTATGTTATGTTCTAGAGACACAAAAACAAATAAGACACAATCCCCTGCCTTCGAGTAGCTTTCCATCTGGTGGGGAAAATGATAAATATACACAGAGTATTACAAGACAAGGAATAATAGTATAGAAGCTTGCAGAGTGTTATGGAAACACTGAGGAGGAGCAGATATTCTAGTCAGATTCAAAGTTATGAGTGAGAAAATATTATAGAAAGTGTAATTTACCATACAAATACAAAGAATTTAGAAGCTGCCATTTGGAAAACTAGCACTTTAAAATATTGCCTACAGAAAACTGTAAAACTTGTGTCACAAACTAATATAAACGAAATTACGGTCTGCAGACAACATTTTTGATTTGCAAAATACTAGTCTTCCTAAAAGGTCACTGCACTTGGAGATTTATCTTCATTAATTTCTCAATGTACACCTGGTAGGGGAAGACATTACCTTTCAAGACAGACAAGGGTGATCCCAATTTCATGAATGACAAAGTCTTCCCAAGTGCAAGGAAGGGTCCATCTCAGAGGTGGAGCCCAGCAGAGCCATCCAGGGTCCTCACAGACAAATTAGAGCCAGAAGTTAGATACAGTCCACAACCATGTGGAACCTTGAACCAGATCAATACCCAATCAAGTCACCATGAAGAAGAGATCTGGGATGAATCATTTCATTACACGTTTGACCACGTGGAAAAGCAATTTGTTATGTGGTTATGGTCACTGACGCTGTTGACAATGTTTATCAAGTGGTTTGAGTTCCACAAACAATAAACTTTATATGTTCACCAGAAGAGAAAAAGTAAGGGTGGTAAAGAGAATGGGGCTAATGCTACTGTATGTTAGGACCTAAAGAACCACAGGATATGAAGAGGCCATTTGGCCCAAATAGCTCACACAATTAACTATTCCATTAACCTCAACTATAAACTCTGCTTGTCCACATATCTTGCAATTACCTCTTCACAAAAGAACCTCTCAAGCAGTTAACTAATGCCAGATCTCCTAGGGACAGTCTGTCCAGAAATACTAGCCAACCCCCATGTTATTTAACATCATGCCCTCATCTTATTAGATCTGAGAGGTCACCTAGCTTCAAGCTTACTTATTACATTTGGCCCATTTACTGGAATTAGATCCAGAATCTTCTCTGGGAGATATTTTCTCAAGTATTGCATAAGAAATAAGTGCTACATTTTTTTCTGGAAAATGATCCTCCTTATGAATTTTGCTTTGCCATTATCCACTCTAAATATCAAAAAATAAATAAAATCTTCCATGATCAAGGTCTAGGCCTTCAGCCAAGATTCTCATCTGCTCCTCATCTATTTCTTTACTCTCAAAACTTAATAAACTCACCTGGACATCTTTACAGTGTTTTAGATATGCCTATTGCCTCTGAAGGAATAAAGATATCATTTCCTTGTACAAGTCATTATTTATCATTGAGCAATCACTCCTATACCCTCTTGCTTATATTTCACTAATTCTCAGTTGGAGCCTACAAAGGGATGAGATGGATAAACGTCTCTCTAGAAGTTGCTCTGTGAATCAAAAGGCCTTAGAGAGAAAATGGGGTTTTGTCCTTAGAAATAACTAGGAGAACAATCCCTAGGAGTGGATGATTTTAGGCACTTGTGGTCAGAGGCAATCCAGCCTGACGGAAGTCCTCAGCCTGAGCCACCATTACCAGTCTGCTCAACCAGCTGTGTAGAACCCATAAAATCAACTTCACTGACCTAGTGGCAGTTCATGGTTTTGAAAATTCCACTTTAACTGGAAATTTTCTAAAACGGTTCTGTCACTCTGGTTTGCTGACAACCAACATACGCAAATTTGGCAAGAAACCCCTCTCACCCCAGCCGCCTCCAATTTCCTGTCCCTGTGCATAGTCTCCAGCTTGGCTGCTGGGCTTTATACAGGCAGCACTGCCCTTGCCTCTGGCTATGTGGTGTGGTGAAAAACACAGCGGACAGAAGGTAAGGAGACCTGAGACCAGTCTTGCCTCTGTTACTAATGAGAATGCCCTTCAATTTCCTGGATGTTCGTTTCCGCATCTCTAAGCTCCCTTCTAGCTCTAGTCAGACAGTCATTGCACAGTAGTTAATGAGCACCTATTATGGGCTAGATGTGTAACAAAGGAAATAAGTCATAAACCCCACCCTCCAGGAGTTCACAGTCTAATGATTCACTGATTCTATATACTGCCACCTTACCTTTTATATCAAAAAAAGAAATGCTGCTGATAAATACAAAAATAAATCCCAACATCTCATTTTGGCCAACTCTTTTAAAACTTCTGCACCAACTTTTGTACAAGCAAACAGATAAAAATTTTAGAATAAATCAAAGACCACCACTTCTATCTTTCATCCCTTCTTCCACTATAACCACTGGACCAGGAACAGAATTTCCCACCCTAAAATATGCCTCTCTGGCATAAGAATTATTTTAGGCTGATTATTTTTAAGAAACAGCAGACACAGGGAAAGATCTGAAAACCTAGTAGAAGTCACCCATTTGTAAGAGAAATTTACATTTACAAGAGAAATCTCCATTGGTATGGGTGTCTTCCTCTCTGTGCCAGGAAGGAGAGGATGACTAAATCTCTAGAAACTATTATCAATGGAGAAGGTATTGACTTAAATCTACATAACAACTTTACCCTTGTTTACTGTGCTGACCTCATCTTAACAACAGAATTTTAAAGCTATTTTTCAGGGGCAGTGAGCCAGGCAAGAGCATGCACAAAAGAGAAAATTTTGATCTGTTAATCAAAACTCATCCAGCCAGCACTTCTGCATACCAGCCTGCCCTCCCTGATCTCTTATACTTTACCCCATACCCTGGGTCAAGGAGACAGAGTTGAGACCCTTTCCTTCTGTCTCCTTACCAATTGATTGCATAATAAACTGCTTCTTCTCTCAAAGACCAATGTACCACGGTATTGGCTTCTGTGTGCATCAGGTGGAAAGCCCTTGCTCAGTAACACCATTAGAACTGTTCATTTAAAAATCAAGTAGAGGAGAAGTCAAGATGGTGGTGTAGGCAGACTCTGAACTCACCTCCTCCCATGGACACAGCAGACTTACAACTACTCTTGGAACAATTGCCCCTGAGAGAGAACTGAAAACTGGATAAGAGGAACCCCTGTGATAAATGACAGTCCTGACTGAGGTGGAAGAGGCAGAAATTCCCTTCTGGAGAGAAAAAAATGCCACCTTCACAACCCACAATGCTTCATAGCCAACCAGGAGCAATCCAAAGGTACACAGCCTTCCCTGGAGGAGGGGGGGATCTGAGCCAGGGAGTGTTGCCGCTATAGGCATTTTTTGGACCCAGCACAACTGAGATGAGTGTCATAATATCTGGCTTTGCTGGCTACTGACAAAAACAGGGAATACCCCCAGAAAAGCTGGGACATAAGGAAATTAAAGCCAGCTCTTAAAGGGCCCATGCACAAATTCACCCATTAAGGAAAGCAACCTAAATCACCAGAAAGAAAGGTGCACAGTCCTTTGGTGAAAAGAGACTCACCTGACAGGCTCTGGGTGCATCTCGGTGAGAGATGAGACCTCTTCAAGGATGGGGACATTGGCACTGGCCATCATTGTGACCTGGTGTGGGCATGCTGACACAGACTCTGGCAGATGCCATTGGAGTTCTCCCTATGGACTGCTAGTCCAGGGTCTGCCCCACCCACTACAGCACTGATTTAATCCAGCTCAGCCAAGGAAAGCAATACACCGTAGGGACTGGCCTCACCCAACAGCAAGTCCTCAGGCAACTTGTGGGCCTGCATAGGCTACCTGCCTAGAATCTCTGCAGCCTAGCAAATGGGTCTACCTCTGTGGGGTAGGGCATGCACGAGGAGTGGGTGGAGAGTGCGGGGCCTCTGCCATGGGGCAATTGGGTCCGCTTCAGGGGGTCAGGGCACGTGCACTGGGCAAGACAGTGTTAACTGTATGTGTGGCCCTATAGGTGGTGGGGCTTGTCAGCTGCAGAAGACTTGTGCTTCTCAAACAGCCACGTAAGGGATCAGCCCCACCTTCCAAAGTCTGAAACAATTGGGTGCTCCTGTGCCTGGGGCCAGCCCCACCCAGCTGTAATACTCAGAGAGCTGACAAGAACCTTGTAGGCCAGAGGCCTACAGCAACTGTAAGCCCCTGAGCCTAACAACCAGCCACAGTGGAGGCCTACCCACTTAATAGAAAAACTGCAACAGGACCTTGCAGCCAACTGTACTGGGGCTCACCACACTCAATAAAGAGACTGAAGGGTCCACAACAACCACATGCAGTTGAGCATTACACCCAGCCGGCCAGGGGGATAGATCAGCCTCCCTGGGCACGTATGGCAAGAGCAACCCTGCCACAACAGAAGGACACCAGTAGCCCACACAGGGGTCACTCCTAGAACACTTGGAACTAGTGAAAAGAGGGGAGCATACTGCCAGGTCTAATAAATCATCACTTACATAAGGTCACCTCTCCAAGATCAGGAGACGTAGCTGACTTGCCTAATACATAGAAACAAGCACAGAGAAAGAGGCAAAATGAGGAGGCAAAGGAATATATTCCAAGTAAGAGAAGAGGATAAAACCTCAGAAAAGGAACTAAGTGAAACAGAAATTAGCAATCTACCTGATGGAGAGTTCAAACAAAGAGATATAAGGATGCTCACTGATCTCAGGAGAAGAATGGATAAACTCAGTGAGAATGTCAACAAAGAAATGGAAGATATAAAAAAGAACCAATCAGAAATGAATACAATACTGGAAATGAAAAATTCACTAGAGGGTCTAAAAAGCAGAGTAGAGGATACAGAAGAATGGATCAGCGAGCTGGACAAAAGACTAGAAGAGATCACCAAAGCTGGACAGATAAAAGAAAAAAGAATTAAAAAGAGTGAGGACAGTCTAAGGGACCTCTGGGACAACATCAAGCACACTAACATCCATGTTATATGTGTCCCAGAAGGAGGAAAGAGACAAAGGGATGGAGAATCTATTTGAAGAAATAATAGGTGAAAACTCCCCTAACCTAAGGAAGGAAGCAGACATCCAGGTATAGGAAGCACAGAGAGCACCAAAAAATATAAACCCAGAGGCCCAAACCAAGACACATCATAATTAAAATGTCTAGAATTAAAGATAAAGAGAGAATCCTAAAAGCTACAAGAGAAAGGCAACAAGTTACATCCAAAGGAAACCCTATTAGGCTATCAGCTGACTTCTCAGGAGAAACCTTACAGGCTAGAAGAGAGTGGCACAATATATTTAAAGTGCTAAAAGGAAAAAAACTACAGCCAAGAATACTCTATCTGGCAAGATTATCATTCAGAATGGAAAGAGAGATAAAGTGTTTCCCAGACAAGCAAAAATTAAAGGAGTTTATCACCAGGAAACCAGTCCTAGAAGAAATGCTAAAGGGACTTATTTAAGAGGGAAAGAGAAGACCACAAATAGGAAAAAATTATCTATTTCCATGATAAGAGGGTAACAGATACAAATGTACAAAAAAGAGGTTAGATATGACATCAAAAACATAAAATGTGGGAGGAGGGGAGTAAAAGGGTATAACTTTTAGCAAGAGGTCAAACTAAAGAGACCATCAACTTAATATAGATTGCTATATATGTAGGTTATTATATATGAACATATAGATTGCTATATATGTAGGTTATTATATATGAACCTCTTGGTAATCACAAACCAGAAACCTATAATAAATATGCAAAAAACTAAGAGAAAGGAACCCATCCATAATACTAAAGAAAGCCATCAAACCACAAGGGAAGAGAACAAGAAAAGAAGGAAGGAACAGGGAAGAACTAGTAGAACACCCCCCAAAAAAGTAAAAAAAAAATGGCAGTAAGTGCATACTAATCAATAGCTACTTTAAATGTCAGTGGACTAAATGCTCCAATCAAAAGACATAGGGTGGCTGATTGGATTAAAAAAACAAGACTCATATATATGCTGCATACAAGAGACACACTTCAGACCTAAAGACACTCACAAATGGAAAGTGAAAGGATGGAAAAAGATATTCCGTGTAAATGGCAATGAAAAGAAAGCTGGGGCAGCAATACTCATATCAGACAAAATAGACTTTAAAACAAAAACTGTAACAAGAGACAAAGAAGGGCAGTACATAATGATCAAGAGAACAATCTAACAAGAGGATACAACACTCGTAAATATCTACGCACCCAACATAGGAGCACTTAAATATATGAAGCAATTATTAACAGACATAAAAGGAGAAATAGACAGCAACACAATAATAGTAGGGGACTTCAACTCCACTTACGCCAATGGATAGATCATCCAACCAGAAGATCAATAAGGAAACATTGGCCTTAAATGACACATTAGACCAGATGGACTTAGTAGATATATACAGAACGTTCCATCCAAAGACCAAAGAATACACATTCTTTTCAAATGCACATGGAACATTCTCCAGGATCAATCACATATTAAGTCACAAAACAAGGCT
The DNA here is from genome assembly GCA_031878705.1 of Tapirus indicus. Lineage (NCBI taxonomy): Eukaryota > Metazoa > Chordata > Mammalia > Perissodactyla > Tapiridae > Tapirus > Tapirus indicus. The sequence continues at coordinate 126,543,553 of CM062917.1, read as the reverse complement.
CATTAAATTTAAGAAGACTGAAATAATACCAAGCATCTTTTCTGACCACAATGGTATAAAACTAGAAATCAACTATAGGAGGAAAATCAGAAAAGCCACAAATATGTGGAGATTAAACAAAATGTTACTGAAAAATGATTGGGTCAATGAAGAAATCAAAGGAGAAACCAAAAAATACCTGGAGACAAATAAAAATGAAAATATGACATGCCAGAATTTATGGGATACAGCAAAACTGATTCTAAGAGGGAAGTTTATAGCAATATGGGCCTATTTCAACAAACAAGAAAAAATCTCAAACAAACAATCTAACAGTGCACCTAAAGGAACTGGAAAAAGAAGAACAAACAAAGCCCTAAATCAGCAGAAGAAGGGAAATAATAAAAATCAGAGCAGAAATAAATGACACAGAGACTAGAAAAAAAATCAATGAAACCAAGAGCTGGTTCTTTGAAAAGATAAACAAAATTGACAAATCTTTAGCTAGACTCAACAAGAAAGAAAGAGAGAAGACTCAAATAATTAAAATCAGAAATGAAAGAGGAGAAATTACAACGGACACCTCAGAAACACAAAAGATTATAAGAGAATAGTATGAAAAGGTATATGCCAAAAATTGGATAATCTAGAAGAAATGGATAAATTCTTAGAATCGTGCAACCTTCCAAAACTGAATCAAGAAGAAATAGAGAATTTGAGTAGACCAATCACCAGTAAGGAGATTGAATCAGTAATCAAAAACCTCCCCCAAAATAAAAATCCAGGATCAGACTTCCTTCTCTTGTGAATTCTACCAAACATTCAAAGAAGATCCTATCTTCTCAAGATAGGATATCTTGATATCAAGATACCTATCCTTCTCAAACTCTTCCAAAAAATTGAAGAGGAGGGGACATTTCCTAACTCATTCTATGAAGCCAACATTACCCTGATACCAAAACCAGACAAGAACAACATAAAAAAAGAAAATTACAGGCCAACATCACTGTTGAACATCGATGCAAAATTCCTCAACAAAATACTAGCAAATCAAATATAACAAAACATTAAAAACATCATACACCATGATTCCAGGGATGCAGGGATGATTCAACATCTGCAAATCAACCATTGTGATACACCACATTAATGAAATGAAGAATAAAAATCATATGATCATCTTAATAGATGCATAGAAAGCATTTGACAAGATACCACATCCATTTATAATAAAAACTCTGAATAAAATGGGTATAGAAGGAAAGTACCTCAACATAATAAAGGCCATATATGACAAACCCACAGCTAATATCATCCTCAATGGTGAAAAACTGAAAGCTATCCCTCTAAGAACAGGAACCAGACAAGGATGCCCACTCTCATCACTCCTATTTAACATAGTATTGGAAGTCCTAGCCAGAGCAATCAGACAAGAAAAAGAAATAAAAGCAATCCAAATTGGACAGGAAGAAGTGAAACTGTCACTATTTGCAGATGACATGATTTTATATATAGAAAACCCTAAGGAAGCCACCAAAAAACTTTTAGAAATAATAAATGAATACAATAAAGTTGTAGGATACAAAATCAACATACAAAAATCAGTTGCGTTTCTATACAATAACAACGAAGCAGCAGAAAAACAAATTAAGAATACAATCCCATTTACAAGTGCAACAAAAAGAATACAACACCTAGGAATAATCTTAACCAAAGAAGTGAAAGATCTGTACACTGAAAACTATAAAACATTGTTGAAAGAAATTGAAGAAGACACAAAGAAACGGAAAGGTATTTTTTCTCTTGTATTGGAAGAATTAACACAGTTAAAATGTCCCTATTTCCTAAAGCAATCTATAGATTCAATGCAATCCCTATCAAAGTTCCAACAGCATTTTTCACAGAAATAGAACAAAGAATCCTAAAATTTATATGGAAAACAAAAGACCCCAAATAGCCAAAGGAATCCTGAGAGAAAAGAACAAAGCTGGAGGTATCACACTCCCTGACTTCAAAATATACTACCAAGCTATAGTAACCAAAACAGCATGGTCCTGGCCCAAAAACAGACAAACAGATCAATGGAACAGAATCAGAGCCCAGAAATCAACCCACACATCTATGGATAGTTTGGACAACGGAGCTAAGAACATGCAATGGAGAAAGGAAAGTCTCTTCAATAAATGGTGTTGGGAAAACTGGTCAGCCACATGCAAAATAATGAAAGTAGACTATTATCTTACACCAAACACAAAAATTAACTCAAAATGGATTAAAGACTTGTATGTAAGACCTGAAACCATGGAACTTCTAGAAGAAAACATAGGCAGTAAGCTCTTTGACATTGGTCTTAGCAACATATTTTCAAGTACCGTGTTTGACTGGGCAAGGGAAACAATAGAAAAAATAAACAAATGGGACTCCATCAAACTAAAAAGCTTCTGTACAGCAAAGGAAACCATCCACAAAACGAAAAGACAACCTAACAATTGGGAGAAGATGTTTGCAAATCATATATCTGATAAAGGGTTAAGCTCCAAAATATATAAAGAACTCATATATCTCAACAACAAAAAAAACTAACAACTAAAAAAATGGGCAAAAGATCTGAACAGACATTTCTCCAAAGAAGATATACAGATGCCAAGAGACACATGAAAAGATGTTCAACATTATTAACTATCAGGGAAATGTAAATCAAAACTACAATGAGATATCACCTCACTCCCATCAGAATGGCTATAATTAACAAGACAGGAAACAAGAAGTGTTGGAGAGGATGTGGAGAGAAGGGAACTCATACACTGCTGGTGGGAGTGCAAACTGGTGCAGCCACTACAGAAAAGAGTGTGGAGATTCTTCAAAAAATTAAGACTAGAGGGGGCTGCCTGGTGGCATAGCGGTTTCGTCCGCCGCTTGGCGGCCTGGGGTTCGCCGGTTCGGATCCCGGGCGCCCACCGACGCACTGCATGTCAGCCACGCTGTGGTGGCATCCCATATAAAGTAGAGGAAGATGGGCACGGATGTTAGCCCAGGGCCAGTCTTCCTCAGCAAAAAGAGGAGGATTAGCAACGGATGTTAGCTCAGGACTGGTCTTCCTCACCAAAAAAAAAAAAATTAAGACTAGAACTACCATATGATCCAGCTATTCCACCACTGGGTATTTATCCAAAGAACATGAAAACACCAATACGTAAAGATACAAGCACCCCTATGTTCATTGCAGCATTATTCAAAATAGCCAAGACTTGAAAGCAAGCTAAGTGCCCATCAAGGGAGGAATGGATAAAGAAGATGTGGTATATATACATAATGGAATACCACTCAGCCATAAGAGATGATGAAATCCAGCCATTTGTGACAACATGGATGGACATTGAGGGCATTATGCTAAGTGAAACAAGTCAGAGGAAGAAGGTCAAATATTGTATGATCTCACTCATAAGTAGAAGATAAAAACAACAGCAAACAAACACAGAGAGACAGAGATTGGATTAGTGGTTACCAGAGAAGGGGGGAGGGAGGAGGTGAAAAGGGATGATTAGGCACATGTCTGTAGTGATGGACTGTGATTAGTCTTTGGGTGGTGAACATAACGTATTCTATGCAGAAATAGAAATATAATGATGTACATCTGAAATTTATACAGTGTTATAAACCAATGTTACCACAATTTAAAAAAAAGAAGAAGAGAAATAAAGCATGTGTGGTCAGAGTCCATGGATCAAATGATTTCTATTGTTAGCTACCTAGTAACAGAATAAACAACTAGAGTATTAAAAAAAAATCAAGTGAAAGGAGGATGAAAAAGGAGAAATAAGAAGCTTAAATAAATCAATAACTAGATCATTAGCCACTGGAACAACAAAAAGTTGCCTGAATTGATGTTAAAGAAAAACATACTTTTTACTGATCTGAGCAAAAAAATCTCATATTATTCCACATGTGAAGATGTCACACTGAAAACTGGTTAATGAACAATGAACAGGATGACAACCTATACCAGTACGTGGCACGATTACATTACAGAAGCTTCTAAGAATCGTGACAATCTATTCCTCAGCCGATTCCTATTCATCTCCTCTTTTGAAAAGTCTACTCAAAACTCCCCATCCCCTGACCCCAGGGCACCCTCCTTGATCAGTCCTTTTGTATGGCCATTTAGCTGCCCAGATCTCCATAGGAACACAGCTGGTCCAAGGATTCTCTTGCATTCTTCGTGTGTTGTCTTGTGACCTTGTGTGTGATTTCTCTTCTACAGCAGATTTTAAATTCTTCAGAGGTAGTATCTTATCACAGCCCAGGGTGAGTACGCACTCACTGCTGTTTTCTGCCTTCCTTGGCTTCACATCCTCCAAGGCCTGTTATGCTAAGATAGAAATCCAGTACCACTCTGAAAAGAGGGAATTCATCACTGAGCACTGGCATCATACATATCAGTAGAGGAAAAAAGCTTGCAATTTTCACGGGAAACTGGAGATGATCTACAGGGAGCAATTAACAGGAGTGGTACAAAAGCAAAGGGGAAGAAACAGAATTTATATTAGGAGATTAGGGAGAGAGCCTGAATATCAATAGAAAAGGAGTATCTTTGAGAAAGTCTGGACACGATAAAAAACCTAGGTTCTAATTTTCCACTATAGAAACAATTAGTTGAGTGACCTGTATCAAATCATTTATCTGAGAAAAAGAATGCTGGTATTCACTGTTTACAAAAACCTAGGAAGCTAATACTAAAATAAATGTGAAATTCTGGGGGGAAAAATTTTCACATAATTCTGTATTATTATGAAAAGGCAAAGTAATATCACAGTTCAGTTTAGCAAAATCAGCATTCTTGAGGGAGCAACCATGGCCCTGGGCGTTATGCTAGGTCCTCGGTTCCAAAGAGAACAAGATATGGCCCCTACTCTCAAGGAGCTTACATTCTAGTTCCAACCTCAACAATGGCTTTCTCAGAATTAATCCAATCTAACACACCAACATCTGCCCGTTACAGGAATTAAAACAAAGTCTTCTTAAATATGCTCACAAGTGTATACCCTTGAGAAAAAGAGATATTATTGTGAGAAAATCAAGACAACATAGCCAGCTGGTTTGTTCAAGGGCACACAATGAGGAAAAATGGAAGCAAAGAAAAAACCCCAGGGCAAGTTTTTTACAAACCAGGGTTACATGCCTTCTGGAACCACAAAGGGCCAAGCAGCTTTTCTTTTTTTATTCTTTTTTAACAGCTGAGAAAGTTGTGGGGTAAGGTGCCTGGTCCAAAAAAGTTACTCTTTTGGCTTTGCTTAGTTTGCAAAAACAAAAAGGGTTTCAAATAGACTTCACATTTTTGTAGTTCATTTAACCCTCCAGATATTTTCCCATTTTGTCAACCATTTCATTTTGCATCTCAGTTGAGAAAACATCTTCCCCCTCTTATCAATTTCTCTACTATTTCCTATTTAATTTGGTAATGATATCCCTTCTGTCTGTAAAGAGAGAGGACTTTGTGAGACAGTACCTATCAAAGCTATTTAGCCAAATAAAATTGATGTTGATTGGAAAATCAGGCTTTAATATAAAGTCCAAGATCTTGATATCCAAAAACGTGCAGAAATAGCTGCAGACACTGACTCTACTGACCACTCCACAGATCTGTACCAAATGGAATACAACAGACGATAGACTGCCCTTGTCTGGGATGCCAGAAACTGTAACCCATACTGTTTTTTTCTCCCCTAGCTGAAAAGAGAGACCTGTGCTAAGACAGTTTTGAAAACAATGCATTCACCAGTCCCTCTATTCTGCCTTAGATTCCCCCAATGAATCGCTGGAAGGGGTGATGACCAGTCTGACACTACTTAACAATGCACAGTCAATCTATTCCCCTGTGATAAGTCGTTATTAATACAACCTCCAAAAGAATGGTCTCTGAATTCAGATCAGAAATGAAGAATTCAAGCATTGATCACTGTTTAATGAGGTCAGTGTTCATAGTGAAATGGATCTATCAGAACAGTTTTCAAAAAGTACTGAAAAATATCTGGGCTTGAAACAACTTGAGTCAACTCACTATGTCAATACCACCTGCATTAATGCTAAACGAGTCTTTTTCTTTTCTGCTTTACCTAGCTATTTTATCCAATCCCTGGCTTCCCTCTTTTCATCTTCCTCCTCCCACTATTTTCTGTAACATCAGAGTGAAAGGAACACATGTATCTTCCTGTAGCCACATTTTTCCCTAAAATTGAGTAATCACTTGAACATTTAGATCACAGAGCATTATGTCTGAGATTTGATCAAATATCAGCAAAGAAATGGACAAAATCTTTTTCAAAGTGACCATCTATCCTTCAGCCAGAGATCTGGCTGACTCAGTGAGGTAACTACATATTTAGATTTTAGCCTTGGGACTGGTTTGCTTTCTCTTATCACTTGCTTCCTCCCCCCATTAACAGAAGCTGTCCCATTTTCTCTTCACCACTGTTTCACGTAGGTACCACGACTGCTCAGAATCTGTTAGAGTTTCTGAACATTAAAAGATCCACATCATTTATTACCTTTTAGCACAAGAAATATCTATTTATTCACTGCTGATTCTGCTTTTCAATTTAATTTCCATCACCTAAGGATGATATGCTATGTACAAGGTGCGTTCTCTTGGTTGTATGTGTGAATGCAAAAGAATCTCCAAAATCGAAGTCCAGCTTAATATCTTGAACAGATTAAGTCAACATCTCTTGGATTTCATTCTATCAATTGAATTACCCTTCACTGCTAAAATATTAGAAAATAGAGCAGGTTTCTCAGCAGCTGGGCCTTAATTTAGGATCTAAAAGAGATGAATACATTTGGATAGGAGGATGACATTTGGGGTCAAACATGGTGAGTCCTAATCTAGGACATAATTTTCAATGTGATCCAAAAGTTTAAAGAATCATAACAGTAGTTTAGAATAGGAGAAAGAGCTGTAGTATCATAAAGTCACAGCTATTGCTCTGTGTCAAAAGAAGTCAGAAATCTCAAAATGGCTAAAGATTACATTAAATTTCTACAGGCATAACACTGATATAATTTGATGCAAATTAGACGGCAAAAGGCTATTAACAGATCCTGTCATCTATGTTACCTGTAATAAGTCACCAAGAAACCAGTAAAATGTCTTCAGTCACTATAATAAATGATCAATATTTTAACAAAGATGACAGACAAGGGAGTCATGCTTAAAAATGAGAAACAGAAACAAAAGGAAGGAAGATAATGAATTCTGAATGAAGAATTTGGCTTCAAAACCACTACTCCAGCAAAATCCTTTCATATACATAGGAAAATTCCATTATAAACCCTAAGTTAGGACAGAAGATTAATACATTATATCAAGAGTAATAGTAGTTATAAGACAATTACAATAGTGGAGGTGGGGTGGCGGTTTGTTCCACAGCACAACTGGATCAGTGATAAAGGAGAGTATTTGAAAAAGAAAAGGCCACACAAGTGGGCCCAAGTGCAAGAAATATACAGATGAACTGGTAGACTTATTTGTGTAAACTAGGAATAGGAAAGCACAGATGAATTGAAGGTAATGATCTTGTCCAGCCCCAAAGAAGTCACAAAGGAAATTTAACACAGGGTCTGGTATCTCTAATGATTTTTAAATACAGCTGGAAGGTAATACAAACACAGAAGAAGATAGTATATCATTCTGGGTCTAGTAAATAAACTGGAACGAAAGGAGGTGTTTTGCTGATACAAGTAACTGAGCAAGCAGACAATCTAGAGATACTCCATGGAATGCTCCGTGGAAAACCATCTTTTCAGAATCAAGCATCCACCACCCTCTCATCCCACCACCCCCGTCTCTGAGAATGCATGCGCAAATGTCTTTAGGCCATCTTCAATCATAGCCTCCATCCCCACGAAAAAGGTAACCCATATTCTGTTAATGGTCACCAGCCTTTGAATTGCTGTCATTTAGTGGTTTTCATAATGAGGAGTTTAGTTGTTATAAGAAGAGAGAGACAGAGAGAGTTGGGGTGGGGGGTGATGCTGATATTTAGGAAGCTGCATCAGAGGAGGATTCACCCTTGACCTCTGCCAACACCACCCCCCCGCCCAAGCTTTCCACACTGAAGCAGAGCACCTGACAGGCCCATGTCCATGATGCAGTCTTTGGGCCAACTTTGTGCCCACTGAGCTTTCCTCTTATACGCCCTCTCTGACATATTTGATCAACACTTGACATTGTTCCATTTCCTCCTGGTCATGAAATTACTCTTTCTCTTTAACTGCCATTTATTCTTCTTTTTTTGGTATTTTTTTATGTTTGAAGATCTCAAATGTGATGTCATGATTCTTTACTCTTCTACTTGGTAATCAATTTGTGTTTTTCAAGACTATGATTAAATTACGTTCCTTAATTTATATCATCCTGATTTATTTTAATAGTTCATAAAATATAGTAAGAAGTGAAATCACTATTTTCATTGCTAGAAGGGGTACTCTTTAAATTTACTACTCCAGTTAACTGTGAGCAACAAAGCAGGAGTATAATAATAATAATAATATTGATAGCAGCTAACATTTATTGAGCATTTAGTATGTACCTTGCACTGTTCTAAGTGCTTTATATATATCAACTCAATTAATCCTCACAATAACCTTAAGACGTAAGGTTATCATCAACCCATTTTACATACAAGAAAACTGAGATAAAGACAGTAACATGCCCAAGGACACAAAGCCAGTAACTGAGAACAAGGGTTCAAATCCAGACAGGTCCCAGAAAGAGGTTTATAATTCAAAACCAGTCATTTTGGATAGAATAATAGTGTCCTGAAATTAATATTTATGGAGTGTTCATTTTATCTTTTCAGTATAAGAGACAGTCAAAGAAGGAACTATCCTTCACTTTATTAATTGAAGTACTTTCAGGACAATAGCATTCATGTTTCCCCCCTGCTGGCCATCCTCTGCAAGTGCACCATTCATAGTGCCCCTCCCACAGTGAGCATTGCATTGGGAATGGTCTTCATGAGGATCATAAAATGAATACGCCTCATGGAAGCATTCATGGGAGAAAGATGAAGAAAGCGGAACCAGTCATACTTACTTTTTCCAACAGACCTGGCCTTTCTGGTACCAAAAGTATTATCTCTGAAGCAAAATTGCAAGCAATAACCACAGATCCCCATCTCTACATGAAGTTTCCACCAAATAACTGAGAAACACACAGGAGCTCTGGTTTTTATGGAAAAACTGACTTTTCCAGCAAAAGAACAGCATAAGTAACAGTTAAACCATAAAGTCTGATCAACTGGCACATACCATCAGTGGCACCTGGGGTTGGCAGAGAAAGCAACAGTCAGAAAGAATGAGTTTCTAAGCCTCAGTTTCATAAGCTATAAAGTATGATGCTAACAGCCATGTCATGGTCTTATTATGAGAATTAAATAAAATTAAACAAGAACTGGTAAACGTGCTTTATAACATTAAACATTAATTAAATATGTAAATAAAAACTAAGAATGAAATCACTAGCACTCTATATTTACAATCTACCAGAACAATCTGAAAAATATTAATATATCCTCCTGCATTCCAATGTGGAAAAAATTATCAAACAGATGTTTTCATATTTTCACTTGGATCATTTAAATGGAGACCTTTAAAAATTCTGGGGAAAAGCTGAAGTTCAAGAAAACTTCCTTGCCCCCCAAAAATGTCTTTATATAATAAAGAAGTTCTTCAGTTTCATATCCATTACATATTTATTATTCTCATTCTATCTACTATGAAGGAAACATACTATTATTCCTGTTTTACAGAAGAGGAAACTGAGTCAGGAAATAAGTGGAAAAGCAAGAAATAAATCTCAAATCTTCTGATCTACACCTCTTACCTTTTTACCTTACCCCAAGCTATCTAAATAATAGCTCCCTCATTTTCATGAGGCTCATTTTTGTTTTCTCCTGACCTAGTTTTTCTGATAATGATGTCTGCCTCTAGTTAAACAAAGCTAAAGTCATGTTTTTCAAGTATTTTAGGCTTTTAAGCAATTCTATTAGCCAAAGTAAATAGCCAAATTAATAGAACAAGTCCCATGAGATATTATACAAATTTAGAAATATTATAGATGGAGTATAATTTTAATTTAACAAACAAGAATTGTCATTTAAAAGCATGAAGCATATTTAAAAATTAGCACATCTAAAAATACTTAAGGATATTATAAGAGCTGCCAACCTCATTGAATAAGCAATAGATATATTTAGAAAAATATTACATAATTTAAAAGCAAAAGTTTTCATATAACCACATAAAATATAAATGTCAACTCACAAAATTTCAGAGAGGGCTAGGTGTATAGGAAGATCAAATTTTAAATGTCAAGTTTAATCACCCCATAAATGAATTGAGCATCTTTACATTTGAATGATATTTGATTGGTCTCATTCTATAAATTAGGCTCTCCTGCTTTGGCTAACAGAACAGCTTAAAAGTCTTGAAAACCTTTATTTTAACTCTGTTTACATCTGTTGCAATAGCCCCATTTTACTAGCTGAAGCCTGTTCCGGTGTAGAGGAATTTGATTAACTTCATTTCAAACAAAAATAAAAGATTAAGGGCAATAGTAAGAGCACATCATAGCTCCCAAAGATACTGTATAAACTCACAGTCTAGAATCCCAGAATTTTTAGAACCAGAAGGGATCATTGTAACAAGGAAATACTTTGGAATCCATTTCACCCACTGCTCCAAACAATACAACATTTTTCTTTTTCACAAGGTCCCTACCTGAAACTGGATCTACGGAGCAAGATACAGGCATCCTAACATCAGAAGGCTAATGTAGAAACTCCCTTTGCTATTTCACTTCGGAATATACGATGCCAGCACAATTGGTTGCAAACGGAAAATCTAAGCCTTTGCACACCTGTGTTTTGGTCTAAATGACTCTAAGCAACCAGTTTGGTTTGGTTTTGTCAATTAATTGATTGCCTGAAAAACATAGTTTCAATTGTCTAGCCAGCGACAACTAAACACAGGGGAAGCCTGGGCACACCAAGCTCTTGAAGAAATCCTGGCAAATCCCGACAAACTACAAATCCATTACTCCATATGCAGACCTTCAGGCTTCCCAGGCCTGGGGTTGGCCCAAGCCTCCTATTTTGCTCATCATACACAAGCAAACACCCTTCTATCACCCATTTTTCTCCTGGCTTGTCCCTGTAGTGCTAAATCATAAAAAGGTTTAACATGCAAAATGACTTTGTAGTTGATCTACTTACTCAGACTTTCTTTAAATGTTTCCTAATTTAAAAAAGCATATTTTTTTTTGGTGAGGAAGACCAGCCCTAAGCTAACATCCGTTGTCAATCCTCCTCTTTTTTTTTGCTGAGGAAGACTGGCCCTGGGCTAACATTCGTGCCCATCTTCCTCCACTTTTTTATGTGGGATGCCGCCATGGCATGGCTGACAAGAACTGCATCCGCAGGCGCCCGGGATCCAAACTTGTGAACCCTGGGCTGCCAAGCGCGGACTAAACCGCTGCGCCACCGGGCCGGCCCCAAAAAAACATTTTTTAAAAAGTGGACAGAGCATGGGCTTCATGGGTGTTGCTTGAATCAAATCCAGAAGAGCAATTCCATTGTGCAAGAAGAGCTACCATGCCAGACGTGTCCTTTCACTTTTCCTGGGCAACCTCATTCTGACTTGTTCCAAGTAATAGCTTCATTTGTGTGGAACCCACTTCATTTAAAGAACCCACTCAGAATCTTTAAATGTTTTTCCTAAGTATGAACCTAAGCACAGATTTTCTTTTAAAGTTTAGTTAACGGCAAGTAGAGCTCATCATCTCTTTTTTGTCACTGCCAGAAATAATGTGAACAATACTTGAAGCATTCATAGCTTCAAATTGAACTACTGCAATTTTCTAAGTCAATATACTGTAATAATTTTTACTGTCATCCCATAGTGTTTTCAGATAAGTATAGCAATCCATAGGAGAATATTTCTGGTGTCTAATAATTGTAGCAACTTAGAATTAAATTTACTGTGTGCCATCTTCCAATGCCAAGCCCCTAGGGAAACCACATGACTTCACTTCTTACAATGACATTATACTTCTTGTCTAATAACTTGACATATTTCCTTAATCAAGGAAATGATTGCAAGAAAAGCTTTGATTGACTTCAAATGTAAATGTAAAACACTTCTGGGATAGAAAAGACAGCCAAGATTATGGATACAAATTTGAGATATTTTATAGATTTAATAGAATGGAAGCATTTCACACTAGGAGAGGCAAACAACCGAGTATTATTCTAAAAAAATGTTCTTGTCAATCAAACCAGAGTTAAGTTTTTAAATTTAGATTGACTTTATTATTTAACAATTAACCTAGTGTACCCATCCCAAGGAAAAACAATGTATCTTCATGTTTGAATATCATAAAGATATCAAATAGAGAAACAAAATTAAAATGACCTTTGATATGGGAAGAACGAGCTTCAGAAAACTGCCCTTCACCAGCACTTAGAAAATAATTATGTTATACATTAGAGTTTGTTTCTTCATTCATTCAATAAATATTTATTATATGGAAGAGACAGTGTTAGATGCTGGCAATATTCCCATGAACCAGACAGGCACGCTTCCTGCAGTCATGAAGTCTCTTGTCTGGAGAATTTACCAACAATTCAGTTCAATAAGTATTTATCAAGCATCATAATAAACCAGTACTGTGTTGACTCATTTAAGGGTACGAGAAAGCTAACATAGGATCCCTGACTCACTTTCCATCTTTGGAAATAAAAAGCTCATATAAATGAAGTGGTTAAGGAAGAAGGAGAGGGAGGTGGGCTAAAGGGATAATAGGGCACATGTGTACAATGATGGATGGTAATTAGTCTTTGGGTGGTGAACATGATGTAGTCTATATAGAAATCAAAATATAATGATGTACACCTGAAATTTATATACTGTTATAAACCAATGTTACTGCAATTTAAAAAATAAACAAGGAAAAAATTTTCAAAATAACAAAAAACAATATAAACTATTAGTTGCTAAAAATAAACACCACAGAATGGTCACACTATTTCTAAATCCACTTGGTAATGATATACGCTGTATGAAGTTACAAGAGTCCAATCCAAAAGAATATCATTTTGAGCAAATCTTTAAAACTCCAGCAACACGGCAAAGAAGAAAAAAATTAGCATTCGATTTCATGGGTACATCTTAAAATGCTGATCTCTTTTTTTCCTATTCAGAGTAAAAATATTACCTCCTTAATTATATAAAAGGTTATTGAACACCCAGTACAATTTTTTGTTTGTTTTTGTTTTGATTTTTATCAAGTCATATGGAAAGCAGATTCTGTGCTGAACATTTAAATTGGCTTGTGCTAAGCTCAGGGGAGAGCTAGCTAATTGTCTCAGAACAGAAGACTAGAAATTAAAAGCCTTGAATCTTTTTCTGAGAGTCTTACAAATTCTCCAGAGAGGAACATGAGAATTATCCAAAGACCTGTTTTTTTTTAAGTAGCTTTGGAAAAAGTGATGGATATGTTAAAGAATCTATTTTTCAATAACAAAATCAAAGCATTGAAGAGAGTATGCTTCCAAATTGAGTATTTTGATCTAGATAACAGATATAAAGTTAAGAATAATTTTTAAAAATCATTCCTCTGCTGTGGAAAACAGTTTGATGGTTCTTCCTCAAAAAGTTAAACATGGAATTACCATATGACCCCACAATCCCACTCCTAGATATATGCCACAAAGAACTGAAAACAGGCACTCAAAGCAAGTACATATACACGCTGCAGCACTATTCACAATACCAAAAGGTGGAAACAAATCCAAATGTCCATTAAAAAACAAATGGGTAAACAAATTAATATAGCCATACAATGGAATATTATTCAGCCATAAAAAAGAATGAAGTACTGATACATGCTACAGTGTGAATGAACTTCTAAAACATTATGCTAAGTCAAAGAAGCCAGACACAAAATGTCACATATTGCATGAATACATTTATATGCAATATCCAGAACAGATAAATCCATAGAGACAGAACTCAGATTGGTGGCTGCCAGGGGCAATGAGAGACATGGCTTAATGGGTAAGGGATTTTACTTTGGAGTGACAGAAATTTTTTGGAACTAGATAGAGGTGGTAGTTAATATTGTGAATGTACTAAATGTCAATGAATTGCTCACTTTAAAATGGTTAATTTTATGTTATGTGAATTTCATCTCAATAAATTACTTTTGAATAATGCTACACCACCAAAATTTCTAATGACACAGAGGACAGTATTATTTGGAAAAATACAGACATTGAAAACTCTAAATTTAAAAATGATCCTAAATAGACCCTGAATGTGAAAAAGTTTTAAGAATATCTTGAATAATTTATCTTGTTTATATTCTTTATATGTATACTTAAGTGTGATAAATTATAAAATTTGTATCTAAATACACCTCAAAGAGTTCTCTCAATACACATAAAATAAACATTTAAATAAGAAAATAATCATTGTGCTGTTTTGTTTTAAAACCAAAATTATTTTCACTTGTACCTGAAATGTTTTAAAAGTCAATGATGCAACTTAAAGAAAAAACCCTGACAAGTGATGTAGATCAATCCTGAGTATAGAAGACAGTTTTTCAAATAAGCAAAGCAGTAAAAGGCAAAGCCAGGAAATTACAGAAATCATCTTAGGAGAATTTAAACCTTAAATTTCTACAGAAATAGGAACACTGACGAATGAAAGAATAAAGACTATCAGGTAAATTTCACCTAATTACAACAGAACTCTTACATCAAGGTTCACCATTATGCAGATTTTCACACACTTCAGAACAAATTATCTGTATGTAGACAGGGCAGAACTAAGCACCAGCCAGTTGTAGGAGGCTATGAAATAAAACTACACGTGGTAGTTTTTTATGTGGGATGATTGCCACATAACAATATGAACAAGCGTTCAATAACAAAAGTTGACTTAAAGCAACAGTAGTCTCAAATGCCGTCAATATATTATAAAAGAAGAAATACATTTTACAAATCACATTAGAGATTTTGTTCATTTATAAAAATGTCATTTCAAATTTCAATATTACTTGGGTAATTTGAATGTTCCACACAAGCTCAAATATCAGAAAAGCATTTTTAAAGTACACTGACATATATGGTCAAGACCAAGGTTTAAAAACTGACCTAATGAACATACTAAGTTTAGATTATAGAGTTTAAAAACCCAGTGTCAACAAGCACGTCCAGCACCCAGACTTTGGTTTCCAATATTACTCTCCAATAAAAAGGACCAGGGCTCCTTGGAGAAAGAGCTGATTTTAGGGCTCATATACCAGATGAGCCAGGAGCATCTTTTAGTGCCAGGAAGTAAAGAAGTGCTCAAAACAAAAACAGCTCAGTGCCTTCACTTTCTGGAGCAGGATATTTTGAATATCTGCTTGCACAAACCAGCTATAGATTTGCAATGACAGGCCAGTTCTTCCAAAAGTCTTTTAATTTCTTCATCTAGAGGAGTTTCTCAATGTCAGCACTATTGATATCTTGGGCCCGATGCTTGTGTGGGGAGCCGTCCTGCGCATTGTAGGAAGTTTAGCAGCATCCTTGGCCTCCACCCACTAGATGCCAATAGCTTCGTTCCCCTCTTCCCCCGTTGTGACAATCAAAAATGTTCCCAGACAGTGCCAAATGTCTTGTCGGGGAGGGGAGGCAAAATTCCTACCCCATATTGAGAACCACTGCTCTAGAGAAACTTCCAAAATTATGAACTAAATAAAACTTGATCATTAAACAAGGTGCTAGAACAATGCTGTGAGATTCTGGCTGGTGTAAAGAGTCAACATAGCAAGGGGAAAGGAGCTGTTTTTTTCTTCTTGAACATTTCTCCTTTTCTTTCCCCCTCAGCAATCAGCAATAAGGCCTTTTTTTTTTTTTTTGGTGAGGAAGATTAGCCCTGAGCTAATATCTGTTGCCAATCCTCCTCTTTTTGCTGAGGAAAATTGGCCCTGGGCTAATATCAGTACCCATCTTCCTCTACTTTATATGTGGGATGCCTGCCACAGCATGGCTTGATAAGCAATGAGTAGGTCAGCACCTGGGATGCAAACCTGTGAACCCCAGGCCGCTGAAGCAGAGCGCACGAATTTAACCACTACGCCATCGGGCTGGCCCCAAGGCCTTTTTAATGACTATTTTGGCACTGTACTCCTGACCCCCTAGCTTCACTCCAGCTGCTGCTAAAAAGCCTCATAGCAGAAAAGAGAAAAGCCAGAGTGCTCGACACACTTCACAAAAGCTGTCTCTCAAAGACACTGGGTTGAGAAGCAGTTTAATTAGGGACAGGGACAACAGTCTTCCAATTAAACTCAGAAACATCAAATAAGGAGGGTGCTACAGTTTCTGGAATCCCATCTCTTCTGCTGCTAGCAAAAACTTGCTGAACCCAGAGCACTAAAAGAATTGCCATAACATACTTGGGGTGTGAAATTGAGAAATGTTCACCTATTCCAGTGAATCACTCTTCCATAACATTTGCAAAGAAGTGCAAGTATACTCCCCTTGGGCAAACACCTGTTTATGAACAAGAATATGTCATTAACAGAGACCAGTTTCTTTTATACCCTGTGCCAAATTCAGTGTAACTCATTTGGCTTCTGTCAGAATTGGATTTCTAATCCTGTATTCTAGACAATTAGCTACAATCCTTAGCTTCTTGTTACTTATTTTAGCCTAAAAGCAGAGAAGGATTTTCCACAAAGAGAAATGTGTACAGAATAGTTAATATAAACACTTTCTCCAAAATGGTAAGCTAATTCTACAAATTCTTAAACGAGGCTGGAACTTTTTTTGTACTGGAACTTGAAGTGCAGATCTAATTATATACACTGATGTTAGATGCTCTCGAGGAAGAAACTTACGGATCAAATGAATAAACAGGTACGCTGGCAAAATGCTCTGAGAGCTATGTTTTTAAAGGTAAAAGAAGCTTGTTTTATCTTTCACGTTTTTCTCTCATTCAGAAAATCAACTTTCAGATGTGTCCCATTCACACTTTCCTCAGCTGTTTTACATTCCTCCTTAAATAAAGAGTAACATAAACAGTTTAGCCAAAACTATTTTTTATAACAAGTACTATTCAAAAAAAAAAAGCACAGATTCATCCAGGCCAGACAACTGTCCCTTTTACAAAGTGCACCTGGAAGTTCCATTTAAATTGTCTTGTGCTGAGCTCAGGGGAGAACTAGCTAATTGTCTTAGAGCAAAAGACTAGAAATTAAAAGCTTCAAATCTTCTTCGGATTCTGCCACTTGCTGTGTTATTTTGACAAGTCACTTAACCTCTTTGGACTTTTATTGATCTATAAATGGCAACTATTTGGCAAATGAGAGGGTAATTTATGGAAGGGACACTTTGAGAGCATTGGCTACAAGTTGTTAAATACATTAAATTGTATTTTTAAACTCTAAATAGAGATATTGGGGTCTTTAAATAACACTTTTTTCAGACACAATTTCACTAAAGTTTTTCCACAGATAAGTCTTTCACATTTTCAGACAAATTAATCTTGAGTTCAAAATTATCAGCTGGCTAAGGAAAATACAGAAGACTATCCTAAGATATACGTTTTCTGTTTATTCTGTAAAACATTTTAAGTGCAAAAATTATATCTTATTCCATCAACAAATAAGTTTCAGAAGGCATCTGATCTCATAATGTATGGAAATGAGTATGGTGACATTTCTCATTGATCAACTATACTGAAAGGGCTTATTAAAACAATAACATTAGCCAAGATTCATGCATTCTTATTCTTTGGTCCAGAGAAAGTCTTAAAATCTTTCCCTCAGGGCAAGCGGAAAAAAGACCCCACAATCTGCCCCACCCCATTTCTCAAAGTGTATCAATAATAAGAGACTAGTTTTGTGGAGGTAAAAACTCCTCTGAGCAAGCATAAGCTAATTTATTTCATTCTTGACGTTCCTTTGTACCTTAGGAAAATATGTGGCCTCTTGCCAATAACTCTTAGTATTACAAAGCTAATTGCTTTTGTGACTCATTAATCAGCGTGTCCCATGGATTTTCCAGAAAGATGACCCTCTGTACAAATAATGTCTGAAGAGGCCCACAGAAGCCAGAGAAGTGGGCAAAAGGATAAATCCTAATCTATCTCCCAAAAGACTAGCTTTAAAATAGCTCTGGAGTGCACCTATGGCTCCCTCTTAGGAGATACGTACACATTCTCCACTGCACACCATGGAGACCAAGTCTCAGTCCTACCTAGCAGCCATCCTACTAATTAACAGTGTGACTCATTTGTTCTACAAACATATTTTAAGAAAAATCATCTCATAATCAAAATCAGTTTTAAAGACAATTGGTAATCCTTCTATTTATGGCCTATTTGTTCTATTTAAAAATTTGAACTTTTTGGATGATGTTACATCTTGCCACTTTTTAATCAAAGCTCCATCTGACACCGTAGGAAATGCAGGGGTGTTATTTAGTGGGATCCTACATTCAAGGTTTTGTTATCTATCATAGCAATCCTAAATTTTCCATTTGATCTGGAAGATTTATTTACCCATATCTAAGATACAGAAACAAATATTTCAGAGGGGAAAGAGAAAAAAACAAGAGAAGTCTTGGTTCTGACTCAAGTTTTGCTTTTTTAACTCTAAAAAATAAAAAGTCATAAAACCCACCTAGAACAAACTAAAAGAGTCTTCCAATTACAACTTAAAAATGACTCTTTGTGTTAAACTAACATAAATTAGTACAGGCACATGTTTGAGGAAAGATCTTGAACTGAAGACACCGTCTTATTTCTTTTGTTATGTATCTTTCCTTCCATTCATAATTACAGCAATACAGCTGCCACTGTAAAAATTATGTTTTCTTAATTAAATGCATATTTCTTCCTTTCCTTAATTTCCTTTAATATGGAATTAATTCCAGTACCTACATTCAAATTCAAAGCCTGTGGGAAATTCAAAGTTACCTAATAGTTTAAAGGATTTAAATTTAGAACTCAAATTTTTAAAAACTTACCATCCCTAAATCAGTTCCAAGATACTTAGATGCCTTCCCTCTGTGTACTATAACTAAAAATATTTGTTATCTCTATGATTAAACAAAAATTGTTTGCCAAAGAGTGGTAATGTTACATAAACATCTTGGATTAATGGGCTGTGTATGTGCTTGATCCCATGCCTCTGCTTTGATGGTGAATTATTCCCCAACACAATAATTTCATTATCTCCACATATTCTGAATATTTCTGAAATTGCTTGTTATTAAATATATAAAAGGCAGATATATTGACTTACTCAACAGTACTAATTAAATAAATGATTTCCTCTTTTTAAATATTATCACAAAATATGTTGAGCCAAATAAGCAACCACTCATCAGTAATAGCTCTGTTAAAACAGAACACAAAAGAGGCCAACCAAGATTTTTCTTACTATCCCCTGTGGTTCTGATCTTGTGTTAGCTGAAGTCCCAATTCAGACATTGTCTTTTTTGAAGTCAACACCTTAGTTACCACACCACATGGGGGTGTTTTCACCACTGACAATTTTCTATGGTCCCTAATGCCATGGTAGCCTGTTAATTATCACTATGGGGATAATTTTGCTGAAATAAAGTCTAGGAAAAACAAGACTAACTTTGTCAGACTGCCTTGAGTAGAGGTGGGACATGAAGGCAATAGTTTGAAGTAGAAAAAAAAAAAAGAAGGGGAATCATTCTTCAAAAATTTCTTTCTTGTTTAGTAAATTGACTTTCTTTGAAGTGTGAACAAATTATCTGGTCAGAAGCAGATTTTACCTGAAAAATTATGGAGGGCAGTAGTGGTTGAGAACCTCTACGGTGTCTCATCAGAAATGCAGAGGTTTCCTGACAGGCGAGACAGGTGTAGAGGCCCTGCTGCTGTGTACTTGATGTTCCCTCCATTATATTCAACAACAGCTCCCAGTCAGGCATCACCACCCACATTTTAAAGATGAGGAAATGATGTTTGAGGAGATAAAGTGACTTGCTCAAGGTCTTCCCATGAATGAGCATCAGAACCAGGGAACACCTGTGTTCTGGGGTGCTTAAGGACACTGTAAGCAGCGGGCATTTTGTGAGTACTTGGCATACCTCATCTCACTTAACCTTCACAACTTGATGAACTGAATATGATGGGTTTTGCACCCCTTTACAGAAGAAAACTAAGTCTCAGGGGAATTGTCACTTATCAGAAATGCCCTTGCACCAGGAAGATGAGCCTTTACCTTGGGTCCTGGGTTTTGAAAGGCCAGAGTCGGACCCTCCTTTCTGTAACCCTCTCCATGGGTACAAATAGTTTATAAGGCCAAGGGGATGTATCAACCAAGAGTCGTGCATTTCCCTTCTCAACATGTTCTAATTAGCTCAGAATTCTGTGCCTTTAAACTGCCCAAAGCTCACCTCCAAGGTCTCTGTGGGCCTTTTCTCCAAATCCCTCCTGAGGGCTGACTATATAGCAGGTGTCACATGCCCACAAGCCTAGGCCCAAGGTGTGGACAAGGGATTGCTTTTTGGGTGGGAAAGACACAACCTGGACTTGTGGGCTGGCATGTCAACACTCAGCAGTGTGGGATAGAGGCAGGGCAGGCTACAGACACAGACTGCAGGCCTGGGGCCTACTCTCCTTGTGCAACCAGGTTCCAGGGCAGAACTCTGAAGTATCCCAGAATTCAAATTCAAACACGACCTTCCAGATCATTATAAAGTATATTTGTCAGGATAGGAGAAACTGGCTTGATTTTTAACTTTTAAAAATGTTTCAATATTAAGTATGTGAGCTATCATTTGTATTCTTTTCCCAGGCCCCACAAATGTTAGGCTAGGGCCTGCAGCTAGTAAATGGCAGAACTGAAACTTGAGAACAAGTCTGACTCTAGGGAGAATACTGTGTTATCCCCAACACCTATTCACCCACAGCGCAGCAGCCATGGTAATTTAGGTGGTTTGACTCCAGCTCTAGAGGTAAATCATGACTTGTCTAAACCAATCATGATAATCCCATCCCTCTTGGCAAAGACTGATTCAGGGACCTGACCTAAGCTATTCGATATTTAACATTCCTCCAGCATCAGAGACTGCTTCCAAAATGAGTAGGTGATCCAACACAGGCCAGAGAGAAATAAGGAAAAGTCTGCTGGAGGTTTCTTGGAGTTTATTTCCTCTAAAAGTAAGCCTCTAGATGTCACATGCAGCTGTGGGATCCAGCACTGCTGTGGACGTCTCACTACCACCAGCCAGAGGATGAACCAAAACACAGAGGGAGGCAAAGTCAAGTGAGTCACAGGGCAACAGAATGGGAGCCACTGAACAGACGACCCTGAATCCATCAGACTTTCAGTTATATGGACCCATACATTGCCTTACTGTTGAGTTGGTTTTCAGTCTGAGTTGAGTTTCAGTCACTTACAGCCCAAAGCATCCCTAACTGGTAGATCTCAAAGCCCATGCTCTTGACCACTATACAATACCATCACCCACGTAGAGCAAGGAGGAAAGGGTGAGGGGCAGCCCTGACCCCAGTCCAGAGTAACATGTATTTAGATCCAGCCTGGCACTGGCAGCACAGCAAAGGCCACTTAGCCCCTTCTTCCCTTTAGCTCAGCTGCTTTGTGAATGGAGTCAGAGAATGTGAATCCTTCCGAACATAACATCATCTGAAAAGCATAAAGAGTAGGTCTTACCTAATGGCACTGCCATTCTTACCCCAGCACAACAGATGAGATCTAGCTTGATTTCTAGTACTTGTAAATTTGTCATATAGAACATCAGGGATTTTTAGATAAGCTGAGGGTTTGTAGAGCCATCAGTAAAACAGGCACAATTTTGAAGGAAAGTCTTTCTAAATTGTGCTCCAACCCCACTGCCTTCTTAAATGGAGTGCACTTCCCATAATTTAATCTTTTCCTGATGACTCAAAGAAGTCACTATTATGAACATCAATTGCTGTATTAGGCTGTACATTTATTCAGCTGGAAGAAATTATGGAGAGGTGGAAAGCTCTTTTGATGCTATACTACATGGCTATAACTACTGCACAATTGTTGCTCTTGTATCTAATTTTATAGCTTCTGTCTTCTTTCTTCCAATTATACAATCAGTTGTTACTTCCCACTGTTGCTAGGGTGTCTTCCTATAACAACCCTCTTACCTTCATAATTTATTACATTTACTCTACTGTGTTTTTTGAAATACATGAAACATTAAGAATGCATTATTTTTAATAATATTTAATAATAAATATATTTGTTGAGCACTAATTATGTTCCATGAATTATATTCAGTTTTGTGTCCATTATCTCATTTAATACTTGACCTCACAAAGGTAATATTATCCCCACTAGAGAAATGAGAACACTGAGGTGTCAGTGAGCTGGGTAACTTTTCCCAGGTTAGACAGCAGTTAAGGGCAAAGTTCGAAGTGAGGATGTAGAGGGCTTTCCTATGAGTAAAATGCAAGAGCTTTGTGAACATTATTTTGATTGTTCAGAGGACTATGGTTCTTGGTGAGAGAAAAGAAGAGCTAAATTTCAGAAAGAAAGAGTGTTACTGTGGAAGGAGAAACCTGGAAATAAATTCAATTCCATAAACTAATGTTTAAGAAAGAGGTACTTCTGTTATTGGCCAAACATGATACAATTTGTTTTCTTAATTCCTATGGCAAAAAGGAAACAGGCATAACAAATACAGTTGGATGGGTTTGCTTACTTCATCTTAAATATGTTTTATTTCCAGATTATATGTGGAGAAATATGTCCTGAAATATGTCTTTGCACTCTAATACAGACACACGCTATACCCTCCAATGATACAAAATTATATTAATTTAAACTCTGGGAATTTTTCAAAATAGTAAATTTCTTAAAAATAGTAAAACTTAAGGCCATTCTAAGCCCTAACTGCTGGCGTCCTTCATTGAGGCCTCTCTACACCTAGCCCACAATGCCAAGGCTCTAGACCCTAGAACTATTCCAGCTACTCTACTGGGTAACTTAGCTATTTATTAGTGAAGCATGCTGAGTTTCGAACAGTGAAATTACACATTTCGGAAAACCAATCTGCCTATAGCCAGCACCATTTTGTTCGTGATCTATTTGCCAAGGGTGGTAATTCACGTACCCCTCCTTTACTGCTGGCCCTATAGAAGCCCCAGGGAATAAACAGAACATTGTGGTTCTCTCCAAAGTCAATAATTCAGGGCTGACACTCTGCTAAAGTAGTGGCAAAACTCAGTTCTACAGTACAACTGTCAAAATCAGTACAAGGAATCAAGATAGAGGATTTCATATTTTTCTCCCTCCCTTCGTCCCTCACGCATCCAATGAATATTTATTGAAAGGCAGTGGAACTGTGGAACCAGGCCACTGGCATTCTGCTAGGCCAACTAAGATATACGACCTTGGGCTAGTTACTTAAATGCTCTGGACTTGAGTTAATCTCTAAAATGGGGGTAATAATAATACCTACTCCATTGTTCTTTGGAAGGAAATGAGTTAATATATGTAAAGCACTTAAAACAGACTGATACAAATTAAATATTCACTAAATTTTAGCTATTTTTCTTATGATTCTCTGCCAGGCCCTACGTCAGATACTAGAGAGACAGCAGTAAATGAAATGAACATGGGTCCTGCCCCATGAGGCTCTTAGACTCGCAGATTTGGCACCAGCTCTGACACTATATGATCAAACTGTCTTCGATTCCTACTCTTTAGAAGGAAGAAAATAACTCTATTCAATGTTTGGTTTTGGTTTAGCATAATAATCATCATTATCATATAAAATCATTTCAGCTCTACTGAGTGCTTGCTACATGCCCAGACATTGGGCCAACTGCCCTACAAGCATTACCTCATTTAATCCTTACATCAATATCATGAGATAGATACTATCATCCTCATTTTACACCTCAGGAAACTGAGGAATCGGGAGACTAAGTAGCTCCCAAGATTCAAATCCAGGTCGGTCTGACTCTAGAGCCGCTGTTCTGGACTCCCACCCCACTGTACCTTCATAACAGCAAACGAGAGACTATACACAAGAGCCCTTTGAGCAGAAAACTTCCAAGACAAAGGGAATGCACTTGGACGGCAACTCAGTCTGAAAAACCAACCCCAGACTAAGAGAATGCATGTAGGACATGAGAAAGGTGAAGAAACAAAGGCAGGAGAGAGGCCTGAGCTGGGGAAATATCTGGAGTCTGAGCAGAACTGAGATCAGGGCATTTGGGGGCCAAAGAAACAGTCCGGCACTGGCACACACACACATCAGAGCAAATTCTTGTTTTCCCATACAGTGGGCCACATTGTAGCTATCAGGGCCAAAAGAGGCCAGGAAGCTGGCAGCCAGGAATCACAGTGACAGAACATCAAAGAAGGCAGGAGGCCTTCCACTTCCACCTCACAGGCCAGAACTGTGGAACATGTCCACTCTCAACTGAAAGAGAGCCTAGAAAATGGAGTTTTTTTTAACTAGGTACCAAAAAAACTGCCTACTCAGTCCTTTCCCCAACTCCCAAATAAAATTAGAGTTCTACCAGTAAGAAAAGGGATGCTAGATACCATATTGGCAACCTGAAGTTCTTGAACAACATATATTCCCCTTTCCTTCCTCATTAAAATCAGTTATGAGTCTTTAATTTTTTTGGAAACTCTCCAAAATAATGTATCTATTGTACCTATGGCAAAAGCTATCCAAAGTCAGCTTTGGTGTAAAAATCATAGAAATTCTCTAGTAGACACACGACCCATAGTAGCCATCTCAGATCACCCACTGACATCAAATAAATTTTTAAGAGACCAATGGTAAATTTCTGTAAAACAACAGTACATATATCTAGTAGCAAATTAAGGAAGATATTTATGGCGAAAGACTTTTTGGAAACAATTAAATGACTAACCTTCTAACAAGCATCCAGATCAGATCTTAAATTTTCTATATACAAATTTTTTAAAGTATCAGGACAATACTCAAAGTCAACTCAAGCCATGACTACTGAAAATGTAGATTTTATTTGCTATTATCATTTAATTTATTAAGTATTACAAATGCTAATTGTAATGAGGTTTGTCCTCTGAAATACCAGGTCTGACCACACTATCTTCCTCTGAAGTCTGTTTCTTTGTGAGGTGCCCACTATGATTGTTTCCCCGCAGCTTCAATAATTAAATGTGGATCTCAGGCTTCTCATTACAATATCAGTCTGTGGCCATCTGGCCTAGAAGTGAAGGGAGAAGACTGCCAACTAGTATTAAAGTGGAATATTCTGGTTTGTCTCTTCTTGCACATCTTTAGCGATCTTTGTTTTTCTGTTTCTTCCTCCATGATAAAGTGTAAGAAACACAATCCTAAAAGCACTTGCATGGTTTTTGGATGGATGCTTGGTTTGATCCTAGGCTTTGATAATGTGACATGCTTCTTTGCAGACTTATAAATTCATTAGTTTCTTTACCACCCATGTTTGGCTTTTTTTTCCCCCTAAACTAGTAAGCAACCTTCACTTGGTAGCAGGGCTTGCCACCTTTGGCCTAATATAGGGTGAAATGGGCCTCACAGTCAACTCAGACTAAATCTGTTCTCCGCATGTTCAGGTCTCGTCCAGATGCCAGCTGGAAGATCTCTGATGTGTTCAACACTAGATCCTATCTGGGGATTGGTGTGCTTCACACCAAGGGAACGGAAAGGCAAGCAATCTGAGTCTTCTCACTAGTATTGCTCACCACTCACCCCAACAGCACGAGAGGAAGTGGCTGATCCTGGAAAATGTACTCTTGTCTTTTCGATGGAATAGGAGAAATACACACAAGACAATAAAGAAGGCAAGAATTAAGCCACTTTCTCCTTTAATCACTTTCTGCCTTTTCTTGCCCAAACACCAGGTTTCCAACATTAAATAAAGCTTAAATGAAGACCTTAATATTCTTTTAGATAAGCATTTGTCAAATATGATCATGGTACTGAGCAATTACCCAACCGATACCTAATATTTGCCTGGTTTTAGGTTTGATATGATGATAGTTATGACACCTAACATTGTAAGGAAATTTTGAGCTCTTTCAAGAAAATAGCTTTAATATTTAATTTTATTATTAATATTATTTAAATATTAATTTAATACTTAATATCAAGATATTAACCAATTAGTAACACTGTGGACTCAGAATTGTACCCTAATATTACACATAGGAACACAGGAACTTTTGGCTCATGTAAGTTATTCTCTTTGCTCACAAGGACTGCATTTTTGGGGCATCTTTTATTCACTTATAAAGTATTGTGACTTTGTCTCTGTGATAAAAGGGGTTGTTGTTTTAACCTCAAGCAACCATAACCTAGAAGTCCCACTCTCACATAAAATAAATTTAAAGTTTTAGGTCTTAATACATTATTTGAAAGAATGATGATACAATTATACATTATCTGCTTCAAAAATATATTCATACCATTTATGTGGGTTAAAAGAGTTTCAACAAAGCGATGAGCAATTTGGTAAACAGAGAACATTCCAATTATATGATAACAAGGTAAACTTTTTATGCCTCAGTTTCTCAATCTGGTCACAGAGGTCTTATGACAAAATTTAACTTTATACATCAACATGTATGTAGTTTACTAAGTAGATACTTACCATGGTATACCAGTATTTATTTCTGATATAAATGCAATATATGTGTTTCTGCAAAACTTCCCATTTTGCAAAATTGCCTACTTAAAATAACAGGGCTTATGGTGGCGATAGGGGGAGGGGGAGGGATTATGAGCAGATCACTCAAAACTAACCCAATTCTGTAATCAGAAACACTAACTAAACTAAATCAGAACACTAACAGTTTTAAGGGTTATATTAGCACCATTCAATCTCCACAGGCATTTACATCCAGCAATCGCCCAGTCAATGGTTTACAGCCTTAAAACCCAGGCTCATGTTTCCTCCTACAGGATGTACATCCTTACATGGATTCATTTCCAATAGAGACCAGATTCATCAAAATCCAGAATCTGACCTAGAGAGCTGACCTAGCATATATTCTTGATCATCTTCTTCTTCCTCTCCCTCCTTCCACTCACTTCCCCCCCAACACACATACAATTTTTTTAAACACAGGGAAAGATGCACTCTACACTCCCAGCTTCCCCAGATAACTAAATATTGTGGAAAATGCAGCAGTTCTTGAAGGAACTACACCAGCCACTACCTGCCCTAAAGTAAGTCTTCTGCAAGATTTTCAACTTGTATCTTAAAGTCTTCACATACTAATAAGGCTTTGCTTAAAGTATGTTGTAGGAGAATAGACTGTACAGGGCATCTACTCTCCATCAGCGACAGACTCCAAAGCATGAACTAGAACTCCCATAATAAAAAGGCAGTTAGCCTGACCTCCCATCATGCGATGTTCTGGGCTCTTACTTAAGATCCCTAAGCCTCAACCCTGGCATAAATCCAAGTCAGCACTCATTTAATACACATGTTCTTGGAGCCAAGACATCTGTGTGTTATAATGACATGCAAGTTACAAAGGAGTGTTTATATCTCACTTTAGTACAATATGAACATTTAGCTGTTGCAACTCAGCTCTCTATAATGACTAGTCCTTATTTAAAAGATTAGTATATTTCCAAATAAAGTCCTTAGCAGTGTACAACAAATTTATATGACCTGATTAAGCTATTCATTACTGCAACTCCAGAAGTGCTATGAAGATAAGACAATAGCTAACATGTTGAAAAACAGGAGCAACTTTAAAATAATCTATATCATATAAAATAACTATATTATATTAGACCACTTTCAAATAACTTATTTCATTTTTATCTCCTTGAATAACAGAGTTATTGTTATCCAAAACTTACGATGAAAAAATTGGTTTTAGGGTAGAACAGAATGATCCTCGTGCCCTTAGGAGCTATCAAGATGCAGACTGGTTTGGAATGAGGGAGGCACCTCTCTAAGCCCCATCCAAAGGCAGCAACCATAGTGGCCATCTCTATTCAGTGGCCCTAGTAAATACAGATGTGCAAGGTCATGTCCTGACTCAATACACTGCACCACAGTTTCATCCTTCAAAAGGAAAAGCTGAAATTCTGGCCTGGGTTGCCTTAGGGGGAAAGAAGAGGAGAGTAATTATCTTTAAAACCTAAGGAGGTAATGGGAAAGGTCATTTTAGAGGTCAGAGAACCAAGTCAAACAGCTCATCAATTCAAACACCTTCTCTAATTTTTTAACTACTTCTACTCACAGAGAGCACAGTTTGAATTCCTTGTTTTGGTAACTCATAAACCTCTGCTGATGGCTTCTTTTCTTAGGCATTCACTTCACTGACCTAAACTTGTCTCAAGCAAAGCCACTTTTAAAAAGTTATAATCCATGGGGCCGGCCCGGTGGCATAGTGGTTAAGTTGGTGCACTCCACTTCAGTGGCCCAGGATTCGCTGGTTCGGATCCTGGGCGTGGACCTACGCACCACTCATCAAGCCATGCTGAGGCAGCATCCCACATAGAGCAATTAGAAGGATGTACAACTATGACATACAACTATCTACTGGGGCTTAGGGGAGAAAAAAGGAAAAAAGGAGGAAGATTGGCAGCAGATGTTAGCTCAGGCCCAATCTTCCTCAAAAAAAAAAGTTATAATTCATGTTCACATAGAAGGAGTCTGGAGTCATATTTACCCCATTTTGGCTTGATTACAGGTCAATGCTTGCTAACAGGACTATAAGAAAATGCCTCCAATATGGACTCCTTACAGGTAAAACGGAGAATCCACAAGTTATTTTCAATATTTTAAAAAATGATAGAATGTGCAAGTTTATATATAATATGGCTTCCAAAGTGGAGTAAAATGTTGTCTTTTTGTAGCAATACAGATTTTTTCACACTGATCAGAAACTTTTATATGTAGTTCCAAGTGGTATTAATAAAAACAAGTTAAAAATGATATAATATCTTTGGGAGACAAACAATATTTAAAGCATGGAGTCCATAGGGAAGGATAATATACAGGTTCCCAGAGTGGGAGTAAGGGGCATGGAAGACAGACTATCTGGATTTAAGAGAATTCCAGTGACAAAATTGGTCCTCCACTAACCGAGCCTCAGAATATGCAGGGATGAAATTTTCCATATTTCTTTTTATGAACCAGCAGATATAATAACAAGCAAGTCTCCTTTCCCATCTCTATCTTTTTTTCAGGTAACTCTGGTGAACAGCTACACACTGAAAGATTTGGTTATGAAGGCATTTGGCTTAAGATAAAGTCCATTTTTACCAAAACCATCTCCAATTCATAAATTCGTCATAATACTGCCAGTTCTACTGCAAAGTAGTCATGATTTTTCACAGAAATGAGTACATGATCTACCCATTTACCCATGTACAAGGTGTGACAGTAGAATAACAAGACCGATTCCATAAGCCAGCCATAAAAACCAATTCCATTAACTTTTCATACATGACATATAAGATGCCAAAAATGATTTATGCTTCCAAAAGACTTCCTTAGTTTTCAAAGCTATTTCTTCAGAATATTTTTTTTATTTCTGCTTATATTTACACAGTGTGAAAACTGGACAAGGACCAATCCAGGTGAAAGCAGTTTATAACTCTAACCAGACCTGGGTTAACTATAGAATCTGATAAACATCAAGCTAAGGAGACAAATATAAGTGATCATGTCATCTTTAATGCATACCTTCTGAGAGGGACAATAATCCTCAATTTGGTGTATTTATAGCGGAGCTTTCCATTATTGCTATTGATTTCTGAGATGCTAATTACCTTTTCCTTCCCAACCAAAAGAAAGTAATAATTTTTTGGATAAGAATGGACTTGCTTCCATTTTAATCAATTGTTAATACTTTAGCTTGCAATTAAGAAAAACTTTCTAAAATTATTAATTTTCACTCCAACTGCACTACAAATTTAATAATTTGGTGCAATGTCTCCAAAGTACTTCCAATGCATGCCACTGATACTGTCCTGAGAACATTTTAGTTTTTAAAAGTTCATATTTGTATTCTACATATAGCTTACACACCACAAACCACATTGCTCTTTTTCTATGCTTTATGTTACAGCCTGAATTATGCAAACTGTTGTTACCTTAATCTCTTTCCTGTTCTTTTTACAAACATAATATAATAATTAGTATCAAGGGCTTTTAAACCAAGAGTTCATAGATTCAACTGTCAAACTGACTGAATGTGGAAATTTCTTAGAAGTATATGCTAGGGATGGTCAAAAACATTCCTATAATTGATGGGCAGCCTTTGTGAGTTGAGTTGAGATAACCTATAAAAGGAATGTCTTCAACACCTCTTAAACTTTCTGAGCTCTGCAAAACATGAATCCAAGTCCTTATAATGGATTCTTAAGAAACAAAACAAATCAAAAAGGTAATGAGATCAAAAAAAGTCATCAAAACACACACTAGTTCCAATTAAACAGGATGATAACCATGTGAATACTAACCTCCTGGTATAATAGAGATATTAGAGATATACATGCAAAAAAAGTGGGTGTTCAAGCTTTAGGATTTACTAACAAGAATACTCAAGATCTCAAAAAGAACATTCTAAAGAAATACATATATTTTATGTAGTGATAATCCAAAATATCATTAAATGACTAATTATTAAGTTTCCACAAGCTGTTATTGGATTCTCATTTTATGAAAGGACACATTAAAGCATTGTTTCTCCAACATAAATTCTTTGAAAATCAATCTTCTATCCTGCCTCAGTTTGCACCCTGCTCCCTCTAGGCGCTGTGCAGATGGGTTTCCGGATTTAAAAGGCCTTTCCCTTCTTTCTGGCAATGTACAGCTCATACTTTCCTCAAAACCCAGCTCAAGAACTCACCAAATAGGGAGCATTCCTCAATTAACTCCACTCTAGCCGATTTGGACAATTCATTCTGTTTTCCATCACAATTAGATGTTCTACTTGTACTACAATAATCTGTATCCACTTGATTATTGCTTTTGTAAGTAGTAATTTTTTCATTTAAACACTTTTCTGTTTTTATTATTTTTGTTGAAGCATAATTATATGCAGAAAATACACAAATTTTAAGCGTTCAGTTCAATGAGTTTTGACAAATGTATACACCTGTGTAACCAACACACTACTCAAGATAAAGAATATTTCCATCTAGAACTATAAGGTCCCTCATTCCCTTTTACAGTTAATTCCCCTCCCTCTCCAAAACAACCATTCTTCTGATTTCTATTCCTGCAGATCATGTCCATTTATTAAATTATAAGTTACAACATTGTCATATTGGAATATACTATTCCATAGGTCCTTGGATGCTGCTAATATATTTTTATTGTTCAAATTTCATCTACATCTCTGGCTCCCAGATTTTTACTGTTTATAGTCAAGCCTGCTTGATTTATTGATCTAACACATGGCCTGTTTGAACAAAAGACATACTAACACGAAAGGTCACACTTCTTGATGAGGTAACACAGGTAGCCCAGTCTTTGAGAATACTACTGAACTATTCTAAACTACATAAAAAATTAAGTCCTAAAACCTTAACCCTTATATTTCCACGGCAAGCAACATACGTTGTCTCAATCAATCTTCAATAGCCTTTCAAAGTAGGCAGGGACAGGTGGTAGTCTCAACTTATAGATGAGAAGATTTAAACAGTAATGACTTATTCAAAATCAGCCTACAAATTAATTGGTGGCAACAGCATTAGATTTTTTTTTTTCTCATTCCACTATGTCAGCCTGCATGTACATAAAGAAAGAGCTGACTTGTGTTTAAAATTCAATTTCCTTGTTTATTCTCTGAAAATTCATATGTTGCCCACTTTTTCTAACCTCTAGCATGGTGTTGAGCACTATTAAACTCAAAGGTATTGCTGTGACCAAAGTCTTCTTGTTTCTTTCTTATCTAGCTAGACAAGAAAACACTAGACTGTCAGATTTGAATGGTTTTACTTCATTGTACTTCTCTTTGAAATATCTTGGCTTCATATGAGCTTGGCCTACCTCAGATGGACTCTTAAAATTTTTCAACGCCAAGAATTTCCAATGTCCCTCCAACATCAATTAATATAATGTTTTGTAATTTAATAGGTTTTTAGGTTCTTGATAAACAACTTCTTTAGGAAAGAAATGCTGAAATTCTAGCAGCTTCTCTTTACTGACCTCAAATCTTTGAGCACAGAATCCAAAGACTGGAGGGCAGCCCCAAAAACTGAGAACTCTGGCCCACAACCCTGCACGCACCATAGTAGCTTGCCCACCAGCATCACCCCACATTCAGTGATTTTTTATGTATTGAAAGGGATGCCCCCAGCTGCAATTCATCTATGGATAAATAATCCACCCTTTCTTTATAAAACAAAGGCCACTAAGAAAATAGGGAAGATAGTTACTCTTATGTTGAGCTATGAGCACAGTGACACCACATATTGATGAGGCCAATAAAGGTCAAAGACTGCTGGGCATCACTAAGAAGAATATCGATGACACTGATAACTCACATTTGTATAGTACTATATAATTTATGATGCACTTTAAAATAAATTAAACTACCCAACTCCATGAGATAAGTTTTATTATTTCCATCCTTCAATGGACAAAACTATGGTTTAGAGATACTAAGAGTCTTTTCCAAGATTACACAGCTAGAAAACTGCCAGTCCTAAACTGCAAAACTTTTTGCACTATACCACCAGAAAATATTTTCTGATTTCATATCCAATTTCCCCTGGAATACCGTGTACTGTCCTAAAAAAGCACCTCATGCAAAACCTAATCACTAAGGTTGACCTCATCTGCTCTGCCCACCTTGCAGCCAGTTCCTTGTGCCCTACTCTAGATATCAGAAAAAACTAGAAAGAAAGGTGCTCCTTTAAGAAGCAATAAGAAAGAGGGAAAGTGGGTGTGGGTACAGACTTATGGAAACAGGAGTGCTTCAATCTGGAGTAGTGAAAGCTGGGAAGGAAAATGTAGAAATCTATGAAATCATAGATGGCACAGAAGAGATAATAAACAGCATTTTCCCCAAAAATAATAAAGTAAAAAGGCATTCTTTGAAACTCAGATAAGTCCATTTGATATAAGCAAAATACAGTAAGAGCTCACACAGGCAGTCACTCAAAAATCAAAACACTCCACTCCAGAGCACCCCCAGGAAAAAGTTCCTACAAGAAAGAAACATAGGGGCCAGCCCGGTGGTGCAGCGGTTTAGTTCGTGCTTGGCAGCCCGGGGTTCGCAGGTTCAGATCCCGGGCGCCGGCCGAAACACTGCTTGTCAGCCATTCCATGGCGGCGT
This sequence comes from Tapirus indicus, assembly GCA_031878705.1. Taxonomy (NCBI): domain Eukaryota; kingdom Metazoa; phylum Chordata; class Mammalia; order Perissodactyla; family Tapiridae; genus Tapirus; species Tapirus indicus. The sequence goes on along the minus strand of CM062917.1, from coordinate 126,510,207 downwards.
CCCATATAAAGTAGAGGAAGATGGGCATGGATGTTAGTTAGGGAGATGGGCACGGGCCAGTCTTCCTCAGCAAAAAGAGGAGAATTGGCAACGGATGTTAGCTCAGGGCTGGTCTTCCTCACAAAAACATAAAATAAAAATTAAAAAAAAAAAAGAGTAGAACAAAAATATGAATGGCAGAGCCATGTGAGGGCAGTAAGAGAAGGTGAAACTGTCCTTCTCAGCTGGCCCAGGGAAGAAAACTAGGGCCAGGCCTAGCATGTCCCTCAGACTTGAGTTTGCCTCAGGCTTTAGGACTGGATAGCACATAAAGCTTGCTCAACAGTACATGTATTTTGGCTGTTTGTAAATTAGCTCGAAGCTTGAATGTTCTGTTTTCATTCTTAGTTGCCTATCTACCAAAGCACCAGTACAGTGTTCAAAACCCTGTGAGCACCAACCAAATGTTATGAACTAAGGTCCTAAGAGTCTTCTTCAGGGTCTCCAGTCATCATAATTCAATGAACTGACTGTTCCAACTGAAGCAGAGAACAGCAGTGTATGAGAAAATTTACTTGCTTTGGGAAATGAATATCCTGTTATAAGATCTGGTCCCCAGCTCATTCTCTAGGCTCATCTCTAATCAACTTCCCATTTTCTCATCCCATCCATACCCCAGGCTTGGAACTGCAGAAATAGCAAACTGCATATAGGTCGCTGAACACAAAATGCTATTTCATAACCCGGTACCATTTTCCCAAAACCAGCTTAAAGGTCACCTATTCCAGAGAGCCCTCCCTGACCTTCCCTCAGAAAATTCATTTTCCACTGTGCTTTTTCTCCCTTTCTTTTTAGTAAGAAATAGTTAAAACATACAAGGGATATAGAAAATAATCTAGAAAACAGCCAGCACTTATAATTCTTGAATTATCCCATATTTGCCACAGATTTTAGGAAATTAAACATTTTAGATACAGTCAAAGCCTCTCTGGGCCTTGCTCCCATCACAGTACCCTCTCTCTTCCCCTGGAGGTAACCAGTATCCTATCTAGCATGCTTTTTTATACTTTTACCATATATGTACCCCTAAACAATATGTATGATTGTTCTACATGTTGCTAAACTTTGATATCACACCGTAAGTGCTCCTCAGCATTCTTTTTTTTCTCAACATTGTATTTTTGAGATTGTTTTAAATGTTGACATATGTAGCCCTAGTTAATTCATTTTAAGCACTCTCCAAATATTGTACCAATTTCTACTCCCACTAATAGTGCATAGGAAGTTCTCATGTCTCCATAGATGTGCCAACACTTCATCCTATCAGACTTTTTAATTTTTTTTCAGTTGCTATGTATGAAATGGAATTTCACTGCAGTTTTAATTTACATTTCTTTGATTATTACCAAGGCTAAGCATCTTTTTATATGTTTTTGGCTACTTAGATTTCCTCTTTTAGAATTTTCTTCACATACTCATCACCCATTTTTCTAGTGGGTTTGTTTTTCTTATTTATATGTAGTTCTTTACATACTCCTTTGTTGGTAGGATGAATCAAAAACATTTGTCTTAATTTTATTTTCTCTGTTGTACAAAAGTGCTATATATTCATTTATCAATCTCTTCTTTTAGGGGCTAGCTGTGCTTTTTGTAACTTGTTTAGGAAATCCTTCCCAATCCCGAGGTTATAGAGATATGCTTCTCTCTTCTCTTGTAAAAGCTATACCTTTCATGTTTAGGTATTTAATTCACTTAGAATTTATTTTTGTTTATGGTGTGAGGTGAGAATCTAATTGTATTTTTTATATATGGATAGCCAGTTGATCTAGTTCTATGTTTTAAAAAATAAAACAACACAAAACTTTTATTGAGGCCTTTACCACAAGGTATTGCAACATGCTTCTTATATTTTATCACTAGAGGATTAGAACTGCTAAAGAAGACAGCCTGTGTCTTTTTCATTTCTGTATTTCAAAACCTAACACCATGTCCAGCAAAATATCAAACATATTATTTGTTAAAGTACAAAAGCTGTTCCTAAAGACATACTGAAAACATATGAACACTGTCATCTAAGAAGCTCTCATTTCTTCTGTGTAGTAATCCTTAAGATAAAGCGATCTGTATTTCTAGCTAAAGAATTAATATCAAATTCAAAAGAATTTTCCCAAAGAAACTGGAAGTAAGTCTTATAGATATCGCTCTGATGTTTCTCTGAAATTCAGCAATTAAAACTAATAGTTTGAGGGGCCGACCGGTGGCATAGTGGTTAAGTTTACGTGCTCTGCTTCTGCAGCCTGGGATTTGCGAGTTCAGATCCCAGATACAGACCTAAGCACTGCTTATCAAGCCATGCTGTGGCAGGCGTCCCACATATAAAGTAGAGGAAGATGGGCACGGATATCAGCCCAGGGCCAGACTTCCTCAGCAAAAAGAGGAGGATTAGCAACAAATATTAGCTCAGGGCTAGTCTTCCTCACCAAAAAAAAAAAAAAAAATAGTTTGACAAACATTCGTGTATATCCACTAAAAACACCCTGGAGTTAACCTGATACAGCACTGGGTTTTTTTCAGTGAACACTCTCAGCCACTGTTTGGAAGAAGAGTAGCGTGGGAGCTGAGAGGTCAGCTGCATGGCCTTTCCCAACGTGCAAGCCTTGCTCTGACACTAAAGGGGGTAATGCCAACGCAAGTTTCAGTTTATCTTAACTCAATTTCCCTCAACAGAAATGACATTGAATTAGGTGTTTTCTAATTATCCTTCTAGACGAGGATTAAATGTCTGAGATGGGCCTGAAGTAGAGACAAGACTGTGATGGACAGAGATGGATTCCGGAAGGCTGGTCCAATCAACACTTAAAAGTCATAGGCTATTTCTTTGTTCTTTATCTAGTTCCTGTTATTTTGAATCACCTATTAAAATGTCCTCACTCATGTACAAATATCACCACCAAAATTCATATTAAATCAATCACTTCACAGTCATAAGTCAAGTTACACAAAAATGATCTCAAACCACTAATGCTTTATATCTGGAGGGTTTTATATAGTATTTCATGTTTAAGTCACTTCAAGATCATTTGGAAAACATTTACCTGTCACTTATTAACAATGGGACACTTACTAACACTTAAGGATATCACTGAAGAAGACAGCCCCCCTCCCCTTAAGCAGCTCATAGCTTTGCTAACAAAACAAATGTGTAATTAAATATGGCAATGCAATGTCACCAATGTCATAGTCAAGGTGGATCTAAAAGGCTGTGATGGCAAATTAGGAGTTAGCAGTGGATCAGAGTCTTAAATGAATAGATCTTAAATAATTTCAGGATCTAATGCCTTTGATTTGGTCTTAAAAAACCAAATGTTTTTATTCATTATTTCTAGTTTGAGGTTATAAACTATGTAATTACAAGTATCAATTACATAATCCTTAAGAAACTAACTTTCTAAACAATGATCATCTGAAATTAGATGTTAGATGATTCAAAGTTGATACACTGATCAAAGGAACATTACATCAATCATTAATAGTAACAAAGTAACATTTTGAACCCATGGGCATCCTTCTTCAAGTACACTATAACATACTTATTCTGTACATGCAAAAATATGGTCTAAGTTTCAGTAGTGATAGTAGTGGTCAATATGTTTTTGTTATAAGGTTCCCACATCTCTAGGATTCAGGAAAGAGTTAAGTAGTGGAAAGATAGTGGGTGATGGCAAAACAACAATTCTTGATTAAATCACGCAGCCCCAAATTGTAGTGGCACCAGCTTCACTGTAGCTATCTGCTTGGAAGCCAGTGGCTGACTCATCCTGAAGCTGTACTTGCACGGCACTTTTCATTAAAAAAAAAACTGCAAATATGTTATCTCTCTGTATTAAAGAATTGGGGAAGGCTGCCGAAGGTCATGGAAGGGCTAAAGCCACCTGCCCCAAGTAAACACTTGGTGCCACCTCTGGCCCCAAAGAATGCCCTGATAACTCTTCACAGTACCCTTGCTTCAATGTGATGAGTGGCCAAATCATATTGATAATTCTGAACACTTAAGTTTTCACACGTCAGAAACAAAAAGGACCAAAAACTCAGTGTCTCAAGAGAACACAGTAAATCCTCTTGGAACAAATTTAAAGTCTTTTATGGAAAATATGTCTTCATAATGAACATGCACTGCTATTATGTGAACTACATATTTATAATTATGATTCTGCAAATTGAGCAAACTGGTTCCAACAGTTGCAAACACAGGATGTTGTCAACCCACACACTCAGCTTGGCATTTAATTCAATATCTGCATCTGTATTGCAGAGAAAGGACAAAAACATTTTTAAATGTATTACCTTTCTGAGTGCTATACAATGCATGCTTAATGGTTTGGTTCCTTTCAACAGAGTCTTTGGTCTAGCCCTAACCTTCCACATATTTTACGTATAAGGACAAGAAAGGGACAAACTTTTATTAAGGATCTTGTATAAATGGGGCATTTCACTCATTCCCTTAAATATTTGAGGTAATGTCAATCCTCATTAACAGATGAGAAATCCAGGGCTTAGAAAGTATCAAGAATGTGACAAAGGTCATACAGCCAGTAAATGTTACAGACAGAATTTTGCCGGTAAATGTTACAGACAGAATTTTTAAGTGACTGCAAGTGTCTTGATAATTCCAGTGCTTCCTTCCCTTCACCATCAATAAGAAGTCCCAAAATGCAGTATTTATATTATGCCCAAGTTTTAGGACTACTTTATAATGCAATAAAAACGGTGTTCCTACCAGCTTAGACAGAGGAGCAGAAATCATTATTCATTTCACATAGTCTCTACAGAGGATGTGCGATTTCCTAATAGTCCTTAAAATGTCTTCTGATAGAACACTAAAAGAAAGTAATAGAGTCACAATACTCTAATTAAAACATTTCCTTTGAACTTAGCATTTTCTGCATATTTTATGAGGTCAAAGCCACAATATTACTTTAAATGCATATAATATTATGTCATGACCATCACTGCACATTCTGGACTCCATTACTTAAGATCCAATAAGTAAATAAGCAGTTATGTTATTTCAGATGTAACCTGTTTTGATTAGATTATCTAGACTTTATACTAATTTTGACATATTTATAAATAAAAAACTAGGTCACTAAATGGTTCTATGAACTAGGTAAAACACAATAAAATCTCAGTTTTTGTTCATGAAGCAGTAGACAGCAGCTCTCACTTTTCCAGAGCAGACTAACAGAATTGTTATCTGTCTGAATGCTCAGACCCATGCCATGTTTCTGCTCATACACATAGTCACAGGATCTAGCAATTTAAGTCATCAAAAATGACTAAGCGAAGATGGTCTACCAAAACGTCAGGCAGCTTTTAGCATTAAGAAGTTATCCATCGAGTTGCTTTGGTTATTTTAGCAATCTAATAATGTCCTAATTTGTCTATTTTAATGAATATATTACTGAAAAGACAGAGATATACAACATCACATCAAAAATGACAACTGCAACATAAGTTAAAACATAAGTTCATATTTTTTTTTGACCAAACAGTAGATAATGGTTCAGTGTTTTTGGAAAATTGTTTGGCAATATGTATTAAGAGCTTTTTAAATGTTTGTATTCTTTGGCCCAATAATTTCACTTCTAGAAATCCATCCTAAGGAAATAATCAGAGATGTAATCAAAGATTTATGAACAAGTATGTGCATTACTATTGATAAAAATAAAACCATGGAAAAATATAAATGTTTGAAAATTAAGAATCTTTGAAAATGATACAACAATATGAACAATTATTACAAATACATCCAAGAAAATCAAGTTTTCCAAGATGTTACTACACATAATGCTAAAGAAATAATCAGTATTCAAACTGTATATACAACATGAACTCTATTTTTTTAAAAAAAGACTAGAAGACAATGCATTGGATCAACATGAGAATGGGATAATGAAATTATGGATGATTTTATTTTCCTCCTTATACGTTTCCAAATTTTCCAAAGTTGGTACGATGATTATTTGTAAATTAAAAAATTATTTAAGAGGTTACATTTACATCAGCCTCATACTAGCTTCTTACATCATTCCAATTGGCACCAACAAAATAAAAAGATCTACTACACAAAAGAAGTCTCTTCTATGAAAGTGAAACAATGCACAACAGGACAAGCTGATCCAGAGAGCTCTTGACATAATTGTATATCTTTAGACTGAATACTAATGCTGATAACACTAATGGAATGAAACCAGAATGGCATGAATAATACATTACTTGCACCAATCAATGTTACAGTGTTACAAGCTGACGGAAAATAAATACTCAGAGTAAAAACAGAGGAAGAAATTTCCAATGCAAGTACAGTATAGCAATCTATCTAATATCTCTACTGGATCAGGGTATGGGAGAATTGTGGCAACTCTGCCAAAAGAATGCAAAATCAGTAACAACTGTTGCTTTCTCACTGCCAAATTGTGTTCTACCAATGATGTATCAGAGGAAAGACATTATACAGATGACTGTCATTGAAGGTAAATTATTGATTAATATACAATGTGTTTTCATGTAACTATGTGTGCCCATCAACGAAAGACTTGTCATGATGCTAGGAAATGCAAAATTTTAATTGCCCATCTCTGCAATTAGTATAAAATTATATGTTGTGTGTTAAAACAAAGAACAGAAATAACACAGATATAAGAGTTAATTGTAGCAACATTATCCATATTCCTAAGTCAAGGGTCTTCTAGTATGCAGCACTGAAGGAAATGATTCAGTTTTCAGTCTAGGTGAAGTGGCTAGGTGATCGATGGAACACTCCTCAAGTAATACATAAGCCCTCTCTTATTCACATATATGTCAGTTCCTTTTCAACTGAGGATCTGAATTATAGAATATATCAGTGCCTTAAGAGAGAGTGAAGAAGAGAGGATACTAGCAGGTAAATGGCTCCTTAACTCTAAACTTCTACAAAGGAAACTCAAAGAGCATAACATTCCATATATGATACAAATGGGGAAATTATCTTGGAAAAGAGGAAAAGCACATTTATCATAAAAATCTGCTTAGAGATCCTCATCATAACTCTCCTATAGGCCTAATTAAAAATGACATAGTTTTAATTTCAAATTATCCTCCATTTTGAAGAATGAAATATACAAATTTCCAAGAGCATTTTTCTGCTAAATTCTTTATTGTAAAACAAGAAAGAAAAGAAACAAAGCTATCTTAACAGTTTACTACATTACACATAATGGCCAAAAGAACACCTTGAATTTGATGATATTAACTAGTTTTCCATTGAACCCTCTAGATTTACCATAAAAGAAACAGAAGATTTATAAAATCACATCATAATAGAATTATACTACAAAATAAAGATTTTTGAGAATAATTTAAGAAAAAATCATTGACACAAGTGTTGGACAAACTGGAATGAGGTTTTTGGGGGATATTATAAAACATTTTTTCTTTTGTGATCTTTATAAGAACAAATGCAATATACGGTGCTTTCTGACTGATACAGTAGCTAGCAATTTTATCTGCAGTACTTGATTTGCTCTTTTTTCCTATTTCAATGTTAATCCTCTTGAAAGCACACAAAAAGAGGCCCAGTTACAGGGCAGTCAAAGTAAGAATATTCGTCAACTATCCACCATACATCAGTTCTACTAAACATGTGTCTCTGGCTCTGAACAGGAAAGCCAGATTAAGCAAAGAGAGTTGGACCTTCAAAAAACATTTCCACCAAAATCCAGATCTATCTCTTGCCTATGTATGTTTAGCTATGTGAAATTTTAAAGCCCACATGTTCTGATCAGCTGTTTTTAAATCTTGCTATTTGGCAAGTAAAATCACTCTCCTAAACAGCTATTGTACAACTACTGTGTCAAAGGGAAATCAGAATTGAAATTACAGAGTATTTGTAAAATCATTAAGATAATAAAGATAGGCACCCATTGGTCAACAACCTACCTTCCAGGTACTGTGCTATGAGCTCTACAGACAAAAATTAATTACACTTTTTTAAAATCTAAGAGGTAAATACTAATAAATATTAATAAAAGGTAAAATAAAAATATTAAATAATAAAAAAATTAATAAAAGGTAAAAATTAATAAATTACAATAGCAGAAACTGAGGCCCAAGGTCATGAAATAAGTGGCAGGATCCTAATAAAGGTCTAGATGCCTCCTGAGCCTATGCTATTTTCCCAAGCCATATTGCATCATCACTACACTTACAAGTGTATGTTGGCAAAGCTGTACTCAAAGACAAATTCATAGCCTTAAATGCTCTTAGTGTTTTAAAAGAATAAAAATAAATGATGCAAACATTCAAGTAAAAAGTTTGAAAAAGGAATAAAGCAAACCACAGTAGGCAGGAAAAAGGAGATTCAGAGCATAATGAATTAGAGTAGGTTTGATAAATAAATAATAGTTCTGGCTGAATTTTTAAAAATCCCAAAGCAAAACTACTCTGAAAAAAAAGTGGGGAGGTGAGGGCAACACAAAATTAGGAAAGAAAAGATATAACAGCAAATAAGACTGGCAATATTTTTAAAAGGAGAAATACACATATGCCAATGTATTCCAAAGTGTGCTTCCAGTGTTCTGTAGCAAGTTAACAGATGTTCCACACACACAAAAAAAAAGCATTCAGTGTCTAAATTGGGGAAACTGGGCTAAACGAAGTAAACAAGTTTTTTCCAGCATTTCTCCTAGTCTTTAACATGCTAAAGTGTATTATTAATCTCCAAAAGATACATTATTTGACAGTGGGATCATTTCAAAGAATATACTCTTTAAAAAAATATTTCAGTGTGGAAAAAATGCACAAAATGTATTTACAAAGCTAGCCTAACACTGATATGAAAAAAATCTAACAAGCTGGGGCCGGCCTGGTGGCATAGTGGTTAAGTTCAGTGCATTCCACTTTGGCAGCCCGGGTTCACAGGTTCGGATCCTGGGTGCAGACCTACACCACTCATTAAGCCATGCTGTGGCAGTGACCCACATACAAATTAGAGGACGATTGGTACAGATGTTAGCTCAGGGCCAATCTTCCTCAAGCAAAAAGAGGAAGATTGGCAACAGATGTTAGCTCAGAGCCAACCTTCTTTACACACACAAAAATATCTAACAAGTAGTGCTACAGAGAAAAATCAATTGGAAACCACTGTAATACCCTGTAGAGGCTAATTAAACAACTATGTATAAGCCACAACAAGCAAACTACCATAGTTATTATAGATCTGTATATTAAGTATTATTCTCTTTATTTTAACTCCCACTGAAAATGATGTCAAGGAAAGTAAAGTTTAACTATTTTATCCTTTGTCAGTTGACATTGGGAGGACAAGATAGTGTTGCAATTTTCCATCCTCAGCTGGGTTTCATTTAGATGAAGAATGTGGACCCTATAAAGCCAAGTCAATCACGTTCATCAGTTTGAGGGGGTGGAGGAAGAGAGGAAAGCAATTCTCTCCTGTTTTGCTTTAAAAATGTCATAAATATTCCCTCTACTTTGGGGTGCACTAAATTCTGGAAACCCATAAAACACCGAGGTGTGAGAAAAGGATGTGCAGTAATCCATTTTATCTATATTGGAACAGTCAATAAGGGTGGGTCTACCTTGGCAATAAAACACTTTTAAAAGCACAATAAAATATTTAAAACTATTTGAAGTCAACATATTGACTCAATGGGAGATAATACCCTAGAACCACAACTGTCAAAAATCAGTGCAAATATGAGTGCACTCTATCCCAGTATTTACTTGCGTATTTTATTTGTGCCTGATAGAGTGAATGCACACCCTGATTTTCCACGACAGCCTGGGCTTATACCTGTCATCCTGGTGCAATTATTAATATTGCCTCTCTTTCCTCTCCAAAATGTCTGGTTTGGACTACAACATAGTCACCCTAAGCTCAAGCCATATAGTACCGTAATCTTCACAAAACTTCAAGTCTAGGGGTGGGGGGGATGACCTGATATTGAAGTCATACACACATACCTGCATTCAAATCATAGCTCTGCTAATTACCTGACCTGGGTGAGGTCACTTCCTCTGTGGTCCTCAGTTTCCTCATGCATAAAATAGAATAATAATAGTAACTGTCACGGTCGTTACGAGGACGAAATAAGAAAATATCCTATGCTTAGCATAGTAGCTGGTGTTTAGTAAGCGCTCTATACGTGCTAGCTATGACTATTACAACAACCGCCTCACAGAGCCCCACGTTTCTTGACAAATAAATTGAGTATAATAATACCAAAATCCCAAGTGATATGGAAGATTATATTAGAAAACCCATGTAATATGCTTAGCAGAGCACCAGGTAGCCAATACATGCTCAATAAATGTGTATTTCCTCCATTTCCCTAAATCTACAAGAGCTATATTACTAATGATCCACCACCACTTTGTGTTTCATTATATAAACAGAAATTCTACACCTGGAAAAATAAAGCACAGAAAAGAATAGTAGCACAATATACTTGATGTCTAGAAAATAAAACCTAAAAAGAAAGCAAGAGGAACTGACATTAATTGTCTCCGAGGAACAAAATTGCAAGGAGATTCAATATTCTAGAATGTAGGGAAGGTGCTTGAATTTTGAAGACATATACTGTTGAACCTCTACTATTTTTCCATTCTTCATAGCTTTCCCACAGCCACTCTACCCCATCCCACCCTAGTCCACTCAGCCAGAAATAGACCCATTTACCTTCAAGGACAAATTTTCAGCATTTCCTAACTGTCAAGAATTGTGAAGGGCCTAAGATAGTACCCTACTTGCAAGCAAACAAGTTAATCTGCCATCATTTCATGGATGCTTGCAAAAGATTCAAGACTCCTGGCCAGAGGCATAGGATTTCATTACTTACAGCAACAGCCAGAATGTCAGCATTTGTCCTACTTTCCCAAGCCCAAATTCCCACAGGTGACATGAAAGGGCCAAGGTGACAACTACACATGCAGTGGGTTGGATTACAGAAAAAGAACCCAGAGCTTAGGGAACCCAAATCTTTTATAATAGTCAGTAAGCACGCCTAGAAGGAGCAATTATCTTTGTTATACTAGACAATACATAACCTAGTCTTTGCTCTGGAGGGAGTCACTATCTCTATCATCCAAGGCTATTCCCTGTAAAAATATATCCTTAAAAAATAGCCCAGAGCAAAGGCAGGCAGTGCCTCTGCTTGCTAGCTGTGCAGAAACATGCTATTCCGTGCAGAATTGTCTCCAGCACCAACCAGGCACTCATCGAATGTGACACCCCTCCCCCCCCCCACAAAGTGTTCTGTGCTAAGATAAATTAGGGAAATATCAAACAGGCTTTTTTTAAGTTTCTTTAGAGCAGAACTTCTCAGAGCCTTTAATAACTCAATGTGGCTTAGTGAACCCTCAACAGGAGGATATAGAATGCAGCGTTTTAAAACCCATTTTTCACAAAACACCTATTAATATCTCCCAAAGGGATATTCCTTGGATCATAGTTTGGGAAATATGGGGAGAGTTTATACCATGTGCCCAATACCATCATTCTCTCTTGTACAAGGTTAGCTAATATTTTCCCATTTATTTCCTAAAATCCCCAATCCACAGGGAAGTGTTTACATAAAGAAATGCTTTTTAAAAGTATTAAATCATTGAAGGCAAAAAATGGCAGAGTCCCTCTGTGCAAAAGAACCCTTAAAAATAATTGAGATAATGTAGGTAAAGTACTTAGCACTAGCTGGCATAGAGCAAGTGCTCAAAAAATAGCAGCTATTCTAAGTATTAGCCATTTTTATCATGGTGCATTTACAGAGCCCTCTTTGTTGCAACACACTGAATTCCTATTATAAATAAGCTGGTGTGGCTGTAGTAACATCGGTCACGACTAGGGATTTTTCCTTCTCTAATTCTACTACCGTACATTTTCCTTCATGCAATGTTTCCATTCTCCTCATGCCAATATTTTACTCCACAAACTGGACCTTATAAACCTAGGTTTATTTTAGTCTAAATTTGATAAATGTTACTCAAAGCCAGTCTTCCTTTTTGTTTTCTTTTAACGTAAAAAATTAGATCCCCATTTGTTTAGAAGAACTAATTCAAAGTTTCTGTGTTTGTGCTTTCTTCAGTTTTTTCTTCCTTAACAAGGTTGCCACTGAAAGGTCAAGCTGGATCTCATGAGCAAGTGGCAAGAGACATTGGCTTAGTGGTCTGAAGCTCGACACCAAAATAAATACAGCGAAGCCTGCTTGGTATTTCAAAGCGAAGGCAATGTCAAGTTAGCTTGAGCAGGTCCTAAAAGAGGTTTCTTAATTCCCTGCTTCTTCCAGCTCCTCTCATGACAGTATTTTTTTTCTGAGCCTTTTGAGGAAGGGAGACCTGGCAGGCAAGCTGACACCCATTTCTACAAGACATCCATCGCCTGACCAGACTGTCTCTCAAAAGTGAGCCTGTTTGTATTATCATCATGCTTTGAATTAATTAATGATAAAGCACTGGATGAAGTGAAGTCTTGGAAGAAAGACTTAACAATTGGATTTATAACCAGTCTGTAAGTTTAAGTGTGGGGTAGGGAAGGGAGGAGAACTTCTCCAATTTCACCAGAATGGTGGATAACAAAATGACATCGAAATCAAAATAATCTGTATTCTGTGCATTTACAGTATGTTGAATGTCCTCAGATAGATGCTTTTCCTCCTCATTGCTCAGTTTCTTCTTTATTTCATAGTTTAGAGGAGAGATTAATGAACATTTATAAAACATTAATTTTATACCAAATAAATCATAAATGATTTTTATAGTTTAGCATAACATGATGGTGAATATCCACTTGCACATCTGTTACTCTCAGAGTGATCAATCCTCTAAGTCACGTTATAAAAATGAACTTCTATTACTCTGACATTCTAGATCTTTCTTGAACAGCAGCTAAGCAAAAAAGTACATTTCCATTTCCAAAATTTAAAAAACAAATCTTATACTTATGTAGCAATCAGTGTGAGGAAGAAACTCCCAGATACAAAATTTCATTAAAATGCGGTCTACATACTAAAATTTTCTACAAAATTGTGTTAAAACCTCTGCTTAAAACCTTATTACATGTACTATTTGTAGGTATTTTTACATACCTGTTTCTGATCATTCAAACTTTAAAAAGTGAGTTCTGAGGAATTCTCTTACTAGTGTAGTTCTCACAAGTTACAAGAGAGAAAGTTGCCAGGCATTTTCCTGGACCTCGCATCAGAGTCACCAGGGAACTTTTATAAAACATCCTTTCTCCCTTGAAATTCAGCGGATCTAGGGTGGGGCTCAGGAATCTGTATTTTTTAATGCTCCCCTCCAGATTCAACCCAAGACAAATTTTAGAACTAAACACTAAAGGATCAAGCGTGTACATTTCAAGCAGCATCTAGCCCACAGCAGAAAACTGCACTTTGGAAAAGGGGTGGTTCTCTCTTTTATAAGAAACATGAAGAGCAGAAGTCCCTCCGTTCTTTTGAAATGATAAGCCAAGGCGTTTCCTCCTGCTCCTCCACACACCACCCTGATGTATCCACTTGTTCTTTAGACTCAAAATCCAAAAGACAGAATTGAAAAATAAAAATAATACATACACATGATGCATATGTATATTTTTCTAGCTACAAGGTGATGAGAAAAACAAAAGTCATCATCATCAGGTAAAGTCAAGTCAGAGAAAGACCGTGCTGCTGGAAGCTGAAGCAAAAAAATGCCACCAAGTAGCTGAAAAGTCAAAGAATCCATCCTTTAAACCAAGTCAAGAAATTAATTCTAAGCTTTGTAAATTTTACTGAATTTTCTTTTTATTTTATTTGTTTAGTTCAAAAAGGAATAAAAGTGGTCCTTTTAACTTTCCCACCAGAGAACAGTTTGCTGTTCAGACACGTGATTTTTAACTAAGTCATGGCTGCCCCCTGGTGGCTATTTACCCCAATTACAAGATTTTTTTTTTAAGGAGGCTTAAAACTTGAAAAAATACTTGGTTTCATCTTTGAAGTAAGAACATAAACTAAAGTTGGTTTCTAAATGTCCTGATATACTCATTCTTGTAAAACGACTATCTCCAGCCCTTTAATTTATTTCCTGGGGCATCTACAATTTTCGAAGTTTACCTACTTTGAACTGTGTTGCTAAAACAATGCAAAATATTTTTATGCTTTTTTCATTCTGTGTTTGAATATTCTTTACACACTATAAAAGACCCCCTTAATCTTAGCTCCTGCTAACTACCAGAAGCAGGGCATGCCTCGCCCACTGGGTTCCTACAGGTTCAAGCTGCTTCTGCCCCCAGTCTCATTCCACAGCCCGGCCTGCTACCTCCTCAGCCCCCCGTCAGATGGCGTCCATAACGTCTGTAACCTGGCTCTGGTTTCCTACTCCACTGCTCTCCTTGCTCCTGAATCAACAAGTGTCCAGATCCCAGGCACTTATCTCAACCACTGCACTAGCCTGTTTGGAAAGTGGCACTCGCTTCTGATGGGAGGGTCCCGGACTCGGGTCACTCCAAGTTCCCTCCCAGTCAGATTCCTTCAGGAATATTCATGTGCCAGACATAACTCAAATAGGTGTGCTCATATACAAACTGAATAGTTAGCATTTATTAATTATATATTTTTAAAACCTGAGAGCTCTGTTTCTCTGGTAATCAGCTCTTCCTCTTTGTGGAAAGCCAAGTAAAATCTTTCAGGCTTCTTTTCTTAAATTATCATATTGTGAACATAAGGTATTATTATTATTTTAAAGCAGGAATTAAAAGAAGGACAATCAAAAGTAATAGAATTTTGGTAGATGAAAAGCAAGAAAAGTTGGGCATCTATTTTCCTAATTAACCACTACTTTAAAAATCACCAAATTTAAGGTATTATCACTATGTAACCACATTCTAGTAAAAAATATCACTCTCTAAAAATGGGCTAGGCGTTAGAAAGAGAAGCTTCTTAAAATAAATCACCAACAAAAAGAAAAATCAGCTAATTTGCAATAGTAAATATTTATTCCTTGTGGTACACATCAAATATACAGTGGTCTGCATCAGAATAATATTTATTCACGAAGTGAAATGAATTACTTACACGCTACTATGAAGCAGTGTGCCACACTTTTTCAAAAGGCAGAAACATACCATCAAATGTTATTGAAACTAGCAGCTAGAGTAACTGTATTTATTAAAAGTTATAGTAGCGATAACTACATATATTGACCTGGAACATGTGAATGATTTATTTTTGTGTGGAAAAAAGAACTTTCCAAAGAGTATGTACAATATTACCCCATTTTAAAATATTTTTATTTTTTACTTATATTTATACACAATATAACATTCACAAATCTAGAAGGAAATATACTAAATTTAAAATATGATTCCTCTCTGGGCAGTAAAAAATTAGGGTAATTTTTACTTTTATTTCATTCTCTTTACTGATCAATATTTTCTGACCAAGAATTCTGATATGTAGTACTTGTGACTTGTTAGTAAGTTATATCTAAAAGAAGAGAAAATAAAACTATGCCATGCTAACTTTAAGTATTATCCTGAGCTACCACCATGTCCTTCTTCAAGAAAGATCAGAGTTGCTGAGTAAATTAGAGAAAGCTTTTCTTGTTTGAGGCCTGTTCACAGGATGGGTGGCAGGGGTACACATAGAGCACTATTCCAGGATCTCTATTGTTTGTTTTCATCATTTTTTGAATCTGAAATTCTTCTGTGTCTCCACATTCCAGACTAACTAAGGAAAGACAAGAGTATATTTTGCAATAACTGGCTTTTGCTGCACTCTGCTGGAACATTCTCTGGTGTTCTGTACAAAATGATCAATAAAGAATGCTTAGTCGTTGCTATATACACCTGGTTAAAATGTTCTCATGGAGGTTCACACATTTCTATGCATAAATGAGAATATCCTTTATCTAATAAAAGGGATATAGTTTACAAACATACATTCCAAGGATCACCATGCTCACATATTAATAAAAGGCTCTACATGCAATAATTGGTTATGGTATGTTAGAGGTAATATTTTTAAATGTTTATTTCATACCCCCTCAGAGACACATCTTTTCTCATCTCTTCTAAACAAATTCAAAGGTCTATCTTCAATCTTGTAAATTCCCTGAATGTACCTAACTGAACTCACATTTTGTAGAATTATTTGTTACATTTTTAAAAAAAAGAAACTTACCAAATTAAAGCAGTTTTACAGTTTATTGGGAAAAAGCCAAATGACTTACACCTGTTTTGTCTACCTACCAATCCCTCAGTTTTTACTTTTTCACCCCTTCCCCCAAAACACACCTGCAGTCAACAATCAGCATGAAGCTCTTTTGGTGAAAAGTAAATCAATTCGTGTTGGCCCAAGCTTCCACAAAACAGTGTCTATAGAGGCCTTGGTAACACAGATGCAATGGAAAAGAATCGTGGCCAGCTTGTTTCAACAATCTTCCGAGGGCAGTGAGGAAAAACTTTCACCTTAGCCCTGTCTTGGGAGTTGCAAACACAGATGTTGGCAAGAATCCCAGCATACACAAAATACTTCTCAATTTTTACTAATACCTGCTAAAATTATGTTCTGGCCTCTTTGCCTGGAAAGAAAAATCTGGAATGACCTCGTCTTTTGACTTTATAATCTACATAAATCTCTTGAAGAGGGTTCACAGGAAAAGTTTCCATGGAACATTTCTTTTGCAAAAAAAATACAAAACAGAGGCCTCCTCAGCATCATCTCCCTCTCTGTGGATTTCTCTGCTGCACTATCAAATGAGATTGGGGAAATTCAGGAGTCTACGGGCTACAGAACAAAAGTGTGGAATGGCCTCAGCCTGGATCCCTGCCCAAAACTTCCAACAGTATTGTCAAAAGCTGAGTGCAAACTAGTGCCCCCAGGTGTCTGGTGCTGGGCCAGTAGCAAACGCAGACCTCTTGGCTAAAATAGCCAGGGTCGCTTTTGCAACATGACCTGCTATAAGACAACTGTGTATTGTAGAGAAAACGCTGGCCTGGCAAAGGGAAAGGAGCCCACATCGACCAAGCACTTAGAAGGGCTAGGTCCTGAACCAGCCCTTCAAATCCATTATCTCATGGAATCACTCAATGCCCCTAAAACAGAAAATTATCCCCATTCTACAGAAGAGGAAACTGAGGCACAGAGAGCTTCAATAACCTGCCCATGGTCACACAGGTGGTTAATGGTGAAGTCAGGGTTGAAACCCAGATCTGTTTGACTCCAAAATCTCAAGAAACCCCAGTTCTTATCCCATCTCAGCTACATATAGTTGGAGGACGTTAGGCAGGTCATTGAATCTTTGGGGCTTCTTTTTATTCCTTTGTGAAATGAAGTAACTGAATCTTATTTCTAAGAGTCTCAAACTCCAAAAATCCATTATTCTCAGAATCTGTCCCTATCTTTCTCTGCCCCTCCCTAAATTTTTTTTTTTTTTTTTTTGATATGACATATGGTTGTAAGTTCTCTAGGCTAAAAATATCCAAGGTAATCCTAAGGGCTTCATATGTCACTCTACTGCTGAGTATGGTTTGCAACTGTCAGTAACATTCTCTGAACCTGGCCACATTTAATGGTGTATACTGGTTATCAAATAAAAACAAGCCTAATAAATCACCAAGTGCTATTAAAATACATATCATGGTCTCAGGAAATTTCAACCTCTAAAATTATTTATTTTAAAAAAATACCAAAAAAGGTATCTAACATATTTGGAATCAAATAATAAAAGATGTTTCTGCCACATCACCATCAGGACCCAGTTTCACAACATTTTATTTCTGGATCGTAATCTCTAAGCATATTTATATAAGGTGACAATGAATTTAATTGGAAAATTATTGCATTTTAAAAGCAAATGTTTTAATATTTTAAATGGAAATAAGCTCCCCATTTCCATCAATTGTTTAACCAATTGTTTGCCCTTAACCAAAGCACGGTTATTTCAAAAAGAAAGTAAGCAACACTTTTATTTTTATTTTTTTGTGTGTGGGGAAGACCAGCCCTGAGCTAACATCTGTTGCCAATCCTCCCCTTTTTGCTGAGGAGGACTGGCCCTGAGCTAACATCCGTGCCCGACTTCCTCCACTTTATATGGGACGCCGCCACGGCATGGCTGACAGGCAGTGCGTCGGCCGGCGCCCAGGATCCAAACACGCGAACCCCGGGCTGCCAGGCGCGAACTTAACCGCTGCGCCACCGGGCGGCCCCCGACACTTTTAAAATCTATTTTCCTCAATAAAAGGTACCCTTTATTTCATTATTGATATACAATTTTAATTAAAACTCCAAATCCACATTTTGCTTTCTAAGTGACAGATATTTTCATTAACTAACAAATAGTTAACCCATTGCCACAATCCTCCTGAAATAACGTGTGATGAATAATTAAGGTAGCAAGGGCAAAAGGTTGCTTAAGGCTTTACTACAGTGGGAGCTTAAATTATAGGTTTAAACAAGATGTAAGGACCAATGCACATGAAAAAAAAGTGCAATTTTAATGGAATGCAGAACAAATTAACTTTTTAACATTTAATACTACCCAATTGCATAATGGGATTTTGCTAAGTGCTACAGGGAGCAGAAAATAAAAGTAACTGCAAGGTATGCTTGTTAACTACCTTAAGCTTAAAGGCATTATTGCTGTACTAAACACTGTAGTAAATGGACACATTGTGACATGAAAGACTCTAGATCCTGCCATCTAATTGGCATGTTTTGTTTGTTGTTTCTTTTTAAAAGAGGGGAAAAGATCCAAAAGCTTTAAGGGGTTTTGTTAGCATATTCTCAGAATTTCTTCTCAACTCTTCCCTAGGCTGGGAAAAGCTTCTCCTGAAAGGTTACCTTCTCCCCTATCAAGTCAACCAGAAAGGTGGCTACAAGATGCTTTTAAACCAGCTCTCTTCACAGGGGCAGAGCCACCACAGCATTCCCATCGTCCTGGACCTAGGGAGCCTGCAATTCAATCTGTACCTCTTGCTTGTAAAGCAATAACCACAGGGCATGGGGCCAGCCTTTGTTTTCATCCAATTAATTGAGCAAAAATGGTTTCCACTGTGAAAAGACCCCCGTGACCTAGCTCCAAAGCTTGACAAAAGAGGAATGGAACACACGCCCAAGCTTCAGAATTGCATTGCAAGAAGTCATTGGGCCAGACACTGACCACATGCTCTGTCTCCCAAGGGAGAGGGTCAGCAATGTGGTCAGTTCTTGTTCCTCATCATCAGGAGTGAAAATATATCCACCATCCTTCTGCTGACCACATTTGTAATAAAAAAACCTGCTTAAGCATCCAGAGGAACCAATACCACATTACTTTGAAGAACACTAGCAGCTAATCTTAAATTTCCTCCAAAGATGCCAGGGGCTATATTCATGCACTCACTCTATAAACTTTGAGGTACCTACCATATGCCAGGCAATGTGCTTGACAGAGTGAACAAGAAAGATATGGTCCCTGTCCTCACAGGACCTAGGACCCAGTAGCTGCACACGGCCACAGACAGTCTCAGTCAACTGGGCTTCACACTTGATAAGGAGGAAAGGGCCTAAATTCAAAAAGTGAATGTAGCAGGTCAGCAGAGACACTATTTCCCATCTATCTTCATTATACGCTCTCTTTCTGGCTAATCAGAGTGTTTTCACTGTCAACCTTTAGAAACAGAAGTCTTAGTGCCATTTTATCTTTCTAATGGCCAATCTTTCATTCAGCCAAGTTCTTTAGGAACTTCACTAAGGGATTAAAGCACAGAAAAATCTCCTTTCTTATAGTCAGGCATATACTAAAGCATTCTCAATTCCCACTCCCTTGAACGACTTTGCTAAACAGTTATGGAAACATTTGCCTTAGAGCCCAAATAAAACCTCAGAATCCTTCTCAACTCAGCATTTTAGGCAGCCACCACTAACTGTTCAGAATTGGCTTAGGAGATGAAAATTATTTTCAAGCGCAATCTTAGATTGCATTAAAAGAAAGAGTTTCTACACCCAAGAGAAGTTTGGACTAGAGGACTAAGGTCAGTAGCAATGCCATGAATCTAGGAATATGAAATTCTAAAAGTGGGAAGTATCCAACTTAATTATAACATTCCAAAAGTATGTTTATTAGTAGGGTATTTAAACCCATAAAAGGAATTTCCCCAGTGAGACAATACTATAAATTATGTTTATTTCACAAACCAGTCCTCAAAAGACTCCTTTAGCCCATAGTGTGACAAAATGGAACTGAACTAGTATACATTTGAAATGAAAAACTAGTACAAAATAATAGACTTATGGGGAGTTAGTATACTATTCACAATAAAAGTTTAAAACAGCTTTGTGGACTAGACTCAAGCTCTAACAACTACTTAAACTGTTAATATGTTGTGTCTATTGCAGCTATTGGGGTACATATCTCATCTCCCCAACTGGACTGGAAACTACTTGAGAAGGGCAACCATTTCTAACATTCTGTATCCCTCCCCGATTCCCCTGCCCAGTGTCCCTAATAAATATTAAGTGTAGATAAATAACAGATTTTCCTAGAAGGAAACCTAGGAGCATCAGGAAAGCAAATGCCCCTACTCTTTTCTATCCACATAAAAGGTAAAAGGGACAATGGGGCTTCAGTGTTACTTTTTGCTCACTAAAAGGAAACAATTGGCTACCTCCTCCACCACCTCCATGTGGCTTGGAATGGCCATTTACACCTGTCAGATGCTTAGAAGCTATGGTTTTGGAATAACATGGAAAACCTCACTAGATTGTAAACTCCATAATGGTGGGGACCATGACTGTCTTGTGAACTCTTGAGGCCTCTAGCTCAGTGACTTGGAACACAGTGGGCACTCAAATAATATTTGCTGAATGAATGAATGACAATAGTGTCCAGGCAATAGCTTCTAATAGGCCCCCTGGGATCTGTACTGGTCAGTATAGTGTTCTGAATCCTAAAATGTACATAACTTCTTAGTCTATCATTCATTTTTCTAATTTTTATAAATGTGAGTAAAAGAACAATTTCTCTTTGTTTTAACTTCAAAATATGAAAAAACAAAAAAAGGGCAGCACAAACTTGATGATAAAAGGTAACTGACCCTGGGCTCAGTGTCAAGAGACAATACCCATGGTAGAAGCTACCAAGCAGAAGGCATGATCCACACTAAGAGAACATCATGGGGGAACGCAGACCCAATGTGGCTAGGACTTCTGATTTTTCAAGAGAAACCAGAAGTCAAATTTTTAAATGTAAAGTCTCCTGGTTTTTAATTTTGGCAACTAATAAATACAAGTGGAGAATTACAGTTTTTCCCATATTCCTTGAGTTCAGAAAGCATATGTAAGAGATGACGACACTATGAGGCCTAGAGACAAACTAGATAAAACCACTTAGGAACTGGGAATTGGATGGGAGTTCTGTACTTTAATCTCTACTCCAACTTTAAAAGAACTAACTCATCCCAAACATTAACAAAGATCAGGACCAAGTCCTAACTATACCAGAAAATCACATTAAAACTATAAGACACCATTTTCATCTATAAAACTGACAAAGATTTTTTGGTTTTGAATGATAATTCCCATTGTTGATAGAGATGCTGAGAAGTGGACTTTCTCACGTGTTGCTGGAGAAAGTAAACTGATATAGCCTTTCTGAAGGGAAACATGTATTCAAAGACTTTACAAACACACATGGACCTTGGCCCAGCAATTCCACATGTGGAAATTTATCCTGAGGAAATGGTCATGAATGTACCAAGTTTTACCTCCAAAGATGTTCACTGCAGCATTATTTACAGAAATAGAGTCGTCAAAACAACCAAGTTATCCAACACTAAAAAATTGGTTAAATTGATTTTGACAATAGTCACACTACGTAGCATTAAATAAGATGTTATAACAATATTTATAATGTCATGAAAAATATTCCTGAGATGAAATTAAGAGGAAAAAATAGGGCTACGAACACATCTTTTATATAACAATCCCAATTTTTAAAATAATGCACAGATGTATACACACAGAGAAAGAGAAAGAAATGCTCACAGGGAATTATGGGTGTTTTTCATTTTCATTTCTGTGTTTTGCATTTCTTTGAATT
Organism: Tapirus indicus; assembly: GCA_031878705.1. Taxonomy (NCBI): domain Eukaryota; kingdom Metazoa; phylum Chordata; class Mammalia; order Perissodactyla; family Tapiridae; genus Tapirus; species Tapirus indicus. The sequence continues at coordinate 126,488,121 of CM062917.1, read as the reverse complement.
TTACAAATTTTCTACCATGATAGTATTTAATGTAATTCTTAAATTTTTCTAAAAGGTATATAAAATGAAAATATTTCTGATTGTTTTGAAAGAGACTTTTGCAAAAATTTTCTTTGTGAGTATAATTTAAACTCATTTCAGTACACGTATAATCCAATCAAAAGTCAGTCATCGCTTATCCCCTGTGTGGTCATTTCCCCCTTTCTCTCCTGTCTCTCCTAGCAAACAGAGATATTTGTAGGCCTGAAGCAGTCAGAGAAATTGCTACTAATTGATCTAAATCCCAAAATAAGATAAGACTGCAGTGGCACTCATGTGCTGCCTCCTTCTCAGTCCACTCTGGGAAGCAGGGTTTTGTTTGTTTTGGATTTTAATTCACCGTAAATAAGGGGCCAATGGCAGGGCCCTGTCTTTAGCTATTTATGCCAGTATTCCACATTTGCTTCCATATGCAACACTTTGCTCTCTCCAATTGGGCCGGGTGGTTTCTAACACAAAACCATGAAGACAATTCTTTTGGTGATTCCCTTTAAGGTGCTCTGTAAACAGCAATGCCAGTGTACTTGCTAGTGAAGATATTGTCGGGGAATAATTAAAGAATCACCCTTGCACTTTCTATGCTGCTGGTGGCACTATCAACTCATAAAATTAGCAATTATGTGGTCATTTAGATTAAAGTTTGAAAAATGTTCCTATTCTTTGACCTGGTAATTACTATTAATGCAAGTCAGTCGAAAAGAATCTTTTATTTAGAAAAAAAAAAAGACATTCAAAACAAAAAATTAAACTTAACCTAAGTCTTAATAAGGGAATGATTAAGCAAATCATCATTTCATCATTCATGGTCCCAATAGTCTCCACCTTGACAAAGCTGAAAGTTATAATGGTTGAGAATAGAAGTGAGCCTATAAGTTTCCTTAGGCACCAAGAGTTGTAGGAATACCTGGTTCTCCACACCTTTACTATTGAGACACCATTTTACCTGGACCAGTACTTGATTGGAGGCTAAAGGAACTGTCTTTCAACTTGTCACGTAGTGTTGACTACAAGGAGCCCAGAAAAAATAATTCATAGTAAAAAATTAATTGACTCTTTTTCTAGGTCCTGGGTATCCAATTATTACCTAACATTCCCTATTAAATTATATCAAACGTTGCAGTCACTAGCTTTCAAAATTTTATGGAAAATAACTTTTTAAGAATAAAAGCCAAACTCAAGGAGAGTGCTAACAAACTAGAAACCAAAATCTGGAAAGAAGAAGTACCTCATAATATCATTTCTAGTCCTATGATTCAGGCTGATGAAAAATGTGTTTAAAAAAGAACCATAAACCTAACTGGAATATAAAAAGTAATTTACCGCAAATGATATAAAGCATAAACCTTTCAAATACTTGCAACTTAACACCAGAAAGATGATGGAGCCTATTCTTGTTCCAAGACAATAATTGCTTTTTAAGCACAAAGGGATCATAAAAATTCCACAGTGACAAAACAAGAGTCCCAAAACAACTCAAGAGTTAAAACACTATCATAGCAAAGGAATATTAGCAGCATTGCCCATAGTACCTGCAATGACTGCTCAACTCCAGGAGTAGGAATGATAAACATAGGTCTAAATACGCAAGTTGTAAAGTACATATCTCATTAGCAAAACGATATCCTGGTCCCAGAGGAAATTTTTGGCAGAGACAGAAGGCATGCCTTCAGAAGCTCCCTGAAGAATGCCAATTACCCTTGGGGTAAGACCATCGAGTTCAACAAATATGTATTGTTGGGGTGCTCCAATTATGTGCCACACCAGGCTCTATGCAAAGCAGTGGGATATAGTAGTGAACAACGTTAGGACTGGCAGTTAATTCTACCCTGGAGACAGACTAAAAACATACTGAAAATCCACTTCAACTAAAATGTATAGTACTTATCTGCTATTTCGGGTCCTGGAAGAAAAACGACATAGGAGCATGGCTGTAATTTTTTTCTAAGAAGATGGTCCTGGTACAAAAAATACATTAAAATAGTCTATTGTTGAGCTATATAGCTCCTATCAGTCACTGTTAATATCAATTAAGATGATTTCCATCTAATAATACATTTAAAAAATTATGTATGGTGCATCTTCTCATATTTCATTTCAGAAGCACCGTCTTATCTTTTCAAATATTTAAGTGATCATCCTCAACAGCAAAGGACTAGACTAAGAGGTAACATTCTTCCACCTTTATAATTATCATCAATATAAGAAAGTTCTGCTCCTTGAGGTTATAAACATTTCATAAACACCTTTATATAGCTCTTCCAATCACAAAGAACCCTATCCATAGTAGTTGTTCAGTAAATATTTGATAGAGTAATCTCTTAAACTGAATCTCTTAAACCCTGAATTTCAATGATCAAACACCCTCTTCTTCCTAAGAAGTTTTTTTTTAACTATTCCCAAATATTTTGACACATCACATTAAACATTTGTAGATTGAATAACACTTTCAAGACTCAAGAAATACCACAAAATACATTTCCTAGGCTGAATCTAAAGGAGTTAAATTAAGCACACATATAAGTTTATATGAAAAGCAATAAGAAATACACAATTTTTGTGTTGTTTCCTGAAATCTGATCAAAATCTGAGTTTAAATTTAAATGTATAGGAAAAAAGAATAAATTGGTTTATTTCAAGAAGACAGTTTTGCAAAGCTGTAAAACTAGTTCCCCAGAACCTAAGATTTCATCTGCCATTAGTGAACCTAACAACAAGGTTTGCAGACAAGAAACAGTGTTGAAACCTTGTCAAGAAACATTTTAAATATTAAAAAACTATGTCAACCCTTGTTCTGTTCATGACTAAACTTGATACAATCAAGAAAAATTAGTTTCGGATGTGGGATACTTCAGGGATTTGAAGTAGTTTGTTAAATAGGAAGCTAAATCCAATTACTTTTCTGAAGATTTGGCATCTTCAACTGAAAACCAATATACCAATTAACATTAGACAAATATCCAAGCTTATCCACATGTTCCAGGCATCCTTTCTGGCTAAAAAGGAGGCTGCATTTTTGTATTTAATTATTCCCTTATGTATACATAGGGCCTGCATTATACTAGAGGTATATGAAGCAAAAAGAGGAAAATTTTAAATTCTTCTGTGGCCTGCTTCTATTTGTGTACAATCTAAATTTAACCTCCTATATAATCTTATCTTCTTTTAAGTTAAAAATGTGCCAACATAAGTCTTTTTTAAAATATGTGATGTTTCAAACTACCTAAATAGTACTAATGTCAAAGGTCCTCCCTAAATCACTTCACTCTATCCAAAAATTACAAACAAACAAACAAACAACAGCTTCGTCATCAAATAATGCCTTTAGCTTGCCTGAAGCTTAAAAGCAATTCAGATAATCTGAGCCAGATTACTTTCCTACATGGCTCCCTTAACTTCAAGGGAAACTGTCAAAGCAAGAGGGGCATCGAGAAAAGACTCAGTTCACTGTCAACCAGGAGAAGCTCTTCACAAACAGAAGAAATCTCCAAGAGTGGGAACTTGGTTAGCACAGCATATATGCCTGTGGCTCTAGGTTGTTATAACTTATTTCATCTTGCGTCCACTAAATCAAATGTCCAGTTTTATATTAATGCTATGTTATTGAACACAGCATGCAATTTTTTCCAACCAGGACTTTTAGAGAGATATTCGTTTATTCAAAAGCAGCAACGAATATCACTTTGGCAGTAGTGGAGTATCACACGGTGTCTAACTTTGGAAATTGCTTTTAGTTTGTTTTCTAAGGGTGAAGACCTTTGTAACAAACTAAAAGGATGTATTATACATACAGATGTGTGTGAAGGTATGCATGTTCAGTAAAATATCAGCTATCTAGATCTCAATTCTCCAGTAATGCCATCCATCCAAAACAATAATAAGAATTACAAGGGGATGCTAGAGACAGTAAGAGGGGGACATGCTCTAACTCCCGAAACAGATTCACAAATAAAGCCCATGCTCTAAAATAAATTCACAGAAAGCACTAACAAGAACTTTAGGCCCCTACTTAGCACTCACTATTTTTCTTTTATATATCAAATAAACAAACTTGGTAACCTGTTTCCTAAACCTCTAGAACCAGTAAATTAGGAACAGCAGGGCTATTATAAATCGGGAAAAGAAAGAAACAGAAAATAGTACCTCTAAATCCAACAGAAGGCAAGATGTCAGATTACAGATTTTTTAAAAGTAGATAGAAGAATTTTAAATAGCATTTTTGTCTAGACCATTCACTGAAGGGACAAACAGCACAGATTTAATCATAGTTCTCCTGAAGTTTAAAGAAGGAAGAGATCACAGATAACTGGGTGGGGCAAGATGAAATAAGGAAAGGCTTCAAAAAGAAGATGAACTTTGTGCAAAGCTTCCAGAAAGGAAGATGGGAGAAAAAAGGTCAATTTCAGGTAGTAAGAAGAGCATAAGCAAAGGCATGATGGAAGAAATGCACAGGGTAAGTTTGATCAAAAGAGAATGGTCTAATAAGCAAATGAAAGATGCTCAATGTCATTAGTCATTAGGAAAAATGCAAATTAAAATCATAATGAGATACCACTACACACCCACTAGAATGGCTAGAATCAAAAAAAAAAAAAAAACACCAGACAATAATAAGTGATGGTGACAATGTGGAGAAACTGGAACCCTCATACATTGCTGGTGGAAATATAAAACAATACAACCACTGAGGAAAATAGCTTCATAAAAAGTTAAAGACAAATTTACCATATGACTCTGCAATTCTAATAAGCTATCAAGAGAAAAAACATATGGCCACATAAAGACACGTACATGAATGTTCACAGGAGCGTTATTCATCTATTGGTCAAAAACTGGAAACAAACCAAATGTCTATCAACTGATGGAAACAAAATGTGATGTATCAATACAATAGAATACTATTCAGCAATAAAAATGGGTGACACATACAACAAAATGGGTGAACCTCAAAAACATTATGTTAGGTAAAAGAACCCAGATGCAAAAGACTACTTATTGTATGATTCTATTCGTATGAAACATCCAGAAAAAGACTAATTTACAGAGACAGAAAGTAATTTCTTGATGTTAGGGGTGAAAATAGAGATTAAGTGTAAATGAGCACGAGGGAGCTTTTGGAGGTAATGGTGATGTTCTAAAATTGGGTTGTGGTGGTGTTTGTACAACTCTATAAATTTACTAAAAATCATTAAATGGCATATTTATAATGGGAGAACTGGGCAGTATGCAAATTATACATCAATAAAGCTTGTTTTAAAAAATGAGGATAGGCTAACTTGACTGGCATGTAGGTTTTACAGAAACAGGAGTTAAGATTAGGAGCTGGGTTCCACTCTTCAGAGATCTTGAATGTCAGAAAAGTCTCAACTTCATCTGGTAGACAACAGGGATTCCCTGAATGCCTTGGAATGGGGTAGGAGAAAAATTACAGATAAATACATTCAGAAGATTAGTCTTATCTAAGATGTTAGACACATTCAATAACCTACAAGTAGTCGACACGTTAGACCATAACAACCAGACCCGTGGGCTTCCTTGAGTCCAGAGCCTCAACTTAGCAGGGGCCGATCCTCTTACAAACCTTTACCTTGAATCACAAAGATAGGATAAAAGATGGAGGGAGATGGCCCTGTGAAAATCTATCATTTCCACGGGAAAACTATCTCTAAGAATATGGCCTCTGAGCCCATCAGTCTACCTGGGGAATCAACCAAACAAGACTATTAAGTGCTGACGAGAAGCCAGTCCTAGATAGGAGTGGAGGGAGGCAGATAATCAATATTTGGGTGGGAGAGGTGGTTGGGTTTCCCTGAAATCTAATATTCTACCATAAGAGATTTGGAAATCATATAAAAGGAAACTTAAAAATAACAACATAGGGTAGACCATCAGGGAAAATTGTGAAGTTGGATACCTGCTATCCTACTGCACAACATTCTAGTAATGATTCCCAGGTAGAGTGACAATATACCTAAACCCATTTAAAGTCTGATGTTCCAAGTTCATTTCTTTTAATTACCTTTAATTGCTTTTACCTACTACTATCTTGTTCCTGGATATACAGTTGGGTCTCACAAAAATATCTTTCTAAAGATACATCACCTCAATTTATCCTTGGTTACATTTGGTACTCTGAAACAACACTCAGGGCACTATTAGCCCTCTGTATATTAATATACAGAGAAACACATATCAGGACTGATGTGACTGCTCAGCTGTTCACAGGTACTCTTATAAAGACAGTACATCTTTTTCTTTTGTTAAGAAAGATTATAAAATAATCTCTTTAGGATACTGGCTTTGTTTTCCTTTATTTAAAGAGAGAGCAAAAGGGAAGAAGGGAAAGAAGGTGGAGAGGAGCGTTGTGAGGATTGTGATCATTGCTAATTCACAATTCAAACTATTCAGAACTCCATTTACAGAAAACTAATACAAAAGGAATAATTGTGCTGGATGGGATTAAACAGGAAGATAGATAACATAAATGAAAGAAAACCTTACACAATTACAGATAATTGGAGGCCACTTATATATTTTTCTCTCATCACTGACACAAAAAGATAAGATTTTCATTTCCTTATAATGGGCCCATTAATCGTTTTATTGTAATACTAGAAACATCTTGCTTCTGAGTGTATCTCAAAGGACTAGTTTTTTTTTAAAGATCAAACAACAAATAGAATGAAATTTTAGCAGAAGAAGGTACCCTTTGATTACTTTTGGCTTAGAATGCTTTATATCAGACAGATGATCAAATTTCTGAATCTGATAAATTGGCCAAAATCAAATTTTAATATTAAATTTACAATCTAGGCAGTTGTTCAAACTAACACTAGCAAACAGAAAACTCAAATACTGATTGAAGAACATGTAGATAAAGAAGTATGCACTCAATTTATGAAAAAAACACACATGCCTCAGGGAAGTAAAGCATACCAGATGGATATTAAAAGCAGAATCTTTTTTACACACTAACAGGTCTGTTCTCCCCTTGATTTATGTACAACCCCCATTAATGTCAATTAGCATTACATACCTAAATCCAAGAAAGCATAACTTCAGTGTTATAATACTTTGCACTTATATGTCTTGTTTGAAAACTAATTCAGTCTCACAAAGCCCTGAACTTAGATCACTACCATTAGAGTCCACCAAACAAATGCTGACTGGACAACAACCACATCCCAGTCTAGGGGCTGGCACTAGATGCCCCCAAAGGCCACATTTGTTTCAGAAATTCTGAACTGATAGAAATTTAAGATTCTAAGCCCCTTGCCCTGACCATTATGCAGATGCAATAAATATTTACCAAAAATTTTACTAGAAGATCAGCACCACGCTGGATGCTGCTCAGACAGGTTCTAAGAGGTCCAAAGATGAAAGTGAAGAAGCCGAGGTTCAGAGAGGTTAAGTGAGATGCCCGAAGTCAAAGAGACAGAAAGAGCTGGGATTAGGACCTAAGTATGTTGATAAAAAATTTGATGCTTTTTTTTTTAAACAATACCTGAAGGCATGGTCTATATGAGCAAAGGTTCCTGGCACTAAAGCGCTCCCACTGCCTGCTACTCGCATCCAGTGAGTGAAAACCATGGGTCAACAATAGTCTTATCATGAACAAGAATTTAAAAGGACTAAAGGAAAGGAAAAAATCAAGAAAAAAGACATTGCAAGAAACATAATATATAAATATAAAACATAAAATACAAAATTATGAGTTGACAGTTATCTGTGGCTAGAACTGTAACGTCCAATAAGGTAGCCACTAGCCACATGTGGCTATTCAGCACCTAAAATGTGCTGCAAGTATAAAATAAACCATGTTTTGAATATTTACTATGAAAAATATACAAAATATCTCAATAACTTTTATTTGATTACATATTTAAATGATAATATTTTGGATATATAGGGTTAAATAAAACACAGTATCAAAATTAATTTCACTTGTTTCATTTTACTTTTTTAACGTGGCTACTAGAAAATTGAAATTTACATATATGGCTCACATTTGTGGCTTGAAGTACATTTCTGTTGGGCTAGACCCTATAGCCACACACATATATTGAATACATCAGTGATGTACCGTGTAACAAACACTCTTTGGAAATTACATTCTAGGTTGCACTCTGACCTAGATAAAGAAAAATTTACATAATTTTGAAGGAGCTTTGTATACTTCTCTAGCTTGGCTGAGGGACTAGTGAGGTTAGGGTCAGATAGAGCAAGACAATACCCACCCTTATTCATAAATTCATTCACACATACCATTCAGTTATTTAATTGCTCTCTTTTGAGTGAATAGGAATAAACTAACTCCTACATGGAATGATAATTCAAAATTCTAAACATTCGGAGACTACAGAAATGAGTTTATGGGGTATATAAAGGAGAGAGAAAATACCTCCCTCAGAAAATACCAATGAATACCAGAAGTTTGTGACCACATTCCATTTTCAAAAAGTTATTATCTTCTTAAATTGTGGTAAAATACACAGAACATAAAATTTACCATCTTAACTATTTTTTAGTGTACAGTTCAGTAGTGTTATGTACATTCACATTGTTGTGAAAAAATTATTTTCATGCTTATCAAATTATGATCATAATAATATTAAAGCAAATTGTTTAAGAATTTAAAGTCTTCTAAAAGTAATGTACATCATTTTCAATTTTTTGTATTCCTTCCACTTCTTTGCACACTCATTATGGATACATCTATTTCATTATTTTTAACCTACTACATACTTATCTGCTTTTTTCAATTATTTGAAATGTTTTCTGTTATTCCAGTTTTTAAAGTAATGAAATATAATATGAAATGATATCATATCAAATGGCAGTACTACAATAAGCCTACTCATTTTCCAACTATGGAAAGCTGGTTTATCGTTTCTTGCAAAGGTGATTAATACTGTAAATGAACAACAGGGTGAATGTATTTTTCTCCATTGCAAACTATTTTCTTAAATAAATATCCAAGAGTAGAATTATGGGGTAAAACATACAAACTCCATTTTTTTACTGCCATCCTACCCTTTTTTTTTTTTTTCAATTTAAGACCCCCACTCATCCCCAAACACATGGTTGCAAATTTCTGTATCCCGCTTTCTCACCTGTTTATTCTATGACCTTCGGAGGAGAAAGAACTTTATTTCAGCTCTTAAGTGGTTTTAAGGAAAGTAAACCCAGCAACATCACCACATCCTGATAGCTCCTTCTCAATCTACCAGCATATTGTTTTCACTTGCCAATGGCAATAAGAAAAGTAGGCCTCCAAATGGTTTCACCACATATTCCTTTGTGCTATCAGCCAAAATCATGCTCATTTAAAAAGCCATGGACCAAAAAGCTCTTAGACTTCTGCGTGACTTAAAATGATTTTTATATATCAATACCATACAAATAAACAGAGTGGAAGGAAGTTTTAAGTACTGAAAAAGCAACAAACAGCAAACTCCAAACCACAGGATCTCTGTTTAAAATTATGCCTAACACAGCCTCTGTCTTGCAGAAGAGAAAAATCAGCCAAGTGCCTTTCTAGAACATTAATGAATATCAGTTATTACATCACATATATGTCATCTGACACAAGTAAACTTTTAGATTAGTAAACATTTTCCTCTGCTACAACAGAGGGTTAGTATTCCAGTGAGGAAAAAAAATATCAGCACACAGAAAAGCATCAAAACACAAGCCAAACCATAGCTTAAGTCTAAATTTCCCCTATTTCAATTTCCTCAACCAATCAGTCTTGCTTCAACTAACAAATATACATGAAAATTTTATAACATGAAAGAGAATTTATTTTCCAAAGCTTTTCTGCCAGATGCAATAAGCATTAACATTCGATGGCAAAGAAACTGAACTTAAGTATAAGTTCACAAATTCACCTCTTTCTCTGATACTCAAGTTTCAGATGTAATGTATACTTTGGGAAACTCTCCAGAAGATCTGTTACCTTTCTGATAAGTGTACACACAATGAATATTGGATGATCATTAATATATCCATATACATATCATGAATACATGTTTCCATGCATCTCCTTTTTCTTTAACCCAACTGTATTTTTGCTGAAGAAAACCTAGGATGTCTATGTCCCACTTGGAAATGATTAAAGTAAAAATGCCACATATACTAAAGCATGGACTTTGGAATAGATTGGTTAACATCTGTGTAACCTGGCAAGCTACCTAACCTTGCTCGCAGTCTCAAGTTCTTCATCCATAAAATGGGAACAATAATGCCATCCTCACAAGATGATTGTGAGTATTAAATGAAGTAATAAATGAAGTTTACCAAAGATTCAACAGATGCTCAATAAACATGAATTTCCCTTCTCTTCCCTTACTTCCTTTCTTAGGTCCTCCAAAAATATTTTCAGGTGGTTGACAAGGCAGTATTCCATTTACACAAATGAGGAAATTTAGGTTTCCAACAGCCAAAAAAGAAATTCTCAACATGTTTACTTTCTTTCAATATTATACCTATAAAGCTAGAAGTAAAGGTGAAAGTTCTTTCAAAAAAGGAAAACTTTTTGTCCAAAATTCTAGAATAAATTATTGATATCATGGTGGGCAACTGGAAAATATTCATTCATAGGATGAATGTAAGAATGACAAGATGCTTTTCCCAAAGCAATAGTCCTAATTTCGTCTCCTTGCTTCAGCCATAGTCTAACCTCACTAAGGGGTGCTTGGTAGATGTCCCCAGTAGAATGTGATGTGATGGTAGATACTATGTAGGAAAGGCATGCTAGTAAGAGTAAAATGCTAACGTTGGAATGTGAGTTTGGGGTTCCTATACAATAAAGATACAGGATATAGGAAATGACTTGTGGTTGAAAGAGGAGAAAAGTGGTTGGTTGACCCTCTTGTGTAACAAACCACATAACTACTGATGGTGCATCTTGAAGCCAGTGACTCACCCGCTGGAAGTCTAAAAAGAGGTTGTCACCCACAACATGCCAAGATGCAAGTGATTATAGGATGACATTCCTAAATGAGACAACCCTTGTCACTTCATTGTCAGTTAACCAAGATGCCTTTTCCAGAAAGAAGCCCTTGAGTTGTCCAGAGGATCTCTCATTGATGCCCACTACATCCTTTTTGCTTCATCTCTGAGGAAACCTACAGATTGTTTTGGGGTAGTGGTAATAAAGTCATTCTGTATTTGAACTCTGTTCTGTATTTGAACTCTCATTTGTCTTGTTCTGCTCATTGGAAATTAGTATCCTGTCAGGGAAGGACCACCTACATTATTTGAGGGGCCCAGAGTAAAATGAAAATACAGGGCCCCTTGTTCAAAAAGTATTAAGAATTTCAAGATGGCTACCACAGAGCATTAAACCAAACACAAGGCTCTATGTGACTGTGCAGGTCACATGCCCATGAAGCCCACCCTGGAAAGGGATAAGGTAAGGACCTAAAGGAAGACTAGATAACAGATTCCATCCCCAAAACAAGTGGCCATAACTAAGCAGATAGGCGAGTACTCATGCAGTCTTACTAGCCTGAAAACAGCAGAGATGCTCTGTTTGCTTTAAATGACTCTTGACAAACCTAATTAATTATAAGACAAATTATCTTCAGAGTCCATAAACCATAACTGATTGTGAATGAATATGATTTTAATGACAACAAAAATTTAGGTTTGAAAGTCAAAGCATAAAAGAAAAGACATCTATAAGTACAGAAAATCAAAGCTCAAGAGTTAGGAAAATTTGAAAAAAGTTTTTCTTTTAAAACATTTTGCTAATTTAGTATATGTTAAGAAAAGTAGATTGTAAAAATGCCCACAATTATCCACCCCTCCAATAAAGAAGAGTCTGTTTCCCCACTCCTTTGATCTAGGTTGGCCAAAACCAGTGGGGAATTAGAGACATGGCACAGGCAGAGGCTTGAAGAGTACTTGTGAACTGGGATCTGAGGCCACTGTGTGAACAAGCCCAGGCCAGCCTGCTGGGCCAGGAGGGATATGTGGCACAATCACCCCACCTAACTGTAAGCCAACTGCCAAGTAGGTGAATAAGTACATCCTAGCCCATTCAGTCACCAGCTGGGCTACCAGCTAACCAGAGACACATGAGTGAGCCAGGCAAGATCACTCACACATGGCCTAGATCAACAGAACTGCCCAGCTGACCCAGAGACTCATGAACAATAATGAATTATTGTTGCTTTAAAACACTAAGGCATGGGATAGTTTGCTATATAGAAAACTGGTAAATGAGACAGGTATTATTTTAGTTCAATAGGAGAAAAATGGATTAAGCAATAAGCAAGGGCTGAGACAACTAGCTCACCATTTTTGGCGGGGAGATTAGATTCCCTCTAAATTGCATAATACATTCCAGATGGATTTAAAAAGTATATATAAAAATGATAGCATAAAAATGTTAGAACAAATTATAGGTTGATAATCATGTACTCTTGGCATGGGGAAGGCTGTCCTAAGGCAGAGAAATGTAAAGGAAAAAGATGGATAGACTTTACCATGTAAATATTTTTTTAAATTTTACATGTCAAAAAAACATTATAAATAAAAATAAAATGCAAATGACAAATTGGTAAAACTTTTTTCATATATGAAGAGAGATTATATCCCTTATATACATAGAGTACTTTTTTTATGCATGACAAAAGTATGATAAAAGATCATCACTCCTAATATACACAGAATAATATGGAAAGGCTGAACTATCTAATAGAATATTGAAAAAAGGGGCAAACATATGTAAATCATAAAAAAAGAAATATAAATCACCCATTAACATTTTTAAAATGCTCAACCTCAGGCCCGCCCCGATGGCCTAGTGGCTAAGTTCAGTGTGCTCCACGTCAGCAGCCTGGGTTCAGTTCCCGGGCGCAGACCTACACCACTCTGTTAGTGGCCATGCTGTGCTGGCAGCCCACATACTAAAAAACAGAGGAAGATTGGCACAGATGTTAGCTCAGGGTGAATCTTCCTCAGCAAAAAATAAAAGCTCAACCTCCCTGGTAAGCAAAGAAAGAAACAGTAAAATAGCAAAGTATTTTTTCAGTTAAAAACTGTAAAAATCAAAACAAGTAATAATACCTAGAAAACAGACATTTTCATACACAGCTGGTGGAATTATAATTTGGTACAAAATTTCTGCAAGGCAATCTGTACGTGTGTGTGTGTGTTTTGAACAATTTTCCTTCTAGGAATATATCCAAAAGAAACCATCAGAGATTTGGGGAAGATAGCCACTTGAACTCATGATCCTAAGGCCCCTTTCCTCTTGGTATCCTCTCTGGAACCAAACAACATCCAAGGCAGGTATGCTAAAGGAGTTTGGGGATGCCCCTGAGGATAGGATCTTCCTGATTCTTAGCTGAGCTGTAGACTTGTAAGGTTGCCAGATAGCAGAGTTTCAGAGAGATGATGTATTATTATAATAACCTCTTTTGTCTGATCAATTTATAGCACAACTTTTAATATGGCATAACTTAGTCAAATAAAGATGAAGAATATTTCCCAGAATTGTAGTTAGCATTTGTTAAGAGTTTATTGTATACCAAGCACTATTCTAAACAATATATGTGCTTACACATTTCAATCCTCACAACAACCCAATGAAGGAGGCACCATTCTACAAAAGGAAAAACTGAGGCTTAGGAAGGGTTTTGTTTTCTCTTTGTTTAAGTAATTTGTCCAAGGTCAGAGATCCAGGATTGGAATACAGGCAAGCTGACTCTAAACACAGAGTTGCTAATCATTATATTACAATATCTGATATGTCACTTCAAACCCTAGAGCATTTATTAGCATGTATTTAAAGGAAACAACGTTGTATGTCTTACTGCAACCTTAGAAGCAGTGGCTTTTTCTAATAGGCTCTTGCTGGACCAGAATCAAAGGCACCTAAATCACAGGTCATTCGAAGATTAGAGGCCCACGTCACTGGCTTGCTATGTAAGCTAGTAGTACCCAGAATTACTGCTAAACTCCAACAGCACAGATACCATACTTCCCCCTGGCCTTACCTAATTCTGTACCTGGTAAACTGACCTTTCAGTGCCTAAATAATAGTAATAGCTACCATTATTGAGTGAAGAGCTAGTAAGCCAAACTTTGACCTCAAAACCTACAAGTATACCATTACTAAATCTATTACAGAAATGAGTGTATCATACAAACTACCTCACATTATAGCCAACTCAGCAATGCTTAATCATTGGTGTATGAAGGGCCTTGGGCTTCACTTTCAGTTTTTCCTAAAGGACTTTATTGGAATTCACAGCAGTTCCTGGACCATCTAGCACCCATGAGACCCCCCCCCCCAAACTTCCTCCAGTTCATTTCTATATCCTATCCTAACTGCTCAAAGGGTAGGTTTTATGAAAGAAATTTTGCCTTCCAAGAGGAAGAACTCAACAATTACATAAACAGAAAATGAACAGAATTAAACTTTTCATGCTTCTGGACATGTTTTGTGAAAGCTCAATTAATTCTGATGCCACTTAAAATACTATGGGATTCAACCTCAACAATGTCCTATTTCCGCAGAGGTATTTCAACAGATGATTATTTTGTATTTAACTTTAGCACATATACTCACAAAAAAAGAAAAGAAAATATTTCCTCAGTCAAGAATTTACAGTCATAAAATCTTCCTGGCCATCACAGTTTATGTGATTTCTCCAATTATGTTATTTAGGAAAAGAGAAGAGAGTTTTCAATTTTTAGTGGCTTGTGAGAATTTCAGAATAAATCATCCCAATGATTCATGAAACTAAGCTAAAAGAATTCTCTGCTGCTTTGTCCTTTGTAGTGGCGCCCTTATCAAAGACATACACTTTCAAGAAATTACCTTAGTTAATGACAATAAAGCATTCATTCATGGAACAAATATTTATTAAGCACCTACAGTGTGGCTAGAAATGTATTGTGGTGAGAATACAGTGATAAATAAGACAAAAAAGAAACAGAAAAAGTCCTGCCTTCAGAGAGTTTACACACTAGTTTTAGGAGGGTATTGGCTTCTGCTTCTATTTTCCCATTAGCCTGCTTCATTAAATGGTGACAATACAGCATGTTCCAGATGCATGGTGATAAGTAGGACACAATGTAAGTCTTTCACTGCACAGCTCAGATTGCTTATCTTACCGCTTCTGATAGAACTAAAGCCACACTAAGATTTGCAAATGGACTAAGAGAAAAATTAAAAGGTGCTTTTACTGCACATGAGAAAACAAGGACTCCAAACAGGTAGCAGATCTAATTTTAAACTGGTACATTAGGAAAACTTTAAAAATCTAGAAGCAGTCATGCAATGGAATTATGCCACAGAGAGTAAGACTGGGTTCTAGCAAGGCTTGTTATTTTATGGGCTTAGCTAATCTGCCAAGTAAATCAGGCCCCAACCCAGGCAAAGTAAAAAGATAAGAAAAACTTACCCTAAACAGAAGGTATGTGATAGAGAGGTGTATAATATGCCTATTTGGTCACAGTAGAGTTGTTTAAAGGGGATTTTTCTCACTTAGACTAAACATTAAAACTATTAGTAAGGAGCTGGCCCAGTGGCATAGTGATTAACTTCACATGCTCCACTTCAGCAGCCTGAGGTTCACAGGTTCGGATCCCAGGAGTGGATCTACACACCACTCATCAAGCCATGCTGTGGCGGTGTCCCACATAGAAAAAACAGAGGGAGACTGGCACACGTTAGCTCAGGGACAATCTTCCTCAAGTAAAAAGAGGAAGATTGGCAACAGATGTTAGCTCAGGGCTGATCTTCCTCACCAAAAAAAACTATTATTAATATTTATCCTCTAATAAACTGTGGTTTGCCCATACTATGGAATGTCTATATTACAGAATACTATGCAACCATTACAAATAGAGAAGTAGATCTATACATTAATATGGAAAGAACTCCAGTACATACTGTTAAAAGAAAAAGAAAAAAGAGAGGTAGATTAATACATATAGTATGATACTATTTATGGATTTTTTTTGGGGCCTCATGAAACAATATTTCATTTTTGAATGCAAAACATAAAAGATTTGGAAAAACACAAAAACATATAAGAGGGACTACATTTCTAAGGAAATGATAAGGGACCAATGGAGAATTTAGCATTATATATGTTGTAATTTTCTTTGGGAAATTATATTCATGTATTAACTATGCCATTAAAAATTAACTAAAAAGAGAGTGATGTCAGCATCATGGTGGAGTGAGTTGTTCCTTTGTCTCTCTCTAAGTTGCAACCAGTAGGACATCCATAGATAAATCAACAAAGGACTCTGCACAGCACACCAGAATGCTGGAGAGATCCATATATCTATACATCTGAAGGTGGGCAGTCTGAATTTCCTGTAGGCAGTGGAACCAGGGGAGCAGTGGTGGCAGTTCCCAAGAGTGGAGGTTCCAGGAACTGTGGCTGCTCCTGTGACCAGAGGCCCCAGGAACTGAGGTAACACCCACGAATGGGGGCCCCAGGAATCCAGGCAGTCCATGCTCCCACAGGCTCCAGGAATCACTACCAGGCCTGTGACCAGAGGCTCAGGGAACCATGACAATACCTATGACCCATTCACCTCTCCCTCCCCCAGTGGTAGTACCTTCGACCCCAGGGGCTGCATGCAAGACCCTGATACCCTCAGCGGTAGCAACAGTGTCTGTGACCTGAGGTTCCAGGAATCGCACCAGCACCAGAGACTAGAAGCTGCAGGAACTGCAGCGCCACTTGTGACTCAGCCCTTCGTCTCCCCCAACAGTGGTGGGTGGCACCCACAGCTTGAGGCTTCAGGTACCACAGTGGCGCTCGTGACACAGCCCTCAGCAGCGGTGCCCCCAACACCAGCCCTGCCAGCAACAGGGGCTGCATACAAGACCCAGGCCCTTGGCAGTTGTGGCAGTGCCCATGACCTGATATTCCAGAAACCACATAGGTGTTGAAGACCAGAGGCTTCAGGACTCCCAGTGGTACTCTCAACCCAGGTACCCCTCCCCCTGTGGCAGTGGCAGTGTCACCTATGAGCAAGTGGAGAGCCACAGAAAGCCAAGTAACAGTGACAGTGGAGCCGACGACCCCCAAAGCCTGCAACTTTGGCCCCCCTGCCCACAGCAGTGGCACCTCCAGACCAAACACATCTGGACATGGTGCCCTTGACTCTGGCTCCTGCCCCACTCTCCCCCTGCCACGTGCCACAGTGGGGAAACCCATGACCCAGGCAACCCCAGAAGCAGCAGAGGTCCTTGTCAGTCCAATGACTCCAGTGGTGACACCCATGACTGCAGTAACATCATAATCAGCAAGTCACCAGCAACCTTGAAGGCACAAGCAGCATAACAAGGGCACTGACAATGCCTCTGGCAGAGGCAGTAGAGTGTGGAAAGTGCAGGCTCTCATTTATAAACAGAAGAAGCTCAGAATCAAAATAAACAAAGCCTTACCCAAATAAGAAAGATGTTTGCTACCACAAATGCTCTGGCAGAGGAATAATTCACCAACCATCATGAAGAACTACAATAACATGTTATCACAAAAAGAAAATGACAACTATCCAGAAACGAAACTTGAAGTCACAGAAGATTGTGATCTGACAGAGAATTCAAAATAGCTGTCATTTGAAGCTATTTTGAAGAATGAAGAAACCCAGTGAGTTTCAAGAAAACTCAGAAAGTCAGTTCATTGAGCTCAGGAATAAAATTTATGAACAGAAAGAGCACTTCACCAAAGAGATTGAAACTCTGAAAAAAAAATTCTGGAGCTGAAGAACACAATAAATGAGATGAAAAATAAAATAGAAAGCATTGGAAATGGAGCAGACCATATGGAAGAGAGAATTAGCAAGCTTGAAGATAGAAATCTAGAAATGATTCAGGTGGAAGAGGAGACAGAACTAAGATTTTTTTTAAATGGAGAAATTCTACAAGAAATATCTGACTCAGTTAGGAAAAGCAACATAATAATAATATGTATCCCAGAGAAGAGAGAGAGAAAGGAACAAAGAGCTTATTTAAAGAAATAATAGCTGAGAACTTCCCAAACTTGGGGAAGGAACTGTATACACAAGCACATGAAGCTAATAGAACACCTAATTATCTCAATGCAAAAAGACCTTAACCAAGGCACATTATATTAAAACTGTCAAAAGTCAATGACAAAGAAAAAATATTAAGGGTGGGGAGAGAGAAGAAAATAGTAACTTACAAAGGAACCCCCATTAGGCTATCAGCAGATTCCTCAATAGAAATTCTACAGGCCAGAAGAGAGTGGAATGATATATTCAAAATATTGAAAGATAAAAACTGTCAGCAAAGAATGTTCTATCCAGCAAAGTTATCCTTCAGCTATGAAGGAGAAATAAAGGCTTTCCCAGACAAACAAAAGCTGAAGGAGTTCATCACCACTAGAACTGCCTTACAGGAAATGTTGAAAAGAGCTATCCTACCTGAAACAAAAAGGCAAAGATACACAAAGCTTTGAGCAAGGAAACAAATAGAGAGACAGAATCAGAAAATCATTAGAATAGGTTAGTAAACACTTAATTATAAAGGCTAAAGGGAAAGAAAGTATTAAAAATAACTACAACCACTTCAACTTGGTAACAAATTTACAATATAAAAAGGAATAATTCATGACAAAAAAAACACAGAAGGGGAAGAGGACAAGGATGGAACCTGCATAGGCAAATAGAGACAAGATGCTATCAGCAGAAAAAGGATTATCTCATCTATGAGATCTTTTATACAAACCTCATGGTAACCACAAAACAAAACTTCAGAGTAGAGTTATAAAACATAAAAAAAGAGGAAACTGAGAAACATCATAGAAAACCGCCAAACTGAAATGGTAGACAGAAACACAAGGAAAAAGAAACAATGGAAATACAGAACAACCAGAAAACAAAGATAAAATGGTGGTATTAAGCCCTCATATATCAATAATCACCCTAAATGTAAACGGATTGAATTCACCAATTGAAAGACACAGAGTGGCTGGATGGATTAAAAAAACAAGACCCAATAATATGCTGCCCCCAGGAGACCCATCTCAGCTCTGAAAACAAACATAGGCTCAAAATGAAGGGATGAAAGATCATACTTGAAGCAAATGGCAAGCAAAAGAAAGTGGAGGTAGCCATGCTTATATCAGTCCATCCAAAATAGACTTCAAGCCAAAAGAGATAATAAGAGACAAAGATGGACATTATACAATGATAAAGGGGTCAATCAACCAAGAAGACATAATATCTATTAATATATATATGCACCTAACACAGGAGCACCAAAGTATATAAAGCAATTATTTTATTAACAGACCGAAAAGGAGAAATTGACAGCAACACAATAGTAGAGGACTTTAATACCCCACTTACATCAATGGATAGATCATCAAGAGAGTCAACAAGGAAACACTGGCCTTAAAACAAACACTAGACAAGATGGACTTAACAGATATATAGAGAACATTCCATCTAAAAGCAGCAGAATACACCTTCTTCTCAAGCACACACAGAACATTCTCAAAGACAGACCATATGTTGGGAAACAAAACAAGTCTCAACAAATTTAAGAAGACTGAAATCATATCAAGCATCTTTTCCAAACACAATGGTATGAAACTAGAAATCACCTATAAGAAGAAAGCTGGAAAAGTCACAAATACGTGAAGACTAAACAGCATGCTACTACTGAACCACTACTGGATCAATGAAGAAATCAAAGGAGAAATCAAAAAATATCTAGACACAAATGAAAATGAAAACATAGCATACCAAAACCTATGGCAAGCAGCAAAAGGGGTATTAAGAGGGAAGTATACAGCAATACAGGCTTACCTCAAGAAACAAAAAAAATCTAAAACTATCTAACACTACACCTAAAAGAACTAGAATAAGAAGAACAAATGAAGACCAAATCAACAGAAGGCAGGAAATAACAAAAATCAGAGTGGAAATAAATGAACTAGGGAATAAAACGACAACAGAAAAGATCAATGAAACTAAGAGCTGGTTCTTTCAAAAGATAAACAAAATTGGCAAACCCTTAGCTAAACTCACTAAGAAAAATAGACATAAGATTATTTTATTCTCAAATAAATAAAATGAAAGAGAAATTACAACGGATACCACAGAAATACAAAGAATTATAAGAGAATACTATGAAAAGCTATATTCCAACAAATTGGATAACCTAGAAGAAATGGATAAATTATTAGAATCATAAAATTCCCAAAACTGAATCAAGAAGAAATAGATAATCTGAGAAGACCAATCACAAGTAAAGAGATTGAAACAGTAATTAAAAACCTTCCAAAAAACAAAAGTCCAGGACCAGACAACTTCTCTGGTGAATTCTACCAAACATTCAAAGAAGACTTAATACCTATTCTTCTCAAACTCTTCCAAAAAATTGAAGAGGACAGGACACTTCCTAACTCATTTTATGAGGCCAATATTACCTTGATACCAAAACCAGACAAGGACAACACAAAAAAGGAAAATTACAGGCCAATGTAACTGATGAACATAGATGCAAAAATACTCAACAAATTATTAGCAAATTGAATACAGCAATACATTAAAAGGATCCTACACCATGATAAAGTGGGATTTATACCAGGGATGCAGGGATGATTCAACATCCATAAATCAATCAATGTGATACACCACATTAACAAAATGTGGAATAAAAATTTCACGATCATCTCAATAGATGCAGAGAAAGCATTTGACAAGATCCAACATCCATTTATGATAAAAACTCTCAATAAAATGGGTATAGAAGGAAAGTACCTTAACATAATAAAGGTCATATGCAACAAAGTCACAGCCAACATGATACTCAGTGGTGAAAAACTGAAAGTTATTCTTCTAAGAACAGACTAAGACAAGGATTGCACTCTCACCACTCTTATTCAACATAGTATTGGAATTCCTAGCCAGAGCTATTAGGCAAGAAAACGAGATAAAAGATATCCAAAATGGAAAGGAAGAAGTAAAACTCTCACTGTTTGTGGATGACATGATTTTAAATATAGAAAACCCTAAAGAATCCACCAAAAACTATTAGAAATAATGAATACAGTAAAGTCGCAGGGTACAAAACCAACATACAAAAATCAGTCGCATTTCTATACACTAAAAATGAACTAGCAGGGGCTGGCCCAGTGGCGTAGTGGTTAAATTTGCACGCTCCGCTTTGGTGGCCTGGAGTTCACGGGTTCAGATCCCAGGCAGGATCTGCTGCTCGTCAGGCAGGACACTGCTTTCAAGCCATGCTGTGGTGGCGTCCCATATGCAAAGTAGAGGAGGATTGGCAACAGATGTTAGCTCAGAGCCAATCTTTCTTACCAAAAACACACAAAAAAACAAAAACAAAACAAACTAGCAGAAAGAGAAATCAAGAATATAATCTCATTTACAATCACAACAAAAGGAATAAAATAACTAGGAACAAATTTAACTAAGGAGGTGAAAGACCTGTACACTGAAAACTATAAGACATTGTTGAAAAGAATTGAAGACATAAGAAAATGAAAAAGATATTCTATGCTCATGGATTGACGAATTAACATAGTTAAAGTGTCCATATTACCTAAAACAATCTACAGATTCAATGCAATCCCAATCAGAATCCTGATGACATTTTTCACAAAAATAGAAGAAAGAATCCTAAAATGTATACAGAATGACAAAAGACCCCGAATAGCCAAAGCAATTCTGAGAAAAAAGAACAAAACTGGAGATATCACAATCCCTGACTTCAAAATATACTACAAACCTATAGTAATCAAAACAACATGATACTGGCACAAAAACAGACACACAGATCAATGGAACAGAATTGAGAGCCCAGAAATAAAACCACACATCTATGGACATAGAATTTTTGACAAAGGAAACATAAATACACAATGGAGAACAGGAAGTCTCTTCAATAAATGGTGTTGGGAAAACTGGACAGCCACATGCAAAAGAATGAAAGTAGACCATTATCTTATACCATACACAAAAATTAACTCAAAATGGATTAAAGACTTGAATGTAAGACCTGAAACCATAAAACTTATAGAAGAAAACAGGCAGTACGCTCTTTGACATTGGTCTTAGTAGTATCTTTTCAAATACCATGTCTACTTGGGCAAAGGAAACAAAAGAAAAATTAAACAAGTGGGACTACATCAGATGAAAAAGCTTCTGTACAGCAAAGGAAACCATCACCAAAATGAAAAGACAATCCATCAACTGGGAGAAAATATTTTCAAATCTTACATCTCACAAGGGGTTAATTTCCAAAATACATAAAGAACTCATATAACTCAACAACAAAAAAACAACCCAATCAAAAAATGGCAGAGGATATGAACATTCTTCCAAAGAAGATATAAAGATGGCCAACAGGCACATGAAAAGATTTTATCACTAATCATTAAGGAAATGCAAATCAAAACTGCAATGAGCTATCACCTCACCCTGTCAGAATGGCTATTACTAAAAAGATAGATAACAAGTGTTGGAAAGGATGTGGAGAAAAAGGACCCCTCATACACTGCTGGTGGGACATAAATTGGTGTGGCAACTATGGAAAATAGTATGGAGATTCCTCAAAAAATTAAAAATAGAAATATCATATGATCCAGCTGTTCTATCTCTGAATATCTATCCAAAGAACACGAAGACACTAATTAGAAAAGATATGCACCCCTATGATCATTGCAGCATTATTCACAATAGCTAAGACTTGGAAGCAACCTAAATGCCCATCAATGAATGAATGGATAAAGAAGATGTGGTATTTATACAATGGAATACAACTCAGCCAGGAAAAAATGAAATCTTTCCATTTGTGACAACATTGATGGACCTTGAGGGTATTATGCTAAGCGAAATAAGTCAGACAGAGAAAGACAATAATCATATGACTTCACTCATATGTGGAAGATAAACACATAGATATAGAGAATAGATCAGTGGTTACTGGAGGGGAAGGGAGTGGGGGGAGGGCACATGTGTACAGCAATGGATGACAACTAAACTTTTGGTGGTGAACACGAATGTAGTCTATATAGAAGTTGAAATATAATGATGCATACTTGAAAGTTACATAATGTTATAAACCAACGTGACCTCAATAAAAAAAATTTTTTAATTCACTAAAAAGAATTAAAATAGAGAACAATCAATATCTCACTATAATTTTTTTCTGATTGAGTTTATATTTACTGGATTCTTTTTTCCAGTTTTATTGAGATATAATTGACATATAACATTTGTGTAAGTTTAAAGTGTACAACATTTTGATTTGATAAACTTATATACTGCAAAATGATTACCACCATCGTGTTAGCCAACCCCTCCATCTCGTCACACAATTACCGTTTCTTCTTTGTGGTGAGAACATTTAAAACCTACTCAAGTAGCAACTTCCAAACACATAATTCACGTCTCACCATAATTTAACATGAATATATACTGAGTAGTAAATTATATTAACACAGTCAAATTCCTTATACTATTCATATTTTTTCCTGCAATAGCTTGTCCATTCTCTTTTTTAATCTATAAGGAATGGAGTCTTAAAAATGTAGATTAATGTGAAAATCCATGGTTTTGGTCATCTTGTGTGTAATATACAAATTATGGAAAATTCCAACCCTGAGGTTAAAGAGAAAAAAAAAAAACCCAGCACTTTAAATGTATAAAAGACAAAGGAAGTCTTCTTGTATTGGAAATATGGAAAGCATTAAATCAAGCATCCTCATCAACTCCCTTTAAACACCCCTCTGCCATTATGTCCACAAAAAGATACAGCATCATTAAAGACGAAGCCTGTCTTCACCCCCAAGTAAAGCAGGTATAGCAGAAGACCTAAGAATGAGATAGATAAGTGATCAAAGAGACATGAAGAAGGAGGAGGAAAAAAAGAAAGTAAATGAAAAGCCAAAACACAAAGTGTACTGAGGAGAGAAAAGCATGGAACAGAAAGAGCATTAGTGTCTACTGACCTAAGAGTCACATAATTACTCTAGCACAAAAGAAATTGGCAGTCTGCATTTGTAGAACAATTTACCAAGCATTTCCACATACATTATGAAATAGAATCTTTGTAACAATATAGTGAATATTGATCCCATTTTATGGAAAGAAATTGAAGTTCTGTTAGGGTCAGGGAAAGACCAAAAGCCATACTGCTAATAAGTGACAGAACTGGGGTCTTGGAACTCCAAGTCCAATGTTCATTCCAATACCCCACTGCTGCTATAGAGTATCCCTCAAATTGCTACTAATTTTCAAATAACCATAATAATTTCAAGAAGCAAAGTATTATCAATATAAATATAGTAAGCTATTTTTCTTTCCTCCAGGGAAACTAATTCTGAGAAAAATCTGATTTGTCCTTTCATAATCAACAGAATGTGGTAGAAGAGGGGGTATGATAATAAAGGGCAACACGAGGGAATCTGTGGTGATGATGGAGCTGCTCACCATTTTGAATGTGGTGGTGGATACATGAACCTACATGTGTGATAAAATTGTATAGATTTTCATACACACACCCATAAATGAGTACAAGTAAAACTGTGGAAATATGAATAAAATCTGTGGATTTTATCAAGGTCAATATCCTGGCTGTGATATTATACTGTAGTTTTGCAAAATGTTACCACTGGAGGAAAGTGGGTAAAGGATACATGAGATCTATCTGTATTTTTTGTTATAACTGTATGTGAATATGCAATTATCACAAGTAAAAATCCAATTACAAAATCAACAGAATATTCACACCACCAACATTGATTTTGAAACAGATTAGTGAGTGATATTGTGTAGAAATATGAGAAGACATAATGTAGTCGTTTGAAGCCGACTTCGTTATAGTGCAACCAGCAAAGGCCTTACCCATGAAATTAAAATTTTAAAAATTATTTCAAGCTAGAGATGACAATTTTGGATAGTTTTTGGAGGCAGAACCCTCAAGAGTGACAGCAAGATCACTGTAGTCATGCAGACAATAAACCATGAATAGAAGGAAAAATCAAGAAGAGGGGAAAAAAAGTCTTTTTGAACTAGAACAAATAGCTATTTAAGAATTCCATCTCAAAACATCAACTGACATAATACTAGAACTGTAAGCCAGTTGCTCAGTAGGACAATTAGAGAATTATGGTTATAATTATGGGATGTACCAAGAATTGTCTAATAAAAACACTAATCATAATAGCTACATTTATCAAGCACATACTATACACCTGGTTGTGGTGATTGCTTCACATAAGTGGTCAAAAATCCTCACAATAACCCTGGGAGATAAAATGTGGAAACTGATGGATCTTATGTAATTCACCCAAGGCCACACAGTTACAAAGTGGTAGAGCTTGACTTTGAACCAAGGTTTTTCTAACTCTAAAGCTTGTGTGCTAGTCACTGTTCCATAATACATAGGAAAGAAATACTTTATCTTGATATTCTGGCATATGACTGTAGGGTGAGAGAAAAAAATTATACTCATGGTGGAAAATTATCACTGATATTACACTGACCTGCTTGTAAGTTCCATCTAGCAAGGTGTCCAGGTGTTGGAGGGGGGCAGGTGTTTTATCTTTGAACCTTGTCAACAGCCGCCGTTGAATGGCCCGAAATTGTACAGCTCTTTCAGATAAGAGTTCTTCCAATTTTTCACCATTTACCCGTAGCTACAATGAAGAATTTCTTAAAGTCAGGTTAAATGTGCACAACAAAACATGTTTAGAGTAAGACCACAGGCAATGCCAATAAAATTTTGAAAAAGAGTAATGAAGAAATTTAAACGTATTATAGAGTTAAGAGAACTAAAACAGTGTGGTATTTAGTACATGAATACATAAATAATACAGTGGAATAGATCAAATGGAAAATTAGTAAAGGTGACCCAGTATCAATTGGGGAAAAGACAGATTACTTAATAAATGTTTTGTGATAAATGATTAAATACACTGGAAAAAAAGAATAGAAATTTTCTCCCCTAGTCTTTACAGCAAAATCAATTGCAGAGGAATCAAAAGTTTAAGACACAATAAAAGTACTAGAAAAATCTCTTTTCTATTTTCAAATATCAAATCAATCTTCAAAGGATGAAGATTTGACACCATAAGATTCTCAAGAGAATTTAACCCAGGCTCTGAAGGCACTTCCAAAGAAGAAATGCAAAAATATTCAGGCAACAAAGTCACTGTCAGATCTCATTTATTTAGATATCTAATCATTCAGCATTTACTAAGTGCCCATTGTGCCAGATACTGGAGAATACTTTATGTGTTTAACCCTCATTCAGATGCAGAAGTTCTGGTGTGCTTGTTAAAAAAGAAAAGGAAAAGTCACTTTACTTTATAATCACACCTCATTTATGGCCTGCTAGAATTAGTTAGCCAAATGGCTGCCGATAAGCTCGAATAGTTTTAACACTGGGTTATTGGAGTCAAAGGTTAAGTCTCCATGTGGGAGAATTAAATCAGCTCTGTTCCTAGGCCAGACCACATGCTTAGCTCCAGGAAGCCATTCCATAAATGTATGCAAGTGATCACAAGCTGGGCAAGGGGGCAGGAAGAGATTTACAAAATCGACCACGCACATAAGAATAACAACTCAAAGCACATGGCCTAGTAGCATGTGTACCAAAATTCTTATCTCTATAACATCTCTTTCTCTTTTATATATTGAAAGATTATAGATGATGTGGGTTACAATCATACACACCTCAAAATGATGATCGATCAACTCAAAATATTCTTGAAGGGGCATAGATCCAGAAAAAGAACATGCAAAATCTTTGATTCCCTGTTTTTCAAAATATTCTTGAAGGCGGAAAATAAGCTCATTTGTTATGAGCCAGAGATCTTCAAATTGTTCACTCTGAATGCGATATCGTTCTGAGAGAGAAAAAAAATAAAGGAAAAATGTTTATTAACATATAATTACTAGCTGAAACTACATGAATTATCACTAACTCTGACATGAATACCAAAACGAAAAGGGCAGAGATTTCTTTTTTGTAATATAGATATGATTTCTACTGACTTGATTAAAATACTTCTGCTTTATTTTGATTTTCTGCATCAACCACTTAACATTTTCAAATTTAATTCCAAAGATATGGGGTCACAGTGGCAAGCTGTAGAGTATGGTCCTTTTTACTATGTATCTTATAATAGGTTTCAGGACAATAAAAACACCCAAATTCTTCTAAAAAAAAAGCTTTTCTTAAAAGGTAAAAAAAAATAGGCATTGCAAAAGTACAATGTGGTATTATTAGCTTGTTTCAGAAAATTGATGTGAAATAAAATTTATTCTATATAAAGTCCCACATCCTGGACACTGTACCCAGCTTAAATCCTTGTAATCATGATCAAAGTTTTCTATTTTTCTAAGAGTTCTTTTATTTGAAGAGAGATTTTGTAATAAGATTCTTCCCTAAATATAAATCTTGTTTCCCTCCACTGCCTGAAACCTCAGCTCCAAAAGGGCCAAATTCCTGTCCCTCCCCTACCTTGATGATGATGATGGTGGCAACAATGATACAGCGGTGGCAATAACTACATCTACGATAAGAACAACTGTTGTTGGTTGAGCACCGACAATGTACCAAGCACTGTGATTGCAACAGTCGCTTTTTTATAAAAAGGAAAACTGGCACAGAGAATTTCAGAGACTTGCCAAAGGTCACAAAGCAAATTAAATGCTGGAGCTGGAATTCATGATATATATCTTTCTTCCCCACCTGCCTAAATTCTACCTACTCTTCAGGACCTGGCTTCAATCTCACCTAACCCAACAAACCTTTATATCTCTACCACCTATAGCAGCCTAAGATGTGCCAAGCATTGTCTAAGCACTTTACATTCACTCTCTTGTTTAAACCTCAATAGCCCTATGGGGGAAATATAATTATCCTCATTTTACAGAAGAATAAATCCAGTCACAGAAGAGTTTATGTACTTTGCAAGGTCATCTAGCCAGTTAGTAACAGAGCAGGGATTGGAACACTAGCTATTAATCCAAAAATCAGCTATTAATCTTAACCACCTCACAATATTACATCTCTCTGAATTTATAAGAGACTTAGTATGTCTACAGTTCACTAAGAACTTAACCACATACAACTATGTATCCTTATTTAACTTTCCAGATGATTACATTCAGTCTCTTCAAAGAGATTATACATTTTTTGAGATCTCAGACTAAGTCCCCTATTCCATTTAATTTACCATTTACCAAGCATCTATTGCGTGCAGTTTCATAAAGAAAGAAATGTTGGGAGTACAAAGATGAACTCAGTCTTCTTACTTAAGGAGCCTAAAGTCTAGCTAAGGTAGCATGACACATGGACATGTGAAATATTTATTTATATTTCCCATGGTACCTAGAGAAATTCTCTATATATTATATCTTTACACTGGTTATCAGGACTTCAATTTGTCATCCTCAGGCTTCTGCCCATGACGCTGATCAGATGTTTTGCTCATTTCTCCCCATCAAAGATCTTAGGACCAAAGTCAGATATAATAGCTTTTACCTTTCTTTGTAAATGTCACTGAATGTTTAATCCTTCAGAAGAAGAACAGAGAGACAAAATTGTGGTGCGGGGGGAGTAGAGAGGTAGAAGAGAGAATGATGATGACAAAATACAGTATTAGAATCCTCTAAATCTAGAGTCCTATCCAAGCTAAGCTTGGGATCCAACATATTAAACCCAGACTGGAATGTATTTATTTACTCCTTTATGCACTTATGTAACTCAGGGCAAGATGCTGGGGATAAAATTATGAATAAAACAAGAGCCTCTGCCCTCAAGGAGCTCACAGTAGACTTGGAAAGATGGAGTGATGAGGGAATGAATGCACACTGCTTCTGCCATCACTGATTCAAGGACACACCATTAAGGCTGACCTTGCTACAGAAGTGCCAGGGCTTCCCCTCAGGGGATAGATTACCATTTTCAAGTATGTGAAGGCCTATCACATGGCAAAAGAATTAGACAATAGCAAAGGAGCTGCAAAGGGCAGAAGGCACAATAAGAATTGTGTAATAATTCTAGATATTCACAGTGTTAGCTGCCTCGGGAGGAGGGAACTACCTCACTCCATTAGAAGGGTTTAAGGCTCCAAGCTCCTAGGTCTTTGGTGCTCTCTTGAAAGCTTCCTTGTGAGTTGTAGAATTCAGTGGGGCAGAAAGATGGGTCATCTCATAAGGTACAGGCTTATCTGTACCTGCATCTGTCCTAGGACAGATAAAATTTGGTGCTGACTCAGCACTGCCTCCAGGTCCTGCCCATTTGTCCCGCCCAAGCAGATGTTTAGCTTCTGGTTCAGGGCTTGCTCCAGGACCCTGTCTTTCTGTCTGTCTGTCAATCATGAGGCAGGTGTTTGCTCCAGCCCAGAGCCCCGCTCCAGGCCCTAGGCCTCCTAAGGGAAGAAGCTGAGCTAGGCCAGCTACATCTCCTTTTACAGCTTTGAGATCTCTCAAAACACTGGCTTGCTGTACCAGGCCTTGCTAGATGCAGCAGATGTAGGTGACAGTTGCACACTGCAGTGATCCAGACCCGAGAGGACAGCTGGATGCAGTCATGGCTATCAGAGTGACAAAGCTGGATGTGATGGTGGCAGGTGTGGGCACATATGTTAGCAGTGCCACACTCAACCATGGCCACCTTCACTGCAGGCAGTATCTGCAAAACCACAGGCTTAATTGTGAGCATGTTGTCCTCCACAATGGCCCACATCAGCACCAAGAGATCCCACATTGTGAAGTCCAGGCAGGGGCCCATGTCCTCCCAGTACACCCTTCCCAGCAGGAACAGGGCTTGCCCAGGGTAGGCAATTCCCTCCAGGCTTGGAAATCTGCAAAAAGGGTCATGTCTGCCTCCTTGTCCAGGGCAACGGCATATCCCACAGCAGGGCACATGGCTGGGCAGAGGGAGCTGCTGGTGCTCTTATGGTGAGAGCACAGGGTCCAATCTTAATGGGAATTGACAGTTGTAGTTGAAGATCGTAGTTGAGAGAGGTTGGTGTGGACATGATGACCAGCATGTTCAAGGCTGTCACCTCTGCCTGCCCCGCACCTCCTTCAGTGGCTTTTCTGATTCCACCTACTTCATGTGGGATTCTCGCACTATCCTGTGGGCTTCTTCAGACAAGCTGGTTGTCAGCTCCTCCTCCAGCTCCTGTTCCAGCAGTTCCCGCAGCACCTCAAACAGCTGCTCATGGTCCTCATCCTTCAGATTCAGCTCCTTCTAGGCTTATGCTCCTTCTAGCCCCTTCAGGGGCTCAGAGCCCTTCTTGCAAATCTCCATGAAGATCCTGTAGGAATACCTTTCAAGGGCATTAAAGAAGAGCTCCCTCCAGGGTTCATAGGTTGAACAAGATCCTTTACAACTTCCTGATTCTGAGATTCTGAAAGTGAAAGGACATACATATGCATCCTTTCATGCATATGTACCTTTTAATAAAATACTTAAAATGGTGCCCGACACATACTAAGCACTCAATAAATGTTACCTATTATCATCATTGTCACCATTATTTCCCCCAGGATATTGTAACCTAAAAGGCAGGGATTCCACTACATTTCCACATAGCACCTAACTAACCCAGTAACTTTCAAATAGCAGATATGAAAAAAAAAGTGGCTTTAATAAAATATGTTTTCCTTAGCATAGAATATGCTGTCATTTTAGAAGTCAAATTTTTACATAAATATTACAGTGCTAATATTTCAAAGGAAATTTAATTCATTCAGGTTCTAGAAGAATTTTGAATAGGCTTCCATGTGCAAGCAGGAAAAAAACCTGGGGTGTGGCCTAAATATACAGTAAGAATAAAATTTCTTTTATATGAAATGAAATAAAACTACAGAGAAGAAGTTATTGCATTCAACTATAATTTTTCAATACAAATGTGACACAATTTACACACCTTAAAAGAGATGCATATAAACAACTGGGATTATTATAACATGTTTAAAAAGAACTACATCATCTGGCCCAAGATGAAAAAAATATACATTTCAAGGTACCTGAAAAAAGTGAAGGAGCAAGCCATGGGGATACCTGTGGGAAGAGCATTCCAAGCCAAGGGAACTGTGATTGCAAAGGCCCTGAGGCAGAACCATACTTTTAGGAAGACGGAAGAGGCTAACAGGGCTGAAGCTGGGTGAGTAGTTTTTATGCTGCACTATAACAAGACATTATACCAGTTTCTGCTGAATCACCCATGTAAGTACTGCAAGAAAATCTGTAAACAAGGCACAGTCAGGTATGTCCAGGCAAGTCTGTCCAACCAAAGTTAGTGTGAAAATTTATCAGAATTTACCACTGGGGAAAACATGGACAAGATTCTCAGCAGAATATCAATAGTACCCCCAAGCTCAGCTGGCCAGGGGCTGAGTTCTTGACAGAGAAAGACAAATCCAATTAGCACCTACCCTAATGCCTCATAGAAAGTGCTGGGCTTAGTCTTCATTCACAGCTTACACTGGGCATGGGTGATATACTAAGGAAAACAGGGGATGTTGTGGGCTAGCCAAGAAAGACAGTGGTGACCAGAACCCTTTCCCAGAGAGGTGAAGTGTCCTGTCTCAGCTGCCTACAACTGGAGCTCCTTCCCCACTCCTGGCAGACAACAAAATCCCTAATCTGACAAAATGAAATGTGGGCGAGTCTAAATATCTCCCTTTTCCTTTTATCAAGATTTGAATTATCTCAACGGAGGCCTATGAATTTTCTGAGAGATGAGTCTACAACGACTTCCACTCTCTAAAGATAAAGTAATGGAGAAAAATCATGTGCAGTAGGTTCAAAGGAAAGGGACAAATCAGAGAAATGAAGTGAAATTCCCTTTATGAAAA
The DNA here is from genome assembly GCA_031878705.1 of Tapirus indicus. NCBI lineage: Eukaryota > Metazoa > Chordata > Mammalia > Perissodactyla > Tapiridae > Tapirus > Tapirus indicus. Next base: position 126,456,225 of record CM062917.1, on the reverse strand, counting down.
AGCCATAACACAAGAGTATCTTTAGTCGATAGTCTCAAGAAGATTCAAGGTAACACTGCACCTATTCATTAATCCAAAAAATACTATTAAGTGATAAGTGCTGGGAAGACAATGGGGAACAACACATACTGGTCCTAGCCTTCATCCTAGTGAGAGAGATAGAAAATAAATAAGTAAATAACAAATAAATAGATATAAGTTATAAAAGGACTATGATGCAGATAAAAAGGGTGCTATGATAAAGACTAATGGATGTTCTTTCTTGAGACACTGTGGTAAGGGAAGGCCAGAATGAGAAGGCGACATCAATGGTAGTATTAATTTAATACTGAAGAAAATCATACGAGCAGTCAAAATTTACCTAGCAGTTACAATGTACCAGGAAATTGCTACATGCTTTTTAGGGACTATCTCATTTGATTCTTACATATTATAATTGTAATATTTCATCCCCATTTTGTAAATGAAAAAACAAGCATAGAGTAGTTAAGTAACTTTTCCAAAGTCATCCAGACAAATTGTAAGCTATCAGTTTGAGTCTAGATCCCACATTCCTTATCATTTTGTGTATAAAGCTTGCATCTTTAGGATGAAAAGAACATTCCAGATAGAGGGAATAGCAAGCACAATGACTTCAGGGCAGAAAATGGCAGACATGTACCAGGAACTGAGAGAAGGCCAGAGCGAAACACAGAGTGTGCACAGAAGGAGTTGGATGTTAGGCCAGAGCCAGAACATACAGGGAGACCGATAAGGCTTGGTAAAGAGTTCAGATATTATAAACACAAAGGATTTGAAGCTGCAGAGTGGCATGATATAATTTGTGATTGCTTGTTTCTTTGTTTTTATTACAAGAGCTTCCAAGTAGAAAAATGAATTGAAAAGGGGCAAGAATAGACTTATATTTAGGACATTATGACCATGGTTCAGGTAACAGATGGTAGTGGCATATGTAGCAACTTAAGGGCATCACGTTAGGAAGGAAATCCCCAGTTTCTCAGGTTTTATCCTCTGAGCAAAGCTTAAAATCTAGTAAATTTTTAAATTTGTGACTTCAATACAATTAAATTATCCAATCTTCAATTTCTTCATCTATGCAAAGGGCAAAATAAAACATACCTCATAAGGTTGTTACAGAGATCAAATATAATGCTGTATGGCAGAGAACTACAAAAATGCAATTTATCTTTGTATTACAAAATTGAGATCAAGCAAAATTAGATGTTCAAAAAATACTGGTTGAAAAAATTTAAACTATCCGATACATAGTGTAGAGCAAAACGAGGGAAAAATTTAAAGCTCAATGAAAAATCCACATATAAGTAAAACTCAAGATACCCAGTAGGTACTTACTATAAACTGAATGTTTGTGTCCCCCCAAAATTCATATGTTAAATCTTAACACTCAGTGAGATGGTATTTAGAGGTGGGGACTTTGGGCGGTGATTAAGGGCACTAGTCCTCCTTATGAAAGAGATGCCAGAGAGCCCCCTGCCCCTTCTGCCATGTGAGGACACAGTGAAAAGACAGATATCTATGAACCAGGAAGCTGGCCCTCACCAGACACCAAATTTGCCAGAGCTCCGATCTTGGACTTTCCAGCCTCCAGAACTGAGAGAAATAAATTTCTGTTGTGTAAAAGTCACCCAGTCTATGGTATTTTATTGTTATAGCAGTCTGAATTGACTAAGATAGTACTCCACTGTGACCAAGTATAATATATGAATGTCACTAAATAATAGAAATGTAAACATCATAATAAACATTTAAACAGGAATGGTATTTTCTGTAACTTTAAAAATTAGGCTTCAATTAATTTCCTATTTTCATCAACACATGCAGGGAAAAAAGAAAACAATTTTTCTGCAATGAAAAATTTATAATTATACATGGGATTTAGAAATATAAACACAATATTTTAAATTAGCTTTTTTCAGATCACCAAAAATCAACAGGAATCAATCAGTCAAAGATTCCTAAGGCATTATTTTGATTATTAAACATTTTCTCAGTATTAGTACTCCAAGATGGCTAACTTTGCCCTGGAGACTTTCTGGAGTATACATTCTATGGAAAGGAGAAATGAAAATTTCTATTTACAATATAACATGAAAGAAGAAAGATGTATTTTAAAATACACCCTTACAATATTGGTAACTAAAATAGCTGCCAAAATGAACATTCAATTTTTTTTATCTCTTTTCCTTTGCATCTTGTAATAGTAGCTCAGTGGAAATAACCATTTCAGCTTCCAAATGAAATAATTTTGCATGATTGGAGCCCAGTCAATTGCCATTCCACTCTACTACAAATGGAGAAAAGAATATATTTAACTAAGCAGAGCACAAAAATGCATCACGTCAGCCTCTATTCATGTCAGAACATCTGAAGTTCATCAATATAAATAATGTTTGTATTCATATCATAAACAAAGCATCAATATAATTTATGCTATTTGGAAATTTTAAAATGTGAAGTGGAAAAGCAGATGAATGCTTTTTAAACCAAAAAGTTGGAGGAAATAATACAAACAGTTTCAGTAGATACTAGTATAATATTCTAAATATACAAACTCTTCAATATTAGTAGAAACTATGGATGGTTTCTCTAAATTTACTTTTCAAAAGGCTTTTCCAAGATAGATTTATATAATATTCCCATTGTTTCTTGATAATATAGCTAAGAAATTCTAAGATAAATATTAATAGTAATATTATATTGATGAATCACTGGACACATTAAAGCATTCACAATGACATGAGGTGGGCGTCAGGTGACTTTAGATTTGATCATTACATTTGTCCCTAAACGTTTTTGCTTCATTTAATGATTATCACAGAGTCTCTACTATATGAACTTCTAGGCACACAGGAAAATTCACTGATTTCTGAAAACACCACACTTTACCAAGCATCTGAAGATATGTTTTCCTCTTTCTGGAATGCCCTCCACCTAATAATCTTCTATTCATTCGTCAAGATCCTTTACAAATAAAATCTCTTATGGAACCTCATTCTTTTGGACTCCAACAGCACCTAAGTCTGCTTCTGTAAGCATATCCAGCTTTCTGTTATTGGTTCTCTACCTGTTTGTCTCTCCTATTAGTGCAGGAGTTCTACAAGAACTACAACAGTCTTTATACCTACTATGTCTGCTGAATGAAAAATGAACAAAGCCACGCTCTACCCAGATGGAGTAGAGCAAGACTCTCACTTTCCTTGTTCTAAAGATATTTTGGTTAACACAGTTCAAGATCACATATGCTTTCTTTTGGCAGATGCAAAAAGAAAGCCTTTTTCAAAGCCTAACCCTTTTTCACATGCATTACTACAATTCTTTCATAATACCTGAAAGCAAGATAATCAAAATGGATAAGCAAAATACTTTTAGACTTGACCTTATTCAATTCAATCACTCTTTCTAGCATGTTAAAATCTTTCAGGGTATTGAAAAGTTCAGTGTATTAGTTATCTCTTCCATTTCTCAAAGGCCTACCTGAAGCCACATAAATTTGTTATTTGCAATTGTATAACCCTACCTGTGACACTGAGAGTATGTGCTTACTTAACATTCATTGCTCATTACCAGTTTAGCAGGGTACAGAATTCTAAGTTGAAAATCATTTCCCTCAGATCTTAGGGAAAATTTTTCCATTGTCATCTAGATTCAAATGATTTTGATGAAAAGTTAAATGGCTTCTTGATTCATGTTCCTCAAGTAGCTTGTTTTTCCCTTTCTAATCTTTGAGGATATGCTCCTGATCCTTAGTGCTCTTAAATTTCACAATAATGTGTCTAGGTGTCTCTCTTTTTCTTATTCATTGTGCTAACATCAAACAGGCTCTTTCAATATCCACAACTGTGACATCTCATTTCCTTGAAATCTTTGTCTCCACTGGTCTTCTCTCCATCTTAACAACCCACTCCCTCAACGTCACACCTTGTCTGATGAACTTGTCCTTATCAGAATCCGCAGTCCCTCTGAACTCTTGGTATCAACATCTCATCCATTCTCTGATCACCACCTTTATTCTAGTTCACTTGCTCTGTAACTCTAACTACTTCACTTTTTCATCTTTATCAAGACTTGTGATCCTTTGAACCCATTAATTTTTCGCTATGTATCAGTTTTCTCTAATCTCTACTTCTCATCAGTGTAGATTTGCCAGTCCATTATTACAAACACTCTCATAAAAATATTTTATCTGCAATTTTCTGTTTCAAAATCTCAGCCCTGACTTCAGTTGCTTGGATATTGATAAACAAATCACAGCCAGGGAAAATCATCTAACAAGGATATGACTTGTTTCACTTCAAAATTAGGATCTCAGACTTCAAATGGGAACTCAACATTGCCTGATCCTTCATGGGTTTGCTTTCTTATTCTCCAAGACACCAATGTCATAACTTTTCTTCATATTTAGAAATCTTCAAAGCTCCCTCATCTTTCCACCAACAAATCTAAAGTCTCCCTGAACCTACATCTAATCCCTCCTATCACAGTGAAGTTAAAAGGCCTGTCCCTCAATCCCCTCCACCCGACCCTGGGCTCTGCATCCCACGCCCTCTCTCCTTCTCAAGGACTTCATTGCTTTGTGACCCCCTTCTCTTTCCTAATCATCAGCCTCTCCCACTGAACTCAAACATTTCAATTAATATTCAAACATGTTCTAACATTGCTCATTTAAAAACAAAACAAAACCCACAACTCCTTCCGGCTACCTCTCACTTCTGAATTACTGAGTTTGGTTGTCCAATTCTTACTGAAAAGACTAGATACTAAAAACTTGCAACCTGAGAAACTCTAAATTTATCCTTGGACTAAGCTGCAGCTTAGTCCAGTGCAGCTGCACTGATTTGGGCTCAGATAGAATTATATTTAGTAAATGAAATTTTATCAATTATTTTTAATGCCCTATGAAATTTGTTACTCATAAATTATGATTATATAAGCATAATAATTATAATTACAAAAATAAGCTATAGAGACATTATTGAAGAAGTTATCTTTGTGATATTCAGAAGAGAAATTTCATCCTGAACTCAACATCAGCAAAGGCTGTGCATCTCCTAAACAACTGATTTGACTTTATCTTTTGAACATTCTGAAAATTATAAATAAAATGCTTTCTTGTTATTTTTAGGCTCTTGCATCTTATCGATTATACAGTATACACATCTGAGTGTTAATCTTATTCTTACCTTTATTAATTTCCTGCTCTGATTTTCTCTGTCTGCTTCCTTCAACTATTTATTTTCTCATTTCATATTTCGGATATTTTTGTAAATTATTTTAAATTCTTTAAGAAACAAGTGGACAAAGGCAAGATACAAATAGATACAGTAGAGATAAAGATAAAAATAGAAGAGAGACTAAGAAAAGTATAGAGACAGAAAGAGAAGGAGGAGGGAGAGAGAGGTGGCAGTGTTTGTTGTGTGAGATAATAAGTCACTATGTGATTTGGATCTTAAGAATGTGGCATGGCAGGGATATATACATATTTAGGCAATATATACATATTTAGGTAATATACATATTTAGGTAATAATACATATTTTAGGTAAAATTTTTTCTGAAATTGCACTGTACTGAATTGCTCAAAATAATTGACTTCCTCGTAGAAATATTTTACAATTCTGATTATAAAAATATTTGATCTCATAAAATTTGACCTGTCCTGTTATTTTTAAACAATTTTATTGAGGTATAATTGATATACAAAAAACTGCACATATTTAATGTATACAATTTGATGAGTTTAGACATATGCATACACCTATAAAACTATCACTACAATCAAGGTAATAGACATATCCATCACTTGTCTTGTTATTTTACATTTAGGACTGTGGAAATCATTTTCAGAAATTTTGCTAATATACAGTATTATTCTTAAATATTTTTATCTTTAATGTTTCATTTTTTCAGAATTCACATAATAAACTCTAACTACATTGAAGCACTACTCTACTATCTGAAAATAAAAACTTATTCAGTTCACCAGAGAGTGTGATTTGATATCTGAGACAATGAGCTGCATTTGCATTTCTCTTGTCTGCTTTGGCTGATCTGTACTGAACCAGAAAGCTGAATTAAAATTACCATTTTTAAGCACACTTCAAACCTTGGTTGATTACTGAACAGGTTTTAAAAAGAGATGAATATATGAAACCCACAGAAAATACTATCCAAGATCCAAGGGCAACTCTACATGACTTATGAAGCACTTGACTGTTCACGAGGGAAGAAATACTGGGTTCTTTCCATATGTAGGATTTTTCTGTCAATTCAGACTTCCAGACTAAAGACTATATGCCTTTCACAAAAAAGAAAAATGCCAAACACAGATTGGGTACAATCACTTCATTCCTTTCTTGGGGATGAATACTCTGATGGAGCAGTAGAGAGAACCAACATCAGTCTCAACCCCAGAAAACTGCACTGTCTTCATATCTATCTCCCTTCATCACCAAGGGTAATTCCTAGGTAGAATTCAGTGTGTCACTGAAGCCAAAAAACCATCAGGGAATTGCAATGGCAACTTTTCAGATTTCAGTTTACACAGTTCATTTAGTCCCTTATTTAAAAGATCCTGTCCTATTCCATTATTTAGTCTGTCTGCCCACATAATGGCTGTATATTCAGATGAATGTAAATAAACCAGTTATATATCTGGATATTTGGTGAAATTTAGATAATGGTAAGGTAATCATGGGCAACAGCAATGCTCTAAGAGTTACTTTATCTAAAGAAGAATAAATATAACACATAAAAACATAAATATCCCCACTTGCACAAAGAATAACTTTTTGCCTTTGAAAGGCAAAGATTCATTTTTACAGTATTATCAACTGAAGTCAAACAGATGTGTACAATTTCCCAAGGAAATGTTGGCAACAATTTTTTCAATTTAAAGAGAATACTTTAAGAGACATGTACCAAAATGATTCCATCATCCAACTAAAGCTAATCAAAACAAAATGGTGCCAATGTAAAAAAGACTGCAATCAGGACCAATCATGAAGACCACAAAAAGTACAGAATCCTCTCCTTCTTAGAATTGTCTTTGATTTCTGTACCTCATTCTAGAATCTTTAGTTATATCCAAGTCTATTTCACCAGTTACCAATCTACATATTCCAGAAACTGGTATGATTTTAGCCACAGAAACATAATTACAGTTTCCAAACTAGGGATGTGTGTATGTTCCTCCTACTAATACCTTTATTTTTCAAAAAGGATATGTCCTTATTTTATTATATTTTCTGATTATAAAAGAAATAACCAACTAAAACTGCAAATGAATAAAGCAGAAAGTGAAAGCCCATCACACAAACTGCAGAGATTTTAAATATTGGAGTGTACTTGGCCAGACTTCATATATATATATATATATATATATATATATACACATATGCATTCATTCCTTCTGATACCCTTAGTGCTCCTAAAATTTGTTAAACACTTCCTTTCTTAATATTTTACTTTCTTTCCATGAAAGTGTATATAATTCAGTGAGTTTAGCAGCTTCAGTATCCTACGTGCATCAGAAGCCAATTTTACATTAAATAGTTTCAACCATTGTTTTCATATGAAGCAACCAAATTAATAAAGTATATTTAAATCTGAAATACAAACTTGATTATATAATTACTACTTTTCACCTACTGAGATTAGTCTCAGCAAAAATCATTTACTTTCACCTTCATCTTTGCCAGTGTTCAAAAGGAGAATATAAGAACATACACACACCCACACAAAAATTAATTCCAGTATCTAGTAGTTCTTGAAATTTAGTTCACCAAATACCTACCTCAAAACATTTTTTAATTCTTTAAATTCTTTTCTCAAACTCTCCTCATCCCCCAAACGAAAGTTACATATGTCTAATAAAATAGGATTCCATCTTCATAATTGTTATGTTCTATATACTTAATACCATGGGTCTTAGTTTTCAAAAATCCTTGATGTGATGATGATCTGTGATACAGTGCCCTCAATAGAATATTTCAAAAGCAATAATACCATGGTTTTACTTACGAGAGGTTTTGGAAGCAAGAAGAGTAACTCGGGAACCCCCTAAGAAGCGAAAACCCATTACATTCACCTGATCATCTTCTGACTGACTGGCAAAGCCTACAAAGAAAAGAAAAAAATCACCTTACATAACCACAAGGCAAAATGCTTAATGTCTGGAATTGAAAGCTTAGTTCATGACAAATATTTTTTATGTCACTAGTCATGTTTAAAGCCCATGTATGAGGTACATAATATATTATTTCCATAGTGGCTTCCAATTGCTAAAATTTCTGCCTCACAAGAATACTCCAGAATCATTTAACTTTCTTTCTTCTACCAGTTCATTCTAGATCTGAGGCAGGAAATGCACAGATGAACCTAAAACACCTGTCACACCAGGTAGCAAGTAACTAGCAGTGACTAGTAGGGTTGTATGAAAAGGACATAAGAAAGAGCCAACTTAAAGATACTGCCACTGGTCAGAGATAAAATATCTGAGTATTAAAAAAGATAATAATTGCAACAGAGTGAAACATATCAAATATATTTAAAGGCATGTGTTCATATTGATACTTAAAATAAAACAAAAAAGCCAAATGGTCACAACTGGAGGATTTTAGAGAATCAACTCATTATTTTAAAAATCAGTAATAAAGACAAAGTACCAAGCATTCATCATGATGATCCTATTTGAATTACAACACATAATCAATAGTAGATAAGGAAAACATTCTCTGTATAGAAATATTCCAGCTAAAAATTAAAGAAAGCTTGAAACAAATAGAAAATCACCATTTCTCAACTTCCAATGAATTAATAGGTCTCAGCATTGAATATCAATAGCTGTTATCATCACCAAAAGAAAAAAGACAAACAGATGTCACATACCCCCTGCTGAAAGTATATATCACCATTCATGAAGTGGTGTGGCCAAAATAATCAACCATTACTCTATTAGCTCTAGATGCAACTATCAATTTACAGGCAACAGTGGACAGAGAAAGTATTAAACAATAGCACAGGGATGTAATTAGCAAAATTCAGAGGGTGGGAAACTCACAGGAAAAATAATCTGTATTCTTTAATAAATAAACTGCAAATTAAAAGAGACATGAGGGGGAAAACCTATAGAAAAGAAGATACAAAAAAATTTGTGTCAAAAAATTGCAAAAAGTGAACCACATTTGAATCCTGACTCAAAAACAAACAAATAAAATTATAACAAAGACTTTTACTTTGGGCCAAGATGGAGAAACTAGAGCCAAATTTATCCTTCCATCTGAAACAACTAAAAAAAATTGGACAGAATAAATGAAACAGCATTTTTTAAGACGTTGGAGGTCAGGAAATAAAAACAGTGATCCTTGACAGACAAGAAACAAATAAGGTGAGCCCTATGCTTGCCCCCGCTTACCACCTAGAGAATATTTCCAGGCCGCAATACAGGGAGGAAGAACCTAGGCACAACCCAGCATTCTCCCGAGTCGAGGAGATATAATTGGGAGTCTGGGAAGGCCAAAATGGCAAACGTTCACAGGGCAGAGTTTCAGAGAAGAGAGAGCTACAAAGAGAGAGAACTGCAGAGATCTGTAGAGTACCCCTTGAGTATTCAGCAGAATACTAATCACTGCCTGCCTGTGAGGAAAATACCTGAGGCTGGGGAAAGAATCGCCCAAAAAGATTACAGGGAACAATCCACGAGCCCATAGAGGGCCAGGAATAGTCCCTGTTCTCACTGGCCAGAATATAAACCATCATAATTCATGAGGCCTCAGGTGGGATACATAAAACAGTTTGGCCTCAGTAGTAGGTGAAGTTCACCCTAGGATAAATGTTGCTTTCATCCCACCAAACAGAGCTTAAAAGCAACACTTTTAAGTTGAAAGGATCAAACTTTTCATGTAATTTAAATGTATCCCCCCAAAAAGCTCAAGAATATTTATAAGACAACTAAAATACTCAATACACAACTGGATAAAATTCAGAAGTTCTGTCCTTCAATCAAAAAATATACAAGACATGCGGGGCCAGCCTGGAGGCATGGTGGTTAAGTTTGCACACTCTGCTTTGGCAGCCCAGGGTTCACAGGTTTGGATCCCGGGCGCACACCTACACACGCCCTATCAAGCCATGTTGTGGCAGGCAGCCCACATATAAAATAGAGGAAGATGGGCACTGATGTTAGCTCAGGGTCAATCTTCCTCAGCAAAAAGAGGAGAATTGGCAACAGATGTCAATTTAACTGTCAGAGATGACACCTACAACATCTGAAATGAAAAATACACTGAGTGAGATTAAAAGCATATTATGCACTGCAGAAGACAACTTGAATGGGTAGCAATAGAAATGACCCAAAATAAAGCACAAGAAGAAAAAAGATCGAAAAAACAGAAACAGAGCCTCACTAAGCTCTGAGGCAACCTCTAATGGCAAATACACATCTAACTGGAGTCCTTAAAGTAAAGAAGAAAAGAATGAATGGAGACAGAAGAAAATATTTGAAAAAATAATGGCCAAAATATTTACAAACTGGATGAAAAGTATAAACTCACAGATCAAAGAATCTCAACAAGCCCCAAGCACAAGAAAATTGAAAATAAAATGAAATAAAAAAACATGGAACACCAAAATTACATTGCTTAAAAAAAAAATTTTAAAGCAGCCAGGGGAGAAAAGACACATTACATACAAAGGAACAGCATATGTCTTATCAATGCAATGCCAGCAAACAGTAGAGCAATATCTTTAAAACGCTGAAAGAAAAAAATTGTCAACCTCCTATTCTTTACCCAGTGAAAATAAGTTTCAAAAATAAAGGTGAAATAAATACATTTTCAGACATACATGAATACAAAGAATTCATCATCAGTATACCTGCACTAAAGGAAATGTTAACGTATTTCAAGGAAAAGGAAAATGATACCAGATGGAAATCTGGATTTATACAAAGGAATAAAGAGCAGTGGAAAGGGTAATTCCATAAGTAAATATATAAGATTACTGTCCTTATTATTAATATCTCTTAAAAAGGTTATTAACTATTTAAAACAAATTTATAACAATGTTTTGCAAGACTTATATGTAGATATAAAACACAAGACAACAATAGCACAAAAGCTGGGAGGGGAGAAATGAAAGTATATAATCCTTTGATTCTTATACTATATGTGAGGTGCTGGAGTATCACCTAAAGACAGAATGTGATAAGTTAAAAATATATACCATATCATGCATTTTTGTGAGAGAATATTGCCTCTAAGGGGGCAAAAATCAACTCATGGGGCTCAAAAAAATCTTTCTCATTTTATCTATAAAAACAGATATCCATATAGAATATAAACAGATATACAGGATACCTGTAGTATTAAAATGTATGGAGGGGCTGATTAGGAAAAAGATGTCTAAAAAGGCTTTTATGGAGAACAATAATAAAAAAAAAAAGGTTGAAAAACATTGCCATAAACTTCAAAGAAACAACTAAAATAACACTAAGTGTTATAGTGAATAAGACAACAAAGGAGATAAGATGAAATCATAAAATATACTCAAATCCAAAAGAATGCAGAAAAGACAAGAAAAAGAACAAATAAAAAAAACCAGATTGGGCAAATAAAAAATAAAGAGCAAGATGGTAGATTTAAAATCAACCATATCAATTATCACATTAAAAGTAAATGGTCTAAACACCCCATTTAAAAAGCAGATACTTGGGGCTGGCCCAGTGGCATAGTAGTTAAGTTCAAGCACTCCACTTCAGCAGCCTGGGGTTCACAACTTCAGATCCCAGGCATGGACCTACATACCACATGTCAAGCCAGGCTGTGGCAGTGTCCCACAAACAAAATAATGAAAGATTGGCACAGATGTTAGCTCAGAGTCTGTCTTCTTCACCAAAAAAAAAAAGCAGACACTTTCAGATTGAATTAACAAAAACAAGACTCAACTGTATGCTACCTATAAGAAATCTATTTTAAATATGAAGATGTAAATAACTTAAAAGAAGGAAAATATATATACCACTGTAACACTAGTCAAAAGAAAGTTGGAATAGCTATATTAATATCATACCAAGTAGATTTCAGAGCAAAGAATATCAACAGGATAGAGGACCATTTCACAATAATCAAGAAGACATAACAATCCTAAAATTTTATGCACCTAAAACAGAGCTTTAAAATATATATATTTTCTCAGATAGATTTGAGAAAAAAAGAAATAGACAAATTATAGTTGAAGATTTCAACACCCTACTCTCAGTAACTGATACAAGTAGACAGAAAATCAGTAAGGATATTGGAGATTTTAAAAACTATCAGAAAACTTGCCTTCACTGACATTTATGTAAAATCCCACCCAACAACAGTAAGTCCATTATTTTCAAATGCATGTACAACATTTATTAAGACAGTCCTGCCTTGGGGCCATAAAACAAGTCTCAAATTTAAAAGGAATGAAGTCATACAAAGTATGCTCTCCTACTACAGTGAAATTGAAGTACAAACAATAACAAAAAGATTTACAGAAAATCTCCAAGTGTTTGGAAACTATATATCATACTTCTAAATAACACAGAAGTCAAAAGGGAAATTAAAAAGTATTTTGAACAGAATGAAAAGGAAAACATAACATTTCATAATTTGTAGGATGCAGCTAAAGCAGTAGTTAGAGGAAATTTTATAGCATTAAGCAACTATATTAAAAAAGAAGAATTATCTCTGCTTTCACCTTAAGAAACTAGAAAAAGAAGAGCAAATTAAACCTAAAGCAAGCAGAAGAAAGGAAAATCAGAGAAACCCACAGAAATAAAAAATAAAAAGAGAAAATTAATGAAACCAAAAGCTGGTTTTTTGAAAAGGCAGATAAAATGGATAAATCTCTAGTCAACAGATCAAGGGGAAAAAAAGGAGAAGACAAAAATTACCAGTATCCGTAACAAGTGAGTTGTTATCAATTACAGAGTCTACAGATATTAAAAGGATAATAAGGAAATATTATGAACAACCTTATACAAATAAATTCAACCACTCAGATGAAATAGACACATTTCCCAACAAAACTACAAAAGACAAAAACTAACAAACCTCACTCAATGAGAAACAGATAACCTGAACTGTCCTATATCTTTAGAAGAAATTGAATTTGTAGTTTAAAACCTAACCCATGGAAAAAACTCTAGGTTTGGATAACTTCTTTTTTTTTTTTTTTTTTTTTGTGGGGAAGACCAGCCCTGAGCTAACATCTGTTGCCAATCCTCTCCTTTTTGCTGAGGAAGACTGGCCCTGGGCTAACATCCGTGCCCATCTTCCTCTACTTTATATGGGACACCGCCACAGCATAGCTGACAGGCAGTGTGTCGGCGGGCGCTAGGGATCCGAACTCGCGAACCCCGGGCTGCCAAGCGCGGACTAAACCGCTGCACCACCAGGTGGCCCCTGGATAACTTCTTTGGTGAATTCTATCAAATATTTAAGCAAGACATAACACCAATTCCATACACTCTTCAAAAAAGTTGAAGAGAAGAAAATACTTCCCAACTCATTCCACAAAGTCCATATTAATGACACATAATTATAGGGAAACAAAATTACAGATCAGTATCCCTCACGAATACAAAGGTAAAAGTTCTAAATTAAAGTTTAGCAAATTAAATCTAACAATATATTGAAAGGATAATACACCATGATCAAGTGTGATTTATCTCAAGAATGCACAGTTGGGCTAACATTAAAAAATTAATCAAAGTAATCCACCTATTAAGAGACTAAAGAAGAAAATGATATAAATATCTCAATTGATGTAGAAAAACATCAAAAAAATCTAATATCCATTCCTGATAAAACTCTCAGCAAACTTGGTATAGAAGGGAACTTCCTCAACCTGGTAAAAAAACATCTACAAAACAACTACAGCTAAACATCTGATCTAAAACATACTTAATGGTGAAAGACTGAATGTCCATTCTCAGCATTTCTATTCAACATCATCCTGGAGGTTCTAGCCAAGATAAAAAGCAAGCAAAAAAAAAACAGAATCCAAATTAGAAAGGAAGACATAAAATTGTTTTCATTTGCAGGTGACATGATATTCAAGCCAGAGTCTTAAACATTTTTCAAAGGCACCAATAAATTCGTTGTTCAACACATAATTTCCAACTGTATTCCCAGGATAGTATAGGAGACCCCAGGAACTAATACACCTGTGGAAGATGTTACAAAGGTAGTGACTCTTCTGCCTTTTTTATATTCCAAATTTGTTATAAGAAAATTGACTAAGAAGAAAGGGAAGGGAAGAAAAGGGAAAAAGAGAAAGAAACCAAAAGATACAAAATTATTTGCTAACCATATATATATATATATATATATATATATATATATATATATATATATAAAATACACACATACATACAAACTCAGTTCAGACTAAAGAGTAGATTAATTGTCATAAAGGGCATTTAATTTTGGAGATTTTTCATAGAGTTATATACATAAAAAGCTTTTTAAAGACTTCAAATTAATGAAAAATAAATTTTAAGCACTTTAGTTAATAACACAAAAGTTGACTTACCATAAATTTCTAAACCTGGTGGGAAATACTCTTTGTATCCTAAATCCTATCCACTAAGGCAAGGGTGAGGATGCATCTCATAGTCAACAGTGCCAATTTTTAATGAGAGATTTAAAAGGGTTCATTTAATTCCCAGATTTTTTTTTAATTCCACCCCATCACCAAGAAAGTTAATAGATTTGACACATTAGAAACCCTGGTTACTAAAGATGTTTTATCCAATCAACACCTCTCTCTTTCCTAAGCTACTCAGAAACAAAAACTGACACCTGGAGAAAGTCACACCTTCACAAATTACCCCAAATGTTCACTGTGATTTTCAAGCTTTATACACGAAGCCCCTTCTAAAAGATCAGAGCCAGAGAAGGAACATTAGCCCCATCCTGCTGCTAGAGACAGCAGAACCACAAAGAGCACCTACTTATGAGATTACTTTTCAGGGGCATAAGAATATACTTTAAAAAGGTACATAGCCAAAAACCTACCATGAAGATGAATAATAAATATTTATATACTTAGAAAAGGGATATATCCCAAAAACCTACAATAAAGATGAATAATAAATATTTACATTCCAAGCCAAAAAATTCCACAGTCTAAAAAGAAACATTTGATGTTTTTATTTCTGAATACTGAAGCAAAATAATGATTATGATAATTTTAATCAAACTTAAAAGGTACACCTTATTACCTTGTTGATATAAGCTATTAGCCTTTGAACAGTCAAACAAGAGGGAAAAATCCTTGAGGCATTTTTATATTCTTACTTAACAATTATCTGATAATTGCCCCATCATTACCTGCTGATGAAGGATTCCATTCTAAATTCTTAACATTTCTGATGTTACAGGCTTGTTACTTCAAAAGTCCTACCTGGAAAGAGACTGAGAAGACTGACTGGAGATTTGTTGGTATCAATAGTTAGTTTGTGGCTTGCAGTTTTTGAAGGCTGACCTGGTAGGCAGATTAATTTGAGAGGAAGTCTAAATTTACATTGAATAACTCGAGCAATGCCTGAAATAAAAAGAGAGAAACATAGATTCATAGATTTGACAAATAACTTGACAAAAAAAAAATTGTTCTACTAATAGTTTGAGTAGCAACATATCTGAGTGTAAAAGTTTGTTGCCTGCCCATTTCATTTAGCACAACTGAAATAACTGCAAAGTATTATCATAATTCATATTTTTATATTATTGTGAAAAAGTGCAAAATAAAATCTTAAAAAGGAGCATAGGCATGAGGTCTGCCTTTAATAGTAATACCATATTTTAAAAACCATCACAGTTGAACACTATATAAAACATTATATATAGTTATATTCAATTCATAAACTAAGTCTTTGAACTAAGACCTTCAAAACTCTAGACCTTATCCAAGACTATCAGCAAAAATGAGCAAAGAATACGAAACTTAGATCAGGAAGACTCTGTGACCATATCTAATAGTTTCTCTACCCAAAAAATCTTTAAATCTTTAGCTTTTTTTACTTATTGACAAATCAAATTATAATTAACAATTCACAATAAATTATGAGTATGAAAGCAGAATTTTCTCGACTGAAGTTCATGTCATTTTACACATTAATATTAAGACCGTTATTTTCACATAAATTAAATTTCGCTCAATCCATTTCACTTTGCATATCACAGTTAAGTGACATTTTGAAAGGCTTACAAAGTCATTCAATTATCAATTTTTTTCTATACGTTTACAGGCATATAGAAATAGGTAAATGAATAAATAACAATGAAGAGTTTTATGTTAGAATTAAACATTTTTAAAAATCACTCCTTTTAATATTTTTACAGAGAATGAAATTGAAACCAAAGTAAATTAGGCTGTCTACTTATAAAGCTAGAAAAGCAACTCTACAACTTTAGTTTTCTATCCTTTTATTCTAGGATTCTATTTTTGACAGGATAAGATAAAAAATATACAGAATCCTGTATCTTAGTCTATTGCTGGAGAGAAATGGAAAACTGAAAATGCTCTACTTGATGGATCCACACATTAATTCCTTTATTTCTTTCTGGTGGAGTCAGTGAGCAGCTTAAAAATAGCAAAAGCAGGGGCCGGCCCAGTGGCACAGCGGTTTAGTTCACGCTTGGCAGCCCGGGGTTCGCCACCCGATCCCCGGCGCCTGCCAACGCAGGGCTTGCCAGCCATGCCATGGCGGCGTCCCATATAAAGTAGAGGAAGATGGACACAGTGTTAGCCCAGGGCCAGTCTTCCTCAGCAAAAAAAAGAGGAAGATTCGCAACGGATGTTAGCTCAGGGCTGGTCTTCCTCACAAAAAAAAAAAAAATAGCAAATGCAAGGGCCAGCCCAATGGTATAGCAGTTAAGTTCCCGTGTTCCACTTCAACAGCCTGGGGTTTGCAACTTCGGATCCCGGGCGCAGACCTATGCACCGCTTATTAAGCCACGCTGTGGCAGGCATCCCACATATAAAGTAGAGGAAGATGGGCACGGATGTTAGCCCAGGGCCAATCTTCCTCAACAAAAAGAGAATTGGCAACAGATGTTAGCTCAGGGCTAATCTTCCTCACCAAAAAAAAAAAAATAGCAAAAGCAGAAACAAAGTCTGGGGACATGATCCCAAAGTAGGATCCCTAGAATTAGCAATATATTTTGTTAATGCCAATTGGAGTCATGTGGCTTACTCTACATTCAAGCCAGGAGTACACTTTTCAGTACTACTTTATACACTAGGATAGTGAGAGATCACCAACAATGGCAAGCGTATTGATAAATGAGGTCAATTAAATACTTTTTCAGAGCATGTGGAGCATATTTGTCATTCTCTTCAACATAATCTATTATCCATCAAATTTTACATAGCTCATTTTTTGCTCATAACCAACAGATGTTAAATCCACTTCTCCTGGAATTCTAGATGCAAATTATAACTCGTGTCTCTTCAGAAAACTCCCAGGGTATTATTTCCTGACATTCTGTGAAGTTTTAGAGGCATGTGCATTTGTACTTTACAATGATGAAATGTTTTGACTCAAAATATTATGGTAACATGATCTAAGCTACTGCTTAAACCACAACTATCAATATTACCACCAAAAATAATATTACAAAGCATTATTTTTCCAATTTCAAGGAAATTTCCATATATTCCCTATATCCCCAAATTATGGAAATATACCTACTAAATATGTTTCCTCTAGGATATATAAATTACAGCCTCAGTTAATAGATGCAGTCTGGAAGGAATAAGAAAACTGAAACCTATTTTCATTTCTTTCATTTTTAATAAATAGAATAACAGAAAAGTTTCATCTTCCAACAATTCTGTATATGCACTAAGGAAAGCTATCTATATACTTTCAGTCAAAGTGTGAACTAATTGGTCAAACAAAATTTGGCAGTAAATGTTCTTCTAAAATGATAGTGCTAAAACTGTGGCCTCTACTTCACTTGGACCAGGTACTGATTGAATTTGCAGTAAAAAAAAACTTAATCATGATCAACAACACTGGCCTTATGTTACTGAGTCTATATATTTGAAGATTATTACCCCAAATCTCCAAGAACTCAGAGCCAAAGAAACTGATGGTGTATATATGTTTTCAGATAGCAAAACAAATGGATTGCAAACACTAATAAACCCAAGAAGGGAAATACATTATAACTCAATTCACAGTTGTTAGGTCAGTTAATGACAATATCACACACTAAAGCAATGGTCTGCAGTTGCTAAGATTTGTACAACCCCTCCAGAAATTCATTTCTCTCCAGGAATTGTAAACCTGTTTCATAGGACATTTGGAAAACATTACTTTGAAAAATGATGACACTCATACTTAATAAAATGATTATGGTTATTTTTTAAATGATGGCAGCTTGAAAAGTTTTACCATTAGGAGGAAAAAAGAGTATGAAATTCTTTAGAAACCAGTTTAAGGAGCCCATATCTTTAAAAAGAAAAATTACAATGCCAGTATTGTATATTACTTCCCATCAAATTAAAACCCAAGCATTTCAAAATATACTCTCTAGTATTTAGACATGGGTTTTATCAGAGGCACATTTCTATTGAGATTTACATTTTCTTGAGAAACTTGAAATGTAACCGTGGCTACCAATTACTCTTCAGGCTATGATTGTATTCAAGAACCAGAAGCCAGAGACAGTAGAAGTATGTGTGGGTGTATGCATGTGTGTAGCTGTAACGAGGAAGGAGAGAATTACATGTATTTAAAGACTTTCCAAAGTTACTAGTAGAAAAGCTTTCAACTTAGTTGAAAGAGCCTAATTGGTCCTAATTTTGCCTACCATCAGCGATATTTTCTCTATGTCAGCAAAACAGTCTCTATATCTGGCTTATTCAACTTTCTGAGTGCTATGCTGAGAGAAAAGAAAAATTTGGTCATTTGTAATACTCAAATATTGGCCTACTCGTTCATCAGACTGACTTTGTTCTGTAGTTTTTTACCAAATATAATCACCTTTCCTTCAAACACTTCCCTTTCTAGCCTACTAGAGGAAATGGATAGTCGCAACTAGTATGGTGCAATTAATCACAAACTTATTTAACACTCAGAGAGAAAATTCACATCAAAACCACTCCCGACAGAACAATTTTTCCAAGAAGAGAATTCTAATTACACCTGGCACACCCAAGAGCCCAGTATCACTGTCAAGAGAGAAGCCAAAATGTGCTTTAAAAAAAAGAAAAAACATACATATCAGAGTAGAATAACTATATCTATATATTACACTTCTATATAATAAAAGCCTTTAGAACTCTTTCCAGGAGCCTGCTAGAATCATTTCATACTGAGAACAAGGAACCCCAAAGCAGTAGCAATGTCTGGTAGCCAGAACTTCCTTGATCCTTTCCTGTTATGTCTGGCTACGTACTGTGCTCCATCTGCAGTCATGTTTTACACTGCCCATGTCATGTAACTTTAATGCAGAAATAATGGAGACTAACTCTTATGGGACAACATAAAACCTTGTTTGCTTCTCTTTTTCCACATGTAAAAGCAAGACCGCTTATCTGCAATACAGCCTGAACAGATCAGGCCAATAAAATGGACCAGCCTTTGAAACTTGAAGCCTTGTATGTAAGATCTAAGTGGCAACATATTATTTTCTTGCCTACTAGGTGAAGTTGAATTTTTCAACTCTACTCCCTAAAGCTTAATTATAATTTTAAAATATATCATAAGAGATTATTAAAAATTGGCTTTAGCTTTGTATTTAAATACTAAAATTTCCATATGTTGTGATTTTTTTTTTTCTCATGGTTTTGGCTGAATTTATAGTAAGAGGGAATAAATTTCTTCCAACAATAACCTTTACTGATTTTTTAAAAGTTAAAACAAATAATTTTGTTAATAATATGGTATTTTATAAAATGTAGTGCAAAATCTTACCAGTTATATGCAATCTGGCAAATTAAAATGTAGATATTCATTATTAATAATAGGTTATTCTTAATAACCCAAATTCTAATTTGATAAGTATACTTTATATTATTAAGCTAAACATTTACTTCTATTAAAATATTTCTCATATAAATATATTTTCACCTCCGAGATACTATGCAGCTCAGGTTGTTGGCATCACCAAAACTGTATGAGTAAATATTGTCATTATTTTTTAAGTATTTTATTTATTTAATTATTGCTAATTAATTAATATTGTTATCTAAAATTTACCTTATAATAGCTAATAAACTAAGATAAACCACCACATTAAGTCTGTGTCTAGGAGGAAAAATAATCAAAGAAGGATATTTTCAGAGTGCTCATCATGTACCCTGACACTGCACAATTCCAAGAGTAGTACTTGATCCCTGCTCTCAAAAAGCTCAGAATCTACTAGGGGAACTGAAGGAACAAACTTAAGGAAATTCATAAAATGGTAAGTATTATAGCAGAGTCATAAACAAAGGATTTGGGGAAAACAAAATGGGTAACAATCAACACCAACCAGGCAAGTTCAAGAGGTCAGACGCTTGATGACATTCCCCTACAAATTCTAAACAAGACAAGGAATAGGCCCACAGAATAAGTACTCATGGCACTCCGATCAGACAGAAAAGGTGGATCTGTTGGGGTATGTAGAAAACAGAATTTAGAATTCAGTGACAAACACCTTTTTCCCCTTACTCTTTCTTTATTTTAAGTAAAATAAGATAAGACAGCATCCAGGTAAATTACCAATGACTTACAAAAATAAGTTGTCAATGACACCTTTGATTTTTTTCAAAAATGTCATGGAGCTTGATTCTTTCTCATGATTCTGAAACAACTAATAATGAATGACAAGCCTCTATGAGAGGAAATATCTACCATTCTCTCCATAGCAGGCTTAGGGCAGTGAATCCTCCTAAAGAGGTTTCTATAGTTAAAAAAGCAGCCCATAAGAAAAGTTCATTCATGGTATAATACCAATTCAATTCATTGACCAAATTTCAGTTCTGAAATTCAGTTTGTTATAAATTATCTTTTCACTTACCATCAGGATTTCGATCTATCCATCACAGGTAATGCAAAAAGGGGTAGGGGAGAAAAAAACGCAACAAATTATCTGTGGTAAAATTACAGCACAAACTTAATACACATCTGCTTAAAAATATAAATTAAAATATTCAAGATTCCCACAGATGATTTAAATGGCCCTCCAATAAAAATAAGTCAACTCACAATTGAAGAGTATAAGATGAATAAATGAAATCTAACAATAAATTTGCATCTCCATTCTCAGAAGTCCATGAAAGTGTAAATGTGGCAAAAAGTTAAAGATATATGATCTAGCCAAACAGCAAAACAGACTCTAATATGTAAATGACATCAAGAGCATTAAATGAATTATTGGAGAAAAAGTTGAGTGAAAGGCCAAATATATAATATTAATATTTTCAGTTAGTCTTGCTTACATTATAATTTTAGTCAGTAGATACTACTTTGGAGTATGTCTTTCTTTTTTGGCTTGTTTTGGTATCCTTTTACTTTTACAGGTTTTTTTACTTTAATTTCTAATTAACTTTCAACCAATTAATGCCTATGTTCTTTAGCAATAATTTATAATCTTTTAAATTCTGTCTATAGAAAAGCATAATACACAAAAATGATATGTGCAACCATAAGTTCATGGACTGATTTTACAACTCCATAATGCATTTTTAAGCATTTTGTCCACTTGCCAAGTAACCCATTTCTCTATTTTAAATTTATTTTCAACCAGCGTCACTACTTTTCCTTGAAAACAAATGAAATAATTAGTTGAATTAAGGCATCAACAGTCTATACAACTGCTATTCAAAGTGTAACAAGAATAAAAAGTATAATGATGCCTACGATTACTGAGATGCTCAATTAATGATAAATGATCTAGAGATTTTAGCCAAATATTTCTTACTCTTTTATTTCACAACTCAGAATTAATATAACATTGAAAATTTCAATATTCTTTTCAGAAATACCCAACTAAAAAGTCTATCATTCCGTGACCCTTTATGGAAGTTTTGTATTTCTTTCTGAAGCCAGCTTTCTCAAAGCCATTTAAACATAAAATATTTGTGTAACCTCAAATTTTGAAAATATATGTAAATGGTTAAAGTGGTCACCTCCAATAAAAATGAATTTTTAAAAACAATATAAAGTAAAATAACTTACAAAGCAGAAGAAATAGATTTTGAAAACACGTACTAAAGTTATAAAATCATCTCAGAGCATAGAGTTGTCAATGCACAAGCCATAAAATTCACTTAAACAAAATGAAAACTACTATTGTTAAAAATATTGCTAAATAAGCAAAGTGGGCATCAATAGAGGGGGAAAAAAGATGAATGGTATTTCTAGAACTTTCAAAACCAAGAAAACTGTATAGAAATGTTTAAAAAACACAAATGCAACTCTGTCAAAATACTCTATTATCAGTTATGGTATGTTTAAAAGTTTTTTAAAAAAGCAACAATTAATTATTCTTATTCCAGCAATCAACTGATTGTGAAACTGCTACTATGAAGAATTCACTACATAGGAAAATAAAACTATAAAATTGGACCTAAGTTGAAATTTACAATAATTGAATCTCAACTGAACTAAAGATAAGTTTTTTAATCTAAAGAGTTTCTTGAAAAAATATAGATCAAATTTTAGTATACCTGTTGTTAAATATTTTAACATGTAAGATACTAGAGTTTTATTTAGTCACTAAGACAGTATCTGGAAACTTGAATAGTGCCTTAATGTCAGAGTAATCGATAACAGTCTTTCTCACTAATTCAGATTAGCCTTTTCTCTTTAGTTCAAATAAGTGAAGTCAGATTAAATACCATCCTTCCATCAGGAATAAAAATATATCATATTTGCTATTTACTGAAAAGATAGAATCAAACATTATATGTGGAAATAAGCTAAATAGGCATCACTAATTATTCACAAAACATAAAAGTAATTTGGACATACAATTTTATAACACTGGAAAAGAACATTTTTTCATATAATATTTTACAATGTGATTTCTCATCTTAAACATTTAAACATTTAACTCATAATTCCAAAAATTTTAAATGAGTAATTAGGTTTGTAAATTCGTGAACGCCTATATGTTTACCTGTTGGTCTGGAATAAGAAACAACAGCATTTCCTTCCAATTCAGGTGGCATATAACTTCCTTTTAGATAAACAGAAAAGGCTACAGTTCTAGTCATCTGTGGTGCTATAAGCAATGTAAAAGGAAGATAAGTTACATAATTTTGGACAATTATTATTAACAATGGTTAAAACTAGGCATATATTGCATGCCAGCTACTGTCCTAAACACTTTACATGGATTAATTCATTTAACCCTCACAATAACCCTATAAGGTAGGTATTACTATTGTCCCATTTTTTGTGCATGAGGAAACTGGCTATAGAGAGATTAAGAAGCTTGCCCAAGGTCATATAGCTACTACAGAGCTGGGAACTGACTCCAGAACAAGGACACCTAACATTCTACACCACTGCTTCTCTTTACTCAGATGAACAGCAGCATAAACAGAGAAAAAGGTACACAAAAGCTCAAGAGAATTGGGGGGAGAAGGGATAGTACTTTATCAAGGCTAGAACACAAACCTCAGGGGAAGATGCAAGGGGGGGATTGGATATGGACGTAACTATAACTGCAGCAACTAAGTGGACTGTGCATAGCCTTCTATATTCATGTATTTGACCTCCAACCTGCATTAGAGAGCCTTAAGAGGTTTTTAAATAGAAAAATAAATTGTTTAGAATGTGTTTTAGAAAGAAAAATTGGAAGTATTGTGGAAGAAAATAAAGTGAGAATCCAATGGTTGGATATCACTTACAAGGCTACTTCAACCATTCAACCATTCATTCACTCATTCAGTGAATAATTATTGAATTCCTACTATCTGCCAGGCACTCCTCTAAGGGTTGGTTTTAAAAGGGCAAAAAAGAGAGAGATGCTCTTGACTTCACGAACAGGAGATAGGATCCTCAGCTGAACAGCATCAGTAAACCAAGAAAGAAAAAGACTTGAAAGATAATTCAGAAATCATTTTAGCAGGACTAATGACAACTTGGATGTAAGTGGCAGCGGATGAGAGATTGTATGCAAAGAAATCTTACTAAAAGTTGCCATTTATGACCTGTCTACTATTTTAGGCATTATCACAGATATCTTACATAGATTCATTTTCTAATTAAATCCTCAAAACAGTCCTGCAAGACAGGTATCATTATCCCCTTTTTGCAAATTAAAAAAGCTGAGGCTCCAAATAATTACTAAAGTAGCTTGCCCAAGGTTATAAACCCAGTGAGTGTCAGAGCCAGGATTCAAATTCAGGCCAGACTCCAAAGCCAATATTCTTTCTTCAAACATTACCAACTCAATAAATAGCTCACTCGAGAAACACCAATAAAGAAAGCCTTCCAAATTATAGTATTTAAGTACAATTACAGGTCCATCTAGTTAAGGAAAACACTTGGAAATCTGCAACTCAATGATCATTCATTGAATGTCCATGCTTGATGCTTGGAGGGAAAATATAAGCAAAACAATACAATCATTGATTTCAGAAAGATACCACTCTCACCATTTAGGCAAGAAATATAGCCATGAAATAATACACTAATAAAAATTTTTTTTAATTAAAAAAAACTCACACCATGATAAACTTTAAGCTACAACAAAACACTTACCCATAAATTCAAAGGTGAACTGATCACAAGTCAATACCAAAGGTGGTTGCACATAGACTGATAATTTGGCTTTTTGCAATGCCACGCGATTCTGTAATGTGACCTAAGGAAACAGAAACTGTTATTAATAGAAAATTAAATTTCATCCAAACTGATAGAATTGCACAAAAAATTACTAGCAAATAATGAGGAAATATTATCTGAGAAAAAATGATTTAGTCGCAAAACATAAAATTAACATAAGTATTAGATTAAAATGTTCTATCCAGTAAGAAACTAGGCAAAGGAGTTGAACAGACTTTTCTCCAAAGAAGATATACAAGTGGCCAACAGGCATGTGAAAAAATGCTCAATATCTTTAGTTACTATGAAATACAACTTACAATCACAATGAGATACCCCTATACATCCACTAAAATGCTATAATCAAAAGGACAGACAAACATAGGTATTAGCAAGAATGTGTAGAAGCTAGAACCCTCATATATTGTTGGTGGGAATGTAAAATGGTACAGCCACTCAAAAAACAGTTTGACAGTTTCCTTAAAAATTAAATATAAATTTACCTTATAACCTCACAATTCCATGCCAAGAGAAATGAAAACATATGTCCACCCAAAAACTTGTACACAAATGTTCATAGCAGCATTATTCATAATAGCCAAAAGTAGAAACAATCTAAATGTCCATCAACTGATGAACGGATAAACAAAATAAGGTATATCCATAGTGAAATATTATTCAGCAATAAAAAGAAATGAAGTGCTGACACATGCTACAACATGGGTAAACATTGAAAACATTTTGCTAAATAAAAGAAGCCATTCACAAAGAACCACATATTGTATGATCCCATTTATATGAAATGTCCAGAATAGGCAAATCTATAGAGAAATAAAATAGATTAGTAGTTGTTTAGGGATAGGAGGGGGCAGGGAGAGGGGAAGGGAATAAGAAGTGACAGCTAACTGGTAAGGGGTTTCCTTCAGGGAGGATGAAAATGTTCTAAAACTAAATTGTGATGGTTGCACAACTCTGCAAATATACTAAAAATCATTGAATTGTACACTTTAAATGAATGAATTATAAGGTATGTGAATTATGTCTCAATAAAGCTATTTAAAAATGCTCCATCAAAAGCAAAGAAAAAAATCTGCCCTCGTGGCTGGTAAATAATTACGTCATAAAATATTATATGTGTTCATTCTTCTTTTCATGTATAGATGTGGCATCACAAATTATTTATCTTATCCAGTACCAGCATATTACCTTTTGCACAAGTCAATTATTCTCTAAAGATTTCCTTACTAGGTGAATATTTACTAGTCTAGACATATATTAAAGGACTACATTTTCTTCCATGCTTAACACAAAAATATATGACATAACTAATTCTAGCAAATATCAAACAATGGCAATATTGACTGCCGCATTTCTAAGCTGGCTGCATTTCCAAACTGGTGCTCTTGCTTGATGATGATAAGAAAGCCTTCCCACACCAATCAGAATCAACAGCTAAGAACTCTGGGGTAACAGTTTGCCTGGGAAATAGGGTGACTATGGGTAAAGAGGGCCAGGACTTCTCTCACTCCCCCTGGAGAGGAGCATCAGTAGAAACCATTAGGCCCAAGGATCTTTATGGGGCCACAATGCTAAGGGGTGTCATTTTCAGGCTATCAAAGAAAAAGCTTAGAGACCTGGCTTCCATTAGGCACATTCTCTCTTTGGATTTTGTCTCCTAAAATTCCCAGCCTCTCTAAACAGTCTCTTTTGGACCAGTTCGTCCACATAGCTGGTATGGTAAGCCAGACTTACCACAGTTACCTGCCCAGGTAGGGCTGCTAGACCAACCAAGTCACAATCTCTAGGGGCAGACCTCGGTTTTTGTATTCTTATAGGTCCCCACGTGATTCCATGTATAACCAAATTTGAGAACCACTCTTCTATATGGTACCTTTGCTACGGAGCAGTTCAGTCTAGTTATTAGATTCTAGTATATGAGACAGATACATTTCATTATTAACTGACAAAATGCAAGGGCATCTTATTTTTAATAAAAGTAGCTTTGAATTTTCTCTTAAATAAAAGGCTTGTATCACCTATTCCTTAATTATATATTTATACACAATACTATGAAGAGAGAAACAATATACAGAAATATACAACTGGCCCACAAACATTATATACATATAATTAGATTCAGTAAATGCCTGTATTAATTTTAAGTGATATGGGTATTCTGTAGAACTTAAAAATAAGTTAAACATAAAGATTTTGACTTGCAAAGTAAAATTTTTAAAGGACAACTATTGATGCAAATAAATACAGCAAATGAAAAACAAATCCTCAATTTTACTTTGTAAGCCCTGGGAATACATGGGGGGAATCGGCATGCCATAAACAAAGCTTCCTTAATCATGTCTGACCATTATAAACAATATACCTTTTTAGTAAAACTACGATGGTAATTATGAGAAGAAGAAACTACACAAGCACTACAGACAACATTCTTTCAAATAGCTAGTCCACTAAATAAATGACACAATTTAAATATTTTACTATTAATAATAATACAATGCTAGTCTGTACATATATTTTAAAATAAAATTAATAATAATTAGCAGCTTTTTATATTCATGGAACCATGCTAACAAATTATTTATGTGCATTACCTCATTTAATCTTCACGGTGTGAAATAGGTACTATCACCAAATAACATTTTGCAGAAAAGAAAACTAGCTCAGAGAGGTTAAATAATTTGCCCAAGGCCACTCTGACTATTAAGCGGAAGGAACCATGGTTTAATTTCTGTCTACCAGAATCCAGAGCCCAAAGCTTTTAATCAACTGTGGTTAAGTCTCTAAACAACTCTCCAAATAAGAAAGTATCCCATTTTACAGTTCAAAATAGAGGTTCAGAGAAGCGAAATAACATGCCCAAGACCACCAACCTAATATGTGCAAGAGAGTTAAAAACTATGACCAGGAACTCTCATGAGAGCTCAGTTTTAAAAGTGAAAATGAAAAATCCTTAAGGTAGTAATAAGCCATTCATAAGAGAGCAGACATTCTGACTCTGCCCGGCATAACAATGTCTACTTAGACAACAATCACACAATTTTACATTGTTACAAGAAGTGTTTGTGTTTGGTTCAGATGCACAATTGTGATAGCTCTCACACACAGATTTACTGAACTCCAACAATGGGCTATGCACTTTCAACGTGAATCAAGGAGACGTATAACAAAAATAACTACAGTAACAAAGAAGAGTTGTGTTTGAGCCAAAAAAAAAGTTAAAGACTTGGCAAGATGATAAAGCTTATATTTTAAGAGAAAAATAATTATAGAATATTAAGGGGAAAATATAAAACAATAATATCAGAATTTTCCATGCTAGTTTCTGCTTGTAACAAAATGAAATATGATCCTTAGGAAATAGAAGACCAAATTTTCATCCTAGATATATAAACATGACTCCAAAGGTCAAGTACGAACAACCGCTCTGCCTCGGTTGCCTGGAATAGATGGCCATGCATCATGCACACATACTCAAGGTAGCCACATCTTCATTCACTTGGAACGGATGGAAAAATTTTCTCAATTAACAGGATTTATTATGATGGAAACTTACATGGTTATATATCTTGGCTGCTGTTATTATAAAAGGCTACAAGGAGAGATTTATAACAGAAATCTGTATAGAAACTGTCAGACAGAATCAGGAAGTCATTGTGTCTGCTGTGTAAGTCCAGCTGATTCTGTGCAACCCTTGTGTGTTGCATTCTTTCTCATGCTCTAATAATGGCAATAAGGAAGAGAGTTGTGACTTAGTCATTCTCAAATATAGTAAATCCCACTAATGAAGGGGAATTTTCCAGTAGTGTCGTGCCATCATTTTTAGGTGGCTATTACACATGAAAGCGTAAGAACTGCATGGAAGGGAAAGGTGTGCTTCCTTATAGCAATAACTAGTAGTTGGGGAAAAAATTAGCATGAGCAATGTTATATGAGTTAGGTACCAGATTTCTTTTTGCAATTTATAGTGTGCTCCTGAATTATTATGTGTATGTGTCTGAACAATATCAGTAGATAGATATAAAAGAGGTTTCCCTATGCAAAAGTCTATAGATCATTCCTGGAACTCTGCAGGGTTTTTTTTTTTTTCTTAAGTGTTTGATTTCTTGCCACTAATGCTTTTCCAGACTCAGAAGTATTAATGAGATAGAGCCTTTGACTGGATAGGGGAAAGGGAGGCTGGGGAAAGATCACCCTTGTTTCCAGTGGCAAGAATCCAAAAAAATTAGCTTAGGAAACTGTTATAAGATTGGGCTCCCTTCAGTTCTACCAAAGATCCCCATACTTGGGCCACCCGCTGGGTTCAGTGTAAGCGAACACAATTGGTAAAGCCTGGTGCCCTGTCAAGCTCCTCCAAGGACAGCAACCCATAATCTAAGAAAATATAAAGCTCCGTCCAAGTTTTGACTATGAGAATCGCCAAGATCCACAACTTTTCCTGGCTCCAGGGTCTGGGCAGTGATAAATATTTTCAGCTTAATAATGTGCTGACTGATTACCACACTTTAATCTAAATGCCTTAAGAGGGTTCTACATTTGAGTTCTAGTTCTAAAATTCTACAATGACAGGCCTAAAAATCTTAACCAAAACCATATTTCATATTCTATTTTTTTAAGACTATCAATTTGTCACTACTCTACTTTGTGGCTTCTTCATTTAATATTTTCTTGCTATAAATACATCCATTTAAAGCTAATGTTATGTCACATAGATGACTGAGAATTTTTTTCGAACATACATAATCATACATAGAAGAAAGATATTATTAACATTCATATGATTCCCCAATATATGTATGATGTTACAATCAACTGGTTGGTCTATTATGAATGGTGATGATACAATTCCTTTAGCATATTTAAAATGCTAATTTTGCTTCTAGGAAAAAGACCCTACAACATGCTACACATTTAAATAATGGTAAGAATGAATCGTAACAATTGTTTGTATTATATACATACTGCTATAAATGCAATTATCAGCTTTATATTTGTAGGAAACAATGAAGATTATCTATTCACTATCCAAGGCCAGGGAAATCTTACACATTTCAAGTGTTTGTTTTACATTTCATAAGTTTATAGGGTGACAACAGTGACAGATGTGATGAAATGTGTAACATTGTTTGCAACCATGGTACAATACCTTCACTGTGACTGAAGGGACAAGGTCAGTTCCCACTTCAACATTAGTAGCTTGCTGTAAACACAGAATTGAGAAGAGAAGGAAGGAAAGAATGGTTTTAATATTACACATCAATGAGTGAACACAAGGGGTGCAATATATATTTTCCAACACCAAAATAGGGAACTAACTATAAAGGATTTATTACTCAAATGACAGACTAAGAGTCAATGTGGCTTTTTGGAGGCCTCATCTGGAAAGTCAGGAGCTAATATTTAAAAAAACCTATCCCCCCAAAAAGGGGAATAAAGGTCACCTATTTTATTATTAACTACTCTATTGCCAAATTTACTTAAATGTTGAAACTAATTAATTCTACTAACTCATTCTTTATATTATATAGAGGAAGGCCTCCTTGTATTTTCCAGATAAACATTATGTCATTCTTTTAGGTCCTTATATTTTCAACTTGCCAAAGGTATGTTTCATTCTGATTAATAATATGTATCTAAGACATATAACCAATGATATAAAGATTGAATGGCCTTCTACCTAGAAAATAAAATAAAAGTAGGAGTGTATTGTTTTTAACTAGCACATATCAGAAACTAGTTCACTCCTAGAGCATCAGCAGGGGTTACCTGGTCCTACATCTTAAAGAATTCAGAATATAATATAACAGAGCAAACATTTCCCTATAATTTATAATTTACTTTTCTTTTTTTTTTTCCTTTGGTGAGGAAGACCAGCCCTGAGCTAACACCCATTGCCAATCCTCCTCTTTTTTGCTGAGGAAGACTGGCCCTGGGCTAACATCCATGCCCATCTTCCTCTACTTTATATGGGACACCGCCACAGCATGGCTTGACAAGCGGTGCATCTGTCCACACTGGGGATCCGAACCTGCAAAACCCCAGGCCACTGAAGCAGAGCATGTGAAGTTAACGACTACGCCACTGGGCCGGCCCCCTATAACTTATTTTTTAGAGTGGTAGATTGAGAGGAAAAAACTCTCACTCTCTGACAGAACAAGACCAAGGGGTAACATATTTTCTAATAATACTCATACGAATTCCTGGGGAACAATTAAGATCATAAAGTCTCCAATGAATAGATCCATTGTGCTTTAAGTTAACCTACTTGAAATTTTTTTACTAAGAAAAGCTAAGCCATTTCTAAGCAATGGGGATTGCTATGATGTAATGGGCATCAGCATAATTAAGAGTTGGAAGATTCATATCTCATTTATGACTCCATAGGAAACCATATGAACTCTGATCCAAC
Organism: Tapirus indicus; assembly: GCA_031878705.1. Lineage (NCBI taxonomy): Eukaryota > Metazoa > Chordata > Mammalia > Perissodactyla > Tapiridae > Tapirus > Tapirus indicus. Next base: position 126,424,978 of record CM062917.1, on the reverse strand, counting down.
TTCTCAATCAAGAAGACAGGATAGCAATGCTCGTCTCTGCTATAAAACATCCCATTCTAATACAAATTATATTATTTTTTGGATGTGTGCTTTCACAATAATGATTCAAAATAAAATATTAAACCAGGCTTTTTACTCTAGTATTACCTAAAATCCAGGAAATGTTTTACATTTAGCTGTCCACAGATCTAGAAGAGAAACCAACATCTCCTGTTTCCTGCTTTTTTCAATCCATGTCTAAACACCTAGTTACAAGGACAACAGTCCTTTAGGAACATAAAATTATAGCCAGAGAGAAATGGCTATAGGAAAACACTATGGCACCACAGCCACATAAATCGTTGGGCTAATGTTTTCCAATGGGATGAATATGATACTCTCAAGAAGCTCTTAAGAAGGAAAAACTAGTAAGACAGGGAAAATGAAGCTGGAAAAAGACACCTAGTAGAGAGGAAACAGCACTCCAGGTTACCAATAGGGAAATATATATTACAATATACAATGCTATTACATAAGGCCTTGTCCCCCAAAGATCAAAAGTTGCTAAAGAACAGAAAGGGAATTCCTCATTCCAAATAGCCTATGTTTAAGAGAACCAAGAAAAAATTATATAAGTTCCCCAAAGGAAAAAAAGAATCATTTCCAAGGCAAGAAAATGTGTGTACATTTGTCAGCTAACTAAGCAGAAATGTTCCACTCAGAATACACCCTTCAGGTAGAGTGAGAAATGGTGTGTGCTGAATGGCCAATGTTTCAGACAGTGCCTCTACTATGCGACTCAGCTGAGTGAATGTTTCTTTCATATATAGTCCTATTTTTTTTAAGTTTACCCAAGTTACTACACTATGGCAATGTTAATGTGATTTTTATCACAGTTTGAGTTGGCTGTTTATGCCAAGATTAATCTTTGAAAACTTATAACAACTACTTACTATATTATGCTCTAATACCAAATATCAGAGTCATTTCCTAGGCAAAATTATATGACATGAACTCCAAACATGTAAAACCAGTGAATTCAATCACTCTAAATTGATCAACTTTTGGAACAAACACAGATAAATTTAATAGATTTTGCCCAAACTGCAAGCAGTAACCACTCATAATCTAACAAGTGCTTACAGAAGACTAAACGAGGAGATGGGGTAACATATCCAAGGACAAACCCCGTTCATCCTTCTTGTTTCTCAGTTTTATTCATTCATTCACAGAGCAAATATATATTGAGCACCCATTATGTGACAGACACTAAGGACATGGCAGTGAACAAGTAGTGGAATAAAGGTGGTGGTGGTGGTGATGGAAAAACTAAAATATAATTTTATTGCTATGATGATATCAGTTAATTATAACAATTCAACAAAGTAGATTCTATTATTATTCCCATTTTACAGATGAGAAAATTGAGACTAATAAAATTAAATACCTTGCCTTGGGTCACACAGATAGAAATGGGGGAAAAATAATTCCTGGCCCAACTGTTTACTTTTAAACTACCCTCCGACCACAACCACTAAAATGTTTTAAAGACTGCAAATTATCAAACCCTGAGCTAGGCCTTTCATAAACATTATCTCATTGAAACCTCAACAAAAATCTTGCGGGCTCAGTATTATTCATCTGGATTAGAATTATCTCAATACTCTGGTACTGAAAAAGTTAAAAAAAAAAAAGGTATATTCAAAATAATGGCAAGAACTCCTTCTACTCTTCCCCCTCCCTCCCCTCTTTTCAGACAGAAATCCTGCCTAAGGAACTCCTCACTATGCTGAGAGGCTAAAAATGTTATTTTTAGATAGTAACAAAGCCTAAAAGTTGTTAGCCTCCATAAAGTTTCTATCTGAAGGCCCAGACTTTAAACTAATACATTTTGATCCCAGTTCATCAGACTCCACCACTATCATAAACCCTTTTAAAGTCTGCAAATATACCTACAGACACTGAATCAAAGTTAGGAGAAACCACAGCAGAAATTTTCAAGTCATCTTCTTTCTCAGTCATGGGCCAAACACCTGTAATTTAAAAAGAAAAAAAAAGATACTTAATCATAAAGTAGACCTGCTGTATATAGTTTTTTAAGGTTTATCTATACCATATATCCAAGAAAAACCCAAAAGCATACTCACAATTTGAAAAAAACTAATGCATTACAGAATTAGAAGCTTTGTGCTAATTCTTCCCTCTCTACATTATTGTAAAGAAAAATTGTCTCTTTCTCTGAAGATATTAGCTAAGATGTAACCTACTGACTGACCAGTGTTGGGAATTTCAATGCCCTCTCCTTAACATTGGTAGAAGCCCAAATTAGTACAACCCTTCTGAAGGTAAGTTGACTAAAATTATCAAAATATAAAATGTACATATCCTGTGACATAACCATTCCACTCCCAAGCATTTATCCGATACTTGCAGACGTGACCAAGGAGGTTCTCTGCTGCTGGAAGTTACTAAAAACAAAAGCAAAAATGAAAACAACCTAAATCTATATTTCTATTAATAGGGAAATGGTTAACTAAATTATGGTATATCCATACTGCGCAATGGTCCAAAATCCAAAGCCGTATATGAGAGTGCTGTCCATCTTTATACACTGACAGGAAAAGAATTCCAAGATAGGCCAATTAATTTTAAAAAAGCAACATGAAGAACAATGTGTCTAGTATGCACATATTTGTGTAAAAATAATTACATAAACATAAAAATTTTCTCAAAGAATACACAAAAACTCTTGATAAAGGTTACCTTTAAATAATCTAGTGGAACTAGGATCTGGGGTTTATCCTTTTAGTACTGTTTGAATTATTTTCCCATATTCATGTTATTTTCACAACTTCAAATTTCACAATTTAAAAAATATTTATAGTGCATAATGAGATATTATGAACAAGTGGCAGAGAGGCTAAATAGGAAACATAAATAATATTTATGCACATATATGTGTGTTTATATGCACATATTATATATGACAGACTACTGGCTGCCCACCTAACATCATTCTTCCCTCCTCCTTTGTGGCAGAGCCCTAATTCTGTTGAGGCATTCACCTTCTTCTCAAAGTCATTGGATTGGTCAAATCCAATCATGGTGATTCCATTCCCCTGACCATTTGTTGTGTTAGGCATGAGCATGGGGCTTAATCCTGGCAGATGGGAAGTAAGGGAAGTTGGGAGTGGGGAGGGCTGGCACATGCTTCTGGGGAAGCTATTCTTCTTCCCTGGATATCATATTTGCACACAATGCCCGGAACTGCTGAAATCACCCTGTGACCCTGAGAGGAGACATCCCCCACACACTGAGGATGGCTAACTGAAAATATGGAAAGCACTTAGATGATGCCACATGAATCAACTGTCTCACAAAGAGAAAAACTGCCTACAATTGTCATCAGGCATTCCCACCAATACTGCACTATTTAGAATAGGAATTTCCATAACTTAGTGAGAATACAAAAGGCTGCTCATTGCCCACTCAATAACGATTTTTCAGTTCTTCTTTACTAAAAGAAGCCCAATTTCATTCTAAGCAACAAAGTGCTCAGCTAAAATACAAAATTTCCCAGCCTCTTTTGCAGCTTGGAATGGCCAGTGAGATGTGAGTAGAAGCTGCTCAGGGTGTAGCTTCCAGGAAAGATCCTTAAGGGGGCTGACTCAGCTGCAGATGTGAAGGCAGGCGCTCCAGAAGCCATCCTGGACCAATAGATGGCCCTGGGAGAGAAGGAATCGGAGTCCCTGATGACAGTGGAACTGCCAAACCAACCCTGGACTGCCCATTGTTGAACTTCTTTTCCATGAAAAAGAAAGAAACTTCTGCTTTGTTTAAGCCACGTTATTTGAGTATTCTCTTATATGCAGCCTAGACAACACATCTTCCACAAGATCATCAAGCACAAATGTTTCTAGTACTCAATGGTAGAGTCAACTTGGTTACCCTAGACATATTTCAAATGGAGTGCAGACTATCATTTATATGCCCATGTCTTACTGTTCTCTTTCCCTTCCTGAAGACACACTGTGTGGCAGTCTATCTCAAATATCATACCCATTCTTTCATACCCACTCCAAGTATAGAATATGATCAATTGTCTAAATCATAAGGAAACTCCGTCTTTGAAAGTGCCTACTGACAGATGTTGTTGACTACTGGCAACAGAAATGCTAGGCAGGATTCACACTAATGAGTTGAGTATGAAAAGCCTCAAAATCCATGAGCCATACAGAAATTACTACTATAATTTCATGCTTACAACGTACATTTCTCATATAACTTATACACATAAAATCAGCTTCAAAAACACTTTTATTACAGTAGATAATACACATCATGTATACAACAAAATTTACTCTTTAAATTGGCTTTAAATTTTGCTGCAACTCTTGCTTTGAAGAAATAAAAAAAGCTTTAAGTACTAAAAATAACCCACAAGACTGTGAACATTTTTTTGCAAGTTAAAGTCTCTGTACTAAAATAACTGGCATTTAAATGAATAATGAGGTCATCAAAAAGTTCAGAGTTTTAACTTCTCAGAATCTTCTGTAATGAAGTGATTTGGAGCTTTTATATAATTACAGGTATTTTAATAAACAAATATACCATGATTTTATAAGGGTAGAGAATACTAATTTTTTTTCCATATCTAGTAAGGAAATACTTTAAAAGTCTATCTTTTTTTCTCTTTGTTTCTTTTTTAGGAATAAAACCAAATGATGGTGGCATAGAAGGGGCAGGGAACTTCAAATATTAACTAAAATTTGAGATTATATAAATAATGAACTTTTCACCCAAGTCTGTGGGTACGCCCCTAGGTTAATTAGCAGTTATTTCAAGATACAAAGAAGGATCAAGGTAATGACAAGTAAAACAGCCTAACTCTTTTCACCCAAGGGCATCACTATGGCCATCAAAAAATAACTTTTTGCTGTCAGGGATTTTTCTGAGAAATGTTTTAAACAATGAAGTGTTAATCAAAATGTCATTAGGACATTGTTCATGAAAAGGGCAAAAATCTCAAGACAAAAAATTGGGAGTGAAAAGCCACATTAAGTTTATTTAACAAACTCTGGAAATTTCATATTTCATATATATGCCACTGTTTCCCAATTACATTTTTAAACAACAAAATGAGACTTATAATTAAATTAATCCCAAAAACACAAAATGGAAAATTGTATATTGCAATATGACACATCCAATTTTAACCATTCTTTATCTGACAGGGGGGTATTGACAACAAATAGGTTTTTAAATAATTGGAGGTACTTAAAAGACCTAGGTTTCACTGGCTTACTTTCAAAAGTTTCTGAGAACATGTGAAACCAAAGTATAATAATTTTATTTTAATATTCATATTTTTAAAATATACTATCTAAATTCCTCTGAAATATGTCTTGGTAATATAGACTCAAAAATACATAAATCCAGTAAAGTGATTGGACCAGCATTAAGACTGGCTTTGTTGTTTTGGTTGGCTTTGGATGCTCTGCTTCTTTTATTATTCTGACTTGTTTTAACATTTCTTTTATGTGAAAATAGTCCATATTTTTTCTCATTAAAAAATACTTTTACCTGACCCTGAGAAGGGAACTTAAAGTAATGCTTTTCACATGTCCAACTCAAACTGCAGGATTGGTGTTTTGTTTCTCCTTTTAATTTACAATAAAATTATACCCTTGTGAATCCCACAGTAAGATAATATTGAGTTATTCAAAACTCAGGAACTGAAAATATCATCAGCCTCTGAGTCATTAGAAATCAGCATACCGCAGGCTATACTCCATTTGGACAGCTAATTAACTACAAACATAAATTACATCACTAAGCTGCAAATGACTACATTTTTAGTAACAAAGTGGTAACTCACGCACTGCTTTGGTTTCTTTTAAAAGAAGCAACTAAAATTTTTTCAGGGATATCACAAGTTAATAAATGACCATTCTAAAATTTAATGCTCTTCTCAAGGCCTGAAACCACTAGCCAAAGAAGTACTTGTTCCTTTCTTAGAGTTTAAAGAAAAAAACTAATAGTACTGTCCCTGAAACACACTAACAAAAGCATTATCTTAAATAGGAGATATTTTTCAGAAGCCATAAAATACAAATTAAGGACGAAGACTGTGTGCTAAAGAGCAACACTGTTTTTATAAATATGACTTTAATTAAGCCTGGGGAAAAAATTAACTAATACATACAAAACATTATCCATAAACAAAATAATATGAATTTTACAATGACTATTAAGATCAAATAATAAAAAGCTGCAAATGAGATACCTTGTGATTTGTTAACATCTTTGATGATTTTCTGAAGTTCTTTCAATTCTATATCAAGTTCGTCATAGTTTAATTCTCTAGATTCAACTTTTGGAGCTTGGAACAAAGAAGGGTCTGTCCCTAGGTATGAACACTGCAAATGACCATCATCACTCAGAGTGACAACCACTCCCTTTAAATCACTACAATAAGGAAGAGAAAATGAGACATAATTAAATTTTTTGGTGGATTTAGACTTAACCAACTATATTTTTATTCAATTCAGTTTCAACATACCATTAATAAAATGACTACACAATATATCTATTTCTAAAGTTTTACATCAAAGACTCAACGCAAAAGTTTTAAACATGACTTATATTTATAGAAGTACTCCCAATGTTATGATTCATTACAGGAGGAAAAAAACCTTAACAATTGTTACAATAGCTGCCACTCTGGGGGACCTGACTACATGGCAAATCCTGCTCTAAGAGCTTTTCCAGCACTGTATCATTTAATCTTCACTCCAGCAACCACCTGGCAGATTCATAATAAGCATGTGAACAACATTTGTGGAGCTACAACAGATCAAGAGCTGGGCTGCTGCCTGGCAAAGACCAGGGTTGAAGCACAGGAGCAAAGACAGGACAATCCAGAGGAATGGTGAAGAAAGTTACTAGAGTAAGCCCTGGGAGGGCTTGAAGAGAAATGTGCACCCTACTCTTTTCCTTTTCCTTCTCTCTACCTTTGGGACTCATGTTTGCCCTCTTTCCCCAGGTCCACCCACCATGGCTTCCTTCACACACACTCCTGTTCAAGTAGCTCTCTGGTCTGTTCACTCTTTCCCTTCACTCTTTGATAGAAGTTTTCCATTTTCTCATTTAGTAGCTCTTTCTCCATAACTCATCCTGATTATTTCTTTTCCAGCCCATTCTTTCACGCTTCCTTCTCTCTTCCTCATCTCTATTTTACTCTAGAAACAAGACTTTCTAGAAACTAACACAATATATAAGTAATAGATAATTTTAGCATGTCATTTTTAAAGCTGAAAGTTTTAGTTTTACTGAACTTGCTATAAAAAGTAATTTAGATGAACACTATTTACTTCCTCCCTATCTTGCCCAGAAGAAAAAAAATTCAACATTGTCATAAGTCATTTTGAGCTGATACATAATGAATTTGTTTGTTTTTGTTTGTTGTTTTCTAGTAGCCTTTGATTTAAAAAGGGGGGAGGGGTTCCAACCCTGTTCTAAAGATTAAATATTAATCAAGAATAACAGAAAGTTTGAGAGAGTGCTATTTATCTGAAGAAAAGGAGACAGGGTATATAAGGGTCTAGGCCTTATTTAGAATGAATAAGAACTTTTAAAACTCCCCAATTTGGGGTCATGGCAAGCGATCAGCTCATTAATCTAAAAGCTCAACTTGGTTGACAGTAGATACTATCATTGCTCAATTCTCCCCATAAGGTAGCCACCAGCATCCACTGCCTTCAACACAATATTCCTATACACACTTTCTCCAGGGCTTAGGCACAGTCAGTATCACATAACCCTGCGGTGTGACTTCAGAGAAATAAAAAATAGATTGATATTACTGATTCAACAGCTAAAGATCTAGACTAGGAGTCAGTGGACTTGGGTTCTAGCTCCGACACTGCCCCTATACAGCTGAGTAAACTTAGGGAAGTCTTCCTAAATGTTCTTTATCTTTAAAATGAGAAGATGAAACTAGATGATCTTAAAGGTCTTTAAGTTTTATAAACTGGTTCTGTCAATCTAGCTCAGAAAATAAATACTCCCAAAATGAAATTATTTTCCTAAAATAAAGTGTGAAAAGTGACCCCATAGTACCCCTGGGCTTGACCCTTCCTTTGCAGGCAACTGAAGCCCCCTAGTGGCCATGGAAATCCTAGGTTCCAACTCTGACAAGACCATTTCAAGAGGGTAAAGCTCTCTCCCCTGAATTGTAATTGTAGTGTGTTTCCCATTCCACCCAGCCCCACCAAGGTCTGGGAACCCAGTGAATCTTCAGGAAACTCTAGGACACTAAAGGGCAGATCTTTGGCTGGCTTCCCAGAGAATGTTGGGATCATCAGTTCTTTGAGAGTATTTCCAGAAGAGTATTTCCATTTCATCTCCACCCTTCGAGTGGCCCATAATATAGGAAACCTAACACGACCCAATACAAATATCCCTCACTGTCCAAATTTCTTTGGTCTTTCAGGTGGATAGCTTATTATTGAATCAGTTTCATTCCACCATTGTAGGCAGCAAATAGCAATAATTTAGACACAAGGGATTTATGTAAAAATTTATCTGAACCTATTAAGTTTCTGAGTTCAGATAGGAAGAGTTTGAATAGGAGAGTATACATGTATTTCTTCGGACTCTCAAAAAAAATTCTTTAATGGTGCTTGAGCTGTCCAAATGTAAAAGGGAGGAGCCAGGGTCTTCCCTCACTAAAAGAACTTACCAAATGTCACCACAATGTCTTGACAATAAATTACAAAATTTTAGCAATTTACTTTTTTCTTATCAATAGCATCAGAGCCATGGCATATAATTTAGATCAAATAGAAATTTAGACTATAGATGAATTTATTTAACATTGCAGGTTTTATTCCACAGGAACACTAAGACAAGCTCTAAAAATTCAAGAATAAATCAGTGGAATTTCTGTCTAAAACACCTATGATGGGACAGGCATTTTGACTCAGGCCTAGAGCACTGCTTAATAAATAAGAAATGTCATCACTTTGTATCTTAATGCAAAGGAAAAATTTTTAAATATATATATTGTTCCTAAAGTTCAGCCCAATTTAAGTATAAAGAGGGAAAGAAAAACACAATCAAGATTTTTTAAAAATCTTTCTACTTAAAGAACATCTTATTTAACAATACTGTCCATGTGAGTTAACGTGAAAGGTTCTGTGAATGACAGAATTTTATGCTGAAAAAGCCATCAAGTAAATCAAGTATTGTGTATCCTATTGCTTACATCTTTAAAGTAGAGTTACCATTGCCAAAATTAAGGTCTCTAGATTATTACTGTTCCTTAAAGCACATCAGCTAACCTAAGTCACCAGAATAATGTATTTTATGAAGAATCAAGGTCAAAGATGTTATATTCCTAAAACACATAATAATTTTGTGATTTTAGCAATGGGGCATGAAATTAAACAATAGAGTTTTCTCAGGAATCTGAAAGTAATTGTTTCATCACTCAGTAAACAGATCCCTGCCTTAACAATACATTCAAACAAAATTCCAGATGGATTTTAAAAGTTAAATTTAAAAATATGAAACTATAAAAATATTTATCTGCCTGTGGGATGGAAAGAACTTTTGCTGCAAGAAAGCAATAGAGAAAACTACAAAGGAAAGGATCTCTATATTAAAACACACAAAAAAATGTTAAACTTATTATTTGCTTTAAAAAACAACATGGTAAAAAGAACAAACGACAAACTAGGAAAACATTGGCAACCAACATAAAATACATAATTTAAATTGAAACATATGAAGTTGTGGACATTCAACCGTTTTTGACCTATAAAAACAATTTTATATGTTTCATCTAATATGTAAAGAACTCTTACAAATCAATGAAAATATTATATCCCAAAAGAAAAAGGTCAAGGTATAATTCACACATAAATAGTCAATAAATAGACAAAAAAATTTTCAAAATCAAAGAAATGTATGTTTTTAAAACTATTTTTAAAGAGCTGTATTTGATTATTTAATATCTCAAACTAGCAAAAATTGTATTTAACAATCAGTCCTACTGTTAGAGAAGGTACATGGAGATAGAAACTATCATACACTTTTAATGGAAGTGTAAATTTGTTTAGAACCCTTTTAGGTAACTTTTTAGAACTATATATATCAAAAGCCTTAAAAATGCTCATTGCCTTTTACACAATAAACTACTTCCACAGTTATTAAGGAAATTTAGAAACAACCTAAATGATCAGAAAAAGGGGAAATATTTTTTTAAATTATGGTACATCTACAATAGAATGTTTAGAAGCCATTAAAAATCATGTCTTGGGACGGGCCCGGTGGCATAGTGGTTAAGTTCACGCGCTCTGCTTCTGGTGGCCTGGGGTTCACAGGCTCAGATACCAGGCGTGGACTGACGCACTGCTTGTCAAGCCATGCCGTGGCGGCATCCCATATAAAGTAGAGGAAGATGGGCACAGATGTTAGCCCAGGACCAGTCTTCCTCAGCAAAAAGAGGAGGATTGGCAATGGATGTTAGCTCAGGGCTAATCTTCCTCACAAAAAAGAAAATCATGTCTTACAAAATATCTGCTATCAGAAAAACAAAAAAAGAAATATTAAGTGTAAAAGCAAAATATAATACTGCATATACATTATATTCTAATTTTATAAAAATATAGGTATATAAAATGCAGATTAGAAAAAAAACCTAAATGCTAATAGAATAGTTACTATCTATGATTATGAGCTAATTTTATCATGTCTTATAGTTACAAAATAAGATTAAAAAGAAAATTGTTTATTTTCTTTTTTTAAGAAAAAAATTATGTTCCATTTTCCATCCCCAGAGACTGAATTTGAATCAGCAATTAGAGATTAAACAATCCATGGAATAAAAATTTTTATCTAGTTTTCTTCTGACAAGACCAATCTACAAAATGTGCAACTTAAAAGTTTTGAAATACAGCTCACAAGAGATAGAAAAAGGAATAGTTTCTTTCATTTGCTAATACAATAAAACAAATGAATAACAGTTTTAAAAACACATGAAAAGAACACGCACTGAATCTAATGATCTCTAGTCGAACCGTATTTTATGGAAAATAGAAATATTTTAAGTTATCAAATTGTCAAAGTCTGGGTTTTATTACTACATGTAGATATCAAAGAAATCTTGAAAACTTAAATACTATTTATTGTACCCAATTTTTATTCTGCCTCAGTAAGAAGCACATGATTTAAAGGGCACTTCCATTTAAGCACAGCAGGCAGACTCAGTGTAGGCGCCCTTCCTCAGCCCCAACAGGCTGGACTTGGTCACTTGAACACATTTTTAGTCACTTCATCACCATTCATCTCAGACATGTTTATTGAGCATCTGCTATACAACAAAAACTACAAAGGTAAATAAGATGTGGTACTTGCCCCATAAAAAACTGTGGTCTACTTGTAAAGCGAAACATTTTTTTTTTAAATAGCAACTGCAATATAAAATGGCATATGCTATAGCACAGTAGGAAGAGAGTGCGGTGACTGTGCATGAGAGAGCAGAACAAGGCTTCACAGGACAGAGGATGCAGAAGCTGGATTCCGACCTACAAGTACATCCTCAGAAATGAAAACTGAAAAAAAGACCAACTGAAGGCAGAGGACTCGCCTTGATGAACTTATTCAGTCTCAGGACTGTAAGTACCTTTTTTGTGCCAGCTCCCACGTTTATATCTCCAGATCAACCCCTCTCCCAAAGTCCAGCCATGTACATCCAGCAGTCTACTTGATATCTCCACTTGGAAAGCCAACAGACATCCATAGCTGAACAAGGCTACAACTGAGTTCCTGATTTTGGCCCCTCCCCTCCAACTCAAGCCTGTCCCTCCCGCAGTCCTTTGTATTTCCAAGACAAGGAGGTATATTAAACATTCAGTGGAATAAAGAAGCCCAGAGTGGCTGGAACAGAAAAAGTTCAGAGGGAGATTAGGTCAAGAGGGGCCAAGAAATTACATAGAGTTAAATCATACAGGCTTTTGTAGAAGATAAAATTGTGAATTTTATCTTCAAGCAATAGGAAATCACAAAAGGTTTCTAAGTATAAGAGTGAGGAGTAACATGATCAGATTCATGTTCGACAAAGATCTCTTCTGATTGCAGTGTGGAGAGACTACTCTGGGTGGGGTTAAGACAGTAAGTCCAGGTGAGGAAAGGTGGTGGCCCAGGCAAGGATGATGGGAATGGAGAGAAGGAGATAGATCAAAACATATTTAGGAGGTATAACCACATTATCTCATTTAATCCCCTCCTCAACAACCTTATGAGGAAAAGGTATTGCCTCCACTTTACCAAAAAAAAAAAAAAAAGAACAAAACCCAAGGAAGACAAAATAACAGATTACGGTTACCAGGAGATAACAAGCAAAGCTGCAGAAAGCTGCAGGCTTTCTGGCTTCAGATCTGAAACTTCCCGCTACCCTCAGAAGGCAGCTAATGACTTCATACAAAATGATTTTTTTAAACTAGACTATGTATTCAGAAAACACAAAATGCTAAGGAACAGAATGATTTTACATTTAACTGAATTGTATTTTAAATAGACTACAGAAGGAGGTTTTTTTTTTTCATTATTTTTCTAAGCACAATGCCTAAGTATTCAAGAATCAAATATGGAAAATAAAAGAGAAAAGGAAAAGAAGCGAACGATTCTACATAAAATGTCATGTGAATGGTATTTGCCTTTAATCTACAAAGTTAAATACAAAATGACTATGGCCATTTCTCTATGTTGAGATAAAATTAGCTGACACACACGTTTGGAATTCAGGAATCAAGGCATATTTGATAGCCATTTAGAAATTGCTCTTGTCAGCAGGGTCCACCTTTATACATTTAGAAAAAATTTTAAATCTCTTTTGAAGATCAATTGTTAAAATTATCTGAGTTATAAAGCAGATTAACAAATATCTACAGAATCTAACAGGGATATGGCTTTCTGGTTAGTTCTTGTAAAGACAAGTTATGTCTTAAACAAAATAGAAATAATTTTCATGTTGGAAATACCTCAAATTATAATTGCCCTTATGGTTAAACCAGCTTTGGATTCTTTAGTGCCTTTACCATACTAACCCTGAATCAGAAAACAAAAAGCAGGGATGCACAATTTTGTTCTAGTCTCTTTTTTATTTACTATTCACCTCTCATTTCTCCACTATATTTCATTCACTCAATCATTCATTCATCAAGTATTTTCAAACATCTGTTATACAGGATGCCATCTGAAGTGTTATACAGCATACACATATAAATTAAATTCAGAAACTAGCTCAAAGAGATTGTAGCCCCAGAAAAGAATAAGATACACACCTTGATAAGTATAACATGAGGTAGAATACATAAGTGCCGTAAGACAAGTATAAAGTACTTTCGTATTCAGAAGTAGGAACGTCATTTCTAGCCAGGGGGATCAGGGAAATTTTAATGGTGGAAATAAAAACTTAAACTGGACACTGAAATACTATCTGTTCCTCAATGATTGTTTCTGAAACCCGAATTAATTCATATGTGATAAGTAAGCAAGGAAACAATGTCAATAGAACTTTGAAGTTGGTTCATACTCAGTTTTTCCCAATACCTGAATGTTTTGAACCTCCAAGTAGCAGCAGGAAAATACAGTTCATGACTGTAAACAATGCCCCATCATTCCACTGTTCTTTGTGGTCCAGTCTGCATACATGTCCCGGATTGAAAGTGCTTCCTACATGGTTCTCATGATCAGTGTGTATTTTGCTCTTGTCTCCTCAACCCTTCCTTCAAGCTACCTTCACCTTTCTATTTAAAAGTAGAGTCCTATTTTATTACAATTGTTACTAGGGATTAGTTTTTTCTTTTTTGTTTGTTTGGTGGTTTTTGCTTTGTTTTGTTTATTTTTTGGTGCTCTGATTACAAAGTTATATAAATTTTAAGTGATCCACCCCCATGATAATTTATTTTTTAAAACCTTCTTACTGTTAATTTATAACTTACTAAATTATAACATATATATCCCTAATATGTGAGCCTTTTGGATTTGGAGAGTAGGTGTGGAGGACATGAGAGAATAAAAGCATGAGGGGAGAAAAGTTTAGACTCTGTATGAGAAAGAACAAGAAGCGTGGATACAACATGTGGTGGATAAAAAAAAGAGGAAAGAGACTATTGGGAATAAAGCCATCTAAAGATCTTAGGCTTTACTTTATGCAATTGTGGAACTAATGAAGGCTTTTGAGCTGGTGAGTGACATGAGCAGAAATGTGCTTTAAAAAAATGTACCCTAAAAGACTCAATATTGTTTAAAAAGTTGATTCTCAACAAAATGATCTATAAATGTGACAAAATCCAAATCAAAATCCCAGAAGCCTTTTTTTTTTTTTTGTAGAAACTGACAAGCTGATTTCCACATTTCTATGGAAATGCAAAAAAAACCTAGAATGGCAAAGCAATCTTGAAAAAAGAAGACTAGAGATGGAGGGCTTTCATAAACTGACTTCAAGACACACAATAAATCAAGACAGTGTGGTATTGGCATAAGGATAAATAGCTCAGTGGAGCAGAATAGAGACTCCAAAAACAAACCCACATTCATACAGTCAATTGATTTTCAACAAAGATGCCAAAGCAATTCAATGGAGAAAGGAAAGTCGCTTTAACAAATGGTGTTAGAACAATTGGATATCCATATGGGAGAAAATACACCTCACAGTATACACAAAAATTAATTTGAAATGGATCATTGACCTAAACATAAGAGCTAAACCTATAAAGCTTTTTGAAGAAAACTTAACACAATGTCTTCATGACCTAGGATAGACAAAGATTTCTTAGGATATAGAAGGCAAAAATCATAAAAGAAAAATGATAAATTAGACTTCTTTATACTTCAAAACTTCTCATCAAAAGACACTGTTAAGAAGATGAGTAGGCAAGGCAAAAACTGGGAGAAAATATATAAAAACAAACTGCCGACAAAAGACTTGTATCCTCTGCATATAAAGTACTACTATAACAAATGACAAAAAGACCACAAAGAGTTTTTAACTGGGCAAAAGACTTGAACAGACATTTCACAGAGTAAAGTATAAAAATGGCTAATAAGCCAAGAAAAAAATGCTCAACATCATTAGTCATCAGGGAAATGCAAATTAAAATCACAATTAGCTACCACCACATAGAAATTAGAATGTTTACATTAAAAAGACTGACAGCGCCACACATCTATGGATAGCTAATCTTCACCAAAGGATCCAAGAACATACAATGGAGAAAGGAAAGTCTCTTCAATAAATGGTGTTGGGAAAACCGGACAGCCACATGCAAAAGAATGAAAGTAGACCATTATCTTACACCATACACAAAAATTAACTCAAAACAGATTAAAGACTTGAATGTAAGACCTGAAACCATAAAAACCCTAGAAGAAAATATAGGCAGTATACTCTTTGACATCAGTGTTAGTAGTATCTTTTTGAATACCATGTCTACTCAGACAAGGGAAACCAAAGAAAAAATAAACAAATGGGACTATGTGAGACTAAAAAGCTTCTGCACAGCAAAGGAAACCAACAACAAAAAGAAAAGACAACCCACCAACTGGGAGAAAATGTTTGCAAATCATATATCCAACAAGGGGTTAATTTCCAAAATATATAAAGAACTCATACAACTCAAAACAAAAAAAATGAACAACCCAATCAAAAAAATGGGCAGAGGATATGAACAGACATTTTTCCAAAGAAGATATACAGATGGCCAACAGGCACATGAAAAGATGTTCAACATCACTAATTATTAGGGAAATGCAAATCAAAACTACAATGAGATATCACCTCACACCTGTCAGAATGGCTATAATTAACAAGACAAGAAATGAAAAGTGTTGGAGAGAATGTGGAGAAAATGGAACCCTGATACACCGTTGGTGGAAATGCAAATTGGTACAGCCACTATGGAAAACAGTATGGAGAGTCCTCAAAAATTAAAAATAGAAATACCATATGATCCAGCTATTCCACTATTGGGTATTGATCCAAAGAACATGAAATCAATAATTCAAAAAGATATATGCACCCCTATGATCATCACAGCATTTTTCACAATAGCCAAGACGTGGAAGCAACCCAAGGGCCCATCAATGAATGAATGGATAAAGAAGATGTAGTATATATACACAATGGACTACTACTCGGCCATAAAAAAGACAAAGTCGTGCCATTTGCAACAACATGGATGAACCTTGAGGGTATTATGCTAAGTGAAATAAATCAGACAGAGAAAGACAAATACCATATGATTTCACTCATATGTGGAAGATAAATAAATAAACAAACACAGAGATAAGAACAGATTGGTGGTTACCAGAGAGGAAGGGGGTGGGAGAGAGTCTAAAGGGGCAAAGGGGCACACGTGTATGGTGACAAATACAAACTAGACTATTGTTTGTGAACACAATGCAGTCTACACAGAAACTGAAATATAATAATGTACACCTGAAATTTGCACAGTTATAAGCCAATATGACCTCAATAAGAAAGAAAAGGAAGGAAGGAAAGGAAAAAAGGAAGGAAGAAAAGATTGACAGCACTAAACGTTGGAGAGGATGTGGAGCAACCACAACTCTCATTGTCTCGCTGGTGGGAACGTAAAATGGCTTAACTACTTTACAAAAAGATTTGGCAGTTTCTCATAAGATTAAACATATACCAACCCTTTGACCGAGCAATTTTACTCCTAGTTATTTATCTAAGATAATTAAAAAATATGTCCACAAAAAAGCTTATAAAGGAGGCAGGATAAACAAATTCTGGTATATTCATTGAATGGAACACAATTAAGCAATAAAAAATAATTAACCACTGCTGCAAGCAATATCAAAAATGAATGTTGAAAAATATGCTGAACAAAATAAGACAAAGATCAAAAGTACATATTGTGTGATTCCATTTATAGAAGTTCTAGAATAGGCAACATAAATCTATTATAAAAAAATATGAACAGTAGTTACCTGGCAGCAGGGAAGAAGGGGATTATTAACTGGAAAGGGGCACGAGGAAAGTTTCTGATCATGGGAATGTTCTATAACTTGAGAGAGCTATACACAGGTATATCAATTTGCCAAAACTGTACAGTTAAGGTTTGTGCCCTCCAATATATATAAATTTTACCTTAAGAAAGGGAATAAAAAATAGGATAGGTGGAGGTGCAGAAAAAGCAAGCATGCCAGAACATTGATAATTGCTGAAACTGAGCACTGGATACAAGGGAGTTCATTATGCTATCCACTTACTTTGCATATATTTGAACTTTTCCATAATACAAAAATTGGGGGAGTAAAAAAAAAAAACAGAGCAAATAAAACGTATACATACATACACAAATATATATAAAATGACACCACCAACACACTACCCACAGAGATAATGTATAAAGTCTACCCTGACATGACCTGGGGTCTGCCTAACATTTTAACCCTACATTTATGCCATAAATTTTCTCTCCCCAACTCCTACTCCCATTCAACCCTCTCCTCCATCCCGCCCATTTCTATCAGTGTGGTAGACTGCAAAGATGGCCAAAATTTTCTCCCTCTGTGTATCCACAGCTCTTGCATTGTGACTTTACAGCTCCTCTTATCAAGGAGCTGTAAATCTGGACTGGACTTGTGTCTTGCTTTGGCTAAGAGAATGATGAGATCATCCTGATTTAGGGTGGGCTGTAAATTCAATTATGTGCATCCTCATAAGAGACAAAAACAAGAAGACACAGAGAAACACAGAGGAGAAGGCAGGGTAAAGACAGAGGCAGAGAGACATTGGAGTGATGAGTCTTCAAGCCAAGGAACACAAAGGATTGCCAGAAGCTAGGAGAGAAGCATGGACTAGATTCTCCCTCAGAGCCTCCGGAGGGAACCAGTCCTGATCACACCTTGATTTTGAACTTCTGTCCTCCAGAACTATGGGAGAATAAATTTCTGCTGTTTCAAGGTACCAAGTTTGTTGTAATTTGTTACAGTAGGCCCAGGAAACCAGGAAACAAGCACAGAAGAATCATCCAGCTAAGCCCAGCCCAAAACTGACAACCCACAGAAACATGACCTAAACAAATAGTTGTCATTTAAAATACTAAGTTTTGAAATAGTTAAGCTAAATGACACAATCAACCTTGCAAACACCCATTCCTCTTTTAAAAATTATCTCTTCAGGGCCGGCCTAGTGGTGTAGCGGTTAAGTTCATGAGCTCCACTTCTCGCAGCCCAGGGTTTGCTGGTTCAGATCCCAGGTGCAGACCAACGCACTGCTTGTCAAGCCATGCTGTGGTGGCATCCCATGTATAAAGTGGAGGAAGATAGGCATGGATGTTAGCCCAGGGCCAATCTTCCTCAGCAAAAAGAGGAGGAGAGGAAGATTGGCAATGGATGTTAGCTTGGAGCTAATCTTCCTCAGCAAAAAAAAAAAAAAAACAAATTCTCTCTTCCACAGCCAATCTTATTACCTTCAAAAAAAATAGACCATCTCGCTATACCCACTAAATAAGACTTCCATAATAGCATCTATAAAATGTTTTAGCATTATTTTTAATTTTTATATGTTTGTCACCTTTGACAGGGCTGTAAACTCCCTAAGGGCAGGGATTATGTGACATTGAATTTGCATCCCTCAATGTCAGCCATAATGACCTCATCTACATGAAATTTTCCAAAAGAATTCACTCTAAATTCATCTTTACCTATAATACTTATTTATAAGCAAATACAAAAACACCACAACATTCCATACACCAATCAATAATTACAGACTAACAAGCAAAGGTAGAAGACCTCTATAATTGCCCATAATACTTCAAATGGAACCCTTGAGATCAATATAGAATCTACCCAAGTTTATTTACAGTTATCTAATATCCCTTCCTTATTCCTTCTAATCATCAAATAATAAGGCAATACCAAAAGTAGTGGGAAGATAAAGTATGCAGGTGGTAGCTCAAACCTGGCACCGAGCCTTGAACGTATAAATGCCAAGAAAGCCAGTATGCAAATACATTCTCTCCCAAGGAAAAGAAGAAAGTTTTCTAAAGTAGAAGTTTAAGGCAATGTATCTTTCCATAAATAAACTAGATGTTGGAGTCCTTCCCTGAGCCATGAAAGAAGACATGATTCTGTGCTATAATTTTTTTAAGTATTAAGCCCTTACCGGAATTAAGTCAGGCATTAAGGAAACCACCTGTGTATTTTTAGCACGTATGGGTTGAGGAGTTACTTTTGCAATTTTTTAAAGTAATTATGCCTTGTTTGTCTTTTCCTGCATGACCATCTTTCAGGCAAAGCTTCATATCAACATATTTTGACATACACAGCTCGTGCTGAATACAAAAATCTGGAAGCTGGGGAAAAATCAAACGTAAAATCTAAGTTTCCTGATTCACAGTGAGGTATTTTTTTGCCCACCATTCCATGCTGACTTCCCAAGAATGGAAAATTTAAAACAATTTTTTAAGGTGCAATTTAAGGTTTGTGTAAATGGTTTTCAGTTATTATTGTTACCCACAATTAGCCTTGATAATCAAGAGCTGGATTATTTAATGGGAGAGACATGGTAATGAGAATGCACAAGAAAAGGACAAGTAAAATGGGGGAACCAAGGCCAGCTTCCAAAGATATCAAAGCAGCAAGCACGCTGCAAAAAGAAGTTGTCACGGCAAATTGCAGAAATTTCAGAGGTTGTAGTGGGGAGACTGAACAAAATACCTTTTGAAGTAAAGAAATTTCTAAGCATCAAGGACTCAGAGGTTAGCCTGTTCTTTCAAAACTAACTCTTATTAGACTTACTAGAAATCAACACAAGAGTACTAAATCTGACTAATTATATTCACAGACTAAACAAGTAAATTGCTAACCAGAAAAAAAAGTGATGCAACTTCTACAAGTGCCTATTTTGCACCGGGGAAGCAAAATATGTTTATAAGGATTTGACTCAATTCTAACTTCTTTCATTATTGAAAAAATATATATTTATTTAGCACCTACTGTATTCAGGCACCATTCTAGCTGTTAAAGATAGATAGACAGGTTACACTGGTCATTTTCCTCAAAGAACTTAAAGTACAGTGGGGGATACAGATATGCAAATCAAACAAGAATGTATAAGGCATGCTCTGATGGATGATGGAAGTAAGCAAGGGAGCCAATAGAAACAAAGTGAAAGAACATCAAAATCAAATAGTGAGGGAAGAGAATGCTTCCTAGAGAAGATAACACAAGCAGGAATTGGATAAGAAAAGGAGCAGGGCATTCCAGCAAAGTGTTCTCCATGAAGGACACACACAGCACAGAGTATAGGACATTCAGGAAAACTGTTTTACTAAGGCCAGAACCATTCATTTAACAAATATTTTTTGAATATCAAAGAAGTGCCAGGCACAGTTCTCAGAGTGAGAATATCAGTGAAGAAATCACACAAAAATCTCTGCCCTTGAGGAGTTTACATTCTAGTAAAGAGAGAAAAAAACAACAAACAAAATAAATAAATATATAGTACGTTCAAAGGTGATAGGTGCTATGGAGAAAAGATAAGCAGGTAAAGTAAGATTCAAATTGGACCTAGAAGAAAAGGCATGATTTGCATAGGTGTTAAGGCTGGGGAGGTCATTCCAGAAAAGTAGAACAGCATGAGCATAAATATTAAGATACATCAGTTTCTATCAGCCAGAAGGTCTATTCCTCACCGAGAAGATTCAGATGGAAAAGTAGTTGGTGATAAAAATTAAAGGTATGCAAAGGCTTTCAATATCTTGCAAAGAACTGTAGTACTGACTCCACAAGCAATAGGAAGCCATGGAAAGATCTCAGTGGAGGAGAAACAAATTTCCTTCAACTCCTATGTGATATTTGACAGAATTGAACATGCCCCTCCCGTTCACTCATTCAATAGGAACTTATTGTGCAGCTACATGATACTGTGTTAAAAATAATATTTTTAGGGGCTGGGCCAGTGGCATAGTGGTTAAGTTCGTGCACTCTGCTTCAGCAGCCCAGGGTTCACAGGTTCGGATCCCAGGTGCAGACGTATGCACCGCTTGTCAAGCCATGCTGTCGTGGCATCCCATATAAAGTAGAGGAAGATGAGCACGGATGTTAGCCCAGGGTCAGTCTTGCTCAGCAAAAAAAGAGGAGGATTGGCAACAGACATTAGCTAAGGGCTAATCTTCCTCACAAAAAAATAATAATAATAATATTTTTAAAGTAAGAGTGTATTACATGTCATAAAAGGTTACAGAAGTGTGGCTCATCTCCAGTCACTAAGGAAGATAGGTGCCTATATCTCATTATAGATAACACACGACACTATGTGCTAAGTAATATAATGGATGAACAAAGTTCTGTAGTAACATAGAAAAGAACATTATAAAATGTTAATCTTGTGAAACCAAGAAAGATTTCATGGAGGATTTGAAAAACAAGTAGAATTTAAACAAAAAGAGATGGACAGAAAAAGGTATCTCACAGGGAGAAGCGGCACGAGCAGAAGTTTAGAGGTACACCATCATATGTCATTGCAGGTGCGGTATGGCTAAAGCATGGCAAGAAAACTTTTTTGCATAAGAGTTAATTCAGAAAAAATGCAGATGTTTCTGGGCCACATTACTTTTTTCTCAAAATTAAAATAGCTTTTAATATGCCCCATGGGGGAAAGTTTATTTCTTACTATTAGATTAACATTCCATTGAATAGAAGAATGTCAGTGGTAAAAATAATGGCCACTATTTTTAAGCCACTAAGATATTAATATATAGATATTTTTGAGGAGAAAAATCAAGGCAGCTTTCTAACACATCATGCAGTAAACAAGGCCAGTATGTGAGGAGCCGATAGGGAGTGAGGAATGAGTCTACAAATGCAAATGGGCCAAACTATGACAGATCTTGAATGCTGTGAGCACTCACTTTTGAGTAAGCCTTTCCAGTTTAAAAAGACTTTTGCACAGATGGATGTCCCTCTGTGTATTTCAGTCACCTTAAATTCAACATACTGAAAACTAAACTTTTCTTTCTCATAAACATGGTCCCTTTTCCAACCTTCCCATATCTTTCAATATCACTACAATTAACCTCATCACCACATTCCAAATAATGACCATAATTCTTTCTCTAGTTCATGCCTCTTTATAAAAAGTCACCAAATCAAATTACTTACTTGCTTCTGAGTTTCCTCATTTCAAAATGAAGCAGTTAAACTAGATGATCTAATGCTCTTCTAGATCAACTCCATTATGACTTTAAGTCCTTAAAATTCTTGGATTCATTCACCATTACCTTAGTCTAGGCTAGTGATTCTCAATTCTAGCAGCACATTAGAATCACCTGGGGATCTTCTAAAAAATCACCTACACCTAGTCCTTCTGGGGTCTAGACAAGAGTGTTATTTAAAGACCCTCTGCTCCAGTGATTCCAATGTCACCAAAAGTAAGAATCACAAGTCTAAGCCCTCATTACTGTCACCTTCATTCTGCAGAGGAGGAAATTCAGGCTCAGAGAAGTGACAAGATTAGCTCAAGGTTTCACAACTGGAAAATGGACCAAGCTCTCTCTGATTACAAAGCACACATTCTTTCCACTGTGCCAAAAAAGCAACTGATACTTATATAAAATCTGTATCAACTAATATAATGCTCACTTTTATGTTGCTTTAAAAATGCTTATTCTTCCCCATATGTGTATGGTTGGTGTCTCCTAAAAGACCATAGGTCAGAGATGGAGTATTCTGATTTCCTCCACAGAAACTATGTCAGGATTAAGGACACAAGAAGTATACAGTCTATTTTTAAAACATCTCTCATAAAGTAGTGATTTGGGTTTGCATTTTCAAAATACCAAAGAGATATCTATTCATGTCTTGAAAACTGCCACCATAATTTAGGGAGACTGTCCCTAGTTGAGATGGAAATGGAGAATCAGTATGGCACAAAGTTCAGGAGGGAAGGACAATTCCTAAATTCAGATTGTGATGATGGTGTTCTCCTATAGCTCTAGAAACTCAAGTTACCAAACTTCAGACCTTTAGTGAATAATCAAATCTTACGATTAGACACCTTAGCAATAATAATTCTTTAGCACAATCCAGTTAAAACAAAGAATTTCAGAAACTCACTGATGTCTATTTTCTCACCTACTTTTACTCCTGCCTGAAAGTTTAGGCTAATCTTGATAAATCAACCTCTAAATTTGCTTTTGCAATTCCCTTTGGGCAGCTTATCCCTTAATTCTGATCTTACTTTCTTCTCTAAGGAAAGCAGAGGGCTCGATGACAAGCCGCATCCTCCAACTCCAATTCTTCCTAACTTGAATCTATGTTTCTCAGTGGATACTGCACGTGGTCCTTGTGGTCTTTGGGGTCAATGTGGTCTTTGTGAGGCATTCAGTCAGCTAGCTGCCTGAGCTGCTGAGAACAACGAACCAACAACATCCTGCCAACCTACCTTTTACCAGTCAGAAGATGATATTTATTCACTTGTACATCTTCAATTCCCACCCCCCCTACACACATATACTCCAATGAACACGTGTACTTCATTACCACCTAGCTTTTGACTTTTTCTTCATTCAGTGATTGAGGCCATTTTGCAGACCCACTAACAATATCTAGCAATTGATTTGTTTTAGAACTTCATTTTGGTAGAGTATAAAGTTACAATATTGCAATAAAATACAATAAAATTTGAATGGCATCAAATGGTTTCATTACAGCACAAATCTGTCTTTTTGTAGGCCTACAGAACTTACTTATTTGCAATCACATTTAACAATAAACAAATCATCTAAATCCACTGGAACTTAGTCTAAGTTAGTAACATCTTTAAGTTATAAAAGCAAAATATTCCTCAATGTCTATCGGCCCTACAACTGAGGAATCACTAGTAACAAATATACACAAAATGCAATACATAAGGGAAGATTGTACTTCTAAAATGGATAGCCAATTTTTTAAACACATTTCAGTACTACTAAGGAAATTTTTTTAAATCCTAGTTCGGGGGCTGGCCACATGGCCTAGTGGTTAAGTCTGGTATGCTCTGCTTCAGTGGCCGGGTTCGCAGGTTCGGGCACAGACCTACACCACTCATTAAGCCATGCTAGGGCAGCGACTCACATGTAAAGTGGAGGAAGATTGGCACAGATGTTAGCTCAGGGCTGGTCTTCTTGAGGAAAAGATGAGGAAGATCAGCAACAGATGTTAGCTCAGAGCAAATCTTCCTCACCAAAAAAAAAATCCTAGTTGGCCTATGATAAGCCATCAATAGTAACAGACCACACAAGGCACGTGCCCTTCTAAGTGGGAAATGAGAATGGCCTTCTTTGTGGTTACTAATTGCTTCTGCTATGACTATTACTACAGACTGTAAATTCCCTGAAGGTTCAAATGACTTCAGAATTTTGCCATCACTTAAAATCCAATAAACACAGATGACAAAAAGAAAAAAAAAATCTTAATTTTGTTACTACATGTACACAGTTAAGTGATATTTTAAAAGCAAATATAGGTTACAAGTTGAAAATTATACCATATTGTGATCACCAATGAACTGCTTGTCATTCAATCAAATTGCTTTGTGTTCTTGCTCTTTTTAATTATGCAGTTTAAAGACATAAGTCTTGAATTTAGTAGGTTTTTGGGAAGACTCCGCACAGATAGTGCACTCACACAATGTCCCTGCAAATATCATTATTTCTTCAATAGATTGTCCATATAATTTGCTATTTCAATTACTTGCTGAAATATTTTATTTTGTGCTATTTCTATCATATACTATGCTAGAGTCACAGGCATACTGAATTTGAAGGGGCATTTCAATGCTTAAAATATGAAACAAATTACTCTGGTATCTAAAATAACCTAACTGTGAAAGCAACTCCTACACACATGTGGTAATAATTTGCAAAAGCTATCTTTTATTGGATTCTAGGTAATAACAATGGCATATGTTTTTTGTATGTCTACTCTTACAAAACAAATTCTTCACAATATAACCTTTCAAGAAATCAAAATGCTTCAGATACTTTCCATCATGCAATATCAATCCAATAACTCAAATATCTGAGTTACAAGATTTAGTACACAAACTTTTTCAGATTACTATCAAAAGAAAAGTATTTAATCATTTTTACTCCAATATAGTTTAGTGATTTTTAAAAGACTCTTACATTTTAAATCATAAAATTCTTTGTTTTACTTTTTCTATATTATCTTGTCCTGGGTAACAGGATTGACTATGGGAGTCTTCACTAATGCTAATATAAAACAAATTTGGTGTATGGAAGGAAAAATGCTTCAGTAGCATGATGGCCTTTACCATATATTGACATTCATGGGATAAAATAATTTATCTTTTATAATAAACAATCTTCTACCATTTTCAAGATCCTCTACTTTTATAATGCTTTTCATAAAAGCATTTGTCCCTTCAAAATGCATTGTTTCATCAGAAAATTCTAAAGAGTCTATACTATACTGTAATAAGCAATAAGATCCCTATCAATTAACTGCTTCTCTTCTATCTTCCTTCCTGGTATTCTAGATAAAGGGAAAAAAAAGTTTACCCTTTCATTCTCTTCTTCTACTCTCCTGGCATTAGATAAGGGAAAGAGGGAATCTTATTAGATTCTCTTTCACCTTTCCTGACTTCCTGCACTACCACCATTCTTCTGTTAAGAAGCAGTGTTAACACACACACACACACACACAAACAAATGGCAACTATGTGAAGCAACTGATGTGTTAATGAGTTTGTGGGAATAATTTCACAATTTATATGTATATCAAACCATCACATTGTACACCTTAAATATAAACAATTTTATTTTTCAATTATACCTCAATAAAGCTGAGAAAAAAAGGGAACAATGTTAAAAAGGAATGTGCAATAAGAGGAACCTGTTAACTACACCAACCCTCATTATCTACCAGTTTCTTTTATCAATTTTCTTTTTAAAAAATAACAATTAATTAGCACCCCAAACTTTTGGGTCCTCTTGAAATAAGTGCTTTGGAAAGAAGCCACTTGTGAATAAATTCATAACCTTAAGCCTATCATAATAAAATTGCTGCATATCAAAGCAAGAAAAATCTTAAAAGCAGCCAGGAAAGGACAGACCACCCTCAAAGAAGTAATAGTATAACATAGCTAACTTCTCAATAGTAACTGTAGAAGCCAGATGACCAATGGACTGATATTTTCAAAGTGCTGAAAGAAAATAACTAAGAATTCTATACCCAGCAAAAATATCCTTCAAAAATGAACATAAAGAATCACTTCAGACAAAGAAAAAATTTAAAGATCTATTTACCAGGAGACCCATATAAAAGAAACAGTAAAGGGTATTTTTTAGGCAGAGGGAAAATGATCTCAGGTAGAAGCTTGAGATTTAGGAATGAAGAAGACCAATGAAAAAGCTAAAAATGTAGTTATATCTATATGTTATGAAATGTCCAAAGTTCATTACTATTTCATGACCCCTTATTGCATCTACCTAGTACAGGGATAGTACTGATATTGTTATTCATATTTAAAAGAAGAAAAAAACAAGGAGAGGCATATTCAAAGTTCACTTGTTTGAAATCCTAAATGTAACCCTGGCAACTACAGGAAAGGAATCTTAACACTCCCTACCGACCCATGCTGTTTCTTCTTAATCTATAATTAAGAGGACAAAATTAAGGGGTTGGCCTGGTGGCATAGTGGTTAAGTTCACGTGCTCCGCTGTGGCGGCCCGGGGTTCGCAGGCTCGGATCCTGAGTGCAGACCCATGTGCCACTTATCAAGCCATGCTATGGCAGGCGTCCCACATAAAGTAGAGGAAGATGGGCACAGATGTTAGCTCAGGGCCAGTCTTCCTCAGCAAAAAAAAAAAAAAGACAAAACAATAAATGTAAATTAAAACGAAGCAGGTCAAATGATTAGAGACAGAAGTACAAAATCCTGGCTTCACTGATGCTTTGACACTGAGAAACTATTTCCTTGGTAGTGCGTCTGTGAACTGGATATTTTCCATTTGCCCTGCAAACTTTCCATCTGTTTCCAATCTGCTCTGTGCCAGAAGTAGCTAACCACTACATCAAAGGATCCCTTTTCCTCTGGCTTACAGTTGAGTTTGGCCAGTGAGAATCACTGGCAAGAGACTGGAGAGAAGGAGGAAAGTGGAGTCAGCGTATTTATTTCCTCAGCTCCCTGCTAGGTCACCAACGTTGGTTGTGCCCCTCAGCCTAAGGCAACAGCTCCTATCAGATGGCCCTTTCCTACAGATACAGCTACACCCTTGGGATCCAGTAACCAATCCCTTCTCTCATCCCTTCATCTATAGGAATGATAATAGTTCCCACTGTTGCTAGCCTCATCATCCCTTGTTATTGTCTCTTACCCTTGTTCACAATTACTCTCTCATTTACCTCCAGTTGAATGTGCCATCTATTTGCTGCTGAGACCCTGATCTATATGATCTACATGCCAATTAATAACATGGAATGTAGTAAAAATAGAACAGACACTAAGAGCTCAGACTCTAAAGTCAGAAACAACTGGAAATGGATCCCTGCTCCAAAACCATGTGACCTTGGAAGAGTGTGCTAACATCTCTAAGCTCTCTTATCTCATCTGTAAAATAAAAAAAATGAGGGGCCACCCAGTGGCGCAGCGGTTTAGTCCGCGCTTGGCAGCCCGGGGTTCGCGAGTTCGGATCCCGGGCGCCCGCGGACGCACTGCCTGTCAGCCACGCCGTGGCAGCGTCCCATATAAAGTGGAGGAAGATGGGCACAGATGTTAGCCCAGGGCCAGTCTTCCTCAGCAAAAAGGGGAAGATTGGCAACAGATGTTAGCTCAGGGCTGGTCTTCCTCACAAAAAAAAAAAAAAAAATGATACTAGCACTTGCTTCAAAAATTGTTGTCTGGTGTGAACCATTTAATGTAAAGAGTTTAGTCCAGTGCCTGGTACACAGTAAGGGCTTAATAATTATTAAACTATTAAATTATTATTATTATTAATTACCACTATTTGCTTCCCATGTATGGTACAAAATTGACCACATGACTGTAACATGGAGCAAATATATCCATCCCACTTCAGCTTTTTATTTTGATTAATATTTAATACATCAAGTTTCATACCAGAAAATCATGTCAAAGAGGCAAACTATGCCTTTTACAATATTCTACTTTGCCTCCCACAAGATTAAAATGCAACTAGTATGCATTATTTTTCTGTCTATGTAAATAAGCATCTGTACATTTTAGAAGAGATCATTACCACAAGGGGTTCTGCTCCAGATCAACATTACTGGAAAAAATGGTGGCATAAATTAACTCAATCTTATTTCAGCTGGCTCAAGGCTAAAGTAAATCAAGTCAACTTGACCTTAATTAGGTCAAGTCAAAGCAAACCATTTCAGTACATCATATACTTACATAACTGCCCTGAACCCAAAAAGATGGATATATTAGACTGAAATTGAATATATACTGGTGATCAGAAATGCTGAAGAACAATAGCAGTAATTTAAGAATAAAACCAAGAACAGATGAAAGAGAAGATAAAAACCATCAAAATAAAGTATCCATCCTTCAATTTTAATGTTGTGACTAAAAGTGTTAGTTAGTATGCATGCAACTGTGAGTAAAAAGGCCAAATATAGCCAGCACTACTAAAGCTGGGTGCACGATAGCTAGATTTGTTGCCTGTCCTTTGGAAAACAGCTGCAGCTGCTGCCTGCAGGGTCTGCATAATAACAATATATTTGGCAGCACTAAACAGATAACCATCTTCCAAATTTTCTCTAAGTGAAAAACAGTATCAACAACAATAAAAGACTGCTGACTGCTATTTAAACCGCAAAGCAAAAATTTTTTTCCAGGTTGGTTATGGTACTGGCTCAATAGGTAGAAAAAGAAAAGTATGACTTATTCCTTTGTACTGCATCAAGGTACCAGTTCTACATGGCTTCCAGGTGGACTCCAGTTCAAGTCCTTGATCTTAGAGACCATGACTAGCTGTCTTCCTGAATCAAATCCCTCTAAGAAACACAATTTTCAAATCCCTCTGATTTGAACTGTTTGAACTTGATGCAATCCAGCAAACAGAGGAGGCTAAAACAAAACTCTGCACACATGGGCACTAAATGATGTTGCTAAGTGACCCATTACAAAATATTTACAGGAAATACCTAACTCTTTGCTAGCTTTCCTATCTTGTGCCCTATCTTCTAAGGAAGATATAATTCAGAGACAACTATATTTCTGCAAGGAATTTAATTCAATAACTACAGTTATAGGCTCTCTAAGTAAAACAATTGTCAAAGTGAGCAAATTAGCAAATACACCAAACCAAATAATAATGTTGGCTAAAACATATACAGTACTATTGCTAGGCACTCTTCTAAGTGCTTATACTACTTATTCAATCCTCATAACAATCCCATGTGGGAGGTACTATTATTAGCCCCATTTTACAAAAGGCAGTCTGAGGCACCGAGAAGGTAAATACCTTGCCCAAGGTCTCAGAGCTAGTGAATAAGCTAGTGAGCACCTGATCCAGAGTCCTCTTCTTTAACCATCACAATATCTCGACATTAAAAACATGGCTGTTTAAAATATTCCTGAACCATGTTACTGAACTGATTAAGGTTCTTCGAAAGATCTAGTCTCTCCTATCTCTTCTATTTACTCTCAAATTAACAGTTCAAAGCCTAGATTTACAAACAAATAAGAGAACTGAGCATATCTCTCCTAAAAATCAGAAGGGTATAATAAAATTTCTATCCAATTAAATTCAGAAGGTCCACTATGGTAAAACTGTAGAAGATTGAGAAATTGTCTTTGATAACTATTTATAAGGTCCCCCATTACTCAAGAAGTTTTTAATAACATGATGCTATTTGTATCTAATAAAGTTGATTCTGCCCTATGCTCAATATTTAAAAAGAAGCATCCTTTCCTGATTCTGAATGTACTATTTTACCAACCCAACTCAGAACTTATCAAATATATTATCAAATGCCTGTTTCTAGCTTTTTCTTTCCTAAGTAGAATATCATCAACTAAGTTCAGGAGTGAGCTGCATTGGTAGTATTGTGAAATATATCTTTTGTTGTCTACTTTATTTCACAAAAAGATGGAAAGTATATGCCTAAGAAAGAATCGATTCCTTCCTTCTTCTCTGCTTCTTGATTCCTCTGTTGCTTCCAGATTACTATATCTGATGCCAGAATCACCTAACTGTAATTGGTAAAATGCATCCACTAATTTTAGATTCTAAAATCCATAAGCCAACTCTCCCACTATTAGAGACCAATCAATAGTTACAATTTCTTAGAGAAATACTTCCGTATATTCTTTAGCCATATAGAAACTTATTTTGTTCTTTACAATCTGTTCTTCAGCAACTGTTTTATGTATTCAGCGGTATTTGTTATACAGTGATTTTTCACTCTAAAACAAAGCTGATGCCTACTCAGTAAGGTAAGCTCATAGGAGTAAGGACATAGAGAAAAATCAACCTTCTGAGATATCCACTGAATTTTGAAATAATTCACAACAGGTCACCTCCTGGAGTCATAAGTTTTTCATTTCTACATGCTCTTTTACTCTGGCTGGTTTTCTAAGGTTTACATCCCAGAAAATCAGAATGTTTTCCCTTGAATGTCAACAGTGACTCTTTTAAAGGCCTTTCCTATATCAGAGGCTGAAATATATTTCCACCGAAATTTTCTTTTTCACTCTGCAACTCTTGAATATAACCAGGCGCAGAAAGACAAAAACTTTCCTTTGAAGAGTAAATGTTACTGACACTTGGTCTTTTTTTTTTTTTCTGTTGTTTGTAACAAAAGTACTAAGTCCTAAGATTCAAGATACACTACTGAATTCTATCTGGTTTCCTATCCTAAACAAACCACAATTGGAGATGCCAAATTAATTCTGAACAAATTTGCTTCGGGGCACCTGCAGGGGCCACAGACCTTTAATCTTCACATACCAGGAGTGTTTATTTGCCCTTGTTGGAAAAAAATGCAGGTCTGGGAAGTCAAAGGTTAGTCAATGGAGGAGAAAAATGGGGTAGAATCTCTCAAGACAATGGAAGAAGTGTTTTCCTGCAAGTGTTTTCCCTAGCAAGCTGAGAGAACTGCCAAGTTCGGGTCAGAAGTCTAATTTAACCGGGGGTCCCATCTTGCTCTTTTAGATCGCCACAATCTCAGTGAAGCAGGTGACAACTCCCTGACATAAAAGAATTTCCAAATTACAAACCCAAAATGAAAGCAGGTCAAATGACGCAATTTGTGAATATTAATTAATTGCCTTAAATTAATTGGGTGTCAAGTTTGTTGATAATATCAATAAAATTTTATCAAAATACAATCAAATGTCATCTATTGACAAATTAAATTGTAATGATGTAGAATTTTATATATGGTATGCAATATTTTCCACAGATCTATATCTTTGAAGTACTAATCAATTCTATGATACATTCAGAAAACTATTATCGAGAGTTGCTAATGAACCAAAAAAAAAATCCAGTTATACAATTTCTGGGCTATTTTGTTAACAGTCTAGATTAAACATTTATTGGTGAAGTGATTAAATCACATTGCAATGTAGTATTTCCAGATAAATTTTTCTTGATTCCTATGCCTACTACAGCCATGTGTTAAATTTTCACATCTTTTCTTCAATGTCAGTGTTTTCTGAAATAAGAAGTTGCTCTATCCCAATATAATCTAAGACTATTTTTTCCCCACAAACTAAAATAACAATAGACTATTTTTTTAATTGTATGCAGGGGGAGGAGATTGTAAAAATTAAAAAGGATGGGGGGAAATTAGAAATGTAATTAAGAAGAGAAAGCAGAACTAAAGTTTAAAATTTAGGGATCACATAAAATTCCATTTCCTTTAAAAAATATTTCCTAATTTTGCCCAACTCATTGCTTTTTCAAATAATTAAAAATTTAACTATATACTCTGTAATCTTTGAGATTCCTTTTTTTTCCCTCCTGCCAACCATCCCCACATATCCTCCATGCAACACAATGGCTGGCCCAGTGACGAGGTGCTCCCTGTCTCACCATGAGTTTCCATTTTAAAAATTCTTATCAGGAAAGTGATGTTAGCATCATGGCAGAGTGAGTTGTTCCCTTTCTTTCTCCCCTCTAAGTTACAAATAAACAGACATCCATTAAACAACAGAGGATTCCCTACACAACACAACAGGATGCCTGAGAGATCCATGCAACTATACATCTGAAGGTGAGTGGACTGGACAACTGGGAAGCAGTGGAACTAGGGAAGCAGACCCGTCCCCTCCCACTCCAGTGGCAGTGATTGAGGTCGCAGAACCTCACACAGCGGTCAGTGTGACTGTGAGTGAAGGGGGGGCAGCCTGCATGCAACGAACGGTTTTGGAGTGGTAGTACAGCCGGAGGGAGCACCCACCTACTGCAGCGGCCCCGCCCACACAAACACTCCCCACCAAGTGGCAATAGCTTAGCCCACACAAAGGTGCCCCACCTGCTGAGTGCAGCAGCTTGGCCAGACCTGCCTGCCAAGCACAGCAGAATTGCCTGGACTAACACAGAGCAGACTGACTGGTACAACTACCAGCACACCAGGCAGGAACAGAAAACACCGCCTCTCCCTCTCCCCCCACAGCAGTGGCAAGTGGAATTTGTGACCTGATACTACCACAAATGCCCCAGCAGAGGATCAATTCATCAAACACCATGAAGAACTACAGTAACACTGCAGAAGAAAAATGACAAGTTTCCAGAAACCAAACCTGAAGTCACAGAAGATTACAATCTAAATGACACAGAATTAAAAATAGCTGTCATAAAGAAACTCAACGATCACAAGAAAACACAGAAAGACAATTCAATGACCTCAGAGTAAAATTAATAAACAGAAGGAATACTTTACCAAAGAGATTGAAGCCCTTAAAAAAAACTATACAGAAATTCAGAATATGAAGAACACAATCAATGAGATAAAAAATAATGTAGAAACTATAAAAAATAGAGCAGACCTTATAGAGGAGAGAATTAGAGACTTAGAAAATAGAAATCTAGAAATGCTTCTGGTGGAGGAGGAGAAAGAACTAAAATTTTTTAAAAATGAAGAAATTCTTCAAGAAATATCTGATGCAATTAGGAAAAGCAATATAAGGATTATATGTATTCCAAAGGGTGAAGGGAGGGAGAAAAGAGCAGAGAGCTTGTTCCAAGAAATAATAGTTGAGAATTTCTCAAACCTGGGAAAGGAACTGGACTTACAAGTACATGAAGCCAACAGAACTCCTAGTTACATCAATGCAAAAAAACCTTCTCGAAGGAATATAATAGTAAAACTGGCAAAAGTCAATGACAAAGAAAAAAATATTAAGGGCAGCAAGGCAAAAGAAAATAACCTATGAAAGAATCCCTATCAGGCTCTCAGCAGATTTCTCAGCAGAAATCTTACAGGCTAGGAGAGAATGGAACGATATATTCAAAATACTGAAAGACAAAAACTTTCAGCCAAGAATACTCTATCCAGAGAAATTAGCCTACAGATATGATGAAGAAATAAAAGCCTTCCCAAATAAACAAAAGTTGAGGGAGTTCATCACCACTAGACCTGCCTTACAAGAAATGATGAAGGAAGCCCTCCTAAGTGAAACAAAAAGGCAAAGGTTTACAAAGCTTTAAGCAAGGAGATAAAGAGACAGACAAAATGAGAAAATTGCAGCTCTCTATCAGAATAGGTTAGCAAATAATTATAACATAAAAGATAAAGGGAAGTAAAGCATCAAAAATAACTATAAACACTTCAATTTAGTCACAAACTCACAACACAAAACAGAATAAGTTGTGACAACAATAACACAGAAGGGGAAGAGGAAAGGGATGAAACCTGCTTAGGTTAATGGAGATAACAGGCAATCAGAAAATGGACTACCTCATCTATGAGATCTTTTATACAAACCTCATGGTAACCACTAAATAAAAAACCAGAGCAGAGTCACAGATCATAAATAAAGAGAAAACCATCACAGAAAACAACCAAACTGAAATGGCAATTGGAAATACAAAGGAAAAGAAACAATGGGAATATAGAACAACTGGAAAACAAGAGATGAAGTGGCAATATTAAGCCCTCAAATATCAATAATCACTCTAAACATAAATGGGGTGAGTTCTCCAGTCAAAAGACACAGAGGGGCTGGATGGATTAACAACAATACATTGCCTCCAGAAAACACATCTTGGCTCTAAAGACAAACATAGGCTCAGAGTGAAGGGATGGAAGATGATACTCCAAGTGAATGGCAAGCAAAAGAAAGCAGGTGTAATCATACTTATATCAGACAAAGCAGACTTAAAGATAAAAAATATAATAAGAGACAAAAACAGGCAGTATATAATGATAAAAGGGATACTCCACCAAGAGGACATAACACTTATGAATATATATGCATCTAACACACAAGCACCAATGTATATAAAGCGACTATTAATAGACCTAAACGGAGAAATTGACAGCAACACAATAATAGCAGGGGACCTCAACACCCCCACTTACATCAATGGATAGATCATCCAGACAGAAAGTCAACAAGGAAACAGTGGCCTTAAATGAAATACTAAACTAGATGGACTTAATAGACATATAGAGAACACTCCATGCAAAAATAGCAGAATACACATTCTTCTCAAGTGCACATGGAACATTCCCAAAGATAGACCATATGTTGGGAAACAAGGCAAGCTTCAATAAATTTAAGAAGACTGAAATCACATCAAGCATCTTTTCTGATCACAATGCTTTAAACAAGAAATCAACTACAAGAAGAAAGCTGAGAAAGTCACAAATATGTGGGACTAAACAACATGCTACTGTACAACCTTTGGATCAATGAAGAAATCAAAGGAGAAATCAGAAAATACCTGGATACAAATGAAAATGAAAACACAACATACCAACTGTTATGGGATGCAACAAAAGGGGTACTAAGAAATTTATAGCAACACAGGCCTACATCAGCAAACAAGAAAAATCTCAAATAAGAAATCTCAAACTACACTTAACAGAAATAGAAAAAGAAGAACAAACAAAGCCCAAGGTCAGTAGAAGGAGAGAAACAATAAAAATTAGAGCATAAATAAATGAAATAGAAACTAAAAAAACAATAGACCAGATCAATGAAACTGAGAGCTGGTTCTTTGAGAAGATAAACAAAATTGAAAAACCCTTAGTCAGACTTAATAAAAAAAAGAGAGAGAAGGCTCAAATAAAATTAGAAGTGAAAGAGGAGAAATTAAAATGGATACCACAGAAATACAAAGGATTATAAGAGAATACTATGAAAAACTATATGCCAACAAATTGGATAATCTAGAAGAAACGGATAAATTCTTAGACTCATACAACCTCCCAAAACTGAATCAAGAAGAAATAAAGAATATGAATAGACCAATCATAAGTAAAGAGATTGAAACAGTAATCAAAAACCTCCCAAAAAACAAAAGTCCAGGACCAGATGGCTTCTCTGGAAAATTCTACTAAATATTCAAAGATTTAATACCTGTCCTTCTCAAACTATTCCAAAAAATTGAAGAAGACAAGATGCTTCCTAATTCATTCAATGAGGCCAACATTACCCTGATACCAAAACCAGACAAGGACAACACAAAA
This sequence comes from Tapirus indicus, assembly GCA_031878705.1. NCBI lineage: Eukaryota > Metazoa > Chordata > Mammalia > Perissodactyla > Tapiridae > Tapirus > Tapirus indicus. The sequence goes on along the minus strand of CM062917.1, from coordinate 126,389,278 downwards.
AAGGAAAATTACAGGCCAATATTGCTTATGAACATAGATAGAAAAATCCTCAACAAACTCAGGAAATCGAATACAGCAATACACTAAAAGGATGACACACCATGATAAAGTGGGATTTATACCAGGGATGCAGGGATGGATCAAAATCTGCAAATCAATCAACAAGATATACCACATTAACAAAATAAGGAGTAAAAATCACATTATCATCTCAGTAGATGGAGAGAAAGCATTTGACAACGTCCAACATCCATTTTTGATTAAAAACTCTCAATAAAATGGGTATAGAAGGAAAGTACTTCAACATAATAAAGGCTATATATGACAAACTCACAGCCAACATCATACTTAACAGTGAAAAACTGAAAGCCATCCTTCTGAGAACAGGAACAAGACAAGGATGCCCACTATTGCCGCTCCTATTCAACATAGTACTGGAGGTTTGGGCCAGAGCATTGAGGCAAGAAAAAGAAATAAAAGGAATCCAAACTGGAAAGGAAGAAGTAAAACTCTCACTGTCTGCAGATGACATGTTTCTATATATAGAAAACCCTAGAGAATCCACCAGAAACCTATGAGAAATAATCAACTATAGCAAAGTTTCAGGGTACAAAATCAACTTACAAAAATCAGTTGCATTTCTATATGCTAATACCGAACTAGCAGAAAAAAAGAAGTCAAGAATACAGCCCCATTTACAATCGCAACAAAAAGAATAAAATATCTAGGAATAAATTTAACCAAGGAGGTGAAAGACCTATACAATGAAAACTAAAAGACGTTATTGAAAGAAATCAATGATAACATAAAGAAATAGAAAGGCATCCCATGCACATGGATTGGAAGAATAAACTAGTTAAAATGTCCATATTACCAAGAGGAATCTACACATTCAATGCAATCCCAATCAGACTCCCAAGGTCATTCTTCATGGAAATAGAAGAAAGAATCCTAAAATTTATATGGAACAACAAAAGACCTCGAATAGCCAAAGCAATCCCGAGAGAAAGAACAAAGCTGGAGATATCACAATCCCTGACTTCAAAATATACTACAAAGCTACAGCAATCAAAACAGCATGGTACTGGGGCCGCCCGGTGGCGCAGCGGTTTAGTTCGCACTTGGCAGCCCGGGGATCGCAAGTTCGGATCCCAGGCGCCCGCCGACGCACTGCTTGTCAGCCATGCCGTGGTGGCATCCCATATAAAGTGGAGGAAGATGGGCACAGATGTTAGCCCAGGGCCAGTCTTCCTCAGCAAAAAGGGGAGGAGTGGCAACAGATGTTAGCTCAGGGCTGGTCTTCCCCACAAATAAATAAATAAATAAATAAAACAGCATGGTACTGGTATAAAAACAGACACACAGATCAATGGAACAGAATCAAGAGCCCAGAAATAAAACCACACATCTACGGACAGCTAATCTTAGACAAAGGAGCTAAGAGCATACAATGGAGAAGGGAAAGTCTCTTTAATAAATGGTGCTGGGAAAACTGGACAGCCACATGCAAAAGAATGAAAGTAGACCATCTTCTTTTGCCATACACAAAATTAACTCAAAATGGATCAAAGACCTGAAGGTCAGACCTGGAACTATAAAACTCCTGGAAGAAAATATAGGCAGTACACTATTTGACATCGGTCATAAAGGGATCTTTGCAAATTCCATGACTACTTGGACAAGGGAAACAAAAGAAAAAATAAACAGTGGGACTTCATCAGATTAAAGAGCTTCTACAAGGCAAAGGAAACCAGGATCAAAACGAATAGACAACCCACCAGCTAGGAGAAAATACTGGCAAATCGTATATGTGACAAGGGGTTAATGTCCATAATATATAAAGAACTCACACAACTGAACAACAAAACAACAAACAACCCGATCAAAAAATGGGCAGAGGATATGAACAGATACTTTCCCAAGGAAGATAAACAGATGGCCAATAGGTGCATGAAAAGATGTTCCACATCACTTATCATTAGGGAAATGCAAATAAAAACTATACCAAGATATCACCTTATACCCATTAGAATGGCTATATCACCAAGACAAAAACAACAAACAAATGTCGGAGAGGTTGTGGAGAAACGGGAACGCTAATTCACTGCTGGTGGGAATGCAAACTGGTGTAGCCTCTATAGAAAACAGTATGGATATTCCTCAAAAAATTAAAAATAGAAATACCTTATGATCCAGCTATCCCACCTCTGGGTATCTATCCAACAAACCTGAAATCAACAATCCATAGAGGCTTATGCACCCCTATGTTCACTGTAACATTATTCACTACAGTCAAGAAGTGGAATCAACCCAAGTGTCCCTCAACTGATGACTGGATAAAGAAGATGTGGTATATATATATACAATGGAATACTACTCAGCCATAAAAAAGACAAAATTGTCCCATTTGCAACAACATGGATGGACCTGGAGGGTATTATGTTAAGCAAAATAAGCCAGAGAGAGAAAGACAAACACTGCATGATTTCACTCACATGTGGAAGATAAATTAACACACAGTCAGAGAGAACTGTTTGGTGGTTACCAGGGGCAAGGGAGGTGGAGGGTGGGCACAAGGGGTGAAGTGATGCATTTGTATGGTGACTGACAAACAATAACGTACAACTAAAATTTCACAACGTTATAAACTATTAAGACATCAATAAAAATATATATATACTACAAAGCTATAGTAATCAAAACAGCATGGTACTGGCAGAAAAACAGACACACAGACCACTGGAACAGAACTGAAAGACCAGAAATAAAACCGCACATCTATGTACAGCTAATCCTCAACAAAGCAGCCAAGAACATACAATGGAGAAAGGAAAAGTCTCTTCAACAAATGGTGTTGGGAAAACTGGACAGCCACATGCAAAAGAATGAATGTACACCATTATCTTACACAACACACAGAAATTAACTCAAAATGGATTAAAGATCTGAATATAAGATCTGAAACCATAAAATTCCAGGAAGAAAATATACGCAGTACACACTTTGACATCGGTCTTAGCAGTATCTTTTCAAACGCCATGTCTACTCAGGCAAGGGAAACATAAGAAAAAATAAACAAATGGGACTACATCAAACTAAAAAGCTTCTGCACAGCAAAGGAAACCATCAACAAAATGAAAAGACAACCCACCAACTGGGAGAAAGTATTTGCAAATCATATATCCAACAAGGGGTTAATTTCCAAAATATATAAAGAACTCATACAACTCAACAACAAAAAAATGAACAACCTGATCAAAAAATGGGCAGAGGATATGAACAGATATTTTTCCAAAGAAGATATATACAGATGACCAACAGGCACATGAAAAGATGTTCAACGTCACTGAAATGTAAATCAAAACTACAATGAGATATCACCTTATGCTCATCAGAATGGCTATAATTAACAAGCCAAAAAACAAACGTCGGAGAGGATGTGGAGAAAAGGGAACCCTCAGACACTGCTGATGCGAACATAAACTGGTGCAGCCACTATGGAAAACAGTATGGAGATTTCTCAAAATATTAAAAATAGAAACACCATATGATCCAGCAATCCCACTACTGGGTATTTATCCAAAGAACATGAAATCAACAGTTCAAAGAGATTTATGCATCCCTATGTTCATCGCAGCATTATTCACAATAGCCAAGAACTACAAGCAACAAAAGAGCCCATCAACAGGTGAATAGATAAAGAAGATGTGGTATATAAATACAATGGAACACTACTCGGCTATAAAAAAGACAAAACTGTGCCATTTGCAACAACATGGATGAACCTTGAGGGTATTATGTTAAGGAAGATAAGCCAAACAGAGAAAAACAAACACTGTATGACTACTCATATATGGATGACAAACAAACATACGGACAGAAGAACAGATTGGTGGTTACCAGAGTTGAACGGGGTGGGGGGAAGGGTGAAAGGATAAAGGGCACTTATGTATGGTAATGGATTAAAAACTAGACTATTGGAGGTGAGCACAATGAAATCTATACAGAAACTGATATATAATAATGTACACCTGAAATTCCACAATGTTTTAAACCAATATGACCCCAATAAAATAATTAAATTTTTAAAAGTCTAAAAAAAGTGCTTTTCAGCAAGTTCCCATTTCAAATATAAAACTAAATAACAAAAGCTGTATATGAATAACATTAAGAGAATGATACAAGGAGAAAAACATCGGGAAATTCTCCATTATGGTTAAGAATATAACTCTCAAACACCAATGGCAATTCATCTCTCTCTTTCTCTTACGTTATGAATTAGGGAGAAGCAAATCCCTCTGAATTTTTGCCCCTTTTGATTTGATTTTAGATCCAACATCATTCAAGTACAAATTCCAACACTTGGAATTGCTTTAAATTTGAATTGCTTGGTTTCAAGGTAGAAATCTGTGAGATTACGTAATGCCTCTCTGTATATCCTTTAATCTACAGCTATATTTCAAATATTCAATATACCCGCTCAGGCAGTACTAACTAAAGAAAAAGCTCCTAAATAAAAGACTAAGTTAAAGATTATAATGGTCTCATTCTAATAGTAAACACACGATTAAGTTATTTCCAACTAGATCAATTTCTGCTTAGGAAAGAAGAGCCTATTTGAAAAAGCATTGGACAGAATAAATTTATCATCAAGAAAACCACTTGCAATGAATCAGAGTAACACAGTATAGCTTACTTTTTTGATTGTGTCAGTTTACATAGATGAACACTAAAAGCAACCATTTAAATTTCTAGATGAATTGGTCATAACCTAGAAAATCACATTTGGCTTCATGAATATAAATTCATTTTTAATGTTTATCATATTTAGACTTTTTAAAATACAAGCATGACTATGATCGTATAAAAGCTTCTAAATGTGATTTATTTAGTAAGAACATAACTCTAAGGTATCACATTAAAGTTGCCACTTACAGCTCGGGTTTCCAGCAGCTAAAAGGGTCAGCTGCATTACCAAAAGTGAGAGGGCAGATGCTGCCTATTAATAATGCCCACTGCCTTAAATCAACAGCAGCCCCCAGCCAAGGCCTCCTTCCTCCTCCCCTCTCAGAAAGCCACCCACATCCCATCAACTGAAGAGAAGGAAAGAAAAATACGTAAATACATACATACATACATAAATGGAAGTTTTTTTGTGTGGTAGGGGAGGGGGTTGCTGCTGATGATAGCAGTAAAAATGGAAATATATTTAGAAGTAGTTTTATTGCTACTAATTGGCCAGATCAAAGTTAAACAGCTTCATATAATACAGAATAAATTACTTACCTGGAGTGGCTTCTAAGAAAATACATATTAAACTAATGTTTCTATGCTTTCATATATAAATGAATATATATTCATTATATATAATAATACATAAAATTTTATATTAAATTTCACATAGAAAATATAAACCCATGTTTCTGTGCTTTCAGTTCAGAGGTTCTAGGCCACTCTGAGAAAAGGGGAGAAAATGTCTTTAAGACACCCCCACATTAGGGCAATGTGACTTGTGCTCCACTGAGAAATGAAGTAGCATGAAAATATATCAGGACTTACATTAAAACCACATGTAAAATTTTGTTCAGATCTCTTCATACAAAAAAAGTCTCCCAGAAGCAGAAGGTGATGAAATAAAGAGGTATACAATGGAGAATAAAAGAAGATATTGGGGGGAAATGAAGTATATTGCTCATTAATAATTGTAGAAATTAAAAGTATATGAATCACTATGGCCCAGTGGTCTACAGACACAGATCTTATCTATTGATTAAACAAGACACAGTATTATTTAGATACACAGAAAAGGGAAAATGAAAAGAAACCACAGATAACACACTGCACTATTATCCTAAAAGATAATTTTATTATAAATTTTCTTTACTTACACTGTTTCCTAGATGATATTACATGATGTCAAGAAAGAGCACTTTAATAGAAACAACAGAAGTTTGTATCATAAGGTATGAAGCTTTCAGTGCCTAGGTAGAAACCTGTACACACTCTGACCTGTGTTGACTCATCCCCTCTCTTGTGACAAATTACAGGTCCTTTTTCTTTTGCCTGTGAGTCCTCTGCTTGTCTACTTCATCACCTAAACTCTGAGATTTTCCCAAAGAGCATCAGAGTTTGTGTACTTCTGATTATCAAATTTTTTTTGCTATAACACCTTCTATTTTCACTTTCTTATAATTATATATTTCAAGCAGCCAGTGCTGATACATATGTATACAAGTTTGATAAGAATATAAAATATTTTCACACAAAATATATGTGAACAAAATTTTGACATAGTCCATTAGAAGACAATCAAATACGCTTTCTATAACGTGGTATGAGACATTTTGTACATAAAAATACTTGAACTCATCACTGCTGACATAAAGTCAGTGCCAACAAAAACATAATTCCTTTGAAATTTCTTTTCTACAATCTAAAGTAACAGTATAGGCATACTCATTAGCATAGTAAGTAATTATGCATAGAAGAAATTCAAATTGCAATCATGCCCTTTATGAAATATGGATCTAAAACTCTTCGTGAGGTATTCACCTATGTCCGACAGAATAAAAAAGGTTAGTAAAACGTCTGACCTAAAGAAATAAATATATGTTCCACAAACAGATCCCCATTATCCATAGAAGAGAAAACAGGATTACTGAGACTAAACCAAATTCCCACAAAATTGAAAACTCTTGTTTTAGGCCATAGTTTTAACCTACTCTTGTAAGAAATGCATTAGGGTCAAAAAAAAATGTTAAAGTAGCGAAACTAAATGCTCTTTTAATTTTCCACAGGCAAAGTGTTCAGGCTCTGAGGCAGTATGCCTTTGCCTCTCCTTCTAACTGAGTCACTCGATTTCAGACCATTTCTTCACTAATCCCTTCAGTTAGTCAGTCATTCAACCAACATTCAATGAATACCAAGTCACTGCTAAGCATAAAGAAACTGAGTAAGGATGGTCTCAATGTGAAACAAAGAAACACTCATTCTTTTTTTTTTTTCAGTTTTATTGAGGTATAATTGACAAATAAAATTGCATATATTTAAGGTATACGACATGATGATTTGACATACATATACTTTCTGCAATTATTATCACAATCAGATTAATTAACACATCCATCACCTCACATAGTTGCCATTTTTTTTCTTTTGTGGTGAGAATGTTTACGATATACTCTCTTAGCAAATTTCAAGTATACAACACAGTATTATTAACCATAATCACCACGTTATACATTAGATTCCCAGAGTTTATTCATCCTATAACTGAAGGCTTGTATCCTTTGACCACCATCTGTCCATCTCCACCACCCCTGGTAACCACCATTCAACTCTCTGAGAAATTATTATTCAATCAGCCAGTTCCCTGGGGAAAACTTCAGCTGGACAAGGTTGTCTCCCCAACATGAAACTAGAGTGGCCCTAAGGACTACACATCGTAGGATGCCAATCCTGGCCACAGAAAGAGCCTAGATTGGGGAGCTAAGAACTATTAGAATTCACACTGGAAGACAAATGCCTTATTTCTGTGCTATATGGCATTCTGAACGAACCTCATCTAACACTGCTATTCAGTTTAGCTTGCCTTTAAGAAATCAAATATTGTAGGGGCCGCCCGGTGGCGCAGCGGTTTAGTCCGCGCTTGGCAGCCCGGGGTTCACGAGTTCGGACCCCGGGCGCACCGCTCATCAGCCACGCCGTGGCGGCATCCCATATAAAGTAGAGGAAGACAGGCACGGATGTTAGCCCAGGGCCCGTCTTCCTCAGCAAAAAGAGGAGGATTGGCGATGGATGTTAGCCCAGGGCTGGTCTTCCTCACACAAAAAATAAATAAATAAATCAAACATTGTAGAACTCACTGGGCTTCTACAGGCTAGTGAATTTCACTACATATTTGAATATTATTTGGATGGTTCAAATGGCTTAAAAATGAGGTTTGCCAAAACTCAAGATACTACAGTAATTCATTTTCATATCTCTAAAGGTAAAGTAATACTTCTAGTCACAATTGGATTTCCTAAACTCAAATGTGACAAAATGTTGAAAGACTTTTTCAAAATAAATCTGAGTTTTCATGAAATATATATAAGCTGGAAGAAAGATATATATTTGGGGGAAATAACACAAGAAAGATAAGTCTCCCTAAAAGCAACACGTTTAACAACTATTATTCGATTTTTCTAAAGTACTTTTAAAATTTAGCATTTAAAAATAGGCAAAAGTAACCTAGACAAGAATTATTCTGATTTTAACAGAACTTTATTTAACTTTTCTCAAAATACCAGTTTTTAGACTCTAAGTAATTAAGGAATAGAAAAGGAGAAAAGAGTAAAGATGAATAATCAATCTGAAATTACTTTGAGGATGTGACATTGTTAATCAATATTAAGAATTCACTATATAAATTCTATGCCAGCAAACACAAGTTCTGTTTGATAAAAGTGCCAAAACAGCACAAATAGAATTTATGAGGTCTGCCTTTAGGCAGGCACCAATAAATAAAAATTATAATATTTTATTATTTAAAGAGAAATTTATTTTGCTTAGCACTCTATTTTACAATTTTTTATACTACAGAAATGGTATATTTGCTGAACTGAAATTGACACAAATAATTATTATTATAACTATTTTCTTTAAAGTAATTTCTGTGCAGAAAACAGTAATACACGTTTCCATTTCTGGCAAAGATATAATAGTCTGGGGAAAAAAAGAAGGAATAAAACAAACACATAGGTTTAGTGGATCACATATACTCTATCCCTTACCTAAAAAATAATTCATTTCAATTACATATAAAGAAATCTCTATGTTTAATTCTAAGTCATGAAAAATTTTCTACACCAACTCAAATAAGGGAAATCTATTCTAATCTTAGAGTACGTCATTCCTGGGCATTACTTCTATCATACCACCATACCACACACACCAAAAAATAAAAGAGCAAATCTTTCAACACACTATAACTTTGATTCTTGTAATCTTCTTTCCATAAAACTATGTAATAAGTTCTAAATTTTCCCATTTTTATATGGTGATGCTTTAATGGTTGCAGTAGTTGCGGTGATGTCAGTTACACTAAAGAACAACAGATGGGCTGGAGGGAAGAACAAAGTATTTCCTACCATCTGGAAGCCTGGAGAAATTGAAAAAGCAGTGAGATAACTTTTTTAACTCCATTCCTCCATTCCTCCCAATGTGACTGTGTTTTAATTTTTCATATATTTCTGCCTACCTTTAAGTACTCTGGATATTGTTTCCATAGAAACTGTTCCTGCTGCTGCTCACTCACACACTAGCCCCATGCTGCATTCACATGCGAAGGGCATAGCTGAGGCTTTGGAAAGTACAGAAAGTTCTTTTCCAACTACAGATCTTAACAGATGTCATATTTGCCTGTTCCATCATTAACAAAGTTTCTTTAAAAGGGGAGTGCAGAATTTTTATACTCCTAAATGTTCAAAATTATTGCAAAATTCATTCCCAAAGGTAATTGCTATATGGTCCAGATCAGAATAATTTTCCTTCCAAGAAAATGTTTTAAATGTTCAACTAATATGAACTGTACCTGCTCACTTAAAATATGAAGATAACAAGATGGAATAAGAAGGGGAGAGAAATTTGTTTTTGGAAATAAACATAAATGAAAGGGAAAAGGTAGCATTCTGAAATGCTGCATCCAAAAGCAAAAGGTACTACTTTTTTTCATTGTATTTTGACTACTAAAACACTAGTAATTTCCAATTTACACACCATAACTTTTCCTTTAAAGAAAAAGAAAAAAGGAATAATTTTCTACAACGCTGCTTTTCCTGATTAAAATACTTAGTAATTTATCCTTCATTTTTTCTTTCATTCCAAAAGATCTGTTTAAATCTAATACATCTGAACTATTTTAGATTTCAGTGAAAAGATCCAAGGTAGCATCACCATTTTTCCAAAGACTGGAGTTGATTTTTAGAATACCTGAGACTTTCTAAAAGATATTTAAAGAAAATATCCAGATTCTTCCACCCCTCAGTCTCACACTACAAAGGTAATCACTTTTGTTTTATGCTTCTGCTTTCTGGTTTTTCAGATGTTTACCATTATAACTTCAAATAACATACTTCTCATTTGATGGAATATGGGGTAGCACTAATCTGAAAGGGAAGCAATTGTTTTAGAGAAAGAAAAGGCATGAGAGTTTTTTAGTAGAAACAAAAAGGGTTGGGACTTCTACTTCTAACAGTATGGTGGACTAAACACTGAATGGCCCATCATTTTCTGCTTTTGTATATTATAACACAAGCCCACTTACACTATAATTAGTTGTTCACATGTTTGATTATAAGCTCAGGCATGTTACTTGATCTTTCCATGCCTCAGTTTCATCATCTATAAAATGGGGTTAGTAATAATAGTAACTGTTCTTAGAAGAATTAAATAAATATGGGCAAAGCACTTAGAATACTACCTGGTGCATATTAAGTGAAATAACTATTAGCTATTATTATTACTGTTTGGACTCTTAGAAAAGTGTTATGGTGAAAGAACACATTACTAATTAGACAATGTATGCTCTAAAACATCTTCATAATATATAAAACATGCTAGCTATCTACAAATATTAAAATACTCTTGCTCAAAACACTTGCAAATTAAAGATGATTTTTTGATGAAATATAAGGTATAAAAGGATAATAAATCTTCTCTTCTGCACCAAGCAAAGTTTTTATCTAGCCAAGGCTTATCAAGATTTAAACATAAGTTCTAACTAGAACATAGGCTCTACATTAATGAATTAATGTTCAATAATGGCATTCTGTCATTTTCTACTTATTTAAAACAAAAGCACTTTAACTTTGGATTACTACAGCTTTCCTCTATTGTTTTAAATATTACTCACTCAAAACAAAGTATATGGGTATCTACCTCTTTTTTAATTTTTTTAGCACATCAATAAAGCAGGCAGTAACTCTGTTTTTATTTTACACTTATTTTAAATAGTAAACTGCAGTTCAGTGAACAAGGTAGTAGAGTTTCTCTATCTACAGGCAGGAAAACCACTGAATACAGACCTCCATTTAAAATATATAGGAACCCTCCTCTCTGTTCAGTGGCAGATTCTGTGGATCTCAGAGGTCAGATAAATGAGCATCAAAGCCCTATTCTACCAGGAGAGATTCAATTTACTAACAAGTTTCAAGTTAAAGTTTCAAGCAGGACTTAAATGATGACATGATTATTTGATTGTACCATATGTTTCAGCCCTGTTTTTAGCTATTTTAATTAATATTCTGTTCTCTTGAAATGAAAAAAGTGCATCATCACTCTCCCAAATATGTTTTTTGAAGATGTAGAGAGTTAGCAAAGGTTCCTAAACTATTAAACCTGAAACACTAAACACATCAAAAGTTTTGAATAAGCTGCAATGTAGTTCTTTTCAGAATTTAAAATCCTAATGATGCCAGTGCACAGCAGACAATAAATACTGTTGTATTTCTTGCATTTTCTTTCAGATAACAACTGATTCTATTTTAATTTTAAGTCATCCAACTTTAGACTATACAGTAAGATTTAAACATTTACAAACACTCCTTTTTATTTTGACAATAACCTAGATTTCCACTCCAAAGCCAGTTCCGAAATATAGGCCATATACTGGTTAATAGGGTAAAAGAACTAAGTCCATCCAAAGTTCTTAGCAGCATATAAACCTAAAGTTATCCCAAAAAATCACTTTATTTCACTTTTATATTCTCCAGTAAGCAACTTAGAAAATGTAATCTTTTTCCTCTGAGAAATAGAGACATTTTTAAAAAATAAAGTAATTCTGTCTGTGAAACCAGAGTATTTGAAGTGAGGGCAAAAGACATAAAATTGCACATATTTCCAAGGAAGATGAAAGCAAGTCACCAACCTGATACAAATGATCTCCAGGACCAAAGGGTCAAGGAGATATGCGCTTAGGTAAAACTCACCATAACTGGTGAAAAGCAAAACACTGTCCTGCTGGCTACAACTCTATTGAACAACTGACTCCTCCGCTGTCCCCCATATATCTACTATCAAATTAACTCCCATATCCATTATGGGAGAGAGAATCAGACTCAAAACACAAAGGCACTTTTCCATACAGATTATTTTCTTTGAGATTGAGAGCTTCATTTTTAAGAGAAGTTCACAGTTTCAATGACAGTATGTCTAAAGAAATTTTTCAGTGGAAATACGTGGTAATAAGGAGAATTCTACCATTAAAACATTTAATTTATAAAACAGAAAAGTATAAACCCATCTAGCATTCTAAGTGCAACTTCTTATTCTTGGCTATACAGTGTTTCTAATACTTCTGGCAGGCAAATTAAACAGATTCGCTATGGAATGTAACAAAGTCAAACAATCTGGAACTGTAATTACTACTAAACTTTTCATGAGAATGGAGGATGCTGTGTTTTACATTACATAAAAAATAAAACGATAATGAAAACATGAAACCAAGCAGAAGATTTCTAATTTTCATAAGGAGAGTTTTTCTGAGGGTTATAACACCAACTGACAAATAACAATAAAGATATGGCTTTTTAATTTATTTATAAGACTACTGCAAGTCTTTTCCATGTGAATAAAACACTTATCAAAGTAGTGATACAGCAGTTTATAAAAGTAGCATACCAAATGACAGGCCATATGTCAACCATGGCTTAGCCACAAGGTTATAAGGACATTACAAGCACAATTCATATTCAATCAATGTAAAACACAATCAATATAAAATCTAAAGATCACCTCATTAAAGACCTTGACCTCACAGAATGGAAATACATGCATGTGAGTAATGATGACCATCAAAACTAATGCAATTCACTTAACCCTAAAAAAGCTTCAACAGTAGACATAAACAATCTGTCCAAATCATGTTTACTGAGGTATCAACAATAAGAGGAAGAAAAAACACACCAAATATGATACATTCTGTTCTTCCTTCCCTCACAACTCCTTATGTTAAGTTATAATCCACTGTGTTGCATTAGCAGGCCCACCAAGCCCCAAACTGAAGACCCCCCTTTTCCGGTAAGGGCTCTCTCACCCTGTTTAACATTTCTGGTTAAAAACTTAATTATAATCCTACGCCACTTAAGTCACAGTGGGTTTCTCTAAAACTGATTTATCACTATTGATACAGAAGATATTTTTTACTTCCCAAAAAGAATGAAAGGCAAAACAAAACAAAAAGTGGAGAAAGGACCTGGACTTCTCAGGAAAAACAATGGTGAAAACATGGCAATTCAGTAAGCTTGAACACAGTTAAAATGAGCTAAATTAAACTTAATTTAATCATGACGCCGAAAGCATCAGTTGCAACCCAAAAGACAATTGCTAAAAATCACCAAAAGAATATAAATACTACATTTTGATGGGGAGAAGGGAAAGTTAAGAAAATAATCATATTAGTGTCAAAACTATGTCAAATTTCATGAAATCATGCAGATTCTTTCATTGAACTAGAATTTAACTATAATGAACACTGCACAAAATAAAACCAAATATTAACTGGGCAGAGAGGACAGTGGGATTACTAAAGACAGTAATATTTTCTGTGTAAAATCAAGAGCTCAGCCACCATCCAAGGACCATATCTTTCTAAAAAGGTTGACATTTTTAAATTTTTCTCAAAAAAAAAACTATATTACTCAATCTCTAACTTGAACAGAAATTATTTTTGCAAATTAAAAGGTAGTTATAACTGGGGAAAAAAGCCAATTCTCCAAAAGAATTCCTAAATTCTGTCTTATTCCAATCCAATTCCCAATTAGATTTTTCTCTGCAATTTAATAATATGATCCTAAGGCTCTTCTGAAATGTTCAATTCAATATGACAACAGCCCTCAACGGAATCTCTCCAAAAGCTAAATAAAACAGCCACGCAGGAACAGAAAACTGAAGAAAAGGCAAAGAGACAGGCACAAAAATCATTGGGAAAAGGGAGACAGGGAGGAGGAGAGAGAGGAAAACAACCCCATAAATTGTAAATCCAGAACCTAAAAGAAATTTAGACTAATTATCAGGTAGATGAAACCAAAAATGCAGCTTTAGCTCATTCTGCACTCCAGCTTCACTTCACAGAGACCACCTGAACAAAGTTAGGAAGATGTTCCATTCTTCTTCCCTAATCCCAATCCCTGCCCCAACCTGGTTCAGAAACCCAGCTTCTACATAAACCATAAAACTATGCAGACGTCTTTTACTATTTCAGATCTGACCCAGGATGGAAGCAATGTCTTTTATCCCTATCCATCTGAACCTTTCCCACCTCTACTACTGCCCTTGGCCCCTCTACATTATCTATCTACATCCATACAGAGGTAACAAATTCTATGAAACAACTGGCCAAGAAAAGGACAGAAATTAATAGTAGCACATTATATGCTCAGAGATAGAGCCCCAAAATAAACACTATAAACATGTTTCAGAGTAAGACATACCTGGTACAAGTGTATCATTGGAATTGTAGCCTGCCATGTACTATGTTGGTTAATAACACCAAAGATGCAGGAGGTGGGAGGCATGTGGGAGAAAAAAGATATCACCTCAGTGAACTAAAATAATCTCTACTGGTTGACATTGAAAAGAGCAAACCCAAGGCTGTGGAAGCTCAAACTAGCGATATAGAACAGAAAATTCAGACAATCTCCCAGAAAACAGGAAAAAAAAAACGACAAAGAAATGAAAATTATGAGGAAGAAGATAGCAGATATGGGAAACAGAAAATAAACAGCAAACCAAAAGACATTAGTTTCCCTGAAGGATGGAATATATCAAACAGAACTGAAGGAATAATCAAAGATATAACACAAGGAAGCTTTCTTCAGCAGCCAAACAAATGGTTTAAATAGATTAAATTCATTACACTCCCAATTAAATCAAGGAAAACAATATCATACAAATATGTGGTGGCAAATGTGGCATTCACAGAGAAAATGAAAAACATTCTACAAGCAACCAGACATAAAGAACTAGTTATTTACAACAGAACAAAAATCAAGTTGTCCATAATTCTCTCCCTAGCAACGATAAACATCAAATAATAAAGAAATGACTTCCAGTCAAAGATGGCACAGCAAAACTCTTCAAAATTCACCCAAAACAGCAGAAAGTATGAGAATAACAACCACCCCATCCCCCCCAAAAAAGGGAAATTGAACAAGGAAGTGACTATAATCTCAATCAACAAATGTGGAGGTACATCTCTTCCACCAAACATTTTAAATTCTGGACCACAATAAGAATAGGATGCCAAGAGCTGACACATGCTACTCAGATCTCAACCAAAATAGACAGTCAGTTCCTAGACCAGCATGATGAGATCTAAGGGCATAGGTGGGACCCAGGAGATGCAACATCAGGAAACACAGTGGAAGCAGAAGATGCACTTATCAATCAGTTAGCTTCCTAACCAATGAAGATAAGAGGACAAGCAGCAGCCACTGATTCTTAGCTCCAAGGGCCTGTGACTAGGGATAGAGGGGGACTTCTGTTACACTCACCAACCTCTTAAACCCTGAAAACTGAGGGTGATGAGCCCCCAGAGCAAGGGAGAAAATAAACACAGTGAGAAGGTGAAAAGACTCAGGTGGTCCAAACTCATTATTCTCTCCCACCACTTCCCGCATGATTCTTCAGCAAATTGCTATCATCATTTTTTAAATGAGCAATAATTGTAAAGTAATTAAGAGGACCTATGTGTAGAAATTGCAAATAAAGTGAAAGAGGTAGAGATGAGGGAGATATGAACATAAACAAAAGGCAGACAACAGCCACAGGAAGAAGAATTTCCTAAGGAAACAAAAGAACTCAGACAAATAGTTACCATTGTATCAATGAAATGAAAGAAATATAATGTTTTCTTTGCTTGAAAAGCTCAGACAAAAGCTACAGGGATGAAAGCCAATTAGAAGCAATAACAAGAAAAAATTAAATAAACTAAGAAAAACTCAAGAACATGGTAGAGAGACATGGAAAAAAAATCACACAAATCAAAATAGAAAGAAAAAATATATACACATAATTAATAAAGAGATGCTAGATTTGGAAGACAATGTAGAGCTAACATATTTATAATAATGATATTGATCAAAAAAACTAAACTAGTAGAGCAGAACCAATATTCAAAGGTATAGTGAAAGAAAATTTTTCTGAAATGAATGAAAGCTTGAATCTATTGGATCTCACTTTGCCCCAGAACTAATCAATTGTTAGATAATGTTAGTGAACTTACAGTCCTTTAAGGATTAAAAAAATAAGTCAAATATAAGCACCCAGGCAGAAAAAGTAACTCATTCAAGAAGAAGTTTAAAAAAAATTTAAGCCATCCTCAGACTTTTTCCACAGCAAATGTCAACACCAAATGAAATGTCCAAAGTTCTAAGGGAAGCTAAGATAACTTTCAAGTATAAAAGCAATAAACAATTCTCAAGAATGCAAGAAGACATATAAGGCATTCCTCAAAAACCACAGGATGATTAAATTCAACTAACCAAGAAGTGAATCAAGATAATTGAGGAATAATAAAAGAATTGGTGGTGAGCTTTGAGTTGATTTAGATACATGGATACGATGAAAGAACTGTGAAAATTGTGATTACTAAAATGTATGTAAATGTTTTATACTTTGACAAAATAAAAAACAATAAGACACCAACAATATCAGAATCTGGCAAGAAGAGAGGAAGAAGAAAGCATAAGTATGCTGCTTTCCTTATCTTTCATAACAGGGAGTCAATGGACACTGCCAAAAATTGAAATGCAGCTTTAAAAAATTGAAAATATCGACCTTTTACTTTTTCTCTATTCTTGTTTAGAGGGATCTTTTAGAAACTAAAATATATTGTTGTGAATAAACATTTATGTAAAATTTATTTATTCCTTCCATTTTTATCGATCTCTTTTTTCTGTTAGAATATAACTAAATAAATTTATATTTAAAAAACATTTGATTCTGTTTTGTAAATTTTATTCTATGCCTAAATTTGCATACATATAGACAAAAATATCAGGCTTGATGTTTAATAGGTGCTAATAAATGTTAATTCTGGATGGTAAGATTGAAGTAACTTTGGTGGAAGAATTGTGAGTTTTATTTTTTGTTTTCTTGCTCACACCTTTAAATAATGCTTGAGTTTTAAATAATGCAGCTCTATACTTTTTACAAAAATCACAGTTATTCTTTTCCACAAAAGTTATTTTTAAAAAATATAAAGGAGCAACATCAATAAAGTTGGAGGGGAAAATGTGACAATACATTTTTACCATATAATATAACACCTTAAACCATTCCTGGAAACATTAAATCAGCCTATTGAGAGATGAAGCAAAATTAATAAATTAAAAAATTATAATTCATGATATACAAAGAAAAGCAATCTTCAATAAAGAAAAAATACATAAAAATTACTATAGGTCTAGATAAAAAATGAATACAAATTTTAAAACAGTCTTGAAAAAGGCATCAGAATAGTTTAACAATAATAACTTACAGCTAAAACCTTATGTCACTGTAGCAAAGAACAAACAGTAAGAAAGTGTGTGTGGATGTGCTTGGGTAAATATGTGTCAGAACAAGCACGTGTACACACCCACGTCTTTGTGTGGTGGTGGTGGAGGGAACGGGAAAATAGGAAAAGACAAAGAAGTGTATTAAACACCATGCCTATCATGGGGAGAAAGATTCATTGCATTTTTGGATTATGGCAATACTGAAAAGTAAACGCTAAAAGAAACAAAGAAAAGAGATATGTATGTGTGTGTACCATCTGATACACAGGAAAATCCAAGTACAAAGAAACCCCAATTCACATACAAAAGATGGAAACCAAAGGAAATAGTATAAAAAGCAGAGAATATCATACAAGATGAAAAATGACCAAATGTATCGATTATAACAATTGTAAATGGGTTAATTAAAAGACAGTGGGTTAATTAAGGGTCAAAAAAGCACACACAACAGCATACCAATAATTAATAACAAAGTGAACTCAAAGTAAACAAAACAAAAGAAACAAACAAAAAAACATTAATTTTTAATTAAAACAAATTTTAAATTTAAAACAAAATTTTTAAAGCTCACCAAAAAAAAAAACTATCACAAACATAAGCTGAATACACAGAACTAGAATATATACACCAAAAATGCTTTGATATTCAACATAAAATTGATAGAAAAATATAGTAATGAAAGACCAACATTCCAGTCCTAAGCTACAACAGGTTAATAGAGGAAAATATCAGTAAGAATGCAGAAGCTCTGAAAATCAGAATTTACTCCGTACCCTAATTCCAGGAATATTTACAAATTTTATGTAGAATATTAAGCCACAAAGAAAATCCTTAAAAATATAACAGCAAAAAGTGTATAGATAAGCCCACATTCTCTTTCTACAAAACACAGAAGAAAAAAAAAAGATGACAAATTAACAACAAAAGTTAAACCAAAAAAGGAAAAGTCACTTTGAAATTTAAAAACTCTCCTAATAAATTTGTTCTCAAAGAAATAATATCCATCTATTTATGAGTCTCAGTTTTTTCATATTTAAAAGAGTTTTTTCAACTAAAAGCTCTTATAAGGTCTTTCTAGCCACTCCTCCCTCTGATACACATAATCCACAATGACTTTTATGTTTTTACCAAGATATACCAAATGTTCAGCCGTCCTGGTGGTATAGTTAAGATTCAGCACTCTCACCACCAGGGCTCAGGGTTTGTTTTCCCGGTCAGGGAAATACAACACCCATCTGTTAGCAGCAGGGTCACCCATGGGGGACAGGCTTCAGTGGAGCTTCCAGATTAGGAAGAAGGACCCTGCCACCAACTTTCAAAAAATTGGCCATGAAAACCCTATGAATAGTTGCCGAGCATGGTCTGATACAGATGCAAAATGACGAGGCGGGTTCAGCTCTGCTGCACAGAGGGTCACTGGGAGTTGGAATCGACTCCACAGGCACAAACAACAACAGACTGTATGTTCAGCTTTCTGACTGATTAATCAGTGTGATATGCAAAAGTAGAAAAGGTCCCTACTTAAAGGAGTGTTTTAGGGAGAAGTCACCAACATAATATAAGAAGAAAGAGACCAGTGTAGATGTAAAGAGGGAAGGCTTCTTCATGTGACTTGTTAGGACTCAAAGATAAAAGAAATTTGAAAATCCAGAGAAGCAATGGGGGAAATATTCTGGTCAAGAAAACCATATCAATGAAGGCTAAAGAATAAAATGTTAAATACTAGAGTTATAATAAGTTACTATAGTGGATATAGCCTAGGAAGAAAAACATTGAAGTACTAGACCAAATTGTTTATATTAAAAAATGAGCTGCAATAAGACTTTAAAGCACTATGGCTGTGGCTGCCAGCTAAAGTTTGGAAAGGTCCTCATCACTAATGTTCATTCAAGTAGACTTCCACTTATGGGTATATTTCATATCTCTAGAGAGAATAACATTACCGATAAATGATGATCTATATTTGCCATTTGGGAAACTGACCACGGTAGAGGTAAGATAATCGACAGACTTCCACAGCTACTTCATGAAATGAGAAGAAAACAGTAATAGCTAAGAATTTAAAAAACATTATCACATTCAGGCTGCTCTGATTCCATAACCTGTATAGTACTTATTTCATATTCTCATAGTCTAACCCACAAAAATTAAAGTAATTAAACTAAAAGAACACTCTCTCATCAAGAATGCCATTTACTCTGAAAAGAAAGAAGGAAACACAGACAGATTTAGAATTGGTTTATAATAAACAAGGTAGAGAGGACTAGGACTGCCAAGTGGATGGGCGTGGGAGGAAATAAAGCATCTTAGTTTCTGAGCAAAATGCTGTTATTAAGTATAATTGCATTAACTTGATCCAAATCCAATATTTCTTATTCATTGAAAAGAAATATATTAAAATAGCAGCAATTTCCTTTACAAATAAACACATTCAGCCAAGGAAGCTTCTACCAAAAAACTTTAACTCTAAAAGTAATAAAAAGCAAGAGTGAAATTATTTCGGTGCTTCTAATTTCAAATAATAACTTCTAAATATAAATATGCTATAGCTAAGTGTGTAATAATGACTTTTAAAGTTCTACTAAAAATTGCAATGAAATTCTTTTAAACAATCTAACCCCATACTTTTATGTTAAAGTATACAAAAATAAGAAAAGTCTTCTATTGAATAATTAGAATTTATTGCTATACATTAACTGTGGAAAACACTAATGGCAATATTTGCATTTAACTCTTTATAATTACGATCTTAAAAAAATCTATGAGAGGGCCGGCCCAGTGGCGCAGCGGTTTAGTTCACGCTTGGCAGCCTGGGGTTCGCGGGTTCAGAGCCCGGGCACCCGCCGACGCACTGCCTGTCAGCCATGCCGTGGTGGCATCCCATATAAAGTAGAGGAAGATGGGCACGGATGTTAGCCCAGGGCCAGTCTTCCTCAGCAAAAAAGAGGAAGATTAGCAACGGATGTTAGCTCAGGGCTGGTCTTCCTCACAAAAAAAAAAAAAAAATCTATGAGAAATAAACTTCACTCACAAGTACCTAAGTTTAGATGTGACAGGCTACTTTTGAATATAAGTATCTTGATGCACACTATATGGAATTTGATTTTTCACTCCTAATAGTTTCAGTTACTATTGGACCCATGACTTGAAAGTAGCATCTGGACCAGAAACTATAAATTAACCATAAATATCTGCTGAGAAGCCATATCTCTGACCTTCCCTGAGTACTGTGACTCTTGAAATAGGCATATTCCTTGTAAATAATTTATATCTAAGATAAGTATTTCAACTAAATGTTCTCAATAAGGTCTTTCTATCCATCACTCTCCCATGCCCCACATACACACAAAAATCACAAGGACTTTTTAATATTTAAAGATATTGGCTCCTGAGGGGCATGGAGACTATAAGCCAAGATGGCCCACATACCTACCAGTGTGGATCTGTCTTCTTGCACCTGAGTTGTCACTTTGGGGGCCAAAGGGAACAGCTCTTGGATGGATATATGAACTGCTGAGAGAATTACTCTCCCAGAAAAGAAATACTTGATGTTGCCCTGCTGGCAAGATGTTTTTCCTGTTCTAAATCCTTCTTAGTAAACCTGATGCAAAAAGTCTGGTGAGTCTGAGTGTTTCGTTGAACTTAAAAGACCATCTGGTGGACATTGAAAAAGCCAAACTTAAAATTTTAAATTTTTCTTCAGATACAAAATAACTATAATTTGTGTTAAGTGCATAACAGTTATGGTATTTTCTCATAAAACATGAGAAAGCAACTTCTTTTAAAAATATTCAATGTTTTCAAAACTCTGTTTCCATCTCTCCAATTGTCGGGTTTTAGATTAACCATTAATGCAAATACAAATATCCTTTATTGAGCTCCAACAATAATATTACACACTCAACCTCTTAATTTGGGGGATTAGTCATACTGATCAGATACTATAGGCGTCATTGAAGAATCCTACATATGGTTTTTGTTTTTTTCTTTTTGTGAAGAAGACCAGCCCCGAGCTAACAACCGTTGCCAATCCTCCTCTTATGGCTGAGGAAGACTGGCCCTGGGCTAACATCCGTGCCCATCTTCCTCTACTTTATATGGGACGCCGCCACAGCGTGGCTGACAAGTGGTGCATCGGCAGGTGTCCTGAATCCGAACCCGCGAACCCAGGGCTGCCAAAGTGCGATGTAAACCACTGTGCCACCATGCCGGCCCCCCTACATATGGTTTTTAAATGCATAATAAAATGATCTAAATAAGTAGAACTGAATAGACCTGGGAATCTATGAAGCTTTATAGAAAGTTGTGTTTCTACACATTTACTGAGATTTTCAATTCCTAAACATAATCTGAGATGCAAAAGAGTTTACCAGGATCTTGCCTTTTATACTGATAACCTAGAAAAACTACACACTTAGATGTCTCATTTCTCTCATTTGGTAAATTTTGTAAATTTAATGTTAAGATACAGATTTTGTCTTTCATTTTAAAAGCAAAGTGGCCCTATTTAAAATCTAAACTGTCTTAAACACATAATCACTAGCAATTCTGCATCACTTGACATAATAAGGTTCTGAAACAAGTTCTTAAGTGTAATATTCTCAATCAATAAATGATCTGTAAATGGGACCCATCAAATGCTTGAAGAAATTCTTTTCTATTTTAAGGAAACTATCAAGCAAATCATTTTCTTGAAATCTTTCATATACAAAAGATAATCTTGCTAGAAATACTAAACGAAAATGATTAATGGTGCTAATAAAGGCTTTTTTATATCCTTTTTCAATAAAAGTTGTATTTTAAGTTATTTCTATTGCTGACACTCACACTACAATGTCACCTGTCGTTTTCTAGTAAAATCACTTGCCATTTTTCCATAAAACTTCTAGAAAATTCGTTGACTAAGATTCTCAAAACAAAACTGTGTTAAATTAAATCACTTACTGCAAACAGCCCACTCTTACTGCTACAGGAACGTGAGGAAGTTGAGTGGCCCACTTCAGTGTCACATCCTGATAAATATGCAACACGTTATTATGGTTTCCAATCAAAGTATTTATTGTTCCTTCAGAAACTGTAGGTTAAAGATAAAGAGAATAATA
Organism: Tapirus indicus; assembly: GCA_031878705.1. NCBI lineage: Eukaryota > Metazoa > Chordata > Mammalia > Perissodactyla > Tapiridae > Tapirus > Tapirus indicus. The sequence continues at coordinate 126,366,636 of CM062917.1, read as the reverse complement.
AGAAAACAGTCATTTGCAACAGAATATTATATCTCTTTTAGGATATTTATGATACACACTAATACTCATATCTTTATCTTAATGCATAAAGATTTTAATAAAACATTATTTTTCAACTTAAAGCTATCAATATCAAAAAGAAAATGAATCATTTTACAGACTTGGAAACTGTAACTAAAGAGTAGCCAACATTTTTGCATTTCATCTAGAAAGCATGAATTTCATTAATATTTAACACATTTAAGCTAAGGAGCTTAAGCATTCACTACAGATAAATCATCCTATTAGACATTACTATGCTCCATTCTGCTTATGAAAGAGTCTGATGTTCTCTTGGAAGCATCCTGAACAGCCACATTACTGAAAGCATTAACGTATACTGGAGGCCAATTCCACAAGTCATTTTGTACAAAATAAAATGACTGACAAAACCAAATGTGTGATTTATATCAAACTTCTATTCAAATTTTAAAAGTTAAAGTTTCCATGACATGTTCAGTTTAAAACTATTTTCCTAGATTTTTAAAATATATGTTTGTGAGTGTGGCTTTTTCAGATGTTTAACATAGCCTTGACATATGGCACAGATAAAAGAAAATCTTTCTACACACCTGAGCAATATGGGAGAAAACAACTTGGGCTACAATCAAGTTTTTTCATGAATCGAATTTGTCCATTATCCTTAAGGCAAAAAAAGTTTCTTTCACCAAGAACAAAAACAGAAGATGCTGACTGATTGAAAGAGACAATACATATATCAAGGGCTTGCTCTCCAATATTTAGAGTCCAATCCACCTGTGAAGCAAAACCTAAGATCAATTTAGTTGCTAAAAACAACATTTCAGTCATTTTCATAACAGTACAATTAAGAAACTGCTTTGTGTCACAGCAGACATAAAGTTTGGCTAATTTTCATTCACTCTTTTTTTTTGGCTATGACTATATTTCTGATATTTTATAGACTCTAGTAGGTTTTGTCTTATCTTTTACCAGATTATAATAGCTATTCAGTGGTTCAAAAATACTCATAATAAGTATAACCAAGGAGGTAAAAGATCTATATATTGAAAATTATAAAACATTGATGAAAGAAACTGAAAAAGACACAAATAAATGGAAAGATATACCATGTTCGTGAATTGGAAAAATTAATATTGTTAAAATGTCCATACTATCCAAAATGATCTATAGATTCAAATTCCTATCAAAATTCCAATGGCATTTTTCACAGAAATAGAAAAAACAATCCTAAAATTTGTATGTAACCACAAACGATCCCAAATAGCCAAAGCAATTTTAAGAAAAAGAATAAGGCTGGAAGCATCACACTACCTGATTTCAAAATATACTACAAAGCTATAGTAATCAAAACAGCATAGCAATGGTAATAAAACAGACACATAGACCAATGGAATAAGTTCTAGAGATCTAATGTACAGCATGGTGGCTATAGTTACCTGTATTGTATACTTGAAATTTGTTCGGAGAGTAGATCTTAAATATTCTTACCACAAAAAAAATAACTATATGAGGTGTAAGATATGTTCATTAGCTTGATTTTGGTAATCATTTCACAATGTATACATATATCAAAACATCACGTTGTACACCATAAATATAAACAATTTTTACTTGTCAATTATACCTCAATAAAGCTGGAGGGAAAAAAAGTGGATAGAGGAAAGGGTGGGAGAATGTCCCATGCAAAGTAAGTTGCTTGTACACAAGTCCTATCAAGGAGGAAGAGAGACCATGGCTTGCTCAAAAAAAATTATATATATATATACATACATACTCATAATGAAGTTATCTGCTTCAGTGAAAAATTTCCATAAGAAATCTATTGTGTTTACTTTGCAAATCAAATTTAATTACCAGTAGTATAGGCAGGATCCTCTACACATAGGAACTACTCCAGGGTACTCATCTCTGGAACATGGTCAATGTTTAATAAATGCTTCTTAAAACAATGAAAGAATGGATGTAAAATGGGCATGTAAAAGAAGAGTTTTTCAGAGTTCAGCTCCCAAGCAGTTAACATTTCCAAATCAAGAAAACAGAAAAGAGCAAAGGTATACTATTTTGAAAAACATTGGCTGACAGGCATATATTGTATAAGGCAATGACAGTGAGATGGTTGCACAAAATATCTGGACAAAGAGGAAGTAAGATTGCCCTCAAAGTTAGTCTATAATCAGCAAATAATGGGTCAGAGAAGAGATATGAAAAGTCACATCAAAGACACAGATGGATTCCTGGCCATCAAGACATGATTTTGGGGGGCTGGCCCGGTGGCATAGCAGTTAAGTTCACGCACTCCACTTCGGCGGCCCAGGGTTCACAGGTTTGGATCCTAGGTGCAGACTGACGTACCACTTGTCAAGCCATGCTGTGGGGGCATTTCACACATAGTAGAGGAAGATGGGCATGGATGTTAGCCCAGGGCCAATCTTCCTCAGCAAAAAGAGGAGGATTGGCAGTGGATGTTAGCTCAGGGCTAATCTTCCTCACAAAAAAGAAAAAAAAGACATGATTTAGGTATTAATCTATCTACTTTAGGTATTAAAATATCTGAAGAAGGTATGAAATATAAATGGGACTGGTCAGAGAGACAAATACTGTCAGTGTGTATATAAGAATAATCTACAGACGGGAGACAGCATAGTGAATATAGGTGAACGCATCAGACTGTCTTAATCTGAATTAGAATTTAACCCAAGAAATCATCTGATTACCATTTAGTTCAAGTGTAGCTTATCTATATGAAAAGATTTCACTGGACACAAAACATGCATGTTAGCCTATTACATTGTAATAGGCTGGCATTCTAGCATTATATATCAGTGTCTGTAACTTGGGCTGATGTGTCCCTGACTCATAGATGACAATTCTTTCAGAGAAGACAGGTAAATCAAGTCTCTGAGGCCACAGGCTGAGATTCAGCTGGTAAATACTTTTAATTCACGAGGTACTGAGTGCCACTCTCTATGAATTCCCCTTAGGGAAATACATCACATTCTGAATTAATCCTGTCTCAAAAAACACAGAAGTTTACTAAGAACAAGAATAAAAAAATTCTTCAACTTCCAGCCAAGATGAAGCAATAGGAAAAGAATTTACCATCTCACCTGAAACAACCACAACGTGGACAAAATATACGAAACAATAGTTTGCAAGGCACTGGACATCAGACAACAGAGGAGAGCAGTCCCTTAAAGACAGAAAGCAAATGAGGTGAGTGGTACGATTGCTCCAGCTGTGAGACAGTTTTCAGGCTGTGGCGTACAGAGGGGAACCCAGGCAGAGCCCAGCAGACTCCCTGAGTTGAGGAGGTAGCTGCTGGGAGTACAGAGGAAATCAAGGCAGCAACAGTTTGTGAGACGGCGTTCCAAACAGGAGAGTGTAGCACAGGGACAGAACTCTGAGATCTGTAAAAAATCCTCTCAAATAATTCAGCAGATATTTATCAGCACATTTACATAAGGAAACTACCCAAGGCCAGGGAAAGAACCACCCAAAAGGATTAGAAGTATCAGTGCCCAACATTCACACAGGGCCTGGAATACTGCCTACGCCTGCCAGCCAGACTGAACACCTCATAATTCAAAGGGAGCTGGGTAGAGCACTCCGAAGGGTCTTGCCCCAGAAGTGGGGAATAAGTAGCCCTAGAATGACCACTGCTCTGGTCCCACCTAACAAGTCTTAAAAGCCAGACCCAAAAGGATCAAACTGTTTTCCAAGTAACTTAACTGCATCCAAGGCCTACGCACAGGAATAGTTAATAGAAATAACAAAATATCTACCACCCAACAAAGTAACATTGATTATATCTGGCATCTTACAAAAAATTACCAGGCATGTAAACAGGAAAATGTGATCCACAATAAGCAGATAAATAAATCAAGTGAAACTGACTCAAAACTGATACAGATGTTAAAACTGGAAAACAATTATTATAACTGTATTCTATATCTTCAGAAAGTTAAGTAGAGACATGGAAGACATAAAAAAAATTGAATTTGTAGACACAGAAACTATACCAGATGGGAATTAATACCAGATTAGACATTGTAGAAATTAGATTAGTGACCTTGAAAACATAGCAATAGAAATTATTCAAAATGAAATAGAGAGAAAAAATAATTTTTAAAAAATGAAAATCTGTGAGCTGTAAGACAACTTCAAGTAGCCTAAATGTATGTGCAATTGGAGTCCCCAAAGGAGAGGAAAAAGATGGATGACAGAAAAAATACTTGAAGATTTAATAGCCAAAATTTTTTAAATTTCATGAAAACAATAAATTCACAGATGCAAGAAACTCAATGAATCCTGAGCACAAAAAAAAAGAAATAAAAGAAAACTACACAAAGCAAATCATAATCTAACTGCTCAAAACAAGTGACAAGAAAATCTGAAAAGCAGCCAGAGAAAAAAGACATTATGTACAAAGGAACAAAAATAAGGATAAAAGCAGATTTCTCATGAGAAACATTGCAAGCAAGAAGACAGTGGAGCAAGCTCTCAAAGTACTAGGGGGGAAAAATCTGTCAATTTAAAATTTTATACCCAAAGAATATATTTTCAATCACAAAGGCAAAAATACTTTTTCAGACATACAAAAACTGAAAGAATTCATCACCCACAATGAAAGAAATGTGAAAGGAATTCTTTCAGGTGGAAAGAAAATGACATGGAAACATGGAGCTACACAAATTAATGAAGAGCACCAGAAAATGTAACTACATGAGTAAACATACGATATTTTTCTTCTAATTGAAATCTCATTAAAAGATATTGACTATTACAAATAACAACAAATGCTGGAGAGGTTGTGGAGAAATGGGGACCCTCATTCACTGCTGGTGGGAATGCAAACTGGTGCAGCCTCTATGGAAAACAGTATGGAGAGTCCTCAAAAAAATTAAAAATAGAAACACCATATGATCCAGCAATCCCACTCTTGGGCATCTACCCAATGGACATGAAATCAACCATCACAAGAGGTGTATGCACCCCTATGTTCATTGCAGCATTATTCACTATAGCCAAGAAGTGGAAGCAACCCAAGTGTCCCTCGACTGATGATTGGTTAAAGAAGATGTGGTATATACATACAATGGAATACTACTCAGCCATAAGACACAATTGTCCCATTTGCAACAACATGGATGGACCTAGAGGGTATTATGTTAAGTGAAATAAGCCAGGGAGAGAAGGACAGACACTGCATGAACTCACTCATATATGGAATATAAGTGAACACACGGACAGAGAGAACTGATTGGTGGTTACCAAGGGGAAGGGGGTTGGGGGGTGGGCACAAGGGGTGAAGGGTTACATCCACATGGTGACCGACAAACAAAAATGTACAACTAAAACCCCACAGTGTTATAAACTATTAAGACATCAATTAAAAAAAAAGATACTGACTATTTAAACAAAAATAATAACAATGCAATGTGGAGTTTATAGTGTATGTAAAATTAAAATATATGACAATAGCACAAAGGCTACAAGGTGAGAAACAGAAGTATGATTCTTATACTATATGCAAAGTAGTATAATATCACCTGAAAGCAAACTGTGATAAGTTAAAGATACATACTGTTAACTCTAAAGCAACCAATAAAATAACAAAACAAAGACATAGCTTATAAGCCAACAAAGATAAAATGGAATCATAAAAAACATTGGATAATTCCAAAAGAAAGCAGAAAAACAGGAAAGAGAAAACAAGGGACAGATGGGACAAACAGATATCATATGCAGATGACAGACTTAAACCTTCCTATGTCAATAGTCATATGAGATGTAAATGGTCTAAAAAACCCAATTAAAGGGAGAGCATATCATATTGGATAAAAAACCAAAATACCCAACTATATGTTGCTTACAAGAAATGTACTTTAAGTACAAAAGACATAAATTGATTAAAAGTAAAAAGATGGAAAAAGATATATCATGATAACACTAATCAAAAGAAAACTGAGTGGCTACATTACTAACAGATTAAGTAGGTTTTAGAGCAAAGATTACAGAACAAAAGATAAAGAGGGTCATTTCATAAGGAAAGGGGGGTGTATTCATTGAGACATAACAATCTTAAATGTTTACGTACCTAATAGCAGAATTTTACAATACGTGAAGAAAAAACTGATAAAATTGCAAGAAGAAACAGACAATCCACAATTACAGTCCGAGATTTCAATATCCCTCCCTCAATAACTGACAGAAATTAATCAAAAAACTAATAGAAGATTTGAACAATGCTATCATCTAAATTAACCTAATTGACATTTATAGAACACTCCACTCAAGAACAGCAAAAACTGAACATTGTTTTCAGGTGCACACTGAAGACTGACCAAGATAGACCATATCCTAGGCCATAAGAATAATCTCAACAAATTAAAAGAATTCAAGTCATACAAAGTGTTTCTCTGACCACAATGGAATTAAATTAAACGTCAACAAATAGTTAAAAGGTAGCTCTGAGTAACATAGGCAGCTATTAACTGTCTTCCCACAACTACTTTATTAAAAGCATTCCACTGGATAAACTTTTTTCTCTGCAATAGATTTAATAATGTTCCATGGCATCACAGTCCTGCCAAGTGACTGTTGTGTAATGAAAGGAAGTTTTACTGCTATTTCTTACTCCATTAATTAATGGAGAATGGGAAAATCACTCAGCTGTAATTGACTTCAGAATACATCCTCAGTGTGGCACAGAACAGTAGCAATAAATATTTGCAAATAAATGAGTGAAGGCTATTCTAGACTGAAGGAAAACCATATGCAGAAGCCTAGAATCAAGAAGAGTCATGGAACATTTGCAACAATGAAAAGCCCCATGTGGCTGGAGTGTAGAATATAAGGGACCAATAGAAGAAGACTACTACTGAGGAGGACGTCCAGGATAATTTGATCACCATTATGATTATCATCTTCATCATCCAGACATTTTGCTAAGTACTTTAGATATATTTTTAATGGTAACATTGTAAATAGGCATCATCACCATTTTGCAACCGAGACTTAAGAAAGTTAACAAACTTGCTCAAAATAAGTAGTAAGGAGGGCTGCCCGGTGGCGCAGCGGTTTAGTCCGCGCTTGGCAGCCCGGGGTTCGCGAGTTCAGATCCCGGGCGCCCGCTGACGCACTGCCTGTCAGCCACGCTGTGGCGGCGTCCCATATAAAGTGGAGGAAGATGGGCACGGATGTTAGCCCAGGGCCAATCTTCCTCAGCAAAAAGAGGAGGATTGGCGACGGATGTTAGCTCAGGGCTGGTCTTCCCCACAAAAAAAACAAACAAAAAAAAATAAGTAGTAAGTACAGCTCTCAACATCTTACTGACTCGAAAGTCTATGCTTTAACTATAATTACTACGATGTCTCCAAATTCTGTGCAAAATTTTCTTATATTTGTATTTGTTGTGCTCTTTCACCTTTTACTATCATTGAGAAAATGCTTTCATCTCATTCTTGACTCTTTCCAAGTCAGCCTTCCTTTCTAGCATCTCTCTTAACTGCTATATCCTAAATATAGAATATTAGTTTTCTCTGATAATTCTTTTTTCCTTGGTATTCTAAATTCCGCATTATTTCTTTTTTTTTTTTTTTTTTTTTTTGTGGGGAAGACCAGCCCTGAGCTAACATCTGTTGCCAATCTTCCCCTTTTTGCTGAGGAAGACTGGCCCTGAGCTAACATCCGTGCCCATCTTCCTCCACTTTATATGGGACGCCACCACGGCATGGCTAACAGGCAGTGCGCGTCCGCGGGCACCTGGGATCCGAACTCGCGAACCTCGGGCTGCCAAGCGCGGACTAAACCGCTGCGCCACCGGGCGGCCCGAAATTCCGCATTATTTCTTCATTCAGTTTCTTTCATGTGCATCCTTCTCAAATTCACTTTACTGTTTCCATCACAATTTTCAGTTCCTTCTATTTTTTGCCTTCCTATCTATGGAGGTTCTCAGGATAAGGAAGAGTTCACAATCATCATCTATTCCCTAATTCCCATTAACCTGAGAATTTATTATTTGCAACTTTTCTTCAAACTGCTTTTCAAGTTATCAAACTTCCACCTTTGTCTCTGAGCTAATTTTATCTTTGTGAGCTGTGAATTTTTATCTTTTACTTATGTATTTGGTCACATACCTACTAGTAGCAATATTTTTGCCTATTACAGGGTTTTTTGTAAATTTTTCTCTCTTTCTTTTTTTTGGTGAGGAAGATTAGCCCTGAGCTAACATCTGCTGCCAATCCTCCTCCTTTTTTTTTCTTTTTTTTGCTGAGGAAGACTGGCCCTGGGCTAACATCCATGCCCATCTTCCTCTACTTTATATAGGACACCACCACAGCATGGCTTGATAAGCAGTGCACAAGTCCACTGCAAACCCTGGGCCACCAAAGCAGAGCATGCGAACTTAACCACTACACCACCAGGCTGGCCCCTAAATTTTTCTCTTTCTATTTTCTTAGTTTATAATCACTTCAGTTAAAAGTGACCCCACCTGGAATGTAAATTAGTGCAGCCATTATGGAAAACAGTAGGGAGATTCCTCAAAAAATTAAAAATAGAAGTACCATATGATCCAGCTATTCCACTTCTGGGTATTTATCCAAAGAACACAAAAACCCTAATTCAAAAAGGCTTATGTACCCCTAAGTTCATTGCAGCATTATTCACAATAGCCAAGACTTGGAAACAACCTAAGTGCCCACCAACAGATGAATGGATAAAGAAGATGTGGTATATATATATATATATATATATATATATATATGTGTGTGTGTGTGTGTGTGTGTGTGTGTGTGTGTATACAATGGAATACTATTCAGCCATTAAAATGATGAAATCTTGCCATTTGCGACAACATGGATGGACCTTGAGGGTATTATGCTAAGTGAAATAAGTCAGACGGAGGAAAACAAATACCATATGATTTCAGTCATATGTGGAAGATAAACAAACAAACAAACACATAGATACAGAGAACAGATTGGTGGTTACCAGAGAGGCGGGGGGTGGGAGGAGAGTGAAAGGGGTAAAGGGGCACATGTGTAAAGTGATGGATGGCAACTAGACTTTTGGTGGTGAATACAATGTAGTCTATACAGAAGGCAAAATATAATGATGTACACCTGAAATTTATATAATGTTATAAATCAATGTTATCTCAATTTAAAAAAAGAAATGAATTCTGAATTCTATTAAAATGATTTGGTTTTCTCCTTTGACCCTAAGAGATTATTTATATTATAAATTTTCTAAGATTGGAAAAGAAAAAAAATCAAAAAAACAAAAAATAAAATTTTTTTAAAGTGACACCATCTGTACATCTATAATTCTAGGGCCGTAACTCTATAATCTGATATATTATGACCTATGAGCAGGCATTTGTCTCTATTGCTCAATATTAGCCAACTAAATTCTTTGTTCATTGATATAATAATAACATAGAAAACAATAACATAAGAAAGAGAAATGGCTGAAATACATATTTTTTAAAATTTTCTTCCCAGGAATTCTTATCCTGAACAAACATCTGTGACTAGATATGACATTACTGAAATTTTTATATATAAAAAAAAAGGCCTTACAACTAATCTTTTTCCAGAGCCAAGTTTTTGCTGTTCAGTCTCCTGTCTTTTATCTGCATCCGTTGCAAAAGCAAGTACTTGGTACCTGTTTGAAAGATATGGAATAGTTGTAAGTGATTTTATAGTTAAAAAGTGTAGATTATTTTAAACTTTAAAAAGCGCATAGTCTCAATAAAGCTGAAAAAATAAGTAACTAAAAGCACATAATCCAGAAATGTTATGAATCCCTTTTTTGTTGGTTTAAAAAACCGTAAAATTTAAGATTGACTTCTTATTGGACGATACTGTGACATAAGACTACATAAAACTGTCATGATAAAAAAATTATAACCATATGTCCCAAAATTCAATATTGGGAAAATAGCTCTCCCAACTATCAAAGCATTTCCATTAGAATTTTATATCACAAATAACAATACTCAAGAAAGATCTAGCACCAAAACATCAAATAGAAAAAAATGTAAATCATGCAAAGCAGCCACAAGTAGTAGAAATCATTAATATATAACCTATGGAACCCAGAAGACCTGAGCTTAATCCCCAGCTCAACCACTTACTAGTTGAGTGAATTTTGGCAGATTAATCACTCTGTGCCTTCTCTTCCCCATCTACAAAATGGGAGTAATAATCCCTAACTCAAACATTGTTAAAATAATTAAAAAATAATTTAGTGGGGTTGGCCCAGTGGTGTAGTGGTTAAGTTTGCACCCTCTGCTTTGGCAGGCAGAGTTCACAGGTTCAGATCCCAGGCTATAGACCTACACACAGCTCATCAAGCCATGCTGTGGCGGCACCCCATATACAAAATAGAGGAAGATTGGCACAGATGTTAGCTCAGTGACGATCTTCCTCACCAAAAATAATAATAATAATTTAGTGCCTAGTACAGTATCTGGTATATATTAGGTACTGAATTATTGATTGATAGATTGACAAACAGATAGACAGACACAGATTTATATAGCGAGATCAATCACCTAGTAGTTTATCTGGTATGTAAAAAATTCTCAGTAATGGACATTATGACTTTCTATAAGTATTTTCAGCTTTTATTTCAACAGTAACATTTAGCTCAAATAATTCTTAAAAACAATTTATAACTATTATTCAATCTAGAAATGAATAATTTAGCCAATAAAGTTTAAATTCTCTTATTTCCCACTAATTAATGGTATATTGTTACAGTAATAATCCTACTCTAAATGAAGAAACTCCAGGGTCATAGATTCCTTTCCCTCCTATTGAATCAAAACTCCTTGCATTATTCTTCCATAGTTAAGATGAAAATTAATAAATAGATATAGTCAGACACTTCATATTGTCTAAGAGAAAGACATCTGATAGAGTGAAAATCAAGGACCTGAATGAATAAAAGCAATGTGGAATATCTAAATAAGCACTGAAATGTACAATGGTATTCAAATATCATATACCAACTCTTAAACCATCCCATCTCAATTAGGAATACTTCATTTGTAAAAAGCCTCCAATTTCAGTTGGATGCAAAATGACCATGTATTAAGATAAACTTTGCAAGGAATTTATGAAAATCAGTCTTATAGTTAATATGAAAGCTTAATGTATAGGAATTTCAGTCATTCAATAAACATATAATAGGGATCTAATACAAGCATTGACCATGGGAAAAAACTACTATGTGGTCTATATGCATCAGGATCTCCCAAGGTAGCTGTGGAGATTCATATACAAACAAATAAGTGTAACTCAGAGTGTCCTGTGCTAACAGAAGGTATGCACACAGTACCAAGGGAACAAGGTAGCAGAAACAAATAACTGAGGTGGAGAAAATATACATGTTCTTGGTATGGGTTCAGGAGAAGAAAGCTAGGTTTTAAAGAGTAAGTGAAAATTCATCATGCTGGTAAAGAGGCAAAAGGCAAAGCCAACAGCACATGCAAAGGCAAGCAGCATGAGAGACATGAAAGGCCATGACAGGAGTTTAGGAGAGATGCATGGCAGGGAGGAATAAGTCATAGGAAATGAGACAAAAAAGGTAGGAGGGTGACAATCTCAGCCTTGTCAAACCATGCTTAAAAATTCCATAGGCAGCTGCAGCTCCTATGCAGTCTCCATAACATCTGAGACTGACCTTCAAAATCCCTATGCTTCCAAAATTGCCAAATAATTAGACTTCACGTTCCAACCTCCAAATAGGATTGTGTTACTCTTCCCAGCTCATAGTAACAGAAATAGTATGCACTGGTGACTAGAACATCAGCCGAGAACTGGTCCTGTTACGGATCTAACCTCAGGCAATTAATTACATAGACGGTTCACTTGCTGCAGACACCAACCTACTGGAGGATGATATGGATATTAATGAGATTGTTGCAAAAATCCAAAGATTTTGAGATGTTTGAAGCTTCTTGTATAACTACAAAGAGTTATTATTTCATCTGAGGAATAAGTGAGCCCCTAAAGTGACCTCTTTAACATCAAAAGAGGAGGCAGAGACACAGCCAAAATTGACTCCTGATTGCCAAATCCAGACCACTTCTATTCCTGGAAGACAATTCAGAAGAGTATTTTATTACTACACATAACTGACAGTAAATTTAGATGATGACCAACTCACAATAGCATCTACTTTATGGTTCTTCCCTAAATCCTCTCAACTGTGACCAATAATGTACATGGAAATCTATTTCCAAAACCAAACAATTCCAAGCAGACTTGGAAATTCTGAAATAAAGAAAACACTTGGACTTTTTTTCTCACCACTCAAGTGTTCAATGACAATAAGCTAAAGAATAAAATTCCCTTGTTGAGATTGCTGCAACAATAATCAGGCCCAATGTAATAAGATTTCATGAAAGAGTGCCATACGTGTTTCTCAGAACAGAAAAGTGCTAATCACAAATACAGCAACTCCAGGTGGACGATGGTGCTTTTTGACCCAAAAGCCACAAATGCTTAACAGGTCCTGTGGCACACCAATAACAAATTCAACCATATAATTTAGTGCTCTTCCATATTACATCGTAAAAACAGCAGCAAGTAACTAAAATATGTATTGAGGTGTCACAGAGCACAAAAGTAAACCCTCCAAAATCATTTATTTTCAAAGGAAACATAGTTGTCACCTCAAAGGGTCCCAGGAGATTTTGGAACCTTGATATTTAACCCGGAGAACTCTACTAGAAATGGAAGCTCTGGACACAGAGCATTACTATGTTCCTTTCAACTGTAGCTAAAACATTCTTGATTATGCCAGGGAGAATCATTTTCATTGAAAGGTGCCAGGAACAAAATAGAAGCTTTCTTTACAAAGTTTTCGCTCCTTCATCAAGTTCTTGTTAAACATCTACTTTTGACGCGGTACTTCAGGGGATACAAAATGCCTGTCATCAAGGAGCATTTAGCCTAGTCGAGAGAAACAAGCAAATACATATCATCAATGGAAGCATGAACGGTACTTGTGGAAAGCAGTGAAAAACTACTCTGTGAATTGAAAAGTAGGATGTTACTTACAGCTAGGTCAGGGAAGAACTAAAGGGGAGCAGGGGGGCTTCCAGACACAATTTTCATATGCAAAAAAGGAAGGAAGTGCATTTCAGACAGAGTATAGCATGAGCAAAAGAGGAGAGGGAGCAAAGCCCTGAACATACATGAAAAACACCAAGTATTTCAATTTGGCAAGAGCTTAAGACTGGGGAAGATACAATCTTTTTTTAAAATATTATCCATTAAACTCAACAAATACATTTTAAAATACTATTTAAAGCCAATTATCTACTTAGCAATGTATTAGGAGCCATTGTAGGGGTACAGGGGGAAGTATATAGCAAAGAGGAGAGAAAGTAAAACTCATGGTAGGTATAATTCTTCAGGGAGCCTCCCTCCATTCAACTCTTATTTAAAAGTCCCACCTTCAGGCCTCCTCAGTATCCTGTGGAAAGTTCTGCTATAACTGTACCACAGTGAACTGAAGCAGCTGATTGACTTGCTACATGCTTGCATACTGCTTGAGGACTGCTTGCATTTCCAGTACTTTCCACAATGTGTGGAAGAGAGGACTCTTGAAAAATGTTTGCTGAATGAATGATTGAACAAATGAACTGAATTATTCCATCAGTGAACAGATATTTAAGACAGATTCTGCTCTCAGGAACCTAATAATGCAAGACATGCTCTGGAATATTTTAGCATAAGACAAGAAGACAATATACGATATTGGGCAAAAATCATTGTTTTAGGCAATAATACATCTAGGAAGTGAAAAAAGGAGAATAGTTGAACCAATTACCTTTACAGGTCCCTTCCAAATCTAAAAGTTCACATAATAGAGATAAAACGAGACCGGGTTATAAAGAACACTGAATGTCAATATAAGGTTTAGATTTTTTAATGGGCAACAAAAATTATTCTGGTTTAAAGAGGTGTTTTAAAAGGATAGATATGAGAAGGACCCTTCAAAGTCTAGATTAGAGGTAAGAAATCCAAGTGAGAAGATAAAGGCCTGAATGCCAACAGGAATGGGAAGCAAGGGCTGAATAAGAGAAAAAAAGGTAGAAAGGTCAGGATTTACTGACTAAATAACTCTGACAGGTAAAGGAAAGAGAAAGAGAATAAAAGAAGATCCATAGTATGGACAAACATGGCCAAGAAAATGGTGGTACCTAAGCCCCTCCTCCCCCCCAAAAAGGCAAACAATTTTCTCACTTCAAAAGAAAGAAAACAACACTCTAAGTGTGTTCCTGAATTAGAATCACCTGGAGCTTGTGTTGACAGTGACGATTTCTGGATCTTATCCTCAAACCTACTAAATCAACATCTAGGGGATTGGGGATTGGGAATCCACAAATGTGCATTTTATAACAGGCTGCCCAGGTGATTCTTACGCACACTAAAGTTTGAGATCCACAGGCTTCACTAGTTCCTATTTGAACATAACTGAGCTTGTTATAAAGTAATTAAATATCAATATGAAAAATGAAAATGAACATTTCTTAAAAGGCTTTTCTATTAACTGATTACGTTCTATTAACTGACTATAAATAGAAGCCTCAAAAGAACAAACCTATGGTTTTCATGCTTTCTCCCATCCTAAATTGTACCAGTGATTATCATTTAACTTAATCTATTAAACATGGAAGTGTAAATAAATACACCATATTATTTAATGTTAATAAACCCTCTTGATTGTCATCATTTCACAATAATCACATATCTCATGCATTTTTACCATTATAAAATATCCACACAATGCATAAAGTATGCATTTTTTAGTCCTAGATGGAGATGAATTTAATGGATTGGTATGTTGGAGAATTACCAGTTAGAACAGTGCTTCTGTGAGATTAAACTTACAAATTAAGGAAACCTACACATTGCTTCTTCATCCAGTCTCTCCTGTAGTTATCACCAAATTAATTCCTGTACACATATTCCAAAGAGTAAGTCATGGAGCATTTGAATCTTTGTATTGTGACCCCAGTGTGGCACTGCCAGTATCACAACTTGGCAGGAGTTGAGGGACAGAACTGGGTGGAAAGCTGAAAAGCAGATCTCCTCAATATTGCTTAAGTTTTGGCAGGGTTGAATGAATTATACAGATATTTTTCTCAACCTCTCAAAATAAATATAGTATTTTATTTATTACCAGTAGCAATGCCACAATTCATTCATCTCCTTTGGACAAGAGCCATAGGACTTATAGAAGGAATATGACATAATGATACACTACCTCCAGCCATTAACTTCTGCTTAGGCACAAACATCTGCTGATTTTCAGAGTTTTGAATCCTAATGCCTTGACAATAATTCACAAAAGGTAGATTGCCACTTATGAAGGGAAAACTGCATCAACTCACTATATACACAATATTGGAACTTGAAGATAAAAATTTACAGCTGTTGCCTGATGATTTTATATTTTCTTCCTGCCTTGGGAAAAATCATGCAGCCAAAAATAATACTGAAAAGCTATAATGAAGTGTTGCTTAGATGTTTAAAGTTCTAAATGTTGCCATCAGTAAGATAACAACAATAAAGTTACTGAAGATATTGTAATCCTTTTCCCAGTGTGGATTTCTACTTTCTTTTCCCCATTCTCTCTTCCAACAAAAAACATACCCTCCAAAAACTCGAAACTTTCATTTTCATTGAAATTTAGCTGGTAGAGGAGAAAAAGGTCTCCCTCAAACACAATTCACCAAAAATCAACAAGAATTTCTAGCAAAAAGCATAAACTGTTTTCATAGGGTCATTTCATACTTCACTTCTACTATGAATTGTTCTTTTAAAAACATTCATCACACTTGTATTTCTTGCCAGTATTCTCCCTATGTCATATACATTCTTTGTTTTGTTATAAAATCATTCCATATATGCATCTTCGTATCTGGCTTTTTTCACTCATACTGTATTCCATTACTTATAGTTCAAGGAACAGTCAGTAATTATTGAACATTTTCTATGGGGTGGCAACTTGACATATATTTAACCCTTTTAACAAGTTTGTCAAAATAGCCACATTAGCCCCTTTACAGTCAGGATAAAGACACTGACCATCAAATAGCTGTGACTAGCAAAACCAGGATTCCAATCCAGGTCTGCCTCTCTCCAAACCCCTCCTCTCAATCTCTGCACTACACTGCCTTTCAAATATTTTACAATATGTAAATGATATCTTCTAAATCACCACAATCACATTTTATCAAAGAAACCAGTCTCTTTTCCATTTATAATATTCAAGCTCTTTGTGGAAAAGAATTAATCAGCAACAAACAAACCAAAAATCATGATTTCAAAGACTCAACATCTAAACTTACTTGTAACTTTCCACTTGTCGGCAGGAAGAGACAGTAATGAAGGAATCCGTACGGGAACTGTAAGCAAGAGGGCCCGGTAAAAGAGAACCAGGGAGAAATCTCCCAAAAGCATAGCTTTCCTGCTCAAACACCATCAGCATCCCATCCACAGACTGGATACAAATTAAATCTCGACCTAAAGAAAAAGGAAATTAGGTGACCTATTCTTTCTATAAATAATAGTTTTAATTTATCACTACCCACCACAAATATGTCACAATTTTTCCCCCAAGTGGCAAAATGAGCAGTTTAAATTTTCAGTTACAAACTGATGAAGCTATCAGATTATTGTATATCAGCATATATATATTTCCCAATTTTTTAATCCTTCAGAAGATGCCTATAATTTTAAATACACTTATTTCATTTATTATATGCTAAAATCTCTAGCTCCAGATAATCCCTGAAAACAATCATGACTCTTTGTAAGATATTATTTTTTCCAAAATCAGAAATATAACAAAAGCTGTTCTGCATGAAGCTGCTTCTACTCTTCATGGCATATCAGCCTCATACTTTCAAATGACTTAGACATCAAACAGAGCAGACCAAATCCACAGATGTGTATTAGGCACCAGTTTTATACAAATCACAGTTTTAAGCACTGTTGGGAATGAAAAATACTAATCACTGATTGCCCTGAACTATAGACTGATTTTGAAGTGTCTTTTCTACTATCAGTCTATAGAAATTCACAGTTTTTAAAATATACTGAGATGATGATAATGATGATTTTTATGACACAGTATTTGTTAGTGCGGTCAAGTCAATTCCAACTCCTAGCAACCATGGGAACAGCAGAGCTGTACCCTGCCCACTCTTTTTGCACCATCCTCTCACCTTCCAGGGCTGCTATTCCTAGGGTTTTCTCAGCCAATTTTTTCAGAAGTGGATAGCCAGGTCCTTTTTCCTAGTCTGTCTTAGTCTGGAAGCTCCACTGAAACCTGTCCACCATTGGTGACCCTGCTGGTATTTGAAATCCTGATGGCATAGCTTTCAGCATCACAGCAACACACAGTCTCCAGAGTATAACAACCAAGAGATGGGTGGTGTGGTTGCCTGACTGGGAAACAAACCTCGGCCATGTCAGTGAGAGTGCCAAATCTTAACCACTAGACCACTACGATACATTATAGTATCCCTCATCTGAGAAAGATCTAGTGGCTATAACTTTTCATGTTCTGCTAGTGTGATTAGCATATCCTATAATGTATTATACAGGAAAGAACTATGTCAGAGAAAAATTAAGCTACTCATTAAGGAATTAAGCAAAAGGCTAATTCTCTAATTGGTCATCTCTAACTCATATTTACCATATATATTAGGTCCTGTAGTAACTATTCCACATTACCTTGGATATCCATGCCAATGTACTATACTTAAATTGTGAAATTTAAAGAATACTTTGCTCAAAAAGAAACTGCATAGAAATGGATGGTATTCTTCTTATTGTATCTGACTGTGGACACAAGGGCAATTTTTAAAAAGAAAATACATTGCCAAAGGAGTTTTCTAAAAAAGAAAACAGAGATTTTGAAGTACTTATTACTGCAATATACTCTACTCCATCTTGATTGAATCAATAGGTTTATCAACCTTAAATAATCTAAGAGATGCTCCAGGTTGAATATTGTCTTAGCATGTGAATGTTCACTAAACACACATCCAAACCATTCTGTGATCTCTTTAGAGAGAAAAGAGTTGTTCATATCAATGCTGTTTTGAAGAGTATTCTCTCAACGCTCAGATTCTTTTAGAATGCAGGTAAGTTTTGCAGTCACTGTTTTGTTTTGTTTAATCTTCTCTTTATCTACTATGCTTATTAAGCATTTCAAGAAGAGGTATGAGTTTGTATGGACGCTGTATGCATACGCATGCTATACAAGTGTATTCACAGAGGTATATTTAGACAAAGAGTAACTCATCTATCCAGAATTTAACTATTTAGCAATCCCACCTATCTGCATGCAGAAAATGTAAAAGTATAAAAATGTTTCTAAGAAGTCAAAATAGATGCTACAAAGTCTTTGTAATGAAAATCATGCAAACTTTTTACAGGTAGGATTCCCAGGTTTCACTTAGGACATCAATTCTTATTTTATAATTAAAATTCTAACAGTTGTGGTTCTAACAATTATAGTTCTCATAAACAAGTTACTGATATTCCAGGAGCTTCAGCCTCCTCATTTATAAAATGAGTATATTTGCATAAGAACTCCAAAGTTAGAGATAAGATGTAAAAGTCTCTGATACTGTACAGCGTGCATAAAACACACAATAAATCGTAGCATTATTATGATGGTTATTGTCACCTGCTTGCCCAGCCCAGAGAAAAGAAAATAGCAAACTAGAAAAGGTATGAAGATACTGACATCTATGAACAATGATAGCTACATCCTAACAAAAAAGATGACAGAACATCTATAAAATACATACCAAATAATTCAAAAAAGAATAACAGTCTGGGCTCAGCATAGGAGCAATTACTAGCCCTATAGATCTCAAAAAGAGAAATGTCATATTATAATGTATTAAGAATTATTAAGTGGATTTAAGATAGTTTGGTATAGCTCAGTCATTTTGTGGCAGAGATGCTAACTGCTCCCCCAGTAGCCATTCTCTTTCAGTACTTGAATTATCACTAGACACATAGCTATCCAGAATAAAGCCTATATTTCCAGGCCCCAATTGCAGATATATCATATCATTACATTCTTGGCAATGAGATGGGAGCAGAAGTGATACATACAACATACAGACATGCCCTTAGAAGGACTGAGTATGCATGCACTCCCCTCTCCTCTTCCCAGCATGATGTTAGGGCTGAAAAGCTATCTTGGCCTCAGAGATGGAAGCAACATATTGAGGACAACAGAGCCCCCCTACCAGCCCTGGACCATTTTATCTCCAGGTGGTTAAATATGACAGAAATAAACATCTTCTTTATTTAAGCCATCATCATATTGGGTCTTTGTTAAAGCAATCAACCCGTATCTTAAATAACACAGAACTTATCTGAGCCTGAAGATCTATCCAGTACCACTGACTCTTAAAATTTAGTTTCACTTGATTGGATCCTGGTACCAAAAAACAACCAGGTTATAGAAGACATTGAAACAACTGGGGAAACTGGAATATGACTACATGTTAGATAACATTAGGAATTATTGTAAATTTTCTTAAGTGTGATCATGGTATTGTGATTACATAAGAGAATATTCTTATTGGTAGATAAGATTGGTGTGCTGTAATGTGTATGGGTGAAGTGGCACAAGATCTGTAACTTACTTTCAAATGGTTCATCAAAAAAATGTATGTGTGTATACACGTATATACATTTACAACTGTTGACTCTAGATGGTGGAAATATGAGTGTTCATGTTACTTTTTCTGATATTTAAAATTTTTCACAAAAAATGTACACAAATAAAATTAAGTGTTTAAGTGTATGCCTTTTGTATACAAATGCACTTTTTTAACAATCAAGGGGGAAATTGAGCATTAGCAAATTGAGTGGGACCTAGAAGGAGAGCAATAAATTTAATCTTAATAAGCCAAGAATCAGAGAAACAGAAGAAATCCAATCAATGAAACAATGCAAAGACCTTGACCTTGGGGGAGGATATTACCGCAGCCAAAATATACTCTTGATAACTTTATTATTAAAGAACGTGAGGTCAGAGCACATGTACTTCCAAGTAGAAGTACTAACAAAATTTAAGTTCATTTCCACATGGTGAATATCATCAAGCCACAAATCTTTAGTCTCCCAAAGACCTTAAAGAAGTGGCTCAAAGTGTGGCTCCCAGACCACCAGCATCAGCATCATCTAGGGACTTCTTAGAAATGCAAATTCTAGGGTCCCACTCTAGATCTACTGAATCAGAAACTCTGGTGTTAGAGCCCAGCAATTCTAGGTTTCAACAAGCCCTAGAGGCTATCGGATGCATAATAAAGTTTGAGAACCACTGCCTTAGCATTGTATGACAAAGAGCTAAAGCTTGAAGAAATCCTGAGCCTCAGAGAAAATTTGGCTCCTTAGTATGGTACATGAGGTCTTATTTCTTGAAACTCTGGCAATACAGAGGAAAGAACTTAATATTCTGTAATATCCACGTGGGCTGCCTCTAGAGTCAGATAATCTGGGTTTGAGTCCAGCTCCACCAATTATTAGCTGTGAGCTTGAGCTCAAGTTTCCTTATTTGCAAGATGGTGTATCTAGCTTAGTTGTTGTGAGAATTAAATGAAGTAATATATGGGAATTAGATCCAGCAGGTCATAAATACTCCATCACATTATTATTTTATGATTATTTTCTAAGTCTCATACTACATGTTGTATTGATGTTTAACTGCTTGCTGTTTCCCACACACATGGTGATGATGCATGTTTCCTTCCTTTTGCTGATATTATTACCTTCCCCAGAAAACTCTTTCACTTTTCTTCCCCTGGTCTAGTAAACATTTGCTGGCTACCTCCAAGTCATCCACTCCCCCCTCCTCCCACCTTCGGCCGTGAGATTTGAAGGAGACTGACTTCATTCTAACCTCTGGGTAGACTCTGACTTATATAAACCAATTAGTATCCTACTAGTCACAGTGATTGATTCAGGGATGGGTATAATTCATAGCCAATGAGAGAAACTAAATCCCTAGATTGAGCTAGAAATAGAGAAAAACTTACTCCTCCGCCTGGGGAGAAATGTGTAAGGAGGATAAGTTCTGGAATCACAGAGGCCATTTGGCTTTTACAAGGGCACAGTTAAGAGAGGGCCACGGAAGACACTGTTTGAGCCAGTGCATTAAGCCTCACTTGGAGCCAAACCTACCTGTGAACTTTGCAGGCAATAAATTCCCACAAATGTTGAAACCACTTTGAGTTGGGTCTCTTCTCCTGAATTAAGTGGATCATCCCATTTGTCCTCTGAGAGACATCCAAGGCTAAGGCTCATGTCTTCCCAGAATTCTTCTCTTTCCCCCTCAATCACCCTCCATCTGTGATCCCACAGACCCCCATCCTTACCTCCATCTTACAACTAATCATTGATTGAAATGATCTATTTTTGTGTCTCTTGTTCACTCTAGACTAAACTCAAAGACAGGAACCATATCTTACTCATCTTTGTAAACCCAACAACTATAAAATGCCTGGCACATAGGAAATATGCTAATAAATGTCTGTTGAGCTGAAGTAAGCTAGGCAAAATTTATTCATCTGCAGCTCGGATTGGCTAAGATTTTATTCTATGCATTTCACATATTGCATTTTAAGTACGTGAAAAATGTTTTATTTACTACAATCCTGGCGGCTGACGTTTAGAAAAATGTAGAGATCAATCCAAAACATTACTCAAAAATAAATAAATAAATCCTTCAAATCACTGTTTTGGAAGCTACTTCAGAATACATACCAAAGGCTCTCCTTACAGATAATGGGAACAGAAAGAACAGTCCAGAGAAGCCATGAAATTTTTGTAGTTCTGATAGAACAGAGCCAAAGGAAGCCTTCATAAAAGCGATGGGATTTCAGGAGCTATTTAAATGACCTAGCCATGAACCACACTCAAAGAGTCCTTACCACATGCTCAGTATTACATTAGGAGCTGTTAGAAATATAGAACAACAGCAATAATAACTACTACTGCCATTTACTGAGCACCTGTTGCATTCCTGCCTTTGTGTTAAACATTTACACAGCATATTAGCATTAATCTTTAATAACTCTAAAAAGTGGACAATAGTTCCATTTTACACATGAGAAGACTGAAACCCACAGAGCTTAAATAATTTGTCTAATGTTAGAAATGACAGAGCTAGTACTCAAATTGGAATCCATCTGGCTCCATGATACCAGACATGTTCCCTGAGAGGCTCCATTATACTACACTGGGCCGGTTTTAAAAAATAAGTTAACATATAAAATCTAAATGATGTGAAACAGACTAAGTACTACAGAAAATCAAAGAGCTTCATTACAGTGAACTTCCTGGGAAAGGTTTCATAATAGAGGTAGAATGTATCCTAGACTGAGAAGGATAGGTAGAATAAATAAGGCATTAAATGCAAAAGTAGAGGAAATTTCTGGAAGAGAAAATGAACATATTAGAAACAGATGCAGAGGCAGTTAGTCTTGATCCAGTGCAGTGGATCCAGTTTTACCAACAGGGCATGAAATGTAAAAGCAACAGATTAAAAAGATGACAATATCTTAATGATGCTTCCTCAATTATGCCTAAACTATACAGAAAAAAATAAAACATCTTTTGAAGTTTAAATAATTAGGAAGGTTGGAGATTTCATCAGAATTTAAAATCTGGATGTTTATCCCATTGATCTTAACTATGATGAGTGAAAAATAATCATTGTGATTTGAAATATTATTTGCAAGATCTAAGAACAAATTGACAAAGGACCTACCAAAGCCATTTTGAAAGGATTTTAGAAATCAGTATTTTTCACTTTCAAAGGCTAAGAAAAATGTTGGTGCCCATGGGGATAAAGGGGGTGGAGGCAGGAAAGTTCCATTATGGCAGCCTCATGAAATGAATATTTATTAAATAGTGTGTCTCATTTCCTGGTGTTAAAATATCATGTAGTCAAAGCTTTAACATAATGCATAAACTAGTAATCAATTACATGTTGGACTGACTGCTAGATTAATAGTTTTCTCTATTAAATTATAGGCTATTCACTAAAATGGTGTGCGGTAATGTGTGTGTGTGTGTGTGTGTGTGTGTGTGTGTCTCCATGACCAGAGTTCTTTCTACCATGCACGACCCAGAGCATTTTCCATCATTCATTATTACAGCAACAAGGGCCTCATGGAAGGCAGTGCTAAATACCGTTTCCTCCATTTCTCTGCTGTCTTTTTCTTCCTGTGGAATCTATACAGCAGAGTAAGTGGAGTGGCATACATGAAAGAAGACTACCATTACTCAGCATGCTACAAGTTTTCTGAATCTCCCTAGCTCATATTTCTTTTACACATAGAGTAAAAATACAAGTGAAGAAATGCAAATGTGACCTGTGGCCAAGCATATATTGCAGTTCAGCAAGCAGCTGTCAAAAATACTTGGTCTTTCTCCAAGTCTGAAAAACAGCTGTACAGGTAGTCAAAAAGGCAGACAGGAAACATCAAGAGACTGATACATAAGAATAGAAGAATCCAAAAGTCTGTGGAACTTCCGCTCCTTTTACCTACGCATGGAAAAAATTTTTGTTGTTGTTACAGAAAAACTGAAACACTAACTCATTAATCTTTATTGCAAACCTAAGTCAAAAATGGTACAACATGTTTGCTATGAGCAAGGATATAACAATGTTCAGAGTAGGATTTCAGTGGATACTGCCTTAAAAACAAGTGGTAGGTGGATTTCTAGATATTGCAGGAGATAAATTTGCCATTAAATATCATTTTTGTACTTTTTCACTCATATCATCATATAAATAAAATTACCACCATTGTTTTGAGATACATGCTACTATTTGGTTATGCTTAATAATTAATTGGAAATTAACTGAATGAAAGAATAGCTTCTTTCTTATTACTCTCTCCCTCAAATTCTTTTTTATTTGAGCATTCTAAAAATAATCAGTGCCTAAGAATAACACAATATTCAAATAGATTCTAAGTTTAAAACCTTAGTTATTAATAAGTAAATAAAATTTAAAGGCCTAAGCAAACAGAGGAAATCAACAAATAGAATACATGTGTTGCACTAAATAGCTAATATTTTAAAATATGTACCAGGGGAAAATTACATAAATTCTCAACTATTATTCAAGTGTTTCCCCAATAAATAACTTCATGAGACTAATTACTTTAAGACTTAAGAAAATAAAAATTGGGTCTACATACTAACTCTTCCTATGAACTTGCCTTTTGACATTTTAATGTGTCTCATTTTAATAGGAACTTTAATAGCCTCACAAAGACCACTAGTGTGTGTTCCACCAAGCTATTTATCACATTTTCCCCCTAACTGTGAACAAGGTTAATAACATATTATAAAGAAATTACAACCATTCATTAAATTAGCATTATATGTGATAGATTCAATGTGAATGCAATGTTAGGGTTTAAAAGAAGGCCCTAAACATTATATTATCACTTGCATCCACAAAATATTGGGTGAATTACTTTGTCAGATGTAATGATCATGAAAGGTTTGATAACATTCTCCAGAACTCACATTCATTCAACAAATTCCATGAACATTCACTGTACACTTAGTATGTGCGAGCAGAGACACAGTTGCTACCCTCAGAAAGTTCAGTGAATATGGGAGTTAAAAAGTTAAACACTACAACAACGTAAGAACAGAGCCATATCAAAATAATTTAAAAGGCTATAGGAGCATGATTAACGGCGTCAGAAACAATCAAAAAAGCTTCAGAACAGAGATAACACTTGGGTCCTGCAGGTTGAGAAAGAGTTTGCCAAATAATCAGAAAAGCAAAAGCAGAAGGCACACCACGCACAGAGACATGAGTTATAAGAGAGTTGTGCTTGGAGAGGAGTGAGATCAATGAACTCTGTGGGAGGGCGCTGGGGAGGCAGACACTGCTAATGAAGATGGCAGGCACGCTCACCAGAGCTGACGGCAAAGCCGCAACTTGAGGCCAGATTTGCTGCACCCTTATTTTAGTCCTGAAATCTGTCAGTTTCCCCATCTGTAAAGCCGTGGTATGAGGAGAAAATTCCATGATGCTGCTATAAGGATAATAAAAACACATACTTCCTGTTATCTGGTAAGCATTCAAGAAATGGTAAGTAATTGCTATTACTGGATTACCCTATTCCTTACAGACTAAATTATGTGAAAAACTTAATATTCCTTTAGAGCAAAAAGGATAACGTTGAATGTGAGAAGGAGCACAAACACAATCAGAAATTCATCCTTTTTGCCAAAGCAAAGGGTTTTTAAAGCTTTAAGAACTATGGAAAATCTCTCAAAACTTAGATCTGAGTGAACTGCTGGCTATTCAAGATGACTTTCTGCCTATTTTAAGTTTACTTTCCTCAAAACAGCAATTTCCCTAACGTGATAACAATTGAAATCTCTAAAGAAGTATATTGTGAGTATTCCAGAAAGCCATATCCGGGAATGAGTGGTCTCTGCCTCCACCCCCTCCCCCCAACACACAAATATCCATAGTCTTCCCTCCCCTCTCTGTTACTGAGTTTTTTTGCAGGATGATCCTGAGTGACAGAAGAAAGGCAAGATAGATGATGTCATACAGAGGAGCCCATTACTTATTAGCATTCCTTTCTTCTCTCTCATCCAAAAGAAAAATTCTTAAAGAGTTAAGTATAATGCTGAGGGTATAATTTTTTTTTTAAATAACTAGTTTCAAAGTGAGGTAAACTTCTCAAGGTTATAATCAGTCATGATAAGAAACGCCCCCAAAAATTATTAACAAATAGAAAAATTTTACAATACCTCTTCATTTTGTACAAATATTCCTCATCTGCAATATTATCAGTCCCATAAAGCAATAACTCTTTTTATATATTGTTAACTCTCTTAATCCTAAAATCATCAGTATATCAAAAGAAGAAACAAGAAAAAACTATAGTCTACACTGAAATCACTATAATCAATTAAATTAGGTTATGAAAAAAATAACTCAAGCCAGGAAGTTCTCAGTTCAACTTCATCTAAAACTCATGCAATTTTAAAAGGCAAATCAAAATGAATTAGGGATAATGACAATGATGACTTTAAACTTCCTGAAGTGTCAGTTCTTATCACAAAGTTTGATGTGCCATTTACCACTGTTTGGTCTACTAAATTTCCTTGGATTCTTCTAAAAGAAGCAGCTAAAATACCATATCTTTAATAAAAGTCATCAGAACAAATATACCAAAGTAATCATCCTAATATACAGGTGCAATTGTGTTATCAACCCCCTTGAAAACTTCAAACATACTCCAGTGTCTCCAGAAATGAGTACAAATTAATAAGCAGGATATCCAAAGAACTCTTCACTGTGTCTGCTAAACAAATTTGACTACTCCCTCTCATCCAGTCCGAACCACCAAATACTTCAGGTAACGTAAGCCTGCCCTAAATGCCCTTATGCATTTGTTAGTCTAGTTCAATTCACTTCGGGTGCCATTCTCCCATCTTAACCTCACAAAATCCTTCTACACATCCTCAATCCCCAGGACCCAACCCCACCACTTCAAAGCCTTCTCCAATTCCCTTTAGGCATAAATAACCTACTCTCTCTCCATTCTTTCTTAGTACATTCTGCATCACCCCCTATTAACACTGACAATATTTTTCCTGATGAAACAGCTAAATTTGGCATATCCCTCTCCCCTCCCCAACTTCTACAAATGAAGCATAAAATCCTTGAAGATAACTCTATTTTGTTTTCAATGTCTGGTTCACAGGATTGAGTATAGTCCCTTATATGTTGGTGCTCCAAAAATATCTGTTCAAATCAACTGAACCGTCATGAAAGTAAAAAACCATGTCAAACTGTAGTCCTAGGCACCAGGATGCCAATGATCATCAAGTGGGCCAAGTTACCACCATATTCACATGAAAGTCCCTTGAGATCTAGCATTATGCTTTATTCACCATACCTTCCCAACCCAAATAGTCCCTAGTATATAACCACACATTGTTTAACGAAGAGAATACATTCTGAGAAATGTGTCATTAAGGCGATTTCGTCATTGTGCAAACATCACAGAGTGTACTTACACAAACCTAGATGGGATAGCTTACTATACACCTAGGCTATATGGTACTAATCTTATGGGACCACCGTTGTATGTTCAATCCGTCATTGACTGAAATGTCGTTATGTGGTGCATGACTGTAGTAGAGCTCAATAGATATCTGCTGAATGAATGACTATCATCGAAGTAAAAATGGTCTGATAAAGGCCCTGAAATAATTAGTTTTAATATGTGACACTTAAGAAATTGCAATTCTAAAGTATTTTAGGACTTAGTACGATGTCAAAAGACAAAGTACTCATTGTATGCCCAACATTAAATACGCTAAGAAATACAAAGAAGAGAGGGAAAAGGTTAAGAATAACTCTGCTCTTAAGAAAGATAAAGCCTAATGGAAAGACACAGGAAACAGTGGAGTGGGGAAGGACCACAAAAGGAAAATATATAAATGAGTGTGGGAAATCACTCAACCATAAAGAATAAATTGTGGAAGCCCAAAGAGGATACCAAAGGAGAAGAATGATCTTTAGAGCCATCAGTATTTAATAAAGATCTAACTTCAAAAACATATATGGATTAAACCTTAGAGCTTTAGTAGTTATTAGAGCCCTGGGTACAAAGTCTTTTTCTTGGCAATACAAAACAAGGAATTATTACCAGCAGGAAAAGTACCCCAAAAAGGGTACTGAATAGGAAACTCTCTGGTTGTTCCCTGCTCCCAGAGCAGAATGGTATATCAGAAAAGAACAAATTGAGCAAATATGGGGAAATTATCAAATGTATATTAAATTATTAATATGTAGTGGAAAGAGCAATGATTCTGAATCAGAAAGACAAGATGATAAGGTTTTGAATCCTGGCTCCGACACATCCTAGATATATGACTGGCTACTTTGTTTAATTTCATTCAGTCTGTTTCTTCAAATGCAAAATAAACCTTAGCACAACTTCTGTACCCCTTTGGGTTGCTGTGAAGATTAAAGAAGGGAACATATGCAAACTACTCAGTTTAGTACCTGGAACATAGTATGAATGTATGCCAATATTAATCCCAAACTTAGCACACTTAAAAAAAAAAAATCAAACCAACTTCCCCTAGTACCTACACTTATCTATATCTTGGATATCAGATAATTTAGTCATTAAGTCTCACTCCGTAAGTAGAAAGGGACAGAAAACATCTCAGGAGAAAGTTAGGACAAAAGGTAACCAGGAAGTTGGGAATGGTTCTGTTCAGAAATTCCAATCTTTAAAGTAGCTAAAGTATTTGCTAAAGCAGTGATTCCCAGGCTCTTGAATTTCACTAATCTATAAAATTGCAGAAACTATTGAAGAATACCATAAAGTTGTCAATCTCATGAACTGCTCAATCAGGAGATTTTTTTTTAACAAAACATAGAGACTATCGTCACCAACATTTTCTACAAAGACAATATAAAACAAATAAGTAGGAAGTAGAAAATGTTAGCACAAGTACAGTCCTTTAACTGAACAAATTTTAGCTTTATGAAAAATTTAGTACATTAGCTAATTTTCTTTTCATTACCTTAAGACCATTCAAAACTTTAACAGGGGATAGCACTTGAGAACCACTTTTTTATTCCAGCATTAACCCTTTTAAAGAACTGCCCACACCAGCACTTAAAAATTACTATTATGAAGAACTCAGAAAACAAGCACAAAACGTTTTTCCTTTATAGGAACAAAGGAAAAACTGGTTCCGAAACCTACTCAAGTCTAGGTGAGGAAACAAGCATTTTTCCATAAATCCTTTGGCTCCTTACAAACTCACCACTGTCAGATTTCAGGAATCAAAAAGTGAAGCAAAGACTCCCTCTGCTGACAAGTAGACAAAGAATCCAATCCTATCAAAAGGCAAGGGACTTTTTAAAATCTTCCCAATACCGACTGGATATTGCATGGGCTTTTCCTATTTTCTATCAATACTAGTTGTACTTTATGCCCTAAAACACTGGAATATAGCTCTATCTGATACGAATGTGAAAGACATGTATAACTAGGTAACATTCCTTGTATATCAATAATTCTTTCTAAACCAGCTCTCAAATTTCTTGGTTTTTGTTCTATGCTCTAAAGGTTTAAACTCGATAGCTCTAAACTGAGCTATAATATCACCCAAAGAGGAAATTAAACAAAGAAGGCTAAAGAATTGAGGCAAGTTTCAAGAGGTTATGTGAAACAAAGGTAGCAATCTATGAATGCATTGACAACCTTCTCTCATAGAAGTCCCATGAGATTAACAGAAGCAAATTAAAGACTTCAAAATTAATAATAATATCAGTTTACAAGCTATGGCCCCTACATTATTAGCACATCCAAATCTAGCAGATATTCCGTAACTTGGGTAGGTCAAGAACTATCGTTCTCATTTGACTGTGCAGAGACCTAAGCCTCAAGTAAGTTCAACGATTTGTAAAGGACACACAGCTGCTAAGTAGCAGGACCAGAACTCAAGCCTACATGTTTTCTGATCTCCAATCTGTCTTTCCAACTGAAAACTATGCATAAAGCAGGTACCCTAATGACATAATCTCTAAATCCCTTTCTGATTTCAAACTTAACATGGCCTATTATCACAACTCACTTTGTATGCTTATAAGTCACATCAGATTTACATATTAAATGTTAAATATTTCACTTTGGCAGACAAAACTTGATATAGCTGCTTGCTGAATTCTTTGCTATAATTTCTTAATTTATTCTTGTCTTATTTCCAAAAGAATTTCTTGCAAAGATAAATAAAATTAAACAAATTATAAAATAAGTAGATGAGAACAGCAGATAAAACCCTAATTCCCTCACTAAAATTATTGAATAAAATGTTTGTTAAAAACAGCATTTTTAAGTACATCAATATGCTGCCCCCCCAAAAAAAGTAAATAAAATTCAGAAGCCAAACACTAAGCAAAAGTGGGAACCCACAAAGGTAAACAGAGCCCCTGGGGCATTTTCCTAAACTAGACAACCTTCGGCTTCAGTTTTCACAATCTCAAATGACAAATGGTAAAGAGAAAAACCTTGAGGCCCACTCTATGTGGGGAATTTATCTGATCCTATACATTATCTCCCTCCCCCACTCCCCCTCCGCCCAGTATAAAGCTAAGACCACAACGGGTTCTACCCTTATTGAAAGGAGAACTTAGAATTAGCATCCCCCCCCGTCAAGCCCAAGAGAAAGCAAAATAAAATGCACATCTCAAAACTTGGAACCAGATGAAGGAAAAAAATCTCTCCTAAGAATTCATAAACCCCAAGCTGATCTTAATGTGGGTTTGCAGACCAAATTCACTCTATTGGCTTGCGCAAGAAGCCTCAATCTGTGAATTTAAAGTCATCCTGGGTTAGAAGTACCACCATGCACCTGACAAATGAAAACTCAAATCTTTAAAGGAGCACACCAATCATGCCCATGGGTAAACTTCCAAAGAATATGACCTCACAGGCAAAATCAAAATATACAAGGAATTAAAGGCGATATGAGCAAGACACAGTAAAAATAATAGAGAGCAGAATCAGAACTGCAAAGACTTCATATACTGAAATTATCAACAGAGAATATAAAAATACTACATTTTATGTTTAAAGAAATAAAAACAGTTATTAAAAATATGATCAAGAGACTTTATCAATGACCAAGCAGATTTTTAAAGCACCAAATAAACTTTGAGAAATAAGAAATATAATAATTAGATTTAACAAAGTTAACAAAACCCCAAGAGTAGTTTCATTAGAAATTAGTCTCTAGGGGCTGGCCCAGTGGCATAGTGGTTAAGTTCGCCCTCTCCGCTTTGGTGGCCTGGGGTTTTCAGGTTCGGACGGGTACAGACCTATGCACTGCTTACCAAGCCATGCTGTGGCAGGCATCCCACATAAAATAGAGGAAGATGGGCACGGATGTTAGCCCAGGGCCAATCTTCCTCAGCAAAAAGAGGAGGATTGGCAACAGATGTTAGCTCAGGGCTAATCTTCCTCACCAAAAAAAAAAAGAAAGAAAGGAATGAGTCTCTAAATAGCAGTGATTTAGAAAACAGCAAAATAAATCTAAAGAAATAATATAGAATGCATTAATAAGAAATATAGAGATTAAAAATATAAGTGAAGTCAAGAGACATGAACAATAGGGTAATATGGTCAAACACATATCTAATTGGATTTTCACTAGGAGATAATGGAGAGAATATGGAAGAGGCAATGTTCAAAGAAATAATGGCCGAGGATTTTCCAGAATTGCTGAAAGGCACCAATCCTAAGATCCAGTTTAAACCAAATAAAATCCAAGTACGATAAGTAAAAATAAATCATTCCTTAGATACTACAAAACACCAAAGACAAAAAGAATCTCTTAAAAGCAATAGAGAGAAAAGACAGATTAACTAGCAAAAGAATAATAGCTAGACTGAAAGCTGACTTCTTAACACAGATGGAGCCAGAATAGAGCAGAATATTATCTTTTGCGTAGCAGGAAAAATAACCGTCAATGTAGCATTGTATACACAGTCTTCCTCCCGTTCCCCCCCCAAAAAAATTTTACTGAAATAAAACAAAGATTCCATTCACAATAGCAACCAAAGCAATTAGGTTTCTAACACACTGACTCTAACTCTACTTTCAGATCTTAACTTCTTTAGGAAGACCAAATTAAGTAAGATCAAATAAGCAATATACCTCTAAAATATACCCTCATTATCACGGCATCTTTTCTTTCATAGCACTTATGATTTTTACCGATATCTATGAGTATCAACTTAATGTTTATCTCCCTCTCCAAACTTAATGAGGCCACAGACCTCTATATTTGGCTCACCACTGTATCCATAGTGTCTACCAGGGTGCCTGGCACATAAATGGAATGAAGGACGTGAAGGAGGGAAGGAGGGAGGGAGGGAAGGAAACAGGCAGGGGAGATCTAATCAACAAATAAACAACAAATATACATAAAAAGTAAAATTTTCCTAAAAGACATAAAAAGACAGCTAAATAAATAGTAAGACATTTATTGTATTCCTGGATGAAAGAATCAGTATCATAAATATGTCAGTTATGCACTAAAATAATCTATAGATATAATGCAATGCCAAATAAAATTGCAGCATGCGTTTTTCATGCAACTCAATAAACTATTTTTTAACTTGAGGGGGAAGTAAAAACAAACAAGAATAGCCTATAAACTTTTAAAAACAAGAACAATGAAGAATGATTAGTCCTTCCACATATCAAAACATACTGTACATTAATTTTTTTAATACGGTATTGGCATTCATTATAGACTATTTATAGACAAATTGAGAGAAAGGAATAGGGTCTAAGAGCAAATTAATGACTATATGGAAATTTAGCATAAGAGGAAAGTAGCATCTCAAATTATAAAGAGAATATTCATAAATGGTGCCTGGGCAATAGGATACATATTTGGGAAAAAAATAAAATTAGACTCCTACTGTATACCATATCTAAAAATAAGTTTCAGAAAATTTAAGAAAACATGAAACTATTTTAGATTTGTAGTATAGGAAAGGTCTTCATAAGAATGATACAAAGATCAGAAGCCATAACAAAAAAGATTAAAACATTTAACATCATAAAAAATTGAAATATTTTTACAAGTAAGTAAATGAACAAAGTTAAAGACCCATCATTTAGGGGCCGTCCTGGTAGCGTAGTGGTTAAGTTCGCATGCTCCACTGCAGTGGCCTGGGGTTTGCAGGTTCGGATCCCAGGCACAGACCTACACACCGCTTATCAAGCCATGCTGTGGCAGGCGTTCCCCATATAAAGTAGAGGAAGATGGGCACGGATGTTAGCCCAGGGCCAATCTTCCTCAGCAAAAAGAGGAGGATTGGCACCAGATGTTAGCTCGGGACTAATCTTCCTCACACACCCAAAAAAAAAGTTAAAAACCCATCATTCACAGGTTGTGCATCCTTGGGCAAACTGCTTAATCTTACCAATCCTAAATATTCTCATGCCTAAAATGAGAATAATGACCTACTTTACAAGGATGCTTTGAGAATTAAATGAGAACATTTAGGTTAAATCCTTAGCATGGTCTTAGGTGGCAGCACCTGGCAAGTGCCCAATAAACATTTTTTACTGTTATTTTAAATTATGAAAATATAACAACATGTCACTTTTGCCCACTAAATAGAGATTTTGAACTTTTTTAAAAATGATAATAGCTGGTGTTGGCACAGATATCACACATAGCTGAGAAAAGAATAAACTGGGTCCATCTCTCTGACATAAGACAATTTATAATGTGTATCAAAAGTTCTTTGTCCCAATTATCCAGTCCTAGGATTTTACCCTAAAGAAATATCAGAGACAAACACTCACAGAGATTCAAATACTGGTAATTTACGATGAGTATTTCTTTTTTGTTATATTAATTTCAGCTTTATTGAGGTATAGTTGACATATAAAATTGAATGGTATTTAAAGTGTACACTGTGGTGCCTTGATAAACGTATACATTGTTTAAGGATTCCCCCCATCTAGTTAATTAACACATCCATCACCTCACACACATATATATACACATATATATATTTTTTGGTGAGAACATTTAAGTTCTATAATCTTAGCAAATTTCAATTATACAATACAGTGTTATCAACTATAGTCATCATGTTTTACATTAGACCCTCAGACCTTATTCGTTTCATAGCTGAAAATTTGTACCCTTTTACCAATCTCTCCCTATTTCCCCCACCCCTCATCTCCTGGCAACCACTTTTCTACACTCTGTTTCTATGACTTTGACGTTTTTTTTAGATTCCACATAAGTGATACCACGCAGTATTTGTCTTTCTCTGTCTAGCTTATTTCATTTGGCATAATGCCCACAAGGTCCATCCGTTGTCACAAATGGCACGATTTCCTTCTTTCTCGTGGCTGAACAATATTCCACTGTATGTGTCTACACATCTTCTTTATCCATTCATCTGTTGGCGGACACTTGGGTTTTTCCATAGCTTGGCTATTGTGAATAATGTTGCAATGAACATGGGAGTGAGATATCTCTTTGAACTCCTGTTTTCATTTCCTTTGGATATATATCCAGAAGTGGGATTGCTGGATCATATGACAGTCCTATTTTCAATTTTTTGAGAAACCTCCATATTGTTTTCCACAGTGGCTGCAACAATTTACATTCTCATCAATAATGCACAAGGGTTCCCTTTCCTCCACGTCTTCACCAACACTTGTTATTTCTTGTCTTTTTATGATAGCCATTCTAACAGGTGTGAGATGACATCTCGAGGTGGTTTTGATTTGCATTTCCCTGGTGAGTAGTGAGGTTGAGCACTTTTACATCTGTATGTCTTCTTTGGAAAAATGTCTATTCATTTCCTCGACCCATTTTTTAATTGGATTGTTTGGGGTTTTTTCTATTGATTTGTATGAGTTCTTTATATATTTTGAATATTAACCTCTTATTAGATATATGAATGGCAAATATTTTCTCCCATTCCATAGGTCGCCTTTTCATTTTGTTGATGGTTTCCTTTGCTATACATGATGTACAGTACATTTAGTTTGATGTAGTCCCAATTGATTTGGGGAGTATTTGGGGGGGGGAGGGGGTTGTATTTAGGCAGTGATTATTTATTTTTAAATTTGCAAGTAATTTCATGAATACATTTTTGTTATAATAATTGTAATGATATAGTCAAAGAAAAGATCCTCCCTTGGCCCCACCCAATCCTACTTTTCTTTCCAAAGAGTTTACCAAAAAATGTAATACAAATAATAAACCTGGATGGTCATCATTTTCTCAATGAGAAAAATGTATGCTAGCTACTCTTTACTATTCTTATTACGCTCACTTTTGATCATCAGGCAACTTTGCTTTAAGTATAAAATCTCTAGTGTTTCTATTTCCCTTTCTATTTTGGTGGTGCTAAAATATTCTCTTTTGTTTTCTTTCCAGTTTTACTAAGACATAATATTTGAGAGTTGTTAGGAGAGTAGATCGTAAGAGTTCTCATCACAAAGAAAAAACATTATTTTTCTTTTTTTTTTTTTTTGTATCTGTATGAGATAGATGTTAACTAAACTTCTTGTGGTAATCATTTCACAATATATGTAAGTCAGATCATTCATGCTGTACACCTTAAAGTTATACAGCACTGTATGACACTTGTTTATTTTTGCTTTTGTTGCCTTTACTTTTGGTGTCAAATCCAAAAAATCATTGCCAAGACCAATGTCAAGGAGCTTACCCTCTATGTTTTTTTCTAGGAGTTTTATGGTTTCAGGTCTTACATTCAAGTCTTTAATCCACTTGGAGTTGATTTTATGTCCAGTTTCATTCATTTGCATACAGCAATCCAGGTTTTCCAACACCATTTAATGAAGAGACTATCATTTCCCCATTGTATATTCTTGGCTCCTTTGTCATAAATTAATTTCTGGGCTCTCTATTCTGTTGCATTGACCTATGTGTCTGTTTTTATGCCAATACCATATTGTTTTGATTTCCATAGGTTTCTAATATAGTTTGAAATCAGGAAGTATGATGCCTTCAGCTTTGTTCTTTCTCAAGATTGCTTTGGCTACTTGGGGTCTTTTGTGGTTCCATTCAAATTTTAGGATGATAATAGTATTTTTAAAAGCAAAATACTAGAAAAAATTCCACCAAAAGGGGTATATCATAGAATTCTCTACAGTCAATTAGAATTATATTGCAGTAGAATATTTACTGATTCAATAAATGCTCATGATATTGTTAAGTGAGAAAAAGACCTTAAAAAGATAATTACAATATGAATCCAGTTTTACTGCATAAAAACTCAGAGTAAAAAGATGAAATAAATACACTAAAATAGTCATAATGATTAGTTAGCTCTCAGTGGCAAAAGAAGAGATTATTTTATTTCCCTCCTCATATAAACCTCATCCAAAGTTTCCACAGTGAACATGTTACTTAAATTTAAAAGAAAACTGGGGGGGGGGGAGGGCAAACAATTTCAAACTCCCCACCATTCCTGAAGCTTGGGTCCACCAATGACTGGCTCTGCCATGGGGTATGAAGATCAAAGTTCAGGCAAACATTAACAAATCAAATGTCCAAACATACAAGTTGAACCTTGGCAAGAAGGCAAATATGTTAGAAGACTTTTGGCAAAAATGATGACCTAAATTTTAAAATAGCTGATTTATACTCTTCTTTCCAGAAGTAAGTAGACAATAAGCATCTGGCCTGAAAAGGCTATTCTTATTTCATCAAACAAAACAGTGTCCTCTGTATATGAAATATCTCTCTATTCTTAAGGATGAAGGAGGAGGGAAGGAAAGTGAGGAGAGAACAGACAGAACACGCATTCACCTCATCAGAAGAAATTGATATGACTTCTAGAGAAGCCCTATTTCTACCCACTGTATCATGTCATTTGAGCCATGAAAATGCCAGGCTCCTACTGCTACTGATCTTCACCAGGATAAAAGTTTGAATAAGCATTAATTACTGAATAGCCTACCTAGAAAGAGCTGATACATTTGGAATCTTTATCAATTGTTTTTCAGAGTGAAAAGTCAACAAAAGTTAGAAAAAAAGTTGTAGCAATGCTATTTCTCTAGAAGATGATAAAGACCTTAAGGGTGACCAAGAGTAGAATAACTGTGCCTCAAGTCCACCAGCTCCTCATGAGAAGACTGGGTTCAAAATTAATCCGCAGAAAATATTATGCAATGACTTGTGTTGTTCAATATCATATCAGGTTTATGTATGTTACTCTTATCTCTCCAGCCATGTGGAAAGATCTTTGGGGAAGGAATAACAAGGATTCAAGAAATATTTGTCTGACTGGATCTTATTAGCTTTTTATTCCTGCTATTTTATTATGGTTTTTCTTCAGTAGCTTTCTGGAACTTCCATTACTCAAATGGGCTTTCAGTGAGAACGCTAACTAGAATGGTTGTTAAAGAATGTACTAGATAAATGTGGTAAACCAGAAGTGAGAAACCTCCTGTGCTCAGCTTGATCAAATAAGCTGATCAAACTCTGCAAACTTTCTAGAATGTTTAGCCAACTGCCTCTATTCTTCACTATAAGATCAACAAACATAACTGTACTCCTAAGGGAAATAAAATGTAAATACTAAAATACATGTTACAGTCAGTCCAATAGGCTAGTCACCTGTGAGTTTTACTCTGAGTCTGTATATCAAAGCAGAGTGAACCAATGCAAAAAGAGATTGTTCACAATAGCAAACTTTGGAAGAATCTCGATGGCTAAATAAATTATGAAATATCCATATATAGAATTCCGTGAAGCCCATACCAGAACAAGGTAAGTCTACATGTTTGGACATGGAAAGACATCCATGGAAATGAAATGAGCAAATTACAGACTAATATATAGCATGATCCCGTTGATGTAAAACAAAACCAAATTATGTTTGTAAATGCATTGAATTATGTATGCAAGTGCAAGGTTGCTCACCAAACTATCTACCTTGGGAGAAGAGTGAGATTTTTCATAGGCAGCAAGGAAATAAAAAGGGGCTTTCAATTTTCATTCTTTTTTTTTTAAATAAGAATGTATTAGTTTAATGTCTTTAATAAATATATAAAGAATTATGAATAAGTTCAATGAGGTATAAAAAAATATTAAAATCACTGGACATATATCAACAGAAATTAATTATGATGCATATGTATGCATAAAACACAAATTCTATGCCATTAAAAATGATGAAGTAGATTTATATTTATTGACATGGAAAGACAGTCACAATTTATAAGGCAAAAAAGCCAGGAATGGACAGTATAACCCATTTTGTTTCAAGTATGTATGTGTGTATAAATGAATATATAACAGTCATTAATAATCAGAATTAGTCATAAAACTTAACAGCAACCCACTCATGTAATTGTTTTTTATTCATTTAACTGTATTCTCTAATTTATATACAATTAACATAGTAGTTGTAATAAGGAAAAATACTCCTTTAAAGCAGTTTCATTACACAAAAAAGAGCTATATATCTAAAGTTTATGAATAAATAATTGTTAATACAGTTTCTAGTCACACAAAGTAAAGTGAAAAAAAATTTTTTTAATTGTTTACATAATGTAAGAGAGAGAGAATAGCCAAGTATTTCAGGTAAAGGTCGTTAAGAGTCTGAATTGCCCAGGTAAGAACCTTCATTTTTCCACTTCACTTCCAGTATGTATACACACAACCTCAGTTACTTTATATATGTCAGTGTACAAATATTTCCATCTCAGTCATGTGTGTAACTTTAAAAGTCCAATCAATTTTATCAGGGACAAAAAAGTTGCCAGTAAAGCCAAGAACTTAATTTAACATCTTCCAACAGAAGCTGCTGCATTTTAATACACCTTTATAAAACATAAAACAAGCTTTATAGTGAAAGAGAATGCCACAAAACTAACTATTAAAATGATGACTTTTAACCTTTTTAATGCACAATGGGCAGTCAACAGCTTTTTTAAATCCTGAGGCCCAAATGCACTATAAGGTTTATAAGAGAAAATGCCACTCCCAAGTTTGAAATTCTCATTGCTTAAAAGTAATAATAAAGTCCCTAGTGAAACACTGGGTTCTGGTTTTAATTAGAAGTAAACGTGCTAAGATTGCCACCTCCTGCTGAAGAGAAAGTCAAGTCCTTCATGACCTACCTCAAGTCTTAAAGAAAGAAAGAGGAAAGAGCAATAGAAATACATATATTCTCATGTGAAAAGGTAAGTGAGGCCACTTAAACTATTCAATGCTACCAAATGCAAAATTCTCATTCCCCAAAAAAGTAAAATGTCCTCCTTTGGGTCCATGTTCTGAGATAACTAGGAAAATCTCTTGTTTGATAGCATTCCTCTAATAAAATATTAAAATATACTTGTCACATGTCAAATTCAAAACCAAAATATATCAACAACGATAAATTCAAGGAGAAAAAAATGAGATTACATTATAAAACCACTACTTATTTTCTATTCAAACAAATTCCTTGGATGATACAATGAATGATGAAAAAAATCAGTATTTCCCAAAAACTTTATTTTTCTCTATTCCCTTGAGATTGCCATTATGATATTGAAACCCTAAAATTTTCAAATCTTTCAATATATGTGTGTATCTATATATATGTCTGTGTATTTATATATATTTGTATATGTATATATACACACACATATATATACCTATATATACACAAATATACATAACTGTATAGAATTCTGACTCTGCCAATTTCCTCGTCTGTAGGATGGCAATAATATCTACTTCACAGGTTGTTTTAAGAATTAAATGGAAACATGTGAGGGCACCTGGCACAGTACCAGACACATAACCATAACCTGCAATCAAAAAAAGTCTGTTTTCCTTAGCCTTTGGAACAACAATAGAAATTTCAAAGTTAATAGCCTTTATAAAAAGATATGTTTAACATCAGAAAAAAAAAACATCTGCAGTTGTCTTATTTTTTCCTTCTTAAATCAAATACACTCTCCATCTAAGATATTTTAATAGTTCTTTACTGGCTTCACATTTTGGGATGCCCATTATATAAAACCAGTAGTTTTCATAAGTTAAAAAAAAAAAGATGGTTGATTTAACAAAAACATAAATTAATGTATGAAATGCAATGTAGTTCCTCCTTATAGAAAGTCGATATCCTTTAATATCATATAAAATAAAATAAGCCATTAGTCAACAAATCTCTAAAGACTCCAAAAAGACACAGCAAAAAGTTAATAATGAAACCCCCCCATCCTCGATAAAATAAGTAAGATTCTAAACAGATTACTTGTAATTTATAAAAATGTATTTACAACCTGGTAACATTTTACTAACTACTTGAAATCAATGAAAATGGACATGGTACATTCTAAGAGAAAATAGGAAAAATAAAAACAACCATTTCAGCAACATCAATAGCCACCTAAACTATCAAATGCCAAAATTCATATTTAACCTATAAGATTATTTCAGTTTTCCAGACAACATCTCATTTCTCAATCCTCTCTATTTCTCCAATAGATATGGCATGCATTACTCATAAAATTTCTAATTGTTAAAGTTTGTTAAAAGTTTAAGTCAATGAGGCCAGCCTGGTGGCATAGTAGTTAAGTTCACGCGCTTCACTTCGGCGGCCTGGGGTTCGCAGGGTCGGATCCCGGGCACAGACCTATGTAGCACATATCAAGCCACACTGTGGTGGCATCCTATATAAAGTAGAGGAAGATGGGCATGGATGATAGCCCAGGGGCAATCTTCCTCAGCAAAAAGAGGAGGATTGGCAACAGATGTTAGCTCAGGGCTAATCTTCCACACACAAAAAAAGTTTACGTTAACAAACAAATGCTTCTCGCTACAAAATTCAATAATTGTAATAGAATTAGGAATTTAACATGTAAAGTCCTGAA
Organism: Tapirus indicus; assembly: GCA_031878705.1. Classification (NCBI taxonomy): domain Eukaryota; kingdom Metazoa; phylum Chordata; class Mammalia; order Perissodactyla; family Tapiridae; genus Tapirus; species Tapirus indicus. Next base: position 126,326,093 of record CM062917.1, on the reverse strand, counting down.
ACCATTTTCTAAACAGATGAATTGTTTGAGAGTTACTTAGGTTTGCCTACATGGAAACACATTTTTTCAATTATATAGAAAAGACTATGGCTTCTGTTCAAACCTCGATTTTATTGTTAATAAAATTAGAAACAGATACAAATATATAGAGATACATACACACATATATAAACATATACACCTAGGCTATATATTACACATGAACAGTTGAAAGGTTTCATGTGTTATGTAAGAAGGTACTTTACACACATATGAGGAAATTAATGTTAATCTCTCAAATGGATAATTCATTCATAAACAAGCCTTTTTAATCTCACAGATATCCTCACACATACTATCACAATTATTTATACAGTTCAGTCAAATTAAAATAAATGAAAATATTGGTGAACTCTAGCACCTTTATTTTTTTTAATCAAGAATTTTTTTATAGTCATTATTTGCCATTTTTAACCCAGAAAGGGAGGATTCTATTTTAATCTAGAGTGTCTCTAAGTGTTCACCAAAATCACACTGCATTTTCATCAGTACCTGATTTACAAGTACATGTATTTCTGTTTATATCTAAATTTTAGGATTAAAGGTGATTTAAATTTTCTTCCTAATAATTTTCTGTATTTTTCCAAATTTTCTGCAAATTTTATATGGCCTTTATAATTTAAAAAGGAAGTAATTTTAAAGCGAAAATTAAAACATTTGAGTATGAAATATAAAACAGAAAGCTTGGTATTGGTCACTTCCTCAAAAAAAAAAAACGTGTTATATCAAAGGGTTGATCTATGAATTTATGACTTCTGGTTTGTTCAAAAGGGACATATATTAAATTCTAATTCAGATCTAACAGTTGTAACAGGAAAAGAAAAGAGGGATATAAGTTATATCTAAAATGCAGTCCTTAACTTTTGTTAACATTAATCCTATAATGTAGAGCAGCAGAGGTGACTTTTCCCCGACAAGTGGTTGTCACACTGGGCAGGGGTGGAGGGGGTTGCTACTGGCATCCAATAGGTAGAGACCCGGGACACTGCTCAACATCCCACAGTAGCACTGGACAGCCTCCAGAAAAGGAATTATCCAGACCGAAGCGTCAACAGTGCCAAGGGTAAGAAATGTAGAGAAAATAAACTTCTCATGTTTAAACTACAAATCAAAACCCTAAAGACAATGATAATTAATTTTAATTCAAAAAGTCATTCCTGTTTGTTTCTTTTGAAGGATACACTAATTCAGATTTTTCCAAGCATCTAAACTACCTGCTTCTTTAAAATTAAAAAAAAAAAAAATGGGGGCCGCCCGGTGGCACAGCAGTTTAGTCCGCGCTTAGCAGCCCGGGGTTCGCGGGTTCGGATCCCGGGCGCCCGCGGATGCACTGCCTGTCAGCCATGCCGTGGCGGCGGCCCATATAAAGTAGAGGAAGATGGGCACGGATGTTAGCCCAGGGCCAGTCTTCCTCAGCAAAAAGAGGAGGATTGGTGACGGATGTTAGCTCAGGGCTGGTCTTCCTCACAAAAAAAAAAAAATTAAATGATTTAAAAAAAAATTTTTTTTAATGAAGCCTAACTCTTCTTTCATTCTCAGTTTTCTCTGTCTACACCTCACTCAGCACACCCCTGACCCAAAATCAAGTATAAGTTTGTATCAAGAGACCTAAAGATATATAGTATCTCTTCCTTTTGTGCATATATCTTCTGGAATAAGGGAAATGAAAAGGTTTCTCAATTTGGGTAAAGATAAGTGAATCCAGCTGTATCAATTTTTATTTCAAATTAATATTTATTTTATTTTAATTGCTTCAACTAAATAAAGATTGGAGGCTTTAAGGACTCTAAATGAACTACAACTGTATTATTATTCATCATAGCTTTTTGAAATTTATTTCATCTCACTTTTTTTGGTGCTGTGTTTTTTTAATTGTGGTAAAATATATATAAAATTTACCATTTTATCCATTTTTAAATGTACAGTTCTGCAGCATTAGATACATTCACATTGTTGTACAATCATCACCACCATCTATTTGCAGAACTTTTTCATCTTTCCCAGCTGAAACTCTGTACCCATGAAACACTAATTCCTCATCCCTTCCTCCTCTACAAAGAATTTAGCAAAGTTACTCATAAAATACACCCAATAAATGTAACTATTATTAGTAGTATTATATATAATGTCTCATGTTAGAATTTTAAAAATACAAATCTGAATAATCACAAAACTCCTATTCAAAAGTAAATACCACATTTACCACGTTCACACACACTAAGACCCATTTAAAGAAACATCAAGAAAAGGGGAAAAATTAATTTTAAACATGCCTCAGTCAATTTAAAATCTATGTTAATAGATAAAGGCAAACATTTACCAACTATAAAGAGATTAGAAAATCAAACTGACAGTTGTTACTACTTGGTTTACTACAAAGTGGCACTAGCCTTTGGACCAGCAGCCACACAAAATGAACTCAAATATAATAAACGTTAAATAACCCCTTGAGCTTTTAGGATTCTAAACAAACAGAAGTTATGTCAAGCCCCATAGATGAAGAGGTAAAAGAAGTCCTTGATCTTGAAGAACTCATAGTCTAATGAAAGAAACAGACAAAAAATTATAAGAGAGTGTAATATGTGTTATGACAGAAGCACACAAAGGGTCTTATAATTTCACATAAAAGGCACACCTACAACTAGGAAATAAGGGAGAAGGTAGTGGTAATTGGTTGCAAAGTCCTCCCAGCAAAAAAGTGAAGCCTGAATTAAATTTCAAAGGAGTAGGAGTTGGCTAAGTGAAAAACTGAGAGAAAGTATATTTCATTGTGTAGGCAAAAGCATGAGAAAGTATTGTTTTGAGTTGGGGTTGGAAATAAGATCAGATCAGAGAGTTTAGCAGGGCCAGAGACTTATATAAGCCCTGTTATTCTTCTCACAAGTGATGGGAGCCAAGAAGAATTTAAGCAGGGCAAAGACATGGTCAGATTTGTGCTTTGCAAGATTACTCTAAAGCAGTAAAGCGTAGAATGTAAGGTGAGAAGAAACAGGGAGCACAGGGAGCAAGATAAGAGGCACACAGACCAGTAGGGAGGCTCTTTCGGGAATGTAGATGAGAAACAAGAGAAAGCCCAAATTAATGCAATGAAGGTAGAGATGGTGATGAAACATCTTATTCCTCCATTTTCTATGTTATTTGAATTCCTTGGGGGACCTGCTGAACAGCAAAGAAATCAAGGCCAATGACCCTGACCCTTCAGTTCACGGGGTAATAAAGATGTCACCCAACTCCATCCATTATGCTAGCCTAGAAACTATCCCCCAAACTTTTTCTTAAACTCAACCACAAACCAATTTGATGCCCTGGTTATAAGAGAGAGAAAAAAATTTTAAAGACAGAACTCCATATAATCTCTATCATTCCTATCAACAAACAGTCATGTGCATGGGGCTTTGACTTCTTAGACAGAAATACACATACACATATAAGACGAAATAAGAAAAAGTTTCAATTTTCAATAGAGTTCATGCTACACAGATAAGAGGCTAAAGTTATATTCAAATGCATTATAGTGTCTGCTACTGCTAATTACACATTGGCTTCCTTTCATTTACAGACTGCCCGATTTCAATGTATATACATATATATATATATCACAATATTTTCCTCAGGGTTAAAATTCCTATACTGTATTGGTCTTTAATCAAGAATACTTCTTTTAAATATATATATATTGGAATATATAGATATAGATATACGGTTGTTTTTTATTTCCATCATTTCCAAGTTCCCCAAATGTAAACATGATTCCCTTTTCAAACTAACTTTCCTTATTTAAAATTCAAACACAAATGCATTTCCAAATTCAAACTTGCCACATACCTCAGTGAAGAACAGCAACTCTGGCAAGCTTTGTAAAGTTGTTAAATTTTTTTAAAGAGGTTATAAGCAATTAAAAATTCACTCTAGTATATGAACAGTACAAAACCTTTATCTTCAGTTACACGAATTGCCTGAAGCACTCTAGATTTTATTCCAAAATTACAACGTTCCACAGTTTCTGTCTTAGCAACAAAGCAGGTAATTTAAAAGCAAGGGGATTATCTAATCAAAGACACAACCTCCCACAGTAAAAAGCAGCTTCCCCTAATTTTTTTTCTTCTTGTTAAATGAAATAATCAGACCAAACTGAACTATTTTAAAATAAATACTTTTTGTATAGAATTCATTGTACTTGGTGATTTCAATCTTGTACATATTTTTTAAACCAAAATATAATTAGCATATTCATTCATTCCAGACATTAATTATTTGCTGTATGTCTGGAACTGGGCTATGTACTAGAGATCAAAAACATGAATAGAGTATAGTCCTTGATCTCAGAAAAGAAATACCAGGGTCAAGAAATACTAAAGCAAATTATTACACCATAACTTAATACACGCAATAATTAAAGGTAAGGTATAAACAAATTCTGTAGAAATAAACAAGCAAAAATAACCAAACCAGCAGGCCAGACCAAGAGGGTTTCACAGAAAAAGTGACACCAGCAGAGCAGGGCCTCCGAGGAGGCTCTGGCTGCTGTTGATGAGCCATCAGTTGGTAACTGCAATCAAGACAGGAGAAACTGCACGTGCAAAAAACACTGCTAAACTTAGAGGCTTTAGATTTTTCTCTTACACTTTAGAAAAGGTACATGGTTTTAATTTTGTAGTTGTAAGACAAATTTCTTAGTCTAAATCAAAACCATAAATCATTATTTCTTTCCCCTTATCCTTAGCCAAGTGAAATTTTATAACTTGCATTTAAAAGGTGGGCTCATAGTGTTTCATTTTATTGTTATTACTCCACACTAATTTCAGAATTGAGAGGGGCGTCAGCATTTGTTTAGTACTAGTCACTATAAGTTTAAATGTAAATTAGTAAACATATGAATTGGATAACTTACAATAGGCAAATAATATACATATAAAAAAAGGTATCATACAGAACTCATTTCTTTGCTAATAAAATCACAGTGCGCCTGCCTGAGAATCAATTATCTTCACATTTCATAAACATGATTGTGCTCAAAATGGCTTAAATTTAGCCTTTATGTTTATGGACACAACTGTGTACAAAATAGTTTTATATAGAATAGGAATCACCACAGTGGTGAAGACTCAGCCTAGCCACAACAGGACTCACAAACATCAAAGCAAATCCCAAGTGCAGGTCAACTGGGAAGAGCCCCAACGTCCCAACCCCAGAGAGCTTCTCACATTCAGTGACAGAGCATCAGTCAAAAAGTATCAGTGAACAACTGGGAGAAGATATTTGCAAACCATATATCTGATAAGGGGTTAATATCCAAAATATATAAAGAACTCACATATCTCAACAACAAAAAAACTAACAACCCAATTTAAAAATGGGCAAAAGACTTGAACAGACACTTCTCCAAAGAAGATATACAGACGGCCAACAGGCACATGAAAAGATGTTCAACATCATTAACTATCAGGGAAATGGAAATGAAAATTACAATGAAGTATCACCTCACTCCCATGAGAATGGCTAAAATTAACAAGACAGGAAACAAGTGTTGGAGAGGATGTGGAGAGAAGGGAACCCTCATACACTGCCGGTGGGAGTGCAAACTGGTGCAGCCACTATGGAAAACAGTATGGAGATCCCTCAAAAAATTAAGAATAGAACTACCATACAATCCAGCTACTCCACTGCTGGGTATTTATCCAAAGAACATGAAAACACAAATGCATAAAGATACATGCACCACTATGTTCACTGCAGCATTATTCACAATAGCCAAGACTTGGAAGCAACCTAGGTGCCCATCAAGGGACGAATGGATAAAGAATATGTGGTATATATACACAATGGGATACTATTCAGCCATAAGAAACAATGAAATCCAGCCATTTGTGACAACATGGATGGACCTTGAGGGTATTATGCTAAGTGAATTAAGTCACAGGGAGAAAATCAAATACCGTATGATCTCACTCATAAGTAGAAGATAAAAACAACAACAATCACATAGCGACAGAGATTGGATTGGTGGTTACCAGAGGGGAAGGGGAGAGGGAGGAGGGTGAAAGGGACGATAAGGCACACATGTGTGGTGATGGATTGTAATTAGTCTTTGGATGGTGAACATGATGTAATCTATACAGAAATTGAAATATAATGATGTACACCTGCAATTTATATAGTGTTATAAACCAATGTTGCCGCAACAAAAAAATAAAAATAAAGTTTCAGTGGCGTCCGCTCTGATCAGCCCTCAACATGAAAATATGCCTTTATTTTAACTATGTCATGATGCCTAACTCACAAACTCTTCTCATTTGAAGATATGTTGCCCCCAACTGTGAAGCAACATAGGCGTTAAACGTGCACTCTGCCACATATCAGTTATATGCCCTTAAGAAAATTCTTTAAACCTTAGTTTCCTCATCTATAAAATAAACTACAGTTATACAACTCACAGCAAAATGCCTGGCACATACTAAGCACTCAATAAATGCTGTTGTGAGGCCTTCAACTGATAAAGGTGATTACATGAGGTCTGTCAATCACCAGCAAAGTACTTGGCACAAGTCAGCAGGCAACTCATGTTGGTTTCTTACATTGGTTTCTTTCTTTTTCTAGGGCTGGAACACTAACATTTATTTATCTTATAAATCTAACAGTATCTAGCAAAGAGTTTCACAAAAGAAGCCTATGGTAAATCCTAACTAACTAAAAAGGCTTGTGTAACTACTTCTGAATACTCAGGAATTTCTCAATGCCACATGTGGTTCATAAGCTCTGGCTTCACCAGTTCAGTTGCTGCACACTATAAAAATAATACCCTGAATTTACAAAAATGCCTTTCTTACCAGGACCTTAAGCCACTTCTAAATAACAGTTCATTACTGACAATGACAGGATCAGGCAAATATACAACCATATGTTGAGGGAAACCTAAGGCTAAAAGAGGATGTGTTTTATACCAACAAAGTCCAGTCAATGGCAAAACAAGTACTCAAACTCAGAAATTTTTGCCTCAATTTGAGTTTTCTCTATCCCAGATTGCATTTCCTCAAAGGACAAAAGTACATTGATTCACATCAATTTTTCAAGTCTTCACTCAGTAAGATATCTACATACAGTTGTGATTAAACATTTATAAAAGGAACAATGTCAAAATCTTTTCTTTATTAAACTATACCAATGTACCCTTCTCTGTAATGTCTGAGGTCAATTCTAAATCTTTTTGCTTTTTTAGGGAGGTTGGCTTATTATATTAAGTATAATTATTTTTAAACCTTCTACAAATAGAATAAACTAAAATTGTACACAAAATTTAATGTTTTCATCCTATGAGCTTTTTATAGTTCTTCTTGTTTCCTTTGGCCATTTGCTTTTAATGTGCAACCAGTGAATAGTGGTTTTTTTATGTTTCACATTAAAAAATGCAGTCTTCCAAAAGCTCAGCCAGAAATGTCCATTTCAAAAAGCTTACTCCAGCCAGTTGGCTTTGTCAGCGACATATGTGCAAAGTGAAAATGTAACCCATGGTGATTTTCTGCAGGTCAGATGGAATCACTTAGCATACTCAACATGGTTTCCAGTCCATGCCTCAAGAGGAATGTCCTTCAGCTAGCAAGTGTTTCTTTTAAAAGTCAGACCAGCTACTGTTGTTTAAACACTAGTGTTACCTTGGCACGATTGGAATATATGTGCATTCTGAGAATTATAAATGTTATTCAGTATCAAAACATAATTGAAATATATTTGCATTATAAACATTGTATGGCATCAATATAAAATTTAAGTAAGCAGCAGGTAATGCTTGGGGAGCTAAAATTTTTGAATTTTAATCATTTGCTCTGTTTTCAAAGTTTCTTTAAGCCCAAAATACTTCACAGATATAATAGTGAAATACAAGCAGAAATACTAAATGTCAAATAAAGCATCTTTAGTGTTAAAAAATTAGGAACTGTAAATAACCTTAGGTATACTCTTTTCTGTTACATAACAAATGACTATTAATATACAGCCTTTTTAGTAAAAACTACCATAAATACATTAGTGTATGAGGAAATTTCAATAATTAAAATTAATGTGTCAAATTTCACCAAATATATTCCTCATTTTTCCAAGAGTTGCATTTTTAGTTGGCTAACTATTTAAAACAGAAAGTCAATCCCAATTTTACAAAATAATCAATAAAACAAAAAGCAATTTGGTCCATCCAAGAGACCCTTTCCTTCATACAATATCAATAAGCTAGGCAAAAACATGCATCTACTACATCAAATAAGGTCAAAGTTCTCCCACAAACTATGATCATGTGAAGAAGCCAAGCATAGCAAACTTCTTGCTGATCTTAAAACTGATTTTCAATAGGTTTATTATGTAACTGCCCTTAAACTCCCCCGAGATATCCTTTTTTTGAAAGATCTCAGATTGTTTTCATTATTAAAAGGTAATTCTTTTTTACTCCAGTGGTTTGTTACCTTGAATGGAATATAGTACCCATACTTTTCTTGTATGAAAAATATTTACCTTTCTTTGTATAGAGAGACACTAATCTCTTTCCTTGATAAACAGAAAACATAAAGTTCAGCTTGGTTTTTTACAACGAAAGGACTGAGGCCTACATTTGAGAACTAAAATTGTGTCAACCATCAGTAAAGAACTTCTACTAATGGAAGAACCACTCTATTTTTAATGGCAATATTTGGAAAGGAGTTATTCTTATTTTTATTAAAAGCAGAAGTGTAGATGTCATTATACTAGCTAAAAGAACAGTGTGTACATTATGACAGTATACACTTAACAGGAACACAGAAGGCCTGGTGGCCTAGTGTTAGAAGTGTGTGCTGCCTTGTAAGGGATCAGAGTTCAATGACATTAAACAAAGCCTTTGATCCTCAAATGGGCAAGAATGAGGAAACTAATAACAGTGAATTACAGATGCTAATAACAACCCTTTCCCTGTCTAATGCAGGAATCAGTATTCAGATCTTCCCTTTTATGTTAGTTTCCTAAAACATGAAATTTTTCTAAGAAGAAAACGGGACAGGATGCAAACCAAAGAGAAAATATCTCATAATCTATATTTATATATAGTTAATCTAATGATAAAATGATTCTAGGGCTTCTCTTCTCATCCAGCTCCTACCGTCTCTATTGGTTCACCATGTTGGCTCCAACAAATGTGAGAAAAACATGCCAAGTTAATTCCTCTTACGAAATAGAGGAGTGGAAAGCAAATTGGGGCACTTTAGGCCACTTATTTGAGAAGAGGTACCTCCATTCACATATGAATATAAAAATATGGAACCAGTCAGTAATAAATACATTCTGAACCATTTTCTGCTCATGAGAATAAGTTTCTACGGAACCAACCAAAGCCTTTTACTTAATCCCCAAATAGCAAAAATTGATGCAGAAGTTGGACAGGTACAGTTAATTAGCCAGTGATGGGATCAAACGTACAGGTGTAGCTTTGTTAGTGCTACTTGAATTGGGTACTCCAGACTCTTAAAGTAATCTTATTCCCTCCTATAAAGCATCCCTACCATTTCGGTATCCCTTAGAATTTGCACGCATATAAGCAGATGAAATGTTAAAGGAAGACAACATATCAGAGAGAAAAGAAAAGGCTAAAGGAAGCCAAGGAATAGGAAAATAAGGGGGGGGAAACTGAATTAGCAAATATATAATTTAAAAATCTGTGTGTTAAATTGTCTACCATTAATGCAATTTCCAAAATTTGTATATTAACGGCTCTAAGAACTCCTATATAATTTTGATTAACCCAGTATTTTCCAGACTTATTTGGCCAAGGAACACCTATTCGCACATTGTAGAGTCACCATTCAGCTGGATATACTTTGGGAAGCTCTGCTTTAAACAAACCGATTGAAATCAAGCTTCTGAAAAATCATTTCTTCCCAAAGAAATAGGCTCTGTCTTGGCTCCTGACATTTGCACTTCTATTCCTCTCTCTCTTTTTTAACTTTATTGAGAAATAATTGACAAATATAATTGCATACATTTAAAGTATGTAACATGATGTTTTTATATATATATACAATGTGGAGTGATTACCAAGATAAAGATAACACATTCATCACTTCACATAGTTAACTATTTGTGTATGTGTGTATGGTGAAAAGGCTTAAGATCTACTTACTCTCAGCAACTTTCAAGTATACAATTCAACAGTACAGTCACCATGCTGTATATTAGGTCCTCAGAAGTTATTCTTCCTATAACTAAAAATTTGTACCCTTTGACCTACAGCATCCCATTTCCCCTTCCCCATTCACCTTTTTTCCTTTTCCCTACATCCTTTCACGTTTTTTTCAAGTGCCAGTTTTGAGGTCACCTTCTTGGAAACCTATCCTTACTCCCTAAACAAGTTTAGGTACACAGCAACCTGAAATTCTCCTATCATTTCTTTTCGCACCTAGAATGAAAGTATTATCACTCTATTTTCCAGCACCACTTGGGATCCCAGAGCAAGACTTCAGAGTCAGCTCAAGTTCAGATCTCAGCTCTGCCATTTACTAACTTAGCAACTATGGACAGATTACTTAAGCTGTCTGAATTTTCTCGTATGAAAAATTAGGGTAAAGTACCACCTATTTCTTATAGGTACTTATTTCTTTAAGATATATGTAATCAGTACTGCAAAGCACCTAGCACAGTATCTGAAACAGTACTCAATACATGATAGCTATTATTAATCATGTTAAAGTTAAAGTTAAATGATGAAAGACATTTATGAAGCCCATGAAGTCTAACATTCTTATTTGAGTATTCTTGGTCAGTACATCACATATTTCCATTTTAATTAAACAAGTAGGTTACTTCTTGGAAGGAAATTATCTGAGAAAGATTACCAGAAGTCCAATACTCAGAATAAAAGTTTTCAAATTATTATCTTTTGTCATTGTCAAAGCTATGTAACACATAAACATGATACCTGTGCTTATCAAAGTGCTCGTTGAAAACCACCTTTGAAGTCATAGAAGCCCATCATATCACATTTGAGGGTCTGGGGTGCAATTCTCAGGCATTTACTCTTCTTGTTAAACTTGGTTTATTTTTAATCATTTTAAATTATAAAACTAATAAAATTGAAAGTCAAAAGAGCAGCAAATGAAAAGGTAAAGTCTCCTTCCTTCCTGAATTCAGCAGAGTCCAAGCAGGAAACAACTTTATTCTTTCTCATCATTGTCCCTTTAAATCTGCTCTGTGGAATTGTTCTTCCCTGCTCCTGGAGGAAATCTAAGGCAGATCTTATAGTTTTTCTATTCTCTCTCAGGAAATCGTGAATAATCTTGTTTTCCAAGTATTAAGAAGTCTAGACTCTCTTGGAGGATTTCAACCTCCAGCTAACAGGGAATAACTAGCCCTCCCACTGTAAACTATCATAAACTGGACAACAGGCAGCACAAGCCTATGACACCAAGTGAAGGGAAACTCATGAGTGAGCCCCAACACTGCCCAAGCTCTCTGTCTGGAGTTCAAGCAGAGCACAGTGGCCCCACTAAGCTGAGGAGGCAGAAAACAGAGGGGGGTGGGCAGCTGAGGAAGCTGAAAACTGTGGGGTAGGACACCAGACAGAAGGAAGCCTTGCAGTGGGAGAAGCAGAAGGCTGTGACACAGTTCCCTGAGAGTCTCTGATTGAGCACTGAGCTAAGCATGCACACGGAGAGACTATGCAGGATTTGTTAGAGGATGACTGATACAGGGGTGAGAACGAAACAGATATCAGAGGTCAAGCAGTGCTGGGGGATGTTAAAGGTCTGGCCCAGCTGATATGGAGAGACCTCATTAACATCTTGTAAACACTTAGACAAAGGCTGCTCCCTTAAGAGTAAGAACCATGCCCCAGAGTAAGGCCTGCTCTAGACCCACCCAACGAAGCCTAAAACCAAGCCCTACGGAGATCCACAGAGAAGAAAGAGTTTGAGTTGCAACATCCCAAATCAAAGGAGTTTAGGAAATATATTGGACTTTCCACAGATCTGCCTTACAAGAACATAAAATCAAGCCATCACAAGCTCAAGGTGATGGGCTAATAACTGAACTTGTCATTTTAAATCTTTTTTATTTTAGCTTTTCTGCTATATATAGAAAGGTATCTCATTATGGTTTTAATTTGAATTTCCCTGATGCCTAATGATGCTGAGTATCTTTTCATGTCCTTCCTGGGCCATTTGTATATCTTCTTTTGTGATAGATGTCTTCAAATATTTGTCCATTTTTAAAAATTGGGTTATTTACCCTCTTATTGAGTTATAAGAATGCATTATATATTTGGGATACAACTCATTTGTCAGCTATATGCATTGTGAATATTTTCTCTCAGTCTGAGGCTTGCCTTTTCATTTTCCTAACAATTAACTTTTGAAGACTAGAAGGTTTTAATTTTGGTAAAGTATAATTTATCATTTTCTTTCTTTTATATTAGTGCTTTGCACGCCCTAAGAAATCTTTGCCTACTCCAAGGTCATAAAGACTTTCTCTTATTTTGTTCTTCTATAAGTGTTACAGTTTTAGCTTTCAAATTTAGATCCATGATCCATTACATGTTAAATTTTGTGGGTTTTCTTCTTGTTTTTGTATTGATTTATTTTCAATTGCTGAACAAGTCTTGTATTCCTGGGATAAATTCCTATCAGTCATGATAAGTGATCCATTTTGTATATTGCTAGATTCCATTTGTGAATATCATTTTAGTATCTCTGCATCTGTGTTAATGAGAGATACTGACTATACTTTTCCCTTCTTATAATATCTTTGTCAGCTGTAGTATCAAAGTTATACAGGCCTCATAAAATGGGTTAGGAAGCATTCTCTCCTCATCTATTTTTGGAAAGAGTTTATATAATATCGGTATTATTTCTTTCTTAATATTTAATATATTTCACTTGTGAAACTGAGCTAGAAGTTTTGTTTGTGGAAAATTTTTTATTATAAATCCAAAATTTTTAATAGATATAGGGCTATTCAGACTTTCTATTTCTTCTTTGTGTCAGTTTTTGGTAAGTTGTGGTCTTCAAGTAATTTGTCTATTTCATCTAAGTTATTAAATTATTGGAATAAAGTTATTCATAATATTCCTTTATATTCCTTTTAGTATCTCTGGGATCTGAAAGTGTCTTTTAAAAAAACAAAGTTTCTGAATTCAGAGAATAATGATGGTCACCTAATTCTAAAACCCTCCCTCCTTTACTGTTCTGAAAAAACCATAAACCACATTGCACCCATACCTTCTGCATTACTATGAGACAGAGAACACTGCAACCTCCACCATTAAGTAGAGGAAGGAAAAAATCCCAATGGCACTTCCACCATCAGCCCATTGCTACTACCAGTAACCTGATGGTAAAGAGAGTGGGGAAGGAAAGGCTGACAAGATTCTATAAAAAAGAACAGAGGGAAACATAGATCTTAGGGAAAGTACAGACAAAATCAAAAGAAAAAGTAAAACAATAAATGCAAAAATACTGAACATGGGTTGGGACCTAGGCGTTCATGGCTTGGTAACAGGATAGGAGCATGAAAGTGTGCAGGATTGGAAGTGGCAGCTTTAGAGAAGCACTTGATTCTGAGAGTGAGTTAGCTAGAAAGAAAATAGAAGTAAAGGTTTGTCTATTGTAGTGATATGGTCAGAAGCAATTCTGAAACTACTTTTGATATATTACATGAATGAGCAAATGAACACATGTGTTGATACTGTTGGAAGCCAGGGATCCACTTTGGAAAAAGGGAGATATAAATATGGAATGAAAAAGGCAAGAAAGAACCATTTAGGAATGGACTAAAGAGACAGTGATGTGATAGTGATAGAGATAGTGATGTGAACTCGTGTTATCTAAATAATGTATGAGTATATGTGTGTTTATGTGCATATATGCATGTTTATATGTATGTGTTTGTGCATATTTGTTTATATGTGTATGTATATGTACATGTACATATTTCCTAACTTTGTACTCTGAAAGGGCCTAAAAGCAAAGACACCATGTAACGTGAGCACACTCAGCACTCAGATCTTGGTCTCTAATACCACTTCCCACTAAAAGGAACCAGGGTTCCTCAGAGAAATAGCTTATTTCATAGCCAGAGCAGGACAGGTATAAGATGATCCTGATACCATCTTTGCTATGCTAGAAAATAAAGAAGGGCTAAAAAAAAAGTGAAGTCATGTCACAAGGACACAGGAGCCAACTTGAAGAGGCTTCCACTGGCCAAATCTGGGAAAATTTAAGAACCAAAATTATTAATTTCAGTACTGAATTATAAACCATTAGGAAAAACAGAAATTCATGGGTCCATATTAATAATAAATAGACAAATAAATGAGAGAGAAGAGATATCTACTGCTTATAATAGAACACTGAGGGCCAACTGGCAAATGTGGAGGAAGTGCTGAGTTAGAAAATCATTTTGCAACCATCACAGTAAAGATTTTATCAGTTAAGGATCATCAACGAATGATAAATTTAAGGGAAAATTTGGACGAAAAGCAGGATATTTGTACTGCTTACTAGTAGCAAGGGGGAAACAGCAATTATACAGTGGAGAAATCAGGCAATACCTTGACCAGCAGTTCAAAATTAATCATCAATGAAGGTGACTCTATGTGATACTGTAAGAGGAATGCAATATCACCTATTCTTGGCAATATTCTGGCCAAGAATATATAATCTCAACATAATCATAAGAAACAACTGACAAACAAAATGAGAAATGTTTTATTTTCTTAGATGGTGAGGGAAACTATATTCTCCAAAAATGTCAATGTGATAAAAGACAAAAGCTGTGGAAATTTTCTAGCTTAAAAGAGGCTAAAAATACATGTAGCTGAATGCATTGCCTGCTCCTAGACTAGATCCTGTGAGCACAAGAAAGAGAAAGAAATAATAAAGCAAATGATATAAAAATATTAACAATGGGAAAATCTGGGAAAAGGGTATAAAGGTATTTCTTATATTATTTTTAACTTCAGAGAAGACAAAGAAAGGAAATGTAATCACATCTCAGCCATCAGTAGTGTCTATACAGCCATAATAAAGTAAATTCTTTTATAAGCCAGAAAAAAGCCCAAGTGCTATAACAAAGATACCCCAAAATACAATGACTTAAATTAGATAGTTTATATTTATTTTGCTAACTATAGAGACAATTTCTTCTCCTACCTTCCCACTTCTTTAAAGTCTCTTCATTGAACCATCTGCCATGAATTCTCTTTCCTGCTGGGATCTTAACTGATACAGTACCTAGGGATTTGGGGACTGGTTTGCTCACACATTTGATGAATGCACAGATGATATCCCTGCCAGGGGAAAACAGGAAGCAACAGAAATACATGGCATGCAATGGAATCACAATTGTTCACATTATCTTTGAATTTGATGTGGGATGGAGCGCCAGTGAAGGACAAGGCTTTGAGAGAGAAACGGCTACGGCACTTGACTGTTTGATGACAATAGTAATTACAAAGATTGCTCAGTGGGCTACCTGCTCTGCATAATACAAAATAAAAACCCTTGGGACCGTGAACTCCCCTAAATTTCTATGGTGGCCATTTAACAAAGTGACACTGCACAAAGAAAAAAAAGGAAATACACAGACTTAGTAGGGTTCATTAATCCCTGAGAACACCAAATTCCACATGGTCCATTAGTCAAAATGGGGTTTATAGAATTCCAGTTATAAATGAAGCCTTGAAACAAGTCTTTCTCACAGTAAATCCTGTGGGTGCACAGACTCAAGCTGCCATCATTTTGCAATTTGTTTAACGCACAGTTGGAACAGATATGCTCATGAACTGGCTGAATCCCTGAATCAGCTTCCTGTCTAATAAAGAGTATTATGAAGGCTATTAAGATAGCAAGGGCTAACTAGAATCTCTTGGAAGTGCCCCCAACCCACCAAAATAGCACACTTTTCAAAATCAATACTCATCCCTAAGGAAATTGCAGAGATTAGTGCCACCATCAAAGACTTGAAAGACACAACAATGATGCATCCTCATTCAATATCCTGTTTGGCCTGTGAAAGAGCCAAATGGATCTTGGATAATGACTATGGATTATCATAAACTTAGGAGAGATTCCAATTACAGCTGCTATCCAAAAATATGGTATATTTAGTGGAAAAGGTCAACACAGCCCATGAAACCTGGTGAAAATCTATTAACCTATTACATTTTTTAATCCAAATTAATAAAGACAATCACAAGTAGCTCCCTTTGACTGTCAAAGATAGTAGTATAGGCCACCACCATGGCCAGTCAGTTGCAAGGCATCCAGCAGCTGCCGCAGGCTGAGAAGCAGGCCACCTAGAAAATGTCCCAGGCCCACAAGCAAAAGAACCTGAGGCTGAAGCAGGACAAAGCAGCTCAGGCTGAAGTTGAACAGTACCATCTGCAGAAGGAGAAAGGGTTCAGGGCCAAAGAAGCTGTGACTCTGGGATCCCATGACAGCTGCAGCACTGAAGTGGAGAAGGAATCCCAGGAGATGACCATCCTCCAGACCTACTTCCGGCAGAAGAGGGATGAAGTTTTGGATAACCTCTTGGCCTTTGTTTGCAACATCCGGCCAGAAATCCATAAAAACTACCACATAAATGGATAGGAGAAAAAGAAAGAAGCACCTGTTCCATGGATTGGCATTTTTAGATGCCTTCAGGGAATATGAAGCTTTAGCAAAGCTTGAGTTATATTCTTGTGAAAAGGCATTAAATTATTTCTGTATATTATATAGCAGGTTCCTTCAGTTTTTAGAGAATAGCAAATCTAGCTTCTTTGTACAAACTTAGAGCTTATCTAAAGATTTAATCTTTTTACCTCATATTTCTTAGAAATTTAATGGGTATACATTGTCTGTTTTCCTATGCCTTTTAGCTCAAGCAACATATATATCAGTACTGGCTTTTTCTTTCTTATAGTAAAAAAAAGAAAAAAAATTGTTTGAAGAAAAAAAGGGATTAATTTTTTTTTCCCTAAAGCTTTCTTGAAAGTTAGGGACTTTATCTATGAAAACTAGTTATTTGTATAAATAGTTATTTGTAATCTGTGTGAAGCAGTAGCCAGTGTTAAAATAGTCCTTTCTGGCTAGGGGTTAGAATAATCAATACTAGTATAATTGTTTGGGCTGCTTTTAGTTTCTCTTAATCAAAATTACTAGATGATAGAATTCAAGAACTTTTTATGTGTTATTATTTGGCATACTGATAATCACTTAAAAGTAAAGACTCTTTGTCGTGCAAAAAACAAACAAAAAAAAAAAGGATTTCTTCACTCTCTTGCTTCAGGGCTATTTCGATTTTCCTGATCTTTGTTATAAGACTGTCCTTGGGGAAATTGATCATCTCGATATCCCAAGGAACATAATGCTGGTCCAATACATCAATGACATTATAACTAGACCTAGTACGCAGGAAGTGGCAAGTACCCCATAAAAATTCAAGAGCCTGCTACACTGTGAAGTTTCTAGGAAAGTCTGGGGCATGTTAGGATATACCCTCCAAAAGAAAGATGTTGCTTCACTTTGTATCACCTTCCAAAAGGGAAAAAGCACAAAACTTGTAGAGTCTCTGAATTCTGGAGGCAACATATAGCACATGCAAGTAGACTGCTACTTTTAAGTAGAGCCCAGAGCAAGAGAGGGGTCTGCAGCTGATAAAAGCTACAATGTAAGCTGCCCTGCCTTATGGCCCAGCAGACTCAATGGTACTTGAATTATGTATGGCACAGGTCTGCTCTATATAGCCTCTGGAAAGCCCCCAAAGGAGAGTCACTGCACAGACCCTAGAGCCTTCTGTCAACAATTATTCTCTATTTGAGAAACAGCTCCTAGTTCTACTGGGCTATGGTACAGATTGAACTTCTAGCTATAGGACACCAAAGAACTACATGACCAGAGCTACCCGTCATGATGGGGGTTACCCAATCTACTGAGTCATGAAACTGAAGACGTGAAGCAGCATTTCATCATTAAACAGAAATGAAATATATGAATAGGAAAAGAAGGCATGAATTGAATGAGCAAGAGGCTCAAATTCCATACTACCATACTGCCGCTTCAGTGCCTCTTCCATGGTCTCATGAGGAGTTTCCTATGACCAATGAACAGAAGGAAAAACACACCGACTTGGTTTACAGGTGGATCTACATGATATGCCAACACCCATGGTCGGCTGTAATATCAGTCTCCCACTCCAGGGTACCCTTGAAAAACAGTAACAAAGGAAAATCTTCCCAGTGAGTTTAACTTTGAGCAATATATCTGGTTGTCACTTTACTGGGAATGTGAGATGGCCTGAGATTCAGATTTATACTGATACATGGGCAATGGCTAATGGGTTGGGGTAAAGAAATTGCAAAGAACAAGACTGAAATATTGGTAAAAAGGAGGTCTAGGGAGGAGGTGTGTGGAAGGACTTTTCATAATGGACACACATTATGAAGATACTAGAGATCCTAGTTCCCAGAAAAAGAAAGCTTCCAGCAAGGAACACAGCCATAGTTCTACTAAATTTGACATTGAAACCACTCCACTTGGGATTCCACCACCACACGAGTGATAGGCAAAAAAATAAGGTTAATGTACTGACAGAATGATCACTCCCTATTACCAAGAGGAAATTGGGTGGCCATTGTACAACAGGAACAGGTAGGCTATGTCTAAAATCCAGGGGACTCACTGTCTCTTAGTATTTTAATAATGAAGTTAATGGAAAACTATGGCAACCCAATAAGTATAAGACCAACAAAGACTCAGATCTTTAGGCTATGAAGGTAAAGAAACTTGACTAGCCAAGGTGCTAGAAAAATACAAAGGGAACATAAAATGGGTGATAGAGAAAGGAAGTTATGATTATCACCTTCAGCCTATAGACCAGCTACAAAGATGGAGACTGTAACAGCTATGCATAATTTATATTAATTATTTCTCCACATCTCATCCCTTTTCCCGCTATCTTATATGAAGAGTAATAGTGATGGCTACATTGCAATTTTGGTTTCAGATGGGAATGTGACTGAAATATCACCTTGTGGCAAAAGGTGACTGATGGGACCTTGTGTCTGCCCTGGTTGGGAGTGAGAAGTTTTGTCTGAATTAAGAGTAAGAGGAGGGACCCTTCTCCATGGCTCCAGCTCTTAATAAGCCCTCAAAACAATACTATTACCTCCTCCTCTCCCTTTAGCCCTAGAAGTGGTAACACCTTTCACTGCTGATAATATATGAGTACTTCACTATTTGTTCCCTTAACCCTGCCTACATTTGTCAATGATCCCTTCTCTAAAATCTCTTCATTTAAATTATCTGAGATAAATTCTATTTCTTGCTGGGATACTCACTGATGCAAATAACATATGGAAGTTAGAAAAGTAGTGTTCCAACTTAGTAAAAATAAATAAATAAGGATGGTTAATTTATAATCTTTGTTACATGAAACCTGCAGAGCAGCATTTCTCATAGTATGGTCTGCTGATCTCCTGTGGCTCCTGTATAAGAATTAGTGGGGTACTTAAAAATGTAGATTCCTCTGCTCCACCCCAAACTTCCCAAATCTGAATTTCTGGAAGTGAAGCCCTGGAAGCAATACTGTTAGTAAGCCCTCCTAGAAAATTCTTTGCACACTAAAGTTTAAGAACCATCGTTCAAAAGCAGTGGTTCTCAAAGTGTGGTTCCCCAAAACAGCAGTAACAGCATCACCTGGGAACTTGTTAGAAATTCATATTCTTGGGCCCTCCCCTAGTTAGAAATTCATATTCTTGGGCCCTCCCCTAGACCTGCTGAGTCAGAAACTCTGAGACTGGGGCCCAGCAATCTGTGTTTCAATAAGCTTTCCAGGTGATTCTGGTGGACACTAAAGTTTGAGAACCACTATTCTAGAGTTGAGTCTTTTCTCTGTATAGCAAACGTGGTTTCTGTCAGCCATCATCTGTTCCCAAATTCTATGTGATCCAAATAGGACTAACTACCTTACCAACCCTCACCACCTACCAAAGAGCTGAGGACTAAACCAAGCCCTTACCCATAAGAGTGTACCATCTTCTGACCTTGGTAATGGGCTCAAGAATGAGCATATGATCCAGTTTGAGCCACTCAAAGTCCTTGGCAGGCCTTTGTTCGTTAGAATTATTGAGAGACTCTCCTTATTCATTACAGTTGCTGAACTAGACACTGACAATGGGTAAATGGAACCAAGCACAAGACTGGGTGCTTTATAGACATTATCTCAGATAGTGACTCTCTGTTCAGATACACTAAGTTTTGGGTGACTGCAAGAGCCATCTGAAATGACTTATATGCTGTTACAAGATAGAACCAGGCTTCCCAATTGAAAATAAAAAATTGGAACCTGGGATTGGTAGCATCTCTAACAAACACTGGGTTAAAATCCTCTTATAGTAGATCGTGGATTAACACAGTGTTCATCTCCTCTCCCTCCAGAAACCATATTAGAATGATAGTAATCCTACTATCTGTCCAAATTAAGAATGCCCCCATTCTCTGAGCAAAACCAATCCTACTGATAGCAATGAAAATGAAATTGTAGGAAACTAAGAGACAAAGTTCTATCAAACGTTTACACTCCCCTGATCGTCCCCATTAATTATTGCGCCAAGTACTCAGATATTACTTGCCCTGATGCCAACCATGTGCCTGAAGGTGAGATTACTCAACTGTCTGAACATTCACTAGGTCCCAGAGGTGAAATAACTCACTCAACTATGGGGGCAAACAACCAAGCTTTTTTCCCATGACTTACAGCCAAGCTTCTCCAATCATGACCTGGCAACCATTCTGACCCCCTTTATTATAATTTCACTCAGGGAAGAAATTAAGAGCCTATGGAGACAGCCACTCACATTTTCTTTCACCTAACTAGTGACTCTGGGGACAAGTTTCTCCATAATATTTTTTTTTTGTGAGGAAGACCAGCCCTGAGCTAACATCTGTTGCCAATCTTCCACTTTTTGCTGAGGAAGACTGGCCCCGGGCTAACATCCATGCCCATCTTCCTCTACTTTATATGGGACGCCGCCACAGCATGGCTGACAGGCAGTGCGTCGGCGGGCGCCTGGGATCTGAACCCGCGAACCCCGGGCTGCCAAGTGCGAACTAAACTGCTGGGCCACCGGGCGGGCCTCTCCATAATATTTTATAGAAGCATTATATCAAAAGAGCAAGTATGACTTTCTATTTCAAGACAGTGAATTAAAGACTCTTATGTCCCCTTCTCTTCTGAAAAAAACCCACACCAAACAACAAGGAATAAAATAAACCGATATAAACCCCTTCAAAGAAATTAGAAGACCTGTGGTAAACCTAACCACAATCTGTGGAGAAGGAAAGTGAATGGAGAAAAGGTAAACAACACAGAAGAGCAGAGAAGGTCAAATCTAAATGCCTTAAGAGGAATAAATTTATTCACTGCATAAAATTCTGAAAAGGCTCAGGAAGTAAAAGCACCAGGTGCCACAGAAAGTGGGGTGAGGTGGGATCTAAAGACAAGGCAGCAATTTAAAAGTCTATGTAAGTAACAGTTAGATACCCAGACCTCCACATGAAACAAAGTATAATCTCTGGAGAAGTTGAACTAGACAAGGGACTCCAGATTAGGGGGATATCAGGTATAGAATAGCATGGGAATAGGGCAAGCAGCTGAAAATACATGGATGAAGAAAAAGTCTACATCCTGGATAGTCAATCCTCGAACTCCCTCCCCAACCAGCTCCAAAATACATGGGCCTAGGCTCATGTTCCCCAGACAGAAGTTAAAGAAACCTCTAGAAAAAGAAAACCACCTCAGGAGAAAAGACCTATAGCTGCAGATATTTGAGTCCCCAATAAAACAGCCAGGTAGTTCCCAAACTGTCTTGACGTGAAGCCCACCACTTGACAAGTCCTGACTCCTGTACCGAGGGACACACAGTTTGCAGTCAGCCTTTATTGCTTGACTGTTAAATATAAACGAGTAACCATTAAGCAGATGAAAAGAAGTTCAATATCGTTAGCCATCAGAGAAATACAAATCAAACCCACAATGAGATACCACCACACATCCACTAGGGTTGTTATAATCCAAAAGATGGACAATAACAAGTGTTGACAAGGATGTGGAGAACCTCATCCTTGGGTGGAACCCTCATGAATTGCTGGTAAGAATAAAAACTGGTGTAGCAACTTTGGAAAACAGTTTGGCAGTTCCTCAAAAGGTTAAACATCGAGTTACCATAAGATCTAGCAGTTCCACTCCTAGGTATATACCCAAGAGAAATGAAAACTTATGTCCACACAAAATCTTGTATATGAATGTTCACAACAGCACTCTTCACAATAGCCACAAAGTAGAAAATCTAAATGTCCGTCAACTGATGAATAGATAAATACAATGTGGTATATCCACACAATGGAATACTGTTCTGCAATAAAGAAGTACTGATACATGCTACAGCATGGATAAACCTTGAAAAAATTATGTTAAGTGAAAGAAAGCAATCACAAGAGACCTCCTAGTATACGATTTCATTTATGGGAAATGTCCAGAACATGCAAATCTATAGAGACAGAAAGTGAACTATTGGTTGCCTAGGACTGAGGAGTTTGGATGGAAATGGTCAGGGACTGATAATGGGTGCCATATTGTGATTTATAAGAAATATATACTTGGTCTTCAGCCACAGTTCCTGGCTCACAGCTCCCAAAACCCTTAGAATTTCCTAAGTGTTCAGAGTGATAAAGGTGTCTTTTGTTGTGTTAACGAGGTGACTTTTGGACCTCACCTAAGGATAGGGGCTGGTTGCCAGGAGAACCAACTATGTGATTAGAGGGTGGGACTGACCTCTGGGGAGGGGAGAGGGGCTGGAGGTTGAATCAATCACCAATGCCCAATGATTTAATCAATCATGCCTACGTAATGAAGCCTCCATAAAAACCCAAAAGGACGAGGTTCAGAGAGCTTCTGGGTTGGTGAATACACAGCGATGTGGGGAAAGTGGTTCACCTGGAGAAGGCACGGAAACTCCGTGCCCTTTCCCTGTACTTTGCCCTATGTAGTTCTCCCATCTGGCTATTCCTGAGTTCCTTTTATAATAAACTGGTAATCTAGTAAGTAAATTGTTTCTCTGAGTTCTGTGAGCTGCTCTAGCAAATTAATCAAACCCAAGGAAGAGGTTGTGGGAACCTCTGGCTTACATCCAAACAGTCAGAAGCACAGATAACAACCTGGGCTTGGACCGGCATCTGAAGGGGAGGGGAGAATCTGATGCTATCTCCAGGTGGACGGCATCAGAATTGAGTTGAATTGTAGGACACTGAGCCGGTGTCTGAAGAATTATTGGGTACTGTGTGGCGAAAAACAAAACATACATTGGAAATTCAGTCTCAGAACCATTTTAATGTGTAAGGGGTTTATTGTGGAGTGGTAAAAATGTTCTAAAATTGATGTGATGATGGCTGTACAACTCTGTGAGTATACCAAAAACCACTGAATTGTATACTTTAAATAGGTGAAATTGTATGATATGTGACTTGTATCTCAACAAAAATGTTTTCAAAGAAAGAAAGATTAAATGGATGGATAGATAGATAGGTAGGTAGATAGATAGATAGATAGACAGATAGATAGCCAAGGATAGTCAGATAGCCAACTGTCCACTTTCCTTCCCTCTTCCCACTTGTCATACATTCAGCAGCCAGATATTTACTACCCCTTATCCCCCTGCAAAAAAAGAGGGGAAAAAAGGAGGGGAGGAAGGGTTCTTCTCTTTAAAAAAAATATTGCCAGCCCGGTGGTGCAGCGGTTAAGTTTGCGCGTTCTGCTTTGGCGGCCCGGGGTTTGCCAGTTCAGATCCTAGGCGTGGACCTACACTGCTCATCAAGCCATGCTGAGGCGGCATCCCACATAGAGCAACCAGAAGGATGTATGACTTACAACTATCTACTGGGGCTTTGGGGAGAAAAAAGAAAAAGAGGAGGATTGGCAACAGATGTTAGTGCAGGGCCAATCTCCCTAAAAAAAATATATATATATATTGATCTGTCTGGGAAGAAATATAGTGATTAATATGGGTGCTAGCTCCTGTGAATACATAGCCATTCTCTCCTCATTCTAACATTTGGAAGTCCCTAATCTAAGCTAGCTCCCCATCCACTCACTTTAAACCTAGGCCGGCTCGTCAAAAGTCCAACGCAGTTTCACAGTACTTCAGTTTTCTATTGATTCACCCTCAAATAAAAACTGACAACCAGTCATTTGAGGAAAGTCTGCAACAAGAAAAGCCCAAGAAAAATAAAAGAACAACACAAAAATTACTCCAGAACAAAATGAGATAATTCAAAAAGTAAAAAAATAAAGGGAGAAAAATCCCATACCTCCGAGGCGACAGAAAGATCCCCAGGAACTGGAGGGAATTGACAGATTCAATAGTATGACCAAAAGCCTAGAAAACATTGAGGAATTGTAAGGCTACATAGAGAAATGTATGTTTAAAAAAAAAGACAAGAATTCACTAGGAACATTTTCCTTTGAGTAGTAGAGGACATTGTACTCATAAAGAAAGAAATGCAATCCTGGTACACTACACTGAACAATATTTATGTAACTCAACAAAGTATGCATTAACTTTTATAATCATCTACAGAGAAGTCATGGAAGATTTAGTTATAATTACAAACCAGTATGTAAACATTAACCTTGACAAAGCAAGAATAAAGTTCTGTCTGAAGTTGACAGAAGTTGAGAGACTTAAGGTAGGGAGAAATAAAGATAAAGATAAATTGGCTAATGTGCTCCTTTTTTACAAAATGTGGAATCAAGGGGTTGAAAGCTGATGGAATAAGAAATAGAAGTTTAAGCATCCTGTCTGTAAGTGCAGAGGCAAGCAGCAATAGAAATGAGAATGGTGATACAACTGGAAGAAGGATAAGAGAAAGGATGTGTCATTAAAACCTTAATCACTGTGGCACATCAAGAGACAAAATCTAAATATGATGCATCCAAAAATAGTGGTGTAATCATATTATTTAGAGATAACCATGAGAAAAAATAAAGGTAGAAATGAATCATACTGGAGAGTAGCAGGGAGTGGGGGGGACTGATGCCTTCATAAGCTTGTCTATATTATTTGAATTTTTATTTTTATCAAATTAATTGCACACAGTTAAAAGTTGTTTTGAATGTTTCTGTGATCTTGCAAGGTTTAACCTAAATGATCTATTTTTAAAGACGTAATAATATATCTTACTAACATACTTCTAACATCTCTCTCCTAAACCTAGGAACTTCATCTCTGATTTTCTAATAGGCCTGCAGTGGATTGAACCATATTAAAGGGTGTCATTAAATTCTCCCACCTTCCTTTAAAATGGTACATAAGTGTGCATGGTGTATAATCATTTTTAAGTGGGAGAGGGAGGAATGGAGAATGAGTAGGTATAATATTTTCAAAAATAGATTATTGAAAAGCCAAAAGGTAGAAGACTGACTTCTACACTTCTAGCTCACTTCAATAACTGTGATAAACACAAAGAGCTCAACTATTCTATAATAAGCACTATATAAATCCTAAAACTCGACCATAATATATTAGCCTTTAAAAGCCAGAAAAACATAGCTATGCCAGTTAATCTCAAAACTGGGGGAAATTTACAAGAAATATGGTTCAAGCATATTAGAGGTCCCTAATTTTAGTGTCCTCATTAACTGAATAACCTAATAGACCCAATGCCTACTAACCTATATCATTTGTCAAGCTTATATTTATTCCAATATAATTAATACACACTGGCTCCCCAACAGATAATCTATTCTACATATTGACATCAAAACAATATGGTTTTCAGGGAGTTGAGCAGGAAAAGCAAAGAAAGGGTAAAGGATGAATGATGGAGCCAATTTCCCAAGTTTCACAAGAATTTGTCACCATCTTTCAAAAAGAAAAGAACCATTGATTGGGTTCCCAAATTATATTGTGTGTTGATCAATTCAAGAACAGCCTAATACTGCTGAGAAAACCACAGAATAACAGGATTTTGAATAATCTTTCATTGAAAGGTAAAAGTTAAACATCATATTCCTTAAGAGAACTAGCAACAGTAGACATATTAATAGTGCTAGGCACTGTTCCTAACATATCAGGACCCACATTAAAACCACTGCTAAAGTCTAGAAATGGTCATAACAAATCTTTCAACCTTACAGCATAAAAGTCAGTTGATAATTTCTTTGTCTAACACCTAATAAAACTCATTCTTCCAAAATTGTGGAAAAGCTAAGCACAGTCCTCCCTTATTATAAAGTTTCCTGTTACAAAGTTGCATGGTTTACACATATGTTATACTTTATTATTGAAAAAAAAAAGTCCTCCTTATAACACCCTCTTTGTTGTAATACTCAACATACTTTGCCTCCAGGCTAGATATATAACGAAAGCAAAATGAATTCAGACAGACTGTTGAGGAAAAAAGCTAGTTTCTTTTTAGTGGTCTGTCTAAAGTCTTTTGTCTTTCCTTGTAGCTTTTCATCATCTCAACGTTTTGTTGCTGCTGAACATTTTCCTTTTCTTTTTACATATTTCCTTTGGTAAATGAAAGATGATAGATTGTGAAAACCAGTTTGTACTACCTTGGAAAAAAGCACTTTTAATATACAACTCCTGCCTTCCAAAACCTTGTACAAATTTCATCTTTAGGACAATGAACTGTATGGGACTTAATCAACTAGCTGCAAAAAGCCATATGAAATCTTAATTTTCCACTCCACATTTTATGTTCACAGTCCCCTAAGATCATGAATATAACTTTCCAAATGAGATTTAGGAATACTTCTCAGTTATTATTTCCATATTAAATAGTACTGTCTTATTTTAGCAAAGATCTAGAAATGCTGCTTTAAAAGGTTCTTATTCACAAATTTCAACGTAAGGAAATTTGGTTTTGAAACCCCCTTATTTTAAACTTAGGAAGAAATACAGTTCAAATGTTAATATAATATGGGGGACTTATTCTGATATGTCAAGCTTAATCATTTATGATATTCTAAATTAGCCAGAAGTGACTTAAATTATGTGCTATATGAAATACCGAAGGTGCAAATGTTATATCTTTAAAGTTTAAGAGGTAAACACAATTGCATTCTTCCACATAAAGCATGCTTACTAATATTAGAACTCTACTCTTGATATTCTTGAGTGTCTTAAAATTTTATAATAGTGAAAAGGATTGGAAAAAGGTTTTAGCAGTATAGTAAAAGCAATCATCCTACATTTGTATGACATTTTATTTTTGTACTGTCCACATGAAGAATTATATAAGGATGTCCATAGCAGCTTTATTCACATTAGTCAAAAACTGAAAACCACTCAAATGTCCATCAAAAAAGATAATATACTTAAAATTTTATATATATAGATATATATACACATACACACTCTCCACAGGTTACTACTAATGTGCTTTTAAAATACATTTAACATGGTAGTAGTCAACACAAACATTTGTTTTTCATATTAAGCATTAACATATATCTCTACCTTCTGTTTTAGAATTTAAATCTGCAAGCAAGAGTTTCCATGTAGAATGTAAAAGGGTTACTGAATCAACTTAATTCAAGAGAGACTAGTAGGGAGGGGAAGATTGTTCATTTCCCATGGCAATGTGTTTTGTAGATGAATTTTTGAAACTGTTAGAACCCTTTATATGACAGAGTCATTTGAATAAAGTTGTTTTATGATAATCATTTTCCTTCTCAATTGAGTAAAATATTTAATAGCTTAGCTACTCCACTGTTAAGAAGGGGACCATGATGAAACATATACATACATCAGAAATAGTTGTCAAATCCTATCAAGACTGCCATATTTAACCACCCTCTTGTCAAAGGCAGTCCTGACCACAGACGTTCCCATAACACTTTTCCAGCCCTGGCATTCAACCACCATGAAAGAAATTATTATTTTTTTCAAAACAACACCAAGACACTTCAAATATTCTTTTTAGCCTTTCGTCCTCTCAGCCATAGTAGGCAAGGAGACATTTAACCACTAAATTTCTATAGCGTATGTAGAAAAGGAATCAGAATTCACCTTTCAGGAAAAGTAACAACTTGAAATCATCACATAAAAACTGCAGACTACAGGGAACCCTCTTTATAACCTTCCCCCAGGAACTAAAGGTTTTATACAACATAATATACAGGAAGACGCTATTTGAAAGTAACATTGTTTTATGGGTCTTGGCCCGGAGATTTTATAAATGAATACCATATATATGAGAAAATCCAGCACAGGATGAGAATCAATCCTCTTATCTCCTTGATCTTCCGACTTCTCACTGTGGATCCATGAAGGATCTTAAAAACAAATGAGGGAAGTTCTCCAATATTATAAAACACCTACACTTTAATGCCTAGGCAAGGAACAGGAGCCAGCACACCATGGGGATTCTTCTCTAACATTACTCTCTTAACATTTCAACCATGTCTATTAGAAAATAGGGGCCATATGGTTCACTGGTGAGACAAGGGTTATCAAAACATTATCTGTTGATTCCCTATAAGGAAAATAGTGTTAATCTTTTACTAGCACTAACATCCTCATACAAAAAAGCAAGGCTGTGTTCTGGCTGTTCATTCATCCCAGCTGGGCATATCAGTTCACTCTCTGGATGGCAATCAAAGACTCCAGACAGCTTCGGGAAGCACAGCCTCTCAGCAACTGCATGTGGTAACTAATACATTTCCTTGGCAGACAAGAAAAAGACTTCAGCTTAGACAATTAGAAGTTATTTGAAGGCTAAAGATCTGATTATCTAGGGTTGCCTCAAGATGAGGCAAAAGGCAACTTACTTATTCTTTAGTTCACTATTTTCTTTGGCAGGCTTCTTATTCCAAAGAATTCATGAATTTTTATTTATATGACAATATAATCCCATACAAGCTTATAGAAGTCATTTTACAATTTAAAAAATATTCCACCATGCTCATATATATTATTAGTAAAATCTGTTCACCTTCTTTACTGACAATTATATTCCAAACATATTGAATCTTTTATATATAGTATTTTCTTTCCACTTCGTTCACAAATGTAGGACTACTGTGCTGTCAGACCTTTATAATCTATACCA
This sequence comes from Tapirus indicus, assembly GCA_031878705.1. Lineage (NCBI taxonomy): Eukaryota > Metazoa > Chordata > Mammalia > Perissodactyla > Tapiridae > Tapirus > Tapirus indicus. Next base: position 126,296,949 of record CM062917.1, on the reverse strand, counting down.
TGCCCATGTTATGTCTACAATCCAACTTTAAACTTTCCTTGATAAAAATTCTACTTTTCTGAAGTTCCATTTGACTGAAAAAAATTAAAGTAAAACAAAAGAACAGGAAGAGTTAAAGGAAAATGAGCTTTCACAAGGCACAGAGAAAGGAGAGATAAAAGGGTTAAAGAGAAGAAATGTCTTATAGAATAAAAATATTAAAGAATTTAAATAATTTTTGAAAATTAAAACTTTTTGATTTGTGAACATTATCACAAATACTCAATAATTCTGAATATCACATTTTATGCTGAAAAATATAGTAATAACAAAAGGATGAATAATGTATGGAAACACAAATACAAGTAGATCACAAAACTTATTTCTACTGATAAGCTTGACTTGTATAAAGACTACTTCACTGGCATATTGAGAAATAATTTGAGTAAATGTGAATTCAGAAGGCCAAGTAATCACCTCCATTTTCACCACTATGGGAGATAGTAACTACCATGACCCATGCACTGTAGTAGAAGTCCAACACAAGTTTGTTGAAGAAGAAAACAAAACTCAGAAGTTGGCTAGGACGAGGGCACTGGGCTAACATTCGTGTCTGAAAAATAACCTTGAAAGCTTGATGTATATAACATCAGCCCTGCCCAATCACATGGCTATTTTGGTTCATTCACTCAACAAATACTTACTTAACATCCACTATGTGCCAAGGACTGTGCCAGACATTTAGATACATGGTGGTGAAAAAAAGACATGGTTTCTACCCTCATTAAGTTTACAGAAAAGCCTCCCTCTCCTTTCTCTCTCAGAGTTCACATAGACCTTCTCTCTAACTAGCAAGGCAACTAAATAAAAGGTAATATATGAGAAAGAACGTGAGCTTTAGAATCAGATAGCTCTGGATTCAAAGCCTTGCTATGCCCAGGTGAGATTTGCAGCAAACTCTTATCTTCTCTGAGTGTCTGTTTCCCAATCTGGGAAATGGTGAGTAAGTATTACAAGGTTAAATGTGATAGCATAACATATGGGAGATAATAAATATTAGCACTCTCTACCGCATAGTCTTCTCTATAGATATAAAAATTCCTGCTAGAAAATCAAACTATGGAAGACAGAAACATCAAAACTCTGCACAGGAGAGAACTTCCTAAGCTTAGAAGAAATAGAATAAATTATAAAGGAAAGGAACAATTTGACCACAATAAAACACACACACACAATTTAAAAGCCACGAACAATCTGGCAAAAAGAGACTCATATCAAGTATAAAGAAATTAATCTGTACTAAATAAATAGTTCATATAATAGAAATAAATAAAAGACTGTCTATCCAGAAGTCTACCAGAATCATCCAAACAACCAAACTGTTGAATCCACAAGAATTTTTATGATGAATATTCATTTTTCAAATCTGGCAATCCAGGGACTACTTCCAAAAAATCCTTTCAAAAATGTAACACTGTAAAATTAAACAAACAAACAAATAAGTAAATGATAAAGAATAATAAACTAACACCAGCAGCAGTGAAACAAAGGAAGGGACACAATTTCATGCCATAATCTTCAAAAAACGATGACCATCAAGACACACAGATGTCTCCAAGAATCTTCAGGGCTAGATTTAGTGCATTTTACAAAGGTGCTAACTCCAAACTCCACACAAGCAGGAGGGATGGAGAAGTTGTGAATAAACAAAATTATGAAAACCTTACCAAAACTCTCAAATTTAGAGAAAGACAGATCCAGAGTAGATGCAGACAGCCTGGACAAACGGAAACGCCCAGAATAACAAAAGCTCTACCTTCACCACGTGCCCTTTCTAACAGACAAGAAAAATAAATTTTACCATGTTGGTGTTTTCTGCAAAAAGAAACACAACAGTAAAGACCATAGACCATAAAAATAGCAGCCAGGCTAAACATTTCCAGCAACGATTATGAGTGTGAAAGTGGAAGATGGGCTAGAGAAGCCGTGTAAAGGCTCACACACACACACAAGGGGCCAGAAGAAAAGTTGGGGTGGGAGAAGGAGGGGGAATGGGGAATGGAAATGGATTCTGGTGAGATACAGTCAAACAGGGAAGAAACAAATGGGGCTCATTCTGAGGAAACCTGGTGAGGAAGTCATTACAGAAAAGATCCAAAGTTTGAGAACATCCTCCCCACCTTCCAGGAAACAAGTTACAGACCATCCAGGTGATCTGTGGTTCAAGACACTTAAAACCACAGAAGACAGGGCTGAAGCCAGATCACCCAGTTAGGCTGCCACAGCCTCAGATACCCTCTCTATCTTCCGCTCCCATCCCCACCGCCACACAGACAAGTGACAGGTAGAGACACTGCAACATTCAGCCCTCAAAACAGTGTGTCAGAAATGAAAACAAACTCATCCCTGATTGGGTAGGAGCAAAGGCAAGGAAAATTCACCAGCACCATAAAAAAGCAAACTGGCTCAGACACAGTTGGCCAGGCTAAGCTTGAGCGAGATAAAAAGAGAGTGGCCTGGCAAATCCATAAACGCACTACAGAAAAAAGTCAGGGAGAGAGGGAGAGGGGAAGATGACATACAAAAGACAGACGAAGTAAAACAGAACCAAGAATCAGAAGAAAGCTCTCTGAAAACATTTCACACTACTGAGCAATGTAATAAGAATATGAATTAAATTAAAAAATCATGCAATGACAGGGTGACACGGCAGGCTGCAGAACTAAAACAACAAAATGAGAACCAAACCAAAACCCTGACGATTTATTATGTATATATGAAATACAACATTATAATAATTGAAGGACAATTATAATAATTGACACCACAGCTGTGGTGTCATCTACCAACTCTCAAAAGATCAGTGGATGATCCACATAATATGGACAAGATGTAAAAAGAACAGATCCAGAATAACTCTCAGAGACTACTTCATGTCAGGAAACCTCAAATTTCATGGAACAAGTCACTTACAGGCAACCTTACAAGTATATAGACTGAAAAAGGAACCTGTAAGAAAAGGCAAGGTAGCAAGAATAAGCAGAGGGCATTGACTGTCTGAAGTGCCGTCATACATGCTCCCCATCAGTATCAGAGTACTGATACAGGCTCCTCCCTATCAGTCCCAAAGTACTGATGCAGGATACTCCCCACCCACCTACAGACGTGTTTCCATAGACCCTGAGCTGTGATTTGGACACACCCTAGTAGCTCAAGAGAGCTTTCCCAGAATATAAAATGTGCACAGTTTTAAAATAACCATATGACTTTTTTTTTGCCGTTTTAAAGGAAAGGCAAGTTTGATTTGGGGTGCAAGAATTGACAGGCAAAATACATCCATCACCAAATATTTAGGAATATCACACAACATCTTATTTTTTCCATATGCCGATAAATAAGTAATATGTATTTTTCCTGTTTGTGAGTAAATCCATGTGTTTACAATTGATATAAAATGAGTGCCAATATTTAATAAATTCTTCAAGTGACTTTAAAATATATTCATATGAAGTAAAAGCTTTTCTAAGAAACATATCTATTTGACATATTTATTGCCATTATTTGCTTACATCCCATATCATACAGCACCAGACTTTACATTATAAACATACTTCTTCAATGGTTGTGCTCTTGATGGTGAGATAGCTAAAATCCAGAAATATAAAATTACTCTGGATTAGCTCAAGTTGGAGCATTGTGGGTTACAGTCTGTTATACACTGATATGTTATCAGTGGTTGTGTTGGGAGATGGTGCTAAATCTCTTCTTTTCTCTTTTCTACAAGTCTATATGTTTAAAATATTCCTTTGTGAATATGATCACTTTTATAACAAAAAATACACACATTTTGGTGTGGGAGTATTGAAAGAAAGGAAAAAGATGAAGTAAAAATCATATCCTACATTATTTTAAGTTTCAATCTACCGTTAAAGAATTTGGAATGCCCCCAAATTTAACATATCTATGCACACCAGAACTAAAGGCATGACAAATGGCCTTGCAAAGCATTCAATTAAATTGAATTGCAACAAATCTCTAAATATGAACAAACATTTGGAGCAATTATCCCTCCCACGATGTAGTCAAAATGCATGCGGCCCAGAGCAGAGCACACCCTTTAATTGCTTAGCCCTGCCTCCTCCAACGCACATACACACCTATGGCACACTCTCAAAGCACCACCTCTCCTGTCAATTCTAAAGCAGCACCTCAGGGAGGTTCTAGGAGAGAAAGAGAAACCCAAAGCAAGATGGACATTTACAGTTTGGGGCCACCCAGCACCTATTTCTCTCTCTTTTATTAATGTTATATAAATGGGCTAAAGGTGACTCCTATGTATTGGCCCCATGTTTACTTGCTCTCAGCAGGATGACCTTGAACTCAAAGCCCACAGATGCCAAATTCAAATTTTTACACCTCCAATTGCTTTAAATATAGCCCAAATTAGCATATTTTAGCCATTTAGAGTGTGCCTGCTTCGCATACCCTGCAAAACTGCACCCCACATCTGCTAGCCAAAGATAAGACAAACCCTGGGCCTATAAAAGGCTCCAAATCACCGCTGTCCTCCACAGCTCCCGGATCAAGACTTACCGTCTAGCATCTGAGCAACGCCACCTAGACACATAAACCCCACTCGGATTTCCCTCTCCCTGGGGAGTTTCCTTGCCCTCTTTCCCTTCTAGGTGATGGTCCCTATCACTGTCTCTGGAAGGTCTCCTGCTGTGAGGGATTTCCCCTCCATGCAATCCTGTCAAAGCAACACCCAAGTAAAGCTCACTGTTTGCTACTATCATCTCATAGTCAGGTCTTTTTCCTTGATCAGCTCCGAAATCCCCAAAACTCACCACAGTTAATTATTCACTGATATTCCCCTGAAGACCCACCCCTCCCCAATCTTAGTCTTAATGGTAAGAGGAGAACTGTCCCTACCTACCGCACACATAACTCAGGCCTAGGCTTAATCGTATTCCTTTGGTAACAGTGATTGGTTCAGAAATGGCCCAACCAGAGCCACTGAGTTGGAAAGAGACCTTGCCGAGGCTTCTGGGAGGAAGGCAGGCACTTTTTTCACATGGACCAGAATTTGAGAAGTAAGATTTAGAGCCACTATAGCCATCTTGCAACCAGGAGGAAATAGCCTGTCTAAAGAAATGGAAGCAAAAGATGAAAAGAGAGAAAACAGATCTGATCACATTGGAGTCTCAAATGATGATAGCCAGTAAATTTCTTATTCTTGCTTAAGCCAACTGTCAACTACAATCAAAAAATCCTCAGTTGTACCAAAGGCAAGGCTGAAAAGAGAAAAGAAGCACACCCAATGGAAAAGCAGAATTGTGGCCTATGCAGAAATTGGCAGGTTTTGGTTTTTAACGGTAACATTTCTTGAGTTGTCTGTTACCAGACAAGCTTGAGTTGTCTGTTACTAAATAAGCTCAAAGTATAAATATCCCCATGTCAAACAAAAATGTATGATCAAGAAAATTAATTTTAAAAGTTAGAGCAACCTACAGATAATACTGTATTTAAAATCTGAGATACAAATATTGAAACTTGTTGTACACATGAAACTAATATAATGTTGTATGTCAACTGTACCTCAGTAAAAAGAATCTGTTAAGAGAGTAGATCTCACGTTGTGTTCCTACCACAGTAAAATTATAAATAGATAGGTAGAGAGATAAAGAAAGGGAAACCCAAAGCAAGATGGACAGAGAATAAATAAATAAAAGATGAATACAAAAAAAAATTAGAGCAAAGAAGCAAAAAATGTTGAAGGATAAAAATTGAAGAAAAAAGATGGTGGTGATAATCTCTACTGAAGTATTAAAGATCTTTTTTTTCCATAAACCACAAATTCATTATGAAGAGAAGGCAATAATTCAACATGACTATAAAGCAAAAATTATGTGATGAGAAATAAAATTTTAAGGAACAAAAAGAACCTGTCATAATCCAAACAGCAAAAGTGTTCAAATAAAAATGTATTCAGTGATCTGAGAGTTAAGTTGCACACATCATGGCTCTCTACCCCTAAATACTTCAGTTTATATTTCCTAAGAATAAAGATTTTCCTTACATAACCATAAAAAATGTATTCAAGTTAAGTTTTTCAACAAAATATTATAGAAGGCATTTTGTTCATCAGATCAAGATTTCATCCTGTGTCTTCGCGCTCCTTATAAAGACTTCTCCCTCCTTATAAAACCTGTTCCCCTCCAGCTATGGCCTTATCTTTCCCTTACCCTTCATGGCCAAACCTCTTCACAAAACAGTTTTCCTTGGGATTTCCATTTCTTCTCTATGGATTCCTCATTTTGGGGCAATTGGACCAATGCTCCTATCTGTTAAAACTGTTCTCGCTGTGATCACCAATGACCTTCAAATGGCAAAACTCAATAATTTCTTTTCAGTACTCCAGCAGCTTAACCTCTGACACTCCTGACTCCTTTCCTACCTCTTGAAACTGTCTCCCCTCTCCTGCCATAACACCATGCTCTCGTCTCTCCATTTATATCTCTTAATCTCTTGAGTTAGTTCATCTTCCTATCGCTACCCTTAAATTTGTCATTCTCACTAGACATAGTCACAGTACTCTCTTTATCTATAGAGTACTATATCCTTCTTCATTAAAGATCAGCTGGTAGCTAAAGGAGATAATTTTGCCTTACTGAGGGCTTTAAGCTATAGGTAAGAAAGTCAATTTAGTAGCCTGAAAATATCAAGTTTGTTCAAAGCAAAGTAATTTTTTTAAAGTGCTCCAAAGTCTCAAAAATAATCTTCTCAAGAGGAACAACTATCCCAGAAGGAATTCAAATGGCTCATGGTATGGGCAATGAAAACTTTATACTAAAGACCATTAAATTACTCATTTATAGGAAACTGTGGTTAGTAATCTCCAGATTAAAGTGGATAAAAATGACGAGCTGGAATAAAAAAGGTAATAGCACATTCGCCCACCCTCTGTACTCCCCTCCCTCATACATACATACACATACACACACACACATCAAACACATATATTTACTCAGCCTGAGGGAGCTGCTCCATCTTCAAGGCTCCAACATAACTTTGTACATATCCATCTCTATTACAACTCATCTCATTATATTATAGTTAATTCTGACTCTTTATTGCCCCTTAGGTTATGAGCTCCTTGAGAACATAAACTGCCTTTTATTCATCTTTCTACTCCAAGAAACTAGTACAGTGCCTGGGCACTCAGAGACTCTCAGTAAATGTGCACTGGATGGATGGATGGATGGATGGATGGATGGATACACGGATGGATAGACGGACAAACAGACAGAGAGATGATGCAAGAGAGGACTAACTCCAGATTTGCTCTAGTCCCTGAAAGTTCCCATATGTCTCCAACAAATCAACTATTTCTTCCCAGTGTCCCTATCACACACTTGAAAGATCCCTATACATTATAAGGTTCATCAACCTGTTCTAACCCTACAGGACAAATTTTAGTTAACTGAGGATGTAACTAACTACAGTCACTAAGTCAAATTATGAGTCAAGGAAATTCTAGTTCAAATATCTTGATGGTAAAGATACCTTACATTGACCATACAAAGTATCTTATTTTTGCCAAGCTAAGTATATGCAGTTGTTGACCTTAAAACAATAACATTCTTTCTTCATCCCACCACTGGCTTTCTGTCGGTCAATATTAATGCTGTCCTTTTCCAAATACTATTCTGAAATGGCAAGCTTATCTTAACTAGGTAAAGTACCATGTCAACAACCACTGGAAGTTGTAGTGATACATAAAACAAAAGCAGAGGAAAATCTGGCAGAAATATCATTTGTTACTTTTTTTCAAAAACAAGGAGAGTTCAAATTACCAAACCAAATAAATTCCACCAATTTTACTAACATATTTTTAAATCAATTCAAATCCACCTTTTCAAAATGGATTTACTATATTTTCAAACTGTAATTTGATTGTCCATGCTTATGCCACTCACTAATTTTGCAAGCATTAATTTGTCAATAGTATAAAAAGCAAAGATAAACTACCATTTTTATAAAAGCCCAGAGTCACGTATTCCTTCAAAAAAGCAGCTTAGATTTAAATCAAAAAAACTATAAATATTTTTTAACCTCAAACACATCTCTCACAGCCCCTCTATAAAAAAACGTCCAATATAGCCATTAGTGTGGCACATTTCAGTCACTTCCCCCTGAAAAGCATAATACGGAAAGAATTTTAATTTAAAATATGGAATGGTAGGTAGTAGTCTGAATAATGGAAGATATTAGGCAAATATTCTTCAACTAGTTCATAAAACTAGATTTCCTATTTCTTTATCACTTCTTTCTCATGAATAGACATTGCACATAGCTTGAGGTAAAACCAAACCTCACTGCATCAAATGCGTGCACCTTTGAGTTTTTGCAAATGTATAAAAAGTGTTTTTGAAAGGTTTTCTTAATAAACAAGCAAACAAAAAAAGGTTAAAAAAACAGTAATTACTCTTTTGCTAATTTCAAATAATATACTACCCTTGCACATATAACCTCTCTGGTTATCTTTAGGGGAGACTTTTCTTATAAACCAAAGCACCAACCAAAAAAATGAAATTGAAAAAGCAAATATCTGACCCAGATATCTGACTCAACATGTTTTCCATAATCTATGAAAAATCAAAGTAACTAACTTTGGCCAAACCAAAATACACCTCTTTCTGATAGGAAAGGGTTTTTTTCTGAATAAAGAAGAAGGTAAATTTACTCATAGCCCAGATGGGGAAGCAGTTTAGTATGGTTAACACCACGAGATTCTGGAAGCAGAGAGCCTGGGTTAGAATCCCTTGTCTACCATTTACTAAGTAGATCTTAAGTTACTCAACCTGAAAAGCACTTAGAACATTGCTGTATTCTAACACAGAATAAGCACTCAGTAAATGCAGAGCAGCAGCATAGATCTCTGTGACTTGGCATCACCTGGGAGACCATCAGAAATGCAAACTCCCAGATGATGCAAAGTCCCAATTCTGGGCTTACAGAGATCCCATTATGATTTAAATGCAAATTAAAGTTTGAGAAGCGCAGCTAGAAAGCATTTTTACATTATATTCTGAGATGTTACCTATTATAATTAATTTTTTTTAAAACCACTTCATTACTTTTCTGCAACTTGAAGAAGTTACATTTATTTTTAGCAAAAGGCAAAGTATTATTTGGGATCAAAATTCCTCCATTAATGATTTCTTACCATGCCTTATTCAAAGGCAGAACCAACTAAATCCCAAAGTTGTAGAGGACTGCCATCTAGTGGTAGTTCATTCTGATGCACATATGAAATAAACTCCCTCTGCCTTCCCATACTTAAAACATAGTTGTTTAAAATGGTGACAACTTTTCTTTTTGCTTAACTCCTTTCTTGAGGACCACCCACACAATTACTCAACTTAAAAGTTCCACAATAAGTCATCTTAAATCCAGAGGAAAGGAGAAGACAAGGATTTTTAAGTTTCCTTTTTTAAATTCAGATCAAGTCTAGGGAAGTTTTCCAACTAAAAGATTGACCCACTCACTCCTAGAAAGGTGCACATTAGACACACACTAGAGAGATCAGGCTTAGGAAATGGGCTTTCTTTTGAAATGTACACATCTTGGGGTAACTTTTACTTTCTTCTTGCTAAGGTCTGTACTTTTTACAATTTATTTATATAGTATTCGGTGGGAGGGGAGAGCTTTCAGATTGAGAAAAAAATATTTTAAAACCTTCTGACTCAATTATTCCACTTCTACATTCTATCCTAAGGAAATAATCAGAGATGTGGACGAGGGTTTATGTTCAAATATGTTCATTTCAGCAAACAAAACTTAATCCTAATAGCTTCATAATAATCCACTAAATGCATGCATCAAAACTTTTCTAATTTTTCTATGTTACAAATAAATACACATATGTATACACAAAAGGAAGGAAAGGATGACAGAAAGAGGAAGGAAATAAATAAATATATGGCTGTATGACTTTTCCATATTTTGGATCATTTCTTAATATACATTCCCATAAGTCACATATCAGCATCCAAGAGCATTTTCATGGTTCTTAATAGCCAACCTGCTTTACAAGAGTGTCGTATCATTTTACATGGCCACCAGCACATAGGATGTACAGACTGTACTATCACCTTCTAGCGTCATGTCTCATTCCATGTCTAATTTTTATAACAGTTTTATTGAGATATAATTTACATGCCACCCCTTTAAAGTACACAACTCAATAGTTTTTAGTGTATTTACAGGGCTGTGCAACCATCATCATAATCTAATTTCAGAACATTTTCATCATCCCAAAAAGAAACCTTGTACCCATTAGCAGTAAATCCCCATTCCCCCTGCCAACCTCCTAATATGGCTAATTTTTTCTAATTTGCCACCCCACTATTCTTTCATGTTTTCTTATAGATAACTCAATGATATTATGTGTTTAAAACCCATGAAATGGAATAATTACTTCTGCTACTCAGATATCTCTCTGTTTCAACTTGTGAAATATTCTGCTTAACTACAGAAAAGTAAAACATGTCATAATGGCCTCTTGTTTTCTAAAAAGGTACTTTCTAAATGTAAGGCATAATTTAAGAACTAAGAGAAGGTATCATATAAGTACAAAATTATCAGTTCTTTCCAAAACTAGCAGCAACTATCATTACTTTGGAAGTCCATTATTAAAACCAGCAGAAATGTCGCACAAAAGCAAGGAATTTCTTTCTCTTTAATTCATTTAAAACTTTATTTTACTTGGGTTAACTTGATCTGACAATAAAATTAAAAGTACAGTGCAGGGGCAGCCCAGAGGCGTAGTGGTCAAGTTCAAGTGCTCCACTGTGGTGGCCTGGGGTTTACAGGTTCAGATCCCAGGCACGGACCTACACATCACTTATCAAGCCATGCTTTGGCAGGTGTCCCACACAAAGTAGAGGAAGATGGGCACAGGTGTTAGCTCAGGGCCAATCTTCCTTAGCGAAAAAGAGGGGGATTGGCAGCAGATGTTAGCTCAGGGCTAATCTTCCTCACAAAAAAAAAGTACAGTGCAATCGATATAACATTTGACATGTGATTTAAAGAGTTGTCTTGAAGCTACCAAAAAAATAAAAACTTACTTTCATTTAGCCAAAGCACTTTTTTCTCATATCATAATTTTTTTGGACTCCAGATGTATAGAATTTAGCAATTTGCCTTTTGGGGATTTAGTAGGAGAAAGAGAATTGAAAATAATTAATTAAACAAGGGGAGACCTAGGTTTCCCAATCATGTCAGACATTTTTTTAAAGAATAGTGAAAATCAGTTCTAACAGCTGAGGTTGGGAGGGGACACTTAACTGATTGAAGTTAGCTTCTCATCAAATTTTAGCTCTTTCTCTCCTTTCTTCATCTAACTCTAGACATCTCCCATATACCTCAAACAATCCAAACATTCCTATTACTCAAGTTAAGCAATTCTGCAATCTAGCCAAGCGTTTTGTTTCATATCACTTTAATACACAAGACGTTTACTTGTACATCACCACCCAAAATATTCCTGACTGCTAATTGGTATGCTCAAATCAAAATCTATTCCTTACCTTTACCTCTATGTATGAAAAAAACTGAGTTCACATGAATAAAGGCTACTTCCAAAATAAAGTCATATTTTCATGTCACTAAAGAAAACTCTAACATAGTCTACTTTTTAACACAATGGTTAAACAGTAAACTCATAAAAACGTGAAGCCAAAAAGAGCTAAAACATTATAAAATCCCTAGTTACATGTTCAGCAGGCACCACACACACACACACAATCACACAGGTAAGTGTCACCACCTGACTTCTTGTCCTCATTCCAGTACCAGCAGCTCCTCTACCACCCTGTCATGGTGAAGTGAAAGGAGTTGGGCTGTAAATACAAACCCTCCCATGCCAACAGCAACAATGAACACAAGTAAGCACCAAACCCTGGCAACTCAGGAAGCCCTAAGATTAGGATGGGCATGCTGTAGGGAGCCCTTGTGCAAATTAGAAAAAGATACCCCCAAGGTGGGAGGAACCCAACCTCACTGAGCCAGTACTTGGTAAAGATAAAGGCTGTATGAAATTTAGAAAAGACACCCTTCCTCAGAGGAGGTTTATTCCCAGGTCAGGGCACATGGCTTGATGAGCAGGATCAAGTCTGCATTTCAGGCTTCACTTGCCCCAGGTCAGAGGGGCCCTTGTGCAGAAACAACCTGCACAACCCTGGAGGTGGGAGAGGTAGAGAGGGGTCTGCAGCTTTATCCGGCCTATAGCAAATAGAGCAGGGATCCCTATCAATGAGGAGATCAACCCCCTCTTCACTAAGAGGCAGGCACACAGTTTCACCACAAAAAAGCTCAATTTCAGTCAGTTGTGTATAAAAGACAAAATTTGAAGAAAAGGTAGTTTTAGAAACATCTCTGTAGACCATATAAAAATGCTAGTTATATGAAAATCAAACACCTTTAATGTTTAAAGTTTTCTTTTTTTTATTATTTTGCTCAAGTATTTGAACACAAAAGTCTCAATAAAATATATTTAACTCTCTCTGAGATTCATCCCACATAATCCTCCATTTTTATACAGCCAAATATTCTAAATCTGGTACTTGCAATAGCATACTCACGATTAAATGCAAATTACCTTTTACACCACCAAATGATCCATAAGTCATATTGCAGGCTGTTCTCTGAAGATTATGCACATACATCAATTTGATCTGATATTGGTTCCCATGTTCCACATTACCCAAGGTTCCTAAGGAGAAAAAAATGAAAAGATTGCTTTGTATTTGTTTACATTAAAAAATATTAATTTCTTCTCATCCTCTACACCAATTCTAAGTAATTCAACTTCAGCGAAATTCAAAATGACAAAGCACTAAAACATTACGTAGTATGAACAATTAGCAAACTGATGACACAAAATGCCACCACAGTTAAAAGAGCCGCAGCTACATTATATCATTAGATGAAATACTACCCTGGGTGACGTTTTATTACCTATTTCCATTATGTCTGAGTAAAGTGTAATTATTTAAATAACAACAAAACCTTTCAATTTCAGGTCTGAAATAAATGAGGTTAAGTTCCTTGCACTTACAAACATTAACAGAGCAAAGACATGACTCAAAGTGCCTAAGAAAAAATTCCCCACACTTTCAAGCAATTCAACTTTCTGTCCCAACTCTCAACATATTCAAGCCCCTAAAGTAGAATATAAGGTGATTATATTCTAATTTGATGGAGAAATCTTCTAAAGTTTCTCTCAGCAAGTAAAGAAGACAATATGTTTTATTTGAAGTCTGCCAAGAAGAATCTCCTTCAAAACAAAGAAAACTACTCTCTCTGCATTTAATAGATCATATGTGCTACAATCACTTTCTAGTTCTTTCCAAACAAGAAAAGATTCTTTATCCATATTTTACGCTCTGGCTGTTAGGCTTTCTAGAGTACTTACAGTTGGAACTATAATCCCAGTGATCAGGCAAGAACATCATGGTTAAAAGAAGTGTTGGAAAGGAAAAGGGTTCAGAATGCAAATTTTTCCATAAAGAAGCATATTTGTCATTCATTCAAAAATGCAAAAGTTAAAGAAAAACTTAAAACATCACAAAGCAAATGAAACAGTCCCCAAACTGGATAATATCAGATCATTAAAACAACCTAAATATATATGTGTGTATGTATGTATGTATATACATATTTACACATGAGCATTTACCTGTTTTTTGTCCAGAAGGATTTACCAACATACACTGAGGTTGTAAGTATAGAAACTTTTCTATTTCCATTTTAGAACTGAGGCACCTTAAGTTCAAAAACAATTTTTTAAATTCCCCCCAAATCACACAGCTGGTAAAGGACACAGTACTCAAACTAGATCTTTAGAGCCAGCACCATATATTCTGGTGCCTGGTTGTCCATCACTTAACAACTTTCAGGGAATTTGGTAAGCCAATGACAATTTCCCAAAAAAAAGCAGCAGCAAGAATACGTCATTTCCACATCCACCTTTCTCAGCCTGCCCTTCTCTTCCTCATTTGGAAGGTGGAGGGTTGAAAGAAAAAAACTAACAAGGGAGGATTTCTTGGAGGAGAATCACTTCTACTCAGATTTATGCCCCTGAAAATGATAACAGACTTCACATACCAAAAGAATAAAAAAAAGAGAGAAAGACTCAAATTTACCAGCTAACCTTGATGGGAGATGAAGGCTTTCTGGAATCTAAATGGTACTAAAATCAGTAAGGTCCAGGGAAACCGAGGGGTAATCACAACACACAGGGGAAAAGAAAAGCACCAACTAGATAACTCACAGCATTAACCAAAGGAGAGTTCTAGCCTCCAACAACCAGAAAAGGAAGTCCTGAGAAACATTTGGTTTGTCCCTAACGAAATTCAAATTTCATTCTGGGCCTAAAACCAGATCAACCCTCTGAGTAAGGAATGCACTTACACACACCTGCTAGCCAGGACGGTCAGGGAACACAGGGGTCAGCAGTAATTTAAACAAACTTGGCATGGAATGACACTGGGATTTATGTTCTGAAAAAGCTCCAAATGCATTGTTAAATTTTTAAATTTCAGGTGATAGCACTTTAAAACTTAATAGTGCATCTATGGAGAACAAAAGACAATTTCTCTTCCTTAGATGCTACCTTGAAATAAAGGTAGTATCTGAAAATCTAAATTTCTGACCATTTTTTTTTCTAGAGAAGCATCAATGACACAAGATTAAAATTACTCCCATAGGTTTTGTGCTTAGATATACAGATTGAATACAGTAAATGTATATCTATAACTATAGTCTACATATAGCTAAAGTTAATATAAAGTTTCATCAATTAGAAAGTAAATGGATATTAGAACATTTATGCTGTTGGCCTTATTTAAACAAGATCTGATCTTAAAAAAAAGTCTCTGGAAAATCAAAGGTCACCTTGACAACAGTTTTCGGTGCAATTTTGGATAACTGCTGAGAAACCTAATGATGTTAAACAAAGTAAACACCATTATGGAGTAAGTTTAAAAGTTCATTGTGTTAAATAACCAAATTAGATTATATAAGCCTGTCAAAAGTAAAGACCACATTTTTTTGGCCCTTTCATGGCAAACATTAAAATTCTATAAATATGTCAAATGCTTAGTAAATGCTTGTTGAGAAGTACACAATTTTTGGAAAAGAATATTTAAGAGAACTTAATCAGTATGGCTTAAGCTCACACATCTGTAACCATTTACTCAGAAACTGAAGCCCATCAAAAAGGAACGTGAGATGGTATGTGATGCTTTTCCTCTTCCAGAGCATGATAAGATGGGCTAACTCCAGGTCAGCAAGACCCTGCTGTTACTCTATATTATGCATGCATTTGATGACATATCACCCACCAAAAAAAAGTCAGGACAGCAGCCTCTGACTATTTAGAGATGTTTGGTGTATCCAGGAGGTCTCCTCTAGTTTTCCTCAAATCTTTTCTAGAAGTACAGAATATAAAAGAAAACAAAAAATATTTGGGGAGGGGGCAGTTGAGGGTAAGGATGTCAAATTCAGGTAACACTCATCTGCCAACACCAGTGGTTTTACTTAAACTAGAAAATATTTATGCTTCCCCTGTTACAGTAAAAGCTAGGTAAAAGTTCAGTCTGGAATCTCAAGAAACATATTCAGGAGAACAAAAACACTAACTTCTCTGTTTCTTAATTTAGGTCAAGCCAGGAAAAATATACAAATTGTCAGCCTACGAATATCCTAAGAGGCTG
Source organism: Tapirus indicus (assembly GCA_031878705.1). Lineage (NCBI taxonomy): Eukaryota > Metazoa > Chordata > Mammalia > Perissodactyla > Tapiridae > Tapirus > Tapirus indicus. The sequence goes on along the minus strand of CM062917.1, from coordinate 126,281,188 downwards.
AAGAAATGAGAGACAGAGAAGGGAAGTGAGGTGGGGCATAAAAGAATGTAGTTTGGACAACTCCTCATCCCCAGAGAATACAAACCTTGTAAATGACTACAAAGAATAAAAGAGTGATAAAAGTACCATTCTCATAGCAAATAACTTTCATTTTCAACACTAATTTGAAGGAAGATATCAGTGTCCCATAAACAAGTTGTGACCAGACATGCCAGTTTCTTTCAGTTGGCTTTTTTGATAAACACACATTTTATCCCTAGTCTATGCCCTACGCCCCAGTGGAACTCTAAAGCCTTTTGCCTTTCTGGGTCATTGCTCAAACAGGACCAGGGAAGGCCAAGAGTCTAACCTCATTTCTAGTTTCTAGGATGCTCCCCTCTCCTGCTCTCTTAGAAACCCCATGGAGCCTCCAGAAGGGACCAATTCTCCAAGAAGTATTTAGGGGAAACTGTGGGTAAGCTCTCCTCCTCCATGGCCTGTGTAATTCATTAATAAAATATCACTTGCAGTTAACAGGCTTCTGATGGAAAACAGAGGAACAACTAGATTCATGCAATAAAGTAGCCTATATCACACCTAATTCATTTACTCTGGAACACTAATTATTTGCCCTATCACTAGGAGAAGTAACATCTTTTACCATGAAACCAATGAGAGTGTTTAACAATGACAGTGAGAGGTACTTTATCACGCCTCTGATGTAAATAGACTGGAAAAGAAAATGATAGTGGTAACAGAGAAGGGAAAGAAACAAGGGAGAAAATAATACATGGTAGAGAGTAATAAAGAGCTAGTACCCAAAAATTGCCTCAGCACTACCCAAAAATCACTTTACTCATTCATTCAACAAGTATGCCTACAATATACCATATGCCAGGTTACCAAGCCTGCCTTTGAAATCTAACAGATCTTCACCCCAAAAAGAGACTGCCTAAGAATATCCAGTTCAGTGACAGTAGATATGAATCATTACTCAAATGGAAAGCAAAATACAAAGAAAGTCCAAATCAAGAGAATAAGTGTGAAAAATCCAAATCCTAAAAGCTAATATTTACAGCAAACTCCAAAGGAGAGTATCTTTTGTATAAAGAATAGATACTTAGCTTTATTGTACTCATAAAAAATTTCCCCAATATTTATATCCATAAAAATAACTCTCTCAACTTGAACTAAAATTTACCTAATAACTGAAACAAAATTTTTTAAAGTTATCTTTTCTATTTAAAGACCAAAAGCTGAAACCAAACCATAATTAACTACCATACTTGTACCCACAGAACTGTGTCAGAGAATGAAACCTGATTAAGACTCAAATAAGTACCTTGAGGTCTGGTTGAGTGAAGACAACCAAAAGCCGAGAAACTGGAACCTTAAAAAGAAAACACTTGAGGTTCACCAAAGAAAATGTACTTTAAACCACTATGACTCAGCATCTAATGAATTTTGTTGTTGCTATTGAACATTTCTTAAGACTTAAGTCTTAAGAGTCTAAGTACCCAGAATTGGCCTCTATTAGTCACAGGCAATCCTGGACACAATTCCTGGGAGGGAAGAGATTATAAGGAACCCTCTCCAAGAAATTTAAGCATGCATGGAAATAGCAGACCAAGAAAATGTTATCACTTAAGTACCTGAAAGAATAAATGAACAATGGGAAAATGCTAACCAAGGTAAAACAAACCTTGGAGACCCCATGCCGATGGCTGTTCAAATTTCAGGGGAACACATGCCCAAGTACAAAATTCAAATGGTATCAAAAATTTGTAGTGAGGGTGACATCAGCATCATGGCAGAGTAAGCTTTCCCCTTTAAACTCTCCCCCACTAAGATACAACAAAAAGGACACTCGCATACCAACAGAGGACACTCACACAACACAAAGGACATCTGAGAGACCCACACTGCTATACATTTGAAAGTGGAGGTGCTGGAACCCTCAGAGGAAGTGGGAAGAGGTAAGGAGAAATCCTCCCCCTCCCCGTTCGATCAGCGACTTTGGATCCGAGCAGCTCCCAGAGAGGGAGGGGATGGGCGGCCCTCTGCAGGAAAACCGTCACTCTCAAAGTTCTCTCACAGCCTTTGGGGAATTCCCAGGCAGAGAAGACCAAACCATTACAGGGCTGTCTTCATCAAGCTAGCACCCCAGGAGTGCACATAGTGAGGGAATAACGAAAAGCCCTCAGAATCAGGCAGGCGAAAGAGAGAGCCCATCCCCCTGAGCACCCAGCATTTCAGCACAACCGGTCAGCCAGAGCGCCCAGGGATTGCAGTGGGCTCAGAATACACAGTGCTTGACCCCCACTCAATGGCAGCAAGTGGAAACTGCAACCAGATATTTTCAGTATGAGAAAAAATAAGACATCGGAAGGCACAATACAAAAATATATTTTAAATCTCCAGACCAGAAGGAAAATGACAAGTACCCAGAAATCAATCCTGAAGGCACAGAAATGTATAACCTAAATGACAGAGAATTCAAAATAGCTATCATAAAAAAGCTCAATGAATTACAAGAAAATACAGGTAGACAATTCAATGATATCAGGAATTTCTTCACAAAACAGATTAAAACAATAAAGAAAAACCAATCAGAAATGTTGGAGATGAAAAACACAATGGAGGAGATAAAGGAAAATCTGGACTCTTTAAAGAACAGAGCTGACAATATGGAGGAAAGAATTAGCATTATTGAGGAGAGGAATGCAGAAGTGCTCCAGATGGAGGAGGAGAGAGAACGAAGACTAAAAAGAAATGAAGAAATCCTCCGAGAAATATCTGACTCAACTAGGAAATGCAACATAAGGATTATAGGTATTCCAGAGGGAGAAGAGAGGGAAAAAGGAGCAGAGAGCTTGTTCAGAGAAATAATAGCTGAGAACTTCCCAAACCTGGGGAAGGAGCTGGAAATACTAGTGAATGAAGTCAATAGATCTCCTAAATATATCAACAACAAAAGACCCTCTCCAAGGCATATAGTAGTAAAGCTGGCAAAAGTCAATGACAAAGAAAAAATATTAAGGGCAGCAAGACAAAGAAATAATGTACAAATGAATTCCCATCAGGCTCTCAGCAGATTTCTCTATAGAAACTCTACAGGCTAGGAGAGACTGGAATGATATATTCAAAATTCTAAAACACCAAAACTTTCGCCAAGAATACTCTATCCAGTGAAAATATCCTTCAGATAATGGAGAAATAATAACTTTCTCAGATAAACAAAAACTAAGGGAATTCATTGCCACAAGATCCACTATAAAAAATGCTCAAGAAGGCCCTCATGCCCCAAAAAAAAGGCAGGGAAAGAGGATACAAAGCTTTGAGCAAGGAGAAAAATAGGTAGACAAACCAGAAAAATCACAGCTCTTTATCAGAATAGGTTAGAAAACAATTATAAACATCAAGATTAAGGAAAACACCAAAAATAAATATAACCTGAGTGATGTCAGCATCATGGCGGAGTGAGATTCCCTCTTTGAATCTCTGCCCCCTACAACACAACGAAAACATCATTCACATTCCAACAGAGCTCAATCAAACACTACGAAGGACTTCTGAGAAACCCCTGCTGCCATACATCGGACGGTGGAGGCGCGGGAAGCCCAGGAGGACGGGAGGAGAGGTAGGAGGTTGTACTCCCCCTCCCCAATCGATCGGCAAAAACAGCGCGGTTCGCGGACAGAGGGGGGAGGGGCGGCCCACAGCAGGGAAAACTATCCCAATCCAGGTGCTCTCACAGACTGTCGCGAGATCCCCACCGGGAAGCGACGACGGACTGCTTAGGGGGTGTAGCAAACACCCTAAGAGAGCCAGAAAGGAAACCCCCGGGTCAAGCAGGAGAAAGAGAGGACCCCTCCCCCCACACCCGGCGTTTCAGCATAATCCCTCCAGGGGCTGCAGCCGCCTCAGAGCAAACCGCTCGCAATCTCCATCTAGTGGCAGCAGGGGGAAACTGCAGGACTAACTTTGATCATGAGGGGTAAAAATAAAGCCGTCCCCGTCAGATCCTTGCGAAAATATGTCGGGGCTACAGACCAAAAGGAAAATGACAAACACCCAGAAACCAACCCTGAAGGCACAGAATTTGATAACCTGAATGAGAGAGAATTCAAAATAGCTATCATAAACAAGCTCAACGAAATACAAGAGAACACACAGAAACAAATCAACGAATTCAGGGATTATGTCACAAAAGAGATTGAAACCCTAAAGAAAAACCAATCAGAATTATTGGAGATGAAAAACAAAATCAACGAGATAGTGGAAAAAATGGAGTCTTTAAAGAGCACAACTGACAATATGGAGGAACGAATTAGCACTATTGAGGAGAGCCACGCAGAAATGCTCCTGGTAGAGGAGGAGAGAGAGCTAAGACTAAAAAGAAATGAAGAAATTCTTCGAGAAATATCAGACTCAATGAGAAAAAGCAACATAAGGATAATAGGTATTCCAGAAGGAGAAGAAAGAGAAAAAGGAGCAGAGAGTTTGTTCAAAGAAATAATAGCTGAGAACTTCCCCAACCTAGGGAACGAGACAGAAATAACAGTGAATGAAATCAATAGATCACCTAAATATATAAACAGGAATAAAAAATCATCTCGCCACATAGTAGCAAACTTGAAGAATACCCGTGACAAGGAAATAATATTGAAGGCAGCTAAACAAAAAACCAAAATAACATACAAAGGAAACCCCATCAGGCTCTCAGCTGATTTCTCGACAGAAACTCTACAGGCTAGGAGAGACTGGAATGATATATTCAAAATCATGAAAGACAAAAACCTTCAGCCGAGAATACTTTATCCAGCAAAAATATCCTTCAAATACGATGGAGAAATAATGACTCTCCCTGATAAACAAAAGCTAAGAGAGTTCGTCACCACAAGACCCCCACTACAAGAAATGCTCAAGAAGGCCCTTAGGCCTGAAAAAAAACAAATGAGAAAGGGGATACAAAGATTTCAACAAGGAGAAAAGCAAGGAGACTAAACCAGAACAAAATACAGTTGGAAAACATCAAAAATTAATTCAAGCTCATCACTGGAAACACACATTCATGACACAATCTGGAATAAAGAGATAACAAATAAGGAGGGGAAGAGGTAAGGGATTGAACTGGCTCAGCCTCAGGAAAAAGGAGGCATCTGAAAATGTACTTTCTTATCCAGGAGATCGCTTATATAAACCGCAGGGTAACCACTAAACAAACAACCAGAAGAGAACCACACATGACAAATAAAGAGAAAACCAAGAGAATGAGCATGCAGAAATACCAAATTGAATTTGCAGTCTGAAACACAAGGGACAAGAAACAAAGGAAATGCAAAAGAACCAGAAGATGAACAATAAAATAGCAACATTAAACCCTCATATATCAATAATCACTCTAAATGTAAATGGATTGAATTCTCCAATCAAAAGACACAGAGTGGCAGGATGGATTAAAAACCAAGATCCAACAATCTGCTGCCTCCAGGAAACACATCTCAGCTCTAAAGACAAACACAGACTCAAAATAAAAGGATGGAAAACAATACTCCAAGCTAATGGCAAACAAAAGAAAGCAGGAGTAGCCATACTTATATCAGACAAAGTAGACTTCAAGATAAAAAAGGTAATGAGAGACAAAGAAGGGCAATATATAATGATAAAAGGGATACTTCACCAAGAAGACATAACACTTATAAATATCTATGCACCCAACACAGGAGCACCAAAGTACATAAAACAACTGCTAAAAAACCTAAAAGGAGATATTAACAATAACACAATAATAGTAGGGGATCTTAACACCCCCCTTACATCAATGGATAGATCATCCAGACAAAAAGTCAATAAGGAAATAATGGACTTAAATGAAAAACTAGATGCAATGGACTTAATAGATATATACAGAGCACTCCACCCAAAAAAAGCAGAGTACACATTCTTCTCAAGTGCACATGGAACATTCTCAAGGATAGACCATATATTAGGAAACAAGGCAAACCTCTATAAATTTAAGAAGATTGAAATCATTACAACCATCTTTTCTGATCATAATGCTGTGAAACTAGAAATCAACTGCAAGGAAAAAACTAGGAAAGGGACAAAGATGTGGAGACTAAACAACATGCTACTGAACAACCAATGGGTCGTTGATGAAATTAAAGGAGAAATCAAAAGCTATCTGGAGACAAATGAAAAGGAAAATACACCATACCAACTCATATGGGATGCAGCAAAAGCAGTCCTGAGAGGGAAATTCATAGCAATACAAGCTCACCTTAACAAACAAGAAAAATCCCAAATAAATAACCTTAAATTGCACCTAACAGAGTTGGAAAAAGAAGAACAGACAAAGCCCCGAATCAGTAGAAGTAGGGAAATAATAAAAATCAGAGCAGAAATAAATGAAATTGAAACCAAAAAAACAGTAGAAAGGATCAATGAAACAAAGAGCTGGTTCTTTGAGAAGATAAATAAAATTGACAAACCCTTAGCCAGACTCACTAAGAAAAAAAGGGAGAAGACTCAAATAAAATTAGAAATGAAAGAGGAGAAATTACAACAGACACCATAGAAATACAAGGGATTATTAGGGAATACTATGAAAAACTTTACGCCAACAAATTGGACAACCTAGAGGAAATGGACAAATTCTTGGATGCGTACAACCTCCCAAAACTGAATCAAGAAGAAATAGAGAATCTGAACAGACCAATCACAAGTAAAGAGATTGAAACAGTAATCAAAAACCTCCCAAAAAATAAAAGCCCAGGACCAGATGGCTTCCCTGAAGAATTTTATCAAACGTTCAAAGAAGATTTAGCACCTATCCTTCTCAAACTATTCCAAAAAATAGAGGAAGATGGAATACTTCCCAACACATTCTATGAGGCCGACATCATGCTGATACCAAAGCCAGAAAAGGACAATACAAGGAAGGAAAACTACAGGCCAATATCGCTGATGAACATAGACGCAAAAATCCTCAACAAAATATTGGCAAACCGAATACAGCAATACATCAAAAAGATCATACACCACGATCAAGTGGGATTTATACCAGGGACACAGGGATGGTTCAACATCCGCAAATCAATCAACGTGATACACCATATTAACAAAATGAAGAATAAAAACCACATGATCATCTCAATCGATGCAGAGAAGGCATTCGACAAGATCCAGCATCCATTTATGATAAAAACTCTCAACAAAATGGGTATAGAAGGAAAGTACCTCAACATAATAAGGGCCATATATGACAAACCTACAGCAAACATCCTACTCAACGGGGAAAAACTGAAAGCCATTCCTTTGAGGACAGGAACAAGACAAGGGTGCCCACTCTCACCGCTCTTATTCAACATAGTACTGGAAGTTCTGGCCAGAGCAATTAGGCAAGAAAAAGGAATAAAAGGACTCCAAATAGGCAATGAAGAAGTGAAACTCTCACTATTTGCAGACGACATGATCCTATACATAGAAAACCCCAAAAATTCCATCGGAAAGCTACTAGAAACAATCAACAACTACAGTAAAGTGGCAGGGTATAAAATCAACTTACAAAAATCAATTGCATTTCTATACACTAACGATGAAACAACAGAAAGAGAACTCAAAAAGACAATCCCATTTACAATTGCAACAAAGAGAATAAAATATCTGGGAATAAATTTAACAAAGGAGGTCAAAGACCTATACAATGAAAACTATAAGACACTATTGAAAGAAATCGAGGAGGACATAAAGAAATGGAAAAATATTCCATGCACATGGATTGAAGAATAAATATAGTTAAAATGTCCATTCTACCTAAAGCAATCTACAGATTCAATGCAATCCCAATCAGAATCCCAATGTCATTCTTCACGGTAATAGAACAAAAACTACTGAAATTCGTATGGGGCAACAAAAGAGCCCGAATAGCTAAAGCAAGTCTGAAAAAAAAGAACAAAGCTGGAGGCATCACAATCCCTGATTTCAAAATATACTATAAAGCTACAGTAATCAAAACAGCATGGTACTGGTACAAGAATAGACACACAGATCAATGGAACAGAATTGAAAGCCCAGAAATAAAACCACACATCTATGTACAGCTAATCTTTGACAAAGGAGCAAAGAACATACAATGGAGAGAGGGAAGTCTCTTCAATAAATGGTGCTGGGAAAATTGGACAGCAACATGCAAAAGAAAGAAAGTAGACCATCTCCTATCGCCATATACAAAAATCAATTCAAAATGGATCAAAGACCTGAAACTATAAAACTCCTGGAAGAAAATATAGGCAGTACACTAATTGAGATTGGACATAAAGGGATCCTTTCAGATTCCATGTCTACCCAGACAAGGGAAACAAAAGAAAAAATAAACAAGTGGGACCTCATCAGACTAAAGAGCTTCTACAAGGCAAATGAAACCAGGATCAAAATGAATAAACAACCCACCAGCTGGGAGAAAATATTTGCAAATCGTTTGTCTGACAAGGGATTAATCTCAGTAATATACAAAGATCTCATACAACTGAGCAACAAAAAAACAAACAACCCGATCAAAAAATGGGCAGAGGATATGAACAGACATTTTTCCAAGGAAGAGATACAGATGGCCAATAGACACATGAAAAGATGTTCAACATCACTAATCATCAGGGAAATGCAAATCAAAACTACACTGAGATATCACCTTACACCGGTTAGAATGGCTATAATCACAAAGACAAATAACAACAAATGCTGGAGAGGTTGTGGAGAAACGGGGACCCTCATTCACTGCTGGTGGGAATGCAAACTGGTGCAGCCTCTATGGAAAACAGTACGGAGAGTCCTCAAAAAATTAAAAATAGAAATACCGTATGATCCAGCAATACCACTCTTGGGCATCTACCCAATGGACGTGAAATCAACCATCACAAGAGGCGTATGCACCCCTATGTTCATTGCAGCATTATTCACTATAGCCACGAAGTGGAAGCAACCCAAGTGTCCCTCAACTGAAGATTGGTTAAAGAAGATGTGGTATATACATACAATGGAATACTACTCAGCCATAAGAAAAGACACAATTGTCCCATTTGCAACAACATGGAGGGACCTAGAGGGTATTATGTTAAGTGAAATAAGCCAGAGAGAGAAGGACAGACACTGCATGAACTCACTCATATATGGAATATAAGTGAACACACGGACAGAGAGAACTGATTGGTGGTTACCAAGGGGAAGGGGGGGGGGCACAAGGGGTGAAGGGTTACATCCACAAGGTGACGGACAAACAAAAATGTACAACTAAAACCCCACAGTGTTATAAACTAAGACATCAATAAAAAAAAAAAAAGAAATAAATATAACCTCATCACTTCAAACACACAAACACAACAAAAGATGGAAAAAGTTGTGACAGTAATAACTTAGAAGGGGGAAGAGGAGAGGGATTGAATCAACTTAGTCTAAGGAAATAAGAGACCATCAGAAAATGGGCTATCACATCCATGAGATTTTTATACAAACGTCATGGTAACCACTAAACAAATAATCAGAGTCAAGAGTCACATACAAAAAATAAGGAGAAAACTAAGAGAATCATCACACAGAACTACCAAACTGAATTGGAAGTCTGAAATACATGGGACAAGAAACAAAGCAAATGCAAAAGAACCAGAAAATGAGCAATAAAATAGCAACATTGAGCCCTCATATATCAATAACCACTCTAAAGGTAAATGGATTGAATTCTCCAATCAAAAGACACAGAGTGGTGGGATGGATTATAAAACAAGACCCAAAAATATGCTGCCTCCAGGAAACACAACTCAGCTCTAAAGACAAACTCAGACTCAGAATGAAAGGATGGAAGACAATACTCCAAGCTAATGGCAAACAAAAGAAAGTAGGTCTTGCTATACTTATATCAGACAAAGTAGACTTCAAGATAAAAAAGGTAATGAGAGACAAAGAGAGGCAATATATAATGATAAAGGGGACACTCCACCAAGAAGATATATCACTTATAAATATGTATATGCACCCAACACAGGAGCACCAAAGTACATTAAGCAACTATTAACATACCTAAAAGGAGATAATAACAACAACACAATAATAGCAGGGGATCTTAACACCCCACTTACATCAATGGATAGATCATCCAGACAGAAAGTCAATAAGGAAATAGTGGACTTTTAAACGAAAAACTAGATGAAATGGACTTAATAGATACATATATAGAGCACTCCACCCAAAAACGGCAGATTACACATTCTTCTCAAGTGCACATGGAACATTCTCAAGGATAGACCATCTGTTGGGAAACAAGGCAAGCCTCTACAAATTTAAGAAGATTGAAATCATTACAAGCACCTTTTCCAACCTTAATGCTATGAAACTAGAAATCAACTGCAAGAAAAAAACTGGGAAAGTGACAAAGATGTGGAGACTAAGTAACATGCTACTGAACAACCAACGGATCACTGATGAAATTAAAGGAGAAATCAAAAAATATCTGGAGACAACAAAAATGAAAATACACCTTACCAACTCATATGGGATGAAGCAAAAGTGGTCCTGAGAGGGAAACTCATAGCAATACACAGGCCCACCTTAACAAACAAGAAAAATCCCAAATAAGCAACCTTAAACTACATCTAACAGAACTAGAAAAAGAACAAACAAAACCCAAAGTCACCAGAAGGAAAGAAATAATAAAAATTAGAGCACAAATAAGTGAAATTGAAACCAAAAAACAGTAGAAAGGATCAATGAAATAAAGAGTTGGTTCTTTGAGAAGACAAATAAAATTGACAAACCATTAGCCAGACTCACTAAGAAAAAAAGAGAGAAGGCTCAAATAAATAAAATTAGAAATGAAAGAGGAGAAATTATGACAGATACCACAGAAATACAAAGGATTATAAGCGAATACTATGAAAAACTAAACGCCCACAAATCAGATAATCTAGATGGAATGGATAAATTCTTAGACTCATATAATCTCCCAAAACTGAATCAAGAAAAAATAGAGAATGTGAATAGACCAGTCACAAGTAAAGAGACTGAAATGGTAATCAAAAACCTCCCCCGAAATAAAAGTCTAGGACCAGATGGCTTCTCTGGAGACTTTTACCAAACATTCAAAGATTTAATACCTATCCTTCTCAAACTTTTCAAAAAATAGAAGAAGATGGAATACTTCATAACACATTCTACGAGGCCAACATCACCCTGATACCAAAGCCAGACAAGGACAATACAAAGAAGGAAAACTACAGGCCAATATCACTGATGAACACAGATGCAAAAATCCTCAACAAAATATTGGCAAACTGAATACAGCAATACATCAAAAAGATCATACACCACGATCAAGTGGGATTTATACCAGGGATAAAGGGATGGTTCAACATCCACAAATCAATCAACGTGATACACCACATTAACAAAATGAAGAATAAAAACCACATGATCATCTCAATCGATGCAGAGAAGGCAGACAAGATCCAGCATCCATTTATGATAAAAACTCAACAAAATGGGTATAGAAGGAAAGCACCCCAACATAATAAAGGCCATATATGACAAACCCACAGCCAACATCATATTCAATGGGAAAAAGCTGAAAGTCATTCCTCTGAGAACAGGAACAAGACAAGGGTGCCCACTCTCGCCACTCTTATTCAACATAGTACTGGAAGTTTTGACCAGAGCAATTAGGCAAGAAAAAGGAACAAAAGGACCCCAAATAGGCAATGAAGAAGTGAAACTCTCACTATTTGCAGATGACATAATTTTATATATAGAAAACCCTAAAGAATCCATTGGAAAATTATTAGAAATAATCAACAACACAGCTAAGTTGCAGGGTACAAAATCAACTTACAAAAATCAGTCACATTTCTATATGCTATCATCGAGCTAACAGAAAGAGAACTCAAAAAGATAATCCCATTTACAATCACAACAAAAAGAATAAAATATCTAGGAACAAATTTAACCAAGGAGGTGAAAGACCTATACAATGAAAATTATAAGACATTATTGAAAGAAATCGATGATGACATAAAGAAATGGAAAAATATCCCATGCACATGGATTGGAAGAATAAACATAGTTAAAATGTCCATAAGACCTAAGGCAATCAACAGATTCAATGCAATCCCAATCAGACTCCCAAGAACATTCTTCATGGAAATAGATCAAAGAATACTAAAATTCATATGGGGCAAGAAAAGACCCAGAATACCTAAAGCAATCCTGAGAAAAAAGAACAAAGCTGGAGGTATCACAATCCCTGACTTCAAAATACACTACAAAGCTATAGTAATCAAAACAGCATGGTACTGGTACAAAAACAGACACACAGATCAATGGAAGAGAATTGAAAGCCCAGAAACAAAACCACCCATGTACAGACAGTTTATCTTCAACAAAGGAGCTAAAAACATACAATGGATAAAGGAAAATCTCTTCAATAAATGGTGCTGAGAAAACTGGACAGCCACATGCAAAAGAATGAAAGTAGACCATCTTCTTTCGCCATACACAAAAATTAACTCAAAATGGATTAAAGACCTGAAGGTGAGACCTGAAACTATAAAACTCCTGGAAGGAAATATAGGCAGTACACTATTTGACATCGGTCATAAAGGGATCTTTTCAAATTCCATGTCTACTAGGACAAGGGAAACAAAGAAAAAATAAACAAGTGGGACTTCATCAGATTAAAGAGCTTCTACAAGGCAAAGGAAACCAGGATCAAAATGAATAGACAACCCACCAGCTGGGAGAAAATATTATCAAATTTTATATCCACCAAGGGATTAATATCCATAATATATAAAGAACTTACACAACTAAACAACAAAAAAAACAAAGAACTCAGTCAAAAAATGGGCAGAGGATATGAACAGATACTTTTCCAAGGAAGATAAACAGATGGCCAATAGGCACCTGAAAAGATGCTCAACATCACTAACCATCAGGGAAATGGAAACCAAAACTACACTAAGATATCACCTTACACCTGTTAGAATGGCTATAATCACCAAGATGAAAAACAACAAATCTTGGAGAGGTTGTGGAGAAACAGGAACATTAATACACTGCTGGTGGGAATGAAAACTGGTGCAGCCTCTATGGAAAACAGTATGGAGATTCCTCAAAAAATTAAAAATAGAAATACCGTATGACCCAGCTATCCCACTACTGGCTATCTACCCAATGAACCTGAAATCAACCATCCATAGAGGCTTAGGCACCCCTATGTTCATTGCAGCATTATTCACTATAGCCAAGACGTGGAAGCAACCCAAGCATCCCTTGACTGATGATTGGATAAAGAAGATGTGGTATATATATGGAATACTGCTCAGCCATAAAAAAAGACAAAATTGTCCCATTTGCAACAACATGGATGGACCCGGAGGGTATTATGTTAAGTGAAATAAGCCAGAAAGAGAAAGACAAACATCGCATGGTTTCACTCATATGCAGAAGATAAACTAACACAGACAGAGAGAACTGTTCAGTTATTACCAGGGGCAAGGGGGATGGAGGGTGCGCACAAGTGGTGAAGCGATGCATTTATATAGTGACTGACAAACAATAATGTACAAGTAAAATTTCACCATTTTATAAACTATTAATTTAAACTATTAAAATATAAACTATCAATTTAAAAAAAAGATAAGAAAACCTTCAACCAAATGTTTTGTGTTCTCTACCAAGTCAACATTAGAGAATATCTATTCTTAAATAATATTAAGAAGCCTAGTTTTTAAAACAAATTCTACATTAGAAAAAAAATGTTTCTTACCTGAGACAGAATAGACACAAAGTTTCCTAGAATGTAACACAGCCAAATGAAGCATTTCAGTACCTCTGAAAAATGGAGAAAGTTTTAGAAGTTTAAATATTAGTTTCAGATGTAAGAAAAAAATTGTAAAATTATTTCAGAAAGAGAGTATAACCACAGCCTACCATGAGTAAACTAAACAATTCACTAGATAACATTCTAAGGTGAAAAAGATGCATAACAACAAACAGCCAGTTGGACAGTCTCAGAGGCTCAAGGACTCTGCTTCAAGGAGCTGCCTTCAAATGGAAGCCCAGGCACCTCCCAGAGTCATATTGGAGGCCCCTTCATGAGAGCTCTCCCACAATAAAGAGAGCCAAGTTCTGGTCCTGCCTTTCTGGCTAATTAACCTGTGACCTTTGGCAAGTCACTTCATCTCTCTGTTTCCCCTTCTGTAAAATAAGAGGTTTCAATTAAATAAAATAAAATCATGTGACAGCACCTTCTAAAGTATAAAGCACCACAGAATGCTAATTATTATTAGTAAACGGTATCTATCACCTCCAGCTCGGAGATTTTATTAAAGGTATAGAAAATATTTCAGTTTGAACTAAATCTCAAATGGAAACAAACTGCCACTGTCACCACTACACTTCCCAGCCCCTACCAAGGAGTTTCCAGAGACAGGGCAGTCCAGAAATCCTAAATTCAAAGTCTTCAAGGGTCAAGCCAGTGGACAGAAATGAATAAAGGGTGTAAATGGCTGTGGTCAGCTGGAGACTGGGGCCAGGCTAAAGGAGGTGACTGTTGCTCAGTTCTGGGCTTGTGGCTAGCTCTCCACATTTTTTTTCAAGAAAAGCCAGAAAGCAGAGATTTTATGTGAAATTCCCTGGTTCTTAAATGTTGGCAACTCTTTTAAATTTAAAACACATCTGCAAGCAGGCCTCCAGTGTACAACCTCTGATACAGACTCTGTTCTAAACTAGAAGGACTATAATTGAAATCTGAAGACCTGGATTGGGGTGCTGACTCTGCACCTTGATATTTGTGTGATCATTTAATCTTTTGGAGTGTTAGTCTCTCATTTACAAAATAAGAATTATATTAGATAATACATCCCAAACATTGTTACAATGAATATACAAATACTCAACCACCAGAAAAATGCATATATACACAACTATCACATAATCAATATTGCCTTCAAAAATTTTTTATGTGTGCCCTGAACACTCAAAACGATTTTTCCGTCACGCACAGGAAAGGAGCACAATGTCATGGAAAGACAGTAAAGTACGAAGTCAGACAGACCTGGGTCTGAATTCTGGTTGTATGACCTAAAGTTCTGAATTCTAGCTAGTTTCCTTATCTCTAAATGCAGATCACTTCTTATAGGTAAGATTAGTGAGACAGTACTAGTTAATTAATACTAGTACAGTATCCACTCATTAGTGTTAACCTACTTTCTTTCAACAAGTGATCACATAGATGAGAGCCACACTTAGGACTACTGTACAGAATGATTGTGACAGTATTTCACTTTATAAAAAAATGAAAAGGTAAAAATGCTTTTTAGAGGCAAGAATCCTTTTGTCTCCTTACTTTATAAATCCATCATGTCTAATACATGCTAGGTACACAGTGGGCACCTAATCATCATCAGTAGATATTTACCAACCACCTCAGTCACAAATCTCCCCAATTCAGCCTGTCACAGTGCTGGAAGTCCCACCTCATGCCCTGGCCTCTAACATCCATGGAGCAGCTTCCCGTCAGAATGAAATGTATCACTAGAAGACAGTTAATACTCAGGAGTGGTTGTTCAGGTTTTTCTAGCAGGAGTCAGGGCCCTGAATAAACGGAACCTGGGGCCAATAAATTCTGATGAGCAAATGGAGTGAGCCAAAAATCCAGAGCTCAGGGCATGCCCAGACTTAAGAAGGCAAAAGGGGGCTCAAAAAGAAGAGGTAGGGGAAAACAAGACCACCTCTGCATACATAGCTTTTCACAATAGATACTTTTATAAATGACTAAGAAATACAGGATTAACTTTAAGAAAATTCATGTATGAAAATAAGATAAAATCAGCCATATCATCAGTAAATTAAAAGCAGACATATTACTCAAAATGCAAACTAATAAACGGTTTTCTAAAATAAATTAGGTTTTGAGCCAGCCCTGATGGCCTAGTGGTTAAAGTTCAGCGTGCTCCACTTAGGTGGCCTGGGTTCACTTCCCGGGCGTGGAACCACACCACTAGTCTGTCAGTAGCCATGCTGTGGCAGCAGCTCACATAGAAGAACCAGAAGAACTTACAACTGTACACAACTAGGTACTGGGGCTTTGGCGGGGGAAAGGAAGAAAAAAGGAGGAGGATTGGCAACAGATGTCAGCTTAGGGCAAATATTCCCATGCAAAAAAACAAAAAGCAAAAAACAAAGCTACAAAATAATTTAGGTTTAAAAGTAAAGTACTTTGAAACAAAGTTCTTGTAAGGGGAAGACTTACTTTATGGGTTGAGCTGGTTTCTTTTAAGAAACTAAGGACCTCTCTACCTCAAATAAGTAATTAGTTTTAAAGCTTCAAAGTTATGCACCTAATAGCATAACTGCTACTTTGTCTAATTATTTAAACAGACATTTATATAACCTAGACAATTAGTGCTTTAAATAAGTGAATACTTTCCATTTCTTTATTTGGTTATTTTCAAAACCTTATCTCTTTTCCTTTACGCTTCTGATATGTCAGGCATCTTAGGACTATTACTATTAAAAAAAAAGTCCTAAATTATTCTATCTTAAATGTACAGGTTTCCCTGTAAAAAATATTCAGTACATGAAGAACACCTAGGTGACAATATCCAGAAAATATATTTAATTCATGAATAGTCTTTTGTTCTTTGAAGAATCCCCAAAAGTCAAACGGTAAAGGATTGACATACTCCAAGTAAAATAAACGACCAGAATTAGTGGGCTGTACTTACGAAACAAACTTTCCTACTTCCACTTGCAGTATTGGATCTCGTAGATGCACTTCTAGAAGCAAATCTTCAGCTTGAGCTCCATCTCCTATTTTTACAGGATGGGGGTTAAAGATTCTTAGGTATCCCATAAAGCTACCCACAATTATTTTATCTGTAGAGAGATTTTTCAAAAAAGATATAGGAAGAAACAAACATTAGCAACAAAATTTCTTTGGAAATAAACTTTCTAATGTCTAAAACAGAAATCCAAAAATTAAAGGATCCAGTCTTGCTTCATGTACAGAGGCCAATCTGCCAACAGAAGATGTAATTAAAATGAACTTATTTTAATAACATATAGCTTTTCAAAAATAGCTTTACACCACCAACATTCAAATGTACTTAACATACTACAATTTTTCCTAAGCCTTGATTTGGTATCAGTAGTCATAATTTAACTCAGTCAAAGCAAGCCCTTTTATCAGAGGACTAGTATAAGGTTGTAAACTCATTTCATCACAGAGTGCCAACTCTACAGCTGGCTGTGGACAACGAAAACTTGTACTACAAAGGATTCTGAGGCCTCACTAGATAGAGTACTCTGACTAACAATGTCAAGTCTTGGGTACAAGAGGTGTTGTGGGTTGAAATGTGTGCCCCAAAAAGATATGCTGAAGTCCTAACCCCCAGTACCTGTTACTTCATTTGGAAGTAGGGTCTTCCCAGATGTAATTAAGATGAGGTCACACTCAATTAGGTATGTGATAGGACTTCATCAGTATCCTTATAAGAAGAGAAAGCAGAGACTGGGGAGAAGGTCATGTGAAGACACAGAGATACGCAAGGAGAAGATAATCACGTGACAACAAAAGCAGAGATTGGAGTGATACATCTACAAGCCAAAGAATGCCTGGGACTACCAGAAGTTGAAAGAGGCAAAGAAGGATCCTAGAGGCTTCAGAGGGAGCATGGCCCTGCCAACACCTTAATTTTGGACTTCTAGCCTCCAGAACTGTAAAAGAAAAATTTGTTGTTTTAAGGCACCCAATTTGTGGTGCTTTTGTTATGACAGCCCTAGGAAACTAATACTTTGGGTGTCAGTTTTGAAATCCCTGGGTTAGTATAACACATTAACTTTTTTCCATCTAGTTAAAAATAGGAGTCCTACATACTTGCTTATTGAGAGCTTATTGTGTGCCAGGCAATGGGCTAAGTAGGTTACGTGTACTAACTCATTAAATCCTCGTAACAACTCTATAAGAGAGGTCTACCCTGGGAATTTCAATCCTGAATAGAGACACACACGTCATCAGGAATCTGGTGCTAGGTGATCTAACGGCAGCCCCTGGAGATCTATAAGGTCTCTGGAGCCATGCTGGTTCCTGTCCCCCACTAAGGCTTGGCCAATTCAACTCTTCCTGCATTTGGAAGAGCTATGTTACTCTCATTCCAATCTCTCTCTCTTTTTTTTTTTTTTTTTTTTGCTGAGGAAGAGTCACTCTGAGCTAACATCTGTTGCCAATCTTCCTCTTCGTTTTTTGTTTTTTTTTTAATGGAGCCACCACCACAGCATGGTCACTGACAGATGAATGATGTAGTTCCATGCCCTGGAACCAGATCGGGGCTGCCAAAGTGGAGCGTGTTTTAACCACTAGGCCGTTGGGGCTGGCCCTTCAATCTCTCTTTTAATTACATTTATCATAGTTGTTTCCTGTAACTTGTGGCAAAAAAAAAAATTAATTGATATAGACATTGGCATCAGAGAATAAACTGCAGGCATCAATTCCTACAGGAATATTTGGAAATTGGTTCTTGAACTGAGCTGAAGCACAAAGCAGTAAGACTCCTGTTCATATTCTGGGTGGGGTTAAGTAGCACTGTACACGGTAACAGAACAGTTAATCAAGTTAACATCTCCAGGCATCTGGGACCCTGTACCCACTGCAGATGACACTCTTGTGAACTGGACAGCTGCTGCCACAGGCCAACCAAACTGGAGGGAGGAATGCCAAACCATATGTAAGACAGCTTTTTCTAAGGGCACTGGATAATAGAATGATAGGTTTAAACCTCAAAATTCTCATCTCAGGGTAAAGAATAAAACTCTGGGTCTTTGGGACTCTGCAGAGAGAATTACCTCTCACAGTAGCAAGGCTTAACCACTAAGAATCTAATTCAGAGATTGATTCTATAGGTTTTAAATTACAATAACAAATGAGTTTACAGTCTCTCCATATTTCTTGCATAAAAGTAAAGACATTGATCAGAAAAAGTGGGATTATACAGTTATAATGGGGTTACTGGCAAAGTATGGCCATACATACCATATGGCCAAGTCCATATGGTAACAATTTAACCCCTAGAATCAAAATGTGTATGTATTATTATTAAAATAGACAACAGGACTGTTATAGTAACCAGATCTCATGTAACAGTCTAACTTGCACAAATTTCAAGCTCTGAGTAATATGGAATCCCCAGGAATGAAATGAACAAGCAACTCATTATGGCCCTTTTTTTCCCAGTGGTTCATTTATCTTTTTATTACTGAGTAGTATTCAATTGTAAGAATGTACCACCATGTGTTTATCACATTAAGGAATTTTTTGAAGTCTATAACCAAAAATATTCCAGGTCTATGAAAAAGAGGATTAACTCAAGCTACCATATTAGACACTCATGGCATCTCACCCATTCCCACACTTAAGTCAATTTACAGAACAGAGCCACTTGAATAAAGACAAGTCTGTAGACACTGCTGTAACACCAACATACCTAATATGAATTTTCCTCAGATCCTTCCCTATAGGACTGGTAGTCATTTACCCAGGTGTACTGAGGAGAGAGAAATACCTAAACCTTGTGGAAATACTGAATTTGGCTTTGAGTTACTACCAATTCTGGAAGCCCTGAAAGATACTGTTGTTGCCAATTATGGAGACTCAGTGATAAGTGAATTTTTTTTTTTTTTTTTTTTTTTTTGTGGGGAAGACCAGCCCTGAGCTAACATCCGTCGCCAATCTTCCCCTTTTTGCTGAGGAAGACTGGCCCTGGGCTAACATCTGTGCCCACCTTCCTCCACTTTATATGGGACGCCGCCACGGCATGGCTGACAGGCAGTGCGTCGGCGGGCGCCCGGGATCCGAACTCGCGAACCCCGGGCTGCCAAGCGCGGACTAAACCGCTGTGCCACCGGGTGGCCCCGATAAGTGAATTTTTTAACTTAATTCACCCAGTAGGAAAGCAAAGCCAATCTATGATTTCTCACCCAGTTTCTGAGAATTTAAAGGAAATGTATTTCTGGAGAAAATGGTAGAATATCCATTTGGTTCTCTAACATGTACAGTGAGGGATATTTCATTGGGAGGGCTATATGGAAGTCAATGGAACTCCATCTCCCCACCATGGAGGAAATCAAAATCAATACCACTCCTAGGCCTGATTTTAGGTGGTTTCCAAAATTCAATGCCAAAAAATTTAAACATGCATATGTGATGATTCCTATCACATCCCTGTTTAACAACCAAATTCGCCAATATTAAAGTCTAATGAGTCTTATAGAGTTAGGGTTGATCAATATAACCTAAAGGATAACTTCAAATTCTTCTGTTATTCTACATCTTGTCTTTTCTTGGAGCCAACTAATACAAACCATCTGCTTGTGTACAGTTCTAGATCTTAGCAATACATTTTTCTTCTTTCCAAAACAGAGGCCAACAGAAATGGTTTGCTTTCACCTGAC
The DNA here is from genome assembly GCA_031878705.1 of Tapirus indicus. Taxonomy (NCBI): domain Eukaryota; kingdom Metazoa; phylum Chordata; class Mammalia; order Perissodactyla; family Tapiridae; genus Tapirus; species Tapirus indicus. The sequence goes on along the minus strand of CM062917.1, from coordinate 126,260,713 downwards.
AGGGACAGGAGTATACCTTTACATGGACTGCCACAATCCAATCTGCAGGAACCAGGACTACCTCATCATCTCTTAAGGGCCAAACGGCACTGAAAGAAGTATGAGTGAAACCCAGGGATCTATCTCCATGGGCACTTCCCTCTACTGTTTGGATCAGTAGTAAATGAAACTACTACAATCCTCTTCAAGCAAGTATCAGTATTCTAGATCCCTCAGGAATGAAGGCCTAGACCACTTCTCTGGTCCCATCACCTCCACTGAAGACCAAGAGCCCTAACCAAACAGAAGGCCAGCCAAAGCAAAAAAAAAATTAGTAGCACAGTTACACAGCCTGGTGACCAGTTGCAAAAAAGGAAGAAAGTAGCCCCCAACATGACTTCTTTAAGTTACCATACAATTTTTCCTACTCCTTCAACTTAATTTTTAAAATTTTTCCTTCTCTTCTTTTCCTCAACTATTATATATAGGTCATGAACACAGATTGTATGTACCACTTAGTCTAGAGGCAGCAGAATATTGGATCGTGACCATGACTGAATGACAAGAAAGGGATATCACCCAGAGATCCTGGACTTGAAGGGCCAGGGCTCCCTGAAGGTGCCTCTGAAGCGGTAGGGGCACATGCTTATCTCCCACCGTAGACGGGTAAGAACACGTGCACATGCAGTTGTACAAGGGATGGTTGCCCCATGTGAGGTAAAAATGCTGAGTAGCTAAAAGATAAAAGTAGCTATTTCTCAGTTGGCCTTATGTGCTTTCTACTCTGATTCATGTAATAAACTCTCCCTCCAGGCCACAGGTTGGCATGTAATCTAAGCTGGACCATTCAGATTCTCTTTCTCACCCCCACTCTCACTAACTCTCAAGAGTCTGAATCTTGAATTGAGAAAAGCAGGAAAGCAGGAACCACTTCAAATGCATGGTGTCTAATTTCAACTGGGATGTCAAGATTAGTGAGGAATCCTTCTTCTGTGTATCAAGTTGACTTCACCTAAAACAATTTCAAGATGCCTAATACCATCTTTTCACCCTTTGATCACCTCAAAGAAAGCAGGGGCAAACTGGCATTTTTGTCTCATCTTCCCAACCTGACCTGCAAACTTCTCTTCATCTGTATCCTTTCTTACCTTCTTGCCTTCTGTCACAGTGAAAAAAAGTTCTCATTCCTGTTTAAGGTTAACCCTTCCATCTGTGCACCTGATCCCATCTCTATCTTCTCTGTATCTCTGCTCTATCAATTATATCCTCTCTGCTACATACTGAATTTTTCCCTCTTCTCTTTACCCTACACTGTGCCCAGTTATCTTCCTTCCTTCTTCCCTTCAAAGGGCCATAAACACTCAGTCTTCCCCACCTCCCACTCCTTCACGCACTGCAAATCTAGATTATGTTAACATTGTGCCCACTCATCCACCCTCACCAAGGACACTAATGAACCACTTGCTACTAAATGGCATGGAAACTCTCCAGTCTTCATGTCCCTAAACCTTGTGTCCCAGATGCCAGGCCAACTGGTTCTCCTGCCTCTCTGCCTGCCCGCCTCAGAAGCTATTACTGGCTACCCTTCCCAAACCTCCCCCAATAATGCTCAAATTCTCCAGCTTATGGTCCTAAGGTTCCTTCCCTCTTATTCCACCTTCTCTGTCTGTGCATTTTTACCCATTCTCAGGGCTTCAAATACAACCAGCATACTGCTCACTCCCTAATCTCTATCTCTATTCTGCCTACTAGTCATTTTGATCTCAAACAGAGCATGTCAGAGCAAACTGCTCTCATTAATCTTCCACTCCATAAGATCAACACTAATAATTCTTAAACTTTAGTGTGCCACTATTCAACTCTGGAGCCTGTCAAAAATGCAGATATCTAAGCCCTCCTCCAATCCACCCACCCCTAGAGAATATGATCTTACAGGATCTTGTACATCTGGGATAGAAAATCTTCATATATCACAATCACCCCAGGATTTTATGATGCACTGGTCCAGGCTTTGAGAAACAATAATCAGTGCTTTTTTCTATGTAGGACACACACACAGAATGATTTTTATATAGCATGCTTGGGAAAACAGAGGAAGCTGCTCACAGCTGGCCACAAATTGGGGGGAAGCAACATCTCAGCAGCCTGATAACCCACTGATGGTACCTCAGTGAGGAGCTGTAATAGAAATGATGAGTGAACAGTATGTTATTCAGACAATCAGTAAGTACAGTTTCCAAACAAGTTGAGCTTTAGACAATTTAGGCAGAATTGGGTTTGAAATTATTCTCTCTAGCAGGCATTTTTGTGGTATGACTCTTCTATGTTGTCAAATAATAGGAGAATAATAAGTTTTAACAAACAGTTGGGCAGAAACCAGGGCTGATAATCTTCGAGGAACCTCTCAGGACACCCTCTGAATAGAAGGCCTTCCCATCTCCTACCAGTGGGAGGGCAGGGCCCAGATTTTTCTCAGAAATAATTTAGTGGGTTCCCAGTACAGTTCAGGGCCTTCCACTCTTCTTTGCCAATATAATTTTCTCCTCTCACCTTGTCCTCCAGATTCTACTGTTTGTATTACAGGCAAGAGAAATAAAATAAAGAAAAATGTAAGGAGACAATATTTATATATACTGAACAAAAGAATGATTACAGCAAGTTTTCTTTTTAAGAGGCCAGTGACTATCTGGATTACAAAAAAAAAGTTCATGACTAAAAATCATTACAACCAAATACAAATTTCAGATGGCAATGATATAGAACTAAAATGTTTTAAAGACCATTTAAAAAAATACGAAGATGCAAAGAGGAGCAAATAATATAAGAATAAGATAGAATGTTGTTTCTAGTATCCCGATATGAAAATGAAAGCAATGATTTAACAGATGTTTGCTACCAACAAAGAGAGTTAGCATAATTTCTCCATTCTGGTATAATGGCTTTCACAGATTCAATTTTAAAAGAATATAATTTTTCTTGCAAATAATTTCTGAAAAATAAAATGTTTCAAAATTCAAAATATTTTACTAGCTCTATCCTACGAAACCTAATTTTGCAACAAATAAAAACAAATTAAATGATGCCTTATAACATTTTCTGAGTTTCAGCAAATAATATGACAGAATCAACACAAACCAGAAAAACACAAACAAAAAAAACAGAAGAACTATATTTATCAGCCTGCTACGTTAATATTACTTATAAGGAAAACTATGTTCAAAATTAGAGCATAATTATGACAGTTCACTTAAGTTCTATAAAGTTCACATTTAAAAAGTTGTCTTTACTTCATCTCTGTAAAGCTTTGCTCCAAGACACATGGTCATAAATTCCTTACCTTGTCCATTTCCAGTATTATCTACATCAGCCAAACACAAACAGCCTTGATCAAATTCTTCTTTTTCTCCCAGAACTGTAGACCACCAATCACGGGCTTTAAATAAAGACATTTTCGTTCACTCTAAAAAGAAAGCATTTATTTATAATAAAAATCCACTTCACAAAAAAAATCCACTTCATACCGTGAATAATGAGTTAATTATCTCTTACGGCATAGCAAATTAAATTTGGACAACTCTGAGAGAAATATTTCTGTATTTAATTTTTTATACTTTATAGACAAATGTGAAACCACAAATCCAAATGGGTGAAAACATTAATCAGATATTTTGCAATGCCATTAGAAAGTCAGTCTGAGAAATAATACATTTATATTGTGCCAATTCTCTCTTCTGGGACCTTTAGTAGATAACTGTGCAAAGAAACAAAAAAACATATTCTTTGGAGAATCAAAATTCAAATTCTACCAGCACTAGTTAGCACATAATTCCTTAGCAAAACACCTAATTTCCCTTCAGTTTGGTCATTAGAAAGACAGCAGCATCTCCTGTCATAACGAGTTGCTGAGAAGAGCAAATGAGATCAAATGCTTCAAATGACTAACACTGGAACTGGTACATTACAGGTACTCACAAAGCATTTACTCTCTTTCCCCATTCTAAATGTAGAAAGGCAAAATGGAAGAGGGAAATTCACACCAAAAAAGAATCAGGAAAACTGCGTTGCAGGTCCATTTATACCACTAACTACCTGTGCATCCTCAGGCAACCCACACAACTCTGCGTTGATTCCTTATCTAGAATGAGGATATACCAACCATACCTAACACTGAGTTACTGATATGGTGGATGTGAATGCCTACTGGACTTTTTGAATTACAACACAAACATCACACACCCTGGGATTCTACAAGAGTTTGTTTATCTATCATAAATGAGGCTTTCCTTCATGATACATCGATTTAAATGATAGTTAGGAAATGCAGTCAATTCTCCTTATTCAAAGTAGTTATGTTCTATAGGTCACAGCAACACTGAATTAGCCAATACTGAACCTACGGGGAATACAGGATTATGTTCCTGTGAGCCTCTAGTTACATTTTCATCAACCAATCAGTATATAGCCTTGTTTTTTGTGTGTTTCAGTTTAAAGATACTTTATTTAATATATTGTTGATTCATTAACATTGAACTCAATGGCCAAGAACACTATAACTCATATCTGAACAAAGCTTGTCTAACACATATATTTTCTCCATAAGGTACACCACAGCCTTCTTGAATTTAGGAACACTGGATAGCACTTCAGCATTACATTTGGGGACCATTTTAAACAGTAAAATCACCAACAAAAAAAAAAAAATACCCAAATCACAGAGATGTGGAAAACATGGCACTAAATAGACCATGAAAAGAATACTCATTTATAACATGAGAGCTAAAACAAGAAGGCAGAGAGTCGCTGTGTTTGACACCAGCTGGGAAGTGTGCATCAAGTGACTCAAATTTTTTGCCACTCTGCACATGATCGTGAATGACCCTAAAAGCACCATGAGTATTGATTTAGGGATTACAAATAAATTTTAGCAAGTGGGCAAACTCACAAATATGGAATCTGCAAATAATGAGGATCAACTGTACTTTTAAAAATGTAGATCAATCTGCTTCTTAAGGTAGGCCTTCCACATAAACTAATCATAGAAACCAAGGCCATCTGTTTTCATAAAATTGACCAAGAAATTAAAGGAGAATAATGTGGTGGTGAAAAGTGCAGACTCTAGAGGCAGTCAGTGTGAGTTTAAATCCCTTCTCCACCACATACTAACCATGAAACCAGGTTACTAAAGAGGTTACTAAAAGTTATTGAACCTCTCTATACTTCAGCTTCCTTATCTAAAAAAAAAGGCCAGAATGATGTTGTGAGGGTTAAATAAGAGCACAGTAGAGGCAACCTATAAAATGGGAGAAAATATTTGCAAATCACATATCTGGTAAAGGGTTAATATACAGAATACATAAAGAACTAGTACAATTCAACAAAACAATTTTTTTAAATGGCCAAAGGACTTGAGTAGACATTTCTCCAAAGAACATATACAAATGGCCAACAAGTGTATGAAACGATGCTCAACATCACTAATCTTTATGGAAATTCAAATCTAAACCACAATGAGATACCACCTCACACCCATTAGGATGGCTACTACCAAAAACAAAAGAAAATAACAAGTGTTGGCAAGGATGTGGAGTAATTGGAACTTCTTGTGCACTCTTGGTGGGAATGTAAAATGGTGCAGCCACTATGGAAACAGTATGGTGGTTCCTCAAAAAATTAAAAATAGAAATTACCATATAATCCAGCAATTCCACTTCTCGGTATATATCCAAAAGAAATGAAAGCAAGTTTTCGAATACATATTTGTACACCCATGTTCACAGCAGCATTATTCACAATAGCTAAAAGGTAGAAGCAACCCAAGTGTCCATCGTGGGATGAGTGGATAAACAAAATGTGGTATATACATACAATAGAATATTATCAGTCTTTGAAAGGAAGGAAACTTTGACACGTGCTACAACGTGGCTGAAACTTGAGGACATTATGTTAAGTGAAATAAGCCAGTCACAAAAAGACAAATACTACATGATTCCACATATATGAGGTACCTAGAGTAATCAATTCATAGACAAAGAGTAGAATGGTGGTTGTCAGGGTTGGGGTGAGTGGGAAATGGGGAGTTTTTGTTTAATAGGTATGGAGTTTCAGTTTTGCAAAATGAAGTGTTTTGGAGATAGGTTGCACAAAAATGTGAATGTCCTTAACACTATTGAACTGTACACCTAAAAATGGTTATGATGATAAATTTCACATTATGTATATTTTACCACAATTAAAAACTTTCAGCTTAAAAAAAAGAATATAATAGTATTAGCACAATACTTGACACATAATAAGCATTCAATAAACATTAGCCTTTGCTGTGGTTCTTACCCTTTTTATGATTTTTTTTAAAAACCTACATTGAAGGAAAAAAACAAGAGTAAGGTTATTATGCAGATTTAAGTCCTTGCCTTCTGCATTGATAAGAGTTTCTAGAGGAAAGGTCATCCCCCTCTTCCTGGTCCAGAGAGGGAAACATCTTTACAAATGGAGATTTCCCTTACAAATGTAAATGTTTCTTACAAAGGGTAACTTCTACTAGGTTTTCAGAGCTTTTCCCATGTCTGCAGCTTTTTAAAAATTAGCCAGCCAAGGAGCCAGCCTGGTGGCATAGTGGTTAAGTTCATGCACTCCCCTTCAGCGGCCTGGGGTTCACAGGTTCAGATCCCGGGTGCAGACCGATGCACCGCTCATCAAGCCATGCTGTGGCAGCATCTCACATACAAAACAGAGGAAGATGGGCACAGATGGTAGCTCAGGGCCAGCCTTCCTCACCAAAAAATAAAAAAATAACCAGCCAAAAATAATCCTCACGCCAAAAAGACACATCTTGAGGTGGCAAATTTTGTTCCCCTACTTTCCTAATAAGCTTGTATATAATCACTTTCTTACTTACTCTTAAATAGTCTTACAGACACTAGAGAACCCTGATATCTAATGGAACTCTGACCAAATCTTTTGATAACATAAGTATTTCTCCCATAAACATTATGCTAAGCAATTTAAAGTTTCAGAGGATTCCACTTTCAGCACAACATCTGAGAAACTCCATAGACCCACTCATCAGTGAAAGTGGTGAAAATCATTTTTAAAAACAACCATTTAAAGTCTCTGGAAATTGTCCAAAGAGCATACAGCAAATAAAGAAACATTAAAAATCTACTAAAACTCAGTAAGAACAGTAAGAGTCTGTAGTATTTAAACCAAGACTCACTCCTTCTCTCTCCATTCCTGGCTCAGCAAGATGGAAACGCCACTCCAGACTAGTACAGCCAAGAATAGAGGCACCCTCTCCCCACAGCTCCCAGTCAGAGAACTATCTTCCCAGGAGGGGCAGCACATCAGCATTATTCATCCCCACTCCCAGCTATCTGTTGCTGATTAAAGAAGAAATAGAAAATCTAAATAGAACTATAACAAGTAAAGAGACTGAATTAGTAATCAAAAAACTACCCACAAAAAAAAGACCAGGCCCAGATGGTGAATTCTACCAGATATTTAAAAAAATTAATACCAAGTCTTCACAAACTGCTTCAAAAAATGAAAAACGAGAGAATACTTCCCAAATCATTCTGTGAGGTATTTGGTATTACATTGATACCAAAACTAGACAAACATAAGAAAAGAAAACCAGACCAATGTCTCTTATGAATATGGCTGTAAATATCCTCAACAAAACACTAGCAAACGAATCAAGCAACATATAAAAAGAATTATACACCATGACCAAGTGGGATTTACTCCAAGAATGTAAGGTTAGTTTAACATCCAAAAATGAATTAATACACCATATCAATAAAATCAAAATCAAAAACCACCTGATTATCTCAATAGACTCAGAAAAAGCATTTGACAAAATCAAACACTCTTCCATTATAAAAACACTCACACACTAGGAGTAGAAGGGAACATCCTCCAACTAACAAAGGACATCTACGCAAAACCCATGGCTATATCACACTTAATGGTAAACACCTGGATGCTTTCTCCCTAAGATCAAACACAAGACTAGGATGTCCGCATTCACCACTCTATTCAACATTGTCCTGGAGTTTGTAGGTCAGGCAATTAGGTAAGAAGAAGAAATTAAAGGCTTCCAGATTGGAAAGGAAAAAGTAAAACTATTTTTACGCACAGATGACATGATCTTGTATACAGGAATACTAAGGAATTCAGTAAAAAACTATTAGAGCTAATAAATGAGTTCAGCAAGGTTGAAGGATACAAGATCAATATACAAAAACCAGTTGTATTTCTATGCAATGAATGATCCAAAAATGAAATTAAGAAAGCACCTGTATTTACAATACCATTCAAAAAAAAATAAAATACTTAGGTATAAATTTAACAAAAGAAGTGTAAAACATATACTCTGAAAACTATAAAACAGTCAAAAGAAATCAAAGAAGATCTAAATAAATGGGAAAACATCTCATGTTCATGAATCTGAAGCCTCAACATTGTTAAAACAGCAATACTTCCCAAATTGATCTACAGATTCAATGCAATTCCTATCAGATTCTCATATGGCTTCTTTGTACAAATTGACAAGCTTATTCTGAAATTCACACAGAACTGCCAAGGACTCCTAATAGTCAAAACAATCTTAAAAAAGAAGAACAAAGTTGGAGGACTCATACTTCCCAATTGTAAAACTTACTACAAAGCAACAGTAATCAGGACAGTATGGTACTAGCATAAAGATAGACATATAGATAAATGGAAAAGAATTGAGACTCCAGAAATAAACTCAAACACCTATGGTCAACTGATTTTGACAACGATGCTAAGACCATTCGATGGGGAATTGCAACAAATGATTCTAGGACAATTGGATAGCCACATGCAAAATGAAGTTGGACCCTCACATCAAACCATATAAAAAACTTAACTCAAAATGGATCAAAGACCTAACTGTAAGCTAATGTATTTGTTGTTGTTAGTGTCTTCAAGCCTCGTGACCCTGTGTACAGCAGCATGGAACCCTGCCTGGTCTTTTTTGCACCATTCTCTTACCTTTTGGCACTATATCAGACAATGCTCCACTGCTATTCATAGGGTTTTCAAGGCCAATTTTAGAAGTGGGTGGTCAGGTCCTTATTCCTAGTCTGTCTTAGTCTGGAAGCTCCACTGAAACCCATTCACCACGGGTGACCCTGCTAGTATTTGAAACACCAATAACATAGTTTTCAGCATCATAGTAACACACAGCTTCAACCAACAGGTGGTGTGGTTCCCTGACCAGGAAATGAAGCTGGGCCGGGGCAATGAGAAAGCCAAATCTTAACCACTAGACCAACAGCACTGTTAAGCTAATGTATAACTAAAACTATAAAACTTTTATAAGAAATTCTTAGAAGAATTCTTAGAAGAAAACTGAAAAGTAAATCTTCATGACCTCAGATTTGGCAACGGATTATTAAATTTGACACCAAAAGCATGAGTAACAAAAGAACAAAATAGATAAAGTGGACTTCATCATAATTTAAAACTTTTATGCTTCAAAGTACACTAACAAGAAAGTGAAAAGATGGCCCACAGAATGGGAGAAAATATTAGCAAATCATATCTCTGACAAGGGACTTGCATCTGTAATACACAAAGTATTCTTATGACTCAATAGTAAAAGGTAATTTAAAAATGAGCAAAGGAGGGGCCACCCGGTGGTGCAGCGGTTTAGTTCGCGCTTGGCAGACCGGGGTTCGTGAGTTCGGATCCCGGGCGCCCACGGACGCACTGCCTGTTAGCCATGCCGTGGCGGCGTCCCATATAAAGTGGAGGAAGGTGGGCACGGATGTTAGCCCAGGGCCGGTCTTCCTCAGCAAAAAGGGGAGGATTGGCAACAGATGTTAGCTCAGGGCTGGTCTTCCCCACAAAAAAAAAAAATGAGCAAAGGATCTGAATACATATTTCTCCAAGTAAGATACACAAATGGCCATAAAGCACAAGGAAAAAGTGCTCAGTATCATTAGTCATCAGGTAAATGCAAATCAAAACTACAATGAGATACCACTTTGCACCCACTATGACGGCTAGAATTAAAAAGTCAGATAGAGGGCCAGCCCTGGTGGCCTAGTGGTTAAGTTTGGCACACTCCACTTTGGTGGCCCAGGTTCAGTTCCCAGGAGTGGACCTACACCACTCATTTCAGTGGCCATTCTGTGACAGCAGCTCACATACAAAATAGAGGAAGATTGGCACAGATGTTAGCTCAGTGCAAATCTTCCTCAGCAAAAAGAGGAAGATTGGCAACATGTTAGTGCAGGGTGAATCTTCCTTCAGGATAAAAAGAAAAAGTCAAATAGAAATAAGTTTTGGCAAAGATGTGGAGAAATCACTGCTGGTGGGGATGTAAAACAGTGCAACCACTTTGGAAAATGATGTGGGAATTCCTCAAACACTTGAACACAGAGTGATCATACGATCTAGCAATTCCACTCCAAGGTATCTACCCAAGAAAAATGAAAACTTATGTCCACATAAAAACTTATACATGAATGTTTATAGTAGCATTATTCATAATATCCAAAAGGTGGAAATGACCCAAATAAATTCTACCCTTTCTTCTGGAAGAACATGTCACCCCATTGAGAGGAAGAAAAATTAGCCATAAATTAAGAGTTAAATAAAATGCTAATTCATTTTCCAACTTCAGAAAGATATGGGCCTTGCCTTTAAGATATTAAGGTAAGCAGTTGGGTCGGGGAGATCAGTTACTGGCAGGTTAGGAAGAAGGAAGGTAAGTAACAACAGTAATAGGGCATTTTTCAGTTGTGAAACCTGGCTTTTCTGTTACAAAAACAAATAAAAAGTATTCCAAATAACAAATAATTAAATATATATTAATTGATATTTTATTTGGTTTAGTTAACTGTCTTGAATTTAAACAAGAGTTTGCATTTTATCCACTCTTCATTCAATGTTGATTTCCAGCTCCTCAGTGATTCTCTGCTTTTAAGTAAATGAAAAGCAAAAATCAGTTTTTCAACAGCTATCTCCCTTTACTAGAAATGAAAACAATAGCTAACATTTACTAATCATTTACTAAGTCCCAGGCAGTGTTCTAAGTGCTTTGCAAGTATTCTGTTTTAATCTTCATAACAGAACTACAGAGTAAATCACAGGTACTATTAATCAGGTATCCCTGAATACAGAGAGGTTAAGAAACCTGCCCAAGTGGTCACAACTAGTTAAGTGGTAGAAGTAGCACCCAAACCCAGGCTGTCTACTCCAGAACCCTAGCCAAGTACAGCCACCCCACAAAGGCTAACTAGCTATAATTCTGTTAATATTAATTCTAATCACTGCAAGTTCAAACTACAGAAAAGTACTTCATACATTTAAGTAAATTGTGTGTGTGTGTGTGTGTGTGTGTGTGTGTGTGTGTGAGGAAGACCAGCCCTGAGCTAACATCCGTTACCAATCCTCCTCTTTTTGCTGAGGAAGACTGGCCCTGGGCTAACATCCGTGCCCATCTTCCTCTGCTTTACATGGGACGCCTCCAGGGAATGGCATGACAAGCGGTGCATTGGTCCGCGCCCAGGATCTGAACCTGCAAACCCCGGATCCCCAAAGCGGAGTGCGCAGACTTAACCACCACGCCACTGGGCCGGCCCACTTAAGTAAATTTTTAAAGGATACTTAGAAAACATTAATGTGAAGGTTTTAACAGGTGCATACCTATAAATAGCCACAAAAGATTGATTTCTTATGCCTTATTAGAATAATAGGAGACAATCTCTTTATCTCCTAAGCTCCAGAAATTCTCTTCCACACTTACCACTTGACACTTTCTTTTTTGTTTTTAATACTTACTTATGTACATGTTATCTTTCACACTAAGTTTACTCAGATTTAGTTTTCATTTAAGATGCAGATGTTTTAACACCTCATTGGCCTAGTCCTACAATTTGGAAGGATGACTAGAAGAAGAGCAGGAATGTTTTATAATAACTTCATGTGTTTCAACAATTTTTGAGAAATATTTGAAAGTCTTTATTCTGAGGGATAAGACTTACTGCATACATCAAAGGGTGTAAAACTTTAAAAATTACTATACACTGTTGATATTAGATTTTCTTCCCTTCAATGAATGTTTCCATCAAGAAGTATATCATAAACATAAGTGTGTAGTTGTAATTTAAGGACAGTTACACACAATTACACAAAATGAAAAATTCCTTAAACTAATAAATAACTTGTAAATTATTTACAAAATTTTAAGAAAGTTTCTTTTTTTAAATTCTTCTAAAATATGGTTCAGTCTATGCACCAAAAAAAAAAAAAATCTAAGCAATTACTCTCTTTACATATTTCTAACAAGTTAGAAAATCTCTCCCTCCCTGAATGCTGGTAGACTTTAGATAGTACCCACAGTTCTCCTCCCAGCATCTTCAAGTTGTGTATGTGTGTGATAGGGTTTCATTTTTAAAATAAAAGTGAGATGATGGCCAAAAAACAATGAATTTTTCAAGGAAACTGAAGTCAAATGCAGGACTTGATTGGGGAAGGGAGAGGCTGATAAAATCAGCTCAGTTCATCTAAACTGCTGTGGTCTGCAATGTAAACAGAGAAGAAGCAATAATCCTATTACAAGAAGGAATTGAGGGTATTAGCACCTGCATCCTACTTCAGTCATAGGCTGAGAACTGCTTTGACCATTTGCTCACAAGACCGGTTGAAGTGTCACAGGAGGAAGATGCTCTTGCATCACGTGACATTCCTAAATGGAATCTTTAAAAATTATCATCCTTTCTCGAAAATATTCACAGGATCTCACACACATTGTGCTCGTAGTTGTGTTTTGTTTTGTTTTGTTTTTAATGCATACATCCTTCCTAAGAAACCTAACACCCTATATCCTCAAAACCACTACATGGCATCAGCGGATCAATCTTGCCCACAAAACAAACCACAGAAAGGGCATTCATGCACCCGGTGTTTAATTTCAGACATACTTTCTTACCTGATGCCGAATCAGGCGGGTCCTGCCCCACCTTTCTTCGAACTCTCTTTCCGCAGATTTCCCTTTAGGAACCTGTAAGGATCCCAGGGCTGGAACGACGAGAGCAAGAATAGAGGCTGCAGAGAAAAGCAACCCTTATCTTCGCTACTCTTTCTCGTTCTGCTCCAACTTGTTGCACGTCCCGGGCAAAGAGAGAGCCTCACCAGGTAGCACCACCAGCTCCACAGAGTTGGAGCGGTCCCCCTGAGGAGCTCCCCTGCATCCCTTCTCTGTCACTCCCGGAGGCAAGCAGAGGAAACGGCATCAATCCCTTGGAAGAGACCAGGCAGGCGAGAACAATGGCAAGTCCTGCTGCTCACAAAGAGGAGGAAATGATGAAGGAGGCAGTGAGTGAGATATAGCAGAAAAAGGACAGCAGCGGCGGAAGGGACACCTCCCCACTCTTGCCTAACTCCAAGCCATCTTCGCCCTGTTGTCATAGCACTTTACAACGAACGCAACTGCGCAAGTCGGACGGCTGAGCCCCGATGCCTTCTGGGGGCTGTAGTCCAGAGTGACTGAGGAGGGAGGAAGGAGAAGGACTTTTTCTAAGTGGGCCGTAGTTAGAATCAGATTTCCACTGGGCGAGGCTGGAATGAACTAATGCCTGGTACTCATTAGCAGAGAGAGATAATTAATACAATTCCCTTTTCTACCCTGGGACAGTTCCTCGGACTCAGGCTCTGAGGAAGACCCGCCTCCCGCCTTCGCGGTGGACGCAGGCCACGCCCCCCCGCTCCTTTCCGTCCCCGCCCCTCTGCGTCAGTGGGTGGGGCTTTCCGCGGGGGCGGGGCTCGGGCAGAGGGAGGAGAGTGTCCCAGCTTCGCTGGACGCCGTTTGGAAGCCCGCATACCCGGGGAGCGGGCCCTTGTTTTCGGGCCCGGAGGCGTTCGAGGCCCCGTCCAGGACCGGGTGGCGGTGGCGAGGGTGGGCGCGGTAGCGAGCGCCAGTGGGTGCGCCCTGGTGGCGAGGGTGGTGCTGGCCCAGTACGTATTCACCTTGAAGAGGAAGACGGGGCGGAAGACCAAGATCATCCGAGATCTTGGGGCACTTGAACAGTTTCCAAGTGTTTTTTGAATCTTTGCTTTCACATTCCTTGTAGGTATAATACCCAGTCAGTCACCAACCTTGAAACTTTTGTTCTTACTTTTTTCACTCGATTTTCGCTTAGGCTTTAAATTTCTTGTTTTTCACTATCAATTTACATTCCTGCTAGAAAACGTAATTCTAAATTATTACATTTCTTAAAGATAAAAGAATTTAATGAAAATCATCAATACCATTAATTTTTGATGCTTTAATATTAATCTGTCACAACATTGGTTATAAAAAATAAAAATAGAAATTACTTGGATTGTCAGTTAAAATTCAAATTATTGAGACGTTTTAACTGGAAAAAATTCATACTATAGGTGAGAAAAAGTCTAAAAAACATACTGTTTGATATCATTTCTATACGGAAAAAATATTGGAAGGAATTTTCATTAAAAATATTAACAGTGACCATTAAATGGCCTCAGGGGCGATTTAATTTTTCCTTTGCCTTTTCAATGTTTTCTAGTATTTATTCGATGGCCATGTATTATCTTTGTAATTAGAATAAGCATTTTAAAAATAATGGAATAATAGAATAAAATACTGTATGAAAATAATTAAATGAAAATTATCTTGATTTATTAATTCGTATTTCAACCTTCTAAGAAATGTATCTGATTAATTTTAAAAAAAAATCTCTGTGACAGAAGAAGCTTCCGAAAGCTTGTGATGGCCAAACTCAACCTATTTCAGTGACACTGTAGAATAGTATGAAGAACACTATTTGCTGGAAAACCTAAGGTAATTTGTCATTTGTAACTTGAAAAGTTTGTTTTCAACAGCTGATGCCGGAATTCCTCTTAATGAATATGGTAGTTTACAAAAATGGCTCCAGTTTCTTTCTATCTTTGCACATTGCAATGTGACTTTGCAGCTCCACCCCTTAAATCTGAATTTCTCCGTATGACTTGCTTTGGCCAATGAGATGTTAGTAAGTACGATGCACGCAAAGCCTGGAAAAGTGCTTATGCGTTGGGGCTTCCCCTCTCATGCTTCTCTTGGAAATACTGCAAGCACTTCCATGTGAATGACCTGTAGAAGCCCGCTGGAGGATGAGATACATGTTGTCAGGCCTTCCCCATTGCCCAACCAGACACATTCATGAAGCCATCCTAGACCAACCAACCTCACAGAGTCACCAGCGAACTGCAGAGATCCATCAAGCCACCCCAGAGCAGAACTGCCCACCCAACCCATGTTATTTTTTCAAACTCATACATATTAGAGACTTAAAGGACAGTACCCATCATCAAGGCCATTTATTTATTGAGCCAAGTACTCAATAAATATAACATGCACCAGGCACTCTGCTAAGCATGTTAGATCATTTAATATTCAGAATACGAGTCTCAATCATTTTTTGCCTAACTCATTGGACAAAATAAATTTGAAAAGAAATAATACTTTAACTTACTTATATGTGATGCTCTCTGATATTTCTACTTTCTAAATGTTTTCTGTTTTATTTCATTGTTTAAAATTTGCTGGCAATTCTCTAAATTGATTTCACAATCCTCTAATGACTCTTGACCCACAGTATGTAGCACTTGTCCAAATTAATACTTGTGGAATGAATGAATGTCATATAGGGATATATTTAGCACATCAACAACTGCAGAATATGTGTAGTGTCACATAGTGTGGTACCATGTGGTAGCTACAAAAAGCCATTTAAAATCCAAATCTGATGACTCTTTCCTACTTTATTTTCTTCGTTACCATCCTACCACACTTAGCTTTGAGATCCAGATCCTTCACAGAGCCTGCAAGATCCTGGGCAACCTCATCCTATCTGCCTTTCCAGCCTCATCTCACAGTTCTGCCCCTTGCTCCCCAGGCTCCAGTCCCACACTGGCCTTCTCTCTCAGTTTCTCCTGTGCATGAAGCCCATTCCACAGGTTGCTCTGCCTCCTGGGATGTTTTCCTCTCTTCTTTGTTCCACCAGCCCCTATTCATCCTTTAAGCCTCTGCTGATATGCCCCTTCTCCTGGGAAGATTTCGTGGCCCACCACTAAAATAGGTACCCTCATCTGTCTACATAGAACTGATCATAATTGAAATTTTAATATGTGGGTAATTGTTGATTCAACATTTTTCTTTCATAAGCTTCTTGAAGGCAAAGACCTGCCTGTCCCCTGCACTTAGAAAGTCATTCACATTAGCAGGTCTCATTTAGTGTTTGATGAATGAATTAAAAAATGAATAGATGGATGAATGGCTGAATGTTTTTGAGATTTTTATTAGCTCTTTCCTCCACCTTTATAACTTCACAGCTGCTGGCTCTCCCCAGAGTTCAGATGACTCTATGGTGCATGCCAGAGATAAATCTAAGTGGTTCACAACAAACAAACTGGCCCAGAATTGTTCCTCCCCTCCTGGGGAGATTTGTTGCTGGCCAAGCTTGCATGCCTGAAGCTCACTACCCTTAGTGGGTGGGTTCTTGCTCAGGAGGCTCCATAGGCCCTGATACAATCAGGATCCAGGAGGTCCCACCACAAATATCAGCAAGACTTGCTCAAACATGTGATAAACAAATGACAAGCAATAGGATATTGGAGTATATGAGGAAGCCATTTGGTGTAGAACTAATTCAGCCTGAACTTGTTTTTCCAAAAGGGCCTGACATGGCCGTTGAGATTGATTATATATCTGCTTTAAGTATTTACTACCTCCCAAAGACAAGAACAATGCCCTTAAGTATAAGGATGTAACTTCCCCCACACCCGCATTTCCTTAAGGATAAGCATCTCTTCCCAAACTAAGGATTGATTGCTGACCTACTGCGCTCAACTTGTGCCCACCCACTTCAAGACCACAGACCTGCTGTGTTCACTGAATTGCTGTGCTGGCAAAGCAATCTCGTGACTATTGTAAAAGAGACATTCCAATCGTATGTGACACATGCTCTTTGACGGTATATAACCACTCTGTACACCCCCACTTCTTTGGAGTGCTCCATTCCTTTGTGGAAGGACTCTCCTGGGTTATATGGTCCTCAGATTGGCTCATAATAAACTCACCCCTATTTTGACTTATAGATTGGTTATGGATTATTTGCATCAACACATGGAGCCGGAACTTCCACAGGCTGGGATCTGGGACTCCACTGTTCAGATGGCTGAGCTGGTGAGGCTCCCAGTACTCTCACCTTCCCGCATGTGATCACTGTAGGAGGTTACTCCAAACTGTAAGAAGGAAACCTCCTTATGTTTCTAAATAGTGAATTACACTACCCTTTTTTTTTTTTTCCTTTAGTATCAGCACATCTAAGAAGGTTGGTTTTTAAAACTAACTTTGCAATCATTGTTTCTGATAGACTTCTTAGTCACAGAAAACAGAATCCACTCTAGCTGGTTTAAACACAAACTAGCTAGTTTCAAGGGAATCAGGTAGTTCATCAAACCTCTAGGAGACCTAAAACCAGACTTAACCACCTCACAGTCAGGAACACTGTGGCCACAGCGGTGCAGCCAGGAGAAAGATGCAGCCAGACTGTGGGACTGTTCCAGGGGATACCATGGCTGCTGCTGCCACCACCAGGATCCTATGACATGAGGAATGGACACAGGTAACTTTGCCACACTGCTCAAAAGAACCAGACACCCCCACCTATGTGCTTGCCTGGAGAGCTGACCCTTGCATGTGGCTGCTGCTTCCTGGTCCTGTAAGGGTAATTTTGTTTAGTGAAACGTAGGTCATGTGCAGAACCCGAGCTACAAGGGAGTCTGAAAAATGTCATTTTCAACTTTCCAGCTGAGCTAGAAAAGGACTGGAGTGGGTGTCAAATGAGCTCATCTACAGGCATTTAGAAAATTTCACATTCACCCCTATTGTCTTGGTACATCCTGTTGCCTGTCTCACCCTTTGAAATGATGAGTGACTAGTCTGTATCATTACATTTATATAGAAATAAAAGATAATCACTTTTGTTCTTTAAAATATTTTCATTGTAAACACAATGCTATATTTTAAAGTAGATTTATAAGATAAATACCCCTAATCCTACCACCCTAAGACAATGATTGATTTTGTTTTTTTATAGAAGATCAAATCTTCTAGTCTGTCTGCAGACATTGATTTTTTAGATTTTTGATCATCCTGTATATGTATTCTGCTATTCGACTTTTTTACTTATTATGTCAGTGTTGATATGGATTTATGATATTTAATGGCTGCATAACATTCCCTCGGGATATGTTCTATATTTACTTAATCATTCTCCAAATGTTAAATATGTGTTGTTTCCAATTTACAAATATTACTGCAATAAATATCTTTGTGCAAATAGCTTCTTTCTTTAATTTATCCTAAGAGGTGAGACTATTAGGTGGAAAGATATCAATATCTTCATTCCAAAAGTGATATGCCACCAATAATGTATAAACGTAATGATTGCACCACGTGGCCATATTGGGTATAATCATTGAAGATTAGATTAAAATGTTCTCATTTAACAAGTGTGATATAGTATATTAATAATGCTTTAGCTTGCATATCTTTGATTATTAGTGAGACTGCATATTTTTCCATGTGTTGGTTTACCAACGATCTGTGTTAAAATTCAAGAGAAAGGAAATAAGAGATGTTACTAAGAAAAGTCCTCTGGCTACCTAGGAGCTGCAGGGGCACCATTGTTCACAGACTGTTCCTTCCTAACAAACCACCCCAAACCTACTGGCATGAAATAATAAGCATTTTATTATCTCTCAACAGTTTCTGTGTATTAGGAATTCTTGAAGGCCTTGGTTTAGCGATTCTGACTCGAGTTCTCTCATGTGATGTCAATCAGACAGACTGGAGCTGACAAGGGATGGGAAGTGGTTAGGCAGCTGGGCCTGGCCTCCTATCTCTCTATTTAGTTTCAGGGCCTCTTCATGTGATCTCTCCTCATGGGTTAGTTTGGGCCTCCTCACAGCATGGTGGCCTCATGGCAGTTGAACAGTTTACACTGGCCCCTGAAGACTTCAGGAGGGAATATTTCAAGAAAACCAGGTAGAAGCTATATGACCTTTTCTAACCTCACATGAGAAAAGATGCAATATCTTTTCTACACTGCTTTCTACTAGTTACAAGCAAGTCACTTCAACATTCGCCAAGATGCAAGGCAAGGGGCATAGATCTCACCTCTCCATGAGGAGGAGAATCAAGGTCACACTGTAGAAGAACAAACAGGATGGCAGATATTATTGCAGCCATCTTGGAAAATACAGTAACACTCTGCCATAATAACTAAAGTCACAAAAGACCAATTTATAAATCACAATGTCAAGTTATTAATTTATAGTAGGAGAAACACCTTTCCTATGACCTTGATACTCAGATCTGACCAAAACTTCTGCTCATTATCAGGATCTGGTATGAAACAGCCATGGGAACGTTGCAGGGTGAGCACGTAATCAGAGCACACGGGCTTGGCTCGCCTTAAAGCATATTTCCTTTAAGGTGGGGCCAAGTTTGGTCACTTTTACCCCTTTCTCCAAATACTGCACATTTCTATTACAGAGTTGGGGCTTCTACTAGACATTGCTGGACAAACACTGCCTGATTGCTTTTCTTTGGTTCTCCTTTTCTAGATTCTGTAGACTAACTTCCTTCTGCGACACAATCGCATCACATTTTCTTTGCTTCTCAATCACATCTTCCAGAGACTATATCCTTCTTCTTGATTGGGTTTGGATGTCCTGTAAGGCATTGTATAGGACATTTATTGGCCCAAGTAACTTTCATGAATGGCTGAGTCATCCATCCACACAATTCTTATTGATTTCATTTTGGGAGGAAAGGGTCATTTCCAAGTTTCAGGACACATGTCAGTATAATTTTGTATGTCTATGCATAGCTTCTGTATGTCTGTTTTCTTGAATAAATGTGAAAGAGCTCCTTATATATGTTAGGCATTAGCCATTCGAATATTTGAGCCAAGTATTTCCCCCATGCTTTTATTTTTACTTCCTTGGTAGTTTCTTCCATTATTTCAAAGCTGAAAGAATTACACATCAGATACAGTTTCAAAATACAACCAAATTAAGCAACTAACACTTTTGCACCCTGGCTCCACGACTTACTAGTTCTCATCCTCAGGCATGTCACTTAACTCTCTGGGCCTCCTTCTCCTTATCTATAAAATTAGGGTAATAACGGTCGTAACAGTACTTATTAAGTTTTTAAAGATTAAAACTTTACGTAAAGTTACCCTATGTAAAGTATACCCTATGTAAATACAATATACACTGTTTTAATCATGGAGAGCATGCTCTAGAAAATTGGAGAATTTCTATGAAGAGTCTTGCTTTCTTCCCAACACAGATGAATCCTGTAACATGTAACGAGCAGCTCCCGTGTGTCCAGCCACTGGGGGAATACAAAGATGACTTGCACAAGTTCCTTGGCCTCCAGGGGTGACGACGGCAAGGGGAGGCTGTCCAGCCCGGATAAGTACCCCCGCGCGCGCGGGAAGGGCTCTCAGGCTCTCCCCGCAGGCATCCTCAGACCGCTCCTCCCGGCCGCCGCCAGAGGGCGCGCTCCGACCTCCGGCACCGGCCGGCCTGGCGGCGGGGGCCCGCGCGCTCGGAGCCGGGTCTAGGGCCGCCCGCAGGGAGGCGGCGGCGCCCGCCTGTCGGGAGGTGGGGCCGGGCGGCCTCGGCGGCGACACCGGGCCCTACCTCGGCGGGCCGCGGGCGGCGGCAGGAGGGGGCGCTGCGGGGCCCGGCGGGCGCGGCGCGCAGGAAGTGCCATCTTCGCCGCCGTCGCCTCAGCCGCGCGGCCGCGATGGCGTCCCGGTCGGGGCGCGACGACGCGGGGGCCGGGGGCGCGCGGCGGCCGCGGGAGCCGCCCGAGCAGGAGCTGCTGCGGCGCCGGGAGCAGAAGCGGCGGCGGCACGACGCGCAGCAGCTGCAGCAGCTCAAGCACCTGGAGTCCTTGTGAGTCCCCGCCGCCCGCGTCTTCCGCGAGGAGGGAGTCGGCGGCCCGCTGCCCCGCGTCGGGCCCGTGGGGCCCCGGGAGGCGGGGTCCTCGGAGACCCGCGAGGGGGCAGGTGGCCCGGCCTCCCGGCCCGTCGGAGCCCTGCGCGCCCGGCTGCCGGTGACGGGTCCCGGGCGGCGCGGGCCGTTGCCCTCTCGTCAGCTCTCCGTGGGGAGGGAAGGTCGGTCCCCGGCGCCCTGCAGCGGCCTCGGCCGGGAGGGGGGGGAGGCCCCGCCCCGAGGCTCCTCCGGGCGCTGGCGGTGCGCTGGGCGGCGCTTCCTGAGCCGGGAAGCGAAGGGTTTTCGGTTTTATTCCTCGTGCTGCGAGGTCGCTGTTGGGCGCTCACTCAGGATCTGGGGACGGAATCCAGGAGACGTGCAGTTGAGCGTGTCGGTCCCTGTTCTTTCCCGGTTTTCGGTTCAAAGGGCCCATATGAACTGGACAAAGTCCCCATTCTTTTCATCATCTGCTGTTAAGAAGGGAAGAGAAAACCCAGTTCTAAAACGTTCGTGTGGTGAGGAAGAGAAGAAACAATGGGGTGAGGGCTCGTCCCTAAACATTGGGAAGGTGGCTGCCAGGTAGAAGAGAGCGGAGACTTGTTCTCTCTAGTCCTGGGGATTTTTACCAGGATTAAGGGTGGCAGATACAAAGAGGCCAATTCTAGCTCAACGTAAGAAGAATTAGTACCAGAGTCCTATATTCTTGCTGGTCAGCGTGGCCTGACTTGGGAGGCACTGTGCTCCCGCAGCTTCATAGGGTTCAAGGAGAGTCCAGAGAACCAGTGGGAGAAGGGTAGGTTGTAAAGGAGATTTAAACACCAGGCGGGAGGTTGGATTAATATCCTTTCAGGTCTCTTCCAAGATTCTGTGATTCTGTAAGTAGTTGTAGAAGTCTAATTTTTCTGAGTTAGTGGGTAAATAATTTGTTTCTGTTTCAGGCACATCTTATTACCTATGCTAAGATGATCGTGTAAAGAAAGGTCCTCAAAGGATTAAAATCCTACGTAATTAACCTTCTGGGAGCCTTGACACAAATTGTAAGCCTTTTTTTGGAGCCTGGCCTGCTCTTTTCAGTGTGGCCCTTGAACTGAATTTCCCCTCAGTAGGGCAGTGGTTGCAGGATACAGGCTCTGCTGGCATCCACAGTCCTGGCCCCTTCAACACACTCTGTGGTTCTCTCGGCCTCCTGTGCAAGGCAGATGTTCACACATCTTTGCCTAGGATAAGCTCAGGCAGGGCTCAGCCCAGCCCTTAGTATCTTTAACTGTAGGATGCCAGACAGTGCATACTACTATACGTTTATTTTGTAGCTCCCACAGCACTCACAGAGAGATTATAACCTCCTTTTGCAGATGAGGAAATGCAGATTCAGCAGTTAAGTAACCTGATCAAGGATACATGCATCTGTAAACTAACAAAACTAAACAGGAACCCATATGTCTGATTCCCAGACCAGTGAGATTTTTCAGTTTCAGAGATCTAAATTTTTCAGGGCTGTTGACATACTTGGTTTGGCTAGTTCAGAGGCTTGTTTGCTTTTAAATCAAAATTTATGTTTCCAGAGTAATACTTTCATGTAGTTTAAACATCAAATAGTACTATAAGACTAATTTCAAAAAAATAGTGGTTCACATCCCTAATCTTCAGTCACCCCTCCCTCCAACCAAGGCTTCAGTGAGGAAACTTAGTTTTTTCTTCTGGGATTTAACTGCTTATTTCTAAGTTATATGCTTATACTGCTTTTCTTGATTGAACAATAGACTTTACCTATTAACCTCATGTCATAGTAGATGAGGGTTTAGTTCTCTTTCCCTACCCTTGTCTCCTTCCTTTCAATATAGCTCCAGTATAATTTTTTTAATCAATAGTTATTATTAACATTATTATAACTATGCAGTATTGTTCACTTTTGAGCCAAATGCTGTTCTATGATTTCTTCTGCTTTCTAGTACAACTGTTGTTTTTCAAGTAGTTAATAAGAGCCTCAGTTTTTTTCATTTGCTTAATTTCCAATTACCTGCTGCTAGTTTTATTCCAAAGGCTCTGAAAGCTGAGAGTAGTTTTTCCACACATTCCTGCGTATCAGATAAACTATCAGTTGTTTTTCTTTTTTTGGTGAGAAAGATTACGCTCTGAGCTAACATTGGTTGCCGGTCTTCATCTCTTTTTGCTTGAAGAAGATTAGACCTGAGCTAACATCTGTACTAATCTTCTTCTATTTAGTATGTGGGTCGCTGTCACAGCATGGCTTGAGAAGTGGTATAGGTCCGCGCCTGGGATCTGAACCACAAACCCCGGCCTCCAAAGAGGAGCAGGCTGGACTTAACCACTGTGCTATACAGGGCCAGCCCCTCAGTTCATTTTTTTAACCTAGAATCTTCCTTCTGTTCTCCTCCAGTACACTCTGGTTACTTTCTAGACCAAATGTACAACAGTCATCCTGGGACTTCCTTTGCCACTCTCCTGTCTTGGATCCCATTCTGGGATCCTGTGTCTTCCTCTTTCTATCTTTACCTCATTTTGCTGAAGCACATTATGTAATTTCCTATGAAATAGTACATTAGGGGTAAATTTGTTGAGTCCTTACATATCTGAAAATGTCTTTCTTCTACCCTCAAACGTGATAGGTAGTTTGTCTAGGTGTAGAAATCTAGGTTAGAAATTATTTTCATGCAGTTTTAAAGGTAGTGTGCCACCATTTTCGAGCTCTCAGTATTGCTGAGAAATCCAATGCCACTCTGATTCCCTTCTTTTTTATAAGTTACTTGTTCCACCTCACCCCACCTATGGAAGCTGAAAGAATTCTTTATCCCTAGTACTTTGAAGTTTCATGATAATATGAACTTTTCCTCACTGAATTTTTAAAATTTTTTAATTTTCTTGACACTTCATGGGTATTTAATATTCATACATGATTTGTGTTTTAATTTGCTTCCCTCCATTTTGTTTTTTCTTTCTCTTAGACTTCTGTTGATCCTCTATCTTTTCTCTCCTATTTTCTGTCTTTTTGCCTGTTCATTCTAGTTTCCGTAAGATTTATCTTCCAATCCTTCCACCATTGCACTTTTTTTGTTTCAATTATCCTATTTTTAACTTTCAAGGGCATTTTCTTGTTCTGAGAATTCTTTTTTTCATAGCATCCTGCTGTTTCATCAATAACGTATCTTCTCTCATCTTTGAGAATACTCATTAGTTTTCCTT
This sequence comes from Tapirus indicus, assembly GCA_031878705.1. NCBI lineage: Eukaryota > Metazoa > Chordata > Mammalia > Perissodactyla > Tapiridae > Tapirus > Tapirus indicus. Next base: position 126,236,476 of record CM062917.1, on the reverse strand, counting down.
TTTTGTTTGTTTTCTTCTGCTTCCATTGCCTGTTTCTTTTGATCTCTTTCACTTAGAGGCTTTTTTCTAATATGTAGGGATCCTTGGGTCTCTCTTATTAAGAGTGAGGCATTATAAAGCTTTTTTGAAGGGGGCTGTTGAGAGAAAGAGAGAATGCAAAGGTGCTGGTTTGTGACTGTAAGTTTGTTGACTGTAAGTTTCACGATAGGAATATGAGGCTGTGATCTGCCCTTTTCATGTGGAAACTCCCACATATCAGGAGGTAGAGTTTTTTTCTGGGGCCTGTTCAGTTTGTCCAAAGAAGAACCTTCCATTCTCAGGTCTGGATACCAGTGTTCTGGATTGTGATGAAAAAAGAGAGGGCTTTGGTTCCACAGTTCAGACTGAGACAACTGTTTTCAGCCAGTGCTCACCCTCATCCCTATCCTGAGCTGTGCCAATATTCCCATGCCTCTGGGGCCTTTCCAGGTAAGTTTCACAGGGGATTAAACCTGCATTCTCTGTCAAGGGTAAGGGCAGATAGAGTCTCCTGGTTATGGGGAAGGAGAATACTGGTGGTTTCAACCACTCAGTGTTCATACTCCCAATCCCTATCTCCTAAAAGTTGTAACTTTCTCCACCAAAAGAAGTCAGTTACTTTCTTCCACTTCCCATTGTCTTCCCAGCCTTGTCTTGAAATTGTTCTCAGCTAGTATCTCCTCTCAGGATTTCTTTGCAGCTTCTTACCTTTTTTATTCCTTTACTGTCATTTTAAGAGAGTCTGGGAAAGGAAGGCAGATAAGTAAGTTGATCAGCTGGCCACATTAAATGGGAAGCCCTTTAGTGGTTTTTTACAAGTTGAATTCAAACCCTTTTACCCCCTGGTATGTCCTCTTTAGGTCTCCTCATACTCCTCTGTTCATTTTCTTATACTTGACCTTAACTTTTCTTGCTCTTTGACCATATCTGCCAGGCCCTTGAAGGCAACTGAGTCTTCCACCAGTGCTCCGATCCCTGCTCCAGCTCTATCACTCAAGTGCTCCTGGGCTGCCAGCTGTAACAGAATGGACATTCTGTGTATATGGGGCAATTTCATCTCTGCCTTCCAGCCCCATAGGAACCAGCTTCAGGAACAATTGGGTTGGAGTATGCTTACATGAAGGACTCTTCCAAAAGAAATCCTACTCTAGCACTCAAAAACAGAGTATTTTTAAGTACTTGGCAAAATAAAGATTTCTTGCCCACTACCCACTTGGAAAAATAATGTTTTTCCTCTCTTATCTAAATTTAGTCTTCATACACTCGGAGCAACTTATTACAATCTGAATGATATAATAGCAGGGCTTCACAGATGGTACAAAATAATGGGCCTCCACCAACTTTTTTTTTAATTCTAAGGATTAACTACAAAGATGACATAGACTTCTCAACTGTCACAGCACAGAAGCCAACTACACAAAAGACACATTCCCATTTCCAAATCTGTTATTTTTTTTAATAAATATACTTTAATTTTTGAGAAATATCTTTTTTAACATACCTCATAAATTAATGAATTGTTTAGCCCTAGGAAAAAACATCAGCCATTTTCCTTTAAACTTGTGGAAACAGTTGTAAAATGGACTTTTTAGGGAAGGCCATTGCTAGTAATAACAGATTTCAAAATGTGTGATTCCATCACGCTCCTTTTCCATCTAGGCAAAAACATTTACATATTTTTCAGAAATTTGGATCTTAATTTTTTTGACGATACGTGTACAACTCCTGTAGCAAAAAGAAAGTATTGTTGAATTACTGGATATTTACGTAGACTTTACCACTTCCCTTCCAAACTCCCTTAAGTCCTAGTACATAAGGCATAGAATTAATGTTTCTAATGAATGGCTGCTAATGGACTGTATCACCTTCCCAACAAGGGAGCAAATTTCCATTGTTCTTGTTCAGCGAGGCCTAGGCCTATGATATGTAACATCTTTCCACTGGAAAATATTTTAAGTATTTGCTTTGGAAATACCATACCTAAAAAGCTACTTCTGTTTATTGCCAGTTGTTTACTATGTAATCTTAAGAAAGTAAGTCTTCCTCTGTTCCTTTAGAAAAGCTCTGGATAAGTGATGGTGATGAGAGTGGGGAGAAGCCCTCCATCACAATCTTTATTTGGAAGGGTCCAGAGATGAAGCCAAAAGGAAGTTTTCTTGCTGTAGTGACTTATAGCATTTCTCATCCACCATCTGCTGTAAAGGAAAAAACACTCCTGTTTTCCTTCTCTACACTCAAGCTACACTCACAGCACTACTCTGTACTCCAACTGTGGGGGGTTTTCCAACACTACCAAGCCGTTCTCCTATTCTCAGAAGACACTGAGTAGATGTCTTACAAATTTAACTTAATTCTGACACTGTCTACCTGGAAATAGCATCAGAATCCACAGGCTAAAGGCTCAGTCCTGTTACCAAACCAAAATGGGTCCATTTCTTGGTGAGGTGAAATCAGAGCCTTCACCAGAAGTAGCTGTCACACAAAGTAAAATTTATTTGGAGCAAATAAGGAGACCATGTGGAATCATTTCCAAAGCCGTGGCTCCCCAAGCAAGGAAAGCGGGGCCCTTTTGTTTTGGATGGGGAATGAATATTCAAAAGGGAAGTTTCTTCATCACATGTAGAGGTGGGTATAAGCTCACACAGGCACAGTTGGAAAATATGCTTCCACATGCATCATATGTTATGGTAATAAGGCCTAAGCTCCACCTGGGGCAGAGATCTTAACATTAAAATGAACGCTTGGGCACTTCTCAGCCTGTCTGCACAGGGGTCACTCTTGTGGTGGGGTTTGGACCAGTTCAGGGCGGTTGGTAATTGCATCTCTTAACTAAAAAAAAGAAAACAATTTTGAAAAACAGTTCAGTGCTTTTGTAACCTCCTTTGCATTGCTCAGGGCAGTTAGTCAGTGACAGTTCCACAAGACTGCCCCCTACATGCACACTTCAGATGCCAATTGCAAGTCCAAGTTATTACCTCTGTTTCTGACTAACCGACTGTAAATTGGAGGTTCCCACGACCTCCTCCTCTGCTTTGATTAATTTGCTAGAGCAGCTCATAGAACTCAGGGAAGCATTTTACTTTCTAGATTATTGATTTATTATAAAAGGATATAACCCTAGGATATATAAAAGGATATAATCCGGCCTGGTGGCATAGCAGTTAAGTTCTTAAGTTCAAGGGCTCTGCTTCTGGCGGCCTGGGGTTGGGATCCCCGGCGCAGACTGACGCACCACTTGTCAAGCCATGCTGTGGCGGCATACCACATAAAGTAGAGGAAGGTGGGGACGGATGTTAGACCAGGGCCAATCTTCCTCAGCAAAAAGGAGTAAGATTGGCAACAGATGTTAGCTCAGGGCTGGTCTTCCTCACCAAAAAAAAGGGGGTATAACTCAGGAATAGCCAGATGGAAGAGCTACATAGGGTAACGTATATGGAGGAGTGTGGAGCTTCCCTGCCCTCTCCATATATGCCACATCTGCATGTGTTCACCAACTTTGAAACTCTCCGAACCCCATCCTTTTGAGTTTTTATAGAGGCCTCAATACACAGGCATGATTGATTAATCATTGGCCATTGGTGATTAATTCAACCTCCCTGGAGGTGGGACTGAAAGTTCCAACCCTCTAATCACATGGTTGGTTCCCCTGGCAACCAGCCACCATCCTTATAGGCTTTCCAAAAGTCACCTTGTTAACATAAACTCAGTTTGGTTGAAAGGAGCTTGTTATGCATAACAAAAGAAACTCTTTTCACCTTTGTAGCTCTGGAGCTATTTCACCAACTGGGAACAAAACTAAATATTGTAAGAAAGTGATACCTCTCTGACTCTCATATAGGAAATTATAAGGGTTTTAGGAGCTGTGTGCCAGGAACAGTGGATGAAGACCAAATATATATTTCTTATTATAAATCACAACATCACATCCACCAAAGTTTTCTTTCACATCTTAGAGAAGGGCAAAAGGGAAAGCATTTCACTTTTCTCTTATTCATTTCACTCTAATCCCTGCACCCCCAATATCTCCTGTGTTCTAAAGGGTCTTTAAAGTCAGTGCATAAGAAGAGGGTCAGGATGAAGAAAACATTAAATCATTAAGTGTTTCTATACTTTGCAGCCATTCTGAAGTATTAAAATGAATACTTCCCTGTAGGTTTACAGGGTTAAGGCACAGATCTGAGCTAAAAATGTTTATGTATTACTCCTTGTGGAAGAGGTGTGAATCCCTTCAAGAGCTTGAGAGATGCTCTTTGAGTGCACAGACATCTGGCCTCAGAATTTCCTTCCTGTCTCTCAGCCTTTCTCAAATACAGACTTGTACTCAGCCTTCTGGGTCTCTCTTGGTTCAGTCCCTAGCCAGAAATAAGGAAGGCCTGGCCAGTCTGTGGTTCCTGGGTGCAGCTGAGCACAGGCAGGAGAAGCTTTTTGCTGTAACAAGGTGGTTCCTGGTTTGTAAACCAGATGATGAAAGCTTATCGTTGCTAAAATCCCTAATTAAAAAACGTACAGCTCTGTTTTGCATTAACTTGGTGAACCTCAGGTCATGGCTCAGGTATTGACTCCTAGTTTGACATTTCCCCTCACACACTCCTTACGCTTAATTATCTGCCATCTACCTCCACATGGATGTTCCCAGCATCAATAAGCAAATGTGTGTATGCCTTTAACATCTGCACACACTCAACCCAACTCCCGCCTCAGAGATGGCAGGAGGTCATTGTCCTTGTTACAGCCTCCCCCCAACTTCATGGTGTTTGGCTTAAGAGGGGAGTGTTGTCAAAACATAGGGAGATATGGTATGTGAATTATATCACAATAAATAAAAAGTGAATAAATGAGCAATGTTTGGGGGAAAAAATTTAGGGAAAACTGAATTCAGAATGGTACCTGTGCCCAAATCAAACAGTGCTCAAGCTCTCGATTTAAAGTGTTCCTGGAGTCTTTTGTTTTCCAGTGACAAACATGATGCTAGAATAATTATTAGATTTAGCTAAATGTTTACTGACAATCCTGTACAGGTGAGGTATATGAGAGCAAAATTTGCCACCTCAAAATGTGTCTCTTTGGCAAGAAGATTATTTTAGGCTTTTTTTTTTTTTTTTTTTTTGCTGAGGAAGATTTGCCCTGAGCTTACATCTGTGCCAGTCTTCCTCTATTTTGTCTGTGGGTCACCGCCACAGTGTGGCTGCCATCGAGTGGTGTAGGTCCATGCCCAGGATCCGAACCTGGACCACCAAAGCAGAGCCTGCCAGCCAGACTTAACCACTGCGCCACTGGGGGGGGGAGGGGTCTCAGCTTCCTTTTGTAATTAAAAAACATTGTTTGAGGCAGTATATTTGCATGTAAATAAATATAAGTGAAAAATGAAGCTCCCTCCCTCAGGTATCCTTCCATAGGTATTCTCTTCGTATAAAGGCATGTCTGTGTGTGTGTAAATGTCTATTATAATCTCCTTTTTCCCATACGCACAAATAGAAGCATACCAAATTATCTGTTCTGTATCCTACTGTTTTTCTTTACTTAAACTATTTTGGAAATTGTCCTATACAGGCATACCTCATTTTATTGTGTTTCACTTTATTGCGCTTTGTAGATACTGCTTTTTTTTTTTTTGTGTGGGGAAGACCAGCCCTGAGCTAACATCCGTTGCCAATCCTCCCCTTTTTGCTGAGGAAGACTGGCCCTGGGCTAACATCGTGCCCATCCTCCTCCACTTTATATGGGACGCCGCCACGGCATGGCTGACAGGCAGTTCGTCGGCGGGCGCCTGGGATCCGAACTCGCGAACCCCAGGCTACCAAGCGCGAACTAAACCGCTGCGCCACCGGGCAGCCCGATACTGCTTTTTTTTTAACAAGACCCTCCACCAGCAAAAAGATTACGATTTGCTGAAGGTTCAGATAATGCTCAGCAGTTTTTAGCAATAAAGTATTTTTTAATTAAGGCATGTACATTGTTTTTTTAGACAAATTGCTATTGCACACAAACTACAATATAGTATATAACATAAAAAAGTTTGTATGACTCACTTTATTGCCATATTTGCTTTATTGCAGTGATCTATAACCGAATCTGCAATATCTCTGAGGTATGCTTGTATTTGTTTTGGGATAATCAATATTTATCTGACTATTAGATAAGTGATTTAGCATCTTAGCATTTATTAGTGTTTTTCTGATGCTAAAAGTAAGACATTTTCACTATATAAAATTCAGAAAATTAATCATCTCTGAATTCAGCATCCATGTGCGGCAATTTCGCAACTCCCACATTTCCAAGTTTTTGGAGTCAAGACACAATTTTAAACCAGCCAGTGCCCAGATGCCCTCTTTCAGTTAAATGTTCCTTATAGAGATATTGAAGAGACCTGAGATGTTCAGTTATCCTGCTGCTTTCTTCACTTTTTTTTTTTTTTTTTTTGGTGGGGGGAGGGATTAGGCATTCACATTTAAAAGCCAGACACCCACACTGCATGTTTGGTAGCCAGTAGTGTGTCAATAATTAAAAATAAACATGATTACACCTAAAAGTAATAGAATGTTATATGTCAATTGTATCTCAATAAAAAAAAGAAAAATTATTTTAAAAATGAACATTAGTATTTGGTGCTGATTTTCCAGATTTGGAATCCAGAAGCCTTTTCTGGCAGTTCTGGCAGTGATGGAAAGTGAAAATGAATTGGGAGCATAGGCATGATTTGTATCCTCAGGACCCTGGGGGTCTGAGAGCTCTGTTGGTAAAAGGGAAAGTATGTTCCCACGCAATCATTCCTGTATTTAATCTAGCAGCATTCTTTACGGAATGCTGCCTGTCGTCCAGGCACCATGCAGGAGTCCTGCACCTCAAGTCCAGGGAGGTCAGTACAGGCCTAGAGGGCAGTCAGAGAGCTGAGGAGAAGATGGCAGCTCACTCTGCAGGCAGGGTGGGCGGGGAGGATCTTGAATTGGGAGCTACAGGGAAATGGGAGAGAGAGGCTCTGGGAGAGATCACCCTCACCTCCTTCCCCTACAACAGGCCCTTCCCTCCAGCTTTGCTCCCTCCCCACTACGCTGCCCCAGCCATGTTAGAACAGATCATTCAACCCTCCCCACCATGAGCTTCTTCAATGGTGAGTAAGTGGAAGTTGTGCTGGGTGTATAACCTGACAACTACAATGAGTTTAAACCATAATTAGCTCACGGGTCAACCCTCACATTTCCCCTGCGATCTCTACCTTTCCCTTCTTCCAAAAATAAAATCATTGTGCTAAGACACCAAGTTAATTATTACATCAGCGAATTTAGTTCTACATCCCAGCAGGATGTGGTATAGCATCAGTTTATTTATATGTGATCTCTTGAGTGCTGGGCATATTTTATTAACTGTTTTAGATATAATATAGTTTTAAGTTTTTACTAGAAATATTTTGGCCTGTGGTTGCTTTTTGCTCATTAAAATGTGTTATGTTCCTGTTAACATGGTTGATGACAAATTTTTTTTTCCTTTCTAGTTATGAAAAACCTCCTCCTGGGCTTATCAAGGTCAGTGTGAAGTTTATACTTTCGATTATTCTCTTAGACATAGTGTTGACTCAGTGCTCAGACTCAGTAACTTGTTATGAAAAACAGTTGAAAATGGTTTTGAACCTCCTTTTATGATAACCCTGTTCTTCCCTGCAGATGCCAGTCGGTTCATACACTTTGGGCTTTGTCACAAGCCTGTGCCTTTGTAGAAATTTAATCAGCTGTGTGTCTGTTCCCTGAGAAACCACAGCAGGCCCCCTGTGTTCCTCAGCGATGGCTCCCCTTCTCTCTCTCTCACTTGTGACTGCATCTTCTCAGAGCTCTGCTGCCCCCTGTTCCTTCTCTGACTCACCCGGTACTGGTTTCTTGAATGTCTTCAGCTCAGAGAACAGTAGGCTCTGAGGTGACTTGAAGCTCATCCAGTCCAGCCTCCCCTGATGCAAGAGTCCTTCCTCCAGCACCCTGGCCACAGTGTCAGCGTCTTTCTGTGGGAGTGAGACTTAGAAGAGTTGTTAAAGGACAAAGCAACCTTTTCCAGTAGTTACCAAACTTTCAATTTAAAAAGATTTAAAAATTTTTTTTCCATTATTAATGAAACCTTGAAAAAAATCAAGGTGGAAAAAAACCCAGCACCTTAGTTGTATAATGCAGTTATTCGGTGATGAAAATACATTTCATAAATACAGCATATGTGAGATTATTAAACATGACAGTGGCCTTCAAGGTATAATAATCTATTTTTATTTAACATGTTATTTTTATTATTCCAGGAAACCTTACTTGTTTAAAGCTATACTTTGCCTCATTCCACAACACTTTTAAGTTAACAGAAAACTTTTTGTGATCTTAGAATCAGAATTTGGAACTCACAGATCATTCCTATATGAAGGACAGATTTCTTTTTTGCTTCTCTAATAACTTTTCTCTGAGAACAGCTATTTTGTTTTCATGATATGGTTCTTCTGGTATATTTACTTCCGTTTTTTCTGTCAGGGCTTATCTGTCTTTCTTTCCAGTTCTCGAGAGAGTTATCAGTGATGACATTGGGATCTCCAGCCCATGAGAAAGCCAGGCAATGCTGTGTTCTGAAGCAGGTGGGAGAGAATTCCAGTGCTTTTTTTGCCACGTTGTTTACACGTTGTCTTTTTTTCTTAGGAAGATGAGACTAAGCCAGAAGACTGTATCCCAGATGTTCCAGGCAATGAACATGCCAGGGAATTTCTGGCTCACGCACCAACTAAAGGACTTTGGATGCCACTGGGGAAAGAAGTCAAAGTCATGCAGTGTGAGTATGGGAGAGTTTCAGTAACACCCCTCAATACACGCAGGTTACATACACCCGTTGACAAAGCGTGTTTCCTTCGTTTAATTAATTGGTTCTCACCACAGCCCTGTTAAAGTCCTGGCATGATCTCTATTAAGGAAGCTGACTAGCATATGTTAGTAAGTGGTCTGAGGTAAGAGGCAGAGCAATGCTTTAACTCCAGGGCTTCTGACGCAAGTGCAGTGGTAGCTGCCTCTGGAGTATACTCTCCAGTAATATTCCTGTAACTAAAAGGTATTCCATGGTAGAAATGCCATGGGGGACAGGGATGCATTGGAGGGCAGGTCCCTTTGCGTCTTCCCCCAGTCATCCTCCATCAGTGGTGTTAAGGTTTTATCCATGTAACCTGAGAGGAGCTACAGGCCACAGAGGGTGGGTCTGGAAGAGGTAGAGCTCTGTGTGCACACCCGCCCACCCCACCAGAGCAGCAACACCTTCATCCAGCATAAGATGGCATTTGAAGAAAGGGTAGTGCTGCCTTTTAGAGACATCTGTTTGTACAAAGATTATTCATGCACATAATTAAAATAGCAGTTCCCAGCTCCTTTCCGCCATTCCCCTCACCCCAGAGGTAACCACCTGAACCTCTTTTAAGAAGGTTATTTGGGAAGTTTATCTCTATGTGTCTAAATAACACAATTTTATTCCTGCCCCTTGATATTTCAGGTTTCTTCATTATCTGTTGACTTCCTACTGTAGAAGACAGGAATTCAGCTCTTTTTTTTCTGCCTCCCCCTCACCTCATACAAATACCCTTCCTATCTCCCATTTTCCCAATGATACATATATCATAATTTAGTTAAATAAATCTTTCGTGTTGAATAAATCTTTCTCAGAGTTGAATCATGTACTGAACTGATTACATTTCCTTTCACGTGTCCTGCATGATGTTTTGTTTCCCTGCAATTAATAGTTATCTTTTTGTTGTTTTTGCTTTTTTTCTGTATATTGATCACTAATTCAAGATCTTCTGATGCTTGAGATATTCTATCAGTTTTGTCTTTCAAAGATAGTTGCTCCCCACGCCATCACCCAGAGATCTTCCTTCACCATCATTCTGTGGTCTCCCCTGAATGGATCTCCTATTTCCTATATCTTGGGTCTTCTTTTTTGTTACATTCTCTTGCTGTGGTAGAGCACATTCTCCAGGAGCTGAGAAATGGGTTTATGGTAGATAAAATTTTCAAGACTTTATTTTTCTGGAAACATCTCTATTTTATATTTTTAGTTTGCCAGGGCATAGAATTCTAAGTTAAAAACCAGCTTCAATTCTAAGTTAAAAACCAGCTTCCTTCAGAATTTTGAAAGCATTGCTCCATTGCCTTCTCGTTTGTAGAACTGCTGTTGAGAAGTCCAAAGCAATTAAGATTCCAGATGCTTTGATGTCACCTGTTTTGTTGTTGCCTTTTTTTTTTTCCTTCCTGGAAACTTACAAGATCATCTAGTTGTCCCCAGCGTTCTGAAATTTCACGAACTATTTCATTGATTATTTCCTCCCCTCTGTGTCTGCGATTCTTTTATTCAGATAGTGGACTTCCTAGACTGATTTTCTAGTTGCTGATCTTTTCTTTCCTATTTTTACTTTCTGCTTTCTAGAATATTTCGTCAACATATCTTCCAATCCTTCAGTTAAGTTTTTTATTTCTGCTATCATATTTTTCAGTTCCATAAGCTCTTTTTTGTTCTATGGCTTTTTAAATTGTGTTCTTGTTCTATTGTTGCAATATATTCTCTCTCTGAGGATGTTAATTTTTTTTTTCTTCTCTCTAATATGTTTCTATTTCTTCCAAGTTGGTGTTTTCTCTTTGTTTTTCACCTTTGTCTTTCGTTTATTAGGAGGCTTTCAGATGTCTGCTAATCTATGGCTGCCTACTGTATTACTGTAATCTACAGCTTGGTGACAAATGACCCCAAAATATAGTGGCTTAATATGACAATTAACATGTATTATCTCACAGTTTCTGTGGGTCAGGAATTCAGGAGCAGCTTAGCTGGGTGATTCTGGCTTTGACTCCTTGATAAAGTTGTAGTCAAGATGTTAGCTGGGCCTGCAATCCTCTGAAGGCAGGAAGGGGACTGTAGGATCCATTTCCAAGATGGCTCACCCATACACCTGGCAAGTTGATGCTGGCTCTTGACAGAAGCCCTCGGTTTTTGCTACATGTACCTCTCTGTAAGGCTATTTAAGTCTTAGTATATTACAGTGGGCTTCCCTTAGAGCCAGTGATCCAAGAGACAGAAAGATCCGAGTGACACTGTATTGACCTAGCCTCAGAAATCATAAGCTGTCATTTCCGTAATATGCTGTTCCTTACACAGCTCAGGCCTGGTCATTGTGGAAGAGGACTACATGAGGGTGTGCATACCAGGAGGTAAGGCTAAATGGGGTCCTCTTGGAAGCTGGCTACCACACTATCCTGTTTAGGAATGAGCAGTTTTTAAAAGGCAGAACAGAAGTTCTAAATGTTTGAGTAGAGATTGTTAACTGTAGATCTCACTGTAGGGTGACCTATCTGGGCTGATTAGTTCCATAACCTTTTTTTTTTTTTAACAGATAGCAAAATATTTATTTTATTGTTGTAAATGGTAACCTGTGAGATCAGTGTCTCTAAGTCTTTCTCATTAGGCTTGTTAGATCTGCACAGAAAAGTTGTTTCCTGCCTAAGGGTGAGGGCCACATTCCTTCTGTTCTGGGAACTGACTGGAGGAAAAAGGCAGTGAAGTCTCAGCATCCAGTATTCAGTCATTCACATAATCTTCTATGTTCACTATGGCACCTTGCTTTCAAATGTGCCTGACATCTCCACAGCCAGAGACCCTCTTTCACCTTCTCTAGAAAATAAACCTCCTTTTACCAGGGTCAGGTATGCACATGGTCTTTTGACCATTCCTTATTTAAGCTACCCCTTCAACTCCTTCCAGAACTATGCTGCCAATTCCTGAGCTTTGGGGGTGTTCCACAAATCAAAATTGAGCTGGTTCTCAGTTCTCCCTGCCACTGACTTAGAATTCAGTTTTCTGGGGTCTGATATTCATTTGGCACACTCTATCTGCATTATTACTTCCAATATTTTTTTTTACTGTTGTCTCCTTTCCTGTTTTCCCTGTCCTTGTGCTTTATGTCTTTTTTGTTTTGTTTTTCCTGAGGAAGATTCACCCTGAGCTAACATCTGTTGCCAGTCTTCCTCTTTTTTTGCTTGAGGAAGATTAGCCCTGAGCTAACATCTGTGCCAGTCTTCCTCTATTTTACATGTGGGACACTGCCACACCATGGCTGATGAGTGGTGTGGGTCTGCACCCAGGATCCAAACCCAGGAACCCAGGCCGCTGAAGCAGAGTGCACCAAAGTTAACCACTATGCCACAGGGCCGGCCCTATGTCTTTTTAAAAGTATTCTTTTTATTGTCATTTTTTATGGTTTATGAGATGTCAGGAAGGGGATGAAAGTAAATGATTGTTTTCAGTCTGCCATCTTTACCCAGATGTCTTCTGCGCTTGTTTTTTTTTTTAAGTTTAAAACCCCTCCTATGTTTGATGGGTGGTTAGTTGTGTTGCACTTACCAGTTTACAGTTCTTTTCACTGACTTTGCAAATTGAGTTTTGGGTTAAGACCAGAACCAGTTTTACCATGAAGTTAATGAAGCTTAAACTTTAGGGCCCCTCACTTGCACCTTCCAAAGGCCTGTGGAGTCCCAACAATGTGTTCATATGGTCCTGTCTTTTTATAAAATTTGCTAAGGCAAGATTTTTTTTTTCTTTTCCCTAAAGAGCCCTTCCTTCCCTTCAGTTCTGTAAGCTTCAGGCTCCACAAACTTGGATCCGTCCCAGATGAGAAAAAACTTTCATTGATTCCAGTGATCCTAATGCTATCTAAGAGCAGAGCTTCCCAAACTTAGGGTGAGCCTGATACTCTGTATTTCTAACAAGCTCCCAGGTGATGCCAATCTTCTGGTCCATTGATCACACTTTGAGTAACAAGGATCACCTTTCCTTGAACAGAGAGTTTTGATCACAGATAGTATGGATCCTTCTTGATACCCACACATCAATCCATGGCATTTAACATCCCTGCATTTTTGTCAAAGATAGACATCTGTTAGAAGGGGTCTGCATCTGCGTTAAGAGTACATTCCTTCTTCCCCAGGTAGAACTAACTGAAAATAGTGGGGAGATAAGGACAGGAGCAATCAATAGAGAATCCCTGGATGTCATTTTTTCCAGTGGTTTCCAATAAAAATACAAAGGGAAAAATATTACTTCCCTGTCACTACATATTTTCAGTAAATGCCAGAATGGGGCAAAATTGGCTGATCTTCCCTATAATCCCTATTCCTGCTTCCTGACTTCCTTGGTTGGAGTTGCTTAATGCCTGCATAGTTTTCTAGGGCTGCTGTAACAAAGTACCACAAACTGGGTGACTTAAGCAAGAGAAATTTATTGTGTCACAGTTCTGGAGGCTAAAAGTTCAAAATCCAGGTGTCAGCAGGGTTCATTCCTTCTGAAGGCTATGAGGGAAGGATCTATTCAAAGCCTCTCTGAAGACGCTATCTCCCAATAAGGTCACATTCTGAGGTCCTAGGGGTTAGGATATTCAGCATAATGGAGGGACCCAGGGGATAACACAATTCAACCCATAACACACAGTAAAAAAAAAAAAGTCACACTTTGCTTTTGCATGGGATTGCTTAGTTAAGTAGTTTGTTTCTAAAACTCCAAGATTAAAGGATGCTTGAGGAAGCAATTAGTTTCCCTCTATTTTCTGGGATCTTATATAGTTCATCCACTGATTGCATTTGCTTTTAAAATTGGAATCTTATGAAGAATATCTTTAATATGATCTACTGATACTTTATCTTGATTAAGTAAAAATGAATTATCTTACAGAAATATATCCCTTTTTCTTTGTTTTTAGGTTGGCGTTGTAAACGGTATGGTCACCGAACGGGCGACAAAGAATGCCCTTTCTTTATCAAAGGCAACCAAAAGTTAGAACAGTTCAGAGTAGTAAGTAAAACCCCAGAGTGTCAATTTATGTTTACCAGAGATGGTGAATCAGGCAGTCACCAATGAACTGTAGGTTCACATAAAATACATTCCCAAAAGCCTTTTGGCCACAGTATCTGGTGTTAACTATCTCTCCGTTAAATTGAATTTGTGCGATAGATTAGTTTATTAACAAAAAAACTCACTTCTTATTAAAGTGTTATTTGCTTATGCCTTGGGAACAGTGATTCTTTTTCTGAAGGAGACATTTTTATCTATTCAGTCCCTTTTATTTTTTTTACTTATTATATAAAAAAATCATGTTTCATAACTAAAATCAGGGTTCTAGTTCCCCAGTCTTTGTCTAAAGATTAGATATCTTTCTGTTATAAACCAGAAGTGTGTATATAAATGATATATCCTCTTGAGATGGCAGTAAAATAGATCAATCATTTCCTTTCTTTGTTTGACAGAGTCACCTCCAAGTGGTGTTAATTCACCATTCAGTAACTGTTTCGGTCCATTCAACTATGCTGTTATCAGATATATTGGGATTATCAGCATACATCAAACCGGGGTCCACAAACATTCTCTAGGGATTTTAAGACATTTAAAATATTGTGCTTTCATTTTAATAATTTGAAGAAAATATTATGGATAAATCACTGCTAGCTGGAGTGTAATTTTTACAGCTCCTATAACATAATTTGGTGATAAACCTCAAAAACTTAAGCATACTTTTACTTTTTTAATTCGGAAACCTAAATTCTAAAAATTGATTCTAAGGCTTTAACAACATCAGTATACACAAATCTTTATGAATGTATAAAGATAACTTTCAGAATTATTTGTATGGTTGAAAAATAGAGAATAAAGAAAAATAGGAAACAACTTCAATGGCCAACACACCAACATAAATTACTGTAATGTAGAAATTATATAGCCTTTAAGAATTATGTTTTAGAAGAATATGTAATGTCATGGGAAGATGTTCATGAAAACATAAGTGAAAAAGAACTGAATTGTGTATATAACATGATTATAATTTTTTGTAAATTATGAATAATGACTGGAAGAACCACACTTAAAATGTTAGCAGTGCCTATCCCTGGGTGGTAAGACAATGGATATTTTTAACTTTATTTTTTTAATATATAAAATTTTTACAATAAACATATTTTTAAAGATAATTCACAAACCATAAAATTCACTCTACATGTATGCATATTTTTAAGTAATTTAAGTGATTTTAAATTATACAAATATTACAAGAATACATTTATCTTATTTTAACAAAATGAAAACATTATAGTAAGGTTTTTCACAATTGACTTTTCAAGTCCAATCTTGCCTCTCTCCCCAGAGAAAATATCAATTTATTTGATTTATTTATCAAAATCTCAAATTTTTGATATTTATCAAAATTTCAAATACAGTAAATAGCTTGATGAATATACTTCCAGACTTCTTTTGGGACATACATATGTTTTTGTGCATCTCTTGATCATGTCTACACAGGACAAAGAGAATTACCTCGACATTTATAATCTTGAATAGTATTTAATAATGATTCTGCCATGGTTTATTTCCTTATAAAGGCTATTTAAATTATATCCTATATTTGTTTATTGGAAAATCTTTTTTATAGCCTCCATGAGTTTGAAGTGATGGTGACCCTTAGGAAGGATTAGAACATGCTGAATATAAAATTACACCAAATGGGGGAAAAAACTGGTTTCAGTAAAATAGAGATTTAATTTTAATTTAACTAACAGTCTGTGAAGCCTAACCAAACCTTAACCTTCTCTAACCCTCAAGGCGCATGAAGATCCCATGTATGACATTATACGAGAGAATAAAAGACATGAAAAGGATATAAGGTGAGGCTGTCCTGATGATAACAATACCCTCTTAGAGTTTTAAATTATATAAAGTTGGAAACAACCACTCCAATATTAGAGGAGTGGTTTAGTAAATATGGTACTTTAATTGTGAAATATTTAGAGGGCAGGAGTAATCACTGAAAAGGCCAGTGTGTGGGGAATAAGCAGGCCAGCCCTGTTCTACTTGGGTTAGCTTGAAGCAGTGGGCTTGGCCCAGCCCGCGCACACCACTGATAGCTGATGTTGGCAACTATAATTTAGTTTTATCTTCTCCAATATCTTAGACAGGGTTAAAGATGCAGTGAAAAAACAGGAGGGTTGGTTTTTCTCAAGTTAGTGGTATTGACTTATAACTGTTGAGGAGGTAGATTACCTAGTATGAAGTTGAGCAGTGGGGGAATGATTCAGGAAAGTATGCATCTGTTGGAAGTTATAATAGTAAGGACTACAGAAACATGCAGAAATATCTAGGACAATGAAAAGAATACAAAATGGCTTGTACACTGGTTACAGTCATGTAAAATAGGCCTGGATGTGGACAAGAATGGGGAAAACATGCAAAAATAAAAATAAGTGCTGTCTTGAGCCAGCCCTGATGGTCTAGTGGTTAAAGTTCGGCACACTCCACTTTGGTAGTCGAGTTGGGTTCCTGGGCATGGAACCACACCACTTGTCTGTCAGTAGCTATGCTGTGGCGGCAGCTCACATAGAAGAAATAGAAGGACTTACAACTAGAATATATAACTATGTACTGGGGCTTTGGGGAGGAAAAAAAAGAGAGAGAGACGAAGATAGGCAACAGATGTTAGCTCAGGGCAAATCTTTCCCAGCAAAAAAAAAAATAAGTGCTTGTCTCTAATGAGGTGATTATTCATGACATAGCTAAAAAAATTTTTTTAAGTTAAATATGATTCTTTGATCAATCTTATATGTTTAGGATACAACAGTTAAAACAGCTACTGGAGGATTCCACCTCAGATGAAGATGAGAACAGCTCCAGTTCCTCGGAATGTAAAGAGAAACACAAGAAAAAGAAGAAGAAAGACAAG
Organism: Tapirus indicus; assembly: GCA_031878705.1. Taxonomy (NCBI): domain Eukaryota; kingdom Metazoa; phylum Chordata; class Mammalia; order Perissodactyla; family Tapiridae; genus Tapirus; species Tapirus indicus. Next base: position 126,219,717 of record CM062917.1, on the reverse strand, counting down.
CACAAGAAAAAGAAGAAAGAAAAGAAAAAGAAGAAAAAAAGAAAGCATAAGTCTTCCAAGTCAAATGAGAGTTCAGACTCAGATTGACAAGAACTTGACTCGTTCAACATTCTCTTCTCAAAATCAAACCCTGTGGCCAAAGATCAGAGGAATGTAGAATCACAGAGGAACAGGATAGAGAGACACCGAGAGAGGAGGATATTTGGTGTCACATATGTGAATTCTCATCTTCCTTCCAGCAAAGATGTGACCCACAGGAGAGAGAGTTGTATCTTCCCAGGTGCTAGCTCTGGAAAGTGGCTGATTTCAGGCAGGACATCTTTTTTCTGTGTCCTCCTCCCTGCTGATCACTGCAATTTGTGATTCCTCAGAAATGCCTCTTCCAGGGTGGCTGGACTAAGGGATCTCTGAGGAAGCTCCCCCAGATGCTGCCGCAGCTCCCACCCTCCAGAGTGGGGCTACTTAATTCCCATTGACTTCAGGCTTGACTTTCTCTGTTGTTGAGGATAATAAAAGCTGGTTATTTATTTTTAAAATATATTTATTTTTTATTTCTGAATAATACATGCATGTGCTCCAAATTTAAAAGGTACATGAGATTTAATCATGAAAACTTTTCTTTCTTCCTTTCTCCCCCAGCTTTCCAGTTCCCTTCCCCAATGGCTACCAATTTTACCAGTTTCTTGAGAAGTCTTCCAGAAATATTTTATATATCACAAATATGGGGCTTTTTTTTACACAAATGCTATACACATTCATCTGCACATTGTTTTTTTAACAGTATAAAACTGATTATTTTAATATCAAGTACATTTGCCGTTGCTGCACCAAATGTGTGTTTATAATCACCTGAGATGATTGATTGATTGGGGGAGGGGTTCCTATAACAACAATGAAAAATCTTGTATGGTTACATTGTATTTAACTTGCTTGGATCTTAGTGCCTGAGTCCCAAGATTTTCCCAGAGGAGTTGATTCAGAAAAATTTTAAGAATATAGGGAATTACTATACTGAGTCAACTACCCACATCCCAAAATACATCCCTCACTTCCTTCCTCTTCCTGTTGGTTAAGCACAGCCCACCTGTGCTCTTCTAGCTTTGTGCCGCAACAGAAGCAGCTCAGCCCATCAGAGTGGTGCCTGCAGCTAAGGGAGAGGAAGTCTTATTCTTTGCTCAGCCATAGTGGAGCTAGATCTTGCTCACAGATAAGTGTCCCTCCCTATCCAGCAGGGTCTGTTCCAGTTTTCAGGGTCCCAGGAACTCTATTCCCATTTCCAGCCTCTTTCCCTGGGGGTTGGATTCCCTCCTCTTTAAAGAACAGCCAATCCCGGTCCAGAATGGACCCATCTCCAACTCTCATCAATAAATGCTCCTGGCCTTGGCCTTGAAATAGTACCTCAGCAACACAATTAGTCCAGATTGGAATCACTGGGGCTTGCTATTGCTGAAAACCCTGGCCAGTTAATTCAGGTATGCCTTACGTTTGTCCTTGGCATCCTAGCTCACCATGCAAAACATGCGCCATTTGTCCTCCCCTGTATGTCTCAGTGTTTCCCACCCAGTCCTGGCCTCCTCTTCTTCTAGGAATTTCTTACTGTTCCTCTGGAATCCCATTCATAATAAAAGTATTCTTAATATGAAAAAATCTGCATCAATCATTCTCAAACCTTTGGGGTATCAAAAACAGAGTCCCTGTTAAAACACAGATTCCTGTGCTCCCAGACTTCCTGAGTTTCTGATTCAGTAGGTCTGGGGTGGACCTGGGAATTTTCCTTTCTAACAAGTCCCCAAATAATGCTAATACTGTTGGTCTCGGGACCACACTTGGATAACCACTGCTCTGTATCTTTAACCTTTTACTGGAGTATTCTTCCATTTCCTGCTTTAACTGGAATCTGGCCATCCCCTGCAGCCCTTGCAAATCAACTACTGTCGCTGCTCCCTCACTCTGGTTTTCTGTCTTCTGTTTCTGGCCTAGATTCCAGAGTACATCACTTAAGCCTGTCATCTCCTTTAACTTGGTCCTGTTGCCCAGCTTTCTTAGAGTCTCAAACATCCTCAGCACTTACACCCAGACTGCTAGAGAAAAATCGCACAGTCATGCAGATTGGTACCCCCACAAATTCATCACCTCCCAACTTGACTGAGTCCATAAAGCTGACTAGCAAACTTTTGGTTTGCTAGTCACCTGTTGAAAGCTTTGCCCTGAAACATCTCCCTTCAAGTTGAACATTCCCCCCCCCACCCCCATCCAGGAAGGCATTACAAGCCCTCCGACCTCCCTTCACCAAGACATCCTACCAATCCATCATCATAGTTGTGGTAGGCAGAATTCTAAAGTGGCCCCAAGATATCTCTCCCTAATCTCCAGGACTTAATATGATGAATTTTACACTCAGCATTAGATTATTTTATGAGCACAAGGAAAGGGAAATTATCTGGGTGTTCCTAACCAAATCCTAAGAGCCCTTTAAAATTCCAGAGTTTTTTCTGGCTGGCAGCAATACGTGAACTCAAATTCCAAGCCTCTGAAAGATTCCACATGCCATTGCTGACTTTAAACATAAAGAGGAAGGGGCTACAGACAAGGAATGCAGCAGATTGTAATTACTAATTGCAGCAAACTGAAATTAGAGGCCCCTGACTAAAGCCAGCAAGGAAATGGGGAACTCAGTCCCACAGCCATAAGGAACTCAGTTTTGCCAGTCTCAATGACTTTGGATGCATAATCTTCACCAGAGCCCCCAGATATGAACCCAACCCTGATGACATCTTGGTTGTGGTCTTGTGAGATGCTAAGCAGAGAACACAGTTGAGCCTGCTCAGACTTATGACCTACAAATCTGTGAGATAATAAATTGTTGTTGTCTTAAGGCATTAAGTGTGTTAATTTATTATGCAGCAACAGAAAACTAATGCAATGGTTCAATCAAGTTTCTCTCTTCCTGGCCAGTCCTCCACCTGTGCTCTGGACCCCAACTATCAGCCAGCAGTAGAGGGCAGTGATTAAGAGCACTAACTCTGGATCCAGACTGCCTGGTTTTGAATCCCAGTTGCACCATTCATGAGCTATCAGATTAGGCAAGTTGCTTGACCTCTCTGTGCCGCTATTTCCTTGACTGATAATATTTACCTCATAGAATCATCAAGAATTAAGTGACTTGATACTTGTAAAGCATTTAGAACAACATTTGGCACATTTCAATTGCTAAATGAATGTTAGCTGCTCCTGTTACTACTCATGCTATCATCATCATCTATTCCTGCTTCCTTAGAGATCTTCCTCCTTTCACTATCCCATCTTATCCCATTCCTGTCTTCAAACTCTTTCTTCCTTTTGACTGCTATGTTGCTACTCAAACCGGGGGCCAACTTGCTTTACACTCAGTTAGTTGTCTATTTGCAAAAGTAGTTAGATGATGTATTACTAAAGCCCACCCTATAGATAATGTCTCTGACACTTGGGTCACTATGGTAACAGGTGCTTAAGTTTTTCAGGGACTGGGAGTTGACTCCTTGTCCAGTTCAGGCCAGTTAAGACCACTGACTCATCAAATGGGCCTGCAAAAATGCCCAATAGATGACCCTTTGACATCAGGGAGCCAAAAACTCCACCCTCAGATCATGCTGACACACCACCATTTTGTGAACATGCGTCCTATGAAGAGCCATGAGGCTTGACTATGCTTGTGCAGATCATCTATTACCTCGCTTATCCTTATCCTTACCTCCAATTATCTATCCCCACACTTCAGACCACCCTGTCGCTTTATCCCATAAATAACCCTAATCCCCAATTTCAGGAAGGCAGTTTTGAGATTTGTTCTCCCATATCCTCGCTTGGCTGCCCTGCGAATAAACCCTTTCTCATATATATTTGGTCTTCATCCTGGTTCCTGGCTCACAGCTTCAATTTCATGAGCAGTAAGAGCAATGGGAGCATCCTTTATTATATTTGGTCTCTTGTCCTCAGTTCCTGAAATCATTTCAGAGCCATAAAGGTGAAATGGGTGTGTTGTTATTCATAACAAGCCCCTTTCTACCACAACTGGGTTTATGTTACTGAGGTGACTTTTGGAAAGCACCTAAGCATCGGGGCTGGTTGCCAGGAGAATCAACCATGAATAGAGTTGGAACTTTCAGTCCCACCTTGATTTCAGGGGAGGGGAGAGGGACTAGAGTTTAAGCCAATCACCAATGGCCAATAACTTAATCAATCATGACTATGTAATGGAGCCTCCATAAAAACCCAAAAGAAGGGGGTTTGGAGAGCTTTCATGTGGCACATCTGGAGAGGGCATGGAAGCTCCATGCCCCTTCCTACATACCTTGCCCTATGTATCTCTTCCATCTGGCTGTTCCTGAGTTCTAGCCTTTTATAATCAATGAGCAATCTAATAAGAAAAATGTTTCTCTGAGTTCTGTGAGCTGCTCTAGCAAATTAATGAAACCCAAGGCAGGGAGCATTGGAACCTCCAATCTACAGTCAGTCTGTCAGAAGCACAGGTGACAACCTGGACTTGTGAGTGGCATCTGAAGGAAGGTGAGGCAGTATTGTAGGATGGAGCCCTTAACCTATGGTATCTGATACTATTTCCATGTAGAATTGAGTTAAATTGTAGGGCACTCTGCTGGTGTCTGGAGAAGTCCCTGTATGTGTGGGGAAAACCCCTACACACATGTTGGAGTTGGTTCCAGAACATTTCACTTTCCTACAAACGCTAATGGAAATCCATAAGTAAATATCTTAGTATACATTGCAAGTATTTCAATGGAATAGCTCATTAAATAGTGGAATTACATATTTTAATTTTCACAGATACTACCAAACTGCCCTCCAAAAAAGTCTGTACCAATTTATACATCCTCATACCTTGTCTAAAGCAGCCCATTGCCTTGCCCAACAGCAATTAATAAGCTCAAGGCTCTTTCATATTTAAAAAAAAAAAAATCCTCCATTGATCCCGTATCTCCACCTAGTTCTTTCCTATACTTTACAGCAGGGTTTCTGAACCTTGGCCCTATTTGTTTCAGGGACTGAAAAATTCTTAGTTGTGGGGGTCTAGTCTGTGCATTGTAGGATATTCAGCAGCGTCCCTGGCCTCTACCAACTAGATGCCACTAGCACCACCCCCCCACCACCAGTTGTGACAACCAGAAATGTCTCCAGATGTCTTTACCTTACAAAAGAATAAAATTGCACCCTTATCTTACACCATACACAAAAATCAACTCAGAATAGAGTAAATACTTAAACATTAAGACCTGAAACTGTAAAGATCCTATAAGAAAACAGGAAAAAGTCTTCTCTACATTAGCCTTGACAATGATTTCTTGGATGTGGCACCAAGTACATCAAATTAAAAAAGCTTTTGCACCAAAAAGGAACAATCAACAAAATGAAAAGGAAACCTATCGAATGGGAGAAAATATCTGCAAGCCATATGTCTGATAAAGGGCTAATAGATAAAATATACAAAGAACTCCTACAACTCAATAGCAAAACAACAAGCTAATTAAAAAATGGACAAATGAACTGAATAGATGTTTCTCCAAAGAATGACCAGGTATATGAAAAGGAGGTCAACATCACTGACCAGGAAAATTAAATGCAAATCAAAACAATAAGATTTCACTTCATACTTGTTAGGATGGCTATTATCAAAAATACAAAAGGTAGCACTTGTTAACGTTGGTGAGGATGTAGAGAAAAGAGAACCCTTGTACACTGTTGCTGGCCATGTAAATGCGTGCAGCCACTACTGAAAACAGTATGGAGGTTCCTCAAAAAATTAAAAATGGAACTATCATATGATGCAGCAAGCCCACTTCTGGGTAAATATCCAAAGGAATTGGAATCAGGATCTCAAAGAGATATCTGCATTCTCATGTTCATTGCAGCATTATTCACAACAGCCAAGACATGCAACAACAGATGAGTGAATAAAGAAAATGTGGCATTATACATACAACTTAGTATTATTCAGCCATAAAAAAGAAGGAAATCCTGCCATTTGCAACAACATGGATGAAACAAGACTTTATGCTTAGTGAAATAAGACACAGAAAGAGAAATAGTGCATGATACCACTTACACGATGAATCTAAAATAGTCAAATCCATAGAACCAAGAAAGTTGAATGGTGGTTGCCAGTGGCAGTGGGGAGTGGTGGAGGGGAACAGGAAGGTCTTAGTCAAAATTAAAAGTTTCAGTTATACAAGATAAATAAGTCCTGGAAACCAACTGTTCAGCATAGTGCCCATAGTTAACAATACTGTATTGTATACTTACAATTTTTCAAAGAAGGTAGACCTTACATTAAATGTTCTTATCACAAAAAAATTATAAAAAGAGGTCAGAAGGAAACTTGGAGACGATGAATAGGTTTATGGCATAGATTGTGGTGAATATTTTCACAGACATATACTTACCTCCAAACTCATCAAGTTGTATACATTGAACATGTACAGCTTTTTGTATGTCAATCATACCTCAATAAAATGGTTTAAAAATAAATAATAAGCAAGAAAACAGGCTCAGTTGGGATCCACTGCTGTAGAGCAAAGTTTCTTGAAACTGCCTATATTTGCTCTCTTTACTTACTTAGCTCTTCTTCCTTCCTTACCCGTTGTATTCTGAGTTATACCTTGTACTAGTCCACTTGGGCTTCCGTAACAAAATAACAAAGACCGGGTGACATAACCAACAGAAATTTATTTTCTCACAGTTCTGGAGGCTAAAAGTTCCACATCAAAGCACCAGCAGATTGATTTCTGGAGAGGGGACTCTGTAGCTTGTTGAGAGCCACCTTCACGCTGAGCCCTCACATGACCTTTCCTCTTTGTGCACACGCAGAGAACACCCTCTGGTATCTCTTGCTCTTTTATGAGAACACCAGTTCTATTGGATCAGGAACCCAGCCTTATGGCTTCATTTACCATAATTAATCCCTTAACGGTCCTATCTCCAAATATAGTCATATTGGGTGTTAAGACTTCATTATATGAATTTTAGGACATTCAGTTTAGGACAATTCAGTCCACAACACCCCTACAGTGTTCCTGAGAGTGCTCTTGCTAAGATCATTAGTGACATCCTTGTTATCAAAGCTAACAAATCCTTTCTAGTCCTTTTCTTGTTTTTTTTAGCATTTGACATTGTTGACCTTCTCATGAAAGATCCTTAACAATGGATTTCATGACACCTCTCTCCAGATTCTCCACCTAACTAGTGCTGCTAGTTAACAACTAGCTGCTCCTGCTTGCTCTCCCTTTTAACTCTTGGCCTTTGTCCTTTAAATATCAATGTTTCTCATAGTTCTGGCCTAGACCTTCTCTTTACTCTTGTGTTCTCATCAACTCTTTTTTTTTCTTTGTGAGCTAACATCTGTTGTCAATCCTCCCCTTTTTGCTGAGGAAGACTGGCCCTGGGCTAACATCCGTGCCCATCTTCCTCCACTTTATATGGGATGCCGCCAGGCGTTGGCGGATGCCTGGGTTCAGAACCCGCGAACCCCGGGCTGCCAAAGCGCAAACTAAACCACTGCGCCACCGGGCAGCCCCTCATCAACTCTTATAGCTTAAAATATCAATACTCTGATAACATCCCAGAACACTCTCCTGAGCCCTAGACTTATTCACTTAGATGTCCTACGGGTAGAGTACTATACCACTGTATCCTACTCACAAGTGTGATACTCTCAGCACTCTTTTACTCTAAAAATGGTGCCACCAGCCACATCAGTATACTACTCAGAGTCAGAATCCTGATGCCTTCCAGAAGCTCTCAGCTGCTCCTCCTGTGTGCCTCCTCCATACCCAGGGTACCTATAACTCTGTGGTGACTATTTCCTTGCCTAACTGCCGCTATTCTGGAAGCTGCTTGAACACATTCCATGTTCCCAGGTGTATTCTCAGCTTCCAAAACACTGAATGACATACTGGTGTTCAATACAAATTTACTGAATGTATAGATTCTCCAGCTGGACCATGATTTGAAAGTTACAGTGGACGCTATAATGCACCACCTGTCTGTACCCACTCCTTAATCCCAGTCTCAACACCACACCTGGACTTCAGTACTGAAGTATTTTCTCTCCCAACAGTTTAAAATTCACTTCCCCCTTCCAGGGATTGAAGTTTCCTAAACAGGGATGCCCCACTCAAGGTCACACCCCCTTTCAAGGGAGAATCCTACATCACAACGACAAGGAAATGCAGGGATATAAGATGTGGGCCCTTGCCCCAAGTGAGACAATTCAGCAGGGTCATAGTAGCTAAGAAGCTCTCAGTGAGATTGCCTGGTGCCTTAGTTGTCACTGTATCACATCCCAGCTTCTCTCTCCATCTGCTTATTTATGCTTCCTTTGCCCCCAAAAAATGTTATCCCCAAGAGCACTTCCAATGAAATTTCCTGCACATAAACCTTCATCTCACAGTATGGCCTCCAAAAACTCAACCTGCCACAACCTGCCATTCTCTTGGGAGAGTGACAAGGTAGGTGTAGTCAGGAGCTACCCTTTTTTTCCAAATTTATGCTTGACTTTTCATCTAGCCTCTAGGATAAAGATCAGACTCTAAGTAGAATTACAAAATAGGAGAAAATGTCCATTGATTGCTATTGTCTTCCTTTTGTGCTTCTCTTCCCCTACTGTCATCTCTTTCCCCACCTTCTAGGGTCCCAACATCTCCCTCCCATACAGAGATCCCAAGTTATACTCTAAGTGCCTAGTTAGTTCTTCCATAATTCCTCAAGTGTCTAAAAGGCAATCAGATTCAACTTATTCATACTAACACACTCATGAAAACCCACTCCCTTTAATCTTCCCCTGGGAAGGTACAGAGCAACTTAGTTTGAATAGAAAGTGAAATATCTTTCCAATTCCTGTAACAGAAGTAAGGACATTGGGTCACCTGCAGTCAGGATCTTCAGAAAGAACCTCACTGTACCCTTCCTACTAATCCTTCTTATCCCAACCAGTGCATTCCTATCTCAGCCTCTGCACTTCGTTGTGTTTTGTTGGGCTTGGAATGCTGGTGGAAACAGTGTCCACAAGGTAAAAATGTTAATCTGATTTAAACATAAGCAATCCAATGGAAACTGTCCACAAAGTAAAATGTTAATCTAAGTTAAACCTAAGCCATCCATTAAACACTGTACAGTAAATGCCAATGCTCAGTGCTAACTACTCAATGGGGATATACCATACGGGATACAGCAATAATCAATGGCACCCAGAAACATATGATTCAGAAGAGTTACAAGTACAGCTACTGTATTTCATCTGTCATTATCATGAAAGTGACAATACAGTGCATTGGTGATACAGAAGGATCACTTTATCCAACCATGGGTGGGCATACAGGCCATAGCTGTTTTCCTGGAGTTACTTAAAGGAGTCCTGAAGTAGGAGTCAGGCAAAGTCATAGACCATCTCATAAGACCAGTCTTGGAAACACTATCTTTTGCTTGCCTCTGACAACAGTGCTATCATTTTTTTACCATCTCATTATACCATCTAAAAGCAGTAAGTTAGTACAAGGACTTACAGATATGGTAAGGATATGTTCATACAGCTTAGCTTAGAGGTAACAGTCTGGGGATACATCCATGTATCCCATACCGTCCAGACATTCCTGGTCGCACTGTCTCCTCCCACATCTGCAACATCATGAATGCTACCATGCCCTGTTCTTTGAAATAACCTAGAGATACTTCAACCACATATAAACCTTTTTGATACCTACTCAGACTTAACCAGTATGATTTATTGGGGGAAGACTGCTTCTACAAATTAACCATCTAGATCCCAGGTTCCGAGTATAAAGAAATTATATTTCCCTAAAGCTTCCTTTGTTTCTAGGAGTGTACATTGAATGGAAGGACATATGATGCTATAACCCACCCTTGGACACACCTATCAGTATTATTAACAGGGACCTACTATGTGCCTGGTCTCCTTCCAAAAAAATAAGCAAAGCATGGTCTCTATCCTTAGAGAAGGTCCTGTTGATGGAGAACCCTTCATCTATTCTGCCCTCAACACCATCCTTTACCCTTTATCTGAAGGTCCCTGGAGAGTAAGGCAGAAGTATACATGGCAGAAGTGTACATGAAAGACTCAACTCTACTGGTAGTATTATCAGTATGTGGCCATTTTGAGAGGGGAAGAAAATGCTTAAGAATCACACACATACACAATTCAATTTATTTACTATTTTACAACTTATAATTCCAAAGGCTTTACAATGTCCCATTTTCTTGTTTGTTGGTATAATAGCTTTATTAGTTCAAATCAACAGAGAGAACACATGCTCCAAACCATGATGACAATGCAATATTTAGCTCTTCTTTGTAGCTGGAACTCAGCAATTTGTTTCCTACGGAACAACACAATTCCTTAAATCTGTTGTATAACAGACTCAAGATATATTATACAGAGAATGATTAAAAATATAGTTTCCATCTTTAGGATAAAGCTAAAGGTTTGGTTTTTTTGTTTGTTTGTTTGTTTGTTTGTTTGTTTTTACTTTATCTACTGCCTTGCTATTTGTTGCTTAAGTTTTTTTAAAAATTCTTTTTCTTTAGTACACATATAATGGATGTTTATTGCCAATAAGGCATATAAGCAAGAAGAAGATAAATATTTCCCATGATCCTACCATATTGAAGTAATCATAGTGAACCTTTTGCTGCAAAATCTTCAATACTTTTTCCTTTTTTTAATCAATGTCATACTAGTTTATAACATTGTGAAATTTCAATTGCATATTATTGTTCATCAGTCACCATATAAATATGTCCCTCCACCCCTTGTGCCCACTGCCCAGCCCCTTCCCCCGGTAACCACCAACCCGTTCTCTCTGTCCATGTGTTAGTTTATCTTCCACATATGAGTGAAATCATGCAGTGTTTGTCTTTCTCTGTCTGGCTTATTTCACTTAACATAATACCCTCCAGGTCCATCCATGTTGTTGTAAATGGGACATTTGTGTCTTTTTTTATGGCTGAATAGTATTCCATTGTGTGTGTGTATATATATATATATATATATATATATATATGTACACACACACACCACATCCTCTTTATCCAATCATCAGTCAAGGGACTTGGGTTGCTTCTACTTCTTGGCTATAGTGAATAATGCTGCAATGAACATAGGGGTGCACAGGCCTCTTTGCATTGTTGACTTCAGGTTTGTTGGATAAATATCCAGTGGTGGGATCAGAAGGCATTTTTATTTTTAATTTTTTGAGAAATCTCCATACTGTTTTCCATAGAGGCTGCACCAGTTTACATTTCCACCAGCAGTGAATGAGGGTTCACTTTTCTGAACAACCTCTCCAACATTTGTTGTTTTTTGTCTCGGTGATATAGCCATTCTAACGGTTGTGAGGTGATATCTTAGTGTAGTTTTGATTTGCATTTCTGTGATGATGAGTGATGTTGAACACCATTTCATGTGCCTATTGATCATTTGTATATCTTCCTTGGAAAATGCCTGTTCATATCCTCTGCCCATTTTTTGATCGGGTTGTTTGTTTTTTTGTTGTTCAGTTGTGTGAGTTCTTTATATATTATGGAGACTAATCCCTTGTTGGATATATGATTTGGAAATATTTTCTCCCAGCTGGTGGGTTGTCTATTCATTTTGATCCTGGTTTCATTTGCCTTGTAGAAGTTCTGTAGTCTGGTGAAGTCCCACTTGTTTATTTTTTCTTTTGTTTTCCTTGTCCGAGTAGACATGGAATCTGAAAGGATCCCTTTATGACTGATTGACATCAGTGTACTGCCTATATTTTCTTCCAGGAGTTTTATACTTTCGGGTCTCACTTTCAGGTCCTTAATCCATTTTGAGTTGATTTTTGTGTATGGCGATAGAAGATGGTCTACTTTCATTCTTTTGCATGTGGCTGTCCAATTTTCCCAGCACCATTTATTAAAGAGACTTCAGTTTCTCCACTGTATGTTCTTCACTCCTTTGTCAAAGATTAGCTGTCCCTAGGTGTGTGGTTTTATTTCTAAAAGACCATTACTTTTTAATCAAAGGGCTTTAACAGCTAAAAGCTGTCTAAAATTATTTGATCTCCTTTCGCAGGATAAGAAAGCAAGGCCCAGAGATGTTACGTGAATCCTCTAAGTCATACAGCTAATGGCAGAACCTTGCTTCTGCATACCTTTTTCCTGATCTCTAGATTCTTTTAGGCTGCCACCACCCCACAACTTAATATCTAGAAAAATGAGAGAGCAGCTGTCATTGGTGTGTTTTAGTTTTGCTTTATGTTGTTTTAATTAACAGGATTGTTAGTGGGAGGAGATCTTAAACCTAGGTCCAACAAATGGCTCTTCCTCACAAGATTACTACTTAACTACTTCAAACCAACACTATGCCAATTATCATACCAGAGCAAAACATAAGGTCATGCATAGCAACAGTTTATAATTCCATTATGTTAAATTCCTGCATATTGTTTCCCATGGTTCATGCTATCCTAAGCGGCATCATGTATCACTATGGACATTAATTTACTGAAAAATGAAGATTTACATACTTAAAGAATTTTTTAAAAAACCTCAAAACCAGAAAAATCAACAATATGGCTGATGGTCAGTAGACACCATGTATTTCCCGATTCTGCCAAAGACTTCAAAGGCAGAAACCACAAAATCTCATTTGTGGAAAGATGGCATACCATTAATGTCCTTTTCTAAAAAATTGGTAGATTTTAAAATGACAGCTTAGATTTCCCTTTTGGCTTCAAGATGGAGCCGATAATATCTGAACAACCTCACTTGAGGTTTTTGAATATCTATGTTTGTCTTCAACAGGATTAATAAAGATCATTCAGTTCAAACAAAGCAAACACTTTACAAAACATTTTCTCTTTGTGCACAGCAGTTGTGTTAATAATAAACTTCTACGTAATTCACTTTTTCTTAATCTTGGTCTTACAATCAGCTGAATTAAACTGCTGTGGTTTGCAAAGTAAAGAAGGAAGTGGAAGCAATAATCCTATTGCAAAAAGGACTTATGAGGTATTAGAACGTGCATCCTACTTTAATCACAGGCTGAAATTTGCTTTCCCATTTGCTGGGGACCTGTTGAAGTTTAGGTCACAGGGAGGAGGACGCTCAAGCACCCACATTCCTAATGGAATTCTTTAAAATTCTTGTCACCTTTTTCTTGAATATATCCATAGGATCTCACACATATTGTGCTTGTATTAAAACAAACAAACAAAAAAGCTAACATCCTTCCTAAGAAACTGATCACTCTACATCCCCCCAAATCATTACATGGCATCAGAGGATCAATCTTGCCCGTAAAATAAAACACAAAAAGGGCATTCATGCACCTGATGGTTAATTCCAGACTTGTTTTCTTACCAGGTGCCTGGTCAGGTGGGCCCTTCACCACCTTTTAAGAACCTTCTTTCCACAAATTTCCCTTTAAGAACTCCTGCCAGCATCCCAGGGCTGGAACAATGAGAGCAAGAACAGACAGGTACAGAGAAAAGCAACCCTTAGCTTCACTCCTCTCTCTCGTTCTCCTGCTCCAACTTGTTCCATGTCCCAGGCAAAGAAAGAGAGAGCCTCACCAGGTGGCACCATCAGCTCCACTGAGTTGAAGTGATTTCCTCAAGGAACTTCCCTGCATCCCTTGTCTGTCACTCCCGGAGACAAGCAGGGGAAAAGGCATCAATTTCTTGGAAGACACCAGGCAAATGAGAACAAATCCCGCTACTCACAAAGAGAAAAGGATGGAAAAGGTGGTGATTGGGATGTAGTAGAAAAAGGACAGCAGTGGTGGAGGGGACACCTCATTACTTCAGCCTAACTTCAAGCCATCTTTGCCCTGCTGTCAGTTGTTGTTATTTTTATTTTTATTTTTTGGTGAAGAAGACCAGCCCTGAGCTAACACCTGTTACCAATCCTCCTCTTTTTGCTGAGGAAGATTGGTCCTAGGCTAACATCTGTGCCCATCTTCCTCTACTTTATATGGGATGCTGCCACAGCATGGCTTGACAAGTCGGTGCATTGGTCTGTGCCCAGGGTCCGAACCTGCGAACCCCAGGCCACCAGAAGTGGCGTCGCGTGAACTTAACCACTACGCCACCAGGCTGGCCCCTGTTATTTTTTATTGCGGTATAAAACACATAAAATTTACCAACTTAACCATTTTTTTTTTTTTTTTTTTGTGGGGAAGACCAGCCCTGAGCTAACATCTGTTGCCAATCCTCCCCTTTTTGCTGAGGAAGACTGGCCCTGGGCTAACATCCGTGCTCATCTTCCTCTACTTTATATGGGACGCCGCCACGGCATGGCTGACAGGCAGTGCGTCGGCGGGCGCCCGGGATCCGAACTTGCGAACCCCGGGCTGCCAAGCGCGGACTAAACCGCTGCACCACCGGGCGGCCCCCCAACTTAACCATTTTTAAATGTACAGTCGAGTAGTGTTAACTATATATACATGGTTGTGTAACAGACTTCTAGAACTTTTTCATCTTGCAAAACTGAAACTCAATATTCAACTGAACAACTCCTCCTTTTCCTCTTCCCTCAGCCCTGGCAACCACCATTCTCTTTTCTAAGAGTTTGACTACCTCATGTAAATGGAATAATGCAATATCTGTTTTTTTGTGACTGGTTTATTTCACTTATCTTAGTATAATTTCTTCAAGGTTTGTCTGTTGTCAAATATTGCAGAATTTCCTTCTTTTTAAAGGCTGAATAGTATTCCATTTGCTGTTTATACCACATTTTCTTTAACCATTCATCTGTTGATGGACACATAAGCGGTTTCCACTTCTTGGCTACTATGAATAGTGTTGCAATGAACACAGGAGTGCTGATATTTGTGTACTTCTGGATATATACACAGACAGATCATATAGTAATTATATTTTTAATTTTTTGAGGAACCGCCACAATGTTTTCCACAGTGGTTGCACCAATTTACATTTCCACCGGCAGTGCACAAGGGTTCCAATTCCTCCACATCCTCACCAACACTTGTAATTTTCTGGTTTTTTGATAATGGTAATCCTAACATGTGTAGAGAGATATCTCATCGTGGTTCTGATTTGCATTTTTCTGATGATTAGTGATGTTGAGCATCTTTTCATAAGCTTGTTGGCCATTTGTCTATTGGAGACTTTTGCCCATTTTTCAATTGGGTTATTTATTTTTTGTTGTGTTATAGGAGTTCTTTACATATTCCGGATATTAATCCCTTATCAGAAACATAGTTCGCAAATATTTTCTCACATTCTGTAGGTAACCTCTTTATTGTCTCCTTTGCCTCCCCGCAGTTTCACACTTTATAGCCAACGCAACTGCGCAAGTCGGAAGGCTGAGCCCTGATGCCTTCTGGGGGTTGTAGTCCAGAGTGGCTGAGGCGGGTCGAAAGCGGAGGACTTTTTCTGAGTGGACCATGGTTGGAATCAGATGTCTACTGGGCGAGGCTGGAATGAACCACTGCCTGGTCCTCATTAGCAGAGAAAGATAATTAACACAATTCCCTTTCCTAACCTGCAACAGTTCCTCAGAACCAGGCTTTGAGGAAGACCCGCCTCCAGCCCTCGCGGCGGACGCAGGCCACGCCCCCCGCTCCTTCCCGTCCCCGCCCCTCTGCGTTAGTGGGTGGGCCCTCTAGGGGGCGGGGCTCGCGTAGGGTGGGCGGGGCGTCCGGGCTTCTCGCCTGGCCCGCGCTTCCGAGGCCCGAAGCCGCTGAGTGACCTCTTTTTTTTCTGACCGGGCGGCGCGCGAGGCCCCGTCCATGGACCGGGCGGCGGTGGCGAGGGTGGGCGCGGTAGCGAGCGCCAGTGTGTGCGCCCTGGTGGCGGGGGTGGTGCTGGCCCAGTACATATTCACCTTGAAGAGGAAGACGGGGCGGAAGACCAAGATCATCGAGATGGTGAGTGCCGGGGGTCGGCGCGCCCTGGCGCGTGAGGGGCCGCGGGACGGTCTGTCCGGCCTCGCCTTCTCGTGCCGGCCGCTGCTGGCATGTGAGGGGTGCACTGGGGACCTGTTCACCCCGCGGGCGGCTACCCCGCGGGCCCGGTGACCTGGTCTAGACCCTCGACGGCGGCATTCGGATTCCCTTGGCCTTTGTTTTGTCTCCATTTGAAACAGAAAGGCAGCAAATAGGGCACTGGGAAAGAAGCTACCTCCTGCTGCAAAACACGTTTCTCAAAAGATAACTGGACGTTCTGGGCAGGTTGCTCCCTCCTCCCCGCATCCCGCGTCAAACCGTTGCAAGTAATCCATTCCGACAGAGTTGTTTTTGCACCGTAGCTAGGATGAGTTAGATTATGAAAAGGTGTAACTTCTCAGTGGTTAAAAGAATGCCAGTTAACTGAGTTGGAGTTCAGAATAGTTTATTATGTATTTAAAGGTTATTCCTTCTTGTCTCAAACTGCCAGGAAGTATCGTTTCCCCAATCCTCTTGGATAACATTATTTTAGAAATTTATTTCCAATTTTATTGTAAGAGAGTTTCAGGAATTCCATTTGAGGTACATTATAAGCAGTATTTGTTCCAAAGTTAGGGATGTTTTTAGTTGTTTTTTTTTTTTTTAAATTAGAGCCCACTCATCAGATAAATTACTCACTTAGTTGCATTCTCATGTACTTACTGGAGTGCATAATCCCGTGAATACTCCCGATAATGTGTTACACCCGTGAACATCTGGGGTCAAATATTTATGACAAATAAGTTGACAATCTACCACTATACTAAGTAATACCATTTTAAGTTCATATAGTTAAAACACTTCAACCTCTCATGTTCTAATTGATCAAAGAAACTATTTGTCCTGTTGGTTGCTCTTGGCCCCAGGTTGAATACAGAAGTATTTTTCCATAACTGAAAGTAAAGAAAATGTTAACTCCCCCATGTCTCATATGCCAGTACTATTCCTAGGTTTTGTTTATTGCTAGAATTAAGTTGTTCTTGGATTATTATTACTTATTTTCTCCACCTCTGTACCCACAGTAACAAATGTTTATCTCATAAATTTCACTTTGTTTATGTTGCTGTCCTGTTTAGAGAACTTTGGTGGCTTCCTTTTGCCCCAAAACAAAAATTTATGATGCATATGTGAAAAAACACCAGTTGCCATACCTTCCTCTACGTACTTAAACTGTGGATTGGTCTGTTGTATCACTTCTCCCCTAAATCAAGTAGACCTAAAAATCGATGCTTTCACAGAATCCCACAATGGTAACATCATAAGAACAGTTTGCCATCTTTGTGAGAAATAATGAAGGCCCATCAGGCAGTCAGTCTTTACATATACATATGTATGCATATGTTATATTAATTCAGATTGCAGTATATGTGCAGCAGCCTGCCAGTAGCTTTTAAAAAGGAAGGTCAAAAGAGGTTTGTGTTTTTAATTTGTAATTTTAATAGGTTACTTCTTCAAATGGGATAGATATTTGACTGGGAATCTGAAGACTTGGATTCAAATCCTCATTTTATCTCTTTCTAATAGCTGTGTTTTAGGGGGCATGCTCTGCCCACCCCCAACCTTAGAGAAACTGTACAAACCTGTGGATGTAGCTCAACCTGGTCACAGATAATGGAACCAGTGGTAACTACCTAATCAAGAAGGACCTATCCATAGCTGGCTAGGCAAATAAATGACTTCTAGCACTAGGCTTAAGATGATGCACTGTGTTAAGAGTTTTTAATTAAGAGATACAGAGGAGTTGCTAGAGGGCTGTGCATGCTAGAGCTGAAATGTCGTGTGGGGTAGCAAGATAAATATACAGAGAAGCCAGTCAAAAGACCTACTTGTGTTGTTCAGAGCTTGGAGATAAGAGGAGCCCTTTGATGAAGTTCATGTTTCTTTCCTTCCAAGCCTAATTATTCATCCTTTTGTGTGTTTCCTGAGACCTTGTAACAACCACCCCTACCTATTAATGGAGCTAGTTTTGGTAGGTTTCTCTTCCATGCACTCAAAATCTCTTTAAGATTACTAATTAATTTATCGTAGTCAATACACTTTATTTTTAAATAAATTTTTTATTTTAGAACAGTTTTAAATTTACAGAAAAGTTGAGCAGATAAATCCTCTTATACTCCACAACCAGTTTCACCTATTACGGACATGTTACGTTAGGATGGTACATTTGTTGAAAGTAATGAACAAATATTCATACATTTTGAAATATCCGTAGTTTGCTCAGATTTCCTTTGTTTTTACCTAATATCATTCTCTGTCCCAGGATTCCATCCAGAATACCACATTACATATAATCATCGTGTATCCTTATCTCATCTTGGCTGTGACAATTTCTCAGGTTTTCATCGGTTTTTTAGTTCTGTGCTACAATAAGAAATACATCTTTGATGTTTGTCCCAGGTTCCTGGCACACAGCTCCTAAAACCCTTGGACTCTGGGAAGTCTTGAGTGTCTTTTGTATGCTAATGAGATGGACTGATGGCTGGGGGTCCTAAGATGGCTTCAGTATGGGGGCTGGTGACCATAAAGATCAAGGGGTGGTGAGAAGATTGGAACTTTCAGCCCTACCACTCCCACTTCCGTGGAGGGGAAAAGGGCTGGAGTTTGAGTTAATCACTTCTGGCAATGATTTGATCAAATTGCTTACGTAACAGAACCTCCATAAAAACCCGTAAGGGAGAACTTCCAGGTTGATGAATACCTCAAGGTGCTGATAGGGTGGCGTGCCTGGAGAGGGCATGGAAGCTCTACACCCCTTCTCCCATACCTTGCCCTATGTTTCCCTTCCATTTGGCTGTTCTGAGTTGTATTCTTTATAATAAACCTGTAATAGTAAGTAAAGCCCTCTCCTTTGTTCTGTGAGTCATTCTAACACATTATGGAACCTGAGCGGGGGGTTGTGGGAGCCCACAAATTTCTAGCTGATCAGTCAGAAGCATAGGTGGCAACCTGGGACTTGAGACTGGCATCGGAAGTGGAGGCAGACTCGTGGACCGAGCCCTTAACTCATGGGATCAGACTTTAACTCTAGATAGTGTCAGAATTGAATTGAATTGTCCGGAGAGTTGGAGAATTGGTTGGTCTAAGGAAAAACCCCACATATTTGGTGTCAGAAGTGTTGTGTATAAAAATAGTTAAATGTAAAACATTTAATAATATCTAGTTTTGGGGTTGTTAGTACCGTTGAGTCAATTCCGACTCCTAGCGACCCTGTGTACAGCAGAGCAGAACCCTGCCCAGTCTTTTTGCACCATCCTCTCACCTTCCTGTGTTATATCAGACGATGATCTGCTGCTATTCATAGGGTTTTCATGGCCAGTTTTCTCACAAGTGGGTGACCAGGTCCTTCTTCCTAGTCTGTCTTAGTCTGGAAGCTCCACTGAAACCTGTCCACCATGGGTGACCCTGCTGGTATTTGAAATGCTGGTGGCACAGCTTTCAGCATCACAGCAACACACAGCCCCACAGTATGACAGCTGACCGGTGGTGTGGTTCCCTGATGGAAATGAACCTGGGCCACGGCAGTGAAAGCACTGAATCTTAACCACTAGACCACCAGGGCTGGCTCTTTGGCCCATAGTAACAGCTTAACAGATAGTAGTTGTAATTATTATACCCAAACACAGACTGCCAGCGCCTCGCACATCCTACAGTCATTTTTTCTTATGGAGACTAGTAGGCATAATTTTTTTTTGGAGAGGAAGATTGGCCCTGAGCTAACATCTGTGCCCATCTTCCTCTATTTTGTATATGGGATGCTGCCACAGCATGGCTTGATGAGCGACGTGTAGGTCTGTGCCCAGGATCCGAGCCTGTGAACCCTGGGCTGCCAAGGTGGAGCACACGAACTCAACCACTGCGCCACCTGGCTGGCCCCAGTAGGGCATAATTTTTAGCCACTCGTCTTGTTTTTTCTCCTCTTTCTTTCTTTTTCCTAAGCCTTCATTGTAAAAACTACTCTTTCTTATTATCCCCAATAAGGATGACTTAACAGTTTTTGTAAACTGGACCAAAAAGATAAAGGTTGCCAAACATATATGTAGAAGTTTATACACATACGGTAGAATTTTGTACACGTGAATTGGTATTTGGGAATGAATTACAATATGTAGTTGTAAACCTGAATTCGTGCCTTCCCCCAGCCTCTCTTGGATTCTTGCAGGTTTCAAGTCCTTCTTCGTATCTGTTGACCATCACTTCTCACTCAGTTTTAACTCACCGTTCCAGTCAAACATGCCTACTCAGAAAAGACTTGTTCTCTCTGTGGCCTTTTCAGCCAGGAGTGGCTACTCTGTCAGTAAAAACACAAATTCTGGAACAAAGCTTGAGGACTGATGGGAAGTTTCCTGCAAGGCAGAGAAACCCCCTCTAACACAGAGTTTAGCCTTTGAAAGATGAGGCTCTGAGGGAAGAAAATGTAATCATGTGTATCTTTATATAACCTTTTTATATGGAATGATACATGACAACATTAATGTTTTTACTTGGTTGATTTTCATTCATAGATGTTGCTTCCATATTATATTCTCTCCAGATAGCATTTGTCTGCTTTCAAATCAATTTAGCCTAAATATAAAAGCATTAGCAGTAATAAAATTTTAGGAGAATAGTAGGAACTGTAATTTTTCCTCATTAAAGAAAAACCCAGTACTTGAAACTAAATAAAACTAAGTGTAGTGATTAAAAAAATAGGAATACACAAATTTAAGTACTAAATGTGGCTTCTAAAGAAGATAGTTACTTTACACCATTTAAAAATGTGTGTGATTAGCCTTCAGGGGATTGGGACAGCTCCTTTGAAACTCCTGTCTATTTTCTGAATATAAGATGCAATCACTTTCAAGAGGAAATTATTTTAAAGTAAAATATTTATTTTAAATGTTTGTATATATATGTTTATGCATATATATACTATTTATAAGAATTCGTCTTATTTTTTCTGGATTATGGTAGTAGAAGTCTTGCAAGGGTTTTTACCAGTTATTTGGGAATAAATGATATCTTTCCTGTCCAATAGTTATCCTCTACAGAACTCAACTTTCCTACAGCTTCAAGAATCTCAGTTTTCCCCACTGTTCCTCTAGTCATCATCCTTGTTAGATAGGTTATTTAAAAGTGTGGATTTTATTTGTTTTTAATAATTTTTGCATTTGGCTCCCCAAATCTACTTTGATCTCTCAGTAAAATAATTTACAATTTGGTGTTCCACTGTATTCATTCCAGAGACTAATCTGGAAAATTTAGTGTCATATAGGAAGCAAATGTAAATGCCCTTAATATATTGATAACAAATGGACCAACTTTTCCAATTATTTAAAACTCCGTATGCTTAATTTGTGCTTTTGAAGTTGTTTTAGAAAGCTGAGAGTATTTTTTTTTCAATCCAAGGTGTTAAAAGAAAGCTCTAAAACTGACTTTTAAATTTAAGACCCATCTATATATGTCATTCTTCTGTTTGCTGTTAAAATAAGGTGGGTATAGACCTTTCCCTGTAGGAGTTTAAAAGCTAAAATAAATTACATTCGTGGAAAAGAATGACTTCATTTGATAGACTATTCAGTAAACAGAAAGAGCTAGTTGATAAGAACAAACATGTCCAGCCTCACATATTTACTGAGGGAAATAGAATTACAGTCTTTAAACTAGAGAGAGATTAGGTTTATTATTAAAAAATGGAGTTAAATTAGATGATCTCTAAGATCTCTTCTAAAGATGTGATTGGTATGTAGAATAGACATGATGCAAGGAATGTGAATAGAACACAATTTTATTTTTCTTTCTTGTGGCCCCTTTAAAATTTATTTGGTGGTGGTAATCTTTCTCCCCCCTGATGATAGGCCCATTGCTCACTCTCAGGTAAAAGACACTTTTTTAAATCACAGGCAGCCAGTCTCATTTCTGTAAATAGAAGTGTCCAGTCTTATATATTATTCACAATTTCAGTATGAATTCTGAGGTCAGACTTCTAGATAGACATCACTAGTGCTCTGCAATATTTTTAGTTCTTCTTTCCTTTTTGCAGTTGGGCAAGCTTTCAGTGTTCTGGCCAATAGACTGTCCAGAGATGATATGGTCACTTCTGGGCCACTGTAGTTATGAACAGGTGCACAGCTGTCCATATTCTTTCCTCCTGCTGGAGCAAACCCTGAAGCATCATGTTGAGATGGAGATGACACAGTATCAGAGTGGCCTGGAATATTGAACCAATAAATGGAGGACAGCTGCCCTGGAGAGTCATCTGGACCCATACTGGACTTTCTGTGAATGAAAAATAGCTTTTTTTGTGTTAAGGAACTGAGATTTTTGTGTTATTACTGCACCATAACCTATTCTGAATAATATACACTTCTTCACCACCATCAAGCTATAGCTTACTGCAGGTGGCTTCTCACCTCCCTAGTTAATGGTAGCTAGTGATCTGGGATGGGAGAGGAGGTCGTAGTCAACCTCTGTCTTTTCCTCCTCCTCCTCCTTCTTCCTCCACTAGCCATTGCTTCAGACTTTTGGGTCACTGGAGTAGAAGGAAGTGGGCAGCATTGAGAAAGTAAAGAAATGAGAGTTCTTATTTGACTGGATAGGTTTGTGTTCTCTGGGCCTGCAAGATATTTAAAGTTGACTTTCTTGTGTTCTTTCACTGTATCCCCTTAGTTTGGGCAAAGAATTTCCTTTGGTACCCCACTCCCCCCGAGCCTAAATTTTTTTTAAGTGATCCACTCCATACAGGCTCTTGCTTTTGAAGTCCCTCCCTCTCAGGTGGCTCTTTGGAGCTGGATATAAATAGATTCCTGACTGGTTCCCTCCTGTGTGGTCCCTGTCCAGTCTGTAGGAAACATTCACTCATCCCTAGCTCTGGCAAACTAGGAGTACAGGCCATTACAACAAAGCCACTTTTTTTTTTTTTAAATTTCAGCTCTATTGAGGTATAATTGACAAAACTGTAAGATATTTAAAGTATACATCGTGGTGATTTGATATACATATGCACTGATAAAGATTCCCCGCATCGAGTTAATTCACACATCTGTCACCTCACTTATTTATCTCTTTTTTATGAGAACATTTAAGTTCAACTTTCAGCAAATTTCAGTTCTGCGGTACAGTGTTATCAACTGAAAAATATGGAATGCTTCACAAATTTGCATGTCATCCTTGTGCAGGGACCATTGTAATCTCCTTGTTGTTCCACTTTTAGTGTATGTGCTGCATAGTGGAGCACAGCAGAGCCACTTCTGTCCTGCTGCATATCTCTGTAGCATGGATTAGGAGTCAGTCCTCCACAGCAAACACGTTTCAAGTTCTCCAAGTGATGTCATGAAAGGGTCCTCTTGCCGGCTTGGTGAGAAGGTAGCACTCCCCCACACCCACCCCTTGAAGGCAGAGGGCAAATATAACACTGCAACAACTCTTCACAGATGCTCTCTTCCTTCAACCTTTTCACCCTTTTTTATTCTTTAAGTGGATGAGGACCCAAGAATCATCAAACCGTTTCTCTCCATTTCCTTATTAAATAACATACTTGGGGAGATTCCTCCCTTCACCTTGGTATGATACCTTTCATATTGGTTCCTGAATTGAACCAAAACAGGAAGATTCCTAATTTGACATCCTGTTACATAGGTTTAACATTCTATGAAAATTTTAATGTCACCCTTTGTTATGGGCAGAATTGTGTCCTCCAAAGTTCATATGTTGAAGTCCTAACCCCCAGTACCTCAGAATGTAACTATATTTGGAGATAAGGTCTTTAAAGAGGCAATTAAGTTAAAATGAGGCCTTAGGGAGGGGCTCTAATCCAATACTACTGTGTCATTAGAAGAATAAGAAGAAAAACCAGGGACACATATGCACAGAAGGATGAACTTGTGAAAGAGGCAGCAAGAGGGCGGCCATCGGCAAGCCAAGGAAAGAGGCCTCAGAGGAAACCAAACCTGCCAACCTTGATCTTGGACTTCCAGCCTCCAGACAAAATAAATTTCTCTTGTATAAGCCACCCAGTCTGGTATTTTGTTATGGCAGCCCTAGCAAACCAGCACTCATTTTTGTTTGTTTGTTTAAAGAGGTTCACAAATACCTTTGGTTTTTTCTTTTTTTGTTTGATGAACATATGTCATTTTTTTTCCTCAAAAGTTATCCTTGCCCAGAGTCAATGTTTGGCACTCTAATAAAAAAGAAATCACTCAGTCTTTCCTTTAGAAAGTTAGATGTATTTTATCTGTAATGAGAAGAATTAGAGTCCCACCTCAAAATGAAAGCTATAAAGTATTAGATTTTCTGCAAACTCTTTGTATCAGTGACTCTCAAGTTAAAAAGAGTGTGAAATCATTTGAGAAGCTTATTTTAAAATATACATGTCAGATTCTTGTGTGTAGCACAGTGTGAGGACTGCTGTGTTATGTAGTATATTCAGTGCCTAGTGTGATTGACACCCGGCTCATGCCTTAGGAGATGTAAAAAATGATAAACCTTATCTAGCCAATACATTAATAAAAAAAAAATAAGTATACGTGTTTGAAAGGAAGAGACTAAATTCTCCACTTACAATGTAGTTGTCTACATTGAAAATCCTAATGAACCAATTGAAAATCTTAGAATTAATGCGTTCATTAAAGTGATCAGAAAGATTGAAGTACGAAAATCTATAACATTCTGATATACCAGCAAAAACAAATTGAAAATGCAATAGAAAAAAGTCTCATTTACAGTAGCAACCAGAAAAAAAAATCAAAAAACACTAAGGAATTTTAAGCCCTTGCCTTTGAAGGAAACAAGGCATATATAAACATGAGAAGTTAAGGAGCAGAAAAAGACAGTAATTGAGAATGTATATAAGACAATAAACCTTGGGAAAATGTATTCAAATATTTATTCACATATCCATTGAATGCAACCACTGTTCTAGCCATTTGGGTACAACAGTTAAGAAAACACAAAATCCCTGCCCTTATGGGTACTGGCGTGGGCAATTGTCAGAGAAAGGAGAGTGAATATTAATATTTAGGGAAGATGGAAGAAGTCAGACTTGAACTGGGCCATAAGGTTCAATGAAATTCAGGGAAATAAAGGACGTGAGAGAGCTTTGAGGTACCTGGTAAAGTGAGCACAGTAGATAATGAAGGGAACAATGAGTTGACAATTCCAGTTGGAAACAAAAAAGCTTGTTATGATTTAGGGGGTGGCAGGAGACAAGGTTTGAAAGCAAGTGGAATTAAATTTCAGAAAGCTTTTGATACCATGCTTTAAATTTTTCTTGTAGATCATGGAGGGTTGCTTATTGAAAGCAGTATTTTATAAATTCTGCTTGACTGGATGTGGATACAGACAGATGGGATCAAAGATGATTCCAAAATTTCTCTTCCTCTCTGAGTAATAAGATACAGTTGACAGAAACAGATGAGGAGGGAGAGCCAGTTTTGTATAGAAGAGGAGTCTGTTTCCAGACATGTTGATTTTAAGGTGACAGCAAGTCACTTGAGTGGAAATGTCCATCAGGCATTTAGAGACAGAGGACTATACTAGGGAGAAATGGAGAGTATTTTGGAAGTCACATATAGAAGTTAAAATTGAAACAGAGTCCAGGATGTGTTCTGAGAAGGAGAGAAGAGCTAAAGACCAAGGACTGAATTTTGCAGGAAATTCTCAGATAAGGAGCTGGAGAAAAAAACTAAAGGAAGAAGCACGGTTTTAGGAATTTCAGAATATTGGGTAGCTTTACAAAAGCCCAAAGGGAAAAGAATAGCTTAAGAAAAAGAGTAATCAAATTATAGTGGGAGGGTCATGAGATTTAGTGAGTCAGAGTTTTAATAGGATGAACGAATAGTGGAGTGGTCAAGGTAGACCACTCATTTGAGAACTTTTTTTGTGAAACGATAGGGAGGGGGGTTAATGAGAGAAAACCAGATTCAAGCAAAGGGGTTTTCTTTTTTCACAAAAAGAAAAGGTTAAAAATGTTAGCAAAGGGTCTTATGTTCATGATTTGTATAAAATACAATTTAGATGATGGTGACTCTCAGTTGTAATTACATCTTAAATTACCATTCATTAAAAAGATTTACACTGGTTTTTAAAAACATACCGTGCAAAATCATACAGTACTTTTAGGATAATGCTTCTAGCATCGTTTAAGATTTTTTTTTCCTTAATGCATTCTGCTATGAGTGAATTGAATGCAGTAGTTTCCTATTATCTGTGGTTTCGCTTTTCGTGGTTTCAGTTACCTGCGGTCAACTGTGGCCTGAAAATATTAAATGGAAATTTCCAGAAATAAACTGTTCATAAGTTTTAAATTGGGCACTATCCTGAGTAGCATGATGAAATCTCGCACCCTCTCACCCAGTGCTGTCCAGGGTGTGAATCACTCCTTTGTCCAGCATATCCGTGCTGTATATGCCATCCACCTGTTAGTCACTTAGTAGCCCTCTTGGTTATCAGATAGATTGTCGAGGTATCACAGTGCTTGTGTTCAAGTAACCTTTATTTTACTTAATAATGGCCCCAAAGTGCCGTATTTTATTGGTTAAAAATCTTGCTTTATTGTGATCATGGCTGCTAACTCTGGCAAATTGGTTTGGAATAGAGGAACATTCACTGATGTAATGTACATAAATTTTACCAGCGGTTAACCTGACACCTCAAGTTGCACTGCATTAGCCATAACTTTTGAACCACAGATAGTAAACATTCACTGCAGAGAAACTTTATGCTTAGTTCTTCATATGAAGAAGTAAAAGGGTCAAAATAGTATAAACTCATGACTGAAGAAGTATTGCGTTATTAAATTTGTTTCAAATTAGTTTTAGGAAGTATTTGAATTATCTGCTTGTTTGTTTTTTTTTTAAATTATTTTATTTCAACATGTTTGTTTTATTCTGTGTCAGTTTCTAGAGCAAGGCCAATCCTTGACACAAATGATTTAATATATTTGGAAAACTTACACATTTTAGTCAGGTTCATTTTTTTTATCCAGCAAGTTATTTGTACTTTTCCACCCAGTGAGCAATGATGAGACTTAATCTAGAGTATTTCATCCTGTTATATTTCAGAATTTATTTGGTCAAACTATAGTATTTAGGTTTAAAAATGCCTTTAAAAAAACCTTGGATCATTGGACTTACGTAACATATTTTGTGATTTTATTCTCAAGGTAAGACTTCTTTCATTTTTTGGACTTTTTTTCGGGGAAGATATAGGTAACTTTATGCTTTTCTGCAGACCTTCTGTTTTCTTTATTCATTATGATTTTTGAGTAGCAAGAAATATTAGGTTAAAATTTGTAGATTTTCATATACTCTGAAAGCTGATGGATATGTGTGTAGCCATTTATTTTATGTATTCAGATGAGAAATGCATTTTTCAATTAAAAATGCATTATTTAATTAACAAACATTTGTTGAGTACTTACTGTGTGTGTGATAAGCACTTTTTGAGATATAAATGTGAATAAAACATAGACCTAAATCTCACAGTTTACAGTATAGGATAGGAGACAGATAGGCAACTATATAAGTAAAATAACCATAATAATAATGGTTAATGTTTATTGTATATTTAATATATTGCCCAAACCTTCACCTAATGCTTTATCTGTCAATCTCACTTACTCTTCACAGCAGTTCTATGAGCTAGATTCAGTGATTACCACAATCTACTCTACTACCCCTAGCCCCACCTTAATTTTACAGATGTAGAAATGTGCTCCAAGAGTTTAAGCAACAGGAACTTGCTCATTGTCACACAACTAGTAAGAGGGAAAGCACAGCGCAGATGCCAACCAGGTCTCTAACTTCAGTCAGTGCTCTTATCCTCAAAACTCAACAGAAATATGCAGAAAGTGCTTGAAACACAAAAAAGGGAACACTTATTCTTACCTAGAATATATAAGTTGTGCTACAAAATTGTAATAGTAGTTACACAGAGCCTTCAAACATAAGTTTAACAGGAAGACAGAGATAAGGGGCATTTTTAGGCAGAAAGAATAGCATGAGAAAAGGCATAGGGGTAAATAGTATTATGGCTACAGCATAAAGATGTATATTTGGCTGGAAGAAATAGGGAATATGGATAAAGAGGCCAAGTTGTAAAGGAATCTTGTAAATCCATTCTAAAGAGTTTCCCCTTTGTTTTGTAAGCAGTGAAGGGCCATCAAAGATTCTTAAACAGGATAGTTGCATGCTCAAAAGTATATTTTATAAAGATAATTTAGACAAGGTGGCGTGGAAGGCTAGAGCCTGGAAAGAAGAAAATAATTTAGGAGGATGTTGGCGGTATTCCTTGTGAAAGATGATTAGGACCTAGACTAGGAAATGAGAGATCAGAGGATAAACATTTCAGAGATAAAATCAACAAGACTTACTGGCAGCACAAACTGTGGAGTCATGCAAACCTAGCTTTGAATCTAGGCTTTCTTATTTATCGAGCCGTGTGATCTTGGGCAAGTTGTTTAATCTCTCTTGAGTCTCTGTTTCCTCATCTACTACTTGGGAGGTAATAATAGCACCTACTTCATAGGGTAGTTGTGAAGATTAAGTGAGATAACAGTGAACACAATTGCTGTCGTTTGAGAGCTTATCATTGTTTATGATCATTAAATAAAGAGATTAATCACAGGGAGCAGTGACTTCAAGGTTACAGGGTAAACTTGGCTACATTATTAGCCAGATAGAAAAGGGGGAAAGAGCAACAGGTTTGAAGAGCAGCCAGAAAGCAGGGGAAATGTGGAAAAATAAGTTCACTTTGTTGTGTTAAATTTGAGGTGATCAGGGAATAACCAAGTAGAAATGTCCATCAATTAGTTAGTATAAGTAAAGAGCTTAGAAAAGCATTTGGTTATTGTTGGCCCATATATTGGCCCATAGTAGCCTATATATATATATATATATATACATATACACATCACCTATTGTTATTATAGCAGCAGCAACGAAAATGTAGGGCTGGAGCTCAGGAGATAAATTGGGGCTAGAAACAGTATTTTCTCAAATGTCTAGTCTCTCAGCGGTAATAGTGGGAACGGATATGGTTTCTCATCCGTAATTTTATAGCAAGAAGAGAAAACTTGAGAATGCCGACATTTAAGGAGTGTTGAGTAAGGAAAACATAAAGAGCTGTCAGAGGTGGAATAACAGGAAGTGTTTCCAAACGAAGGGACAGAAATGGTAGTGTCAGTCTGCAGAGGTCACAAGTTAGACTGAAAGGCTATTGTAGCAGTGGGTTGAGCAGCCACTAGAAAAACAGTGAAGTGAGGAAAACCAGAAAGTGATTGTTGAGTACAAGAAGTACTTGTGCTGTGGGCGTGTGTTTTGTTTTGTTTTTGAATGGTTGGCACATGCACATGTTGGTAGGCCAGAGGGGCAGTGAAAAGCAAGTAGTTAAAGAAGTGAGAGAGGAGGAGAGGAAGAATCAATCCAGCTGAATTCCAGAGGAGATGGAAGGCAAGGGCTAGAGAACACAGGTGGATAGATGTCTTTAGAAGGGAATAAGGAACACTCCTATCTCTAAAAGAGTGTACTACTCATAGTGATTTCTAGTTGCTTATTTCCTCATATTCTTAAATAAGAATATTTGTAATAATGTAAATATATTGTAATAGTGTCAATACATTGTCTTATTATTTTCAGCCTTACACTAACTGCCTCTATCTACTTCATTCTGTACTTCTATCCAGTTGACCTAATTTCTCCTGTAAAATGGCTCCTTTTTCCAAATTTTATATACCAACTGCTTTCCTAATTTCTCTGGCATTACCAGAATATATTTAGTTTTATTTTTTATCAGCAAATTACTCATTTTCTCTAATAGAAAAGTAATCCCCCCAAAATGTGAGATGGTTTAATCTTACTCAATTCTTCTCATATCTTTTATTAAATTCTCCCAAAGTAATTGGAGGAAGGTGGTCAGAAGTTACAAACTTCCAGTTATAAGATCAATAAGTACTAGGGATGTAATGTACAACATGATGACTGTAGAGTAGATCCTAAGAGTTCTCATCACAAGGAAAAAACTTTTTTTCTTTCTTTGCTTTTTTTTTTATTGTGTTTATATGAGATGATGGATGCTAACTAAACTTATTATGGTAATCATTTCACAATATACATAAGTCAAACCATTATGCTGTACACTTTAAACATACAGTGATGTGTGTTAATTATAGCTCAATAAAACTGGGGGAAAAGTTCTCCCAAAGTAGAATTCTCTCACAAATGAAATAAAATGCAAGCACAAAACCAAAACAGATGTTTAATCTTAACACTATCCCCTAAAGAGCAACAAGGAGGGTGGGAATTATTTGGACATCGGGATAGGGGAGATGGAACTGTCACTAAAAGCTTCCCATCCGGTTAAAATTGTCATTTCTAATTTAAACGCATCTCAACTATTTGTGGCTTCCTTGTGAACATCAACAGTTACTCCTTAAATAGCTGGTGCTGTTTTTGAAACTTGAGTATAGTGTGTTTCCTTCCTGGAGATAAACTTCTAACAAAAACTTCCTTTCTTCTGTCTTAATATCAGATGTTCTTTGCGTCATATAGTGAGTAAGTAGAAAGCCCACTGTTGAGTCTGTATTTAAAGGGAGGGGGGGAAACCAAGATTTAAAAACTGCTTTAGTGGATCAACACTATCACATAGGCTTTTAAAATATCTCTATATGTCAACTTTTATCTAATTTATGTCAGTACTCAGATTTATGACCTTTTAGGACCTGCTGTGAATTCTTGATTTGTTTTGTGAAGCATGTTTCCTGAACTCCTGTGGCATTTCCCGATGGTTTCTCATAATTTAGCAGTTTATACACTGTCTTGTATTGTTTACTGATGTGTATGTTCAAATATCTGGATTGGTACATATTTCTTTGTCTTCTTTTTTTCTTAATTGCACTTAACTAAGAGAAACAGAGGCCCAAAATTAGTGGCTTTAATAAACAATACAGATTTTATTTTTCTAATGTAATGAGAAATCCAAAAAGTAGGCAGTTGCTGGTTTTAATTAGGAGGTACAAAGACATCAAGACAGAGATCTTGGAAATTTCCTTGGCTTTTCTCATGGTCACGGGATGGCTGTTGCAGTCCTGGCCAACATGTCCATCTTCCAGGCAGCAGAGAGGAGGAAGCAGGGAGGAGGATACTTATTTCAGTAAAGCAGAACTTTCTCCTTACATGTCATTGGAGAGAGCACTGTTATACGGCCACTCTGTAAATGAAGCTGAGGAATTTCTTTTTGGTTGAGCAAATTGCCACCCTCCGACAAAATTGAGATTCTGTTAGTAAGAGAGAAGGGGAGGATGTGTATCAGGTAGTCAGCAGTCTACCATACTACACCATGGTGCCTATTCTTTTCCATATCATTTGCCATTCAGTAAATACTGATTTAATATTTGAGCAAATGAAAACGCATGTATATAATCTAATATTACTGGTGGTCAGTCGGCTGGTAGGAAAAGAGAGCATTCCAACTATTCCAAGTTCCTGGTAATACAGCAGTAGAGAATACAAACTCAGAATAGCTTTGATCCTCTGTCTACACCAAGCTTAAAGATTTGTTCATTCACACCTGAAATATCTAGATCTTCAATAGTTCTTGAGACATGGCCACTGCCTTCATACATGCTAATGAAATTTAGATGCCAGTCTCTCAATTATGTGTCACAACTAGTTTAAAAGCTAGAGTCCTAACAGTACTTCTAGAATGAATAAATATAAATGTTGTCAGAAAGATAACAAAAGGCCAGGTGGAGTTCAAAGGAATAGATTATATTGGATAATGTTTGATGGATGTGGTCACATTTGAGGAGTTAACAATCATGATTGGTTCAGCTTGAATAAAATATATTGTAAAATAAAGGAAACACATTAAACTCTTAACATGGGCAAAGAATATCTAAGATCATCTTGAATCCTCAAATTTGCAAGTATGGAAATGTTTTTACCAGGCGTATGACTTTGTCCTTTCAAATCACATTTGTCATGTTTCCTGTGTATTATCCTCATGCAACAAGTTTAACCACATTTTCAACTTCAGTGAAAAGTTTGATCTCTTATCTAGCGAGCCATTTTTATGTTAGCTAGAATACTTCCCGAAACAGTTTTAGTTTTACAGGCTGTTTTTTTCTTATTCTTTTTGTTGTAAATTCGGTTACGTAACAGATGGAGCCACCCTTAAACCAGATAATAATATTTTAAATTTGCCCAAGAATTCTCTGTTCTGGGTAAAAGCCATCATTTCTGTAGATACTTTTACTTTCCTCATTTAACAAGCCCTCCAGATGATTCTGATGCATGCTAAAGTTTGAGAACCATTGAAGTAAACAATTCAAATTCTTGCCCCCAGCAAAATTACAGGTTTTACAAGTCACAAAACTTCCAGGTTAATTGCTCACAACTAATTAAAATTGGGGCTGCCAAACAATTAGTGTGTGAAGAGAGAAAGCAAAGTAATGAGGATGTGGAAAAATGGGCACTTTCATTTACTCTGTTGAAGGTGGTATACATTGGTTAAATAAATTATAGTGCATGGTTAAATTATGATGCATTTGTATAATATTGTGCATCTTTAAACACCAAAGTAAATCTGTATGAGTTAACATTTTAAAAAGCTCAAAAAGATAGTAACTAGGAAAGAAAAGCAGGTTGTAGAACAGTTGTGGTTCCAAAAGAGAAAGACATGGATATGCTTGTATGTCATTACAAGTTCTTGAAAAACTACACTAGAAGCTGTTTATGGTTGTTACTGGTGATGGTGGGACTTGAGGTGAGACTGGGGAGAGAGACTTCAACTTTTCCATCCTTTAACGTTCCATACTGTTTGGAATAACATGAGCATGCATTTTAAATATTTAAAAAAACTGGTTAATTAAAAGCAGCAACATTTTTTGGAAGTGTGTTGGGACCACATTGTGGAAACATCTTCATTATCAGTAGTCAGGTGTTTGTAATTAATTTGCTAAAGAGCCTTTGAGTGTATTGTTTATTTATTTTATTTTATTTTATTTTTGAGCACTAATAGTCTAGTTTTTATCCGAGAGTGGTTTTTTTTTTTTTTTAATTAAAGGATCTGGAATGCATTTTAGTATGGTTAAATCTGGTACCTCAGGTACACTAAATTAGCATTACTAGAATCAGGAGGTGAGGAGTGTAGGGGAGAAAAAAATAATTTTCCCTCTGCCTTTCTAAACTCTCTGCTGGGGATCCTATAACAAAACAGACTAACAAGAGAAAAACAAACAGAAGTTTATTAACAGGTATGCATGGGAGAGACCCAGGGAAAAATGAGTAACTTTCCTAGGTGGCTTAGAATTATACCATTTACAGCTAAAGGCAAAAAGAAAGAAGGGTTAGGGGAGGCCTGTTTGAGGTGGGGAGGAGGAAAAGTACGGTAAACAAGAGTAAGGGTTGATATGCAGATTTAAATGCATGCCCTTTGATATGAGTTTCTTGTGCCTTAGTTGTCCTTCTCTTCCTGGTACAGAGAGGGAGACACACTTACAAATGGTGATTCCCTTTATAAATGTAAATTTCCCTTACAAAAGGCTAACTTCTACTCTTGTTTTCAGAGCTTCTTCTATATCTGCTCTTTCTCTGAAATAATAAAATAATCTGTATGCCAAAGAGGCATATGTTGGAGTGACATATTCTGCCACCCTTGACGAGCAGGAATTAAAATAAGCCTGGATTGAAGAAAATGAAGTCCTAGACTGCTGTGGGAATAGTAGAAGGAGGAGGACAGAACATGAATAGATGGCAGAGGTGAAACCTATGGGAGTTGAAGGGGAGCAGAATTTGTAACCCCCAAATATGCCTCTTTGGCATAAGGATTATTTGGGGCTGATTATTTTTTAGAAACAATTTTTTTAATTTTTAAAAAATTTTTATAGCAGTTTGAATGTTCCCTATAGTTTATGTTAAATCATTTCCATATATTCCTCTTTTGTTTGCTTTTAAAATAATTCAGGTATCACAGTATTTAGCGTTATTGAATTAAGAAGCATATAAAGAATCTTAAATCCTAATTTAATCTTTATTCTCTTTTTTTTGAATCTTTTTTTTTTCTCCTGAGGAAGATTCGTGCTGAGCTGACATCGCTGCCAATCTTCCCCTTTTTGTATGTGAGCCGCCACCCACAGTATGGCCACTGACAGACTATGGTTTAGGTCTGCGCCCGGGAACCAAACCCCAGCTGCCAAAGTGGAGCACACTGAACTTAACCACTAGGCTACTGGGGCTGGCCCTCTTATTCTCTTTTAAATTAGAGGTTGTCATTTATAATAATATAATGTGTATTATTATTCAGTATAATAACTTATTTGAAATCTAATGTCATAAACCTTACCTGGTAGGTTTTTTTCCCCCCTCTTTAAAGACCGCAATCAGGGAAATCTACACAATACCATTTTTCTGTCAGCAGGTGGCAGAGTTCCCTCTCTCTGCTGTGGCACAGTGCTGCATTTCTAAATTACTGTTCTTGTTTGTGCACTTTAGTGTTTACTCTCCCAGTGTTCTTAAACCTGAAGGGGAGCAGAATATGCTACCCCAAATTGTGCCTCTTTGGCACATGGATTATTTTGAGCTGAAGGCAATCAAGACCCAGTGGACTCAGGAAAAGCTTTTTACGTCCCCTGTAACTGCCTAAAACAATTTAGAAAGAGATCCTGTACCAGGAAAAGAGCTGCTACCAGAGATAGCTTTTTCATCTGAGAGACTTATCTGCATGGCCAAGCATTTGCTCTGCATGTTTCTGTGAATTGCCTTCCTCTCCTTTGAAGCCCTGACCACTACCTCTTGTCTCCTTAGCTCAGGATGGTCTATAAGCCTCAATGGCCTGACTGCCTTTGGGTCTCATATCTTGTAGGTACAAAATTAATTTTTTTTTCGTATTAAGCTGTCTTTTTAGTACAGGTGTGTCTCAGCCAAGAACCTAGAAGGATAAAGGGAAAATTATTTTTCCTCCCCTACAAACTATTAATCTATAAAATTTAAACCAAGTACAACAGTCTTCTGTCATTATATGTAGATGTAAATGCTGTTTGTCTATTTTTTCCATGTGTGTTTGTCTTCCTCATTTTCAAGGTGCTAAGAGCTTACAAAATTGTTTAGCAGTTGATTGGAGGGTTACTTAAT
This sequence comes from Tapirus indicus, assembly GCA_031878705.1. Classification (NCBI taxonomy): domain Eukaryota; kingdom Metazoa; phylum Chordata; class Mammalia; order Perissodactyla; family Tapiridae; genus Tapirus; species Tapirus indicus. Next base: position 126,184,635 of record CM062917.1, on the reverse strand, counting down.
TTGTTTGGCAAGTTCTTGCTTGTAACTAGGTGGAAGTAGACAGTCACATGTCTAACATGATGTGGGTTCCTGCAAGATCCTTCCTGTCCCTATTTTATCTCCTCCAAAGCCTTGTCATGGCACAGCCCTCTCATTTACCTTACTTATACGTCCCACTCAGGGTCTGGGTTCAGAATACCATCATCAAAAAAAAAAAATCATCATATTCATATAGTTTGTCAGCTTATCTAGATTTCTATGTTACACTGTTAGCAGTCTAAGAGAATGAGACACTTGATCGATTTTAATGGAGGGAGACAGGAAAAATTTGAGAACCTAAGCATTATAGCATAGCAAAATGTTACGAAATAGAAACCCACTGAAGTTACACTGGGCCTGGAACTAGAAAACACTTAGAAATGGATTCCCATCTGGGTTAATTTGGCACTGTCCTATTATCCTGTAACTGGGGAAAAGGAACTAAAATTTTGAGATGTCTACTTAATGGCCAAGTACACGCTGTATGTTTACCTTATTTAATCCTTAAAACACAGTCCAGCTGGTAATTTATTGTCGTGATTTTCTATTAATTTGCTCAGTAACTAGCAGAGCCAGTATTCAATCTGATTCTAGCTCTCTCTGAAGCTTTTGAGTAAAGCATGCTTCCCAGTTGGTTAGTAAGGTATTATTATGTTGCTGGTCTTTAAAAGTTTTATGTCTTTCCAAGTTAATTCAATGCTTAATTCTATTTTGTCTTTTGTTTTGTGCACAACCATGTGCTATATATATATGATTTTGTCATGTGTTCCTAGTTTTGGTAGGATAGGAAAATCTAGCTAGTATTCCATAATTATTGTTCTGTTATCTTCTGTGTATTATAAGTATTGTGGTTTATCTAGTAAAAATATACAGTATTTTTTTTCTTTAACAAGTTATGTAATCTGTGATTTGAACACTAGACAATCTTGTAAGTGAATGAGGTCTTGTAATATATAGTGTTTGAGAGTTTAGCAGTTGGTAATTCCTTGGTTCAAATCTCAACACTGCCACATTCTAATGGTTTAGCTTTGGACAAATTACTTTACTTTTCTAAGCCTCAATTTCCAGTTTTCTAGAATGGAGAAGATTCACCTAAAAACTCTCCTGCCCCCTTGTTTCCATATTACATTAAGAATATGTTGTGTCTTTGTATTTTTTATTTCACTTGGTGTTTTAAATAATTACAGTTTGGGAGAATTCCAACAGTATATTATTCTAAATACTGTCTACCTGGGTTGTTATTAAGATTAAAAAAGATGATATACATACAGTGCCAAATTATGTTTACCACATAGTAGTCACTCAATAAATGTTCATTCTCTTATCTTCTCCCTTCTATTAATAAACAAAGCTATTCTTTTCCCAACTTTCTTTTAGACATGATGTTCTTTTATAGTAGATTCATATTAAGAAATGCATTTAAAAATTATCTCAAAACAATCTTCTATTTGAGTTCTCAGATTTGGAGATAAAAGCAGAATGTCTAGTTATATCATACATCTTTCTTCAAGTTGAAAAGATTGGGAATGGGGAGATGTCCAGCATTATGCCAAATTCTGAGAAACAGTTTTTAACCTGAGAACCTAGCACTCCAGAAAACAGGGCCTAATCCCTGCCTGCCTAGTAGCATAATTGTAGATGGTTAAACTGACCTGGGTAGCACACTGGGAGGCTTGACATATGTAATTACATCATTTTCAGTCACTGAAATGAAATTTCACTAAGATTGTATGAGAAACATGGGTTATTATAAAGGATACAGCTTCTATATGTGTTTGACTCACTTTTGAAGCCCCTCTAATACACTTACAACATGCATAGATCACATGATTCACTATAGATTTTAAAAAATTAACTCACAGGGTCTTTACAGGGGGATTTCCAATCATGTAACTCAGCTTTAGGGAGGTTTTAATAATTAAGGACTCATGAGTACCTGGATTAAGATCCAGCTTTTTGTAAGGAATTCCTCTATTTTTCGTTCTTTACCTATTTGAAGCTTCATTTTCCCCTTGACTCTCTTTTTATTTCTGATATAATACATGCTGATATAAAAATTAGTCAATCTGAATAAGCAAAAAGAAGTAATCTGCAGTTTTCATCACCTAAAAAAACCTGTATGTTAGTAAGTGTACTCCTTTTTCTATGCGTATAACTAGTATTGTTTTTCCCAAAATGAGATCATCCTATAACATTGTTTTTAACAAGATTATTCACTTATTAATTTATTCCTTAATAATAAATTTATACTTATTTAAATAATATTACTTTATGTTAATATATCATATACAGATATTATAATTTATTTAGCAAGTTCTTTGTTGTTGAACTTGAGATTGTTTCTCGTTTTTCATTATGATAAATAATGGATCAGTGAACATTCTTGTAGTATCTGTGTCTGTCCATGATTGTTTAAATGGAATTGCTAGGTCACAGGACGCATAAATCTTAAGGCTTTTGAACGTGCTGCCGGGTTACCCTCTGGAAAGGTTGTACCAATTTATATTTCCACCAGCAGTATATTTAAGTACCTAGCTCCTTGTTTTCCTGGGAGTAGATATCATTTTTTTCTTATCTTTGCCAAATGATAGTTTTTAAAAAAGTATATTACTTTTGAAGTTGAACTTTTAAAAATAATTGGCCATTTATTTTCTTCTTTTCTGAATCATCTGAGTTCTTTTTCTTGATTCAGAAGGGCTTTTATAAAATAATTTTAAACACGAGAATGTGTTAAAATATATTTTTCCAAGTTTTTTTGTTTCACTTCCATTTTTGACCAGTTTAAATGTGACCCTCCTTTTCAAACCTTTAAATGGCTGCTTGAAACCAATGTACTAATTCTTTAGAATGTTTTACTGAGCTTAATTTGCACATGACTCCTCATTTACACATTATGACTTCATTTTATAGCCAGAATAGGAGGAGAAGGTAGCATATTGTTTGAATAGTTTGTGTAACTTACTCATTAGTTTACCCTCCCAACCATAAAATGAGGAAGGCTACTACAGAAAAAATAGTGAAATATGATTTTGCCCCAATAGATAATTGTCATTTTACCTTCATAAACATGAGTTAACATATGCCATGTTCATTTCTTCCAAAGATTTAGTAGCATTATATACACTTTCACTTTCTTATGTTTTGTAACATGTGACTTTTTAAAAATAATCTGTTTTCTTCTGTGTATAAGATATATTCATTAGAATAGAAAAATACCAAATATAAAGAAATATAGAAAATACTGAAGAGTATGAAGGGGAAAATACAGTCACCTGTGATCCTGTCGTTCCTCTGTGGTGATTGTTAATTGATTTTTGGAATACATTTGATTCAGTCATGTTAGATGATTATTGTTCTATTCAGTTTCGTTTAGTACTGGTTTATTATTTAAGGCTTTTGTATTTATATTCTTAAGTGAAATTAGATGTTTCCTCTTTTTATGCTATTATTGACAGGCTTTTGTGTCAGGATTCTATGCTAGTTAGTTTCATAAATGGAATTGGATACCTTAACTTCTCTTTATGTGTTAAACAGTTTAGCATGGGACCTATCTGTTCTTTAAAAGTTTGAAAGAGCTCACCAGCATAAAACCTCACCATAAAGCTTTTTGAAGGCCATTCTCTGATAAACTTATTTTTATAAGTTCTATTCTGATGAGCACATATTCCTCTGTTAAATGTAATGTATGTTATCAAAGCTTTTCTAATGTAAATTAAGTACTTCTGTTTACTATGTTGAGTTTATTAATATTCAAAGAAGTTTTGAAAGGGCTATATTTTGTGGTTTTTTTTCTACTTGTATACTTTTAAAACTCAAGTTATCACCCAGTGATGCTCCATATAATTTCAAATAATTCTTTGTTACAAGTTATTAGTTTATATGATTATGATTATTAGTTTATGATAATTTTCTTATTTTTTAAATGAGTTATATCTGGCATCGTAAAAAGAGGAGCTACTAAGTTACATCTTTGTACTCTCCATTTAGATGTACTGGATATAATACACAGATAATAAAAGGTTAAATAGCATACCTTTTAATCATTTTTAATGTAACCATACAAAAAGAGCAGTCCTAAACAATGCTGTTTCTTTTCAACAGACAGAATACCAGCTGTGTGATGTGGAAGGAGTCCAAAATTAAAGCAAAGTTTTTCTTCTTGTTCCATTTCAGACACAGAGATCCAGATATAATAAAATGGGAACAATAATTTCAATGCTAAGCATCTTGAAATATTAGAATATAGTGCATTTGAGAGGAGAGCTAGGAAAGACTCATCATTTAGGATAACTGTCTTAACATCTGATTTTCTTGAGCATGACCTACCCATTGCAACATAAACATCATTTCCTCTAAAGGAGTTTAAACTACAGAATTTATTTAAAAGTAAGAAAGTAAAACAGGTAGAGACTATGTTCAAGAATTTCATTTGAGTTTCGGAAAATTAAATTACTCAATCCTGGAGTCTTGCATAGTGTTTTTAAGAAATACATTGAGATTAGAACTGTAGCTTTTCCTCAGTGTGCATATATGTGTGTAAATTCATAAATGCAGCAATCAACTTCACTAACAGTCACCTAGTAGGATAAGTTTTTGGAATGATTTTAAGTGAGTAAAAACTTACGAGAAAACCTTACTTGTCATTCATTTTCCCAAAATGTAATTCATTGTTTCATCTGTTTTTGCTCCTTAAACATTTTAAACCATATTCGTATAAACATTTATAGCACCTGGTTTCAGTTCTATTTTGAACAGTCACAGTCTTAAAGTCAGTTGACTGTTGTCTTCAGAGAAGTTTTAAGAGAAGTTAAAGGCCTAGACAGATGTTTCGCATGTTTAAAAAAATCATCTTTCTCTTTACATCATGCAGCAATTAGCAGGAACAAGTTTTGCAAGAGTCCTTCTGGAAAGTACTGCATCTCACCTCCTACTGAATTGTCTTCCTTATGTGGCTTTATTGTTTTATTTGGAATAACTTCCTAGGGTGTCAGCCAAGTTCAGATTGAAATTTAAAAATACATTCCATGGCTGAATGATAATTGGATTATGATAAACTGTGAGTTAGTAGTTAAGTCTTAGATTGGATTATTGAGAAATAACTGTACTTACTACAGGTTTTATGTGAGATTATGAAGTGATTTCTTTCACATACAGCTATTAATTTGTATAATACCTTTATTCCCTTTACTTCCCTGCCCCAAGATCAAAGTCAAAGTGAATCTATCAATTAATAAGTTATTAAGGTTTAAATTGATAGATTTGATTTTCTGTGGGCTTTTTTGTTTTTTCATTATTCAAAATTTGGAGAAGGTTTTTGGTGGCAGAATATAAAGTGATCATTTTTAGCTTTTCAAGTTGGTTGAGTAATTGACACTATCTGAAAAGTTGTAACTAGTTACTCAGAAGTACAAATGGACAGTTCTTTCTCCATTGATAAAGAGTCAGTTTCAGCGTTACAAGGGGAGAAAAATCTTCCAAAGATTTGAGTCCTGTGTGAGAAGTTCTCTGCTCTTTGGCATATCAGTTTCAGGTCTAGAGTCTGCATTAGCCATGATATGAGTGATTTCTGTTTCTATGACAACGAGTAAAGAAACTCCAAGGCAACAGGGCCCAGTCATCGCATCCGAGATGAAAGTCCATTGTGTTGCTGAAGATCCTGCCTTTACGACTTCTTACTTCCCCCTCTCAAAAAAAAAAAAAATTATCCTAGAGCTATTTGAAACAGATTTCATTTTCTTTTATTCAGTTCTTTGCTTGTGTCCTTGTTCCTTTTCTGTGGCACAGTTTCAAAACATTATTCATTATTCAAAACCTCTAATGTAAGTGTTATGTGTATATTATTGCTTAGAAACAGTGTGATATACTAAGAAAAAAAGTGTTCCAGTTCTTGTACCTAAGTCACATAAGTAATAAGTGACTTCTCCAGACCTTAGATTCCTTATCTATAATAAAAGGGGAAGTATTATTTTTCTCTTAAGGGTTTACTGATTAAATTAAATTAGAACACACACGATGGGCCATTGCATGCTTCTGAAACTGTGACACACAGGGTAAGAAAATGCTCGAAAAATGTTAGTCCTTTTTAGAGGGACACCCCACCAGACACACCTTCCCACCCCGCATCACATATACACACTTACTGGGTGGAATTAAAAGGCAGAAGAAGTCCCCTATAGGCAGGAGGCAATACTCATATTTCTTCTCTTCTCTATTCTCCTTAGACTAGCAGGATAGAACACCAGGAGAGCCAAAGCCATCTTTTACCCTTAAAGACCAAAACACCCTCTTGATAAGATACTAGCCATCGTCCTTTTCATGCTATAAAGTATTTAGTTTTGTTTTGGAGTAAACTGGCTGAATTCCTTTCTTCTGTCTCTACTTTAGAAATATTGTTTCAAATAATCCATCTGTGTTGTATTGACAAGCTCTGGTTGTTTTATTTATTTTTTTTAATTTTCTTTTCTGGTTATGGACATGATGGGTGCTACTACTATAATGTTTTTAATGTCACTTTTTATTTCCTAAGGAACTCATTTATTTTCTAAAGCTCAGAAAATAAAAATGGCCCCTTAATCCCATTACTGATACTGTCTAATGTATTCTATTTTAGGCTTTCGTACACTTCTATAATAAGATTTTCCCCTAAAACTGGACTCTTGCTGTAGATACTCTCATAACTGTTTTCACTCAATAGTAGATCATGTTTACCTCAATATATCTGTAAATATTGATCTCACAGAGCAGTACTCTAGTGATTTACAGGCATGGATTCTGAAGTCAGAGAGACCTGAGTTTGAATTCATTTCTGCTGCTTGCCAGCTATAAGCCTTAACTTATTCACCTGTAAAGTGAGGATAAAAATTGCACATACCTTCCAGTGTTATGAGTATTACACGAGATGACGTATATCAAGTGCTTAGAAGTATCTGGCACATAGTAAACATACAATAAATTTTAGCTATGTTATACAATGATCATTTTTGAGAACTGTATACTTTTATATTTTATGTGTATACCACAATTTATTTACCTCTCCTGTATTAATGAATATTTAGATATTGGGTATTTAGGTTGTTTACAGTTTCCCAGTAGTATAAAACAACTCTGCAATATACATCCTTGGAACTAAATCTTTGTATACTGCCTTATTTCCTTAGGATAAATTCCTTGGGACATAAAATTGATACGTCCAAGGAAATGTATATTTCTGAAGCTTTTGATAGTATTTCTAAATAGCCCTCCAAAAAGGTTGTGGAACTATAACTCCAGCATTCTTTGTTGTTGTTGTTGAAGATGATTTATCTTGAGTCATCTTTCAAAGTGATGTATTTAAAATTCTTATCATTGCTAACTATATTAATATATGACAGGACATTAAGTCATGACATTCATATATAATACAGAAGTATTTTCAAAACGGATCACCTAGTTACCCTTGAGCTTCCATTACTAGAGTATAAAAGATTTTCCTCTTAGAAGAATGTTTTGTTGTGAATCTTCTCATCTTATTAAAATAAGATAGCAGTGCCAAATTTTTAACGTTTGGGAGATACCACGTTTGGATAACTTATTAGTAGCCTTTTTTAAAAGCAATTTTTAAATTTTTTGTGTTGTTTTTAGTAGAGGGTGCTACTTCACCAAGTTTGATTACTCAAGTGTTGTGTGGGTTCCATTTCTCTTGAGCATAGAAGAGAGAAGGCTGATATAAAAATTTATTTACGTAAGTGTAACTTAGCAATGTTCCTAATGATAAAGCTTCCCTGAGCCCATAGCATGACTTATCTCTCAGGCCCTGACACATGGTATTAGCATATTGCAATCCTACTACTCAGGTTAAAAGCAAGATTGGTTCTCTTTAAAAGTTAAAAATATTTTTCTTCACAACAGTTTGACTGCTTTTATTTCCAGCAGGAAAGGAACTTTTTTCAATTTTTTAACCATAAAAATTAGTTTTCATTGTTTGTGTTCAGATTTTTTAGCAAATCCATGCATGGTCTCGTTAAAATTTACAAACAGTATAGGAAAATATGAAGAAAAACATAAAAATCACTCTAAATTCCCTTGCCCTGCATTAAAGATTATTAACATTCTATTAACCACACTTGCCTGCATCTTGTCTTTTTCATGTGTCTTAAATGAACTAATCTTTTTAAAATTTTGGTAAAATATACATAATATAAAATTTACCATTTTAACTATGTTTGATTGTACAGTCCAGTGGCCTTAAGTACATTCACATTGTTGTGCAACCATCGCCACCATCCGTCTCCAGAACTCTTCATCTTCCAAATGGAAACTCTGTACCCATTGAGCAATAGCTCCCCTTTTCCCCTCCCCTAACCCTTGGCAAACAGGCGGTAATCTTTTTTACTTTGTATTGAAATAAAATATTCACACAGAAGAGTGCACATACCACAAGTATACTGACAACCAAAAAACATGATGAGGAAGGGAGTTTTTTTAAGTATTAAAATTGAGGAGCAAGTTGCCAGCACTTTAATAGTACAGATTTATCTTCTCTTAACTGTCACATTATCTCAATTGATGGTGTTCTGTCGGACTGATGGTGACTAGCTCAGAGTTAGCAGGCTTGTCACCCAGAGCATAATAAAGCTCTGTGTAGTAATGCGTCACAAGGCTGTTTTGCATAGAGCTTAGCCAAGGCTTTTGGAACCGCCCTCGGTTGCACCTTGTGCTATATTAGTACTTCTCAGACAGGAAGAATTTTCTTTCGCGGTGTAGTTCGTCCGGTTCCCTTCAGGGTAAGTGTGTACAGTTCATGTAAATAAATGAGTTTCTCTTGTCTAACTTTATCTGATTCTTATTTGGTTCAGTATCTTGTTGAAATTTTAGGCATTTAAAAATGCAGAATAAGGAAATAAAAATAGAGTGATCTAGTATAATGTGAAACTTTATAGTTTGCAAATATATGAATATGTAAAACTTGGCAGTGTCTTGGGTCTCAGAAATTACAATTTATAGGATCTAATTTTAAGAGTTTCTTGTTTCACTTGTAGATGTTAAGAAAAAGCAAAGTACACTCAGAAATCTCTTTCTAAGGGAAAAAAAGCACTGTAAGATTCAGTCAGTTGCTTTGTGACTCAGTTTTGCTGATAGATACATGCTTTGTGGCCCTAGAATTAGGAACTGTTATACGTGGCTAGTAATAAAGATGATTAATTTTTATTTTGTGCCTGTGAGCTTTATCCAGGATATCATGGAATGGGATTATATTAGTAGGTTTTATGAATTGATCAAAACCAGATTACTGTCTCTAAGGTTAATTACAAATTGTGTATTGAAAATTAAGATTCAAACATATATATTACTATGAAAGCCTAGAATGTTGTGGCTTAGGTTTAAATAATTGAATTTACCTTATTTTTTATAGTTTTGTTTTATGTTCAAATCAGGAACATTAAATAATGCAACAGATCGTTTCTTAAAGCAGTTTCCTTGGTTTTTATTGGCAGCCTATATCCAAGCCCTGCACCTCTGGATATTGCTTACCGCCAGGCTGTTGTTCTAGGACAAATTCAAGGACAGAAGAACTCAGAGTGCCTTGAGGGTAATCAGGATAAAATACTTAATTTCCATGTGCCTTGGTTTACTCATCTTGAAAAACGCTATTATATATTAGAGCAGTAGGAGTGGGGATAGATTAATAAATTCTAAGCTCTGAAATTGTGTATTTTCATAAGTATCCATAAAATTCTGACTGAGAAGCCAAGTTTTACTATTTAAGAAAATTGGTATAAATTTGCCAATTTGCAAAGAACGAGCCTTTGAAATCTATTTTTGATTTTCTTCTACCCCCCTTCCCTTCCTACCATTTGCTATTCAGTTTCATTTTTGTTTTATATCTGTATTGAGAAAGTTTCACTTTCCAGTTTGTGTGTGTTTTTTTCACTGCTGCCTTGAAAATCTGATTAGGGAAAGTTATTTAAATGCCCCCAAGAAACTGATTTACAATGCTACAGAAATAATGAACTTATAGTTTGATTTTCCATAAAAAAGTGTCATCATTAAAAACCCAAGTTTAGGACAAGTAATACATGTTGCTGGAAAAGTACAGTAAAAATGGATTCATGATGGATGATTAGTTCTGTTGCTGATACCCTGTCCATATTATAGGAATACATACCTTTTCTTATGTAAGTAGTATACACTTTACTCTTCAGAATTTCATTACCTTATTGTATAGTTTAAATGTTTCTGCAAGTATCAAAATTAAAGCAGAATCACAACTTTTTAAACTAATAATGTAGGCAAGTAAATTTTTTTCATGTAGACAGAAATTTTCAGTCATTGATTTGTAAATATCTTTTCAAGATAAAGTTAATCATCTCAGAATGAAATACCATGACAGCTAAAGCTTTCAGTTACCAAGTTTCTGCTATTCAAGTGAAATTCTTACCTCTTGCTTGTCTTTAGCCTTGTCCTACATATTCCTTGTAAAGGACACTGTTACAGTAGCGACCTTATTAACCTCATAGTGAAAGCACACAAAGTAATTATTTTCCAGTTTCCACTTTTTCCAGTCCATGTTTAAAGATTCCAAAGACAAAAAACTTCCTTTGCGGAGAGTTCATAGTTGAGGGGTAGTATTTTCTATTTTTGAACATGTCTTCTACACCTGATGTGTTTTTCCAGCTCTCCTCTTGAAGCATCTGCAACAGATGACTGTTGGCAAAGTAAGCCAGAACTTTATATACCAAGTATAGGTTTACAAGCCTATTGGTTTAAAAATACCGTGCCCTAATTTTCAGTGTCTTCCTTAGAATAGTGCCAGAATGCTGACATTTATGCCTTCGTCTTTACACATTTATAACAATAGAGACAACAGGGTGATTTTTGTATTAGGACTGCAGTATCACTTTATGTGAAGTTATCTTTGCACAAGGATAAATTGTGTTCAGATTGCCAGTGAGGGTCGGGAATAATGAAAGATCTTCAATTGAAATTTGCATAGTATTCGTGAACTGTTAGGTTTACTTATCAAAAATAGTGTCCTAAAGTTGGCCATTATCAAATTTCTGATCACTCTTTGTTTTTGTTTGTATTCTGTTTAAATAAAATATGAAGAGACCATGAGAAAGATGATTACTCATTTACCTACTAATGCTGGCTTTTTTTCCTTTGTTTTCTTTTTTTTTTTTTTTACTAAACATGAGTGCTCTGAAAAGAGGCATACTTGGGGGTAAGGGGTGGCGAGGAATTGGGCTGCCTGGCTATGTGTAACAAAAAGATCTTAGATTCCCAGATATGAAAATGTGTTCTTCTCTGCTTGAATTTTTTTTCCTTTGGGTTTTTCAAATGTTTCAGAGTATGTGGTATCTTTGTAAATACTACTGTACTTTTCCACATTCTCCTTCCTCTTTTTCACGCTAATAAAATGGTTTTATTTAAATAGCACCTTCCGAGAAATCTAGACCCCTTTTCAGATGTTAAACATCAAAGAAAAGCCATAAGCATTTAATATTGTATGCTTTGGTTTCTATAAATGAAGAAACAGATGTGCAGGCAGCTTCTGTGACATCTTTGTTTAAAATAGATGACTGACAGAAAGAAGTTAAACTAAGGAAAAGTTTCTTAAATTTGACCATAGTCATCTAAAGACTACTAACCCCCATTATAATTACATTTTGAGGGTTGTGATCAAATGTTTTATGAGTTATATAGAATGTAGATAGAAGCTTCTGCAGATACTACATTATTTTTCAGATGTGAAAAATTGGACGTATCTTACTGTTTGGAAATGCTATTTATTTAACTCTGTGATGCCATCAATTATAAGACCATCAACTTACTAACAGCCTTTGGAGGGGTGAGGGGTGTCTTTTTTTAAAGATATTCCCAATTTTATATACTTAAAATGGAAGGGAAGAAATAGATTTTAGAATTTGAGAAAATTTTATATATCTGCTACAACACATTTTAACTATAAAGAACACAGATCTAATGTCCAATTTCTATTACTAGAGTTTAAGGAAAAGTCCATTTTTTTCCCTTTTAAGCTAAGTTGCCCTCTTTGTGTGTGCGTGTGTGAGGAAGACTGGCTCTGAGCTAACATCCATTGCCAATCCTCCTCTTTTTGCTGAGGAAGATTAGCTCTGAGCTAACATCTGTGCCCATCTCCTCTATTTTGTATGTGGGATGCCACCACAGCATAGCTTGACGAGCAGTGTAGGTCCACGCCCAGGATCCAAACCTGCAAACCCCAGGCTGCCAAAGCAAAGTGCGCAAACGTAACCACTATGCCACAAGGCCAGCCCCTAAGTTGCTCTTTTTAAATAGTGCTTTTATTATAGTCAAATTTTCCTTAACCTAGAATAAAGTAAAAGTAAAGTCATGAAGAGCTAAAATAAGTAATTTTCCCTAAGATTCATCCTACAAAAATGAAAAACATTTAAAATAATGATGAGATATTTTAAAAACTGCTTCTTTTAGCTTAACAAATAGATATGTATAAATTTCACCCAAACTCTTAAAATGACCATTCAGTTAACAGACACCATCACATACCTGTTTTGTGCCAGACACTGTGCTAGATTCAAATACAACTCAGATCTTAGTCACCTCATTTCACAAAATTAAAGATTTTACTATGAGAAATTTGACTTTTGTGTATTATGTTTCTCCTTATGTTCTATTTATATATTTCTTCATTGATTCAGTAATAATAATGCATAATTCTCCCACAAACTTTATCTTTACTTGTAGAGAAGATGTTGATAAAATATTCTTGCAATAAAGCATTTTCTTGCAAATATGTACTTCACTTAAACTCTTTATTCAAATGTTATTAACACCATATAAGTTCTTATAGGAGAGTTGCAAATTCCCCATACAGAATTTTTAACCCAAAACTTTGTGAGATAGAGTAAAATCTTGGCTGAGCTTTTTAAGAAAGAAAAAAGATGGCTTCAATAACTTGATATTTAAGTTAAACCAAAAGTACCACCTTAGTAGGTCATTAACATACAGGAAAAGCCTGACATGTATGTATGTCACATGTACTTTTTTCTCTTTCTTTTACTGTGACATCACCTAGGAAAATCCAGAAGATTGGATAACCAAGAAATACCTAATCAAGATTCTGCTGTACATGTGAAAATGGTGGGTATTTGAATATTTCCAGTTCCATTTATTAATGGTGAATCTTCACCACTTTTACCTCTGTCTCTAACCAGATACTTAATTATGGGACTGTAATTTTATGCTTATCTTTCTTCAAGTGTTTGACACACGATAAAACCTCAAATTTTTGTTGAGTTGAATTTCAACTTCTTGAAATTTTTTTTGCTTGAAATATAACGTGCATTATAGTGTTTCTCAGAGTATAAAATGGTTACCCCATTCCTATTTGTGCTCAATTTTCCTTGCTCAGCAACAACACATTCAAATCATAGAAGAGATCTTTTATCTTAGGCCTCTGAATTAAAATGACAAGCACTTAAATTAAAAAAAAAACTTCTTGTACAGCATTTATTGCATTATAGATATTAGGATGAAGTAAGAAAAATGCAGTCTTTGGAGTTAGAACTGGCTTCAGATCTTAACTCAGTCCTTAATAGCTGTGATACCCTTGAATGAGGGCAACAGTCTCACCTTTAAGAAATGGGTATGAAACTGCCAATCTCATGTTGTTTTTATTCATATTCTTTTCCAGCTTTCTTGAAGTATAATTGACAAATAATATTGTAAGATATTTAAAGTATACAACATGATGATTTGATACACATACACGTTGTGAAAGAATTCCCCCATCTAGTTAACACATCCATCACTTCACATATTTACCTTTTTTTTTTGAGAACATTTAAGTTCTACTTTTTAAGAAAATTTCAATTATACAAGAGTGTTATAAACTATAGTCACCATGTTATACATTAGATCCTCAGATCTTATTCATCTTACAACTGAAATGTTCTTATTCGTATTTAATGGAAAAGTGTATAAAGTACCTAATAGCATGTGGGAAGCACTCAGTAATGTTAATCTCCTGTATTACGTTAGTGAGTGTTTTAACTTTGTAAGTAGCATTTATTTGTATGTGTGGAAAAAAATTATATCCATTCTCCATAGTCACAATGAAAATCCTAAAAATCACAGTTTCTCCTCCTCTTTTAAAGAGGACAGCTGCCCCATGATCTTTCTGAATTTCTCTCTGTTCTCTTTGTTGTTGTGCTCCGTCTTCTCCTCCTGTTTTTTCATCCTCTTTCTTTCTAGATTTCTTTTTCTGTTTGAGCCTCTAAAACAGAACAGAGCCTGTTAGCATGCAAACAGCCTTGTGTCACAATTAATAAATCTCTTGTTCAGCTTCACTTTCCTCATCCAGTGTATAATGGAAGGTGAAAGCTGACTCAAGAGTGCTGATTAAGCTGTCATCAGTGTAGTTTTTGCTGTTAGGATGAAACATATGAAATTACTGTTTTTTATGTCAATTATAGTCCAATATTGGCAGTTTCAGATGGTTCAACCTAATGCGTGATTAGCATTTGAATCATTGGTATTGAACATGTATCTCTGATATGTAGAATTAAATCAGTCTAAACTTATTTTCTACCTTGAGTTGATTAATTTTTTTTAACCAAAATGAATATAAGTGATGTAGGAATGTCCTACTATATAAGTTGCTGTTAGCCCGGGTCCCAGAACCTTCTAACATGTGTCTCCTTAAGAAACAAGTAGCAATGTAGTCAGCCCACAAAAAGACTATGGGAGGAAAACAAGCCAAAAGATGATACATACTTAATGTGTTTTTTTACTATCATTGCATTAATCTACACAATTTTTTCCTTGGGTTTGCTTTTCTAAACATGTTGATATATCTTTTAGGTTGACAGCTCCTTAGGATGTTATTCTTTTCTGTTTTTTATTCTTAATTTCTAATGATCTGGCTCCAAATCTCTCCTTCTAGACTTCACACACACACACACACACTCTCTCTCTCTCTCTCTCTCTCTCTCTCTCTCTCTCACTCTCTCTCTCTCTCTCTCTCTCTCTCTCACTCTCTCACTCTCACTCTTCTCCATGTACACTTAAGTTCCAGACAGACAGAGCTATTTATTCTTTCCCCACTTTACACATTGTACTTGGACTCCTACTCAATCTTAGCACATCCAAGTCCTGTGTTTCTTTGAAAGCCTAGCTCAGTTGGCTCTTCCTCCTTTGGCCCCAGCAGAAGTAATCGCAATTTCTTCTGTTCCTCTTGTGTTTTATCTGGACATCTTGGCAATGTATTCGTTATTTGGGTCCCTGTATTACAGTCCACCTTAGAGAATATGCACCTTGAGTGTAAGATGTGTATCTTAATAAAATTTGTATCTCTTACAGAGCTGCTTAACATAGTGCCTTACACTTAATGACTCTATGATGAATGAATGAAAGAATTTGGCCTACACTGCCTTAGTGTGGAGACAGGCCAGATATGTGGTAGGCAAGAGGAAATGGCTATCACTAAAATTTAATAATGCATAATCTTCCAAATAAATTATAGAATCATTTATGTATGTGAGTAAATGTACCAGGCTGAACAGGTGGTTTTAAATCTATACTTTTTATGTAGTTGCATAAAAATTGTAGTGCCCACTCCTTTGTATCAATGCAGTAATGAAGTCTTTTGCTTGCACCAAATATGAACATTGGAAAACAAAAAATATTTCCCCTGAGAGCTTCAGACAGAGATTCTTAAGTAATTTAAACTAATTTTTATGTGGGTCATTTTCAGAAAAATATGGGTAAACATCATTAAGACACTTTTGTGACTGTACCATGCAGATACTCGTTTATATCTTGTCTCAATGTATCCACAAGATAATATCAAATAATCTAATACTGCTATAGAGTTGTGAATAAAACTGTATGACTTTGAAATCAACTTCTTTAGAAATCACTGCTTTTTGAATATGGAAGTAGACTAATGATTAGGAGTTCATTTCATCTGTATAAATACAATATATCAAAGATTAGCCAGAATAAAATGTATTTTAGGTTTTTCTTAGTTATCTTTAGTGTTGATTCAGATTAGGATCCAGTCAACCAAAATACCCTGATTCTTGTCAGGAAAACTTTGCTCCTTCCCCATCATTTTACAGTATGGCCTTATAGAATGAATTTGTTTTCTTTTGTTCACAAATGATGGAAATTTGTAGTCCCTTATTTTTCATAAAATTGTGTCATAATCAAAATGAAAAGTTTTGGGACGGTTCAAAATAACTTGCCCTTCAAATTTGAAGTAACATTATTTTATGTGCCACCAAACAGGTGTATTTTTGTCCAAAAGGCGTATGGTAGAACGGATTTGAGGGGGGTAACAAAAGTATGTGACATATGATGAAATGCATACTCCTGCAGTGTGTTTCTTAATGTTCTGATATTCTTTGACACATTTCATATAATATTTTAAAATTATGTTTCTTAGGCTGCATTTTAAAATATTTGAGCAAAATGCCCAATATCTCATGTTGTTTATCATATACTTCAGTGATGTTGTATGTGTATTGTGGAAGAGGGGGTGTACTATATTACTGTGTAACTCAAGGCAGATATAATTATCATTTTTATATTTCTTACACCTGTGTCCTCCATCCTATTGTGTTCTCTGGACAAATTAGCTGCTCTTTCATCTGTTTTCATCGCTGTTATTTCACTCTAGTGTTATTTGGGTATTCACTGCCTATTTATCCAAAAA
Source organism: Tapirus indicus (assembly GCA_031878705.1). NCBI lineage: Eukaryota > Metazoa > Chordata > Mammalia > Perissodactyla > Tapiridae > Tapirus > Tapirus indicus. The sequence goes on along the minus strand of CM062917.1, from coordinate 126,167,921 downwards.
TGAGTGGTTGCATGTTATGCAGAAGCAGGGATACCAGTGCCTTTAGCCACTGGTTCTCTTTCAGCCCCAGCGATATGAAATAAACCAATCTAATAGTTGTTAGTCTGGCACAAACCAGCCAACTTTGAAGTGTCCTTGGTGCTATTCTCCTTTCCATTATCTGAAACAGGTTATTCTATCCTATTTAAATATGGCTTTTTAAAATCAAATGTATTTGCATTCACATGGTGACTGACAAACAATAATGTACAACTAAAACTTCACGTGTTATAAACTATTAAGACATTAATAAAAAATTTTTTTTTAAATGTGGGATGTGATTTGTTTGAGACAGGACGTCTTCCTCAGTATGGACAGACTGAAATAAAATGTTTAATTTTCTTGGTGAAAATTTACTCGGTGACATGTATCCTCTGTAGCTTTCAATAATGGGTTAGTTATTGAATCAAGCATATGCTGATTACTGCGCATCTGCCAGTTAAGGCAGAGGTAAGAGCTGAGTTCAGTTGTTAGGAGATGAACTTACTAGCTAAAGTATTTGTAAGGGAGCTACAGAAATTATGTTCCAAAACAGCAGTGGTTCCTAAAACTCACCAAGAAAACGATGTGAGTACTGCTTATCATCACATCCCTGGCATCTGATGTCTGACACAGAGTAGACACATGGTGTTTGTTAAAAAAAATGAATGGTTTGGGCCGCCCGGTGGTGCAGCGGTTTAGTTCGCGCTTGGCAGCCCTGGGTTCGCAGGTTCGGATCCCAGGCGCCGGCCGACGCACCGCTTGTCAGCCATGCTGTGGTGGCATCCCATATAAAGTAGAGGAAGATGGGCACGGATGTTAGCCCAGGGCCAGTCTTCCTCAGCAAAAAGAGGAAGATTAGCAACGGATGTTAACTCAGGGCTGGTCTTCCTCACAAAAAAAGAAGAAAAAAAAATGAATGGTTTGATGAATGAAAAAAGGAATGTAGGAACAAGTACCTGTTTGCTGTTCTCATCTATTGAAAAACCACTATAAAATACATATTTAGATAACCTTCTTTATTCTGTACAAACCTTTTAAAGTCCAGTTAAGTTAAAAGGGTCACTGTATGAAGGTTACTTGCATACTATCCTATTTAAATTTGGCTTTTTATAATTAAGTGTATTGTAGGTCCAGGTCTTTCATTCGTGGAGAAAATTGTTAGCATTTCTCTTTCCTGTACACTTCTATATTCATCTTTCAGTCTTAGGAAAACATTTTAGCCCTTTTCCAATTGTCTAATTTTGTCCGTTATGTAGAGACAACATGGGACCTGATAGATTTATGTGGTCAGATTCTCTTGTAGCAAAGATTTAAGGTCTAGGGAATTTTTCATAACCCTATCCATAACACACATGAAATTTGTTAATATTGATGATAACATACCCAGAATAATAGTATGTAAAATAAATAAAGATTATCAGGTACAAACCAGTATAGAACCTTGATTTGAGGTTCTATTACTGTCTTTTTATACTGTAAGCTGACTATTAAATGAGCCATAATTTCCTTCCCTGAGGCTTCTTGTGCATGTGCTGTAAGATCACTGTGCTTGTGCTGATCTTATTCTGATCAGTTTCATCCTGTCTGTGATAGGGTAGAAAAAAGAAACCATATTTAACATAAAATTGTTGAGCAACAGTAAAGCCTGCATAAACCAGCCTAGTAGCAGCCTAAGCCCAGGTGGTGTAATACTTTTTAGTAGTTGTCTTAATTTGAAGTAAATCCATTGTAAAATTTATGCCAAGAATAATGAAGTTATTTGGGGTATAGTACAATAAAGGAGCAAAGATCTTGGAGCAACTTTTCAAATTAAATATATTTTAATTATCTGTACAAAGGTAAACTTGTGGAGAATAATCATGTCATATTTGTTTCCTTTCTGCTAAGAAAATTTTTTAAATGTAAATGTGAATACAAGCTAAATTTTTTTTTTTTACCATTTTTTTTATTGATGTCTTAATAGTTTATAACACTGTGGAGTTTTAGTTGTACATTTTTGTTTGTTCGTCACCTTCTGGATGTAACCCATCACCCCTTGTGCCCACCCCCCACCCCCCTTCCCCTTGGTAACCACCAATCAGTTCTCTCTGTCCGTGTGTTCACTTACATTCCATATATGAGTGAGTTCATGCAGTGTCTGTCCTTCTCTCTCTGGCTTATTTCACTTAACATAATACCCTCTAGGTCCTTCCATGTTGTTGCAAATGGGACAATTGTGTCTTTTCTTATGGCTGAGTAGTATTCCATTGTATGTATATACCACATCTTCTTTAACCAATCATCAGTCGAGGGACACTTGGGTTGCTTCCACTTCGTGGCTATAGTGAATAATGCTGCAATGAACATAGGGGTGCATACGCCTCTTGTGATGGTTGATTTCATGTCCATTGGGTAGATGCCCAAGAGTGGGATTGCTGGATCATACGGTATTTCTATTTTTAATTTTCTGAGGACTCTCCATACTGTTTTCCATAGAGGCTGCACCAGTTTGCATTCCCACCAGCAGTGAATGAGGGTCCCCGTTTCTCCACAACCTCTCCAGCATTTGTTGTTATTTGTCTTTGTGATTATAGCCATTCTAACCGGTGTAAGGTGATATCTTAGTGTAGTTTTGATTTGCATTTCCCTGATGATTAGTGATGTTGAACATCTTTTCATGTGTCTATTGGCCATCTGTATCTCTTCCTTGGAAAAATGTCTGTTCATATCCTCTGCCCATTTTTTGATCGGGTTGTTTGTTTTTTTGTTGCTCAGTTGTATGAGCTCTTTATATATTACTGAGATTAATCCCTTGTCGGACAAACGATTTGTCAATATTTTCTCCCAGCTGGTGGGTTGTTTATTCATTTTGATCCTGGTTTCATTTGCCTTGTAGAAGCTCTTTAGTCTGATGAGGTCCCACTTGTTTATTTTTTCTTTTGTTTCCCTTGTCCGAGTAGACATGGAATCTGAAAGGATCCCTTTATGTCCAATCTCAATTAGTGTACTGCCTATATTTTCTTCCAGGAGTTTTATAGTTTCAGGTCTCACTTTCAGGTCCTTGATCCATTTTGAATTGATTTTTGTATATGGCGATAGGAGATGGTCTACTTTCATTCTTTTGCATGTTGCGGTCCAATTTTCCCAGCACCATTTATTGAAGAGACTTCCCTCTCTCCATTGTATGTTCTTTGCTCCTTTGTCGAAGATTAGCTGTCCATAAGTGTGTGGTTTTATTTCTGGGCTTTCAATTCTGTTCCATTGATCTGTGTGTCTATTCTTGTACCAGTACCATGCTGTTTTGATTACTAAGCTTTATAGTGTATTTTGAAATCAGGGATTGTGATGCCTCCAGCTTTGTTCTTTTTTTTCAGAATTGCTTTAGCTATTCGGGCTCTTTTGTTGCCCCATACGAATTTCAGTAGTTTTTGTTCTATTACTGTGAAGAATGGCATTGGGATTCTGATTGGGATTGCATTGAATCTGGAATACAAGCTAAATCTTAAGCAGAAAGTTTCTTATAAGAAAACTATCACAAAGTTTAAATGTTCTCCATTCAATTTTAGGATTCTATTTTGATTAATGAATTCTGTTAAAAACATTCTTTATAACTATATATGTAATAATTTCAAAAAGCCTGATGCAAAAGAATATAATGAGAATGAGATTAACTATGTGCATATTCATGCATATTTGTAATTATAGAAATGAGAATAATGGAAAATAAAATGTTTACTTGTTTATCTTTGAGTAGTAGAATTCCAGGCAATTTTTCTTTTCTTTTTTTTGTTTTTTCTGTGCTAAGCATGCATGACTTTTATAATTAGAAAAATTACACTTTCCTATAATGTATTACAAATGTAGTTTTGTCTTAATCGTCTAAATGGAAACTACTGATGTGCTTTAAAATTTTTGTGTGTATAAATGGTAACTTGATACAGTGGTTTGCTTTCTTTAACATGCCTCAACATTTTTACATCTTTAAATAATATAAGCTACTGCTTGGTATAAAAGGAACCTGGGAAAAGAGAAATTAAAATTAATTAATTAATTTCCTTTTATTTTTAGATGCCAGAATTCCAGAAAAGTTCAGTTCGCATCAAGAACCCTGCAAGAGTAGAAGAAATTATCTGTGGTCTTATCAAAGGAGGAGCTGCCAAACTTCAGGTGAATAATTATGAAGAAGACTTTATTATTAAGCCTTTATTTTTAATGTTCAAGCAGATTCATTCATCTCATGTTTTGCTAAACTCTGAATAAAGAAAGTTTAGATAGACAACCTTTGCCTTTTTGGAATGTAAAATCTAAAAGATAATATCTAGAGTTGGTCTAAAATAGACAAAATACCCCATTGGAAACAAATGAAAATTAATAGCCTTGAAATAAATTTAGCTTTTTTAAAAAATATTAAGTTCTAAGCTAGCCAATGCTGTGCATAATTATTAAACTATTTTAAGAATGCTAATATTAATTAATATTATTAGTAATATTATTCTCGAAAAAGTATACAGTTTCAAGTTGCTTTTCTATATTTTGATTAAATAAATTACAGCAGTTCAAATTAAGATGTAACTTTATTAGGGGATAACTGATTTTTTTAATACTCTCTTTTTTTTAAAGGAGTGTTTTAAATGTGCATTAAATCAATAATCTAGACATTCAATTAAAAAAATTACTCCTTTTTTAAACGTTTTTGAAAAAATATTTAACCCAGTCTCCTAAATTTCAAGAGCTGGTAAACTATTGCCACATATCATTTGTTCATTAGTATAGTTTACCTAAGTAAACAAGTTAAGTCAAGAATGTAACAGTATCTGTAACTAAGAGCTTCATATGGTTTAATTGCTTCCACTGCATTTTTGTACACTGACCAAATAGATTGAAATTGTGCAATGTTTTATCTCTATAGAGAACAGTAACCATATCACCTGCAATTGCAAATTGCTGTACTGATGATTCAGATTTTACTTGGTGACAGTGCTAGGGTATTTAAGATATCACCTGTTGTTAAGGTAAATTCTCAGGACTTTATACCTGAGCCGCATTAGAGAGCTCAGTGGAGAGAGAATAACCTACAGTGGGAGCCAGGGACTGAGCACAGCCCCATGCCTCTAGGAAGCGCAGTACGTCTGGCTTTGGTGGCTGTTTTCATAATGCCTTTTTCCCTTTTCTTACAGATAATAACAGACTTTGATATGACACTGAGTAGATTTTCCTATGAAGGGAAAAGATGCCCAACGTGTCATAGTAAGTGTGGCATTCATAATCAAATTCGTGAACGTAATCATTATGTTAAGATCCTTTTCTACCTATATTATCTATGAGATTGATTGCAGTTTTTTCCTCTTTTTGGACATTGAAAGTGGTGGGAACTGCTTTTTTCTTATTATATTTTGAGGATTTTCCCCCCATGTGATTTATATAAATGGCTATTTGCGTGTATAGTTTTGGTTGCAAGCGGAATGAAGACTTGTGAAATTTTTCACTCCAAATGTAGTCTGTTCATTATTCAAGAATATTTAAATGGATTTTAAACTTTCGATTAACCTAAAGAAACACCATTTATCAAATACTCTGTGTTTTCTAGAAATGTTATTATATTTTTGTGTTGTTTACATATAAATTGTGTAAAAGAAATGTTATTAGGGGCCGCCCGGTGGCGCAGTGGTTTAGTTCGCGCTTGGCAGCCCGGGGTTCGCCGGTTCGGATCCCAGGCGCCCGCCGACGCACTGCCTGTCAGCCATGCTGTGGCAGCGTCCCATATAAAGTGGAAGAAGATGGGATGGATGTTAGCCCAGGGCCAGGCTTCCTCAGCGAAAAGGGGAGGATTAGCAACAGATGTTAGCTCAGGGCTGGTCTTCCCCACAAAAAAATAAATAAAGTGTTCAGCTTCTTAAAAAAAAAAAAAAAAAAAAAAGGTTATTAAATAAGTCTCAAAATGAGTTGCTAGGATACTATGCCTTTTTGTTTTCTAAACTTGGCAGTGAGTTTTTAAAATAATACTCGTCAACCTGACAAAGAAGCCATGATATAAGCCCTCTCATTTACTGTTGGTGTATGTGTAATTTGAGAAATTGTTTTGATAATTTATATAAAAACCACTGAAAATCATACCCTTTGGCCCAGTAACTCCTCTTGGGAGAATTTCTAATCAAGTAATCCCAAATATAGGGAAGAAAAGCTTTATTCACAAAAATAGTGGTAACTAAGTTCAACATAAAATTATTTATAATAGCAGATGCTTGGAAACAACGTAGAAAGTTTCACACTGTGGAAATGGTGTAAATAATGTAATGCCCACATAAGAGAGACTATAGAACTGGGGCCGCCTGGTGGCACAGCGGTTTAGTCCGCGCTTGGCAGCTCAAGGTTCTCAGGTTCGGATCCCGGGTGCCGGCCGACGCACTGCCTGTCAGCCAGGCTGTGGTGGCGTCCCATATAAAGTAGAGGAAGACGGGCACGGATGTTAGCCCAGGGCCAGTCTTCCTCAGCAAAAAAGAGGAGGATTAGCAACAGATGTTAGCTCAGGGCTGGTCTTCCTCACACACACAAAAAAGAGAATATAGAACCATTATGAATGATATTCTTGGAGAGCTTTTAATTATATGGAAAAATATAGACTATAGTGTGAAGTGAAAAAGAAAGCAGAGTTCAAAATTATGTCTGATTTAATCTCTTATCTAACTGATGCATAAAAATGTAGGGAAAACACTAAAATATTTTTAGTAATTTATTATTAAATGGTAAAATTGTGAGTAATTTAGTTTTCTTTACAATAATCTGAATTTTCCAGATTTTCACATTGTTTATTAACTTTTTATTAAGAAAAAAGTATATTGCAAAGATGTATTCCTTGCTTCTGTTTAATTAAAACGGAAGGTGAAAAAGGGACCAGTCAGTATACAATTCACAGTGAAGACTCTGAATTATCTCGCTCATTGGTGTAAACGAGCAGTCGCTAAACCTTGGATATTAAAACCATTAGACTCTCTAGCAATGCCATGTGAATTATAGCACTAAGACCAAAAGTTGTAATGACCGTGATAGTTCACTTGGCATTTAAACTTAAAAGGAAAGTAATAAGTTAAAGTAGCGGAAGCATCAATCAGAGTATTACTTTTAATGCCTAGTTTGCCTTCTCTCTTTAGATGTCATTGACAACTGTAAGCTGGTTACTGATGAATGTCGAAAAAAGGTAAACAGTAATCGAGAATTACTCAGAAACTTCATTTTTGCCTGAGAATTTCTTCAGGTTCATTCACACAAACAAGAATGGATGTAAAGTGCTTACAGCCGTACCTGACACATAGTAAACACTCAATAAACTTTAGGTTTAGTGTATGGATTATACGCTCTCAACATATTTTAAAGAAAACATTAACCGTAACTTTTTAACAACAATAAAACTTGCATGAAAAACTTTTAATTGATTACCAAAGTATTCTGGTGTCTTTCCTTACATTAATTGGAGAATTAAAACAAAAGTACTTTGGTTTTATGGAAGTTTTGGAATTGCCTCAGGAAATTGGCTCAGTTCTCTACTTGAGTAGGTATCTGTGTCTGTTTTAACAAAATAAGACTCTAAATATGAATCAAATTTGATACTTTCATATGAGAATGAAAGATTTTGTAGTGATAATTTGATTATTAGTTGGTTTCACTGAATTGCTGACCTGTAAGTACTTTAAAAAGGAAAGGTAGCTTTTTGCAGGTATTTTTAGTTACATGTAAATTATGATCAGCAAAGACTGCTGTAGTCGATATATGCATTAGCTAGGTCCTCATGACCTAATCTTTACTGTATAAAGCAGTTTATGGAAAACACTTGTTTGCATTGTTTTGCTTTCTATAAAACTAAGCAGCTTAATGAGAACTCTGTAATCTTCATGATTAAAATATTTGTTTCTTTCTAGTTAATGCAACTAAAGGAAAAATATTATGCTATTGAAATTGATCCTGTTCTTACTGTAGAAGAGAAGTACCCTTATATGGTAGAATGGTAAGTATGTATTGGGTGTTGGGAGGGTTAAAAATATAATAAAATAACATTACAGTTACAACTAATGGTTTATTTTCCTCTGTACTGTATATAAATAGATTTATAAGTTATCCAGTGAGTTAGATCAGTGATTAAATATAACAAAATGAACTCTTAATTCTCTAATCACTCTAATAGTCTAGAATTTGTTTTGTTCTGTTTTTTCAAGATGGACATCAGTAGGAATAAACGTAAAATTCTGCAGTTAAACCTTGGAAACAGGTTTTTTTTAAGTATATGAACAAGTTGTGGCTGAATGTGTAAAGAAAGAGAATTAGGATTTAAATTGACTCTGAATTCATTTGGAGCCAGTGGGTGACACAGTTACTGAGAAATGGACTCTGATGTTGTGGCATTAATTGAAATGCAGCATTCCAAGCAGACCACACTGAAAGCATTGTGTTGAGTCCTGGGAGAATGCTGTTAAGAGAAATGTTGACAAACTTGGAATGTGTCTGAGGAGTCCACTAAGGTAATCACAGGAATTGGAGCCATCCCATTTGAGGAAGATTTCAAGGAATAGAAAATTCTTTGATTTGAGAAGCAATAACTTGTGGTTTTAGAATCTTAAGAGACCAGGAATGACGTTATTTATCTTCATTATTCCATTACCTAATCTGAATACCTTACATACTTAATCAGTGTTTATGGTATGAAATGTTGAAAAGAGGTTAGACTTACTCTACATGTCTGTAGAAGTAGAACTGGATCCAGACTTGGAAGGCTTAAGAAGACTGATTTCAGCATGACTACGAAAGGACTGTCTAGCAATTAGAATTTTCTAGCAATGGTATAAGCTTCTTTGGGAGAATGAGCTCACTAACATGAGGGGAGATGACCCAGAAAGGAGGGTCACTTAGGAATCTTATAGGGGGATTTTTAGGTGTCAAATGGAGAGGTTCTAAAGGCCTGTTATACTGAGATGCTGTGATTATATGCTTTTATATACAGTCATGCATCGCATATTGATGGGGATATGTTCTGAGAAATGCATCATTAGGCGATTTTGTCCTTGTGTGAACATCATAGAGTGTACTTATACAAACCTAGATAGTATAGTCTACTACGCACCTAGGCTATATGGTATTAATGTTATAGGACCAGCATCATATATGCAGTCTGTCATTGACCAAAATGTCATTATGCAGCACATAACTATAATTATAAAGCACCTATATATAAAACTTTCCATAGCAAGGATTTTCTCTCTTGCTCACTAGGCAGCATCTTAAGTACTTAGACATTTCATGAAAATTCAGACTACAAAAACATGAAAAAAAATAGCTTTGCTTTCTTATTGTAATCAGAGAAATGATTATGCCTCCCTAGGTTGGATTCAGTGCTTATCTGTAGACTGAGGAAAGGTTTACACCTTTCATTATCTTATTAACACATTTAAACTAAGCCAGAGTTTTGGGAGAACTGGGGAATGCAGTAAGAACATGCGTATCACTTTTTAAGACAAATGGGGTATACAGTTTTTAGTGATGAATTTAAATCTCTAAAATTTAAATCCAAAATATGATGAATGAAATACTGCATTTTCTCACACTGAAGAATTCTTTTTATAATAAAGGTGATAGTTCTAATTTACTTTAATTGATATTCTCTTTTTCTTTGGTCCAGGTATACTAAATCACATGGTTTGCTTGTTGAACAAGCTTTACCAAAAGCTAAACTTAGAGAAATAGTGGCAGAATCTGACGTTATGCTCAAGTAAGTTTCTTGGGTGTTTTTTGTTGTTGTCTATAGACTTGAACTATTGTTATATATGTATTGTTATATATGTGTATTTTTATTAAAATAACCTATAACAATATTCCATATAAAAACATATCTAAAATATGCCATCTATCACAAAATACTGATGAGATAAAGAATCTAGAATGACATATTAGATATTGGTGTAGGGAAGAAGAGCCTTATGAGATTTAAGTACTAATTTGTATTTCCTTTCTCCAGATTAAAAATTTCAAGACTAATTTACAAATTTATGAAACCAAGACCATTTTGAAATTTTTTAGCAAAATACTTGTTTGTTTTTTTGTTTCTTTTTTTGCTGTGGAAGATTTGCCCTGAGCTAACATCTGCCAGTTTTCCTCTTTTTGTGTGTGAACCTTCACCACAGCATGGCCACTGACACACCAATGGTATAGGTCCGCGCCCAGGAACCGAACCTGGTCCACCAAAGCGGAGCACACCAAACTTAACCACTAGGCCACTGGGGCTGGCCCAGCAAAATACTTTTGAAACACATGAAATATGAAAGGAATGTTTATAAATCAAGGTGAAAAGGATTTTTAGCTCAGTACCCTGTTTCTAAAGTTACATGAATCTACTTTCTGAATTCTCAAACTCCCTTGAAAAGTATCTCTGGGAAAGGTGAATATGTTTTAGCAAATAATAAAAATATTTGTAAAACATGAATTATAAGATATAAACATTTTTAAGCTTATTTTCAGTACTGTTTACCACTTCTTAAACTTTTCAAATCATTAGGCAAATATGATGATGCTATTTTTTTTTCTTTTTTTGATGATGCTACATTTTAAGGTGATCTGCTTCTAGGGAGGAAAGCATTAAATTGTCAGAAAGAGTGTGAGGACAGCTAGTAAGTATGTCATTCCTTTGTAGGCAGCTTAACCTATAGCCCAGGAAGAGTAAAAGTGGAAGAAAAGATTTTAAGACCAAAACCTTACCTACAGCTGCCAGATCTTAGGCAGGAGAGATGCCAGTTGTAAAGAGAATACAGCTCAGTTCCTGCCACCCTGCTTTTCTAACAATAGGGAGTGGATGAGCAGGATGGCAAGCAGGAGGTCTTCCAGCTCACCCTAAATGGGTTTTTCAAGGTGTGGTTTAAGTATTTGCTGTTAAATGGTGTAAATTCTGAACTGTATGCTTATATCCATATTCAGTGCAAGTCTAAAGTCATCAAGTTTTTGCTATTAGAATTTATTAAAAGGGTGGGTAAAAGGAGGATAAAGAGTTAACTGTTGTTTGAAAAATTTGTACTTATAGTGTCATAGACATCAATAATAGCCTTTTTGGGCAGTATTTTGAAATGAGAATGTCAATGAGCCATAGAATTAGGTAGAAATATTTAGCTTTTTTAACTTCTAGGTGAAAAGGGAATATATCTTGCTCTTTAACAATCAGTTCCTACTTCCTTCTTTCAGGGAAGGATATGAGAATTTCTTTGATAAGCTCCAACAATACAGTATCCCTGTGTTCATATTTTCGGCTGGAATTGGTGATGTTCTAGAGGAGGTTATCCGTCAAGCTGGTGTTTATCATCCGAATGTCAAAGTAGTGTCCAACTTCATGGATTTTGATGACAATGTAAGAATATCAAATCATTCTTCATATTACTTTTAAAATCTGAAAAATTTTAATCTTGTAAATGCATTTGATATTTATTTATTAATGTATATTCATTAAATTAGGCCAAGTTGATAGGCCTGCTATGGGACTCATTATCTCTCTTAGTGTTATATCCATATTCATGTTTTAAAAAAATAGGGGCCAGCCCCATGGCATAGTGGTTAAATTTGGCATGCTCCACTTCAGCAGCCCGAGTTTGCAGGTTTGGATCCCAGGTACAGACCTACACCACTCATCAGCCATGCTGTGGCAATGACCCACATACAAAGTAGAGGAAGATTGGCACACACATTAGCTCAGGGCTAATCTTGCTCAAGCAAAAAAAAAAAGAAGATTGGCAACAGATATTAGCTCAGGGTGAATCTTTCTCAGCTAAAAATAATAATAATAATAATATACCCTTCTTAAATTTTTGTTTCCTAAGCTATAAACTAATATTAAAATTAGTAAAACTTCTTTTACGGTAATTTAGTGCAGCAACTCTGAAGACTTAACGTCCATAGGTGAAACAAAGAAGTGAATTAGAACTGACGTTATTTGAAGAAGTTCTTCTAATCAAGACAATATATTTTATTTTATTTTATTATTATTATTATATTTTTTTTTTTTGGTGAGGAAGACCAGCCCTGAGCTAACATCTGTTGCTAATCCTCCTCTTTTTGGTGAGGAAGACTGGCCCTGGGCTAACATCCGTGCCCGTCTTCCTCTACTTTATATGGGACGCCACCACAGCATGGCTGACAAGCAGTGCATTGGCGGCGCTCAGGATCCGAACCCATGAACCCCGAGCTGCCAAGCGCGAACTAAACCGCTGCGCCACTGGGCCGGCCCCAAGACAATATATTATGGTATACATAAAATGAGACCTTTTGGTTAGGGAACAAATAAAAAGAAACAATTGGATTTTCAACTCATTGTTTAACATTTTAAAGTCGTCTCTAGAAAGTCATTAACTTCTCAGAGCCCTTCTTACCTATGATGAAATTGAAAATAAAACATAGAATTTGTAAAACCTATTGTTTCAAAGGATTTATATTTTTAATAGGGGTTGCTCAAAGGATTTAAAGGAGAACTAATTCATGTATTTAACAAACATGACGGTGCCTTGAAGAATACAGAATATTTCAATCAACTAAAAGACAATAGCAACATAATTCTGCTAGGAGACTCCCAAGGGGACTTAAGAATGGCAGATGGAGTAGCCAATGTTGAACACATTCTGAAAATTGGATATCTAAATGATAGAGTAAGTATACAGATCTGTCATTTAATTTTCTTTGAAGGAAAATTTAGGATGAAATTTTATAAGCAGTTGTTACCAAAGGTGCCTGAGAAAGTAGGTATTTTAGACATTTTGATTGCCCTAAGATCCCTCCACTTTGGTGAAAACAAAAGGAGATGGTATGCACATATGCATGCTGTAGGTATTGGGGGAGGGAGGGTGTACATTCTCAATGAGGCCTCTGGCCTCTCCCCGCTAGAAGCTGGTAGCACTCCCCAGTCATGAGAATCAGAAATGTCTGCAGACGTTGCCAGATGTCCCTTGGGCACAGTCTCCTCCCTAATTGAGACCCACTGGACTAGAGAGAAATCATTTTGGGAGAAAAGCCACCATATGGGAAAATTTCTAAGTCAATGAATCTTAAAAGTTTGAAAGTATTTCTTCATTTCAAAGGTTTTATGAAAGTGAGTTTAATTTACTACATTTTGCCTAAAAGATCTAACATAACAAGGAGATTCATACAGAAATTATTTGCTTCTCCTCTCTGCATACTAATTAATTTTTTCTTATTAGGTGGATGAGCTTTTAGAAAAGTACATGGACTCTTATGATATTGTTCTAGTAAAAGAGGAATCATTGGAGGTAGCCAACTCTATCTTACAGAAGATTCTATGAACAAGCGTTCTTCAGGAAGACCTCTCTCCTGTGGGTGCAACTGATGCAAGAACTGCTCATCTGTTCATCTTGCTGAAAGACTCTTATTTATAATATATTATTGCTCTTGAAGCTTTTCCTCTACATTACTCAAGTATTTTCAGACATTTTGAATCCATCAACTGGAAGCTCCTTTTTCTCGACGTCTCTCAATACACTCCTCACTATATTTTTTAACAGAATTAAAAAAAAAATCCTTAAAGCCAAAATTTGAAAAATAACTCTCTACATTTCCAGAGTAAATTTTGTACTTTAATGGTATCATGAAGTTTTTGAGGAGTCTTTTTACACCACAAAAGTTTGTAGAAGTTTAAAAAGAAGTTTTATGAAATGATGAGATAAAGTGCATGATTTTAAGTGTTGCCATTTTTGTCATTTGGGTGAATTATGAAGATGATATCACCATCTCCTGAAATTGTGCTGTTTGGTTCTTTTGTTTGGTGAAAATCCATATTTATCAGAAAATACTGGCACTTGGTGTTTGAAAAAACTGTTGGTATCCACATGTCACTAATCATTACAAAATGTTCTATATTGAAGCACTGATAATAAACATGAAATGAAAAGCCTTTTTAATTCTACTGTCAAGACTATTATTCATTCATTCAACAAATATTAAGCACCTGCCACGTTTTTCTTGTGTGTGAGATAGATGAATCCTAATGTCCTTGTCATAGTGGCTATTTAGGTTGAATATTTTGAAATTTACACTGAGGATAAAAAAGATACTTGCAGAGAAAATTTAATCTGCCCTTCCGAAAATACTGGGGCCTGGGGAAATTGTTTTCCCCATTGAAAATATCAGTAAAAGAGGGTACTTTATTGTAAGCCTAAGAGTTTCAGAAACAGCCACAGGCAGGAGACAAAGTGTAGCTGGGTCTCATGGTGACTACAACTGAGTACTGCGAAGCTAGGAACCAACGTTCCTCTCTGCAGTCTGACTTCCGATTCCAAATTTCTGCTGCCCCATAATTGGTTTACACAAGGCTTAGCCTTGCCATTGTGATAAATTTGACCCTGACTCTATCCCTTAACTCCAGAGTCTATGAGCAACTAATTGGGTTTCTTAAAGCATCTGAGCTATGCTATACACAAAGTGTGATCCAACTGGTTGTGGACATCCAGTGTGGTCAGCAGTTTCCCGTCCAATCAGATGTGGCATTGTGTCAAGGTCTCATGATGAATACCTTTTTCCTGGGGCAGCCCATCCTCATCCTTCACCACTGCTTCTTTTTATAACAAACAGTGAGACAAAGTATGCAGTGGCAAAAAGAAGACTGTTTCCTGCTTAGGTATTTTCAAAATCAAACTTAAAACTAAGCTTCTTGCTTTAAAGCAGATAGCATGGCATGGGAGTATCAGAATTACCTGGAGGACTTTTTTCACTTTCAGAAAAAAGTTGGGAATCTCTGATCTAATGATAGCTCTTTACCCCTGTATTGCTATTAGTGCTTGCGATATTGGTTATTTTCCAAAGGAGTTTATAATAATGCTTTGACAAATAAGCATATTGCATGGTAGAAATGTAAAGAATACTGAAGTTAGAACCTGCATTCTACTCATGGCTGAGCCCTTTACCAGGACTATATAGGTTAGTCACCTCCCTATGAAATGAAGGCCTTGAGAGCATGCAGTCTGTAGCCCCATCTAGCCACAGCCACAATAACTTGATTATCAAGCCAAGGCTCATGCCTCTTCCACGCTATGCCTGGGACCCTATCACATCTCACGGCCCCTGATGCTGCAGGTACTTAAAATATTTGTATTCCAATTCAGTTTTCAGAGCAGATTAATGTAGCCATTAAGAAATGGGCTATGGAGTCAGACTGCCTGGATTTGAATCCTCTCTTTACCACTTAGTCGGTGTGTGACCAGGACAAGTTATTTAACCTGTGTCCTGTTTGCTCATCTGTAAAGTGAAGGTAATGACATATCCTCTGGATTTGTGAGGATGAGGTGTGTTCATTTACATCTATGTAGGCATTTAAGATGTATGTGTGCATGTAGAATGGCTTAGCACAAGTATTCAGTATTGTTAGCTATCATCCATCCACAAAAGTATAAGCCATTATATCCTCCAGCACAGTCTGGGAAAATCGATGAAATGGAAAGCAGCTTTGCAGCCCGAGTGAACATTCGTAGTATATAGTAACTACCACATTCTCTAAAGAGTCTAGCGTTAGCTGGTAGTGTTTTTCAATTTCAAATTTTACTTTGTGAGGTAAAGCAGTTTTGAGTGCTAAGATTAACAATTTTTATGAAACTGGAAAAAAAGAAAAAGTAGCTGTCAGGAGATACTAGCTTCTTCCAGAGTGACTTCACAAGAAATCTACATTCCATGGCGTGTTTAACAGACACCAACGTTGACTAGGTAGATTATTGAAGGTTTTTTTAACCAGACTTCAGGTTCAGGGTTTTCTCTTTGTTGTACCCTACAAAGAATCAGGAGGGAAAAAGATATGTGATCTTGAATGACTAATCTTGAAACTTCTCCAAGATTACCCCAGGACTGAACAATCGTGCTGCTTTTCATACTTAGTCTGGAGTTTCAGTACAAGTTTAATAGATAGGATAAGAAGTACCCAAGGTGTAAGGGGCACAGACTGAAATCAGTCAAACCGGGGTCTGAGTTTTTGATTCTGTGATCTGGAGTACATTTCTAACTTCTCTAAGCCTTTGTTTGCTCATCTGTAAAGTGGGGTATTAACTCTAGAGGTGAGGATTAAATGAAGAGTCACTAAGTTCTGACTGTATGCTAGGTTCTAGAGAAACAATAGCTAATGGATCAGACATGTTTCCTGCCCTCACCTAGCTTTCATCCTAGTGGATGAGACAGAAGGAGAACAGAAGTAAGCTATTATAAATAAGGCAAATGCTATAAAAAAAAAACAACACAAATAACAAGGGACCTATTTTAGACAAGGGGGGGTCAGAGAAAGATTGAGGAGGTAATATTTAAGCCAAAGCCTGAAGGATAAGGAGTCAGCCATGTGAGGAGTTGAGGGAGAAGCATTTCAAGAAGAGAGAACAGCATGTGCCAAGGTCCACAGTAAGACAATTTAGGGTGCTCAAAGAACTGAGAATTGGTTTAACAGTATTATGAGCAAAGGGAAGAATGGCATCAGATGAATAGGAAGTGGGTGGGTGCCAGATCATGCAGGGTTTTGTAAATCATGGTAAGTTTGGTTTTTGGTTTTTGTTGTTTTGAGGCAGATTGGCCCTGAGCTAACGTCTGTTGCCAATCTTCCTCTTCTTTTTTCTCCCCAAAGCCCCGGTACATAGTCATATATCCTAGTTGTAGGTCCTTCTAGTTCTATGTGGGACGCTGCCACAGCATGGCTTGATGAGTGGTGAGAATGTCCACACCCAGGATCCGAACCGGCAAACCTCAGGCCGCTGAAGCAGAACGGGCGAACTTAATGGCTACGCCATCAGCCGGCCCCCATGTAAGTTTGGTTTTACTCTCCCTGCAAAGAAGTGCCATGATCACACTTGCTAACGTGGAAAATGGACTGGTAGGGGCAGATATACCCAAGCAAACCAGTTAGGGGGCTACTGCAGCAGTCCAAAGTAGAAATTATGGATGGGACTGGGGCAGTGGAGCTGGAGAGAAGTGGAGCATTTCCAGTAGTTTAGATTTAGAAATGACAAGACTTGTTTTTGGATTAAACATGTGGGGTGAGAGAACAAGAGAGGGCTCCCAGACTTCTGGTTGGGCAAGGGTGGATTGGAAGAATGAGAGAAGAATAAGCTTGAATGGAGGGTGTTGGGAAGAGAGTGGAATATACATTCTATTTTGGATATACAGAGTTTGAGGTGCCTGTGAGATATTCAACACTAGATACCAAATAGGCAGGCTAGAGCTCAAAGGAAAAATTTTGGCAGGGACTATAAATATGACATGGTCTGTAATTAAATGAGATTTAGTGGGGAGGGAGGAGGGTGAAAGGGGTGATTAGGCACATGTGTGTGGTGATGGATTGTAATTAGTCTTTGGGTGGTGAACATGATGTAATCTACACAGAAATCGAAATATAATGATGTAACCTGAAATTTATATAATGTCATAAACCAATGTTACCACAAAAAAAAGAAAAAAATTGCCCCCCCAAAATGTACTAAATCAATAAATAAAAATTAAAAAGTGAAAAAAATGAGATTTAAATATGGCCAGTGTAAGCTAGAAGGAATCCCCTGACCTACTGAAATTTCAACATTAAGGACAAAGACCACACAGAATCAAACACTATTTTAATAAGCATAAAAGTTTTATATCCACAACCAGCAATAAATAATTGGGAGCAGTATTCTTATTTTATAAAAGACCCCAGATCCCCAAGAAAGCCAAGGGAAAAAGTCTTCAAAGAAAGCAACCTTGTTCCTAGAAACCTAAGATATTAAAGTGCTTAATATAATCTTGCAGTCAGGCCAATTTCCCTGCCAAAATGAGAATTTTTTTCTGTCTTTTAAGTAATAACTTTGAAAGGCATTATAAATTCCTAAGTAATCAGAGATCTAAACTCACCAGGTTTTAACAAAACAGTGCAGACTGCTTACACTTGCAAAGTAGCCTAGAGGTATTTCAAGCCCATAAGTCAGGCACATACTCAGTTGAAGTCATAGAAACAGAGGGTAAAATAGTTACCAGGGGCTGGGGGGGGGGGGGTGAGTGGGAGAATAGGGAGAGGTTGCTAAAAGGGTATGAACTTTCAGCTATACGGTGAATAAGGTCTGAGGATCTAATGTATAACATGGTGACTATAGTTGATAACACTGTGTTGTATAGTTGGAATTTGCTAAGAGAGTAGAACTTAAATGTTCTCATCAAAAAAAAGATAAATATGTGAGTTGATGGATGTGTTAATTAACCAGACGGGGGGGGGGAAATCCCTTCACAATGTATATATATATCAAATCATCACATACACTTTAAGTATCTTACAATTTGCTTTACACTTTATATATCGCAAAAAAGCTGAAAAAAAAGAAGCCAGCAGGCTGGAGACCCAAGAAGGGCCAATATTTCAGTCTGAGTCTGAAGGCCAGAAAAGACCAATGTTCCAGCTCACCCAGTCAGGCAGACAGAGTTTAAAAACAAAAGCAAAAAGAAGCTAAAAAGTTTTCCTCTAGAAGCTCTAAGGCCCACAGTCCTTAATTTCCTCAGAGAAATAAGAGAAACTTTTTTTTTTTTTGCTTGAGGAAGACTCACCCTGAGCTAATATCTGTGCTAATCTTCCTCTATTTTGTATGTGGGTCGCCTCCACAGCATGGCTGCCAATGCGTGGTGCAGGTCTGCACCCAGGAACCAAACCCAGGTCACTGAAGCAGTGCACTGAATTTAACCACTAGGCCACGGGGCTGGGACTTATTTTTCATTCAGCCAACCTGTCTCCACCACTGTAGAAAACAGCTAGTGAAGAAATTCAAACAAGACCAACTAAAAATCTGTTGTAGAGAATAAGCACGAGGTTTTATCTTCATGAAGATATGTAAGGACAATGGTTATAGGTCAAATGCATTCCAAAGGGCAACTCAATTTAGCAAGATTATTGCCCTATCTAGTGCACTTGAGGAATTCTGTTACATGAAAAATCTGAGTGACTGTGTGCTGGTAGAAGAGGATTAAGGAGCATTAGTGACCATGGCGACAGCAGCCAGGAAGGCCATCTCCTTTTCTCCCCAAAGCACACAGAGTCCCTGAAGTTGCTTCTGCAAAGAGTAAACAATAACATTTGCTTTTTATTTTTTTATTATTATTATTATTATTTTTTTTTTTTAACATTTGCTTTTTAGAAACAATTATGTATATATTTTCCCCCTACATATGTGCTACTCTCCATTTGCTCCCACCCTGATCCCTATCAGAGCCATTCTCCACCTTTCTCTGCACTCCAAAAGGCTAACCTCTGAGAACATCAGCCCCTGAGCATCTTTCCCTCTGGCTTCGGACTGGGTTCAGCTGGGAGCCAGTGACAGGACAGAGAGGGTGGGGTGTTTCCTCCCTCACTCCTTCTCTGCCATAGTTCTGGGAGTGGTTGCACCCCTCCACGACTCCCCACCAGGCAGCCCCACCTGGGCTCTCTTGACCCTTCAAGCCCCGGGGTGGAACAGCTGCCTACTGTTACTGGCCAACAGCTGTCCTGGGTATCTTGACATCCTTAGTGGGTCTCTGAACCCTGCTCACACCTCTGTAAACAGCCCTTACATCAGCTTCTCTTCAGAAGTCCCATATGAGGTGTGTTTCCTGCCAGGACCCTGACTGATACTCCCCCATACACTGTGTGGTGCTCTCCTTCCAATTCAATGCAATGCAGTCCCACGGAGTTTTTATCAAGGGGATTCTGACCGCTTGGTGTATTCTCATGGGATCCTCTCAGCCTTCAAATAAAATCACAAAACCAGATGATATAATTCAATATTATATACACGAAAAGATCAGTTTTCCAACATTTATTCCACTGAATAAGTGCACAGCATTTTCATGAACTATCTCAGGGCTACATCAGTACAAAATAGTTTAAATTAGTAAAATAAAGCAGTTTCAAAAGGAAAATCATTGATTACTTCAGAGTGAGTGCCACCACCACTTGGGAACAAGGGACATAAAGCAGCAAGGTGGTTACTGCATAAGGTGGGGACAGACCAGCAGGTGGTGGTCTTGTTTTCCCATGCAGAGAGAGGCCCCCAGCCTTCAGGGCACCTGCCTCCCCGGGACACAAATGAGTGGCAGGAAGATGTCACCTTGTTTATGCTCATCTGTTGGGACGACACTTCTGTCTCGGCCACAGTGAGATGCTCTGGAGCTCGGCTTAGCCACCAGCCCTGTGCGTATCTATCCGATCAAAGGATTCAGGGTCAGAAAAGTGTGTGCTACGGGATAGAGTGACGGGAATAAGAAAGTGAAGCAGGTAATCTTACACGGCAAACGCAGAATCAAATCCTCTATTCACGGTCCAAGATGCCTTTTGTTTGGTCCTCTGGTTTTCTTTCTAACCTCCAACTTACCTGGCCAATCGGAGGACCACAAGGGGGGTGGGGTGTGATTAACAGAAAAGCACACCTATGTGCGTGTGTGTACGTGTGAGTGTCTGTGTGTGTGAGTGTAGGGGGAAGGTGGAGGCTGGGCATCACTAGGCCACTGAGAAAAGTGTTCTGGGGCTTTCTGGGAATCCTTGCTGGGGCACGCCCTTTTGTGTTTTCTGCCCACCTGGAGAACACTTGTAAAACACCAGCAGTTTTAAAAAAATTTAATCCTCTTTATGTAGACATCCTGGACACTTTTTCTTCTGTTCCCTCCAAGATGGTTATAACTTCTGTATGACACTATTTTCCTTTTATAACAAAACTACCCAGAAGGCTCACAAAACAATGGTGGGCAGTGCAGCCTTTTCAATACTCGACACAACCCATGCTAAGGCGCCTCGCACCAATTTTCTTTAATACCACTGCCACTCAGCCTAAAATTCTCACCATGTGTATCGACCCACCCCTGATGTATGCCCTGGAAGGTTTCACCTTCCGAGACCCTCACGCCCTCACTGCACATTCTGCCATGACAGGGAGCTTGGTGTCACACAAGTGGCTCGCGTCAGGGTTAGAGTTCGTCATGTTTGGCTTCCTGGTCTTTGAGTTTAAATTCCTCAGCCGTGACCTTCCCATCTCCATTCCGGTCCTGGTTGGTGAACATATTCTTCACAATCATCTCAGCATCAAAACCAGGAGCGAGTTTCCCTTTGCCAGATGCCACCTGGGCATGAATGTACTCTGAGAACTGGAGAGAAAGGGGACAGGACAGACCATGAGATGCAGAAGCTGAGAATGCAAGCCCGGGCCTAAAACAGAGCAGCCCGAGGGCGATGGGGCTGGAATTTGAGTCTGAGCTAGCAAAACAGACAAACTCTTAGGAGCTACTTGACCTAGCGTTTTTCTCCAGATGCAGGTTAAAAACCCCTGCCTGATGACTCCAGGAGCCGTTCGGTTGGAGGCAGCAATACACAGCAGCCATTGGAGCTATCCCATGTTCCCAAGTCAACACTTAGATCCCACCAAAGGCTGATCTCTAACCACCCGAGCCTCTGAGAACACTGCTGCCTGCATGCACTCATTCATTCATACAATAAAAACTTACTGTCTACTGTGTGCTGAGCACCATCCTAGACCCTAGACATACAGCAATAAACAAACAAAACATGCTGCCCTTGTAACTCTAGCATATTCTAGTGAGAAAGACACACAATTAGAAATGAATATAAAAAAATTAAGTAAATTATGTATTGTTAGAAAGTAAAATGCACCAGAAAAAAATGAAAAAGTAGAGCCGAGTAAGGAAGATCAAGAGTACAGGTGGGGGAGCGGGCTGAAGTATCAATCTGCTGGTCAGAGTAAAGCCCCAGTGACAAAGGGAGACGTGTGCAAAGGCCTGAAGGAAGTGAGTGAGGTATCAGGCCAAACAGTTATCTAGGGGAAGTGTCTTCTGAGCAGAGAACAGATGGTGCAAAGGCTCGGGGTGGACGCACACCTGGTCAAGGGGAGAGCATCTCACTTGATGGAGATCCAAGTGAGAGATGGCGGGCACTGGACTAAGAAGCTATGGAGTGGAAGCAGTGAGAAGTGGTCAGATTCTGGGTATATTTTCAGGATAGAGCTAGAATGATTTCCTGATGGATCTATTACAGCCTCTGAGAGAAAGAGAACAAAGATTACCGAGAGCTCTCACCTGAGCAACCAGAAGGCTAGCGTTGCCATCAAATGAGATGGGGAGAGCTTTGGGTGAAGCAAGTTCGGTGTGTGGGGAGACTATCAGGGGTTCAATAAATGAAGACGTCAAAGAGGCAGGTGGATATATGCGTGTGAAGTGGAGAGAGAAGATGGGACCGGAGCCACAAATTTGGAGGTCATTGGGATATGGATGGTAAAGCCACGGGACTGGATGAGATCTCCAAGAGACTGATGTAAAGATGGAGAAGAGAACAAGTTCAGGACTTAGCCCCGGGGCACTCCAACATGAAAGATCAGAGAGAAGACGCCTGAGAAGGAGCTACCAGTGAGGTAGAAGGAACATCAAGAAAGTGTGGTGTTCTGGAAGCTGGGGAAAGAAGGCGTCCTGCAAAGGAGTCAGCTGTGTTGAAGTAAGAGAGTGAGAACTGACTGCTGGATTCAGCAACACAAAAGGCACTGGTCACCTTGGCAAAACCAGGTTCAGTGATGTGGAAGGATAAAAGCCTGACAGGAGTGGGTTTAAAAGAGAATGGGAGGAGAGGAATTGGAGGCAGGGAGGACAGACAATTCTTTTGAGGTTTTTGCTGTAAAGGGAGCAAAGAAATAAAAGAAATGGAAAGATGGGTCAAGAGAAGGCAAAATATTAGCATGTTTTTATGCTAATGTGAACAATCCAGTAGCTGGCGAAATGTTGATGTGAGAGAGAAAGGGGAGAAGGCTGGAACGATGTCCTTGAATAACCAGAGGTGGAATAGGTGGAGAGTGGGACTTCCCCACGGTTGTGACAGGACAGAGGACTCTATGTGTGTAAACTGCTTGGTCCATGAGTGTGTAGGTTATCATCACCACAAGAAAAAAGCACAGCTACCCTCCTCACTCTGAGAAGCTCCACATTCAGAATGGGCCCTCTGGCCCAATAACACTCCCTGAGCTCCTTCCATCCCACTTTCCTTCAACTGTCAGTTACCTCTTCGAGGAGGACTTCTCCGTTGCCATCCTTGTCGATTTCTTCAAAGAGGTTGGCTGACACCTCGCCGTTCCATATGAACATGTAGCCCTCGGGCAGGCCCGCCACGAGCTCCAGCAGCTCAATGTCAAACACCAGCACGGCACTGCCGGGCACTTCTCCATCTGCCTCACCGACAGAGAGGACGCAGTGTTAGCGCCAAGGGCAGTGGGCAAGCCCATCTCCACCTCCCTCCCCCAGCCTGGGTTCCAACTGCCTCAAGGATGGCAGGCGTTTCTGGCAAAAGTAAGAAAGACAGCATTGGCAAGTGGTTTTTCCAAACTATAGACAGTGACCATTAGTGAGTCATGGAATCCGTTAGAGGGTGGTGACCAGCATTTTTCTTTAAATTTAGGAATAGAATAAAATAGATCAGAGTACATTGCACATAGAAAGGAGAGGTATTATTTTATGAAACTTGAGTTTCAATTTAATATATAAACTAAATGCGTATGTATATATGTATAAATAGTATGTTTATGTCTAATACAGATTGGGAGATAAAATGTATTTCTTACAGTGTGTCTTGGTGAAAGTTTGAAAGCCAGTAGTAAAGACTACAATGGTAGAACTTTTGAATAAATCTAACAGCAGAATTTTAAGAATAATACAGTATGCCTTAAAAATCATGATCTAAGATATGACTGTAAACACAAATTCGAGAACAATATACATAGTATGGGCCCAAAAGAAGTTATATAAGTATGTGAATAATTATATAAATGTAATATGTATTATTTAAAATTATTATTACATATTATGTAGATTATATATATAATCATTTATTATATATCACAGGAGCATGGCCTTATAGGACACACAACATATTTTTTAAAGTGTTTCTTCTCGGATTGGTGGGAGTAACAGAGAGTATTTTTACAATTTTTTAAAAACTGTGAAAAGGAGAAAATCAATCCAAAGTGCCTATTGCTTTTACAAGTTAGCACTTCCAATTTCCTCCATCTCCAGAGAGCAGGAGCATAAAAACACTGAAAAGAAAGGGTTCCCAAATTCCCCATGTGGAAGACTCATTCTGGCTGAAATCATGAATAAACCATATAACAGCTGTGAGGGTGAGGTAAAGCCAATATTTCCAGAACTTGACACTAATCTCTTCCGAAAGGAAACCTCCTTGGATAGCTTACAGGGTCAGGAGAAGTGAAAAGCAAGGGCCTGTAGCATTCCAACATCCCAGGAAACATTCCAAAAGGAAGCACTTGGCCTCTCTTGGAGAAACTGCCTGGAAAGCTCCTTCAGGGACATTTCTCAAACTTGGGTTTGAAGATCCAAGGTTTATTTCACGGAAACCTCTGCTTTCTCCAAAGGGGGTGGGGCATAAACATGGCATTAACACTGCATTCACAGGGGTCTTTAAACAAAATGCTAAATAATTAAAAATATTAAAACCACAGATTCTTTGGGTTTAAAATGGAAGAAGCATACTGTGGTTTTATATGTGGCACCCCAAAAGGCACAAAATTCATATGGTGAACGTGCCTCAACCACCATTTAATACTGTCACTTACTCACCCACGCCAGCTTCCCCATAGCCCAGGTGGGGTGGAATGATCACTGTCCGTTTCTCTCCAACACACATCTCTCTGAGACCCATATCCATTCCCAGTACAACTTGTCCAGATCCCAAAACAATATTATACGTTTTGCCTAAATTCCGCCTGAAAAACAAAACAGAAGAGTCCCTGGTTATGTCATCAACTCTTTGGTACTTGAGAGTGTTCTCAGGAGAATATATCACTTCTCTGGCACATCACATCACTGCCAGAGAGACAGAACCGCTATCTAACCATGAGGAAACGTCCGACAAACCCACATTGAGGGACATTTTGCAAAATAACCAGCCAGAAATCTTTAAACGTGTCAAGGTGAAAATTACGTAAGGACCGAGGAACTGTTCCAGAGTGTTGGAACATATCAGAATATGATCCTTTTGCTATAAAAGACCTTACAGGAACATTTGGCAAAACTTAAGTGAGGTCTGAGGATTAAAAGCTAGTAAAGTATCAGTGTTAACTTCCTGATTTTAATGTGTGTATTGAGTTATGTAGGAGAATGTCTGTGTTTGTAGGAAAAGCACACTAGCGTGCTCAGGGGTGATGGGACACAATGGTGGCCACCTACTCGCCAATGGTTTAAGGGAAAAAAAATTCTTTGTACTGCTCTTGCCATTTTTCTCTAAGTTTTAGGCAATAATATAGTCAGGAGTTTTCATGAGAATTTTTTAAATATACAATATAGTTAAAATTTAAAACCCTGGGTTTTAGATTCAGCAAGACCTGAGTTTGAATCCCGGTTCTGCCACTTAATTCGACCCTGGGAAATGTAATCTCTCAGTGTCCTCATCTATAAAATGGAGATAATAATAGCTATCGCACAGGGAAGTTCTAAATAGTAAATAATATATTAATGCTTGGCACAGTGGAGGGGAAGTATAAAGAACTCAATAAATGGAGAGCTTTGAGCATGTAAAGTGCTGGTGTCTGCAACAGTCTATGACTCCAGAAAAATAACTGAGAGTTTAACTTGGGCCATGGTTTTTTTATTATTATTATTATTTTTTTGCAGCAGAGAGAGAGTTTAATCACAAGGCAGCCAAATGAGGAAACGGGAGAGAATGACTCTCAAATCTGCTTCCAGGAAGACAGGGACTCGGGGATATTTATGGGGTAGGGGACAAGGTGGTCTGAAATGATTGGAGGTGAGGAGAGATGAGGTAATGGATGATCTGCACAAGCGTAGCCAGGCTTCATGCCTCCTTGTAGGATGCATCTCCACAGAATGGTGGCGACAGCATGCCCTGAGGGTGGAGTTTTAACCTCTTGACATCAAAAGCTTGCTTATTGGACATATCTGCATGGGCCCAGTTGATGGGTTGGTGGTCTCAACTGGCCTGAAGTGGGCAAGGGGCTCCAACTCCTGAAAAAATAGCTCAAAAAAAACCCATTACCACGGTGACCCAGTGGGCCGTGGTTTTAATTATTCTTTTTTTAAATTGAAGCATAATTGAGATACAATATTATATTAGTTTCAGGTGTACAACATCATGATTCAACATTTGCATACATTGCAAAATGATCACCACAAAAACGTCTAGTTACCATCTGTCACCAAACAAAATCAATACAATATTATTGACTATATTCCCTGTGCTGTCCATTACATCACCATGACTTTTTATCTTATAACTGAAAGTTCATACTTCTTAATCCTCTTCACCCATTTAGCCCCCCACCCTACCTCCCAACTCTTCTCTCTGGCAACCACCAGTCTATTCTCTGCATCTATGAGCCTGGGTTTTGTTTTGTTTGTTTTGTTTTTTAGATTCCACCTATAAGTGAAATTATCAGGTATTTGTCTTTCTCTGTCTGACTTATTTCACTTAGCATAATATCTTTAAGGTCCATCTATCTTGTTGAAATGGCAAGATTTCATTTTTTTTATGGCTGAGTAGTATTCCATTGTGTATATATGTATTTATATATCTCTCCATTCATCTATCAATGGACATTTAAGTTATTTCCATATCTTGGATATTGTAAATAATGCTGTAATGAACATACGGGTACATATATCTTTTCGAATTAGTGTTTTCATTTTCTTTGGATAGATATCCAGCGGTGGAATTGCTGGATCATATGGTAGTTCTACTCTTAATTTTTTGAGGAACTTCCATACTGTTTTCCATAGTGGCTGCACCAATTTACATTCCCACCAACAGTGCACAAGGGTTCCCTTTTCTCTGCGTGCTCGTCAACACTTGTTATTTCTTGTCTTTTTGATAACAATAGCCATTCTGACAGGTGTGACGTGATATCTCATTGTGGTTTTGATTTGCATTTCCCTGATGATTAGTGATGTTGAGCATCTTTTCATGTGTCTGTTGGCCTTCTGTATGTCTTCATTGGAAAACTTTCTATTCAGATCCTCTGCCCATTTTTAAATCAGATTTTTTTTTTTTTTGGTATTGAGTTGTATGAGTTCTTACATATTTTGGATATTAACCTCTTATCAGATATATGATTTGCAAATATCTTCCCCCATTCAGTTGGCTGTCTTCATTTTGTTGATGGTTTCTTTGGCTATGCAGAAGCTTTTTAGTTTGATGTAGTCCCATTTATTTATTTTTGCTTTTATTTCCCTTGCCTTTGGAGTCAGATCCAAAAATCATTGCTAAAGCTGATGTCAGGGAGCTTACTGCCTATGTTTTCTTCTAGTTTTATGGTTTCAGATCTTACATTCAAGTCTTAAATCCATTTTGAGTTAATTTTTGTGTATGGTGTAAGATAGTGGTCCAGTTTCATTCTTTTGCATGTGACTGTCCAGTTTTCCCAATAGAATTTATTGAAGAGACTATCCTTTCTCCATTATATATTCTTGCCTCTTTTAACATAAATTAATTGGCCATATATACGAGGGTTTATTTCTGGGCTCTATTCTGTTCCATTCATCTAATGCGTCTGTTTTTATGCCAATACCGCACTGTTTTGATTACTGCAGCTTTGTAGTATAGTTTGAAATCAAGAAGCGTGATGCCTCCAGCTTGGCTCTTCTTTCTCAAGATTGCTTTGGCTAATCGGGGTCTTTGTGGTTCCAAGTTTTAACTATCCTTGATATCCATGGTCCCCAGAGAATTCAGATAAATAAGAGTTGGCTCTATCACCTCAGTCACTACTGAAAATAAATCTATTTCCAAACCGATGGCATTCCTACCACTTCCTACAGGCAAACAATGGGAATGTTCCTCAATGCCAAGGAAGAAAAGCCTCCCCAATATCTTGGAGCCCCTTGATGCCCACCACCAGATGGTGACAACATGGAAGGGCCAGCCCCTTTGGGTCACATCCCCTTCTCAGGCTTCCCAGCCTCCGTTGGGTACAGGGCCGCCACCTCTTTCCCTCCTCAAGCTGGTTCCCAGGGCCAGGCTGGTTGCCTGGGGCTAGCAAATCAAAACAGGATTGCATTTGTCCTACCTGGGACAAAACCAAAACAAAGCCAACTCTGGCACCAGATGCCTTGGCTGAAGGCCTGCGGGAGGGAGCGTCCTCTGTCCCGCTCCACACACAAGCCCTCCTTTGTCAGCAACACAGAGGGGCCCTCCCACCACCTTTCTTCAGGGACGGTGGGGACCTCCCATGGGACTATTCAGTTTCAAAGTCTTATAGAATATTCCAGAACTCATTTAGTTATCAAATAACGAATGTCTATTCTTCCTCTCTGAGGGCAGTTTAAACACACATTAAGAAAATCCTCCAAGCAAACAATTTGTTTTCATGTATCATCTCTGACAACCTCACTAATTCTTTTTCCCCAGGTTAACTTTTTATTTTTATTTTTTGGCCAGTTTTTCTCTCAGACATTCTCCTCATTCCTTCTGGGCATTCCCAGCTTCCCATTCATCACAGGCTTCCTGCTTCCTGCCTCAGGCCGCCCACTTGGGCCCTCCACCCACGTCCCCTCTATCCTCTCAGCCCTGATGAACAAGCGCCCACAGCAGCACCTGCCTTGTTGTTTATAGAGCCCATGTGGGGATTGGAGTGGGACCAGGTCCCACCTTCCAGAAGGGGCTCCTTTCCCACACACAGGTAGGCAGATGCCCGCTACGCCTCCCACTTTCCCATTATTCTGAAGCTTACACCCAGCAGAGACAGCCGGATACTGCTCTTCCGTGTAGATTTTCACATAACACAAATGACTCTCATGATACAGAATGGAGTCTCTGATAAGAGGAAGGAGCATCACGTGGCTCCTGGATGTTCTGTAAGAATATTGTGAATCCACCAAACACACACCCGAAGGCAGGAAGACTGATTCTCTCCACCCTACTTGAGAAGCATATCCTGAACCTAGTGACAAGGAATTCCTTTGTTCATTTCCCACTCTCCCTTTGCCTTTCCACAGCACTAAGAGCACCAGACAAGAGTATGAACATGAGCAAGAGCAATGACAGCTTATAGACTGTTCTAACCTGTGGACCATTTTCACACGCATAAACTCACTTGACCCTCTGTGGGCTTCTAATAGCAACACAAGGAGGTCTGTTGTAAGCCAGGTCCCTGTAAATCTGAGCCCCAGAGCGAGTATATATTTCATTGGTTCTGTAATGCATACTTGTTCACATTTTAACATCTCTGTAATTGGGATACAGTTTACAATTGGCAGCATGTCTTTATTTTTTGGCAGCATTTTTACTTTCTTAGAGATACATAAAATGATGCTTCTAACAATTAACACATTTTAGATTTGATGGAAATATGCTGAATGCATTAGTATACAGGGTCTCGTAGCACCAGAGAGAATGCTCTGGAGAGTATGTCCCTAGGGCTCTCTCTCCGTGCCTGGCTCTCTCCAGCGACACACTCTGTCACCTGAAGCTAGAAGGCAGAGGGACGGGTGGGAGAGAGAGAAGTCTCTCCCCATCTAGAATAGATGCAGCACATACTTATTTATATGAAGCCCTTCTTTCTCCTCAAGACCAAACTTAGGAATGCAAGTTGGGCTCAATACAAAAAAAGGATGTACTTACATAGAGATGTAAAGAGAGGCTGAAAATGTTTCCTTCTCAAAGAAGAGAATACAGTATTAATTTATAGACACATCTGAAGATTCAGATACATAAGAAGCAAAGCTCCTTTTACCTGCATGATACTAGTGTATACTGTTGATTCCTGTTACTATGTTTCTAGATTCATCCCAATCAATTAACATTTATAAAATGCTCCCTTTGTGCTATGCTTTGGGATAGGTGGAGGAATAAAAATGTGAATCAACATGTTGGGTGTCCCTAAAGTATTCAGACCAGCAACAGAGATAGAAACAAAACTAAACCATTAAAAGGCAGGTAATACACAAAACATTATGAGACTACAGAAGTGGGAACAGTTGATCCTTCCTAGGAATTAAGGAAAGATTTTGAGAAAAGGGAGGACATTTAAGCCAGGGCAGAAGTTGGCCAGAAGGAAGGGTATAAGCAGTGCACGTTCTCCACCGCTGCACATGGCAGCCCTGGAAGGGAGAAGATGGGCCCCAGCAGAAGATTAGACTGGTGAGGCAGAACAGAGCTGACAAGAAAGCCTTATGTGCCAGACTCTGGAATTTGAACTTTATCTGTGGGTTAATTTTTAAAGACAGCAGTTATAAGACAAGATCCGTTTTTCAGAAAGACAATCTCATAGGAGCAGGGTGAGACTATTCACAGGGAACTCTTAGAAAAATGCACCTGAGTATGACGTAGGCTTGAGCTATGCAGTGGGGAAGGCATGGAGATAAAAGCTCTCAACCAGTATCTGATGAAAAGGAGAATCATGGGACACACAACTGTTATCCGCGAGGCTCACTCCCCCACTGTCCCCAGCTGCCCTTACGTGGAATCCAGCAGGGTTCCATCCAGAAGTGAGGCATTGTAGTGATACTTGAGGTAATCCCCCTTCTTACTCAGCACTGAGCAGTCAGGTGGCTTGTAGTGGGAGGTGATGCTGATGGAGTCTGAAGGGTTGTGGAAGTCGATCACGTGGATGTCAAACACCAGCACGGCCGAGCCAGGGATATTCCCTAAAGCACAGACACAGGAAATGTATGAGTGAACCCCCCCAAGCAGGGGCACATGTGCCTCCCCAATATCACCAGGTACATCCTCACAGACCCCCAGTGAGGAACACAGGACCCAGATATGAAATCCTAGGGAATATGAAGAATATGAAATCCTAGGAGAACGAAGCTGCAAGGGCCATTAGAAGTACTCAAACCCTAATTTTATGGATGGGGAAACTGAGGCACAGATTTGTCCAGCTCACACAGCCAGCTAGGAGCACAGTTTGTACTACAATTCAAGATGTGAGCTATGCCCCATGGAATTGTTGAGCCTGAAAGATTGATGGCTAAGTTCACCACAGATAAGGAAACTAAAGCTCAGCCAAATTAAGGTTCACCTCGCTACTACAAGAAGTAAGAGGTAAGATGAGAAAATCAGCTTAGATGAAAATCACTCCAGTGCCCTATCACTGCAGAAGAGAAACACAACTAACAGAAACGTCCTAGGAAAAACACCTAGACAAACAGGCCCATATATACCCCTCATGATACAGTACACCTAACAGTTCACAAGTGCTTTTATAACATATCCTATCTGTTCTACACAAAATTATTAATTTACTTTTCTTTTCCATTATCTCCACTTTTGAAAACATCATCTCACATCTGAATAATGTTTTACAGTCTACAAAAATATTTTTCACATACATGCTTTCATTAAATCCCTGCAGCCACCTTGTGGACTGAGTATTTCCATAAATCCAGGATTAGCAGATGCTCCATGAATTTAATGACAGCTTCTCAGGGGGCTGGGGGAGTGAAGGACACCTTAAACATATGTGTCAGTTGTTAAACGCACCCCAGATCATTTCAGAAAAGTTTAAATGTAAAAATTTTGTAAATGGTGTTACTTAGAATCAAGGATGTATTAATACTTTCATTGGCATTTTACAGATAAGAAACCAACTCGGATATGATATAACTTGTTCAAGAAACACCACAGCTATAGACAGAATTCAAAAAGAGATATGTGAACACCAACAGCCCCTCCCCACCCACACCCCTGCCATGTACTTTTCTATGTCTGTTTCTTGGTTAGTCTCTCCATCTCTCTCTCTCTCTCTCTCTCTCTCACACACACACACACATGCACACACACTCTTAATGCTTATTAAGTACCAAGCACTCTTCCAAGTGCCTTATATGTATCAATTTATTTAATTCTCATTATAATCCCATATTCACAATCCACAGATGAGTAAACTGAGGCACAGATTTGGGGGCTTGCACAAAGTTACTAAGGTGGTAACTAGAGAAGTCTGTGCTTTTATAGCAGAACTCAGGTGCCTGGTATTCACGAGTGATGGGGAGTTGCTGATGTGAGTGGTAACAGGGGGCAGGAGCTTTCCCATAAGAACCAGGAATTGCAAACTGCCATAGAAGGTTGCTCAGAACCAGGGCGAAGGGCAGCTCTATGTGGGACGCTAGCACACACTAACAGGGATGAGTGGCTGTGGAGCCAGAACAGTGGTTTCTCAACCTTGGTTATCCATTAAAATCAACTGGGAATGAACCTTGAAAACATTATGCTAAGTGAAAGAAGCCAGACACAAAATCACACTGTATGATTCCATTGATATGCAATGTCCAGAACAGGCAAATCCATAGAGATGGAAAATAGATTAGTGGTTACAAGACTTTGTGTGTGTGTGTGTGTCTGTGTGTGCATGTGTGTGTGTGAAATGAGGAGTGACCCATTAAGCACTTAATGGGTTTGGGGTTTCTTTTTGGAGTGATGAAATGTTCTAGAATTAAATAGTGGTAATGGTTGCACAATCTTGTGAATATACTAAAACCTACCAAACTACACACTCTAAAATAGTGAATTTTATGTTATGTGAATTGTATATTGATAAAAAATTAAATTAAAAAATCTCTCTCCTAGGTATATATCCAAAAGATAGAGATTCAAACAGATATTTGTATACCAGCGTTCACAGCATTATTCACCATAGCCAAAGGTGGGAACAACTCTAATGTCCACTGACAGATGAATGGATAAACAAAATGTGGTATTTACATACAATGGAATATTATTCAACCATAAAATGTAATGAAATTTTGATATATGCTAAAACATGGATGGACCTTGAAAACATTATGCTTAATAAGCCATACACAGAAGGACAAATATTACATGATTCCACTTATACCTAGAATAGGCAAATTCTCAGAGACAGAAAGTAGAATGGTGGTTACCAGGGGCTGTGGTGAGGAGGGAATGGGGAGTTATTGTTTAATGGGCACGGAGTTTATGTTGGGGATGATGAAAAAGTTTTGGTGAGAAAACACAGATGGACCTTGAGGACGTTATGCTAAGTGAGAGAAAGACAAATACTGTATGATATCACTTATATGTGAAATCTAAAAAGAGCCAAACTCGTAAAAAACTGAGAGTAAAATGGTAGTTACCACAGGCTGGGGGGTGAAGGAATTGGTTGTTTCAGGGGACAAACTTGCAACGAGTAGATCAATAAGTCCTGGAGCTCTAATGCACCGTATAGCGATTAGAGGTAACAATATTGTATTATAAACACCAAACATGCCAAGAGACTAGATCTTAATTATTCTCATCCCAAAAAAGAAATGATAATTACGTGATGTGATAGAGGCGCTAGCTAACACGACAATGGCAATTATATTGCAATATATGTGTAGCAAATCAACATGTTGTACACCTTGAACTTCTACAATGTTATATGTCAAATATATTTCAATAAAAAAATTAAGTTTTGGGTATAGACAGTGGGGATGGTTATTCAGCATTGTGAATATATTTAATGACACTGAATTGTACACTTAAAACTGGCTAAAATGGTAAATATGTATGTTACACCACAATTTAAAAAATACATCAATTAATGTAATAAACCACATTCACAGAATAAAATTTTAAAAACCATATAATCATCTAAAAAAAATCACCTGGGAGCACTAAAAATAATGTCAATGCCTCGCCCTACTCTGGGATTCAGATACAGGTCATGTAGAGCAGAGGTCTCAGACTTAGGCAGTATCAGAATGTCCTGGAGAACTTGGTAAAAATACAAAGGGCCAGGCCCTTTTCCACTCAGCACGTCTGGGTTCCATGATTTTAAAGCTCTCCAAGTGATTCTCATCTGTGATACACACCAACATTCCAGAACCGCTGGACTAGAGTGGGACCAGGCATTGTATCTTTTTAGAGTTTTCCAGGGGTTTCTAATGGGCAGCCATGTTTAAGGAAAACTATGCTAAATGGTCTATAGGTGACCAGCTGAGGAGACTTAGGAAACCCCGTCTCTATGAGGAGGACCAAAGTGCAGGCTGTGGTTGCAGTGTGGTAGGACTGGTGGAAAAGAAAGCTACAGCATGACTAGCTCCATTAACCTCTTTGAAGAAAACACGTGCGGATGGAGGCCAGAAAGGGATGCCTCTGACAAGGACCTGCCGGCATTTGGCCAATGCAAATTTAATCTCCTCTCAAAGGCTCATTCGGTGCAGGCCTTTCTCTGGGCAAAAATGAACATGCCCCCAGACCACCCACCCTGGGCTCTGATGTCAGCTTGTCCAGTACTTTCCTAATAACTAATTCAGCTTCTCAGTCCCCGAGGATCCCAAGCTCAATATTCTGATCAGGGGAGAGGCTGATGACACCCAGTCAAGTAATGACTGAACATCCGGGTTGCATGTCAGCTCCTAAGAAGTTAGCATGAGTCAGTCCACCAGGTGCCTGATTAAGCCACAAACGCCCATCTATGGAGGCATCCACAAGAATATAAGCTCTGTGTGGGATGGGAGTTTTGTTCGTCTTCTCAGCTGAGTCCCCAACACCTGCAGCAGTGCCTGGTCATGAGGGCACTCACTAAATCTTTGATGGGTGGGTAGATGGAGTTTCTGGGCCTGCAAAAATCAAAGACCAGACCTTGAGCCATAAGATCCCACCTGCCCCAGGCAGCCAGTAGCCCTCCCAGCCCACTCCCTCTATCTTGCTCCGCCTCCCACAAAAAGTCTACAGTGTGGGAATAAGTGCTGACCAGCCAACAGGTGAAAATAATCCAACATTTCATTATGGCCTCAATACCAGCCTCCTATCTGAATAAACCCTTAACCGAAGTAGACGCTATCATTCAGTTTTCTTCACTACAATGCCTCCTTGAGAAGAGACACAAATAATAGAAAATAAAAGCAGCCAGCTAGCTCGTCCCGAAGGAAACACTGCAGCTCCTGGTGGTTGTGGGTTTCCTCCGAGAACTCTGGGACCTCTCTGGGCCTCATTATCTCATGAGAATTGTTTGACACACAGAGGGTAAAATATTAGTTGTTTTCCTCACTTTCCTCTGTCCTGAAATAGTGCTTAAAAGGTAATTTGGAAGTTGGGGAACAGAAAACCATTGAGAAAGTGGTGCTTCTGCAACTTCTTGGGCAGAATCCATTCTCCCCTTCAGGACTGCAAACATATCCAAGCATCCTAATTTCAGGGCTGACCTCGGGGAACAAAGCAGACAGCAGAAAAGGCCAGCGCCTTTCCAGAAGGTCCACCCCCTCCCTCCAGCAACCCTGCAGGGAAAAATGGCTGCAACAAAATGGAATGCTGATGGAGCCTGAGAACCCCATGGAGAGCCCAGCACGCCATTCTTTCCACAAACATTCATACCATGTGCCTGGCCCTGTGGTATGTGGTGAGGAAACCACAAACCTCCTCCGTGTCCTGACATCTCAGGTCAGTCCCTCAGGGACTAGCATTAGGTCCTGTGCAAACCCCACGAAGAGGCCAAGGATGCTACCAAAAAAGGACAGAGGCAGACCCCACAGAGGAGCACCTGGGTGTTATATGTCAGGGTGTCCCTCCTCCCCCAAACAACACATGATTCAGGATGAAGCAGCCTCATGCCCAGAAAATTTATGAGACTTTGGATGCTTCCCAGAGCCTCATATAATTCTTTGCAGAGCTCTGTCTCATACTTGATAGAAAGCCAAAAGGAGAAAAATAATTTAAACAAATGTTTTCCATCAATATATTCTTTTTAGAGAAAGGAAGGATTAGTCCTGAAGGCATAATGAAACATGAATGCTCAAAAAGTATTTGGCTATTTCTGTATGTATTTGGTTAGAAGTAGAAATCTACATGATACAAAACAGCAGAGCATCAAGATACTGGACAAACAGGTCACAAAGTGAGGCCTGTTGAATGTGTCTTAAGCTGTGATCTGTGGCTTTATAAATCAGAAATTTAAGTCAGGAGGAAAAAAAATATGTTTCTCCATGGTACACCTTGGTTTCCAACCTATATGATGTTTCTTAGATCTTCTGGACAAACCCTCCTGGGAAAATTCTGAAGATCCATATGAAATAGCAGTAGAAGTCAGAAGAGGATTAACAAAATGAATGGGTACAGCCAGCCAGGCCAGTGAGAATCCCACCAGCAAAAAGAATACAAAAGCAAAATAAATACTGCATCGACTATTCCTAAGCAAGTTAGCAAATGACGGTGTACGAGAGAAAACATAATTAAGAAAGAAAATATGGTTCGGAATACTATGCAACCATCAAAAAAGTACCTGTTGGCATAGATATTTGCTCACAACAAATTAGGTGAAGAGAGAAATTATAAAGTAATATGTATAGATGATCCCCTTTTTGTCAGTATTTATTAGCGTAGGTGGCTATGTGTTTCCTCTTACCTACGAAGATTCACATATACTCAGAAGTATAGAAGGATTTTCACTCCATGGTTGTATTCGTTTCCTATTGCTGCTATAACAAATTACCACAAACTTGGTGGCTTAAAACAATGCAAGTTTATTCTCCTATCTCTGGAGGTCAGAAGTCTAATGCAAGGTATTGGCAGGATGTGTTCCTTTGGGAGACTTTAGGGGAAAATCTGTTTCCTTGCGTTTTTCAGCTCCTCGAGGCCGCCCTCGTTCCTTGACTTGTGGCCTCTTCATCTATCTTCTAAGTCAGCAGCTTAGCATATTCTCCTTCCTCCCATCTCCTGCTTCCCTCTTACAAACACTCTTGTAAGTACATCAGGGCCCCCTGGATGATGCAGGATGCTCTCCCCATCTCAAGATCCTTACCTTGATCACATCTGCAAAGGCTCTTTTACCATGTGAGGTAACATATTCACAGGTTCTGGGCACAGGTCATGGGCATCTTTTGGGGCTGCTATTCTGCCTACCCTGCTACAATGTTTATTGCTGATTATGAGAGATCTTTGTTCTCTTTGTTTATCTGTATTTTCTTTTCCTAAAGTCAACATGTATTATTTGTGTAATTTTTTGTTTGTTTGTTTGTTTTTTTGTGAGGAAGACCAGTCCTGAGCTAACATCCATTGCCAATCCTCCTCTTTTTGCTGAGGAAGACTGGCCCTGGGCTAACATCCGTGCCCATCTTCCTCCACTTTATATGGGACGCTGCCACGGCATGGCTGACAAGCAGTGCGTCGGTGGACGCCTGGGATCCGAACCCGCGAAACCTGGGCTGCCAAGCGCGAATCAAACCGCTGCGCCATTGGGCAGTCCCATATTTGTGTAATTTTTATTTATTTATTTTTTTGTGGGGAAGACCAGCCCTGAGCTAACATCTGTTGCCAATCCTCCCCTTTTTGCTGAGGAAGACTGGCCCTGGGCTAACATCCGTGCCCATCTTCCTCTACTTTATATGGGACGCTGCCACGGCATGGCTGACAGGCAGTGCGTCGGCGGGGGCCCGGGATCCGAACTCGCAAACCCCGGGCTGCCAAGCGCGGACTAAACCGATGCGCCACCGGGCGGCCCCTATTTGTGTAATTTTTAAAAGACAGTTTGCTATTAGGGTGACAAAAATATTCTACAACTTGATTAGGGTGATGGCTGCACAACTCACTACATTTACTAAAAGTTATTAAATTATATACTTAAAATGGATGAATTTTATGGTATATAAATTATACCTCAATAAAGGTGTTAAAAAACAAAAACCAAAAAGGGGGGTTTTGCAATTTACTTTCAAATGGCTCAACAGTAACAACAAAAATGTAATTAGAGAGAGAGAGAATATAAATATAGCAAGACGTTAACAATTGGTAAATCTAATAGGAGTTCACTGTACTGTTCTTTCAACTTTGGTGTAGGTTTAAAATTTTTCAAACGGAAAAGGAAAATGGGCGGAAGGGACAAGGGGAAAAAACAGAGCATCTCTAGAAACTAAAGCTATTTGGGCATTCAAGTCTGAAGGTGGAATTCAGCTTCAACATCTTGGCTCTCAAGAAGCCCGGGTTGCTTGGAACCAGTCTGGAAGCAGCCAGCTGGTGCTGCTTAGTTTAACCTCAGGAAAGCAGCCGGCGCTCACCTCTTCCTTCCTCTCCATACCCCAGGTGAGGGGGCACCACAATCCTCCGCTTCTCTCCGATGCAAACACCAAGTAAACCTTCATCCATCCCAGCAATCACGTAGCCCTGCCCAATGTACGTGTCAAAGGTGCGGTTCCGCGAGTAGCTAGAAAAGAAGAAAGGAAAGAGGTTCCTCACAAGGACACCACAGCAGCTGTGTACATTAGTCGGTACCATAAGGCAACAGGAACACAGAGGCCTCCAGACCCGGGAATAAAGGGAACCTTAGAACCTGAGGACACAGCTTGGAAACACGCTCCCCTGAAATGACGAACAACAAGAACCCACACACAGCGCGCGAGCGGCCTCCTGCAGAAACAGGCCCTCCAACCCTCTGGCTTGGTCAGGTTGTGACTGGGATGCGGGTGACGACAGCAACCGCACAGAAATGAAGCTAACGTAAATTGGACTGTACGCTTGGTAACCATGTCAAGTTAATGAAAAAAGCATCAAGGGTGGCCCTTATTATAAACTAAGAGTGTGTCACAAGGACAATGTCTCCAGTATCTAAAGAGGAGAGTATCTGTATATGTGGGACGTGACTATTCGGATTGCCGGGAAAGGAGCACATACACTGGAGCAATTTAACTCTGCAGTCTCTACCAAAGCCTGGATGAACTCTCCCTACTGTAATCCCTGCTCCCCAAGCTGCCTTCTGGTGAGCACTTGAGTCTCCCAAGTGCCACTGGCAGGAGGCCCAAGCATTCTGCTTAGTGGAGAGATACAGCCTCTGTATAAATTTCCAATTGAGTCCAATTACTATGAGTTTGGTGAGAACAGAAATTAATTCCCCAAAACCTGATGATTCCAGTGTAAATAATACAACTTCATGTGCCACATCTACTACCAGAGTCTGAATGACAGTGATCTACACACATTACCACCTCCTCCTGGTCCAGATGTGGCAAAAGGCCTATTCTGAAAGAGCCAGCCAGTTCAGCCATTACCTCGCTGAACACAGCCAGAGGATGAGAGAGAAAATGCCTCAGAGAAAATGGCCAGCTGAGTGGGGCCAGGGAGATGAAAAGGCAGAGCTTGAGGGGCTCTTCCTTCTCAACACCCCTCAGAAACCACAAAGCCAAGGGACATGAAGAAATGGTAACAGATGGTTCTCCCCGGGAAGCAGATTATCTGCATAATCCCCCAGGGCAGATACCCGCACACACACCACACACTGAGGAGAGCAGACCCAGACCTCATCCCCTCATATGGGCCAGGAGGGCCAGGATGGAAACACAGCAGTGAAGGACAGGCTGGGCTCTCTAGCATCCTCTAGCCATGAACAGGCCTCTCACCTTCCCCAGGTTACTACCTCTCCGGCAGGTACTTGGTGATCATCAGCAGAGTGAAGCCCACCGCTAGGCATTCTGAGAAGAAGAGGACACCTGCGAGAAGGGGTCCCTTGTAAAGGGACACCAGGAAGTGGGAGAGATGGCAGATGCCTCAGAGGAGGGAAGAGCTGCCAGGTGAACAGTCAGCAAA
This sequence comes from Tapirus indicus, assembly GCA_031878705.1. Classification (NCBI taxonomy): domain Eukaryota; kingdom Metazoa; phylum Chordata; class Mammalia; order Perissodactyla; family Tapiridae; genus Tapirus; species Tapirus indicus. Next base: position 126,128,404 of record CM062917.1, on the reverse strand, counting down.
GATTCCATGGGGTTGGGGGTAACAGGAGACACTGAGGGATGCGGGGATCTGCAAAGGGGAAGAGCACTGGGGTAGCAGCAAGGGCCAAGGCTGAGAGGACAGAAAGAGCCTCAGGAGAGACTGGAGGAGCGGGGTGGGCTTGAAGTACAGAGAACTCTGAATAACTTAAGAGAAGACTTAAATAAATGGAAAACCATCTTGTTCCCAATGGTAAAGCCGAGAACTGGAAAGCTGTCAATGCTCCCCCAAACTAATTTATGAGTTCTATAACAATTCCAGTCAAAATCTGAGTGGTGTGTATGCGGGAAAGGAAGAAGTCTAAAATTCATTTGGAAAAATAAAATCATTAAGAATACTATTTTGAAGGTGTAAGATATAGCAAGCTCTCATTCCTGTAAAAAATTAAAATGGAAGAATATGTATACATACTCCATTTATATGTATGGAGGACCTATGCAATTAATAACATTGGTTCCTGTGGAGAGAAGAACTGGGTGATTGAGGGACAGGGATAGGAGGGGAATTTTTCAGTGAAAACCCTTTCATACTTTTAGGATTTTGAATCATGTCAATGTATCACTTAGTAGAAAAAAACGATGTCTAAAAAAGAAAAAGAATACTCTCTACCATACAAACTAAGAAGCAACAATAGTTAAAGGTATGATACTGGCCCAGGAATAGCTAGAGTAGTGGAAAAGGATAAAAATTCTAGACAAAGACCCAAAAGTATATATAATAATTTGGCACATAATAAAAGTCACATTTTAGATGAGTCAGGGAAAGTTATTCAATAAAGGGTGTTGGAAAAACTAGCTAACCATCTGGGAAAAAAAAAAAGTTAGATCCTTACTGTCACACCGAATACCACAATAAATTCCAGATGGACTGAAGATTTAAACATGAAATCATTTATGAGCATGGAGAAAGACTGTGGAAGATTATTAATATTTACCTCAGGGTAGGGAGAATGGAAGGGGTCATTGGGAAATTATTACCTTTTATTATACATCTTTGCATTATTTTACTTATACAAGAAAAATATAACACTTTTTAAAATAAAAATTCTAACAGAGAATTTCTTTTTTGCTGTGGAAGATTTGCCCTGAGCTAACATCTGTGCCAAGCTTCCTCTGTTTTGTATGTGGGATGCTGCCACACCATGGCTGCCAACAAGTGGTGTAGGTCCACGCCTGGGAACTGCATGCTGGCCTCCGAAGCAGAGCATGCCAAACTTAACCACTAGGCCATGGGGCCGGCCCCAAGAATATTTTAAAGGATAAAAACATAAAACCATTATGGGGACCGGCCTGGTGGCACAGTGGTTAAGTTTGGGTGCTCCACTTCGGCAGCCCGGGGTTCGCAGGTTCAGGTCCCGGGTGCGGATGTACGCACTGCTCATCAAGTCATGTTGTGGTGGTGTCCCATATATAAAATAGAGGAAGATAAGCACAGATGTTAGCTCAGGGCCAATCTTCCTAAGCAAAAAGAGGAAGGTTGGCAACAGATGCTAACTCATGGCCAATCTCCCTCACCAAAAAAATAAAATAAAATAAATAAATAAAACCATTAAAAGGGCTTGAGGAAAATACAGGCAAATATTTATACACTCTAGGGGTGGGGACAGACTTTTTATTTTTAGCACATCTCCAAAGAGAGAATATATAAGAATTTTTATAAGAATAAAGGAAACCATAAAGGAGAAGTTGAATATATTTAACATAAAAAGTTTATATTTAAATAGGCCCCAAATCACAATAACCAAAATAAAAACGCAAATAAACAAAATGTGCTTTCAACAATATACAAACATCAAAGGGTTAATATCTTTAATGTTTAGAGATCCTCAAATCAATAAAAAAAGGACAAATACCAATACCCTCAATATAAAAACAGGCAAAAGACATGAACAGGTAAATCACAAAAAAAGAAAGCCAAGTAGCCAATAAATATTTGAAAGAATTTCAACCTCAATAGCAATCAAAGAAATTCAGATTAAAACTGTAGGGTTTTGGGTTGGCCCCATGGCGTAGTGGTTAAGTTTGGCATGTTCTGCTTCTGCAGCCCGGGTTCATGGGTTCAGATCCTGGGCATGGACCTACACCACTAGTCAGCCACACTGTGGCAGTGACCCACAGATAAAGTAGAGGAAGACTGGCACAGATGTTAGCTCAGGGCTAATCTTCCTCAAGCAAAAAAAAACAGAACAAAACTATAAGGTTCCATTTTTCTCCTATAAATTGGCAAAGTTATCATTATTTTCAAATGATTCTCAATGTTACCCAGTTTGCAGGGAATGGACACTCTTACACAGCAATGGGGAGTAAAACTTGCCTTGAGTAACGTGGTAGTGTAATATCAAAAGCTGTAAAAATACACAAAACCTTTGACCCAGAGATTCTTCTAGAAATTTATCCCAAGGAAACAATCTTACACATTAAGATTTAGCTACAAAAACAATTACTGCAGGCTTCCTTAGAATGTCAAAAGGTAGAAAACAACAGGGATTGATTACCTAAATTAAGGCAAATCTATACAATGGAATATTATGCAGCTGTTAGGATGGACTAGATCGCAATGCACTAAAGTAGAAGCTGTTTAAAATCTAAGAAAATTGTGGTTCCTTGGAAAGAAATCTGGTGTACACTAGAAAAATGGTCTTTCAATTAGAAATATAATTCCAGGATATAAAGGACAGAACCAAGCCCATATGTAACAAGTAAAAACATACACACACACACACACACAACCTGAATTTTTTTTGTAATAGAAAAAGAATTGAAAAAATCAATAGGGGAATGGTTAAATAAATTTGGTATATTCATCCAATGAAACACTATGTAGACATAAAAAATAAATGATTTCTCTGTATGCATTAATATGGAAAAATACCAAGGTGAAATAAAGCATATTCTATATGCTATATACTATAAAGGGGAGAAAATAAGATAACATTTGGATTTGCTTATATCTGCATTAGAAAAAAAATCCACAGACTGAAAGAATAGAAAATAAATCTATTAATAAAAGTGGTTACCTCTAAGGGGCTAGGGGAGAGGGCATGTGAGGCAGGCAGCAATGGGTGGTAACAAATCTTAATGTTTTAATTCTAAACCATGTGACTATTACTTTTTCCAAAAATATCAAATGAAAAATTTAAAAGAGATCCTAGAAGAAGGAAGAATGAATTATTCAAATAAAAAATACCGTATAAAAATTCTTCTATAATGTTTCTGGATGAGTAAACAAACCAGAAGTCTATTACCTCAGAGAGACAGGTAGATTGCTGTCACTACTTGTCTGCTCTACAGGAAGCTAAAGGAGTGGTTTCCCAACCACACATGCCACTTGAATGAGCAAGACACACAAACGCCTGCTGCTGGCTCCGAGCCATCTGCACAACTTCAGGCTAAGCCTGATAAACAAAACAGAACTTTGAATGACAACAGAGGCTCGGTAACTAGGCTCTGGGGCATCAGGAAGGAAGCTGAAGGCATCCGAGCAGCCCCTGCAGTAGATAGCCTTTAAGGCTTGCAAAGTGTTTTCACATACCTTCTGTCTTTAACCATCTCTTTGAGAAACGTGCTAATAATAGGGAAGAAACTGATGCTCAGGGAAGTCAAATGCTGTCCAAAGTCACAGCTAGTGCACCACACGTGGAATGGAACCCAGGTCTCCTGGCACCAAGTCTGTTCTCTTCCCATCCTACTGCCCGGACCTCCCTTCTGTCTACTTCCTATCTTAGACACCTAGTTGGGTTTATACATGGATAGCTGAGCACAGCACAGGGGGATGGTGGGAGTCTAGGGTGAGGCTCTCCTATTTTCCTGCAGACTCATCTCCCACAGGCCCCAAGGAGACTGTTATAATAGCCTGTGAAAGAATTCAGTACCAGAAAATAGAAACTGTATTGGAGATGAAAATACTGACTTCAAACAAATCAGCACTGACAGAGTATTCAGATCATGATCCAGGCAGTAGCAAACTATATTTAGTAAGATGTCCTGATGAGTGAAAGACATTTCCTTACCTGGAATCAAAGAAGGTGCCGTCCAGAAGTGTGCCATTGTAATGATACCTGAGGAAGTCCCCACTTTGACTTCGCCGCTCACAGTTTTCAGGCACTACCTTATTCTCAATGGAAATGCCATCCTTGGGGTTATGGAGGTCCAATAATGCAACATCAAATACCAGAGACGCCTGTCCAGGAATGTCTTTCCCTAGAGAGGAATGGAGGAAGATGATGAAATCAGGACACAAGATTTAGGAAGTACTTTAACTACAATTCAACACCCACTGTGTCAGTAAAATTCATTCCTTGAAGATTTCAAGCCAAGGAAACAAATGTTCTTCCAGGTCGTGGGTGGTCACCCCTGGTGTCTAACCATGCTGTCTCACCATGGTGTCCACAGTGTCTAACCGTGGGTTGGTGGGTATAATTTGAAGCCTGACTTCCTTAGAAAAAGGAGCAACCTGATGTTAATGACACGAGAGACTACTGTGACCATATTTTATATGCTTATGCTGGCAAATGAAGGCTCTATGTGGGCAGTTAAGCGCCCACATGCAAACCCAAATACATACCTCTGTGGGTTTCCGTTTGTGTACAAACGTGAATTACAGACATTTAAAGGCACAAATCCAAAGCTCAGATCTGGTTCTGGAGAAAACTACATAGACTTGTTCTTTGGAACAACCAATTTTTTTAAGAGGCAAAATGCAAAATTCAATCCTTTAAGTGCATCCAAAACAAGATATAAGTAAAACTAAAGTTAGCTGAAATAAGAGAAAAAAACAGCACCCACAATCCAGAGCATAAATAGTCCTCAAATCATTTCTATCTCACTTCTGGATGGTACTGCTTCCCTCAGATGTTCCTAACAGTGAGGATTTACTGAATATCTGCAACATGATAATCCACAAGAGGAGATTATTGGGCACTAGCTCTTCCTGTAAAGATCAGCATCAACCACTAAATAACTCTAAATCCAGTACTTTGGGGGCCGGCCCGGTGGTGCAGTGGTTTAGGTCGCACTTTGGCAGCCCGGGGTTCAAGGGTTCAGATCCCGGGCACTGGCCGACACACTGCTTATCAGCCATGCTGTGGTGGCGTCCATATAAAGTAGAGGAAGATGGGCACGGATGTTAGCCCAGGGCCAGTCTTCCTCACAAAAAAATAAATAAATAAAAAATTAAAAAAAAAATAAATCCAGTACTTTGGGATAAAAGGACGCTAACTGACAAACCACCAACCGCAACACTCTCATTCCCCATTTGTCACACCATGCAAAGGGTAGGCCTGGGCAAATGAGCCACATGGCATGGCAGGCCTGTGCTCCTTCAATTGGCCCTCTGGCAGAGCCCACCCCTCTGTTTCCTTCTCCCAAGAGGAATGATGAAATCCGTTGAAAGCAGGCTGCTGAGTCAGCCTCTGGAATGCAAGGCGTGGTCAATCCTTGAAATGTGGGTGTGGGTGTAGGTATGTGTGGGATACAATATTAATCTTTTGTACTTTTCCATATCTTTTAATTTAAGGAAAAAAAAAGTCTTAAAAGTAACCAGTGTTTAAATTTTTCTTGCATTATCATGTCCTAACTGAATATTTGTTTGTTTGTTTGGTGAGAAAGATTAGCCTTGAGCTAACATCTGTTGCCAATCCTCCTCTTTTTGCTGAGGAAGATTGGCCCTGGGCTAATATCCGTGCCCATCTTCCGCTTTTACATGTGGGACGCCGCCACAGCATGGCTTGATAAGCGATGCATAGGTCCGCGCCTGGGATCCAAACCCGCGAACCCTGGATGGCTGCAGCGGAGTGTGCAAACTTAACCCCTACGCCACTGGGCCAGCCCTCGAATATCTGTTTTTTATAACAACTTCATTGAGATATAATTCCCATGCCACACAATTCACTTATTTAAAGTTATAGCTGGATAGCTGAGCACAGTTTCAAAGTATAAAAAAATAACTTTTAAATAAATTATTTATTTTAAATATTTAAATTATTAATTATTTAAAATAAATAAATAATATTCCTCATATTAAGCTAGGCATCTAGTTTTATTATGTATGTTTATGCATGTGGATGATGTCAAAAGGGTTTGGGAGCCAAAGAGAATGAACTTCCACTGGCCAAGGATGACACAGTTTGAGCATCGATAAGAAAAATAACATATCTAGGGGAGGGGAGAATTAAGACATATTTATGGCAGTTTTTTTCAAACTTGATTTTTCTCTTAGCAGGGAACTCCCCCTGACCCCACTTTTTAAAGAAACTGAGATCTCCAGCATGAAAATATATAAAAGTGGAGATAGACAGGGGAGAAGGCCGAGCCCATCCCCTCAGGCTCCCCTTTCCTCCTGCCCTGTAGACCTACGGAGCCAGGAAACATAGTTTGACAAACATTATATTAGGGGCTTATTAGAAGTCGGGCATCACTGTCAGCAAACTTCTTAAATAGCATCATGTTTTCATTTCTATTCTTTTTTTTTTTTTTTTTTTGCTGAGGAAGATTCGCCCCGAGCTAACATCTGTGCCAACCTTCCTCTATTTAGTATGTGGGATGCCGCCACAGCATAGCTGCCAACAAGTGCTGTAGGTCCACCCCTGGGAACCAAACCCAGGCCACTGAAACAGAGTGTGCCAAACTTAACCACCGGGCCACAGGGCCAGCCCCTTCATTTCCATTCTCAACTATATATATCTGCTTCTTTAAATGCCTGGAGGTGTCTTTGTTGGGTCAGCCTGTCAGTAGGATTAAATGTGCCTGAAATTCAAATATGAGTAAGTGAGACATTCCATTTATCAGCCAATATTCTGTTTTCCTTCACAGTAAAACTACAAGCAGGACATTAATTCAAATTAATGTATTTTCTAACATTATGTTTTGCATTTGTCCACATGGAGCTAATGTTAAGGTAAGACCCATCATGGAGATACAAAACAGGGGAAAAATGGCAATTCTAGCATTATATGCTAAATTTCTACCTTGCTGTCTACAACCTTTAGACTGTCTAGTTCAAATCTCATTTCACAGATGGGAAGATAGGTTGGAGAGGTTGGTGCCCAAGGTTACAGCTTATGAGGCAGTGGCAGAGGGCTTACTGATGAATGCCAATGACTATGAATAAGTGGAAGTTTCTGCAACTCCATCATCAGACAGCAGATAACCTAGACTGGCACTGTCCCATAGAACTTTCTGCAGTGATGGAAATGCTCTGTATCTACACTGTCTGGTATAGTAGCCCTCGGCAATGTGTGACGCTTAAGTACATGAAATGTGGCAGTGTGATCAAGGAACAGAATTTTAAATTTCATTTAATTTTAATTTAAATGTAAATAGCCACACATAGCTAGCGGATGCCACATTGAATAGTGCAAGTCTAGACTAAAGGTCTGGTGGCTTTCACCAGTAAGTTGAATTAATCACTGCAATAAAAATGACAGATGAGAGTGGCTCAAAGACTGAGAAGGACTTACCATTTCCATCTTCTCCATAGGCCAGAAAAGGAGGTATGGTGATGATGCGTTTTTCCCCGACACACATCCCCAGCAGCCCTTTATCCATTCCAGGAATCAGCCAGCCAATTCCCACATATGTGTCATATGTTTTCATGCGATTGTGACTGAAAACCAATGAGAAAGGGAAAAAGTTCCATTTCATGAGGGCATTCCAGTTCATCTCTGAAAAAAGGTTTTTGTTACCCAAATATCAGCTCAACAATGAGCCCATATCAATCCCTGAAGACAGGCATTTATGGATCTTTGCTCCCAATCACAGAGCAGAAAGTCCTCAAGTTTAAAAAGCATGTAATTAAAACACAGTGATTCACAAAAATAGGCCTGCTCTTCTATCTAACCAAACACACTATAATGAGGAAAGCCCAAATGTTTCACTGTTCTCCAGCTTAGCACCTGACTCCTGCACTTCTCCATAGCTTCACATAAATTGAGCCATCCCCTCCCCCTTCCATGGGAAAACTATAAAAAAGAACCAAAAATGCAGGAACCTACTTGGTAATAGGGCCCTTCACTTAACGAGATCTCAAAACACTATTAATTTAGATAAGGATTGGTCTTAGATTTTTCTAAGATGTATCAGAATTTTGACTGGCACTATAAAGCATGAAACATTAACCAAAAGCCTGAAGTCAAGGAGTTGGAACTGGTGAAAGTTGAAAAGAGTCCCTCTTCTTGTTTCTCTATAGGCATAAAAAGTGGGTGAGACAAGAGGAACTAAGGGGCACTTCACTGATACTACCATGAATGGCGGGACTCACCTCGAATCAAACAGTGTCCCATCCAAGAATGTTCCGTTGTAGTGGTACCTTACAAAATCAGACACCTGGATGGTCCGAGGGCAATTGGGAGGCTTGAAATAAGTGTGAATCTGAACCTGATCATCAGAATTCCAAATGTCCATTAGAAGTACATCAAAATGAAGCACTGAATTTGGGGGGATCACACCAGCTAGAAATTAAAGAGAGTTCACATTGAGAAGCTGCTGCCTTTCAGGCCAGACAAATAAACACCCAGGACACTGCCAAGGTGAGTGGAAGCTCAAAGGGTTCAAGGGGTCATTGGTATACAACTCCAAAATGAGTCACACTCCCTCCCTCTTTCCTCCAAATGAAATTGAAAGAAAAGAGAAAAAAACCAAAGTTTTCCTCTCAATAAGGGTATCACTCAATACACCTGTGTTAATAATGCCTTCTTTCATATCGAGAAGAAATAAACCTAAGATGAAATGTTAGCTGCGCGTGTGTGTGTGTCTGTGTGTGTGTGTGTTCACTGCTTCTCATTTTCCCCAATCTAAAGCTTTCAAAGATTCTCTGGTCTGCCTGGACTGAATAGCCTGCAAATGTTCTGGTTGTTTCGGCAGATGTGTTTTCAAACATAGAACAAAAACTTACAAACTCCTTCACTTCCATAGGCCAGCTTTGGGGGGATCTTCACAAAACGCCTCTCATTGACACACATCCCGACCAGAGCTTGGTCCATCCCTGCAATCAGTTGTCCTTTTCCCACAAACACATTGAAAGTGGAGTCTCTGTCATAGCTGAAGACCCAAAAAGGTAGGGAGAGAGAAGGAAAAGTATAAATAATCCTTCCCTTAGTGAAACCAACCTGTGAAAATGTACCCATTGACAGAGTGAGGTCACTGCAAAATAAAAAGGCATCAGTGGGGTTATTGATACAGGAAATGTCTTCACTGGACAGGACTTGTAGGGTTGGAATTTTTAAATTACTTTGAATATTGCCAGCAAATCTAGTTAGATTAGCATCGGCATAACTTTCCCTAGAAAAAAATATACGTTGTTTGTTTTGCAAAATAGCTACCAATTCTTCCACTAAAAAAATAGCGTTTACTCCATTTCTATGTGATTGGTACCTAACAGCAACATCGTAGATACTAATGCGCAAATTAACACTAATTTTCTTCTCTTTTTTTAAGTCACTAAGTTAAACAAAGAGGCAGCATGGTGTAGCAAAAAAGGTACTTATATTCTCTTAATCTCAGTTTCCTCCCCTGCAAAATGAGAGTAATAATAATAGCCATCCCAAGATCCATATGATATAACCATGTGAAAGGTGCTCTGGAAACCTAAGGGTTATGCCAATATTATTATAATTACTACAGGTAATAGAAAGTCTGAGGTAGTCTGGAAATCAGTAATATATGTGTTTTACAGGCTGACTGGTGATGGCCTTAGGTAGAAACATAAATAATGGAATCATGGCTGACCTAGGCTCTCACCCTCTTCAATGTCAAATTCAGCAACCAACCAGGGTTTGCCTATTAGGAGACTGTGCTAAGTGCTCTGGGGGATATAAACAAAGTCTAAGGCATGGACTTTGCCTATAAGAACATTATAAACTGGCAGAGACATCACAGAGTTTCAGACACTGTGTTTAAGAAAACCACTACAGGGCTTGGTTTATAATAGTGAAACACTGGAAATAACTTTGAAGTCAAGAGTATGGTACTGATTGCATATAAGGCAAGGATATACAATAAAATGCTCTATGGCCATTTGAAAATAACAGATTTAATAATACTCAATTGCATATCTGAAAGTAGCTACGAGAGTAGATCTTAAAAGTTCTCATTACAAGGAAAAAAAATTTCGTAACTATGTATGGTGATAGATGTTAACTACACTTATTGTGGTGATCATTTTGCAATATATACAAATATTAAATCATTATGTTGTACACCTGAAACTAATATAATGTTATATGTCAATTATACCTCAATAAAAATTAAAAAAAAAAACAATTTCTATTCATAGGCACAGAAGGACATACACATTAAGAGAAATGTGCAGGTTATGGCCACAGTATAAAATAATCCTATTTTGAATTTACATATATAGATGCATATGAAAAACTCCACAAGGTAACAAATGAAGATATTATCAATGGTAATCTATGGGTAAGAGATTACAGGAGATTTAATTTGTTTTCTCTTTAAGTCTCTCAATTTTCAAAATGATCATAAAATATTTGTGTTATAAAATGTTAAGAGCTGTTGGAATTTATCTCATTAGGATGTGCCACCCTTCACCTGGTAAATTACTGCCACCTTTTCCTCCTTTTCCCTAATGAATGGCTTGGGCGAGCAGCACAGCCCACCTCACCACTAGTCAGGGCAGCTTCCTCGGATCTGCCCCCTCTTCCCTTTTCCTCCCAGTTTTACAGTTCACTTTAATAGCCTTCTTTTCTCCAAGTTCAGTGAACAGAAAGCAAGATTCCAAGTTCAGACCAACAAACCAGAGGACAAAAGCACATGGTCAGCTCTGTGCCCAAGACGGCTTTACACCTCCACCCTCTGTCTCGGGGATAGGAAGGGGGGACCAACACCAGCCTCCTGGAGTGCCAGCTCTTGAATTTCACTTGGCCGAGCCTCGCCATGCCCTGAACCATCATCAAACTGGTGGGTTTATGTTAATAATGGACCAGAACTCAAGACTTCAAAGACTCCCTAGGCACAGAACATGTGCAAACAGCAACAATGCACAGGCTGGAAACTACTTTATGCCTATGCTTTTCATCCACAGAACCTGAACATACTCCCCAAATTTAATGAGAGTTTTTAATAATAACTACTATTTAGAAAGCATTTATTATGTGTCAGGCACAGTGGCAAACTAAGCTTTTCTATATACTATCTCATTTAATCCCCATACAACACTTAAGACGGGTGCTAATACTCAGGTTCCTTGGAGGTGAAAAAATTTCCCAAGCTCCCAAAGTTAGCCAAGCGCGAAAAAAAGCTAGAACCCAGGACTGCCCGACTCTTACCCTCCAGGCACAGGGCCTCCCTAGATGGTGTATAAAAACTGTTGTTGCCTCTCAGTACTAATTTCTTCATTTGATGACTGCCTAAGCAAAATGCTAAAAACAGAAAACACCTTTCTGAAAGAACATGTGTAATTTACATACACGAGAAACTAACACCACAAGACTAGTCTTATCTATTGCTGAAAACTCTGACCATCTGGATAAATGTGCTGATCAGTACAACTGGCACAAATTCATATGCGGCATCAAGCCCAGAATCGGTCATGAAAATTATTTCTGCAAGCTCTGGAATAGGCACTTATACAGCCTGTCCCAGGTATCTGGCTGATTTTTACCTTTTGCAGACATCCCAGTCGCAGTCCTGCAGGAAACAGGTGACATGCCCAAATTAGGCAGTTCCAGGAAAGTTTAATAAAGACACTGTGTGCAAAGGTGTGTGCAGGGTGCAAAGCAACACAAGGGACAATGTAATACCTCTGGGAATGAGTCGGGGGTGCTGTTGGGCTTGAAGGATCCCTGGACAGAGAGAGTGGCTAAGTAGCTAAGCTAGGACCTTCAGTCTAGAGACACAGCCGGTGGTGACTCTACAGGCAGGGAGCCAGGGGAATAAATATCTCCACCTCAGTCTCCTCCCTCCCTCTGATCTCCTGCTGATGCCCCATTGGCCGACCCAACCAGAAGCCAGAAGACAAGGGAGTCACTGATATAACCCATACTATGCACATGTAGTTCACACAGCTCAGCCTCCCAGAGCAAAAACAAGTGGAACAAGGGGAGAGTGGACCCAGAAAGGCAAATGGAAATTATCCAGCACATCCAATACCTCCCTTTCCTCTCCACCAGCTTATTTTTCTCCCCTGCTCATTCACTGCTGCAGACCTTTCCCTGACACGTCTACCTTCCCCTGCCCCAAAAGGGTGATGTGAGGGGGCTGCAGCACCCTCCAATGAAGCTCTTCAAGATTATCAGCCCAAGGACCACTAAGACAGGAGACAGCATGTGAAACTCATCATATTCAACTCACTAAACTGCCTACACACAAGCACACATTCTCTTGCAGCATATTCCTCAGCATAAGTAACTACTCCTGTGGCTGTATTCTTAAAGCATAAATACCGTGGCTCTATTTCTAAATGTAGGTTTCAATTTGCAGTGAGGATGAACTTTTGAAAGAACATATGGCAAACAACACACTCCCTCCCTAGAGGCCACAAAGTCTATTCCTTTCCCCAAGCTCCTAAGCTCCTCTTTAAAAAAGGACTTAGGAAACCAGAGAGGAGACCACTGCTATCAAGAGATGGCAATCACATTTTGGAAGATGGAAAGTGAATGGCGGAGCAGGAACTGACCTAGAGGAGAAGAAACAGAATCAAGGTGTATGCAAAAGGGGATCTAACCCAGGGTGGAGCTGTGTGCCTCCCAGAGGCTGCAGAGTGGAAGGCGGCAGGGCAGAAGGAAGCCTGGAGCTTGACAGTCTGCATTCAGAATAGCACATCCCACCCCGGAGCCCCTTCCCCAGTTCTAGCAGCTTGGCAACTATAATTTTAAGCTTCATGGAATTAGTTAACTGGTTTTTTAAAACTCTGTGCATATGTATTTCTTTTAAAAATTAATTTTAAAACTTTTTGCAAAAATTGATATATGCTTATACTGCTTATTGCTGAGATTATTTTGATCTCAGATCCAGAAACAAAGGAAAAATGGCCATTACAGAAGAGAGAGAAAACCGCCCTGCAGTTAGAACTGAAGCCCTGATCAGCTGGGAGAGAAAAACTCAGCTTGCTCTAAATGCCAGTTTGAGATTCAGTTCAGACAAATAAAATCTGAATATGTTACTCCCCCCCATCTTTACTGAGGTATAATGGACAAATAAAAATTGTATATATTTAGGATGCAAGATTCAATGTTTGATATACATATACAGTGTGAAATAATTGCCACAATCAGGCTAATTAACATACCCATCTCCTCACACAATTATCATTTTCTCTCTTCCTTCCTTCCTTTCTTTGTCTGTCTTTTTTTTGTGGTGAGAACACTTAAGATTTACCCTTTTAGCAAATTCTAAGTATACAATACAGTATTGTTAACTATATTCACATTGCTGTACATTAGACTGAACACATTCCTTTGAACATTAAAGAGACTGCCATATTTGAGAATTCATAACACGAGCAAAGCAAGGTAATAAAGAGTCAGCCCACTGGGCATGGAAACCACCTTTTGGGCACCTCAAAGTTGGTCCAGTCTCAGGCCAACTCAGATGTCTGGCTCACATGGGACCTGCTTGACATGAGGACTGCCAAAGCCCTTGATGAATGGGACTAAAACAATCATGTGCACAAAACCAGAAACTCACCTCCTAGTTGTTTCCCAGGGGAAATTCCACACCCTCCCCTGGCTGAGTTCCACCACTGAGCCTGAGCCCAACTGCTAACTCAAAAGAGGGGAAACAAAGCTTGACTTTTTATCTCTCACCGCTCTCCCCACACCACTCACTCCAAAGGCGACTTTGGGCTTCCCAGACTTTTTGCCCAAGAGTATTTCCCTCAAACAACCACCTTCAACGAGCCCTGGCAGGGGGAAAGGCAAGCCATTAATGAACTGGCAAACTACCTACCTGCTACCCAGATGGAAAAATGAGAGAACACTGCAATGGCGGAAGAGAGAAGCAAGTAAGAGTGAAGAGGAGGGAAACGAGAGAGAACGAATCCATTCATATCTCCACAGAGGATCAGACTCTGAAATGTGAGCAGTTGGCCTAGCTGGTCTCTGGAGAATTAAAATCATTAAAAGAAAAACTTTGCAAAGCAAAATAAAATTATCACATTGCTATTGTGGATTTTTGTTTTTAAGCAACTGCTCAAGTTGAAATGTCAGCTCTCTATAAATAATTATTTTACACAAGTTCTCAGCCCAGTAAAATATAACCAAACTAAATAATCAGTATGATTGTAGAGTTGCTCTCAATGACCCACAAATGAAAATTAAAAGCAATACCATTAAATCTTCACAGGGGTGTTAGGTCAGCCTACCAATGGCCTCAGGAGACCCAAGTAAGAAGAATGGCCTGGAGGCTAGGCTCTTTTCCAAAAGTTAGCAGAACTACACTGGGCTAACACACAAGCAGCAGCTTCTCTTTCATCACGTGGCTTTTCCATAGGAAGAGCTGTTATGCAGATTCACACTTTAAAACCTCCCTGCCTAAGTGAGCATGTCCTGGCCTAACTAAGTCTCCCTGCCACCACTTAACCTCTCCAGTCCACCTTGACATCATCTGGGGTGCTGCCCAGTCCACTGGCTCTTCTCTAAGAAATAGTCCTACAGAAGGGGTGAGCCTTAACACCCTTCACTTAACACCCACCAGGGTGGGCACCTGACCCAAATAGAACCAATCATATTCTCTCCTGGGAATGTAGAATTAAGACAGATACCAGCTAGTCAGTGTTGCTGGACCCAAGAGGCTGTGTACGTGGCATGGAAAGTCTGCTGGAGCTCTCCCTTCAGGGAGGGGAAGAATCAAGTCCCTTTGCAACCCTTCAGGGAGATGCAGAAAGTCACCTCGGTTCATGATTCTGGACCCTCAGTGGGAATCAGAGATCCTTCCAATAAACTCCCTCCCATTCTGCTTAAGCCAACTGGAGTGGGTTTCTGTGTCCTCCCCCAACACCGCCTTGAGGGTAGGGATTTTTTTGTTTTTAGATAGATTTTATTTTTTCAGAGCAATTTTAGGTTCATAGCAAAACTGAGAAGGTACAGAGATTTCCCATACACCCACTGCTCCCCCACATGCATAGTTTCCCCCATTATCAACATCCCACACCATAGTGGTACATTTATTACAATCAATGAACCTACGTTGACACATCATTATCAGCCAAAGTCCACAGTTTACACCATGGTTCACTCTTGCTGTTGTACATTCTATGGGTTTGGACAATGTATAATGACATGTATCCACCTTTGTAGTATCATACAGAGTTGTTTCACTGCAGGACAGGGATTTTTGTCTGTTTTATTCTCTGCTACGTCCTACCTAGAACAGTAGATATTCCACAAATATTTGTTGAATGAATGAATGAATACGTAAAATGAAGTTGACCTCTGTCAATGAGTCTGATTCTTTTAGAGCAATGGTTTTCAAACTGTGGTCCTCAGACCAGCAGCATCAGCATCACCTGGGAAGTTGTTAGAAATGCAAATTCTCAGGCCCCACCCCAGACTCACTGAATCAGGAACTGTGTAGAACAAGCTCTCCAGGTGATTCTGACGCATGTACCATTTGAACACCACTGTGTTAGAGCATCCCACTCAGCAGGGCATGCGGTGGGCACACAATATTTATTGAATGTCTGGACCTTAAGGGCCTGCAGACAGGCCTGGAGGCTATGAATGAACTGACCAGATGCTTGTTTTGCCTGCTAAAGATAACAGGAACATGTTCAACTTCAGTCCCCATAAGGAAGTCAGAGCGAACAAAGAGATCGCTTGCCTCACCCTTTCTGCTAGGAATGCTATGGAACACCTAAAAACTGAATCAGGAGTGGCTGACAAGGAAGTGGCTCATTCTTGGAGAATGAGCAGAGCCCCAGGGAAACCTGCAGGAGAGAAGCTGCTGTCTTCTCCTTCCGTCTGGAGCAGCAGCCACGGGAGCATATTAACGAGCCCACGGAGGCTCCGAAATAAAACGAAACCATGTCCAAGCCAGTGGCCAACAGCTGAAGGGCTGGACCTCCTGGCAACTGCAAATGCCCATAAGCAGAAAAGACACCAACTGTTCCCAAGCGCCAGGCAGAGATGCGGGAAGAAAGCTCTGGAAGGAAAGACCCTTTGTGGTTTATGACTCAAACCCTCATTTTCTTCCTGGTAAAACCTCCAAAGCAGCAGCCAAAGCCCAAAACACCTTAGATTTCTCCTCTCCTAAGATCTCTGGGCAGGAACAGCAAAGTCATGCCCAAACACTTCATAAATTCCCAAAGAAATGGAGGCCCTGGAGAAAAACTCACATTACTGAAGCACCTACTGTGTGCCCTGCCCCTTCCATTCCATTGTCCACACTGCAGCCACAGGGACCTTTGTAGAATGCAAGTCTGATCCCTCACTGCCCTGATTAAAACTCTTCAATGGCTCTCCATTGTTCTTAGACAAAGTCTAAACTCCATAGCCAGCAGACAAGATCTCTCAAAAGCGGGTCCAGCTCTCCCTTGGCCTCCTCTCACCTCTCCTTTTTTCCGCTCTGTGACTCCCCTACTCTCACTCCAAGCTCAGGCCTTACTGAAAGGCTTTCATGTGCCCCAGCACAATGCTCCCACCTCCAGGCCCCTGCGCATGCCCTGCCCTCTACCAGCGGTACCCTTTCTTCCCCCAACAGCCCTCACCCCTCAGCTCCTCCTGGTGAATTTTAATCCTCCTCAGGTCTTATCCCTGTAATCCCAGGACTCCATCCTGACCACCCCTCACCCCCCGACACCCACACAACATACAGGAAGGCTTCTGTGTGCTTCCATAGCTCCTCACCTTTCTTCCATCATATGGGTAGACTATAGACTCTGGCACTAAACCACCTAGGTTCAAAGCCCCACTCCACCACGTAGTAGCTAACTATCTTGAGCAAATTACTTGAACTTTGTGAGCCTCAGTTTCTTCATTTATAATGAGATACCTACCTCACTGTCTCGTGAGGTTAAATGAATTCATTTGAAATTAAATGAATTAATACATGTAAAGGCAGGTGGTAAAAACTATATGTGAACTCTCTGTGAGAGACAGAAGTGTGTGTGCTATTATTCTTTCTGTACTTATGACACTATGTGATTTCCTGCACTATAAGCAGTAAGGGCAGGGAGGGGACACTGGCTTCAGGGCAGACACTGCATACCCATTTGCTGAATGGATGGCAGCTCCTCTGTACTCTTTCCACTGTCCCACACTGCCTCACAGTGGCTGCCATGCCTAGTAAAAAGTATTAGACTTGTTCTAATGGGAATTATTAATTACCATCAGCACAAGCAGGAAATTCTTCCCTATCTTCTGACTAAAGAATCAATGAAAAGAAGGGCTGTCCCCCTAGCTTAGTGGTTAAGTTCGCACACTCTCCTTTGGCCCAGTTTAGCGAGTTTGGATCCCGGGCACAGATATACACCACTCGTCAGCCATGCTGTGGGGCGACCCACATACAAAATAGAGGAAGATTGGCACAGATGTTAGCTCAGGGCTAATCTTTCTCAGCAATAAAACAAACACCACCTCACATCCACTAGGAAGGCTAAAATCAAAAGGACAATTATAAGTGTTGGGGAGAATGTGGAGAACTAGGAACCTTCATACATTGCTACTGGGGATGTAAAATGGTGCAGCCAAGCTGGAAAACAGTTTGGCAGTTCCTCAAAAAGTTAAACACAGTTACCATAGGACCCAGCAATTCCACTCCTAGGTATATATCCAAAAGAAATGAAAACATATATCCACACAAAACCTTGTACGTAAATGTTCATAACATCATTATTCATAATAGCCAAAAACTGTGAACAACTCAAATGCCCATCAACTGATGAACAGATAAACAAAATGTATAGCCGTACAATGGAATACTATACAACCATAAAAGGAATGAAGCACTAATACATGCCACAACGCGGATGACCCTTGAAAACATTATGCAATGTGAAAGAGGCCAGACACAAAGCACCAGAAACTGTATGATTCCATAAAGAGATGGAAAGGCGATAAAGGGATCCATAAAGGGATGGAGAGGAGGGGAGGAACTAATAATGGGTCCAGCATTTCTTTTTTGGAGTGAGGAAAATGTTCTGGAATTAGATAGTCGTGATGGTTGCACAACTGCGAATATACTAAAAACCACAGAACTGTTCACTTTAAATGCGTAAATTGAATGGCATGTGAATTATATCTCAATAAAGCTGTTTAAAAAAAAAGAAGTAACTGAAACAACAATAAGAACAACCATTTCTAAGCACTTGCCATGTGCCATGTAGTATGCTAAACAGTTTTTGTATATTCACTCATTTTCTGGAATTTGAAAAAAGGCAAGAGGCTAAGAGTATTTTTGAAAAGATAGCTTCAGTAATGAGCTAGCGCAGACTAGGGCACATGGCAGATGCTCTACAAATAGTCCTCTTTGCCTAGTCTGGTGACTCAATGAGAGAAGTGCGGGTTCAGATCTCGGTTTGTAAGGAAGCCTTGGGGAGGAGAGCAGCCTGGAGCTGGAGGAAAAGAGGCCTGTCAACCATAAAACTGAACTGGACAGAAGTTGGGCAGAGGTGGTGTGATCTTGGAGCAGAGCTGAGGGTAGGAATCACGGGCATGGTCCAGGGCCCTATGGCAAAGCTGAGTGACGTGCTCAGGACCACCTCCGACCCGAGGGAGGTTTTTGTAAGGCCGGAAAGGGAGGGCAGTGGTGTGACACGCACAGACTCTGAACTTGGGTCGTCTGGGTTTCAATCTGATTCCGCTTAAACAAGTTTTTTAGCCTCAATGGCCTCAAGTTACCTCACTGGCAAAATGAGGGTAATGATAGTACCTACCTCAGAGACCTGCTGTAAGAATTAAATGAGTTCAGTATATGGAAAGCTCTCAGAACTAGCCTGGCACATTGTAAGAGCTCCATAAATGTTAGTGGCTGCTATCCTCCCCTTCTTCGTCATCACCATCATCATTATCTGCAAGAGGCGTCGTCTGACTAGATACGTACTCAAGGGGCCTGCCGGAAGGAACAGTAAAGGGAGGCGGCAGGCAAACATCAACATATCCTCTTGGGGTCTACTCGTGGAGTGGCCATTTTACACAGATTTCGCGCGTGTAAATGCGCTGGGCGGAAAGGGAGGGCGTGATTTGTCCCAAACCCGCTGCGCGAGGTCCTATCCAAGATGCCAGCCCCAGGCGGGCGGACCAGAGGAGCGTTAAGGGCCGGGAGGGTCGCCCCCGGCTGAGGGATTTAGGGTCGGGAAGCTTTTGGGTAGGAGGAGGGAGAGGGAGGAGCGCGGGGCGCGCGGGGCGGAGCTAGGGGAGGTCCGTCAGGAGGGAAAGGCCTGTCCGGAGAGAGGGAAGCGGACAGCAGAGAGGGCGCTGCAGCCTCCCAGGCCGAGCCGAGCGCTCAGGGCGCGGTACCTGGAGTCGAACTTCTGGCCGTCGGGGAATGTCCCCACGTAGTGGTAGCGCACGAAGTCGCCGCTGCGCACGGCGCGCGGGCACTCGTCGGGCACGAAGTGCCGCTCGATCTGCAGCTCCGTGTCGGAGCCCAGGCCCAGGCCCGCCACGGGCGCCGCCTGCCCGGTTACCCAGAGCAGCAGCAGGAGCAGCGGCGGCGGTGGGGGCCGCCAACCCCGGGCCCTGAATGCCATCGGGGGCGGCGAGGAGAGGAGCTGGGGAGCGGGCGCGGGCCGCGGCGCGGAGCTGGCGAGGGCGCGCGGAGCTCGGGCGGCGCGGGTCGGGCCTGGGCGCTCGGCGGCGTTTGCAAACGTGGAAAAGACTCCCGGCCCTCCCCGGGCGGCAGCAACCGCCCCCCGGCCGCATCCGACCGAGGGGAGGAGCCGGGGCCGCGCGCTGGGGCGGGCCTGTGCGCCCTTCGCCGCCCGGCCCCGCCGCGCCCGGAGAGCTGGCCTGCCCGGGGAAGAGGGCTGGCAACTTCAGAGGGGACCCGCCCCCGAGGGAGGAATCGTGAACTCCTCGGGACCGGGCTTCGGCCCCAAGTTGGGAGAGAGAAACGTTTACGGCCCAGGCCGACCCACCGGTCTCCGCCTGATCCTGGGACTCTCCGGATTTAGGGCCACAAGGGACTCTTACGTGGCCGCGGATCCAATTACTGCTGCTTTGGGGAGGGAGCGAAACTTAGATTTTTTTTTTTTTTAATTTAGTTACAAGAATGGATTCTACGTTGAAAAAGACTGACACCATTCTTCAGGATTTTTTTCCCCCGTATTTTCTTTTAATATTTAGGGAAAGGAGGAGATATGTATTGGGAGACCCCCCCGACAGTTGTCCAGATGAAAGCTGAAGTTGCTAACTGTGAGAGTTCCCCATCCATCAATGGCTGCGTAATAGCAAATATCCCACATGGCTCCACACCTGTGACTAAGCCTGGTAGGACTTCACAACAGAGACCCAGATGCTGCAGGAAATTCATTCATAGAGTAGTTAAATGCATTCTTACCTTAGAACTGGTTGTTCTTATTTACTAAAACTTTGGACAAATGGAAGCAAGTCACCAAAGTTTTCTCAATTTGTTTTGGAAGCAAACAATCCCGATACCAAAATCTGGCAAAGATAGCACAAGAGAGAGAAACTGGGCACCAATCTAATTTATAAATACAAATGCAAAAATACTAAATAAAACGTGAGCAAATTAAATTAAACAATTTATGAAGGGAATAATACACCATTAGGTGGACTACCTAGGAGACCTTCTGCAAGTTAAATAACAGTTTCAGTGTCCTCTGTAAGATGAAGATAAAACATGATAATTATCAGATTATTATAGCTCTTATTAGATCCCAGGATCTAATGAGAAACTACATGTAGCACTAAAGAAATGTTCGTTGTTCCTAACAGAGCTTATTCTATTGAAATAGAAAACCTATTAATATAATTCATCCTATTAACACTGGTTATTTATAGGTGGTTGGATTTTGGGTGATGACTTGCTTTCCTCTACGTACTTTTCAGTATTCCTTTATGGTTTTTAATGACTATGTCAGGTTTTTATTAAAACAATCGAATTTTACACAGAAAGAAACAAAAAAGTCAACCTTGTTCCAGTCAGGAATTTTCCACTCTTTTACTGTGACTGTGGGCAATACATGCCACCTCTCTGGTCCTCGGTTTCTTCATCTGTAAAATGAAGGGGTTGATTTCTAAGACTTCTTCCAGTTCTTAAATTCTATGATCCTGTGACAGAGAAGACACTACAGGACAAGAAGGAAGACAGATGTAGGAAGAGACAGCCTGAGTGATGACTGCCACTTCCATTTTGCCTTTTAGGGCTTCCAAGCAGTTTAATTTCTTGTCATTCCTTTTAAAATGTTAATTACCTGATCATACAGTATGTGTGCTCCTGAATAGTCTCTTTAAATCCTAACAGACATTCTTTGAACTGAATTTCTGTAGCAACCTACCAAAGAGAAAATTTACCTCTTGACTTTAGTGACAACACTATCCTAAGAACTAATTAAAATCAAGCTGAAACTTTAAAAAATTATTAAGTTCCTGGGGGTGACTTTGTGAGGACTTCTCAAGTCTAATAACTGTGAATTTCCAGTCAGGAAGAGGCAACGGTAGACTAAAAGCTCAGAAAGGTAAAGATGGGAATAGGTGAGCAGGCATGAGACAAGGACCAGAAAGAAGAGAAGGGTATTGGAATAAAAAAGGAGAGGAAGAGAGAGAGAAAGACAGTAAGAAAGGAAAAACAGAAGATGAGAATCAGTGAGAGAACAGAGAGTCAAGGAACCAGAGAATGTGACACAATCAGAGAGAAGGACCTAATAAGAGAAACATCCAAAAGGTCTGAGGCCAGCATGGAGGCGTGGAGCAGCATGGAGGAGCAAGAGAAGGGAGATCTGAAAAAGGACTGGTCTGAATAAAAGTCAGAAAAGTAGGTTCTGTCCTATCCCCTCTATACAAGAAGTTGAAATGCTGGCAGGAAAATCAAACATAATCCGGCAAGTGAAGCAGGGCAGTAAAGAAAGGATTCCAGTTTTCATTGAGCCTGAAATAAAGGAGGACTTATGAATCAGATCTTCCAAGAGCAGTAAACCCTGGAGGCTAAGCTACTTAAGCGGTTGACTTTAACTTGGCACACACTGAGCAGAGATAAAGAAAAGGCTAGCATTAAGAAAAACATGTCCCGAAAGTCCATCTGAGCTGAACCTGAGGCCAGTGTGAAGTAGGAGAAATTTGTTTCCAGCAGTGCCCTTACTCCTTCCTTCCCCAGAGTTTCCACGAAATTCTCCCACCCCTAGTATTGACAACACACCTGATGGCCATGTGGTTTGATGAAAAACCCTGACTAGAAATCAGACCACCTTGATTGTAGGGCCACCCCTCCGCCTACTCTCTGAGCCTTGATATCCTTATTTGTAAAATGTCTTGCCTACCTCCATAGAGTTTCTGTGAGGATCAACTGAAGGAATATATTAGGGATGGAAATCTGCAAGGTACTATGCAAATGCGAGGAGTCACTTTCATCTATGAGTAATAGAAGACCCAAATGAAAATCACTTAATCCATAAAGAAATATACTATCTATCAGAACAGAAAATCTAGAGGGGAAGCATCTCCAGAACTAGTTGATCAAGTGTCTCTAGAACATCCTCAAGGGCTCAGGTGTCTCCTCTCCTCTGTCATCCTCAGGGGGTTCACTGCTGCCCCTCAAGATTCCAATATGGCTGCCCTGGATCCAGCTACCACATGCCTGGAGCACCATCCTGAGGCAGAAAGGGAACCTTTCATCTTTCCAAGAATCATTTATATATTAAGAGCAAGGACAACCTTTCCAGAAAGCCTCCCTCTGACAGACCTCCCCTCATGTCTCATTGACTAAAACTGCATCACATGGCCATTGCTAAACCAATCAGTGGGAGAGGAATGGGATTACTATGATTAGTTTAAGATTAATCAAGATTCACCTCCAGAGAGGAGGGTAGGGGCCTCCACCCTATAACCAGCCTCCTCTGAAGTAGATGGCCACCTGAGATTCCTGAACAAGATCAGAGTGCTGTTAGCCAGGAGGAGAAGGGGGAATGGCAGTTGGGTTGCCACCAACAATGTTTGCCACAGATTACCAATCACGTTTGGTGTCCCTCTTCTTTCCTCAGTCTTGTCTACCTCCGAGTCTCAAGTAAAGCACATCGCCATTTTTCCTCCAATCCTACTGGTTACTAAACTGTTAATGGAATACCAGTTAAACTTATCAGAAATAATAACAGAGGGCTTCTCAGATGTTTTCAATGTGCTTCAGAGAACTGTGGACATGTACCCTTGGGGGCTTACTGCCTATTTCATCATGAAAATTCTTTGAAGTCTGGTGTTCTGTGTAAAAAAGGGAAAAAAAAGGCAGATTTTGCCTCTACCCTCTCATCTAGCCATGTTTCTTTAATATATAATAGGATGTGCTCTTTCCCTTTTACTCAGTTTTTCCTTCCTCCATCTTCCCAGTGGGGAAAAGGTCATTGGGAAGATAAGAGCTAGTTAAATACACCTTGTGAGAAAAATGTCATTCAAGTTATGCAGTGAAAGGTGGCCAATATAGGCAGGAGAAGTCTAGTCTTTTTTTAATTCTCCACTCTGAGAGACTGAAAACCTATCCAGTAACACTGAGTCAGGACCAGCTGCAGCCACCCCTCTACAGTTGGGCCAACACCAGAGCCTTTTGGCTGGGCTTGAGAATGAATCTGGTATCTAAGGATGGGGCAGAGGGGTAGAAAAGACTAAGGCAGGGTACATCAGGGAGGGAGTACAAAGAAGCATCTCTCACTCACCTGGGTTGGGTGCCTCTGTACAAAGTGAAAGATGGCTCCATGTGTATTCATGGTTGGGTAGTAATCACTTTACTGTCCCTTTCTGGAAGGAACTGTACCTGCGCACGCCTCCAGATGCTAGGGGGAATAAAGAGTGATGGGTAAGAATAATGTGTTAGAATTATAACCACCAGGGAAAAAAGTCCCATTGGTTAATGGGTGAGATGTTACTACACTGAGTCTATCACAATCAGAAAACTGGGCTGAATTTGAGAGATGGCTCCGTGTAATAAAGAATCTGACTCCATTTTGGATATTGACCACTGACAACTCTCAAGCCCCACCTCCACGTTCCCCTTCCATCCCACATGTGGGCAAGCTGATGAGAAAGCCCACGTACCCCTTCCCTTGGCACTAGAGGAGAAGTTCAAACCACACAACGCCTTGGCTTATGTGTGGGAACACTCACCCAGGTTTTATTCCCTAAACACGATAAAACCCGGTGCACGTCATCCTTCCTTTGCTGAAGCTGTTTTTGGACTGGCTTGGGTACCTGACCTGCTCTCCCAGAAAGCCTCATATATGAGTAATAAATTTCTTCCTTCCCTCTTGGTTCATATATGGCATCATCAGTCTCAACATCAAACCAATTTGGGGTGGAGGGGGGTCCATCCTGCTTCTGTGGAGTGTCCACAACACCTTGCATATCACCCTGGATCAGTCACCAGGAAATTCCTCACTCTGTCAAAATACATAAAGAACCCAGACTCACATAAACAGGTGGATATAAGTAGCAAAAGGATTTTCACTGCTTTATAAGCTCTAACATGCTAATCATCGAGGGGAGATGCCTAGAATGCAGCCCAGAAGGTGGGACTGGGTAAGGCTGTCAGACTATCAAACTGCACATCTATTATTTTCCCCTGCTCAGCATCCCTCTCTTCTTCCTCTCTCTCTGTGTCTCTTTCTCTCTGTGTCTCTCTCTCTGTTAACAGCACCTTGATTTTGCTGCGAGGAACTACCCCTTCCCAACTGTTAGTCTATATGGCTTTGGTTAAGCAGATCCCACCCCTGGGAATTATGGTGGGCATGTGACATAGGCTTGCCCAGACAGACTACTGCATCTCCCTAACCATAGTGATTGTTTCATGACTCTTGTTAAGCCAATGAGTATAATACATGGAAGCCTTACTGGAACTGAGAAAGGGAAGATTTCTTCCAGCTGGGGCTGCTAAGTTGTTGGCCATCTTTGGCTTTTCTAGCGGCTGTCTTTGCCCCCACAATGGGAGAAACTATATGAGAATGAAGCAATACAAAGCAAAGTGAAGCTAAGAGAAAGAAATTACTAACTATAACATTTCAGCACCTAGAGCCAGCCATTCCTGAAGTTCTACCCCATGACATTTCACATATGTGAGCCAATAAATTCCTTTATTTTTTTTCTTGAAACAGTCTGACGTGGATTTTGGTCTGTTGTTTTCAGAAGAGTCTTGACTAACACTTGCTCAAATGGAATTATCACTCCCTGGGTCTTCTTGCTACAAGATCAAATCATTGTGTTAGGCAAATATATGAATCAGTCAAGACTCTTTCAGTTGCAAGTGAAAGAAACCCAACTCAATTGGTTTCTGCATAAAAGTATATCCTAAGGTTTTCAGATTATTTACTTGCATATCACTGGTTGCTATAGGTCACTGGTTGTGGTTGGAGAACGTTTGGTGTCTCTTCTTTTTATCTTTTCCTTCTTTCTCCTTTTCTTTTACTTTAGGGGCATAGCTTGGCCAGCAACAAAGCCTCACCAGGAGGAGAGGAACAATTCTGGTCCAGCTTGGTTGGTGTGAGCCACTTAGATTTACTCTGGTGTGCACCATGGAGTCATCTGACCAGGGTTGGGGGGTGGTTAGGCAGTGGCCTGACGTCCATCTCTTTACCGAGTCTCAGGGTCTCTTCGTGTGATCTCTTCCAGTGAGTTAGTCTGGGCCCCCTCACAGAATGGTAGCTTCAGGGCAGTTGAACAGCTTACATCCCTGAAGGATTCAGGAGGGAATATTTCAAGATAACCAAGTGGAAGCTACATGATCTTTTCTGATCTAATCTCAAAAATGATGATGCATCCGTTCCACTACTTTCTGCTGGTTACAAGCAAATCACTAACGTTGGCCTAGATTCAAGGGAAGGGGCACAGACCCCACCTCTCTGTGGGAGGACTGTCAAGGACATTTGTAGGAAACAAGTGAGATGCAAGAGATTATTGCAGCCAGCTTGGACAATACAATTTGCCACAATAACTAAAGTCATATTAAATTATAAATCATAATGTTGAGATATTGATTTACAGTAGGAAACATACCTTCCCACTGACCCCAATACTCAGATCTGACCAAAACACCCTTCTCCTCTTATTAGGATCCGATATGGTACACTGTCAGAATGTTGCTGAGTGAGAATGGCACCAGAGCACACAGGCTTGGCTAGTCTTAAAGGCTATTTCAAGATGGGGCCAAGTCTGACCAATATTATGCCTCATTTCAAATGGTGCACATTTCTCTAGTGACCAGAACACTCGTGTTTATAGAGTTTGTGTCTTTAGCAGACAATGCTGGACAAAACTGCCTGATTGCTTCTCCTTTTCTAGATTCCATAGACCACCTTCCTTCTGTAACACAATTAAGTTATGTTTTCTGTGTTTCTCAATCACATATTCTTGACACTGTATTCTTGACTAAATGAGGATGTCTTGCAAGGTATCTACAGGCCACTTATTGGCCAGGTAACTTGCATGAACAGCTGGACTGGTTCATGTATCAATTCTTCCCTCTCAGAGGGAAACCTGACTTCCAAGTTCTGGGACATGTCAGTGTAACATTGCGTGTTTGTTCATAGTCTTTTGTATATTTGCTTATTTGGATTTTCTCTAATAAATATGAAAGAGCTCCTTATATATTTAGGTATTAACTATATTGAATGCCATGTTTGAGGGAAATAGTCCCCATGCTGTTATTTTTACTTCCTTTGTAGTTTCTTCCATTATGTCAGGGCTAAAACAATTATCATGTTTACATATCAGATACATTTTCGAAATACAGTCTAGTTAAGCACGTCACACTTTTTAATTTTATTTTTAAATATTTTTAATTGTCTAATACAAAATTATTATTAAAAATTAAAATAATATAAATTTAACAGTATTAAATTTATGAATAATTAAATTTAATCATTTAATATTAAATAACTAAAATATTTAAAATTTTATTTTTATTTTAATATTTATATTATATAACATCACATAAATTTCAGGTGTACATTATATTTTGATTTCTGTGTGGATTACATCATGTTCGCCACTCAAAAACTAATTACAATCCATCACCACACACATGTGCCTAATCACCCCTTTCACCCTCCTCCCTCCCCCCCCAGCACTTAACACTTTTGCATCCTGGCTTCACGACTTAGTTCTCATCCTTGGGCTGTCACTTAACTCTTCCGGCCTCCTTATCTATAAAATTAGGGTAGTACATAAGGGTAGTAACACCACTTAAGTTTTTAAGGATTAAATAAATTCTTACTAAGGGCTTAGCTAAATGACCAACACATAAAAAGTGCTCAATGTATATTCTTTTCATTTCCAGCACCCAAACCTTCTCCAAATTCAATAAACATTGACTGCTTTAACCATGGATGGCATTCTCTAGAAAACTGGAGAATTTCTATGAACAGTTGCTTTCTTTCAAAACTGGATCCTACTAGCATGTAAAATCAGCTCCTGTGTGTCTAGTCACTGGGGGTACAAGAATGACTTGCAGAGGTTTCTTGGCCTCCAGGGTGGAGACCGCGAAGGGAGGGGGCCCGAGGCCCGGAAAGGTGCAGGCCCAGTCTGCAGGCATCCTCAGACCGCTCCTCCCGGCCGCCGCCAGAGGGCGCGCTCCGACCTCCGGCACCGGCCGGCCTGGCGGCGGGGGCCCGCGCGCTCGGAGCCGGGTCTAGGGCCGCCCGCAGGGAGGCGGCGGCGCCCGCCTGTCGGGAGCTGGGGCCGGGCGGCCTCGGCGGCGACACCGGGCCCTACCTCGGGGGGCCGCGGGCGGCGGCAGGAGGGGACGCTGCGGGGCCCGGCGGGCGCGGCGCGCAGGAAGTGCCATCTTCGCCGCCGTCGCCTCAGCCGCGCGGCCGCGATGGCGTCCCGGTCGGGGCGCGACGACGCGGGGGCCGGGGGCGCGCGGCGGCCGCGGGAGCCGCCCGAGCAGGAGCTGCAGCGGCGCCGGGAGCAGAAGCGGCGGCGGCACGACGCGCAGCAGCTGCAGCAGCTCAAGCACCTGGAGTCCTTGTGAGTCCCCGCCGCCCGCGTCTTCCGCGAGGAGGGGGTCGGCGGCCCGCTGCCCCGCGTCGGGCCCGTGGGGCCCCGGGAGGCGGGGTCCTCGGAGACCCGCGAGGGGGCAGGTGGCCCGGCCGCCCGGCCCGTCGGAGCCCTGCGCGCCCGGCTGCCGGTGACGGGTCCCGGGCGGCGCGGGCCGTTGCCCTCTCGTCAGCTCTCCGTGGGGAGGGAAGATCGGTCCCCGGCGCCCTGCAGCGGCCTCGGCCGGGAGGGGGGGGAGGCCCCGCCCCGAGGCTCCTCCGGGCGCTGGCGGTGCGCTGGGCGGCGCTTCCTGAGCCGGGAAGCGAAGGGTTTTCGGTTTTATTCCTCGTGCTGCGAGGTCGCTGTTGGGCGCTCACTCAGGATCTGGGGACGGAATCCAGGAGACGTGCAGTTGAGCGTGTCGGTCCCTGTTCTTTCCCGGTTTTCGGTTCAAAGGGCCCATATGAACTGGACAAAGTCCCCATTCTTTTCATCATCTGCTGTTAAGAAGGGAAGAGAAAACCCAGTTCTAAAACGTTCGTGTGGTGAGGAAGAGAAGAAGAAACAATGGGGTGAGGGCTCGTCCCTAAACATTGGGAAGGTGGCTGCCAGGCAGAAGAGAGCGGAGACTTGTTCTCTCTAGTCCTGGGGATTTTTACCAGGATTAAGGGTGGCAGATACAAAGAGGCCAATTCTAGCTCAACGTAAGAAGAATTAGTACCAGAGTCCTATATTCTTGCTGGTCAGCGTGGCCTGACTTGGGAGGCACTGTGCTCCCGCAGCTTCATAGGGTTCAAGGAGAGTCCAGAGAACCAGTGGGAGAAGGGTTTGTTGTAAAGATTTAAACACCAGGCGGGAGGTTGGATTAATGACGTTTCAATTCTCTTCCAAGATTCTGTGATTCTATAAGTTGTTGTAGAAGTCAAATTTTTCCTGTGTTATTTTCTGAGTTAGTGGGTAAATAATTCGTTTCTGTTTCAGGCACATCTCATTATCTATGCTAAGACAATCATGTAAAGATGCGGAAAGATCCGCAAAGGGTTAAAATCCTACATCATTAACCTTCTGGGAACTTGAACACAAATTGTAAGCCTTTTTTTGGAGTCTGGCCTGCTTTTTTCAGTGTGGCCCTTGAACTGAATTTCCCCTCAGTAGGGCAGTGGTTGCAGGATACAGGCTCTGCTGGCATCCACAGGCCTGGCCCCTTCAACACACTCTGTGGTGCTCTCGGCCTCCTGTGCAAGGCAGATGTTCACACATCTTTGCCTAGGATAAGCTCAGGCAGGGCTCAGCCCAGCCCAGATCTCAGTAACTTTAACTGTAGGATGCCAGATGGTGGTTAATACTATACGTTTATTTTGTAGCTCACAGTACTTTTTCACAGACAAGGGAAAGATTCTAACCTCCTTTTGTAGATGAGAAAGTTGGAGGCTCGGTGGTTAAGTCACTGACCTGTTAACCAGCAAAACTAGAGCTGAACCCAGGTGTCTGATTCTCAGACCAGTGGGATTTTTCCAATTTCACAGACTTAAAACTGGCTAGGTTGTTGATATGTTTGCTTTTTCTAGTTCAGAATCTTGTTTGATTTTACATTAAATTTTAATTCACACTAGAGTAATACTTGTATATAGTTTAAAAGCTAAAATAGTACTAAAAATACTACAGAAAATAGTCATGGGCTGCCCAACTCGTGTACCCACACACTCCCTTTGCAACGCCCCCCCACACCCCAGCCCCCCTACAAGGCCAAGGCTTCCAAGTGCAGATTCTTTCCGTTTTTACTTCTTGGATTTAACTGCATGTTTCTAAATTATATGCTTACACTGCTTTCTTTGATTCAACAATTTTAGACATTATTAACTTCTTGTCTTAGTAGTTAAGGATTTAGTTCTCTTACCTGCCTTTCTTGTTTCCATCCTTCCAATATAGCTCTATTATAGTAATTTTGCTAACTCAGTGTTAGTATTAACATTATTATAACTATGCAAGATTGTTTACTTTTGAGCCAAAGAGTATTTTATGATTTGTGTGTGTGTGTGTGTGAGGAAGATAAGCCCTTAGCTAACATCTGCTGCCAATCCCTCTCTTTTTGCTGAGGAAGATTGGCCCTGAGCTAATATCTGTGCCCATCTTCCTCTGCTTTATGTGGGACTCCTGCCACAGCGTGGCTTGATAAGTGGTGCGTAGGTCCGTGCCCGGGATCCCAGTCTGTGAACCCTGGGCTGCCTCAGCGGAGCACAGAACTTAACCACTAGGCCACCAGGCTGGCCCTGTATTTTATGATTTTATTTTTTTTGCTTTCTAATACAACTGTTACCTTTCAAGTAGTTGATAAGAGCCTCGTTTTTCATCTGCTTCATTTTCTATTATCAACTGCTATTTTTTTTCAAAGGCTCCAAAAGCTGAAACCACCTTTCCACATGTTCCTACATATCAGATAATTAATCAGTTTATTTTTTATTTAGCATCTTCCATCTATTGTCCTCCAGTAGTCATTGGTTACTTTCTAGACCTGGTGTGCAACAGTCATCCTGGGACTTCCTTTACCACCCTCCTGTCTTGAATCTCATTCCTGGATTCCACGTGTGCCTCTTTCTGTCTTTACTCCTATATTTTGCTGAAGCACATTCTGTAACTTCCTATGAAAGAGTGCATTGGAGGTTAATCAACACCTTGCATATCTGAAAATGTCTTTATTCTATCCTCAAACTTAATAGATACTTTGGCTAGCTATAGAATTCTGGGTCAGAAATTATTTTCACTCAGTTTTGAAGGTGGCATACCAGTGTTTTCTAGTTCCCAGAATTGCTAAGGAGTCTGATGCCATTCTGATTCCCTTTCATGTTACCTGTTCATCCTCACTCTACTCTTAAAGCTTTGGAAGCTTTAAGGAACTTCCCTTTGTTGCTGCCATCCTGAAGGTTCATGATGGGGTGGGTCTTTTTTCAGTGGAGTCTTTTTTTTGACATATTGTGGATACATTAAATATATACATGAATTTGTGTTTTAATTTCTTCTCAATTTTGTTTTTTTCTTTCTGTTGGATTTCTATTGATCCTCTAATTATCTTCTCTCCTATTGTCTATATCTTTGACTTTTCACTCTACTTTATAGAAGATTTATCTTCCGTTTCTCCTATTGCACATATTAAAATTGTTATATTTCTAAATTCAATTTCTTATTCTGAGAATTCTTTTTCCATATCATCCTGTTCTTGTCTCATTGATGAAATATCTTCTCTTATCTTTGAGGATACTCAATAATTTTTCTTTTTTTTGTTTTCTTCTGCTCCCTCCATTGCCTCTCCATTTTGTTTGCTTTTTCTGTTGATCTCTGTCTTCCATCTAGAGTTTTTTCCCCTCATATTTAAGAGTGAGGCACTATAAAGCTCTTTTGACGAGAAGCTGTGTGTGTGTGTGTGTGTGTGTGTGTGCGTGAGAGAGAGAGAGAGAGAGAGAGAGAGGAATGTGCTCGTTTGTTGACTGGATAACTTCAATGTAGGGAGATTAGGCTATGTGCTGCCCCTTTAATCCAGAGACTCTCAAATGTTAGTAAGTGGAGATTTTTTTCCAGGGCTTTTCAGTTTCTCCAGAGAAGAATCTTTAGTCTGGAGATACATGCCTGACTGCCAGTGTTCTAGGGTGGGTTGGGAGGGTGAGGGCTGGGTGTCCTAGAGTTCAGAGACTTTCAATCAACACCTGCTTTCAGCCCATGCTTCCTAAGATCCACATCCTCAGTTATGCTCAGAGGGGACTAAATCTGCAGTCTCCTTCAAGGCTTGAGCAGGCAGAGTCTACTGGCTGTAGGGAACAAGGAGAATACTGGTGGCTTCAGCCACTCCATGTCCATGTTCCCCAACCCCCATCTTCCGAAGACTGTAACTTCCTACATTTATAGAAGTCAGTTATTCCTTCCACTTTCCCAAATTTGTTGAAATCTTACTCTGATGTTGTCTCGGCTCAGGATTTCTTTGTGGTTTCCTTTTTTATTATTTTACTGTCATTTAAAGAAACAGATAAGCATGTCATTTAAAGAAACAGTTTGCCATGTTAAATGGAAGCCCCACAGTTTTTTTACAAATTGAATTCAAATCTTTTCATCTCTGATGTGCCCTCTTCAATCTCCACAGGCCATTTTCTTACACTCGACTTTACTTTTGCTTACTCTTTGATGACCATACCTGCCAGGCCCCTGAAAGCATCTGAGTCTTCGACCCGTGCTCCAGCTCTATCACTGAAGTGCTCCTGGGCTGCGGGGCTTAACAGAATGGACATTCTGTGTATATGTGGTAGTTTTTAATATTTCTCCTGTCTTACATAAATTTGGTCTTCTTACTACACAGGGCAAGTTATTACAATTTTAATGACTTACCAGTAGTCTTCTCAGATGGTACAAAACAATGGGCCTCCACCAACTTTTTTTTTAATATTAAGAATTAACTACAAAGATAAATGTAGACTTCTTGACTGTCATAGTGCAGAAGCTAGACTGCACATAAACATACCCTCATTTCCAAATCTGTTATATTTAGTAGTTAAATATTACTTTAAATTTTGAGAATTATCTTTTTTAATATGTTAAATTAATGAATTGTTTAGCTCTAGGAAAAACCATTAACCATCTTCCTTTAAACTTGTGAAAACAGTTGTAAAATGGACTTTTTAGGCAATGCCATTGCTAATAATAGATTTCAACGTGTATAGTTCCATCACACTCCTTTCAGCTTGGCAACTACAGTTATATATTTTTCAGGAATTTGGATTTCAATCTGGCCATACGTTGTTTGTACAACTCTTGTGGCTCAAAGGATATACTACAGGATTACTGGATTTACAGACTGTACTACCAAACTCCCTTTGATCTCTATGCATAAGGCATAGCATTAATGTTTCTAATGGCTGCAGATGAACTATATAATTTCCTCAGTTTATGCAGATTTCCATTGTTCTTGCTAAGTTATGGCTATGTCATGCCACTGCTTTGTGTTAGAAAATATTTTAAGCATTTGCTTTGGAAAAGCATGGTACCAACCTAAGAAGCTAAATCTATTCATGCCCAGTTGTTTACCATGTAATCTTCTTGGGGCAGATCCTCCTCTGTCCGCTTAGAAAGCTCTGGATTAGCAACTCATAGCATGTGTCATTTATCATCCAACAAGTTGTTTTCTCCCCCGCTTTGGGTCCAGATCTTGGCCTTGGTGATGCTAGTGCTCCAGTCTTGAGCTGCCTCATGAGGCTGACCATCAACTTGTCTTCAACAGAAGAGCAGAAGCCAGCATTGTGGAGTGCCTTTCACATGTGTGCTGTGAAATATTGACCCATGAGGAAATTGATCCTCTGGGGGTTAAGTATCTTGCCCACAGTACACAGCAGTGAGAATGAATCAGAATTCAAACCAAAAGTTTTTACCTCCAAAGCCCATGAGGTTTCCACTCTGCTTTGCACCTCTACAGGATTCACTTTCACACTGATTTAGAACTGGAAAATACTGCTGGAATTTGGGATCCACCACTCCAAGAAAACAGAACATCTCCTTTTATCAGGACAGTTATAAAGAGTTACATTGTCACTTCCGAGAGCAGTTTTCATTTTATGTTCTTTTGGATGTAAATAGGAATATCTTTATGCCCTTAGTACTCCCTTCTGGTGCTTAGCACCATGCCTGGCACAATAATTGTTGACAAGTTACTTTTGCAAGGAGTTAGTTTTTATGTTGAACCTTCAGTATTACCTGACGATCAAATTTAGTTTTGCCTATTGTACCTGCTCCTTTTATGTAGGAGAAAAACACCAGGTTGGTTAGGGCTAGAGTGGGGATTTTAACGCTGAAACAATTACAGAAATCATACTGACTTTTAAAACAAAAATTCAGCCCATATAGAAACAAAAGAAAAAATAAACAAATGGGACTTAATCAGACTAAAGAGCTTCTGCAAGGCAAAGAAAATCAGGAACAAAACCAAAGACAGCCCACCAACTGGGAGAAAATATTTGCAAATCATATATCTGACAAGGGGTTAATCTCCAAAATATATAAAGAACTCATACAACTCAACAACAACAACAAAAAACCCAGTCAAAAAATGGGCAGAGGATATAAACAGACATTTTTCCAAGGAAGAGATACAAATGGCCAAAACGCACATGAGAAGATGTTCAACATCACTAATTATTAGGGAAATGCAAATCAAAACTACAAGAGATATCACCTTATACCCATTAGAATGGCTATAATCACCAAGACGAAAAACAACAAATGTTGGAGAGGTTGTAGAGAAAAGGGAACCCTCATACACTGCTGGTGGGAATGCAAACTGGTACAGCCACTATGGAAAACAGTATGGAGATTTCTCAAAAAATTAAAAATAGAAATACCATATGACCCAGCTATCCCCCTACTGGATATTTATCCAAAGAACTTGAAATCAACAATTCAAAGAGACTTATGCACCCATATGTTCATTGCAGCATTCTTCACAATAGCCAAGACATGGAAGCAACCCAAGTGCACATTGACTGATGATTAGATAAAGAAGATGTGGTAAATATATACAATGGAAGACTACTCAGCCATAAAAAAAGACGAAATTCTCCCATTTGGAGAATGGATGGACCTGGAGGGTATTAAGTTAAACTAAATAAGGCAGACAGAGAAGGACAAACACCATATGATTTCACTCATATGTGGAAGATAAACACAGGGACAAAGAGAACAGATTAGTGGTTACCAGAGGGGAAGGGGGTTGGGGGGGTGGGCATAAGGGGTAAAGGGGCACATATAGATGGTGATCAACAAATAATAACGTACAACTGAAACTTCACAATTTTATAAACTATTATGACCTCAATAAAATTTTTAAAAAAAGAATAAAGAGACTAAATAAATGAAAAAGAGTTGTGTGGATCTCTCAGACGTCCTATTGTGCTTTGTAGGGAATCCTCTGTTGGTTAATGATGTCGTTTGGTTTTAACTTAGCAGGGAGAGATTAAGGCAACAGCTCACTCTGCCATGATGCTGACATCACTCCACGTGTTTCTTTCTTTTTTCTTTTTTTCCCATATTTTTGTTTTTGGTCTCTTAGGCATTCACTATTAAAGCCAAACATGCACACTGGGTGTTTAATAGCCAGTATTGCATCAATAGTTAAAAATGAACATGAGCATTTCGTGCTGATTTTCCAGATTTGGAATCCAGAAGCCTGTTCTGGCAGTTCTGGCAGAGTGACAGAAAGTGAAAATGAATTGAGAGCATAGGCATGATTTGTATCCTCAGGACCCTGGGGGTCTGAGAGCTCTGTTGGTGAAAGGGAAAGTATGTTCCCACGCAATCATTCCTGTACTTAACCTCGCAGATTCTTTATGGAGTGCTGCCTCTCATCCAGGCACTGGGCAGAAGTCCTGCACCTCGAGTCCGGGGAGGTCAGTACAGGCCTAGAGGGCGGTCAGAGAGCTGAGGAGCAGATGGCAGCTCACTCTGCAGGCAGGGTGGGCGGGGAGGATCTTGAATTGGGAGCTACAGGGAAATGGGAGAGGGAGGCTCTGAGACAGATCACCCTCACCTCCTTCCCCTACAACAGGCCCTTCCCTCCAGCTTTGCTCCCTCCCCACTATGCTGCCCCAGCCATGTTAGAACAGATCACTCAACCCTCCCCACCATGAGTCTCTTCAATGTTGAGTAAGTGGAAGTTGTGCTGGGTGTATAACCTGACAGCTACAATGAGTTTGGAACCAATAATTAGCTCACGGGTCAACCCTCACATTTCCCCTGCGATCTCTACCTTCTCCCTTCTTCCAAAAATAAAATCGTTGTTTTAAGACACCAAGTTAATTATTATATCAGTGAATTTAGTCCTACATCCCAGCAGGATGTGGTATAGCATCAGTTTATTTATATGTGATCTCTTGAGTGCTGGGCATATTTTATTAACTGTTTTAGATATAATGTCATTTTAAGTTTTTACTAGAAATATTTTGGCCTGTGGTTGCTTTTTGCTCATTAAAATGTGTTATGTTCCTGTTAACATGGTTGATGACAGGTTTTTTTTTCCTTTCTAGTTATGAAAAACCTCCTCCTGGGCTTATCAAGGTCAGTGTGAAGTTTATACTTTTGATTATTCTCTTAGACAGTGTTGACTCAGTGCTCAGACTCATTAACTTCTTATGAAAAACAGTTGAAAATGGTTTTGAACCTCCTTTTATGATAACCCTGTTCTTCCCTGCAGATGCCAGTCGGTTCATACACTTTGGGCTTTGTCACAAGCCTGTGCCTTTGTAGAAATTTAATCAGCTGTGTGTCTGTTCCCTGAGAAACCACAGCAGGCCCCCTGTGTTCCTCAGCGATGGCTCCCCTTCTCTCTCTCTCACTTGTGACTGCATCTTCTCAGAGCTCTGCTGCCCCCTGTTCCTTCTCTGACTCACCCGGTACTGGTTTCTTGAATGCCTTCAGCTCAGAGAACAGTAGGCTCTGAGGTGACTTGAAGCTCATCCAGTCCAGCCTCCCCTGGTACAGGGTCCCTCCTCCAGCACCCTGGCCACAGTGTCAGCGTCTTTCTGTGGGAGTGAGACTTAGAGGAATTGTTAAAGGACAAAGCAACTTTTTCTGTTTGGTAACTTTCAATTAAAAAAAAAGATTTTTAGAAAACATTCTTCCATTATAAATTTAATATTCATGGAAACTGAAAAGAAAAAAGCTCCTTAATTGTAAATGCAGTTCTTCAGTGGAGAAAATGCATAGCAGAGATATAGCATGTGTGTGACTAGGAAACATGACAGTGGCCTTCCAGGTATAATAAGCTATTTTAATGTAATATGCCATTTTTATTATTCCAGATAACTGTTTACTTTAATTTTTATACCTTGCCTCATTCCACAAGATTTTGAGGCAATGAAACCTTTTTTTATCTTAGAATCTAATTTACATTAGAATTTGGAACTCACAGATCATTCCTATATGAAGGACAGATTTCTTTTCTGCTTCACTGTTCTCTGAGAACAGCTATTTTGTTTTCATGATATAGTTCTTCTGGTACATTTATTTCTGTTTTTTTCTGTCAGGTCTAATCTGTCTTTCTGTCCAGTTCTCGAGAGAGTTATCAGTGATGACATTGGGATCTCCAGCCCATGAGAAAGCCAGGCAATGCTGTGTTCTGAAGCAGGTGGGAGAGAATTCCAGTGCTTTTTTTGCCACGTTGTTTACACGTTGTCTTTTTTTCTTAGGAAGATGAGACTAAGCCAGAAGACTGTATCCCAGATGTTCCAGGCAATGAACATGCCAGGGAATTTCTGGCTCACGCACCAACTAAAGGACTTTGGATGCCACTGGGGAAAGAAGTCAAAGTCATGCAGTGTGAGTATGGGAGAGTTTCAGTAACACTCCTCAATACATGCAGGTTACATACACCCGTTGACAAAGCGTGTTTCCTTCGTTTAATTAATTGGTTCTCACCACAGCCCTGTTAAAGTCCTGGCATGATCTCTATTAAGGAAGCTGACTAGCATATATTAGTAAGTGGTCTGAGGTAAGAGGCAGAGCAATGCTTTAACTCCAGGGCTTCTGACGCAAGTGCAGTGGTAGCTGCCTCTGGAGTATACTCTCCAGTAATATTCCTGTAACTAAAAGGTATTCCATGGTAGAAATGCCATGGGGGACAGGGATGCATTGGAAGGCAGGTCCCTTTGCGTCTTCCCCCAGTCATCCTCCATCAGTGGTGTTAAGGTTTTATCCATGTAACCTGAGAGGAGCTACGGGCCATGGAGGGTGGGTCTGGAAGAGGTAGAGCTCTGTGTGCACACCCCCCACCCCACCAGAGCAGCAACACCTTCATCCAGCATAAGATGGCATTTGAAGAAAGGTATAGTGCTGCCTTTTAAAGACATTTATACAAAGATTATTCATGCACATAATTAAAATAGCAGTTCCCAGTCTCCTTTCTCTCCATCCCCCCTTGAAACTGTTTTAGTTGCTTATTTTGATATTTACCTTCATATGTCTAAAGATCATGCTTGTGTTGTATTGATTTTTTCAGGTTTAGGCATTATCTGTTGACATTGTACACTGGAAGATAAGAATTTAGCTCTCTCCTGCTCTCACCACACACGTGTACCCTTACTATATATCATCTTCCCAGGAAAAGTTTTATCTTTTTTTGGTTAAATAAGTCTTTAGTATTTATTTTATTATGATTATATTCAGAGCTGGTTTATAACATTATATATTATATAGATTTCAGGTGTACATCATTATATTTCGATTTCTGTATAAATTACATCATGTTCACCACCCAAAGACGGAAATAGAACAAAAAATACTGAAATTTGTATGGGGCAACAAAAGAGCCCTAATAGCTAAAGCAATCCTGAAGAAAAGGTGATATTGGCCTGTAGTTTTCCTTCTTTGTATTGTCTTTGTCTGGCTTTGGTATCAGGGTGATGTTGGTCTCGTAGAATGTGTTAGAAGTATTCTATCTTCCTCTATTTTTTGGAATAGTTTGAGAAGGATAGATATTAATTATTCTTTGAATGTTTGGTAAAATTCTCCCGGGATGCCATCTGGTCCTGGACTTTTATTTTTGGGGAGGTTTTTGATTACTGTTTCGATCTTTTTTCTTGTGATTGGTCTATTTAGATTCTCTACTTTTTCTTGATTCAGTTTTGGGAGTTTGTATGCGTCCATTTCCTCTAGGTTGTCCAATTTGTTGGCATATAGTTTTTCATAGTATTCTCAAATAATCCTTTGTATTTCTGTGGTATCCATTGTAATTTCTCCTGTTTTGTTTCTAATTTTATTTATTTGAGTCTTCTCTCTTTTTTTCTTGGTTAGTCTAGCCAAAGGTTTGTCAATTTTGTTTATCTTTTCAAAGAACCAGCTGTTGTTTTTTTTTTTATCAAGGATCTTTTTTTTTTATTTTTATTGATGTCGTTAATAGTTTATAACATTGTGGGGTTTTAGTTGTACATTATTATTTGTCCATCACCATATGGATGCATCCCTTCACCCCTTGTGCCCACCCCCCACCACCCTTCCCCCTGGTAACCACCAACCAGTTCTCTCTGTCTGTGTGTTCGTTTATATTCCACATATGAGTGAAATCATGCTGTGTTTGTCCTTCTCTCTCTGGCTAATTTCACTTAACATAATACCCTCTAGGTCCATCCATGTTGTTGCAAATGGGACAATTCTGTCTTTTTTTAATGGCTGAATAGTATTCCATTGTATATATATATATATATATATATACCACATCTTCTTTATCCAGTCATCAGTCGAGGGACAGTTGGGTTGCTTCCACTTCTTGGCTATAGTGAAGAATGCTGCAATGAACATAGGGGTGCATAAGCCTCTTGTGATGGTTGATTTCATGTCCGTTGGGTAGATGCCCAAGAGTGGGATTGCTGGATCATAAGGTATTTCAATTTTAATTTTTTGAGGAATCTCCATACTGTTTTCCATAGAGGCTGCACCAGTTTGCATTCCCACCAGTTGTTTTTTATCTTGGTGATTATAGCCATTCTAACAGGTATAAGGTGATATCTTAGCGTATTTTTGATTTGCATTTCCCTGATGATTAGTGATATTGAACATCTTTTCATGTGTCTATTGGCCATCTGTATTTCTTCCTTGGAAAAATTTCTGTTCATATCCTCTGCCCATATTTTGATCGGGTTGTTTGTTTTTTTGTTGTTCAGTTGTGTGAGTTCTTGTCGGATATACAATTTCCGAGTATTTTCTCCCAGCTGGTGGATTATCTATTCATTTTGATCCTGGTTTCATTTGCCTTGTAGAAGCTCTGTAGTCTGATGAAGTCCCACTTGTTTATTTTTTCTTTTGTTTCCCTTGTCCAACTAGACATGGAATCCGAAAGGATCCCTTTATGACTGATGTCAATTAGTGTACTGCCTGTATTTTCTTCCAGGAGTTTTATAGTTTCGGGTCTCACTTCAAGGTCCTTAATCCCTTCTGAGTTGATTTTTGTGTATGGCGATAGAAGATGGTCTACTTTCATTCTTTGCATGTGGCTGTCCAATTTTCCCAGCACCATTTATTGAAGAAACTTCCCTTCTCCATTGTATATTCTTCGCTCCTTTGTCAAAGATTAGCTGTCCATAGGTGTTTTTCTTTTTTTTCAGTCTCTATTTCATTTACTTTTGCTCTGATTTTTATTATTTCCCTCCTACTGATTTTGGGCTTTGTTCTTCTTTTTCCAGTTCCTTTAGGTGCACTGTTAGATTGTTTATTTGAGATTTTTCTTGTTTGTTGAGGTAGGCCTGTATTGCTATAAACTTCCCTCTTAGAACCGCTTTTGCTGTATCCCCTAAAGTCTGGCATGTCATATTTTCATTTTAATTTTCTCAAGGTATTTTTTGATTTCTCCTTTGATTTCTTCATCGACTCAATCATTGTTCAGTAGCATTTTGTTTAATCTCCACATATTTGTGGCTTTTCTGATTTTCTTCCTGTAGTTGATTTCTAGTTTCATACCATTGTGGTCAGAAAAGATGCTTGGTATTATTTCAGTCTTCTTAAATTTATGGAGACTTGTTTTGTGGCCAAATATGTGATCAATCCTGGAAAATATTCACTTGGATGGAATGTTCTGTATATATCTACTAAGTCCATCTGGTCTAGTGTGTATTTTAAGGCCATTGTTTCCTTATTGATCTTCTGTTTGGATGATCTATCCATTGGTGTAAGTGGAGTGTTAAAATCCCCTACTATTATTGTGTTACTGTCTATTTCTCCTTTTATGTCTGTTAATAATTGCTTTATATATTTAGGTGCTCCTATTTTGGGTGCATAGATATTTACAATTGTTATATCTTGTTGGATTGTTCCCTTGATCATTATGTAGTGCCCTTCTTTGTCTTTTGTTAAAGTTTTTGTTTTAAAGTCTATTTTGTCTGATATGAGTATTGCTACCCCAGCATTCTTTTCATTGCCATTTGCATGGAGTATCTTTTTTCCATCCCTTTACTCTGAGTTTGTGAGTGTCTTTAGGTCTGAAGTGTGTCTCTTGTATGCAGCATATACATGGGTCTTGTTGTTTTATCCAATCAGCCACCCTATGCCTTTTGATTGGAGCATTTAGTCCATTGACATTTGAAGTAGCTATTGATAAGTACGTAGTTACTGCCATTTTTATACTTTTTTTCTGGGCGTTTTAGTAGTTCTTCTCTGTTCTTTCTTCTTCTCTTGCTCTCTTCCCTTGTGGTTTGATGGCTTTCTTTAATATTATGTTTGGGTTCCTTTCTCTTAGTTTTTTGTGTATTTATTATATGTTTCTGGTTTGTGATTACCATGAGGTTCATATATAATAACCTACAAATATAGCAATCTATATTAAGTTTATGGTCTCTTTAGTTGGACCTTTTTCTAAAAGCTCTAGTCTTTTACTCCCCTCCTCCCACATTTTATGCTTTTGATATCATATCTAATCTCTTTTTTGTGCGTTTGTATCCGTTACCCTCTTATCATGGAAATGGACTTTTTTTTCCTATTTGTGGTCTTCTCTTTCCCCCTTAAATAAGTCCCTTTAGCATTTCTTATAGGACTGGTTTCTTGTGATAAACTCCTTTAATTTTTGCTTGTCTGGGAAACTCTTTATCTTTCTTTCCATTCTGAATGATAACCTTGCCAGGTAGAGTATTCTTGGCTATGGGTTTTTCCCTTTTAGCACTTTAAATATATCATGCCACTCTCTTCTAGTCTGTAAGGTTTCTGCTGAGAAGTCAGCTGATAGCTTTATGGGGTTTCCTTTGTATGTGACTAGTTGCCTTTCTCTTGCGGCTTTTAGAATTCTCTCTTTATCTTTAATTCTGGACATTTTAATTATGATGAGTCTTGGTGTGGGCCTCTTTGGGTTTATCTTGTTTGGTGCTCTCTGTGTTTCCTGTACCTGGATGTCTGCTTCCTTCTTTAGGTTAGGGAAGTTTTCAGCTGTTATTTCTTCAAATAGATTCTCTTCCCCTTTCTCTCTCTCTTCTCCTTCTGGGA
Source organism: Tapirus indicus (assembly GCA_031878705.1). Lineage (NCBI taxonomy): Eukaryota > Metazoa > Chordata > Mammalia > Perissodactyla > Tapiridae > Tapirus > Tapirus indicus. The sequence continues at coordinate 126,086,313 of CM062917.1, read as the reverse complement.
CACCTATAACACGGATGTTAGTGCACTTGATGTTGTCCCAGAAGTCTCTTAGACTGTTCTCACTCTTTTTCTTTTTTCTTTTATCTGTTCAGCTTGGGTGGGAGGAGGTGAGTTCAGAGCCCGCCTATGCTGCCATCTTGACACCAATCCTAATATAGTTTCAATAGCATACAGAAACTGTGTTCTTATGTAGCTCTATTCTCTCCTCCCTTTTGTGCTAATATTGTCGTACAAACTACATTTTTATACATTATAAGCCCATCATCACTGTTTTATGTATGTACTTGTGTTTAAAAAGAGGTAAGAGAATAAAAGAGTTAAGAAAAATATACTGTCCTTTATAATGTGTTGTTACATGCTGTCCAGTTGGCTCGGACTCCTGGCAACCCTGTGAATTGAGTGATATCCAGTGTCCTGTCCTCAACAGCTACTCATCGTCTGTAGACTCATGCCTGTGGCTTCCTTTATGGAGTCAGTCGATCTCATATTTGGTCTTCGTCTTTTCCTGCTGCCTTCTACTTTTCCCAGCATTATTGTCTTTTCCAAAGAATCCTGCCTTCTCATGATGTGCCCAAAGTAGGATAGCCTCAGTTTTATCATTTTTGCCTCCAGTGATAGTTCAGGCTTAATTTGTCTAGGACCCACTTGTTTACCTTTCTGGCAGTCCAGGGTATTCATAGAGCTCTCCTCATAGAACACCATATTTCAAATGAATGTTTTTTTCCTGTCAGCCTTCTTCACTGTCCAGCTTTCATACCTGTACATACCTATGTAGTTACCTTTGCCAGTGCTTGTATTTCATGTGGATTCAAGTTACTGCCTAGTGTCTTTTCATCATTTTAGCTTTATTATTTTTTTGTAGGGCAAGTCTACTAGCAATAAATTCTCTCAGATTTTGTTTATCCTAGAATATCTTAACTTCTTCATTATTTCTGAAGGATAGTTTTGCCAGCTATAGAATTCTTGTTCAATCGTCTTTTTCTTTCAGCACTTTGAATATGTCATTTCACTGCCTTCTGGTCTCCATTGTTTGCGATGAGAGGTCAGCTGTTAATCTTATTAAGGCCTGCTTATATGTGATGAGTTGTCTTTCTCTCAGTGCTTTCAAACTTCTCTTATCTTTGGCTTTTAACAGTTTGCCTGTGATGGATCTCTGTGAATTCATCATACTTGGAGTTCTTGAGGGTCATGGATTTGTAGATCAGTTTTTCATCAAACTTAGGAAGTTTTGGGCCATTATTTTTTCAAACAGTCTTTCTATACTCTCTAGCTCTTCCTTTTTTTCTGAGATTCTCATTATGTGTATGCTATGAAACTTGATGATATCCCACAGGTCTCTGAGGCTCTGGTTAGTTTTCTTCATTCTTTTTTCTTTCTGTTCCTCAGACTGGATAATCTCAATTGTGACCTATCTTCAGGTTTGCTTATTCTTTTTCTGCCATTTCAGATCTGTTATTAAGACCTACTTAATTTTTCATTTTGATTGTTGACCTTTTCAACTCCAGAATTTCTTTTTATTTTTTATAATGTATATCTTTTTATTGATAATCTCTATTGGGTTCAACATCATTTTCATACTTTTCCTTTAATTCTTCAGACATAATTTCCTTTAGTTCTTTGAACTTTATAACAACTGATTTAAAGTCTTTGGCCAGTAAGTCCAATTTATTTTACTGTTTATTTGTGTGTTTTGCAATTTTTTGGTGGAAACTGGACTCTTTAGATAATATAAAGTGGTCTGGAAATCAGATCCCCCCGTCCTACCCAAAGTTTGTTTTTGTTCCTTTTTGTATTTTTAGTGACTTTCCTGGACTAATTTTTTAAGTCTATATTCCCTGTAGTGTATGGCCACTGAAGTCTCTGCTCAGTTAGCTGAGTGGTCAGCTAATAATTTGACAGAGATTTCCTTAAATGCTTTGATCCAAGAAGCCTTCTATGCTTTGCCAAGAGGTTATATGTGTGTTATGGCATGCCTTGAAATCCTCATGCAGTTTACATGTCTGCCTTAGCCTTTAGTGCCTGTTTGTACAGGGCCTCAAGGTGAGCCAGAAGTGAGAGAATAAGGCCTTCTCAGGCCTTTACTGTGCATGCACACAGCCCTACACATGTGCACAGCCTTCTAGCTTCCCAGAATTGTGTCAGGATTTTTGAAAGCCCTCTATGGACATCTCGTTTCCCAGATCTTCCTTTTAAATTTTTGGCTGGGTTCTTATTTACTTAATGATATCACAGCCATAGGCAGCTGTGATGTTAAACAACTGCAGGTGATTATTTTTGACAAATATTCTGGGGATAGGGCTCTTCCTGAGTGAACGACATGACTGGTCAAATAGCAACAAAACCCTGTCAATGTGGCTCTGTGCTCTGGGGTTAGGGCACTTTGAGGGGCTCAAAACCCAATCTTCCCCCTTTGGTGGGTGTGAGACTGCTGCTATTCATAACTGTCATGGTTGCAAGGCTGGTTTTCAAGACTATTGTGGAAGTGGGGAGACAGGGTTGGGAGTAGACCCAGTTAAAATGCCAGAAATCATGCTGTTCTTACCAAGGTTCACTAGTTTTTCTTCAATTAATGATCCTTAGATTGTGGCAAGCCTTTGGTTAATTTTCAGGGTTTCAAATAAGTTGATTTGGGCAAATTTGCAACTATTTTCAGTGCTTTTATGGAGGAACAGATTTATGGAGGTTGTCACTTGGCCATTCTTTTTGTGTGTGTGTGTGAGGAAGATCAGCCCTGAGCTAACATCCGTTGCCAATCCTCCTCTTTTTGCTGAGGAAGACTGGCCCTGGGCTAACATCCGTGCCCGTCTTCCTCTACTCTCTATGAGATGCCGCCACAGCATGGCTTGACAAGCGGTGTGTAGGTCTGTGTCCAGGATCCAAACCTGCGAACCCTGCACCACCAAAGCAGAGTTCACAAACTTAACCGCTACACCACCGGGCCAGCCCCACCATTTTTGATGCTACTTCTTGGCTTATTCCTTTTGAAAAGAATTCTCTTCATTGTCATTTTTATGGAATCTCAGGAAGGGAATGAAAGCAGATGAATGTGTTTAGTCTGTACTCTTTACCCAGAAACCTACAGCTTTTTTTTTTTTAAGTTTGAAAAACATTGCTCTATTTGATGAAGTGGTTAGTTGCATTTCACTTACCATTTTATAGTTATTTGCATTGACTTAGAAAATAAGTGTTTGGGTTGGGACCAGGTCCGGTTTTACCAAGAAGTAAATAAAGCTTAAGCTTCAGAGCCCCTTACTTGTGCCTTTCAAAGGCTGCAGGGACTGCAGCCATGTGTTGATATGGTCATATGATTTTGCAAAATTTGCCAAGGCAAGATATTTTTTTCCCTAAAGAGCCCCCCACTAAAATAATTTAAGTTCAGGCCCTACAAAACTTGGACTCATCCCAGGTGGGATAAAAGACACATATATGTAAAGACACATACTTTCATTGATTTGATTGATTATAGTGTTATCTAGAAGAGAGGTTCTCAAACTTTAATAAGTCTACAAATTACCAATAAATCTTTTTAAATTTTATTATTTTTTTCCAGATTTATTGAGATATAATTGACTATAACACTGTGTAAATTTAAGGAGTACAATGTGATGATTTGATACACATATATTGTAAAATGATTACCACAATCAAGTTAGTTAACACCTCCATCACCTCACACAATTACCAGTTTTTTTGTGATGAGAACATTTCCAGTAAATCTTTTGAAATTCGAATATGTATCAGTATTTCTGAGGTGGACCTAATACTCTGCATTTCTAACAATCTCCCATGTGTTGCCGATTGTGCTTGTCCATTGACCACATTTTGAATTGCAAGAATCACCTTTCCTTTAAGAGTCTTGAGCACAAAGAAAGACATTGGTTTGAAGAAGTGTAATCTTTTCCTGAACTTTAAATGCTGGGGGAGACAAAGACAGGGACAGCTCAGAGGCAAGCAATTGAGAATCCCCAAACTTAATTTTTTTCAATGTTTTCTTGCATCCAACCCTCAAAATTAAAAAGGAAAAGACTTTCCTTCTCTTTCACTACATTCAGTAGTTGTCAGCATGGAGCAAAATTGGCTTGATCTTAGCTATGATCCCTCTTCATGCTTCCTGACCTTCTGGGTTCGAGTTGTTTAATGTGCAAACACAGGGTCTCATTTAAGCTCACCATTCTCAAAGGACTTCCTGATTGCTTCAAATCCAGATGCTTCTGAGAGGCTGAAAACAGGTGAGAGAAGTAACGAGGATCTCATCCATTCCTGCTTTGTTCATCACTTCATTTTTCCCACATCACACTGCCTGATGCCAAGTGCACAGTCGCTGAAATTTCACAAAGATGTATGTTTCTCTCTCTTGCCCTAAAACTTGTATATACATTTTCTTATTATGGCTCCTCCCAGCTACTCATGAGGGCATTCTGCTGCATCTAATAATAAACCTCTTTAAACAGGACAGTTTCCCTGTTTAGCAGGTAAAACTGTATTAAGAATTAACATCTTAACATCTTAAGAGATGGAATTAACATCTTAAGAAAATTCATGATTTTGTTTAGTTAAAAATGAGGGATTTATGCAGTGGTTGACTTAATCAGAGAAAGAAACTATTTGCTCTAGTGTCTAAAATTATAAATGAGGATCAGAGTCACTTGATGAAAAGATTGTCTTTGAAAAATAGAGTAAGCTGGGGCCGCCCGGTGGCGCAGCGGTTTAGTCCGCGCTTGGCAGCCCGGGGTTCGCGAGTTCGGATCCCGGGCGCCCGCCGACGGCACTGCCTGTCAGCCATGCCGTGGCGGCGTCCCATATAAAGTGGAGGAAGATGGGCACGGATGTTAGCCCAGGGCCAGTCTTCCTGAGCAAAAAGGGGAGGATTGGCAACAGATGTTAGCTCAGGGCTGGTCTTCCCCACAAAAAAAAAAAAAAAAAAATAGAGTAAGCTAGAGTCTATAAGTAAATAAATTCACTCTTTACAGTATTTTTACATTGGATTACTTAAATACCTGGTGTGGTACTATTTATTCCTAAAGCTAAAAAAAAGATTAAAGGATGCTTGGGGAAGAAGTTTCCCTTTGTTTTCTAGGATCTTACGTGGTTCATCCACAAATTGCATTTACTTTTAGAAATGGAGTTTAATGAAGAAAAACTAAGATTTTCTGATTCTTCTTTAAATGAAACTGTATTATCTTACAGAAATATTTCCTTTTTTGTTTGTTTTTAGGTTGGCGTTGTAAACGGTATGGTCACCGAACAGGCGACAAAGAATGCCCTTTTTTTATCAAAGGCAACCAAAAGTTAGAACATTCAGAGTAGTAAGTAGAACCCCATCATGTCGATTTACATTTATCAGAGATAGTGAATATCAATGAATCAGGCAACAATCAGTGAACTTGAAGTTCACATAAAATACATTCCCAATACTTTCTGTTAAAGTATCTGGTATTAACTATATCTCTGTTAAATTACATTTGTGTGACAGATTAGTTCTTTAAGAAAAAACCAACTTCTTATTAAAGTGCTATTTGCTTATACCTTGGGAATAGTGATTCTTTTTCTGAGGCAGACATTGTTATTTATTCAATCACTTTTTTTAACTTATTATATAAAAAATCATGTTTCATAACTAAAATCAGGGTTTTAATTTCCTAGTCTTTATCTAAATATTAGATGTCTTTAAATTATAAGCTAGAAGTATGTATATAAATTATTTATGCTCTTTAGATAACAGTAAGATAGATCTATCCTTTCTTCACTAATAACAGAGTCACCTCTCAGAGTTGTTAATTCCCCATTCAGTAACTACTTCTGCAAAGTGAAATATGCTGCTGTCTGGATGTACTGAGGTTATCAGCATATATCAAACTGGGATCAATAGACATTCTCCAAAGTTTTTAAGAACTTTAAAATATTGTGTTTTCATTTTAATAATCTGAAATAACTTATTTGGGATCAGTTATTCCAATTCTAGGTGGAATGTCAGTTTTTAGGGATAGTATTGTTTGTTTGGTGATAAATCTCAGAAACTTTAAACATATTCATTTTCTTTTTTGACTCAGAAATCCCACTTCTAAGAATTTACCTTCAGGATATAAGAGAACATCAATATATACACAACTGTTTATGTATGTATAAGGATGACTTTCATAATTATTTATATGATTGAAACAATGGAAACTAAAGAAAAATAGGAAACTTAATAATCCAAAATATCAACATAAGTTACTGTAATATATACAAATTATTTAGCCATTAGGAATTATGTTTTAGAAGAATGTGTAATGTCATGGGGAAATGTTCATGAAAATGTAAGTGAAAAGCAAGAGTTGTATATATAATATGATTATAATTTTTCATAAGTTATGAATAATGATTGAAAGAAAAAGACCAAATGTTAATAGTGATTATTCCCTAGGTAGTGAGGTAATAGATTTTTTTTAACTTCATTTTTTAGTAACATCTAAAATTTCTATAATAAAGATTTATTCTTTTTTAAAATTGAGATAATTCACATACCATAACATTTCCCCTACATGTATTCTTATTTTTAAGTAATTCAAAGTCATTTTTAAATTATCTATACTTCCAGTATACTTCCAGACTTTTTTTGGAGTACTTAACATATATTTTTGTGTACCTATAAATGTTTCATTCTTATATATCATTTTGTAATTCACTTATTTTTCTTAATACTCTCCCTTCATCATCTATCAATATAGAACAAAGAATTACTTCAATATTTCTACCTTGAGTAGTATTTCATGATTCTGCCATGGTTTACTTCCTATGGGATATTTAAATTATATATTTTTCTAATTGGAAAATCCTTTTCACAGCCTGAGTTTGCAGTGATGGTGACCCTTAGGAAGGATTAGAACATGCTGAACAAAAAACTATACCAAACTGGAAAAAAAAACTGGTTTTAGTAACGTAGGGATTTAATTTTTATTTAACTAACAGTCTGTGAGGCCTAACCCAACCTTAACCTTTTTTCACCCTTAAGGCACATGAAGATCCCATGTATGACATCATACGAGAGAATAAAAGACATGAAAAGGATGTAAGGTGAGGTTGTCCTAATGATAACAATACCCTCTTAAAGTTTTAAATTATATAAAGTTGGAAACAACCATTCCAGTATTAGAGGAGTGGTTTAGTTAATATGGTACTTTGTGGAATATTTAGAGGGCAAGAGTAATCACTGAAAAGGACAGTGTGTGGGGAATGAGCAGGCCAGCTTTGTTCTACTTGGGTTAGCTTAAAGAAGTGGGCTTGGCACAGCCCACTCACACCACTGATAATTGATATTGGTAACCCACATTGTGGTGTCTAGGTCTAGTATATGATTGATTTTCTTTCACATGATTTAGTTTATTTTCTCCAATGTCTTTAAAGATCTGAGCTATTGCTAAAAATTATTCTTAGACATGAATAAAGATAAGGTAAAAAAACAAAGGGGCTTTTTTTTTCAAATTGGTGGTATTGACTTATTAATTGTTGAGGAGGTAGATTACCTAGTATGAAGTTGAGCAGTGGGAAAATGATTTAGCAAAATATGTGTCTGTTAGAAGTTATAATAGTAAGGACTATAGAAACACGCAGAAATATCTAGGACAGTGAAAAGAATACAAAATGGCTTGTACACTGGTTACAGTCATGTAAAATAGGCCTGGATGTGGACAAAAATGGGGAAAACATGCAAAAATAAAAATACGTACTGTCTTTAGTAAAGTGGTTATTCATGACATTTTTTTACCCTCACTACTGCTCTTATACTTTTATCTAAACAAGTTTTTTAAGTTAAATATGGTTCTTTGGTCAATCTTACATGTTTAGGATACAGCAGTTAAAACAGCTACTGGAGGATTCCACCTCAGATGAAGACGGAAGCAGCTCTAGCTCCTCAGAATGTAAAGAGAAACACAAGAAAAAGAAGAAGAAAGACAAGCATAAGAAAAAGAAGAAAGAAAAGAAAAAGAAGAAAAAAGGAAAGCATAAGTCTTCCAAGTCAAATGAGAGTTCAGACTCGGATTGACAAGAGCTTGACTTGTTCAACATTCTCTTCTCAAAATCAAATCCTGTGGCCAAAGATCAGAGGAATGTAGAATCAGAGAGGAATGTGGAATCAGAACAGGAGAGAGACAAGAGGCTGTTTGGTGTCACATGTTTGAATTCTCATCTTCCTTCCAGCAAAGATGTGACCCACAGAAGAGGGAGTTGTATCTTCCCGGGTGCTAGCTCTGGAAAGTGGCTGATTACAGGCAGGACATCTTTTTTCAGTGTCCACCTACCTGCTGATCACTGCGATTTGTGATTCCTCAGAAATGCCTCTTCCAGGGTGGCTGGACTAAGGGATCTCTGAGGAAGCTCCTCCAGATGCTGCCGCAGCTCCCACCCTCCAGAGTGGGGCTACTTAATTCCCATTGACTTCAGGCTTGACTTTCTCTGTTGCTGAGGACAATAAAAGCTGATTTTTTTTTTTAATTTAAAAAATATTCATTTATTTTTGAATCATAATATACTTAACATGGTCCAAACTTAAAAGGAACATAAGGTTTAATTATGAAAAACCTTTGTCTTCTCTCTCCCAGCTACTCAGTTCCCTTACCTAGTGGCTAACAATGTTACCAGTTTCTTGTGAAATCATCGAGAAATATTTTATATATCACAAGCAAATATTTTATTTTTCTTTTTTAACATAAATACATGCATACTATACACATTTATCTGCACTTTTTTTTCATTTTTTAACTCAACAGTATAAAGCATGTTGGGCCTTGCTGCACACAAAAGGCCTGTGTTCATAAACCCCTGGCATGACTGGTTGAATTTTGGGGGGGGATGGGATATCCTATAACAACAATGAAAAATCATGTATTTAACTTGCTTGGATATTATTGCCATCGTCCCATGATTATTATTATTCCCAGAATAACTGATTCAGAAAAATTATCAGGATATAGGGATTACTGCACTGGATCAGCTACCCACATCCCAAAGTACATCCTCAATCTGTTGGCTAAGCACAGCCCACCTGAGAACTTCTATCTTTGACTGTGCTGCAGCTGAAGCAGCTCAGCAGGTTGGGGTGGTGCCTGCAGCTAGGGGAGGGTGTCTGTCCTTTGCTGAGCCAAGTGGAGCCAGATCTTGCTCATGAGCAAGTGTCCCTCCATCTTCACCAGATCTGTTGCTGTTTTTATCATTTAGGGTCCCAGGAACTCACTATTCCCACTTCCTGCCTCTTTCCTGGGGGTTGGAGTCCCCCCTCTTTAAACAATAACCGACGCAGGCCAGGCTGGCTCCTCCAGTTCTCTTCAGTAACTGCTTCTAGTCTTGGCCTTAGAAAGGTTATCTAAGTAACACAATTGGTCCAGATTGGAATGGCCAGGACTTGTTATTTCTGAAAACCCTAAGACCAGTTAATTCAGTCATGCCTTACACTTATCCATGGCATCCTAACTGAACATGTGGCAGAAAATTCTCCTTCCAGGAATTTTTTTCCGGCTGGAATGGAATCCCATTCATGATAAACATATTCTGTTACAATGTGGAAGAATAATATTAATGATTCTCAAACTTATGGGGTATCAAAATTGCCTAGAGTGCTTATTAAAACATTCCTGTGCCCTACTCCTAGAGTTCTGGAATTTCTGATTTACTGTGGGATGGACTGGGGAGTCTGCATTTCAAACAAGTTTCCAAATGATACTGATGCTGTTGGTCTGGGGACCAGACTTGGAGAATCACTGCTCCACATGTTTAACCTCTTACCGAAGCCTTCCTCCACTTCCTGCTTTAACTGGAATCTCAGTATCCACCACAGCCCCTGCAAGTTAATTCCTGTCTCTTCTCCTTCACTCCAGGTTTCTCTGTCTTCTGTTTCTGGCTTAGGTTCCATGGTCCATCACTTCAGCCTGTCATCTCCCTTGACCTCTGGTCCTTTTGTGCAGCTTACCCAGAAGAACCTCAAACCAAACTCTTCCTTCTCTGCTCTACTTCCCAGACTGCTGAGCCCATAAAGCTAATCAATCAAATTTTTTCTAAAATCTCTCCCCTCAGACTCAGGACTCTTCACTTCTATTCAGGAAGGCAAAAGCAGCCACCAGACCTCCCTTTACCAAGGTATCCCATCAACATGTCATCATGGTTGTGGTAGGCAGAACTGCAAAATGGCCCCCAAGGTTTCCCACCCAAATCCATAGGACTGTTACTATAATGGATTTTACTCCCATAACTAGATGATGTTACAAGACACCTTTGAACTTTTTCAAAAGGTGATTATTTGGGTGGTCAGAACCAAATCACATAAGAATCTAAAAACCAGAGGGTTTTTTTCTGGCAGGTTAGCAAAGAGGAAGTCAGATTCCAAGCTTGAGAAAGACTTATGTGCTGTTCGTAGTGGCTTTATTTTAAAATGAAGGGGCCATATGGCAAGGAATTTGGCATCTTCTAAGAACTGAAAGCAATTCCTAGCCGACAGCCAGCAAGGATATGGGCACTTCAGTCCTACACTTGCAAGCAACTCAATTCTGCTAATAGTCGCAATGACCTTGGACATGTATTCTTCTCCAGAGCCTTCAGGTAATAGCCTAGCGCTGCCCACACCTTATTTTGACATTATGAGGTGCTAAGCAGAGAACCCGGTCTAGTCTACCCAGATTTCTGACCTACAGATCTGTGAGACAGTAAATGGATATTTTTCACTTTTTAAACATTCATAAACTTTTTGTATAGCAGTTTTATGTTCACAACAGAATTGAGCAAAAAGTACAGAGCTTTCTCATATATCCTTTGTCCTCACGTACCCACAACACCCCCTACCCCTCAACTATCAACAGCACAACGATACACTTGTTAGAGTTGATATCTTACCCTGGCACGGGTTCCCACAGAGGTTTCTGCTCCCATTGTGATTCTCTGACTCTGCCTGTCTTTCCAATTTTTCGGTCAGTGGTTTGCCTCGTGACCTCAATTCTCTGATGAATTTAAGATTGGATGATTTTTCAGTTTGCTCAGCTTTTTACTTGTTATAGGACAGAGTGAAGACTTCCAACTGAAACCAGAAGTCAAGAGGTATTGCTTTAAGCCACTACACATTTGTAATTAGCAACTGCCTGCATGTCTGGAAGCTTCTTGAGGGCAGAGACCATCTTGTTTCATGTTGAATTCTCACCTTCTAACACAATGTGTCACGCATAGTGATGTTCAGTGGGATTTTATTAAAGTATGGTTACATTCTCCAGTTGGAACATGATTTGGAAGTTGTAGTGGACGCTGTATTGTGCCACTCATATCTGCCTCCTAACCTCCGCTCGACTTCAGGACTAAAGTATTTACTCTCCCAGCTGCTGGGATGGTTGGGTTGACAGCTGACAGCTTACAACTAACTTGCCCTTTCCAGGGATTGTTCTTTCTTGAAGAGAGCTACCCTAGCCAAGGTCATGCCTTCTTTCTAGGGGCATCCTGTGTCACTGTGACTGATCAATGCCTTTTGCCCCAAGTGCGACAACCCTGCAGGGTCATCACAGCTCAGGAATTCTCAGCGGGATTGGCTAAAGCCTTTGTTGTGACTGCATCACACCCAGACTTCTCCTTTGCTTAATCATGCTTTCTTTGCCCCCTCAGAAATGTTATTCCCCAAGCACTCCCCATTAAATTTCCTGCACACAAATCTCCATCTCAGAGTCTGGTCCGAAGGAACTCACCCTGCCACAGGGGTGCAATAGCCACTTATGAAAATGAAAGGGTAGGTGGTGTCAGCAGTTACCCTTCCTTTTGGACTCCATTTTCCAAAATTATGCTTGACTTTTCATTTACCTCTAGAATACCTCTAGAATAAAGGTAAGACTCTTGAGAAGGATTATAAAGGAGGAAAGTGTTCACTGTTACTATCATCCTCTTCTTTTTGTGTTTCTTCTTCCAAATATTGGAATAATCATCTTCCCCACCTTGTAGGGTCCAACATCTTCCTTAGTAGGAAGTAGTAGTAGCTTTGTAGTAGTAGCTAGTGCTAGAGGGCCCCAGTTATGGTTCCTTCAAGTGCCTTGAGTTAGTTCACCCACAACACTGCAAACTCCCCTTGCACAAGTGTCAAAAAGGCAATCAGATTCAACTCATTCATACTGACACACTAATGAAAAACCACTCCCTTTAATCTTCTCATGGGAATGTATAGGTGAACAAATCAGACTGTTGGAATTTCTGGTGGGAAGTAGTTAGAGCAGTGAAATGCCTTCCTGGGTCCCATAAAAGCAAGGAAGTTGTGTCTTTGTCTTCCTTACTCTTCGGTTACTCAGGCCAATACATTCCGCTTTAGTTGTGTTCTGCTAGGCCTGGAATGATGGTGGGAACAGTAACCACAAGGCCAAATCTTTTAATCTAAATTGACACTAAGCCATTCATTCACAAACACTTGAGTGCATATGATGTGTCAGGCTCTTTACTAACTATTCAGGATACTGCAGTGGATATAATAATCCATGGCCCTAAGGAATATATCGTCTCCTTGAGGGTTAGAATGTTTCAAGTCTCGTGTGTTATGTCATGAAATGGGCTATGAAAGTGAAAACAAGTGAATACATAGGAGAATACATAGGAGAGTCACATAATCCAGTCTTGGGTAGATAGAATGGTCTGAGGTGTTTTCCTGGAGTATCTAAACCAAATCTTGAAATAGGGGTTAGGCAAAAAGTCATAGACCTTCTCATAAGACCAGCCTTGGAAACAGTTTCTTTTGCTTGCCTTTTTGCATCTCATCTGAAAAAATGAAGTGCCATCACTTTGTACCAGTCCCTTAAACCATCTTGAGAGGTCCTTGGAGGACATTTTCATCACAGGGTAACTTAGAGGCAACACTAGGTAGACCCATCCATATGTATGGCCATACTGTCCATACTATCACCCAGAGAGCCTTTCTTGGAGACACCTCCATTCTCTCCCACATCTGCTCTGTTCTTTCAAATAACTTTGAGAGAGCCTTCAACCACATATGGCACCTAGTCATAGACTTAATCTGTATGATTAAGAAAAAATTGGTTCCACAAATTGATCATCCAGGTCCTAGATTCTGAGTATAAAGAACTTTTGTTTGCCTAAAGCTTCCTTTGTTTCTAGGAGTACAGACTGGTTGGAAGTAAAGAACATATGATACTACAACCCACCACTCTGGTCATATCCATCAGAGGATCTACTATGTGCCTGGTCTCCATTTATAAAAAATGGGTAAGGCACAGTCTCTATCCCCAGGATACTTCCTCTTTATGGAGTATCCTTAATCTATTTATTTTGTCCTCAATTCCACCATCTCTTCTCCCTTACCTAAAGATCCCTGGAGATTACAAGACTGAAGCATACATGGCAGAAGTACTCATGAATAAATCAACTCTATTGGTGTTACTAGTGATGTGGCCATATTAAGAGAGGAAGAAAATGCAAAGAATCACATACATATGCAATTCAATTTATTTGCCTTTTCACAACTTACAATTCCAAAGGCTTTATAGTGTCACATTTTCTTAACTTGTTTATAAGGATAACAGCTTTATTAGTTCAAATCAAGAGAGAGAGAACATGCTCCAAACCATCATGATAATGCAATATTTAGCTCTTCTTTGTAGCTGGAACTCAGCAATGTGTCTCCTATGAAATAACAACGGAATAATACATTTCCTTAAATCTGTTGTATGACAGACTCAAGATACGGTATACAGAGATCACTACAAATCTTTAGTTTTTATCTTTAGGATAAAACTAAAGGTTTCGGCATTTTGCCTGAACTTAGTTATCAGTCTTTCCTTTATGACCACTGTATGGCAGGAATGGCCTTTAAAGGACCGTCAAGTGACTACTCCCTGACATCCCAGGCCTAAGAGTTGGGGCTATGGTAGGGATACTCAATGCCAAGACTCTGAAGGAAAGTCTGTCATGCTATCATGCTACTAGCCCCTTAAGGGAGATACTAAGCTTCCAGTATCCAGCTTTAAACTGGGACACTTGAAGAGTGAAGCAACCAGGATAACTTGCAAAATCTCATATAACCCACAGTTTATCATTAGCAGCATCAGGAATTAAAAGTGAAAAACCAGCATAAAAATAACATTCCACCAAACTGAAAGGCTTTGGCTCCAATCAACTTGTAAGCTAGGGTCTATAGACATGTCTATTACCCAGTTAGAAAGCTGCCATTTTTCACTGCCCACAGGCAATATTAGTTTTGGAGGGCAGAACAGGCACTAAGTAGGAAACCCTAAACAAACCCCTACAAGCAAATCATAAGACATCAAAACTAGACACAGGATAGATACCAACCTCCATATCTGCTGGTTATTTCCTAAACTTTACAGCATCTGTCTCGAATCTCTGTGTTTACTTGTTAATTTGTAAGGTACCTTGGCTTTTGATCTCTCACAGTTACCTGAGGGAAGAAGGGATTCATCCATTCAATAATCCAAGTTGCTTAAAACCCAAAGGGAAAAACAAAAAGTACATCTTTCAAGAAAATAACCTATTTTTCAAGATACTATTCTATACCATTCTGCAGTTCTTAGCAGCAAAAAAAAAAAAGGTTATTTGGCAAAAATAATAACATACAATCTAGAGAAGAGAGCCTTCAGCCTGGAAATTAAAATCTTTACTGTGTAACTTAGAGTAAATTAAAGTTTTCAGTATCTGCTTCACATGGTTGTGATGGAACTACTCAGTAAGACTTTCTTTCAGACATGGTCAAAGGAGAAAGTGTTGAAGCTACATAGGGGAGGGAATAACATTAAAACCAATGTTCTTCCCCAAGATAGAAAAAAAGTATTCATACACACTATGATGGGAAATGACAGCAGAGGCAATTAAGACTAAAGGTAAGGTAGACAGTGTTTTAGTTTGACTATTAATTTTAAAATGTTAGTCATCGGGAACTAGGGCTTACACATCTGGAATGCTCCCATTCATCAGTTAAGTTTACCCAGTGCTTCCATTATTATTTATTATGAATGAGGGGTCTGTAAGCACAGTGTCCCAGAACATTCACTCTCTTGCTCTCCTTTATAAGCAAGGACTAACCATATCAAAGCCAAAAAACTCTGCTCACATCATAAAGTCAGCTGTTTTAAAAAATCCTTCCTGAATCACTGAGTATGAATCAAAATCAACGACAAATAACAGCCAAGAGTGAAGATTCAACAATACCCCGATTTATAAGGAGAAATGGTAGGCTTAAATACTTTTTCAGTCTAAAGGTCTTCAGGCTAAGACTGGGGCTTAATTCAATTTCCCTGGGCCCCTTATGCATCCCAGAAGTATCTTCACTTACTGCTTTACTTCATTCTTTGCACCCCAGATATGATCATCCCCCAAAGCTCTACTTTGGGCCCTCCCCCCTCACTATTCACAGGGTGGTCCAAACTCAAGCTTCAACCAGATGTGGATGATCTGCTAATCCAGTCCCTCAAACTCACCATTTTATATACACTCCTCCCACCCACTACACAGTAAAGCAAAACAACTTCTCTTCCCAAGTTAACTGTTTTCCATGGACGTTACCATTTTCTTTAGGTATTCAAGTTCAAATCCCAGCGGTTTTTTTTTTTTTTTTTTTGAAGAATCAATTTTGTTAATGAATCCTCTGAGGTGTCTATCTTTTACACTCATGTGAGCTGGGACTCTCATCTCTTCATATCCAATGTTGAATTAAACTGACTTTACACAAGATTTTCAGCCATACAGGCGCTCTCCATTCTAATTCCTCCTAATACTACTGCCAGTTGAAGATGCCTAGAGCACATTTCTTTCTGTCATTTCTCTACTCAATTTGGATTGGCCCCTTATTGCCTACAGGATAAAAATCTAAAAGTAAAGGGAAAATATATTACTTTAGCCCCATTCTGCTTAGCCTCTCCTTTCCCAATTCATCACAAGTCTTCCCTCTGGCAGGATGGTCTCAGGCTGAATCCCTGGAACACACTTGACCTGACCTGGCTGCACATCAGAGCTCAAGCTACTGTCACCATTCCCACCCCAAACTTTCTCCTTTTTCTCACCCCAAACCACAGCTCCTAAATCCATATCAAAATTCATTGCCTCCACATGGACTGCTTATTTTCAGCAACTCCAGGTACATCTATGTCCGTCTGTCTCTCCTTTGCTGATATTTCAACCCAACTCTCATTTACCACCATCACCCGACTCTCTATCATCATCTACTAGGTATCTTTGTTTCAAATTACATTACAATTTCCTAGAAAGCAGGAACTCTAACTTGGGATTCTCTCTACAATTCCTACATATGGGCACCTATAGCTTAAGTGAGAACATGCTTTCAAAATGGAGAAATACTATTCATCCATGTCTGCCTCTGCATCCGGGACCCAACATGCAACCACCACAGACAATCAAATAGGATAGGAGCCCATTAGTCACTTACATCCCAATGATTTATGAGAGGCTCTCTTGGACTCCAATCCCTCCTGCTTGGCCATGGTATGTTCCTTGCGGAGCCTGCCATAAGTGATTTCACAGCCATCCTGTCCCTTCACCTTGTAAACCACAGGGATGCTCTCATATTCACCACGCTTTAACTTGTACCTAGTTCTGGTGGGCCACACAATAAGTTGGGGAGGGAGAGAGCTGTTAGGCGGTATCCTGATTATCCTGCCAGACTTGTGATACAACCTTCCTTTAGAAGATGTCAGAAGGCCCTGTGGACTAACCTTCTCAAAAAGGCATTCTATCTCATACATTTCATCTTCAACTTCTTCTTCCAACTCATAGTCTTCTGCATCCTCAGGAAGCACAATGTTCAAGGCAGTATTTTTCTTCAACAAATAGACTGTCTTACCATTTGAGAACCTGCTCAGGGCATTCAGCTTCCTGCCTTTCACAGTCTTAATTCTTGCATACTTTTTGAAGTTCTCATTATACACCTCCTCAGTATCATCATTTACGATCATTTCTTCTTCATCTGTGTTTACTTTCCTATTCCTGATTGACTTTTTCCGTGATCCCTTTACTTTGCAGTCTGGTGATGATTCTTCATCTATGGCGGGCATTTGCTCAGAGAATTTCTCGAGCTCTGCATCCTGCCACCAGCTCATATCACACTGGATGCCTTCATCCACTCGGTTGAACTGGGTCAACCAGGTAGGGGAGGGAAGGCATCCCTGGGGGTAGCTACTACTCTCCACCATTTCATCTTCATCCAGTTCCCTACTCCTGCTTGACTTCTCTGATCCCTTAGTTCTGCAGTCTGGCGATGACTCTTCATCTTCTGAGAGAATTTCCTCAGGGGTTGTTCTGACCTCCTCGCCCTGGCACAAGCTCATATTGCACATGATGCCTACATCCACTTGTTTGGACTGGGCCAATGAGGTCGAAGAAGGGACATACTTCTCAGGGTAGCTATTACTCTCGACCACTTCATCTTCACTCAGTCCCCTACTCCCAACTGGCTTTTCCTCTATTCCCTTTCTAGAACTTTCTGGTGATGACTCAGGGGATTTCTCCACCTCTGCTTCCAGCCACCAGCTCATATCACACATGATGCCTTCATCCACTTGATTGAACTGGGCCACCCAGGTAGGGGAGGGAACACACCCCTGGGAGTAGTTATTACTCTCTACCACTTCCTCTTCATCCAGTTTCTCAGGGGAGCCATGGCTCCCACTACTATTGTGTGACTTTCTTTCCCCAATGGTAATGGGGTTCTGGGATTTATATTGTAGGCTCAGGTCATTAACTGTTTCCATGCTTATGCAGAGTGGCCTTTCCTGCTGGAGCTTGTTGCCATCTCCAGTAGACTGGCACAATTTTGAGATCAGGGTATTCTGCATCTTATCCGCATCTTTTATTTCATCTGGAGATGGCAGGATTTGGGGAACAGCTGAGTATCCCTTCTTTTCTTTACCCAAGTTCATCTCCATAGTTAATCCTGACTTTAATATTTCATCATGCCTTACAACATCACCATGCTGCTCTGACTGGACAGCTCTTTGTTCATCTTCATATGCAAAGCAGTCTTCATCCTCATGAGGGTTACAGAGCACACCCCTACTTTCACATGGACTCTGTGAAATCCTACTGTGCTGCACCATGTTCTCTGGCATGGCTTCACCATACGCCAGGTCATACAAACGCATGGTTTCTTTCAAAGTCTTCCAGAATTGTATTACAAGGGATGCTTCACCCTGTTCTATCCCCAATTTCTCTTTCTCAGATGCAAAGCTTCCGTGAGGTGTGTTTCTACACAGAGTGTTACTAGAAGGGCTCTTATCATGTAGCTCCCTCTTCTGGGCAACAGAAGGCAGAGCCCCATCTGTTTTTTCAGGAATGTTGTCAGTTTCAATGTCAACATTAGTAGTAGGGATACTGGTCACCCTACCTATGTCATGGCTGTTGCCTTCTGAGTGGATGTCTTGTTTTTTACTCATGTTTTCAGCCTGCTGAAGTTCGGTTTGAGTCTCTTTTGTTTTCATTTTTTTCCCATAGCCACTACAGTGCCGCAGTTGTGCTGGATTATAAAACACAGGGAATATAGGTCTTCGGTTAAGTGTAGCAGGCAATGGGGATTGAGGTACAAGGAAGCCAGGATACTCACTGAGCACCACTGAATATGGAAAATACAGACTTCCATTTCTGAAACCTAGAAAGTGAATATGGTAGTTAGTCATTTTGTCTCTTGCAGCCGATACGCACCCATATGGCCACACCAACTGTTAAAAATGTTGAATTTCCTCATTTGATAACTAATGCCAGTTGGTAACTAACGCCCCCAGTTCCTCCTTGGATATTCTCAGGATTCAACAAATGAAGGGGCAATGACTGGAATAGTAGGGCCTCCTGGACCCTTCTTTAGCACTAGAGTAGGCATCTGTTCTGTCTGGTTCCTAGGCCATATGAGTTAGTTAGCATATTATGAACATCACCCATAGTTAGTGATCTTTAAAAGAGACCAAGTACACACTAAGCATAATTCAGGTTATCATTGCTTCAGAAAGACTAATTCATGTCAGGCTTTACAGAACAAAGGGAAATAAAAGTTCTTTGGATTTAAAAATCTTTCTAAACCTACTTAGTCAGCACTATTGTTTTTGTGTGAGCGTGTGAGGAAGACTAGCCCTGAGCTAACATCCGTTGCCAATTCTCCTCCTTTTTGCTGACGAAGACTGGCTCTGGGTTAACATCCATGCCCGTGTTCCTCTACTCTATGTGGGAAGCCACCACAGCATGTCTTGACAAGGGGTGTGTCTATCCATGCCCAGGATCCAAACCCGCGAAACCCCGGGCTGCCAAAGGGGAGCACTTGAACTTAACTGCTATGCCACTGGGCCGGCCCCTCAGCACTATTCTTGAACACACACACATCTTCCCCCATTTCAACTCTTCAGAGGTAATCACTGCAATGGTGTCAATAATGCCAGACACTTCTCTCATAAAAATAAATTTTGGGGAAAGCCATTTGATTTTGCAAGACAGATTTATATAACTGACAAATGAAGTTAAGATAAAACTTCTACTAAGTTCATAGAAGAAACAACAGTTATATTCAAATCAGTGTTCATGAGGCAATTTACTCAATAATGCAAGGTTGATCTTATGAACTCAATTTCACT
Source organism: Tapirus indicus (assembly GCA_031878705.1). NCBI lineage: Eukaryota > Metazoa > Chordata > Mammalia > Perissodactyla > Tapiridae > Tapirus > Tapirus indicus. Next base: position 126,066,724 of record CM062917.1, on the reverse strand, counting down.
GTTGAGGAATGTATCAAAGTGCCTCTGGTACCTGCCATAACATATCTGTACAAGCTTTTGGGTTTTTTCCTCTAATGAAAGAAAGGAGAGAAGTCTCAGCTTGGACTTCAACATTGTCTTAAGAGGTCAGAAGCCAACAGAATGAAGTTCATGTATCTACAGAGACAGATAAGTTATCCAGTAAAAGTCCCACCATACACATTGTTCTGTATAAGAGAGTACAACAAAATACCTTAATAGCAGGTCCCTACCACTAGAAACCATCATAGGACCACTATCCAGTCACTCACTGCAAAAACATAGGTATTAAAGTTGTTTTTTCCTCTCTCACTAATCAACAAAACCTGTATCTACTCTTGGTAAATGCCTTCCCTCTTCTGTTACCAATGCAAAGGACTACAAGTCCTCTCCAAATTTTTACCCATATAACTACCAGTAACTTTCTTGACCCATCTCCAACTTCTCACAGGTCTATAACCCATACTGCTTCCAGAATAATCTTTCTAACCCAACTTTGATCCCTCACTCAAGTTACAATATTTGAATGGCTTAACATTGCCTGTCAGGAAATGGGGAACAATGACCATATTCCTTAGAATGCCATAAAGGCCTTCATTATCTGGTTTCTCACTGTATCATCTCAATACTCTCCCATTAAGAGCAAGCTGTAGGCTCCAGCCATATGTGGGTTCCTCCGCTACGCCAACTTCTCTTCCCTTTTCTAGGACATCCTCCATCCCCCACTCCCTTCCAACTGCTACCAAAACCTAAGTCATTTTGTTAAAAAAGGAAATCCTACCATTTGTGACAACAGATGGACCCTAAGGGCATTCTGATAAGAGAAATCAGCTGGACAGAGAAAGACAAATGCTGTGTGATCTTACTTATACATAAAATCTAGAAAAGATGAACTCACAGAAACAGAATAGAATGGTGGCCAGGGACTGGGTGGTGGCAGAAATGGGGAGATGTAGGCCAATGACAAAAAAGCCTAATTCATCTTATACAAAGGAGGAAACTGAGACAAAAAGTAATTAGTGTTTATTCAAATTCAGCCCCCTATTTCAATTGTACAGCACTGTGTAGTACATGTCCAATTAATATATAAAAGGTGGTAGACTTCCTGAATCCGAATATGTAAGAAGCTTGGAAATCACTCAGTCCTAACAAAGTAAAAAAGCTGAACTGAAAAATCAAGAACTCTTCTTAGATCTGTCACAGCAGTGAGGTTACAGGGCAAACTGATACCTTCAATATTGAAGAGACATGTGAATACAGACAATCACAACTTAAAGGAGCACAAACCCAAGAGATAAAAACTCCATGGGAACTAGTGGTGGGGCAGGGAAACCTGAACTCTTATTGACAAATTGCAGGCTCAGAATCAGCAAGTCTAAGAGTTAAAAATGTCAGGGGACCCAGGCATAGGGGGACCCCCACATGCTTTTTTGAGTTTTACCTGCAGTAGTTCAACCATTTTCTCTCAGTAAATCTAAGAGAAAAATCCCCTGGGTGTCCTGCAGAAAGAGGGGGAAAAGGAACCACTATGACATATACCAGGAGCACTCAATTCGTCTTAACAAGGTTGGCCCTCAGGAGTTAACTAGATCCTAAATGACTTGGGGAAAGGGAAACACTTACCTCCAGCCCACTCTAGTCACCCTTCCCAACTCAATGGGAGGGGATAGTTGAAGCATATGTCTAGTTCACAGTCCAAAGGCATGATCTCATTAAAAGACTGAGACCTAATTATAGTCCTTTGATAATCATAGGACTATGATCCCTTCCCCACCTCCAATAACTTACTACATTACTAAAGACCTGTTTAGAGCAGTTCCTTTTATCCAGTACATAATGCCTGGCAATCAACATCACAAGGCATACTGAAAGACAAAAATTGTTGTCTATAAAAAACTTACTTTAAATATAAAGACAGCGATTAAAATTAAGTGGATGGAGAAACATGTACCATGCTACACTAACCAAAAGAAAGTGGGAGAAGCTGTGTTTACTTTAGACAGAGCAGACTTCAGAGCAAGGTAAATGATCAGGGATAAAGAGGGGCATTACATAAAAGGTCATTCTTCATTGAGACATAACAATCCCTAAAGTGTATGCCCTTAACAGAGGATGAAACTGTATGAGGCAAAAAGAGATAGAACTGCAGGGAGAAATGGATTAATCCATTATTATAGTTAAAGACTTACCACTCTATCAGAAATGGACAGATGCAGGAGGTAAGAAAATCAATCATGACATAGTTGAACTAAACAGCACCATCAACCAACTCTGACTGACATCTACAGACCACTTCATCCACAAAGAATACACATTCTTCTCATACTCACATGGAACATTCAAAAATAGACCACACTGTGGGGCACAAAACACACTTTTACAATTTAAAAATCCCAAAATACTTCTAGATTAGACACAATACTACGTAACACATGAGTGAATGAAGAAATCTCAGGAGAAATTAAAAAATATTTTGAACTAAATGAAAACACAACTTGTTAAAATTTGTTGGATGGCATGAAAGCAGTGCTTAGAGGGAAATTTACAGCATTGAATACATTTACAGTCATGTGCCACATAACGATGTTTCAGTCAACAACGGACTGCATATATGATGGTAGTCCCATAAGATTAGTGCCATATAGCCTAGGTATGTAATAGGCTATACCATCTAGGTTTGTGCAAGTAGTGTAGTGAGGAAGAAATTTTCCTCTACCTGTTTAAGTTCTTTTGGCTGGTCTAAGAATTAAACTGAGATGAGACAGATTAACAGGAGAAAAACAAACAAAAGATTAATAACATGTACACATGGGAGAAACTCAGGAAAACTGAGTATCTCGCAAAAATAGCTGAACCTCTCATCCAAAACACCATCCTCAGCTAAAGACAAAAGAAGTTGGGGGGGGTGGTGAGGAGAGTCAGGGACTTCAAAGGTAAGGCAATTCACAGGTAGATGAAAAGGAGCAAACACTGGGAAAACAAGTGTTTGGTTACACAGAAACAGAAGAACACAGAGGGGAGCCCAACAAACCGGCTTTTCTAGGTTCCTCCCTGTCTACCACCTAGTTCATGTTATGCTAAGGTGACAGCTCGCTTCCTGAGACAGGTTTTTTTAATCTGAATTCTTTTAGGTACTTAAGAATGAAGTAACGAGAAAAACTTGGAGCCTTTTGTTTCTTAAAAATAATCAGCTCCAAATAATCCTCATGTTAAAGAGACACATTTTGGTGTGCTAAATTTTGTTTCCATTCTACAATGTTTGCACAACAATGAAATCATCTAAGACACGTTTCTCAGAACATATCCCGTGGTTAAGTGATGCATGACTTAGACAAGATCTGAAAATCAATCACCTAGCTTCTAACTTAGGAAACTAGAAAATGAAGAGCAAATTAAATCCAAAGTAAGATGAAAAGAAATAAAAATTAGAGCAGAATTAATGAAATTGAAAACAGAAAATCTAAAATAGAGCAAATAAAACCAAAAGCTGCTTCATTGAAAAGATCAATAAAGTTGATAAGCCTCTAGCTAGGCTAGAGAGGAGAAGAGAAGACACAAATTACTAATATCAGAAATGAAACAGGGGACATCACTACAAATCCCATGGACATTAAAAAGATATATACTATGAACTCTATTCCCACAAATTTCATAACCTAGATAAAATGGACCAATTCCTCGGAAGACAAAATTTGCTAAAACTCACCCAAGAAGAAATGGACAATCTGTGTAGGCCTATATTAAAGAAATTGAATCAATAACTAATAACCTTCCAAAACAGAAAGCATCAGACCCGGAGGGGCTCACTGTTGAATTCTACCAAACATTTAAGGAAAAAATTACAAATAGATCAATGGAACAGAATAGAGAGCGCCCATAAATAGACCCACAACAATACAGTCAACTGATCTTTGACAAAGTATCAAAGGCATTACAATGGAGCAAAGACAGTCTTTTCAACAAACGGTCCTGGAACAACTGGACATCCACCTGCAAAAAAATGAATCTAGACACAGACCTTACGCCCTTCACAAAAATTAACTCACAATGGATCATGGACCGAAATGTAAAACGCAAAACTAAAAAACTCCTAGAAGACAAGAGAAAACCTAGACAACCTTGGGTATGGTGATGACTTTTTAGATACAACACCAATGTCACCATCCACGTAAGAAAGAATTGATAAGCTGTACTTCGTTAAAATTAAAAACTCTGTGAAAGACACTGTCAAGTGAATGAAAAGACAAGCTACAAACTGGGAGAAAAATATTTGCAAAAAACGTTATCTGATAGAGGACTGTTATCCAAAATATACAAAGAACTCTTAAAACATTAAGAGAACAACACAGTTAAAAAAGAGGCCACAGACCTTAAACAGACACCTCACCAAAAAAGACATACAGGTGGCAAATAAACATATGAAAAGATTCTTGACACCATTATGTCACTAGGGAATTGCAAATTAAAGCAATGAGATACCACTACTTATGTATTAAGAGTGGCTACAATCCTGAACACTGACACCACCAAACACTGGTGAGGATGTGAATCAGTGAGAACTCTTTGTCATTGCTGGTAGAAAAGCAAAATGGGGCAGCTGCTTTGGAAGACAGTCTTGGCAGTTTCTTACAAAACTAAACATACTCTTGCCAAAACCTGGAAGTAATCAAGATTAGGTGAGTGAGTGGACATACAAAGTGTAGTACATTCAGAAAATGGAATATTATTCAGTAGTAAAAACAAATGAGTTATTAAGTTATGAAAACACATGAGGGAACCTTAAGGGCACACCACTCTATGAAAGAAGCGAATCTGAGAAAGCCACATACTGTATGATTCCACCAATATGACTTTCTGGAATAGGCAAAGCTATGGAGACAGTAAAAACATTCGTGGTTGTCAGCGGTTAGAGAGGATGGAGGCATGAACAGGCAGAGCAGAGGATTTTTAGGGCAGTGAAACTATTCAGTAGAATACTATAATGGTGGATACCTGTCATCATGCATTTATCTAAACCCATAGAACATACAGCACCAAGAGTGAACCCTAATGTAAACTACCGTCTTTGGGTGATTATGTGTCACTGTAGGTTCATTGATTGTAACAAATGTACCACTCTCCTGGAGGATGTTGATAATGGGGGAGGCTTTGCATGGTTGAGGGTATATAGGAAATCAACCTTCTGCTCCATTTTGCTATAAACCTAAAACTGCTCTCAAAAATAAGGCTACTAAAAAGAGGTAGAGATCCTTGAATATACACAAAATATACACGGAAAAATAACCAAATAACTGGCAACACTTTTTGCCTCAGGAGAGGGGACTGGGAGACTGGGAAAAGGGATTGCGAGGGAAAGACTTCATTCCATGCTTGTATACTATTTTAATTTTTAGCCACATGCATTTGGTTACTTTTTCAGTAAAAAATAATTTAAGTCAGTTTCAAATGGAAAGATGTTCTGTAATTCAGAGAGCAGCTACACCTCTCATTCTAAATAATTTCTAGTAAAAATAACTAGGTGCAGAATAAGCCACAAGAATCTGACCTGTAGGTTAATAAAACCAGCATGCTTTGAGCCCACTTGCTCAACTGAACGCATGTTGTATTCACTCAAGGAACGTCTGTACACCTCGGCCATGACACTGTCATGCTGTTTAATACAGAATTTCATCAAGCTGTTTAGCAACTTCTAATACATCCCTCTCACTTCCTAGTTCACTAACTCTATCCAAAAAGTGATGTAAATTATCTTCAGTGAATCTATAATCAACATCTTTTCTGTATGCAGCATCCATTCTATCTCCTTGTGGTAACAGGCTCTCAAGCTCCTTTGAAAGAGGAGAGACCCTCTCTGTCCAAATGGTATAGGGTAGGCTCAGACCACCTTCAACAAGGGGCACATATCTCGACTAGTCTAGAAGACCAGTCCATCTTCCTGGCTTGGTAATTAGAACAGGGAGGGCACATGACAAAGCCAGACCAAGGAGACTCAGCTTTGAACTCTTGCTGAAACTACTAGAAGAGAAGGCTCTTCTTTGGGATCACCAACCATAAAATCATTACAGGCCTGGAAATAGTGTGACCATCTTTGTCACTTTGAAATGATGGCTGAGAATAAGGCCAACACAGAACAAGTCAACACCGAGAGAGGGGGGAGATAGCAACTCAAAAATGGTTTGTCGGGGCCGCCCAGTGGCATAGCAGTTTCGTCCACGCTTGGCAGCCCGGGGTTCACCGGTTCGGATCCCGGGCGCCCACCGACGCACTGCCTGTCAGCCACGCCGTGGCGGCGTCCCATATAAAGTAGAGGAAGATGGGCACGGATGTTAGCCCAGGGCCAGTCTTCCTCAGCAAAGAGAGGACGATTAGCAATGGATGTTAGCTCAGGGCTGGTCTTCCTCACACACAAAAAAAATGGTTTGTCCTTTGATTCCCTATCTAGCCAGCCTGAAGTGGCTTCACTCTTGGAATTCCAGGTTACACAAGACAATAAATCCTATCAACTTCTTTTTTCACTAAAATCTCTCAGGTTGCAATAAAAAAAAAATACAAATCTTATTCCTGCTCCCAGTACTCACAACTTTAATTCTCCTAAACCACAACTCTAAAGACAAATATTTTAAACCTTAAGGGGAATGGCATGGTAAAACCGCAGAGGTACAGAATCTCAGCCTCTTAATTCAAAGAATGTTTAAGATACAATATGTATTTCTCTCAGGAATTTCCCACTCTTTCCTCAAGAGTTTTCCTCATACAATTCTCTTCCTCTGCACCACTTCAAAATATCATTTCAACATCTGTATTAGTTAGAGCTCTCCAGAGAAACAGCCAATGGTTTATACAGAGAAAAATTTCTTTAAGGAATTGGCTTATGTGGAGGTGTATGTCCAAAATCCGCCAGGTAGGCGGTCACACTGGAGACACAGTGAAGAGTTGAAGTCCATGGGCCATATACTGGCAGAATTCCTTCTTGCTCAGCTTGCAACTCTGAAATGGCTGCCACCAACAGCTCCTTGGACGACTTAAAGATTCCACCACCCAGCTGGGAGGAGTGACAGACGAACTCAAAAGCACTCCTCATTACACCTGGTTTTCTACTTGGGAAACAGCTGCATAACGTACATAATATGCTTTATCCATAGCAGGGTACACAGAAGAGAAAGTTTAACATTCTCTTTGCCACTGGAGGTGTAAGAAGGGAGAATCACACCCCTGGAGCCTTCCGTCCTGCCTAAGGCCCCTTCCTGTTATAGAAAACCACTGTACTCAGTGAAATCCCAGATATCTACCTTCCACACATTTTCAAGTCTTGCTTGTCCTTCTTACTCCAGAGTACTTTTTGACCCCAATATAGCAGCTTTTAGAATCTTTAGCTTTTTTTTTTTTTTTTTTTGTGAGGAAGACCAGCCCTGAGCTAACATCCGTTGCTAATCCTCCTCTTTTTTGCTGAGGAAGAATGGCCCTGGGCTAACATCTGTTACCAATCCTCCCCTTTTTGCTGAGGAAGACTGGCCCTGGGCTAACATCCGTGCCCATCTTCCTCCACTTTATATGGGACGCCGCCACAGCAGGGCTGACAGACAGTGTGTCGGTGGGCGACTGGGATCCGAACCCGCGAACCCCGGGCTGCCAAGCGCGGACTTAACCGCTGCGCCACCGGGCGGCCCCCGTAGAATCTTTAGCCTTTGTTGAAAATACTATAAGAGCAGGAGCTCTAAGGTACCTCTTCCATCCAGACTGGTCTCAGAACATAAGGAGATTTTGGTTTTATTGAGTGACCCTGGGCAAGACACTGACTCTCTGAGCCTCAGTCCCCTCATTTGTGAAGCAAGAACAGCAACAATACCTATCTCATGGGGTTGCTGAGGGGTCAAATGAGGGAATCTATTTCTAGTATTTAGCCAAGTACCTGGCATATAGCTAGAATTCAAATTTCTCCTAATAACGGGAACTTGAAACACTGCCCCTCTGTGCTACCACAATCCCTTTTGTGCCAGGACAGGGTGAAGAAAGGGAGGTAATGGAGACAAGTACTAGAAAACGTTCAGGCACCGGTTTACAGGGAGGGTCCCTAATCCCACTGAACCTCTTCGCAGATTCCTTACCTGCCCCAGGAACAGAGAATGGACTATAGGTAAGATTCTGGTACCAGGGACCCGGGTAAGGCTGGTGGGCCATGGCATGCACATAGAAAAAGGGTCTGGCGTTGTTGCCCTCAAAATGTGCGTTGTTTTCCAAAGAGGAGTTCATTTTCTAGGATGAAAAACAGATGTTCATATTTAGGAAAGGACCGTCACACTCAGCTCTGTGAAATGCTATGAGGGCAGAGAAGTCATCCTAGTCTCCCCACAAAACTACAAGCCTAGGGGGCAGGTTCCTTACCTTCTCTTCCCCTTCGCCTGGGATGGAGGACACAGGGCTGCACTGCATTTAAGACCAGAGAAGCAGCCCGCAAACGCTGGTACCCACGGTCGTGCCTGAACAAGCTGAGGCTCCCCGTGCTGCAGCACCGTGGGAACGACTGAGGCCTGGAGGCGCAGGAAGGAGCCACTGCCGGCTCAGGAGCCAGGGGCCGTGCACAGCGGCCGCACTCGAGGGCGGGGGCTCAGGCCTGGCCTTCAACTCGCTTGTCCTCCGCCTCTCCAGCGTGCCCACCCAACCCCCTCCCCGGGCGAACCCCTGCTCAGTCCGGAGCAGTCCATCCCCTAGGCTCAGCGTCTCCTTACCTACAGCTCACCCCTACCCCCGGCCACTGCGGAGACCCTCACCCTCCCCTGCAAGCCAGTGTACGGATTCCCGCTCACCCCCATACCCTCCGCACCCAGCGCCCCACACGACCCCTGCTCCGCATTCTGCATACTGAACTAGTCTAATTCGACGTCTGCGACTCGGAACGTCTATGGTCACACACCAAACCGCTCCAACCTAACCTCTGCGACGCGTAGCACGTACAGCGTCTGTTCTACTGGCGCCCGCCTTTAAATGCGCCGCGGGCAGGCACGTGCTACTTGTTGCACAGGCGCCGTCCTCCGCTATTTGCCCGCGCATGCGCTCTGTGCGAGGCCGCCCCACCTGAAGGCGCGCAAAGTCTGGTGTGTCCAGACCTGGTGGTGGTCGGCAGTGTTCCGCGGTGTACACCCGCGTGTGCCCTTAGTGCTCCCTTCTGCACGTCTCTCACGCGTGTAGACGCCCTAGTGTCGGGTCTTCCAGAGGACAGGGCAGTTCCCTGTCCCCCTTGCTCTGCCGAACTGCCCCCTCCATTTGCGTGTGTTGAGTCAGGACTGGTTATCTTCGCTCCTGGCCTCCTTCCCTCCTTGAGCCTAAACCCACTGACGCTTAAGGAAGAGCAGCTGGCCGAGGAGGAGAGAGGAAGGAGGAGGCCATCCTGGATAGAGTACAGGCCCGAGAGGAGGAAGACTCTCACAGGAGGAGCGCTGAAGCACGCTTAATGCTGCTGAGAGAAAAATCCTGGGAGAAGAGGCTCTGGCAATTAGGCCGCCATTGGTTGAGGAAAGTAATGGGACAGGAAGTCGTCTGAGGGGTGATAGATGGACAGTTTGAAAGTGAAGCTGGCAAATACAGACTATTTCTTTGCATATGAGAGAAAAGAAAGACATAGGATGGTAGTTAACGGGAGTCATGGAGTTGTAAGGAGGATTGTGGATTTTTTTGTTTTATTTTTTAAAGATAGAGATTTATGTATTTCATCTTCTGAATGGAGAGACCGGAAAATGTCACAAATAGTGAAGGGAGAAGGAATTTTAGGATATTCTGAGGAGGCAGAAGGGGAGAGTAGCTAAGCCTGGTTACAATGCTTTGGACAGAACAAAGTCGTTGCGACAGGAGGGAAATGAAGTCCTGAAAGCAGGAATTTAAGTCCATTAGCATCTGATGACCTTGATTTTTTTCAGTGAAGGAGAGCAGGAATAAGATTTGCAGGGAATATTGAAAATTTGGGATGATTGACTGCATTAACTGGGTAGAAATTGTGTTTGACCAGAAATCGCAGTGGCTGAAACTGAACAAAAGATTTTCTTTCACCTAAAGAAGTCTGGATGTATGCCATCTAGGGCTGGTCTGGTAGCTCCTTGCTGTCACAAAGAACACAATCTCGTCTCTACTCCACCATCCTTAGCACTGGCTTTCATCTTCAAATTGCCCTTATTCCAAAGTGCCTGTTCCAAGTGGAAAGCAGGGGGATGAGTAGGGAAAGGGTAAAAAAGAGCACAAAGGGCACACAGCAGCTTCTGCTGTTTCATCAGTTTTGCTCTTAAGGAGCCTTACTAGAAGACCCATACAACCTCAGATTATACCATGTTGGCTTCCCATGGCTGAAATCAAGTTGTTTTTTAGCTGGGCACATTGCCACTTGGCATGAACTGGGATATGTGACTAAGGAAGAGAATGGGTATTAATTGAGCGGACAACTAACAATATCTGCTACACTGCTGCAGGGAATGAAAAAGCAGTAATCTACAGACATCAAAACGGTTGCCGGTAAAATTGAGGGCTGACCTGGGGTGGGGATCAGTGGTTTATATTGGCCCTCATCTGCAGTGATATGTCACTTGCTCAGTTACATTCAGTCACTTGGGAGAGACCCTGAATGGTTGGATGGTTCAAGGACTGTGGTTTTGCAGGGCTTATGGGAAGAACAGTCAAGGGTTCAAGAAAGTTCAGTGTAAAGGTGAGGAATTAAAGTAATGCATCATGGCACATAATGTATACCCTGCACTTGCATGCCCTTGAGTGTGAGTGCCTCCTTAAACTTTGCACCCTACGTGTCTCACCTCACTCTATTTAGTGGCCTAGCATATTGTCAGGAAGAGAAAATAAGTAATATCAGAGAGGAGCTGATCAAATGGTGAAAAAGTAATGGAGGTCTTCTACGTGAGAGTGAAAGAGCTAGAGGAGGGGGATGTGGTCAGACAATGGAAATCTGAAGTTGAGGATCTCAGAGTTGGAGCAGTTGCTCCACATTGTGGCCATGGTAGTGGTTTGCTGAAGTGCTGTGGGGGTGAAGGTCATTGGTGCTGAGGAAGTACCTGAGAGGCTGGGGTTTTGGATGAGTCACCCCCTCCTTCATATTGTAGTCATTTAGAGGTTCCTATGTCCTCAATGAATGTAACAGAGTGACCAGCAAGATGAGAGAAACATCACAAAATGTTTGTATTTGTATTTTTTAATGTTTTTCTTAAAAAGAGTCCCCACATTTTATAATATTCAGTCCCCAGAAAACTTGGGTTTGCCACAAGCTAGTGGCTATATCTCAGCCCTGGAGTGCATAGAGAATGGGAAAATGAAGAATGTCCCTATGAGGCCAGCTCAGGACAGGGGTGTCCTTGAGAGGGAACAAAGTTCAGTGCCTATTCAATGAATACGTTGTAAGATGTGGTGGCTCATGTTTAGCCAAACAGGGCTTCCAGGTGGCATAATTGAGAGGGTTGGTAGGTAGAACAGCAGGGAGCAGGACTGGAATGAGAGTGTCCCAGAAAGACCAGCTAACTGGAAGCTTTGGGTTTGAGGCAGTGCTGGAAGGTGTCAAGGATAAAACATGAGTGGTACTACCTGAGCCACAGATTCCAACTAGACCTCTGATGTAGGTATGTTTTTGTGCAAACTGGGGCATTTTGTGTAGAGTGTCTGAAGTTAGATGGTGGTTGGTATTTTTGTGTTAAGGTCCAGTTAGTGACAGTGTGTTCTTTGCTCAGGATTCCAAATGGGAATTATCATTATCATCTCTATTTTAAGATGAAGACACTTGACAGTCAGGGAGTAACCTGCCCATATATGTGAAGTTGCAGTCCTACTACTTGGAAGAGGGATAGGCTGATGGCTTTGGATTCCCAGGCCTAGTGCCTTTTCTAGTGCTTGGGTGGTCAGTTGCCCTCATTTTGACAGTTTGATAGTCTCTGTCTCTCAAAACCAGAGTGATTTTTACTTTCCCCTCAGTTGACATTCTGATTTCAGATTGAAATTTTAAAAACAAGTGTAATGACAGAATATCACATTATGACTGAATACATGAGACATGAACATTTCCCAGAGATTAATGCAGTTCCTGATGAAACATTGGGTATTCTCCTTCACAGAGAGAGTGAAAGATTTTTTTCCTATAATGATAGTAGAATTATATTAGGTGGAAACATTTTGTTGCTATTGTTGTTTTTTGAAATTTAAGTATGGGAAGTTTGTATGGATAAATAGTATACAATATGATGGCCTCTGGCATATACTGTGTGTTAGCTCACTCAACACACTTTCCAGTCCCCTTCTAGTATGTCTTCCTATACTGCATAGGCTGGAAAGCTAAAAACTACATTTCACAGACTCTCCTGCAGCTATAGTTCAAATAGATGCATCCACATGACAGTGGAAAGGAGAAAATAAGAAATGTGAGGCAGAAGCCATGATCATGGGTAGGTCAATTCTTGCAAGCGTAGTCTGAAGGCACTTTGTTCTTTTGGGGCAGCTCTGGCAGAGATTTCAGTGTCTATTCCTAAAGTCACAATATCAGGAGGTGACAGCATTGGGGGTCCTGTGACAATAGCCAGGTGATGTGGTTGGGAGTTTCTCCTGGCTGCTGTTATAGTGAACTTCCCGCATCTAAACATGATTCTCTGGAGATTCATAAGCCACCTAATATTGTCTAATAAAGCCCTTTCTGTTTAAACTAAAAAAAAAAGTGTAATGATAGTCTTGTTTTCCACAACTTCAGCTTCCGCTTTAACATACTGGTCAGTAATAAACACGTCAAGAATGCTCACCCTCACTAGTGATTCTTCATCCACCCATTCCTTCCACAAATGTTTGAGTCCCTACAATGGGACTGGCACAATTCTAGCCCTAAGGAAACAGCAGGGAAGAAAAACAAAGTCATAGTTCCTAGGGAGCCTACATTCTTGTGGAATTTGCAATGAGATGCCATTTATCACTATCAGATTGGAGAAAAAAGGTAACAATCTGACAACACCAAGGGTTAAGAAGGAAGTGGAGTGACAGGAACATGTATACACTGCTGGTGAGACTGTAAATTAGTAAAGTCACTTTGGAGAGCCAGTTGATAGTATCTGAAAAAGTTGAAAATGTGTCATACTCCATGAATGAGCAATTCTACTTCTAGAAATATCTTAGAAAAAAACTTACATATACACAAGGAGTCATTTATTAAAAATGTTTGTTGCAGTAGCATTGTTTGTAACAGAAAAAAATTCAAAACCATCAAAATGTCCATGAAGCAAGAAGATGGATAAATAAATTACAGTATAGATTGATTTTAGGAGACCACACTGGAATTAAATGAATGAACTAGAATCACATCTGTCTCCATGGATAAATCTTAAATACAAAGTTCTAATTTATAATCTTCTTTATAAATACCTTATAGAGTTATAGTTTTTCTTGCTATTGGAAATGATTTCTTTTATTTAAATTATGTTTTCTTACTGTTTTGGTGGTGTATAGGAATACTATTGATATTTGTATATTGATTTTATATTCTATTAAGTTTTCTGAACTCTCACTAGTTTCGATTTTTGGTAGATTTGACTAGATTTTCTATGTAGAGCTCAAATTGTCTGCAAATAATGACAGTTTTGTTTCTTCCTGTTCAATGAACATTTTCTCATTTCTATTATTGAAGACCTTTAGCAGAATATTCAAATTTAAAAAACTGATAGCAGGGGATTCTGGGAAGATGGCAGCATAGGAAGAGTCTGAACTTACATCCTCTCGTGGACACAAAAAATCTACAACTACCTGTGGAACAATTTCCTCTGAGAGAGATCTTGAAACTGGATAAAAAGAACTCCCACAACAAGGGACACGGGTGGGAGAGGCAGAAATATACCTCTGCTGAGGAGAAAAACCACATCCTAGCCATGGTGCTTCACAGCCAGGAGCAATCTTAAAAGTACAAAGCTTTTCCCAGAGGAGCCGGGGGATCTGAGTGGGAGATCTATGCCACAGTAGGCACCCCAGCCTTTAGATTCAATACAACCAAGACAAGATCCCATAATATCTGGCTTTGCTGGCTTTGAAAACCAATGGGTGAATACCCCCAGAAAAACTATCTTCAGAGAAAAAAAACCTGATGCCAGATACCATTGTCTTGTACTTAATTTCTAATGATTCACCATAAAGAATTTTTGTAGGTTATTTTCTAGATACCCTTTATCAAGTTAGTAGAGTCTCTTTTATTCCAAATTAGCTGAGAGACTTTAAATTTTTGAATGAATGTTGTTTTAGCAAATGGTTTTTTCTGCATCTATTGAAATAATCATATTTTTTCTCCTTCTTCACCTTGCTAATAAGGCACATTTCTTAATAGATATTTTTTTCTCATTAAACAATCCTTATTCTCCTTGTATAAACCCAGCTCAGTCTTGATATATTTTAATATACATTGTAGGATTCCATTTGCTGGTATTTTATTTAGAATTTTGGAGTCTAAGATTATAAATGGAATTATTTTATAATTTTCAATTCTTATATTGTCTTTTCTTGGTTTCAAGATATCCTAGCCTCATAAAATAAGTTGCATAACTTGCCATCTTTTTCTGTACTCTAGAGCTGTTTGCATAAGAGAAGGATTATTGATCTATTCCTTGAAGGTTTGGTGGAACTTCTCTGAAAGAATGTGTTGTGTATTTTGATTATAGGTAGACTTGGCTACTGATGCAGTTTATCTAATGTTCATAAATCTGTTTGGTTTTTCCATTTCTTGATTTAGGTTTAATAACTTGAATTTTTCTAGGAAATTTTCCTTTTTGTCTGAGTTTTCAAATTCACAGGTATAAAATTTTTTATAATTTTTGCTTTTTAAAAATGCTTGTGATATCTGTATATCTGTCCTCATTTATATTCTTAATATTATTTGTCTTCTGTATTTTTTCCTTATCAATGTGCTTAAAAGTATATCTATTTCATTAGTCCTATCAAAGAATCAGCCTTTTCTTTTGTTGTTCCTCTCTTGTATTTCCGATGTAATAAATTACTATTCTTTTATTTTCATTTTTATTTCTTTTTTGCTGGGGAAGAGTCACCCTGAGCTAACATCCGTTGCCAATATTCCTCTTTTTTGTGTGTGTGAACCGTGCCACAGCATGGCCACTGACAAATGAGTCGTTCTGCGCCTGGGAACCGAACCTGGGTCGTCAAAGCAGAGTGCACTGAACTTTAACCACTAGGCCCCCAGAGTCAGCCCTACTATTATTTTATTTCTGTCCTTAAATATCTTTGGGTTTCCTCTGTTGTTTGCTTTTCTAGCTTATTGAGTTGGACATTTAGCTAATTAATTAAATTTTACTTATATATATATACATATATATGTTTAAAGCTGTAAATTTCCTTCTAAATACTTATTTAGTTGCATTTCACAAGTTTTGTTATGTAGCATTCTCATAGTCATTTATTTCTAAATATTTTCTAATTTTCTTCTGTCTTTGCTCCTTTTTCTAATTTACAGTATGCTTTCTTTTATGATCCATGAAATGTTAAGTAGGTTTTTCAATTTACAATCAGGTTATTTTGATTAACACTTTATTATTGATTTCTAATTATATTGCGTTTTGGTCAAAGAACATGATTTGTAAGCCACCAATAATTTGGTATTTGTTTGAACTTGTTTATTGCCTTATAAGTTTGTGGATTTTGTAAATGATTGAGGTAAATTTGTAAAGAAGGTTTATTTGCTAATTATTAGGTGTTCTTCATTTATAAGTGTCCTTAGATCAAATTTTCATTTTGCTCAAATTCTCTATACCCTTATTAATTTTTGCTCTACTTGATCTATAATTTACTGAGTGGTATGGGTTTGAAATCTCCCATTATGAGACAGATTTTTCACTGGTAGAGGAGAGAGTTACAAATATAGAACGGGGGAATGAACCCCGTGGCATTGGATTGGAATTAGAGATATTAGTATGAACTCATGGTTTTAATATATATATAGATGGATATATATAGGTATATATGTAAATGAGTGCATACACACATGTATGTACATGTATATGTGTATATGTATATACTTAACATTTGTTTTCTGATTCTGTTTGATGAGAGGGCCTAAAGCAACAATATGTCAGGGCCAAGGAGCACGCCTACTCCTCAGATGTTGGTTTCTAAATATCATCCTCCACCAAAAAGAATCAGAGCTTAGAAAAATGGCTAATTCTAGGATAGGCAAATACAGAGAATCACAATACTGGAGCAGAAACCCAAGAGCAGCAACCTTTGCAGGAACCAGCACTGAGTAGGGAAACCTGAATTGTAATTGACAAATTGCTGGAGGCTCAGGGTTGACAAGACTGAGAAATAAAAACTCTAGGGAGACCCAGTCATTGGCACGGCCCCCACACTTTTATGAGTTTTACCTCCTGGAGCTCTACCAGCTTTTCATGGTGCATATTGGAGAATAATCCTTAAGTGCTTGTAGCAGGGGTAGGGAAAAGGAACTTTAAATATACCAGATTATTCTGCTCTTCTTAACAAGGTCTGCCATCAGGAGAAATTATTTAACCAGGGCCTTATCTGCTGGGGTTTTATCAGAGCCTAAATTACCTCTGGGAAGGAAAATTTGCAACTTCAGCACACTCTAGTTATCCTATCCCACCTAAGTGTTGGGGAATGGGACAAAGAAGCATGTATGAAGTTCACAATCCAGAGGTACAGGCTCACTGAAAGACTTACATCTAATCATTGGACTATAGAATACTTGCCCTCCCCTACACCTTGCCACCACATTGCAAAAGGCCTATTTACAGCAATTCTTTACCCAGTACCCATGATGTGCTTTACCCAGTACATTATGTCCAACTATCAAGAAAAAGTTACAAGACACACTAAAAGGCAAAAAAACACAGTTTGAAGAGACAAAACAAGCATCAAACTCTGACTCAGATAAGACAGGGATGTTGGAACTATCAGACCAGAACTTTAAAACAACTCTGATTAAAATTCTAAGGGCTCTAATAGATAAAAGAGATAGCATGCAAGAACAGATGGATAATGTAGGCAAAGAGGTGGAAATTCTAAGAAAGAATCAAAGAGAAATGCTAGAGATCAAAAATATTAACAAAAATGAAGAATGCCTTCAATGAACTCTGTAGTAGACTGGACACAGCTGAGGAAAGAATCTCTGAGCTTGAGGATATGACAATAGAAACATCAAAAACTGAAAACCAGGGCGGTGGGTCAAGGGGCACATTTATATGGTGACTGACAAATAATATTGTACAACTGAAATTTCACAATGCTATACACTATGATGATCTCAATAAATTTTTTTTTTATTGATGTCTTAGTTTATAACACTGTGGGGTTTTAATTGTACATTTTTGTTTGTCCGTCACCTTGTGGATGTAACCCTTCACCCCTTGTGCCCCCCCCCCCTTCCCCTTGGTAACCACCAATCAGTTCTCTCTGTCCGTGTGTTCACTTATATTCCATATATGAGTGAGTTCATGCAGTGTCTGTCCTTCTCTCTCTGGCTTATTTCACTTAACATAATACCCTCTAGGTCCTTCCATGTTGTTGCAAATGGGACAACTGTGTCTTTTCTTATGGCTGAGTAGTATTCCATTGTATGTATATACCACATCTTCTTTAACCAGTCTTCAGTTGAGGGACACTTGGGTTGCTTCCACTTCTTGGCTATAGTGAATAATGCTGCAATGAACATAGGGGTGCATATGCCTCTTGTGATGGTTGATTTCACATCCATTGGGTAGATGCCCAAGAGTGGTATTGCTGGATCATACGGTATTTCTATTTTTAATTTTTTGAGGACTCTCCATACTGTTTTCCATAGAGGCTGCACCAGTTTGCATTCCCACCAGCAGTGAATGAGGGTCCCCGTTTCTCCACAACCTCTCCAGCATTTGTTGTTATTTGTCTTTGTGATTATAGCCATTCTAACCGGTGTAAGGTGATATCTCAGTGTAGTTTTGATTTGCATTTCCCTGATGATTAGTGATGTTGAACATCTTTTCATGTGTCTATTGGCCATCTGTATCTCTTCCTTGGAAAAATGTCTGTTCATATCCTCTGCCCATTTTTTGATCGGATTGTTTGTTTTTTTGTTGCTCAGTTGTATGAGATCTTTGTATATTACTGAGATTAATCCCTTGTCAGACAAACGATTTGCAAATATTTTCTCCCAGCTGGTGGGTTGTTTATTCATTTTGATCCTGGTTTCATTTGCCTTGTAGAAGATCTTTAGTCTGATGAGGTCCCACTTGTTTATTTTTTCTTTTGTTTCCCTTGTCTGGGTAGACATGGAATCTGAAAGGATCCCTTTATGTCCAATCGCCATTAGTGTACTGCCTATATTTTCTTCCAGGAGTTTTATAGTTTCAGGTCTCACTTTCAGGTCTTTGATCCATTTTGAATTGATTTTTGTATATGGCGATAGGAGATGGTCTACTTTCTTTCTTTTGCATGTTGCTGTCCAATTTTCCCAGCACCATTTATTGAAGAGACTTCCCTCTCTCCATTGTATGTTCTTTGCTCCTTTGTCGAAGATTAGCTGTCCATAGGTGCGTGGTTTTATTTCTGGGCTTTCAATTCTGTTCCATTGATCTGTGTGTCTATTCTTGTACCAGTACCATGCTGTTTTGATTACTGTAGCTTTATAGTATATTTTGAAATCAGGGATTGTGATGCCTCCAGCTTTGTTCTTTTTTTTCAGAATTGATTTAGCTATCCGGGCTCTTTTGTTGCCCCATACGAATTTCAGTAGTTTTTGTTCTATTACTGTGAAGAATGACATTGGGATTCTGATTGGGATTGCATTGAATCTGTAGATTGCTTTAGGTAGAATGGACATTTTAACTATATTTATTCTTCAATCCATGTGCATGGAATATTTTTCCATTTCTTTATGTCCTCCTCGATTTCTTTCAATAGTGTCTTATAGTTTTCATTGTATAGGTCTTTGACCTCCTTGGTTAAATTTATTCCCAGATATTTTATTCTCTTTGTTGCAATTGTAAATGGGATTGTCTTTTTGAGTTCTCTTTCTGTTTTTTCATCGTTAGTGTATAGAAATGCAATTGATTTTTGTAAGTTGATTTTGTACCCTGCCACTTTACTGTAGTTGTTGATTGTTTCTAGTAGCTTTCCAATGGAATTTTTGGGGTTTTCTATGTATAGGATCATGTCATCTGCAAATAGTGAGAGTTTCACTTCTTCATTGCCTATTTGGAGTCCTTTTATTCCTTTTTCTTGCCTAATTGCTCTGGCCAGAACTTCCAGTACTATGTTGAATAAGAGCGGTGAGAGTGGGCACCCTTGTCTTGTTCCTGTCCTCAAAGGAATGGCTTTCAGTTTTTCCCCGTTGAGTAGGATGTTTGCTGTAGGTTTGTCATATATGGCTCTTATTATGTTGAGGTACTTTCCTTCTATACCCATTTTGTTGAGAGTTTTTATCATAAATGGATGCTGGATCTTGTCGAATGCCTTCTCTGCATCGATTGAGATGATCATGTGGTTTTTATTCTTCATTTTGTTAATGTGGTGTATCACGTTGATTGATTTGCGGATGTTGAACCATCCCTGTGTCCCTGGTATAAATCCCACTTGATCGTGGTGTATGATCTTTTTGATGTATTGCTGTATTCGGTTTGCCAATATTTTGTTGAGGATTTTTGCGTCTATGTTCATCAGCGATATTGGCCTGTAGTTTTCCTTCTTTGTATTATCCTTTTCTGGCTTTGGTATCAGCATGATGTCGGCCTCGTAGAATGTGTTGGGAAGTATTCCATCTTCCTCTATTTTTTGGAATAGTTTGAGAAGGATAGGTGCTAAATCTTCTTTGAACGTTTGATAAAATTCTCCAGGGAAGCCATCTGGTCCTGGGCTTTTATTTTTTGGGAGGTTTTTGATTACTGTTTCAATCTCTTTACTTGTGATTGGTCTGTTCAGATTCTCTATTTCTTCTTGATTCAGTTTTGGGAGGTTGTACGCGTGCAAGAATTTGTCCATTTCCTCTAGGTTGTCCAATTTGTTGGCATAAAGTTTTTCATAGTATTCCCTAATAATCCCTTGTATTTCTGTGGTGTCTGTTGTAATTTCTCCTCTTTCATTTCTAATTTTATTTATTTGAGTCTTCTCCCTTTTTTTCTTAGTGAGTCTGGCTAAGGGTTTGTCAATTTTATTTATCTTCTCAAAGAACCAGCTCTTTGTTTCATTGATCCTTTCTACTGTTTTTTTGGTTTCAATTTCATTTATTTCTGCTCTGATTTTTATTATTTCCCTCCTTCTACTGATTCGGGGCTTTGTCTGTTCTTCTTTTTCCAACTCTGTTAGGTGCAATTTAAGGTTATTTATTTGGGATTTTTCTTGTTTGTTAAGGTGAGCTTGTATTGCTATGAATTTCCCTCTCAGGACTGCTTTTGCTGCATCCCATATGAGTTGGTATGGTGTATTTTCCTTTTCATTTGTCTCCAGATAGCTTTTGATTTCTCCTTTAATTTCATCAACGACCCATTGGTTGTTCAGTAGCATGTTGTTTAGTCTCCACATCTTTGTCCCTTTCCTAGTTTTTTCCTTGCAGTTGATTTCTAGTTTCACAGCATTATGATCAGAAAAGATGCTTGTAATGATTTCAATCTTCTTAAATTTATAGAGGTTTGCCTTATATATGGTCTATCCTTGAGAATGTTCCATGTGCACTTGAGAAGAATGTGTACTCTGCTTTTTTTGGGTGGAGTGCTCTGTATATATCTATTAAATCCATTGCGTCTAGTTTTTCGTTTAAGTCCATTATTTCCTTATTGACTTTTTGTCTGGATGATCTATCTATTGATGTAAGGGGGGTATTAAGATCCCCTACTATTATTGTGTTCTTGTTAATATCTCCTTTAAGGTTTTTTAGCAGTTGTTTTATGTACTTTGGTGCTCCTGTGTTGGGTGCATAGATATTTATAAGTGTTATGTCTTCTTGGTGAAGTATCCCTTTTATCATTATATATTGCCCTTCTTTGTCTCTCATTACCTTTTTTATCTTGAAGTCTACTTTGTCTGATATAAGTATGGCTACTCCTGCTTTCTTTTGTTTGCCATTAGCTTGGAGTATTGTTTTCCATCCTTTTATTGTGAGTCTGTGTTTGTCTTTAGAGCTGAGATGTGTTTCCTGGAGGCAGCAGATTGTTGGATCTTGGTTTTTAATCCATCCTGCCACTCTGTGTCTTTTGATTGGAGAATTCAATCCATTTACATTTAGAGTGATTATTGATATATGAGGGTTTAATGTTGCTATTTTATTGTTCATCTTCTGGTTCTTTTGCATTTCCTTTGTTTCTTGTCCCTTGTGTTTCGGACTGCAAATTCAATTTGGTGTTTCTGCATGCTCATTCTTTTGGTTTTCTCTTTATTTGTCATGTGTGGTTCTCTTCTGGTTGTTTGTTTAGTGGTTACCGTGTGGTTTATATAAGCGATCTCCTGGATAAGAAAGTACATTTTCAGATGCCTCCTTTTTCCTGAGGCTGGGTCAGTTCAATCCCTTACCTCTTCCCCTCCTTATTTGTTATCTCTTTATTCCAGATTGTGTCATGAATGTGTGTTTCCAGTGATGAGCTTGAATTAATTTTTGATGTTTTCCAACTGTATTTTGTTCTGGTTTAGTCTCCTTGCTTTTCTCCTTGCTGAAATCTTTGTATCCCCTTTCTCATTTGTTTTTTTTCAGGCCTAAGGGCCTTCTTGAGCATTTCTTGTAGTGGGGGTCTTGTGGTGACGAACTCTCTTAGCTTTTGTTTATCAGGGAGAGTTATTATTTCTCCATCGTATTTGAAGGATATTTTTGCTGGATAAAGTATTCTCGGCTGAAGGTTTTTGTCTTTCATGATTTTGAATATATCATTCCAGTCTCTCCTAGCCTGTAGAGTTTCTGTCGGGAAATCAGCTGAGAGCCTGATGGGGTTTCCTTTGTATGTTATTTTGGTTTTTTGTTTAGCTGCCTTCAATATTATTTCCTTGTCACGGGTATTCTTCAAGTTTGCTACTATGTGGCGAGATGATTTTTTATTCCTGTTTATATATTTAGGTGATCTATTGATTTCATTCACTGTTATTTCCCTCTCGTTCCCTAGGTTGGGGAAGTTCTCAGCTATTATTTCTTTGAACAAACTCTCTGCTCCTTTTTCTCTTTCTTCTCCTTCTGGAATACCTATTATCCTTATGTTGCTTTTCCTCATTGAGTCTGATATTTCTCGAAGAATTTCTTCGTTTCTTTTTAGTCTTAGCTCTCTCTCCTCCTCTACCAGGAGCATTTCTGCGTGGCTATCCTCAATAGTGCTAATTCGTTCCTCCATATTGTCAGTTCTGCTCTTTAAAGACTCCATTTTTTCCACTATCTCGTTGATTTTGTTTTTCATCTCCAATAATTCTGATTGGTTTTTCTTTAGGGTTTCAATCTCTTTTGTGACGTAATCCCTGAATTCGTTGATTTGTTTCTGTGTGTTCTCTTGTATTTCGTTGAGCTTGTTTATGATAGCTATTTTGAATTCTCTCTCATTCAGGTTATCAAATTCTGTGCCTTCAGGGTTGGTTTCTGGGTGTTTGTCATTTTCCTTTTGGTCTGTAGCCCTGACATATTTTCGCAAGGATCCGACGGGGACGGCTTTATTTTTTCCCCTCATGATTAAAGTTAGTCCTGCAGTTTCCCCCTGCTGCCACTAGATGGAGATTGTGATCGGTTTGCTCTGAGGCGGCTGCAGCCCCTGGAGGGATTATGCTGAAACGCCGGGTGTGTGGGGGGAGGGGTCCTCTCTTTCTCCTGCTTGACCCGGGGGTTTCCTTTCTGGCTCTCTTAGGGTGTTGCTACACCCCCTAAACAGTCTGTTGTCGCTTCCCCATGGGGATCTCGCGACAGTCTGTGAGAGCACCTGGATGGCGCTAGTTTTCCCCGCTGTGGGCCGCCCCTCCCCCCCTCTGTCCGCGAACCGCGCTGTTTTTGCCGATCGATTGGGGAGGGGGAGTACAACCTCCTACCTCTCCTCCCGTCCTCCTGGGCTTCCCGCGCCTCCACCGTCCGATGTATGGCAGCAGGGGTTTCTCAGAAGTCCTTCGTAGTGTTTGATTGAGCTCTGTTGGAATGTGAATGATGTTTTCGTTGTGTCGTAGGGGGCAGAGATTCAAAGAGGGAATCTCACTCCGCCATGATGCTGACGTCACTCAATAATTTTTTTTTAAACTGACAATCAAAGAGAAAAAAGACTGAAAAAACCAGAACAAAATATTCAAGAGCTGTGGGAAAATGACAAAAGGTGTAACATATACATATCAGGAATATCAGAAGGAAAAGAAAGAAAAATAACAGAAGGAATATTTGAAGCAATAATGACTGAGAATTTCCTTCAAGTTAATGGCAGACACCAAACTACACATCCAGGAAGTTCAGAGAACACCAAGCATGATAAAAAAAAAAAAAAAAAAAAAAAGCTACACCTAAGTATTTCATTTGCTAACTACAGAAAATGAAAGATAAAGAAAAAATCCTGAAAGAAGCCAGAGGAGAAAAACATTTTACCTATAGACAAACAAACATAAGAATTACACTTCTCAGAAACCATGCAAGCAAGAAGAGAGTGGAATAAAATATTTAAAGCTTTGAGAGAAAAAGACCAGCCTAGAAATCTGTACCCTGCAAAATTATCCTTCAAAAGTGAAGGAGAAATAAAGACTTTTTCAGACAAACAAAAATTGAGAGAATTTGTTGCCAGTAGACCTGCCTTGCAAGATATGTTAAAAGAAGTTTTCAGAGAGAAGGAAAATGATATAGGTCAGAAACTCAGATTTATATGAATAAAGGAAGGTTATCACAGAAGGAATATGTGAAGGTAAAATAAAAACTTTTCTTTTTCTTTTCTTTTTTTAAAAAAAGAATTGGTTTTTCATATTCATATTGGTTTATAACATTGTGTAATTTCAGGTGTACAGTATTATATATCAGTTTCTGTATAGATTGTATTGTGCTCACCAGCAATAGTCTAGTTTTTATCCATCACCATACATATGTGCTCCTTTACCCCTTTCACACACACCCCACCCCCTTCCACTCTGGTAACCACTAATCTGTTCTCCTTATCCATGTGTTTATCTTCCACATATGAGTGAAATCATATGGTGTTTGTCTTTCTCTGTCTAGCTTATTTTGCTTAACATAATACCCTCAAGGCCCATCAATGTTGTTGTTAATGGGACGATTTTGTCTTTTTTTTTTAATGGCTGAGAAGTAGTCCATTGTGTATATATATACCACATCTTCTTTATTCATTCATCAGTTGATGGGCACTTGCATTGCTTTCATGTTTTGGCTATTTTGAATAAAGCTGCAATGAGCATATGGGTGCATAAATCTCTCTGTATTGTTGATTTCATGTTCTTTGGATAAATAGTCAGTAGTGGGATAGCTGGATTGCATGGTATTTTGATTTTTAACTTTTTGAGAAATCTCCATACTGTTTTCCATAGTGGCTGTACCAGTTTGCCTTCCCATCAGCAGTGTACAAGGGTTCCCTTTTCTCCACATCCTCTCCAACAGTTGTTATTTCGTCTTGGTAATTATAGCCATTCTGATGGTTGTAAGGTGATATCTCATTGTAGTTTTGATTTACATTTCCCTAATAATTAGTGATGTTGAACATCTTTTCATGTGCCTATTGGCTATCTGTATATCTTCTTTGGAAAAATGTCTGTTCATATCCTCTGCCCATTTTTTTTTTATCAGGTTATTTGTTTTTTGTTGTTGTTGTTGAGTTGTATGAGTTCCTTATATATTCTGGAAATTAACCCCTTATCAGATATATGATTTGCAAATATTTTCTCCCAGTTGGTGTGTTGTCTTTTCATTTTGTTTCTGATTTCCTTTGACTTGCAGAAGCTTTTTAGTCAATGTAGTCCCATTTGTTTATTTTTTTCTTTTCTTTGCCTTGCCTGAGGAGACATGGTATTTGAAAGGATGCTGCTAAGACTGATGTCAAAGAGTGTACTGCCTGTATTTTCTTCTAGAAGTTTTATGGTTTCAGGTCTTACATTCAAGTCTTTAATCCATTTTAAGTTAATTTTTGTATATGGTGTAAGATAATGGTCTGCTTTCATTCTTTTGCATGTGGCTGTCCAGTTTTCCCAACACCATTTATTGAAGAGACTTTCCTTTCTCCATGTATGTTCTTGGCTCCTCTGTTGAAAATTAGCTGTCCATAGATGTGTGGGTTTATTTCTGGGCTTTCAATTCTGTTCCATTGATCTGTGTGTGCCAGATTTGTGCCAGTACCATGCTGTTTTGATTACTATAGCTTTGTAGTATATTTTGAAGTCATGGATTGTGATGCCTCCAGCTTTGTTCTTTTTTCTCAGGATTGCTTTGGCTACTCAGGGTCTTTTGTTGTTCCATATAAATTTTAGGATTCTTTGTTCTATTTCCATGAAGAATGTCATTGGGATTCTGATTAGGATTGCACTGAATCTGTAGATTGCTTTAGGTAATATGGATATTTTAACTATGTTTATTCTTCCAATCCATGTGCATGGAATATCTTTCCATTTCTTTATGCCTTCTTTGATTTCTTTCAATAATGTCTTATAGTCTTCAGTGTATAGGTCTTTCACCTCCTTGGTTAAGTTTATTCCTAGATATTTTTCATTGTTGTTGCCATTGTAAATAGGATTGTATTCTTGAGTTCTCTTTCTGCTAGTTCATTATTAGTGTAGAGAAAAGCAACTGATTTTTGTTAGTTGATTTTGTACCTTGGAACTTTGCTGTAGTTGTTGATTATTTCTAATAGTTTTTTGGTGGATTCTTTAGGGTTTTCTAAATATAGAATCATATTGTCTGCCAATGGCAAGAGTTTTACTTCTTCCTTTCCAATTTGGATACCTTTTATTTCTTTTTCTTGACTAATTGCTCTGGCCAAAACCTCCAGTACTATATTGAATAGGAGTGGTGAGAATGGGTACCCTTGTCTTGTTCCTCTTCTCAGAGGGATGGCTTTCAGTTTTTCACCCTAAGTATGATGTTGTCTGTGGGTTTGTCATATATGGCCTTTATTATGTTGAGGTACTTTATTATGTTGAGGTATACCCAATTTATTCAGAGCTCTTTATCATAAATGGATGTTGGATTTTGTCAAATGCTTTCTCTGTGTCTATTGAGATGATCATGTGATTTTTATTCCTCATTTTGTTGTTGTGGTGTATCACATTGATTGATTTGCAGATGTTAAACCATCCCTGTATCCCTGGTATAAATCCCACTTGGTCATAGTGTATGATCCTTTTAATGTATTGCTGTATTTGGTTTGCCAATATTTTGTTGAAGATTTTTACATCTATGTTTATCAGCAATATTGGCCTATAGTTTTCCTTTTTTATGTTGTCCTTGTTGTCTGGTTTTGGTATCAGGGTAATGTTGGCCTCATAGAATGAGTTAGGAAGTGTTCTATCTTCTTCAATTTTTTGGAATAGTTTGAGAAGGATAGGTATTAAATCTTCTTTGAATGTTTGGTAGACTTCTCCAGAGAAGGCATCTGGTCCTGGACTTTTCTTTTTTGGGGGGTTTTGGATTATTGTTTCAATCTGTTTACTTGTGATTGGTCTATTCATATTCTTTATTTCTTCTTGATTCAGTTTTGGGAGGTTGTATGAGTCTAAGAATTTATCCATTTTTTGTTGGTTATCCAATTTGTTGGCATATAGTTTTTCATAGTATTCTCTTAAAATCCTTTGTATTTCTGTGGTATCCATTGTAATTTCTCCTTTTTCATTTTTAATTTTATTTATTTGAGACTTCTCTCTTTTTTCCTTAGTGAGTCTGGCTAAGGGTTTGTTGATTTTGTTTATGTTCTCAAAAAACCAGCTCTTAGCTTCATCAATCCTTTCTATTGTTTTTTCAGTCTCTATTTCATTTATTTCTGCTCTAATTTTTATTATTTCCCTCCTTCTGCTGACTTTGGGCTTTGTTTGTTCTTCTTTTTCTAGTTCTGTTAGGTGTAGTTTAAGATTACTTCTTTGATACTAGTGTTCAGAAGATGGAATAGCCAGCCAGTCCAGCTCTCTCAGCTGCCCCATTTAAAGATGAAGAAACTCGAGGTCCAGGGAGGTGGAGTTCCTTGTCTGAACCCACATTGCCAGTCAGCAGTGGCACCAGGCACTGAAATGAGGTCTCATGACTCCAGGGAGCCTGGCACCCTCAGATGCCACTAAACAAATTCACGCCAGGAAGGACTGAGTGGGAGAAACCTCACCATGAGAAAGTCCATGTGGTGACCCTGAGAGGCAACATGGCAGAGAAGCCACCAGCTGTGCACCAAGAAATCCAGACTCAGTGGCAATGGCTTTCAAAATGCCATCAGCCATGAAATTTCATGCCTTTCTATAGAGTAACACTGTTTATTTATTATTTTCAGAGGCTGAGTATTTCCACATGTGAATTTTCATTAACCTTCTGTATTGAAATTTTCCATATTGTTTAACTCAACACTCATTTTAAATGAAACTCTTTTCAAATAAAAAAATTAATGGTTAAAAAAAAGATTACTTATTTGAGACTTTTCTGGTTTGTTGAGGTAGGCCTGTATTGCTATAAATTTCCCTCTTAGTACCAGGTTTGCTGTATCCCATAAGAGTTCGTATGTTGTGTTTTTATATTCATTTGTCTCCAGGTATTTTTTTATTTCTCCTTTGATCCAATGGTTGTTCAGTAGCATGTTGTTTAGTCTCCACATATTTGTCACTTTACCAGCTTTTTTCTTGTAGTTGACTTCCAGTTTCATAGCACTGTGGTCAGAAAAGATGCTTGATATGATTTCAATCTTAAATTTATTGAGGCTTGCCTTGTTTCCCAACGTATGGTTTATCTTTGAGAATATTCCATGTGCACTTGAGAAGAATGTGTATTCTGCTGTTTTTGGATAGGATGCTCTATGTATATCTATTAAGTCCATTTGGTCTAGTATTTCATTTAAGGACACTATTTCCTTGTTGACTTTCTGTCTGGATGATCTACCCATTGATGTAAGTGGGGTGTTGAGGTCCCCTACTATTATTATGTTGCTGTCAATTTCTCCCTTTAGGTCTGTTAATAGTTGCTTTACATACCATGCTCCTGTGTTAGGTGCATTTATATTCATCAGTGTTATGTCATCTTGGTGGAATGTCCTTTTTATCATTATATACTGCCCCTCTTTGTCTCTTGTCTTTTTTATCTTGAAGTCTGCCTTGTCTGATATAAGTATGGCAACACTTGCTTTCTTTTGCTTTCCATTTTCTTGGAGTATTGTCTTCCATCCCTTCACTCTGAGCCTGTGTTTGTCTTTAGAGCTGAGATGTGTTTCCTGGAGGCAGCATATTGTTGGGTCTTGTTTTTTAATCCATCCAGCCACTCTGTGTCTTTTGTGTGTGTGTGTGTATGAGGAAGATTAGCCCTGAGCTAAATCTGTTGCCAATCCCCCTCTTTTTGCTGTGGAAGATTGGCCCTTGGCTAACATTTGTGTTCACCTTTCTCTACTTTATATGTGGGACGCCTGCCACAGGATGGCTTGATAAGCAGTGAGTAGATCCACACCCAGGATCTGAACCTGTGAAGCCCAGGCCACCAAAGCGGAGAGTGTGAACTCAACCACTATGCCACTGGGCTGGCCCCCACTCTGTGTCTTTTGATTGGAGAACTCAGTCTATTTACATTTACATTTAGAGTGATTATTGATATATCAGGGCTTCATACTGCCACTTTTTCTCTTGTTTTATAGTTCTATATTTCCATTGTTTCTTTTCCCTTGTATTTATGACTGCCATTTCAGTTTGGTGGTTTTCTGTGATGATTTTCTCTTTATTTATGATTTGTGGCTCTGCTCTGATGTTTTATTTAGTGGTTACTACAAGGTTTGTATAAAAGATTTCATAGACGAGATAGTCCATTTTCTGATAGCTTCTTATCTGCATTAGCCTAAGCATGTTCTATCTCTTTCTTCTTCCTCTTCTGAGTTATTGTTGTCAAAAATTATTCTTTTTTGTGTTGCAAGTTTGTGACTAAATTCAAACGTTCTTAGTTATATTTTATGCTTTCCTTCCCTTTATCTTTTATGTTATAATGAAGTGTTTACTAACCTGTTCTGATAGAGAGCTGCAATTTTCTGATTTTGTCTCTCTATTTATCTCCTTGCCCAAAGCTTGTAAACCTTTGTCTTTTTGTTTCAGGTAGGAGGGTTTCCTTCATCATTACTTGTAAGGCAGGTCTAGTGGCAATGAACTCTCTCAGCTTTTGTTTACCTGGGAAAGCTTTTATTTCTCCATCATAGCTGAAGGATAGTTTCACTGGCTAGTGAAAAGTTTTTGTCTTTCAGTATTTTGAATATATCATTTCATTCTCTCCTAGCCTGTAAGGTTTCTGCTGAGAAATCTGCTGAAAACCTGATAAGGGTTCCTTTATAGGTTATTTCATTCTGTTTTGCTGCCCTTAAAATTTTTTCTTTGTCATTGACTTTTGCCAGTTTTACTACTGTATGCCTTGAGAAGGGCTTTTTGCATTGATGTAATTAGGAGTTCTATTGGCTTCATGTACTTGTAAGTCCAGTTCCTTCCCCAGGTTTGGGAAGTTCTCAGCTATTTCTTTAAACAGCTCTCTGCTCCTTTCTCCCTCTTTTCTCCCTTTGGAATACCTACAGTCCTTATATTGCTTTTCCTAATTGAGTTGGACATTTCTCAAAGAATTTCTTAATTTTTAAAAAAATCTTAGTTCTCTCTCCTTTTCTACCTAAAGCATTTCTGTATTTTTATCCTCTAATTCACTAATTCTGTCCTCCATAAGGTCAGCTCTATTTTAATAAACTAAATCTCCATAAAGCTTCTTGATTTTTAAAATTTCACTAATTGTGTTCTTCATATCCAGAATTTCTCTTTGTTTTTTTCTTAGAGCTTCAATCACTTTGGTGAAGTATTCCTTCTGCTCATTAATTTTATTCCTGAGCTCATTGAACTGTCTTTCTGAGTTTTCTAGTAACTCATTGAGTTTCTTTATGACAACTATTTTGAATTCTGTGTCATTTAGATTGTAAATTTCTGTGACTTCAGGATTAGTTTCTGGAGACTTGCCATTTTCCTTCTCCTCTGAAGTGTTACCATAGTTCTTCATGGTGTTTGATGAATTGATCCTTTGCCAGTACATTTGTGGTACTATTAGGTCACAGATTCTACCTTCCACCACTGGGGGGTGCAGGAGCTGTGTTTTCTGATCCCACCCCATCTGCTGGTAGTTGTGTGGGTACAGTTGCTCTGCATTTGTGAGAGCTCGCCAGAGCTACTTGACAAGGGACCAGCTGAGCTGCTGTGCTAGGCAGGAGGGGTGCTTTCTCTTGCACCAGTCAGCAGTGCACCTGCGGGCAGTTTAGCTGAGATGCAGCACTAAGCATGAGGGGTGCCTACATGGAGTGGCTGATCTACCATCACTCACTGGGGAACATTCCCATGGGTGGGGCTGTTGTGGCACGGTGGATGCTCCCGCAGGCCGAGCTACCACTCCCAAAGCATTCATGTGCTGGCTGGGCTGCCCTCGCCTCCACTTACAGTTGTGCTGGCCACTGTGTGAGGATCTACAACCTGCCTTGCTGCCACCAGGGAGGGGGAGGAGTGTGCTCACCTAGTTCCACTGCTTCCCGGGGACCCAGTCCACCTACCTTCAGATGTATGGCTAAGTGGATCTCTCAGGCATCCTGTGGTGCTATGTAGAGAATCCTCTGTTGGTTAATAAACATCTGTTTAGTTGTAACTTAGAGGGGAGAGGCAAGGGGAACAACTCACTCCACCATGATACTGATGTCACTACTCTATTTTTCTTACTCTTAATTGATCTAACAGATAACAGTTTATTCAAAATAATAATAGCAACAATATATTCAATTATTTGTGCTTATGTGTATATGTATATGTGTATGCATGTGTGCTTATGTATAAGTGAAATGAATGATAGCAATGATAAAAGGGACAGGAAGTAGGAATTAGGAATATTTTATTATTATAAGGTACTTGCACACTGGTGAAGCAGTATAGTGTTATTTGAAAGTGGACTTGGATTAGTTGTAAATGTATATAGCAACCTCAAGGGCAATGACTAAAACAAGTCAGAACAGAAGTACAACTGATATGCTAAGAAAAAAAGATAAAATAGAATCAGATAAAATGGTCAATGCAAAACACAAAAGGTAGAATAGAGTGGAAGATGAAAATAGGAACAAAGAACAAGGGCAAGAAATAGAAAACAGTAATGTGTATGGTAGATATTAGTTCAACTATATCAGTAATCATGGTGAATGTCAATGATCTCAATGTACCAATTAAAAGACACAGATTGTCAGAGTGGATCAAAAAATAAGAGTCAACTATGTGTTGGCTACAAGAAACTGACTTTAAACATAAAGACACGTAGATATTAACAGTAAATGGATGGAGAAAGATGTATCATGCTAACACTAATCAAAAGAAAGTGGGAGTAGACATATTTATTTCAGACAGAGCAGACTTCAGAGCAAGGAAAGTGATCAGGGATAAAGAGAAGCATTACATAATCTTAAAAGGGTTAATTCTCCAAGGAGACATAACAATCCTTATCACGGGTGTGCCCAAGAAAAAAGTGTCAAACTATGTGAGGCAAAAACTGATAGAACTTAAAGGAGAAATAGATGAATCCACTATTACAACTGGATACTTCAACACTCCTCTATCAGAAATGGACAAATCCAGCAGGCAGAAAATCAATAAAGACATAAACCATCAGTCATCTGGATAAAATGGACATGTATAGACTACTTCATTCAACTACAGCAGAATACACATTCTTCTCAAGCTCACATGGAACATTATACTTAATGGTGAGAAACTTGAAGCTTTCCCATTAATACCTGCTACAAGGCAAGGATGTCCCTCTCACCACTCTTTTCAACATCATACTGGAAGTCCTAGCTAATGCAATAAAATAAGAAATGGAAATTAAAGGTATAGTAATTGAGAAGGAAGAAATAAAATTGTCTTTGTTTGTAGATGACATTATCTTCCATGTAGAAAATCCAAAAGAATGGACAAGAAAACTCCTGGAATGAATAAGTGATTATAGCAAGGTTTCAGGATACAAGGTTATTATGCAAGAGTTAATCACTCTCACATTTACCAGCAATGAAAAAGTTCAATTTGAAATTAAAAACACATTACCATTTACAATGAGCACCCCCGTAAAGATGAAACACTTAGGTATAAATCTGACACAATATGTACAAGATTTATGAGAAAAACTACAAAATTCTGAAGAAAGATATCAAAGAACTAAATTAATGGGGAGATGTTCTATGTTCATGGATAGGAAGACTCAATATTGTCAAGATGTTAGTTCTTTCAAACTTGGTCTATAGATCCAGTGCAATCCCAATCAAAATCCCAGCAAGTTATTTCATGGGTATCCACAAACTTATTATTTTATATGGAGAGGCAAAGACCCAGAATAGCCAACTCAGTACTAAAGGAGAAAATCAAAGTTGGAGGACTGACACTATTCAACTTCAAGATTTACTATAAAGCTACAGTAATCAAGACAGGGTGGTATTGACAAAAGAATAGACAAATAGATCAATGAAACAGAATAGGGAGCCCATAAATAGACTCACATCAATATAGTCAACTGATCTTTGACAACGTAGCAAAGGCAATTCAATGGAGCAAAGATATTCTTTTCAACAAATGGTCCTGAAACAACTGAACATCCACATGCAAAAAAGTGAATCTAGACACAGACCTTATACCCTTCTCAAAATGGATTAACTCAAAATGGATCATAGGCCTAAATGTAAAATGCAAAACTATAAAACTCCTAGACAGTAACATGAGAAAACCTAGATGACCTTGGGTATGGTGATGACTTTTTAGACACAACATCAATAGCACAATCCATGTAGGAAAGAACTGATAAGCCAAACTTCATTAAAATTAAAAACTCTGCAAAAGACACTGTCAATTGAATGAAAGGACAAGCCACAGACTGGGAGAAAATATTTGCAAAAGACATATCTGATAGAGGACTGTTATCCAAAATACACAAAGAACTCTTAAAACATTAAGAGAACAACCCACTTAAAAAAGAGGACACAGGGGCTGCCCAGTGGCGCAGCGGTTTAGTTCGTGCTTGGCAGCCTGTGGTTCGCAGGTTCGGATCCCGGGCGCCCGCCGACGCACTGCTTGTCAGCCATGCCATGGCGGCGTCCCATATAAAGTAGAGGAAGATGGGCACGATGTTAGCCCAGGGCCAGTCTTCCTCAGCAAAAAGAGGAGGATTAGCAACGGATGTTAGCTCAGGGCTGGTCTTCCTCACACACAAAAAAAAGAGGACACAGACCTTAACAGACACCTCACCAAAGAAGATATACAGATGGCAAATAAACATATGAAAAGATGCTCCACATCATTATGTCATTAGGGAATTGCAAATTAAAACAACTGTGAGATACAACTACACACCTATTAGAATGGCCAAAATTCTGAACACTGAGGACACTAAAGGCTGGGTAGAATGTAGACTAGCAAGAACTCTCAGTCATTCCTGGTGCGAATACAAAATGGTACAGCTGCTTTGGAGGGCAGTTTGTTGGTTTCTTACAAAATGAAACATATTCCTACCATATTATCCAGCAGTTGCATTCCTTGGTATTTACCCAAATGAATTGAAAACTAATGTCCACACAAAAACCTGCACACAGATGTGCATAGTCACTTTATTCATAATTGCTAAAACTTGGAAGCAACCAAGATGTCCTTCAGTAGATGAATGGATAAAAATACTGTGGTACATCCAGACAATGCAATATTATTCAGCACTAAAAAGAAAAAAGCTATCAAGCCATGAAAAGACATAGGGGAAATTTAAATGCATGTTACTAAGTGAAAGAAGCCAATCTGAGAAAGCTACATACTGTATGATTCCAAGTATATGATATTCTGGAAAAGGCAAAACTATGGAATAAGTAAAAAGATTAGTGGCTGCCAGGGTTAGTGGAGAGGGTGGGATGAATAGGTAGACCACAGAGGATTTTTAGGGTAGTGAAATTTTTCTGTGTGATACTATAAAGGTGGATGCATGTCTTTACACATTTTTCCAAACCTATAGAATGTATAACACCAAAATCAGGATCAGAGAGGTTAAATAACGTGCCAGGATTATACAGCGACTAAATGGCAGATTGAGGATAGAAGTCACCTCAGTGCTCTTCCTGAAGTACACTCTCATTTACTAAGTTGGTCTCATGGATTGATTGTCTTTGTGGCAGGCAGTGTTGGTAGTCTTACCAGTGGTCTCACCCACTTTTTCCTTGCTGAGAGATCCAAGATTTTGTCCGGATAAAGAAAAACCCTGTGCTCAGAGAAGGTGAGTCTCTTTCCCCTCTTCCCCAAACAATGACTGCAAACCAATTACAGCAAACTCATTCTCTTGGCAAGGAAGACATAAGAGGAACTGTGCTGAGGATTCTGGGAAATAACAGGAGAGGGGAGAAGAAAAATCACTTCCTTTTCCTTCTGCCCATACTACTTAAACCGTATTGCTGAGTTAATGCGATAGTTCCTAAGATTTGAAGCGATACAGGAAGCAATTAGCTAAAAAGAAAAGAAGGCAGTAAAACAGAATGGTTAAGATCATAGACTCTGGAGCAAGACAGTCTAGATTTTAATCCTGACTTTGCTAATTTATTAGTAGTGTGATCTAGAAAGAGTTACTTAACCTCTCTGTGCCTCAGTCACTGCAACTGGAGTGGAGACAATAGCAGCAAACTCATATAGTTGTTGTATGGATTAAATGAGTTAATAAAGTGCCTGACACATAAGTACTCACCAAGTGTTAGCTATTATTTTTGTTATTATTGGTGCAGAACAAAGTCCTAGGACACTCAGAGGTTGGTAGACATCTAATCTCCAGAGTTGGACCTGCAATTACTAACAGCCTAGCTTGCTTTCCTCTGCTAACACACAAAGTACTCAGGTTGCATTGTGACCTTTGGGGACATTGCTACATTTTGCTTCTTCTTTGCTGCTCTTCATATTATCTTTCTAAAACACAAAACTGATCATCTTCCACTGATAGTTCCCCACTACCTTTAGGATAGAGTCCAAATAACAATATAAGCTCCTTTATGATCTATATCTATCTCTTGCCTCCCTCTCCAGATATCTTGTCATTCTCCCACATGCACTCCATGTTCCAGTCATGGCCAATGACCTCATTCACTCAACAAATATTTATGAGCACCTAGACACAAACTGTGTAAGGCACTGGAGAGTCAACAAGATGTAAAAGTGGTTTCTGCCTTCATGGAGCTTACATTACAAAAACATTTAATTATAATCATCATAAGGGCTATGAGATAAAAGTACTAGGTGAGATAAAAACATACAGTAGTGAAACCTACCAGAGCTCATTTAAATCTCTACGCCTTGACCCCTGCTATGTTCCTTTGCTGGTTCCCTTCTTTTTCCACCCACTCTGCTCTACTTTTTCTGAGAAGCCTTTCTTGACCTACTTGTTCTTCTTATGTATTCTTGTAACACTTTGTGCATAATTGCTGTGACAGAATTTATCCCACTGTTGGTTTGCTTGGGTCTTTCCCTACAACACTCCCATTCCTCTATGAGTCTTTTCTCTCTGTATCCCAGGGTATTAAAATAAATCCTTGTTGAATGTTTGATGTCCACTTTATTTGTTTTTTTAATTACTTTTTTTGGTGAGGGGGATTGGCCCTGAGCTAACATCCGTTGCCAATCTTCCTCTTTTTGCTTGGGGAAGATTGTCCCTGAGCTAACACCTGTGCCAATCCCCTTCTATTTTGTATGTGAGGTGCTGCCATAGTGTGGCTTGATGAGCAGTGTGTAGGTCTGCGCCTGGAATCCAAACCCACAGACCCCGGGCTGCTGAAGCGGAGCAATGCAAACCCAACCACTATGCCACTGGGCCAGCCCTGATGTCCACTCTAAAAAACTTTTTTCTTGAAATAATTATAGACTCAGAAGAAGTTGCAGAAATAGTACAGAGAGTTCCTTGGGTACTCAGCACCCAACTTTCCCCAGTGGTAACATCTTATATAACTGTAGTACATTATCAAAACTGGGAAATTGACATTGGCACAATGCAGGTACCTAGAATACAGGCCTTACTCAGATTTCAACACCTTTTATATGTACTCAACTTTTTGGTAGGTGTTATATATATATAGTTCTATTAAGTTTTATCCTATATATATAGATTTGTGATTATACCACCACCAAGATACAGAACTCTTCTTTTACCACAAAGAACTCCCTTGTGCTACCACATAATAATGATGTATATTTTAACTAGATTTTCTCTGTATTATTACAGAGAAGCAAGATGAAGAGGATATATAACATATTAGCTCTGGAATGCACTGTCCCCCACAGAGATGGCCCTGGTAACTTCCTCTCCCAAACCCAAGATTTTTAAATAGGTTAAAATAAAGAATATTTTAATTATCTTAATATCTTACATGATTATAACATTCAGAAATGGTTAGGCAAAGAAAAGACTAAACTTTAGAAAATTTGTAGTTGCATCTTTATTTTTCCAGGAATCATTTCTGTTTTCTTTCTTTTCTAGAATCAGGACAATGTTTAAAATGCAGTCTTAGGAGTTTACTGTCTCACAGCCATTGGCACTTAAAATAAAATGCCTTTTAACTAAAAAGGAATGCTTGAAACAATGTCATGTGCTTAGTTTTGGATATAGATCACATGGGAGCTTGCTGTACATTCCAAAAAAGTTAGTTTAATTGCTAGAAAATACTTATTTATGATCTCCCTAAACTGGACACTATAACTAGCTGTGACTATTCAGCTTCCAAGCTGAGACGTGAGATCTGTAAGGAAATCAAGGTGGTGTTGATGCGAATGATACCAAGCACCCTACAGCTGTTCTACGATAGCACTTGCAGAAGAAAAGCTGAATAAATCAGCATCCTCCGACTGCAGCAGCTCCTTCTTCCTGATTGTTCTGATTCCCTCTGAGACTTTTTAAGGGGATGGCAACCTTGAGAGAAGGAATGGCAAACAAGTATAAATATTTGAGCATAAATGTTCAACCTGTTCTTTTCCCAGTTAAGATTAAACACCAAAAAGATTAGCTTCTTTGAAACTTTGGAAACATCAGTCCAGCCTCTCAGCACTCAGTGTTTTAAATGTTAAAAAGTGATGCTTTAGTGTTAACTAACTAGCAGATTGCTATTTTTCTGACCCAACATCCATTTCCAATGCTTTTCTCCCTTATAGCCTTGTGCTAGACCTTAGAAAATCTAAGTCTTTGCAGCTACAATTAGTTTTAAAAAATGAGATGTATGTGGAAGTCTGCTGAGTTGGGGGTATGAGGTATTGTCCTGAGAAAGCTTTTAGTTTCCTGAAAAAAACCCACATACATGGCTGAAGCCACTCCTTTATCCTCCTGTCTTGAATAAGGGTATGAAGGCTAAAACTGCTGCAGCCGTCTTGCAACCATGAGGGAAATATCAAGAGAATCAGATAAATTATAGCTCTGCTGTTCTTAAGCTATTGAACCAAGGGTAACTGCCTACCTGCAGACTTGTTATGTAGCTAAATAGACATTTATTTAAGTCCTTGCAATGGAATCTTTTTTTACTTGCAGCCAAATGCATTCCTAACTGTACATCTATTAAAATGACACCTTTTTAGTTGTCTCTTTCATCCTTACAATTAGCTACTCTTTCTATAGTTACTGATATTATCTAATCACTCTAACTAGAAAATTCAGTCATCCTTCACTTATTTTTCCTCATCCTCTTAGTAGCCAAGTCTTGTTTATTATACCTACCTAGTTTCAATCCATCTCTGCTTCACGATCCTCATTGCCACTAAATTAGTTTGGACTGTCTCTCCATCTCCTGTCTGGACTATTTTAACAGCCTCCTAAATAGTATCCCCACTTCTAGTCCAATATCCACTATGCTTCAGAATTATTTTTCTAAAATCTTACCAAGATGTTCTCTTCCTTAAATATCTTAAATGGCTCTCTGTTGTCTACAGGCTGAAACACAAACTCTTACCATAGGTATTGTTTGTTGTTTTTGCCTTCTTGTTCAGACTTTGCATCTTCAGGATCCAGTCTGGCACAGAGTAGGTGCTCAAGCATTTGTTAAATGAATCTTTTGTATGACTTGTTGTTTAATAGCAAGACACTTAAAACATTTAATCAGCAGAGTGATAGTATGCTGGGCACTCAATAAAGATTTATTGAATGAATCTAGTTTCTAAATTCTACTGTAAAATCCTTTTTCAGTAGTCCCGGAGACACACATCTCGGTGTGCATTCAGTTGATCTAGCCTAGCCTACAGAAGAGGCTCTTCAGTAACGCATATGCTTTTAGTTTGTAATTAATCATGTACATTCTCCAGATTGGGCTTGTGCCAAGAGTGGAAGTTACCAAGGTAGGTGAAGTCTGTGTGTGCATTTCCAACAATTTTTGATCTGTGAATAACTTTTATCAATGAGAGAGCAAATCCACAACTTTCTGCTCACTAGCATGCTGTACCAAGTTAACCAAACCAGTGTGGGCCACAGCCATTAGCTGCAATAAAGGCTTCACTTTGTGATGCTGAAGGCGTTCCTTTCGAACTTGCTGTCAGGGAGCAGGGAGTCACCGCATTGCAGCACAAAACTATCTGCGATGCCTTACGGGGCCCAGCAGTGTGCTTTCCTCTCGTCACTAGTTCCAGGAGTGACCTCTATGTGGGCTACTTGTGTCCTTCCGTTGTGGCAAGGTTGCTCTTGCCATAGGTGCCCAGGGAGGCTGAGCTGTCCCCCTGACCGGCTGGTTGTAACGCTCAGCTGCATATGGTTGTTGTAGGCCTTTCAGTCTCTTTATCAGGTGTGAGGAGCCCCAGCACAGTTGACTGCAAGTTCTAACAACACATTCCTGTTGCAGTTTTTCTATTAAATGAGTAGGCCCCCAGCATGGCTGGTTGCTAAACTCAGGTACTCACAATTGCTATAAGCCTCGGCCTATTAGGCTGTTGTCAGCTCTCAGAGGGTTGCGGCTGGGTGGGGTTGGCCCCAGGCACGGGACCATCCAATTGCTTCAGGCTTTGGAGGGTGAGGCCAATCCCCTTTGTGGCTGTTCCAGAAGCCCAAGTCCTCTGTAGCTAAAAAGCCCCACCGCCCATGGGGCCTCACAGTTAAAACAGTCCTGCCCCAGGTGTAAGTCCAGACCCTCTAAAGTGTACCTAGTGGCTCCAAGGCATGGGCCCCACACTCTCCACCCCCTCCTTGGGCTCGCCCTGACCCACAAACGTGGACCCACTTGCCAGACTGCAGAGAATCCAGGCAGCTCTTGCACAAAACTATCTGGAGCCTTCACACACAGAAGCTCCCCTCCACAACCCCACGGTTCACCCCAAGAGCTGCTGGCCCTTTCAGGTGCTGCTTTATGCCTTGAGGGACCAGGGCATAAAGCCTTTCTTGATGAGATGGAGAACCTGAACACGTTCTGGAAAGTGGAAGGCGTGTTCTGCAGAGAACTGGCTGAGGAGACAAAGCCCACTCAGCCAGCCACCCAACGTCTCCCCTTCTTCCCCTGGTCTGGTTTAGTCCTCATTCCCACCCCTCGACCCAGCCTGCAAATTTCTATATTTCGAGGTAAAAAAACATCCTACGTCATAAAATTTGGTGCTTTGCTGTCGGGATGCCCTAGTACTGAATTTCTCGGGCCTCTCTTTTCGCCAGGGTAAGCCTGAAGTCTCTGCCGCCCGAGCCCGCTAGCGCCCCAGACCCGCGCGTCTGTGTGGGTGGAAAGCGAACCCTCTGCCGCGCACGCGCCTTACGCGGGTTCTCCGCTGACCTTCCCCGGGAAACCCCTTGAAAAGCGCTTCCCCGTCACCTCACACCGCCCCCACCCTTCCTGCTCTTTCCGCTTGCTTTTCGCGCCTGCGCGGACTCAATTGTTTTGGTTTTCCGGTGGGATCCAGCAGAGGAAAACGGCGGGGGGGGAGGGGCGGCTAGAGAACCCGGGAAACTGCAAAACTGCCGCTTGTGTCGCTAGGCGCGCGCGAGCGGCAAGAAAGGAAACCTGGCGAGGGCTGGCCCACGGCCCCCTGCCCGCGCGTTCCCGGGCCGCGGAAGGGGCCCGCGAAGGGGGGGAGAGCGCACCGCAGGGGCGGGGCGGGAGCGGCGAGCCGGGCGTCTCGCGGCCCCGGGGCTGACGAGGCGGCGCGGGCAGGCGGCGCGGCTCCCGGGGGAGGAGTCTGGCGGTGGTCTGGCCCTGAGGAGCGTGCGGCGGCGCCCGCAGAGGACGCTGCTTTCCGCGCAGGACGGACCTACCGAAGGAGGGCGCAAGGGGAAACCGGAAGGAAGAGGAGGCGGCGGCGCCAGCCTTCCACGGCGGGAGGCGGAGGCGAGACCCCGGCCTTGGCCGCGGCGGGAGGGCCACGCCCCCGCCGCCGCCGCGTCCGAGTGGCCCAGTGTCTTTCGGGCCGCGGGCCGCACCGGATCCTAACCCTCGGGGCCGAGGGACGCGGGTGAGCAAGCGTCGCCAGGGCTGGACGGGCGGGGGGAGCCCGCGGCGACCTGTAGAGGAATTGGCGGAGGAGGGGTGCGGCGGGAGGGGGCTCGGCCCTTTGTGGCTCGGCGGGCGGGGGGTGGCGGCATCTTTCAAACCCGAGACGCTTCCGCCGCGGGCGGGGGAGGGGCGCGGGCTGCCGGCGCCGCCCTCCGCACCCCGCGGCGGCCCCTCTGCGGCCGGCGCCGGGCGGGTGCGCGGGCCCGGGGCGGCGGGGCGCGCCGCTC
The DNA here is from genome assembly GCA_031878705.1 of Tapirus indicus. NCBI lineage: Eukaryota > Metazoa > Chordata > Mammalia > Perissodactyla > Tapiridae > Tapirus > Tapirus indicus. Next base: position 126,025,881 of record CM062917.1, on the reverse strand, counting down.
GCGGGGGCGTTTCCGGTCCCGGTCGCCGGGCGCCTCCGCGGCCGCGGGTCTCCCGGGCGGCGCCCTGGCCCTGGCTGGCGCCCGCCTTTGCCAAAATAAAGCTGTTTCCCGAGGTGTTCGCGAGATGGTGGGCCGAAAGAGGGCAAGCCTTTCCGTGGTTGTGTTTTCTTTCCTGGTACATCTGAAGTATCCAGGAGCTGGCTAAATAATGTAGAGGTCCCATTAAGATTTACTAATGATTTAAAAAAGAAAGCAGAAGCTGCCCTTTGAAACGGGAAATTGTGTACGTGTTTACTTTAGACTGTGAAATCGTTAACTTATTTGAACTCGACTATCATCCTCTCCCTATGAACTGAGAAACCGTGGAGCAGAAGAATATCTTTTAGTTTGATGTAGAGCAGTAATTTTGATGTAATCTCTCTATTTTTTTCTGATTTAGCAATCTAAGATCTTTTTTTATAGTTATCTCAAAGGGTGAGGAATATAATCTGCAAGAGCTACAGATCTCTAGAATTATCCGCTACCACGATGACCTTTTCAAGTGAAAATAGGAAAAGAATCCAAAATGTGAAATTAACTTTAAAAGTGTGTGTTTTTGTGAAATATCTATCTCCTGTATCAGTTAGCTTTAGAAAAGCGTAGGATATAGGACTGGTCACGTGTTGTTTATACATGAATCTTTATGTCTGGCTCACTGAGCGTTCAGGCATACAGAAACAAAACCCTATCAGCAATGTGGTCTGACCAAAATTGTATTTTGTTCTATTGAGGCAAGTAATTAACGGGATGGGTTTTTTTCCCCCCATCTGAGTTGTGAATTTTTGCCTGAATTTGAGTAGTATGGACTTGCACTTGTGAGTAAATTATTTTAGTTACCCTTTGGTAAGGACTTTTTTTCCTGAGGTTTTTTGAGAAGGACTTTTTTTTTCCTAATCTGAAGTAAATTGAAAAGTCAAACCAGTCAGTTGTTTTCCAGTCTTGATGATATGGAATCTTGCTATCCTTTCCGTCTGGCTGCTGGCTAATGTTAAGCTTCCTTTTTCACTTTGATCTTTTGTTGGTCGAGTGCTTATTGAAGCTCCTTTAAATTGGTACCTGAAATCTTCAAGAGGTTATCTGTCAGTAAACCCTGCAAGACTGTGGCATTTCTGTTGAGCATACTTTATAGTCCACATTTTTCCACGTAGTGCTGTTTTCTCTACAGACATTTGTAGGAAGAGTTTTAAGTGCTATAATTCTTCTCTTTTTGCTCCTAAGAAGCATTACCGTAACATCTGTTAACTTTATTCACAGGGCCTGTAAGGAGATGAGTGGGAATAGAGGTGTCATAGTACTTAAGTCCACACTCTAGATTTTCTTTCTCCTGATTGATGGAAATAATGAGATATTTCATAAGATCTGAAAATTGAACGTATTTAAGGTGGGTGTTAAATTCCTAGAAACTTGAATGTAGTCTTAAAAGCCAAAAGATACCTTGGTTTTCCCAAAGGTTTTATACGTTTATTTTAGAAAAGAGTTGTTTTTGTCCTTGCCCACATTCCGAAGACCAGGAAAAAGGATTGGTCCTGCTGTCATAAAATGTATGAATGAAAATGTCGAAGTCCTTCATTATATCTCATTCTTATCTTTTTCAGTTTTCTGGAGTTTGAATAGAACAAGTAATGTTTAAATAACTCAGTATTAGAAATGGCAGTGGATTTCAAGTATATGAAAATTATTCCTGGTTCCCTTGCCAGGAATTTGCAGTACCTAGATTTTTCTGTGTGGGAAGAAGAGATTATTGTAGGAGATTGGGAGAAAATATAATCATTTAATGAGAGATGCTTTGGTTTTTCTGCTCCACTCCCATATCTCTGACAAGTGGTGACATGTAGCACTTTGCATGGTAGGCAGAGAATTCTAAGTATTCCTCAGTTTACCTTCATTTTTTTTTTTTTAAGAAACTGAGAAATTTCAGTAGTTATAATCATTGTTAAGTGGCCCTGCCCTTAATGAAATTATGAGGATGTTTGAATATCTGGGAAATATCAATGACTTGGTGGGAAATGAAATCCCAGTGAAAAAGTTGGGGTCAATTTTACTTCAGCCTGTATTTGTACAGCTTTCTTAAGTCACTATGCAGAGCTGGGAGGAAAAAAAGAAAAGTGATACAAAAAATAAAAGAATACTACACTCATATTGTATCACAGGTGGCATCTCCTTTATGTTCTTGTTTAATTTTTTAGAATTGAGGTAACATTAATAATAATGTAGTACAGAAGCTTATACTTGTGACTTGAATTTGCTTAGGGTACTGAGCAAATTTGATGGAGCCCTATAGGCCTTTTGGTGTGGTTGGAAAGAGGAACACGGAGGAATAGACCTAAGCTCTGAATTTGGTTGGAGTAGGGGAAGCTATACTGAAATTTATCAAATTTGATAAATTATTCAAAAGGCAAAGTGTTTTTTAATTGATGTTTGTCACAACTCCGTGTTTGTGTAGTGGTTGACAGTCAATCTAAAGACCAAGTAATCTTCCAAACATTCCCACTGTTAAGATTGTTTTGATAACTTGAAAGCAAACTATTTCTGGCACCAATATTTTGTCCTCCCAAAGGAGAAACCTATCTCCTTGTTTTCTGCACAGGCATCAGCCTTCTCAAGATTAGTGTTTGTTGAACTAGTTTGTTTCATGATTTGTACCGTCAAAATACTCTCTAAAAGCTTTGACTGAATTTTTCTTATTTAAAAAACTACTCACCCAGGGTGAAAAGAGAACTGTGTTTGAGTACTGACACCTTGTAACTGGGACTCCTAGACATGGTATGGGTGTGGAGATTGAGGAGTCAGGAAAGTGCCACAAAAAGCTTGACTAGTGAACACATTAATAAAAATAATTGCAGATATTTAGTAGTGCTGTGTGTCAGGCACTGTTCCAAGCTCTTTATGATACTCATTTAATCCTTAATCCATTAAGAAGAATTCTATTTTTATCCTCCAGTTTACAGATGAGCATACTACAGCACAGAAAGTAAAAAACTTAACAGAAGGTCAACTAATAAATTGTGGAGTTGGGCTTTCAACCCAAGTAATTTGGCTCCACATTTCATGCTTTTAATTTTTTGGCGATACTTGATGTTCAGAATGCCTTGGATCCTTTCCAACAGGTTTTCAATCTTCTGTATGGAGGTTTGTAGCGTTAGAAGCTGAAGTACCACCTAAGTTAGTAATGTACAACTTGAAAGTGCTTCATGCAGATAATGACCTCTAGCCCACTGCCCTTCCTCTCTGTCACTGTTTCATCCCTACTATATAATTTCTATGCAGTCCTTGTTCACAACCTTCTCCTCATCTTTTAATCCTTCCTTCATTTAACACACAGCCCAGTTAATTGCTAATTGGTCTCGTCTTCACATTCAGTAGTTATTTAATCCTTTGTTCTTTCCTTGATCATCCAGGTCTTGCTTGGTTAATGTTGGAAAAGCTTGCTTTGCTTCTTTTGTGTTTCTATAGCTACTTGGTGGAAGAGTACTACAAGTGACACACCTGTAGGAGTGAAAACTAGGTTTCAAAGTGAAGCTAGACACCTCCCTTCCCCCTAATAACCACTGCCATCAGCCTCAGAAGCCTTTAAAAGTATTTGGAATTGTTTTTTAAAATTTCAACGTTTCGTACCTTTCTCCAATTAATATTGATTCCTGTTTTTTTAATATCAATATTCAGAATTTATAAAACCAATATCAAATTTATTATTAAACTATTATTTCTTTAATTGTGAGTATTATAGTAGTATTTACTTTGTGTAACTTTTCTTTGCAGATATACTTTTGGGCATATTTTGGCTTTTGCAACCTGAGGACTTAAACACCTTCTTTATACTTTTGTTTTATAAGACAGTGAAGTGAGGATTTCAGAGAACCAGTTTAAACTTCTGGATTACAAGTAATTTGGAAGTTGGATTTTTCTACATTACTGATTTTATGTGAATATGGAAAATTAGGTTAGCTCTATGAATATTTACTTTATAGTCACACTGACTATTTAAGGGAGGAAAACCTATTGAAATAATTTTTCTGTAAGAGGTGTTCCAGATTTTTAAGTAGAATTGTATATACTACTATGGATTGCTGACTGATTTAATCCTGATGATCACTTAACAACAGAATGTTTGTTTTGAAACTATTTTGTGTGGTGGAATTCACTCAACAGAACCTTGGAGGTTTGGGTATCCTAGAGAAAATGTATTAGAACCACAATTTTTTCTTTTTCTTTTTTTCTATCAATCTCAATTAATTTATAAATATCCTACTTTTATAGGAAGCCCTTAGATTTAAAAATAAGTTGGTCTTTGTCCTCTATTATTTGCAGAAAGTCAGTGGATAGAGAGTAGAAAAAAGGATCTCATCCTGTGTTAGCATTCTAATCTTATTCATTGTTGTTCTCTGCCATCACGCAAGTCAATCAAAAACATTGAATTGAACCCAGAACTTAGAAATAGGAGTAAGAGTATCCATACTTTTTATGTCAAAGTACATTTCACTTTATTGGATTCTGAATTTCATTATCTCCTGTTTGTATGACTCCTATTTAATTCTTTTCTAGTTGGCATTTTTCACTGTGAAATATGCTCTCATGACCAGCTTTGAAAGAAAGAACTTTCCTATTGATCTTGAAGTGCCGGGTACCAGGAATTGTGGCATGTAACAGTGATTTCCCAGTCTCTGGCCCTTGGTTCATCTAATGAATGTATGTGTCCACTAAATGATTTTACACAAGCATTTTCTTATATACATGTGTTTTTCAAATGTATCTAGATATTGTAGTTGATAAACTAGTGTTTTTGACTCTATAATAGTTTTTTCTCGTGGGTTTTTTTCAAAAAATTATCTTGGATAGGAATGACTTTTTTTTTTTTACCTTAATAAAGGGTACTTACACTAGATAAAAGAAAAAGTGTTTCAGAAGTCTGCTGAACCTGCAGTGGCTGGGAAAGCAGTTGTGTGATTAGATAAGAGACGTTAAATGTTTCAGTTAAAAAGAAGAATGGAATATATACAGGTTAGATTAACTAAGAATTATATTTAATTCAACTTTCAAGCATTTAAGGTTTGTGCTTTTTTCCTTAGTTTTGTGGTCTGAAAGTAAAACATTCTTCTAGGAAAAACAACTTGAGTTATGCATTTTAGGTCACTGACTCTTAATGTTTGATCAAGAAGCGATCTGAAGCAGAGATTGGTACATGTGGCCTGCAGCCTGTTTTTGTAAATAAAGTTTTATTGAAACACAATCATGTCCATTTGTTTACATATTGTCTTTTGCTGCTTTCAGGCTCCAACAGTAGGGTTAAGCATTTGGGACAGAGAGTTTATGGCTTGCAAAGCCTAAAATATTTTGTCTTTGTGATGAGAAGAGAGTAGTATACCTTTTGAAAGATTTTTTTAAATTAGATAATCGTTGCATATGTTAATAAAATTTAGAGGGTTTAAGTAGGTTTTTAGTAAGTTTTTCCTTCCTCTGCATTGTGAAGCACTGTTTGCAGTGGGGACAAGTGCCAGCTACCTCCTTTGCTCATTTTACTTGTACTACAATTTTTCTAATGGTAAAGAATAAAATTTCTTGTACTTATGTCTCTATCAAAAGTTTGGAAACGAGAGGTAAAGACAGCTAGATTTCAAGAAAAATGTTTCTTATACCCAACTTGCTTCATTCATTTGCCTGCCTCTTTTGGCTTTTGAATTTATCTAGAATAATTGGTTTCGTAAAACACCCTGTTTTTACATGTTGGTCATGGTTTTGACTGTAGTCTGTAGTAATAGTAAATGCACTTTGTATTTTGGAGCTCTTGTGGTTCGCAGCTCTCAGTCTGAGTACTGTGACCAGCACTTAGTCAATACTCAGTAGACATCTGTTAAGTTAAATTTAAGTAGCCATTAATTTATAATAGAAAATTAAGTAAACAGTTTACTTAATACCTGATAATTACTCAGTCTGAGGATGCTAACTTCTACAGATAACAGGATGTGTGACTTATTTTAAAGCTAATTTTAGCTATAATACAGAATGATATATGACACAATATATAACAATGTTATACATATTGTTTGTGTATATTATACATATTATAATATAACTATTATACAACAATAAACATTGAAAACGGAAATTTGTAAAATGTGTCAAATCACTGGTAATTAAGTAATATAGTACAGACTATATGAAATGTTTCAGAGTATTTAGGATATTGATTTCAAGTTTTATTTTTAGGAGAGAAGGAATGTCGTTACAGAAAATGTTCATGTTATGGGCATTTGAAGATTGTTGGTTGATCATCTTAAACTTTGCAACTTTTCATATTTTTAGTTAATAATTTTGAAGTCTCTATTTCCAGAGAAATGACAGTTTTGAATTGTTCTAGATACAAATCTGTTTAAATTATTAAGTTTATTTACTTAATATATCTGAATGACTTACTTTTTCTGCCTATTTTAATATGAAGATATCCTGAATAAAAATTACCTTATCAGAAAGAAAATGTACCCTAGATTACAAAGGAAGGGGTAGGAAATAGGGGTGTATAAAGCAGTGATAATGAGGATTACATAAAGTTGGCTCACTGTAATTTTCCAAAAGCAGACTTCAATTGTTTTAATACAGTTTCATGTATATGAAAAAGAAAATCAAATCTAGTAAAACTCAGACATAATAAATGGGGCCCAAAAAAGTCATTGCAAAAAATCAGGTCATAGTATGAGGTTAAAGAAATGTTCACAGTGAGCCTGTACAGCTAGCCTGCAAGGAATTCTGGGGTCTGACAGTGTGATCCAAATCCATCTTGGCCCTGGCCGTTAGTTCCTGTCACCTGGTAAATATGGGTGGAGACAATTTTGGGTCCTGCAGCTGAGGTTAGGACTTTCGGTTTGTTAATGCACGCATTTCTGTAAGATAAATTTCTAGAGGTAGAATTGATAGAGGTAGTAAGCATTTATAGTGCCAAATGTTATGTTTTCTGTAACACTTCACTTGCAATTCTGAAATTCAAAAAACTAAAATCAAGTTTTTAAAAAAACTTTGCCTGCAAAACCTGGCCTGAAGTAACATGAGGCTATTTATAGTATTATTTTTCACACTGTTCATATTTACTGCCATGAGGATGGTAATATGTTCAATTATGAGGTGCTGTTCCAGACTCTGAAAGAGAGTCTTGTAATACATAGTATATGTACTGCATTACCTCTATAAAATCTGAAAAGTTCTAAATTCCAGAATATATCTGGCTCCAAGAGTTTTGAATGGGCTTGTAGGTATGTATTGACTTACACTCCTGGGTAAGAATGCTTGTTTTCCCACACCCTCACTAACACTAGGCCTTGCTGCATTATTAATATGTGAAAATAGCCAGTGATTTTTGCTATTATTAGCGTTAGAGCTTGTAGTAGTAGAACTTAGATTGATGGTATAACTTTCAGATTTGAAGAGCAAAGTCATTACCTTTAATGACCTGAAATCTGGCTCTGCCTTTGCACCTATTTTAGTTACTTCCATAGTTAACTTGGCTGGAAATTGGACAGTCTGTATCAGGTTAGCTGTTCATGTAATAATATAGTTTGGCAGGAAGTACAGTGTCATCTTCTCTTTGACATGTGGATGATATTTTGTGAGAAAAAGTATTAATGGTTCCAATGATGGTCATATTTATAGGTTGCATGTCAACAGCAACTGAGAGTCATGGGAACTGAGAGTCATTTAATTGGAAAAGAGATGATAGTTTTTAGCTAACTATAATTGGCATTCCATATGGGTTTTCCCTTTTCTTTTCCTGATTAGTAATTCTTTTGCCATATGTTGTAAATACTGATTTCCAAATAACATTTTAAAGTTAAACTTTAATTCAGCTGGAATTTCTTTTGATGAATGGTATGCAGTATGACTAAAACCTAAGTTTTTTTTTTTTCTCGAGCAGGTAGCCAATTGTTCCAACATTATTTGTTGAAATAAGCCAGTCTTCCTAATTTGAAATGCCATGTTTATCATATCTAATTTCTTATGTTTGCTTGGGTTTATTGTCAATTTTTAATACACTTTAATATTTGATAAGAGTCATGAGGAAAAACTTGCACTTCCTTTCCCTCAAATATCTTGGCAACTTTTGTGCATTCTTCCAGATGAATATTTTGTAAATAGGATTTAGATTGGATTTGTATTAACTTTACAGATTTTGGAGAACATTCATATTTGTGTAATATGGAGTCTTCCATGTAGCAACACGTCTCTCTATTTTAACATGGTTTTTCTTTCCCCAGTAAAATTGTGTGCTCTTTTAAAGATTTCTAGGAAGAAACCACTGTACGAAGAGACATATTGCATATACTTCCCTTACAGGATTGAACTGCAAATTTAAAAAATATATAGTTTATACTTTGGAAATAAACAAATTGAATCTATTTACCAAATAGTTTAAGTAATTTAAATTAGTTATAAAGCCTTTGCTAATGCATTTATCCCCACAATGAGAATCTCCATGCAAGAGAAAGGGATTTTTTTTCTCTTAAATTATGGTCATATGCTGCCATTAAACAAATAACCAGGAGATCTGACTTGCTGTTAATTTAAATTAGTTATTTTTAAAGAACTTTAAAAATGTATGCTTATTGATGTGCTTATTTTCTAGAATGTTTGTATTGTGTACAGTAGGCAAAAAGTTAAAACTCCAAATGTTAATTTTCTTCAGCCTGTTTTTTATTTTAAATGTAATAGGTTTTTAAAATGTCCCTTTTCTCATGTTTTATTTTTTTGGTAATGTCTAAAGTTGAACTTCAAATAAGTATAATTTATGTTTGTCTGCCATTCTAAACATTGTATTCTGGAAATGTAGAAATGTACTGGCCTAGATACTCTAACTGAACTTTTCTTCTTTTTAGTTACGCCAGAGGATCCACAGAACATAGGATGTTGCTGCAAAATCTACCTCGTGTGTTATTCTCTTTGACTCATGAGCTGCACAACAATTGCAAAATTGAGCAAGATGTCTGCAGGCTGTGTTGAAAAACTCTGAAGAACCTAATTAACACAGGATGACCTAGGAGTGATTCTAAGGCTATAACAAGATCCTATTCATTAGTAAATGTGTCAGTCTTGGTTCTGAATGCTGCAGATAACAGCAAGCAGAGTTTCTCTTTTCTTTATTACTGAAGCATTCACTTGACCTTCCATCAGTAAGACTGACTTTTCTAATTTGTGCTGGGAGATATTAATGGAATACAGTCATGTCCACTCAAGACGAGAGGCAGATCAATACTGAATATGCTGTGTCCTTGTTGGAACAGTTAAAACTGTTTTATGAACAGCAGTTGTTTACTGACATAGTGTTAATTGTTGAGGGCACTGAATTCCCTTGTCATAAGATGGTTCTTGCAACATGTAGCTCTTATTTTAGGTAAGTACTTTAATCTTGATGAGTTTGTAATTTCAAATGCAGAATGTTAGCTTATTTTAATGTTTTAATAGGAATTCTTTTAAACATTATTTAAATTAAAAAAATTAGACATCTTAATGTTCTGCTTGAATTTTCTACTCGGATGATGTCATGCTTGCCAAATCACTTCCTTGCATGTATATTTAAGGGACGGATGAAAGAAGTTTTTACAAAGGTTTAAATACAAGAAATTTGTTGAAATTAAAGTTTTAATGATGGGGAGGCAAAAAAGATTCAGAATACTATTTTTCCATTAAAAGACAAATGGAGTAATTTTCATTTACTCTTGTAATTTTAAAATATTAAATTTAGAAAACTATTGTTTATAAATTTAAGAGTTACAGTAGGCTCATTAGTAACTTTTAGAGGATAATTGGTGCTGTATAGACATGTTAAGGTCTTTTATTTCCTTTGCAAAAATGTGGTTTTTTTTCCCTCACTCTTGGTTACTGTTGTCATTTGTGGTATCCTTTTAGCCTTACCCAGCTCCTTGTCAGATTAAATGTTTAATAATAACAATGGTGTTCTCTATGCCTTAGAAGTTGATTTAATTGCTTATTGTTTACTAATTACAAATAAATAAAGCTTAATTTTACATTTTTATGATCTTTGCAACTTTTAATCTTTTTAGAGTAGGTTTCTGTTTATTATGAGTTTCATGAGAGGAATAGAAGAAGCTAAGGCGTAGAAATTCCTTTATTTGTTCTCTGCCCTTAGGTTGAATTTTTACTTAATATTTAAAAGGGAGAGGGTGAATAAAGATGAATGAAGTGTGGACCAGTATATTCCTACTACAAGTATTAGCGGCCATAAGTAGAGATCAGCAATGGAAGTTAATTTCTTCTGCTCTTTAATGGCAGCTACAGACAGTTATACTGAGGTTTAATCTTGACTTTTCAAGGCTGACATACAGGTGTAGAAACTTCACATTCCTCAGTGTAACATATCTCATGATAATTACAGAAACTAAGGCCCAAATGTCAGTTGCCTTTGCTATGCCTGCAGTTTTTTCAGATTAAGCTGTGGTTTTTCATGCAATTTCAGACACTGATTTTCTTATCTTAGAAAGGTTAGCATATTTGCAAACAGTGGTTCTAAAACTTGGGTGATCATCAGAATCCTCTTGGGTACTTTTACAAATAGAGATTCTTGGATTTCAAAACTAGAAATTCTGATTGAGCGGGTCTGGGTTAGAGTTTCAGAATATTTATATTTAAAAGCTTCCCAAATGATTATGATTTTCAGTTTTTTTTTCAGATCTCTTGGCTTAGTAAATGATAGAAATTTGACGTTACAGATTCAGTCAATACCTGGACCCATTAGCTCTCCCTTTTTAATAGCCATTAATTATAAATTAATTACCTATTATTGGAAAGACTTTATGCCTTAGTTGTGCATTTTCAGGTTGACATTTGTAATCATAGAGTAGAATCTTTTGTGGTAATAACCTTGGCTGTCATCTAGTCTAACTTCTAAACCTATGCAGAAATTCTGCCTGTAATATTTTGTGTATTATCATCTTTATCAGGAGGTAACACAGGTTTATTTAGATGTCTTCCTTTTTTTTTTCCTCGGTAAGTTTATTTGTGACTGTATAGGTATTACACTGTTGTTTTAAATTCTCTAGCCATGAGGTTATTATTTTTCTTTAACTGATTGGGTTGGAATTGGTTTTCCTGAAGACCAAGAAACTTAAATCTTTCGTTAATGTTTCACTCTTCAAGACAACACAGTCTTTTTAGGGCTGCTATTATTTCCTTATCATTAACTAGTTCTCTTCTTTAGCATCCTTGGTCTTCTGAGAGAATATATTCTCTATGAAGCAAATCAGATAATAAGAAGTAGAAATAATAAAGGATAGTCCAATACATGTTTGAAATTGAAGCCACACCCATCTTTAAAATCCTGTGTCTGGGCCAGTTTTGCAATGCACAAGATGAAAACATTCATACATTAATTTTTTCTCTCCCATATATATTTTTTCTCTGGACTGCATAGATTATCGTATACTCCCACAATAATAATTTGATCTTTTCCCGAGTGTTCTTCAGTTGGATTCTGCTTTCAGGTTTGTAGATTTCAGTATCTTTGCATATAGTGCTACTAGCAATCTTTACCATTAGAAATTTACTACTAGAAATTTTGACTTTTGACCTAGATACATTCTTCCTTTGAAGTTTGAGTAACCAGTTCCATCCCACCAAGAATCAATAGAACCTCTGAAATCAAAAGAACCTCTGAAATGGTAGTTTCTACTTCTTAGTAATGTTTACAGTTCATTTTAGACCCCAGGTGAGAGAATTACTTGTGAATTACTCAGCACCTCTTCCACTGTGGTACTTCAGCCTGTTATAATATTATGTAATTCAGTATTTGCTTTCTTAAAAATGTCCATTTAAAATTGTCGTGATCAGGTTAGCTAGGCTTCTACTATTTTTGGTCTTCAGGAAGCACAGTTCCTTCCCAGAAGTCCATCATTCTGGTGTCTTAAACTATAGTCTAGAATAGCCAGTCTCAGTGTCATCTGTATAGTCAGCTGTTACGTTGCCCTACTCCCTCTTCCAAAGTTACCTTCTACTGGAATAGACATAAAAACCACTTGACCCCTCAATCTTCCATTTTTATTTGGAGGTCTTATAGTTCTTTTTCAGGTTTCTTTTAGTTATGTCCCATTCTCCCACGTCAAATGGGTGAAGCCAGTAGCAATAGGTGTTTTTAAAGAGTTTCTTATTATGTCTTGGATGTTTTTCAAGAACACTTCCTGTTCTCCATTGCTGGGTTTGATTTATTTATAGCCATCCTGTATTCTTCAGGAGGTAGTCATCAACCACCCTGATTGATGATGTTTGTGCTGCTCCTCCACTCCCTAACTGCCAAAGGTTTAGCCGCTGTCCACACTGCTCGTTCTGAGCTACGCCAGAAGTCGCTGGTGACTACCTAATTGCTTTTGCAGTGTTTTTTACCCTTGACTGCTAGTTTTTGACACTCCACCTCTCTTGCCCCGAGTAGCATTGTACTGGCCTGCTTGTTCTTATTTTTCTGATGAATCTTTCTCAACCTCTGTTATTCTTTTTTCCCCTAATTGAACTCTACCTCAGGTTGATATTGGGATTCTGGGTGGATTTTTCCTTTAGTTTTTTAAGTCTCCCATAGGTAACTTATTTGGCTTTAACACATGTCACTTTGTAGATAATTCACAGTCTACTGCATTCATGCCTGACTTTCTCTAAAGTTACAGTAATATTAAATACTTAACTGATTATTGTATTATTTCCATTTGACTCAACTGCCCTTGCCTCCAATAAAATATATCCAAAATTCAACACCACACCTTTTTTCCCAGGATTAACTTTCTTCCTTGACCTTAGTTTTTCTCTCAATGGTTAACAATATTTTTTCAAATATTTACATGAAAATAAACAGGTAGCTTTGATTCTTTCCTTACCTACTTCTTACTCTATCCCATTCCTTATGTTCAGAAAATCACCACCTCTTGTTGGTTCTTTGTAAAGCTCTTATATCCATTTCTGCCACCCTAACTCAGGTTCTTCTCATCTAGATTATTACAGTAGCCTCATAGCTAGTTTTTCGATCTCTAGCCTTTGACCCTTGAGGTCTGTCAGTGCAGAGTATTCATCCTAGAATATATTTTATTAGGGTAATAAATCCATGCTCAAAACCCTTCAGTGTTCTCCACTTATCTACAAGAAAAAGCTCATACTATGTCTCATTTTAAAAGCCTTCTGTGATTTGACTGCCACTCATCTTTCCAGTTCACTTTCCAGTCTCCTGCATAAGCCCTTATGTTCAGCCATGCTCCTGGAAAGAACAGTCTACGTTCTACCCTGACTCACTATTTCATCCATTTTGAATGCCTTCCTAATCTTGTCCTTGAGGGGCCCAGGCTAGTGACTGTTGTGATATCCACTTTTGATCACTATAGGCTTTTCTCTCCTATGCATGCAGTAATATTCTTTGCCTTATTTTTTCATCTCACGTTTATATGGGCTTTCTATTTTGTATTCTCCATAACACTAATTGTCTTTCCAGTATAGTTTCGTATATATATTCGATTTTTAGGAAACTGTCTTGCATGTTTTTAGGAAATCATTTGAGTAAATGAAATTTCTAACTTTATTGAGATATAATTTACACGTCATAAAATCCACCCATTTTAAGTGTACAATTAAATGAACTTTAGTATATTTAAAGAGGTGTACAACCATCTCTACAATCTAATTTGAAACATTTCCATCACCTTGTACCCTTTTACAGTCACTCACCATTCTTACAGCCCTAGGTAACCACTAATCTCTCTTCTGTCTCTTTATATATTTGTTTTTGGAGACATTTCATATAAATCAAATCATATAATATGTGGTCTTTTGTATCTGGCTTCTTTCATTGAGCATATGGTTTTTTTGAGGTTCATCTTTGTTGTAGTATGTATCAATACTTAGTTCCTTTTTATTGCTAAATAGTATTCCATTGTATAAATATAAGAAGTAAATGAATGTTAATGTTTTCACTCAGGATGGCAGAGTGGAACAGTTTGGTATATCTTTGGCACTGGATTATACTTTTCTGTTTCCCTCAAAAGTTTTCCCTTTAAGTTGTCCATCAACAAATATGCTAAATAAATATCTCATGTTATCTAGTTTTTCTTTTTAGCTCTACATTTCTTTTATGCTAAATCTGTAAGCTTTGTTTTTCCCCTCTGTCCTGTAGGGCCATGTTCATGAGTGGACTAAGTGAAAGCAAACAGACACACGTACACCTGAGGAATGTGGATGCAGCCACCTTACAGATAATAATAACTTATGCATACACGGGTAACTTGGCAATAAATGACAGCACTGTAGAACAGCTTTATGAAACAGCTTGCTTCCTGCAGGTAAGCAGTTTTTTCTTCTCAGTTATATATATTACTAGTTTACTTTTTCAAGAAACATTGTTTCACCAGTGATTTCTTATATCTATGTAATTTTCTTATTGCAGATTTTGGAAGGTAAAAGTTGTCTTTTCTTTTTCAAATATGTAAGAGAAAAACAAAGTAGGATTTGATCAGCCAGTAATCTTTAGTTTTATGATGAGAACTTAATTATTTAAAAAGATAGGTGAAAATTTCATGCTGGTTTCATATTTTGCCTAATATACCTGGGAATTTAGATTTCAAGTAAAAGTAATTTTAACAGGGTTTATTAAATTTAAGTGCTTCAATTTTTTTTTGCTAAAAACTTAACTGTACTAATTTTTGATGGTATTACTTTTCATAAAAAATTTCAAGACTCTCAAATTATCAAACTTAAATATTTATAATAGCCATGTGACCATACTGAGCTATTAAAGAGGAGTATTTAAACTAAAATAAAAAGTGATGATTGATATATTTACATATGCTAAATTTTTACTCTGTACTTCCCCCTCAAAAATTTTTTAAATTTTAAGAGGAATATAAAAATACTTTCCTCATTCTTTTCCCTGTTTAGAATAACACTTTGTATTCCAGAAACTGAAAGTTTCTTCAGGGGGAGAACGTTCAGTCTAAAGGTTAAATTTTGGGAGCACAGTTCATGGTACCTAGTAGGTACTTGATAAATGTGTGCTGAGTGAATATGAATGACATTGATTGAACACCAATACCTGGAGTGTAACTTTGGGAACTAGAACTCAGTCCATGCCTTATGTGGCTGTCTTCCTTTTTAGTTCTATCCTCTTTTTTTCCCCATAAAATTGTGCAGTGTCCTGCTGTACCTATAACTCTTGGGAAACTGAGGCCATGGTAGCTTCCTGGTGTTTTAAGAATCAAAGGCATTCACAGCCTAAATCCAAACTTGAAAGGGGAAAATGCCTACTGTAAGCACTGTCTTTCTATAGCTTGTTAAGTTTATATTACTTTTTTTAAAGCCAGGAACTAAGAGCAGGTGTGTTTTAGAATTGCCAAAAAATTGAGGAATTTTAAGAAATTTGGATTCCAGAACACTTTGTTACTGTAAATAGTGATACTGTTCCTTATAATTTTTTTTCTACCATGTTAATGAAACCCATATGCATATGCTTGCACAAATGTAAAACAGGACTCTGCCTCTTGGACTGGGTTGCCCTGGCAAGCCTGGGATGGGGCATTTTGTGACTATCAACATGAATTTCACTATTAGCCACATGAAATGATAATGTTTTTATATGCCAGGTACTGTACTAATGCTTTATATAGGTTCTTATCTAATCTTTACAATAATCATTTGTAAGGATTTCTCCATTTTATATAAGAGAAAACTGAGGCTTAGAGAAGTAAAGCTACTTGTCTAATATTGTTTACATACTGAAGCCAGGAACCTGACTTCTCACTGTAAACTGCTTCTCGTTAACTACTCTGATATTGAAGAAGTATTTATTAGTAGGTAGCACTTCTGATTCCACTTGAGATCTACTTTTCCTTCTTAAGAAAAAACAGATCTAGATAACGTAAAAGTGGCCAAGATGGGTCATTTAAATGTAGTAATTTATGACTGCACATAAATGTTTTTATTGTTCCTTTGGTTATCTTACCTCTCTAGATAAGAAAGGCAAATAATAACTGCTCTTAGTCATTGTGCATGATTTTCTGGTTTTATATGACTATCGTGTCCATGTTGAGAAACCAGATTCCAGCTACTCCACAATAATCATTTCTTTTACTATAATTTATTTACATTGTTTTCATTTGGTTCTCTCAATTAGTATTTTTTAAAGCCTAGAAAAGTATGGAACTTATTCATGAATTTCCTTACTGTTCCCTTAAGGCTATTTAGTTTTTTAAGAGCCTATTTAATGTTATACTACTGGCTCCTAAATAGGGCTGTTAAGTAGGCCACTGGACAGGAAGAAGAAATTCAAAACTGTGCATAGTCTTCTGATTTCATTATTACTGGAAGACATTATCTCTTAGCCCAAACATGTGTATCTAAAAATAAAACATACAGTATAGGGTTCTGATTAATATACCCAAGTCTTACATAAAAATAAAATTTGTCTATCCTGCCTTTATCAGCCTTTTTTTTCTTCCCATTTTAGGTAGAAGATGTGTTACAACGTTGTCGAGAATATTTAATTAAAAAAATAAATGCAGAGAATTGTGTTCGATTGTTGAGTTTTGCTGATCTCTTCAGTTGTGAGGAATTAAAACAAAGTGCTAAAAGAATGGTGGAGCACAAGTTCACTGCTGTGTATCACCAGGAAGCTTTCATGCAGCTGTCACATGACCTACTGATAGACATTCTCAGTAGTGACAATTTAAATGTAGAAAAGGAGGAGACAGTTCGCGAAGCTGCTATGCTATGGCTAGAGTACAACACAGAATCACGATCCCAGTATTTGTCTTCAGTTCTTAGCCAAATCAGAATTGATGCACTTTCAGAAGTAACACAGAGGGCTTGGTTTCAAGGTCTGCCACCCAATGATAAGTCTGTAGTGGTTCAAGGTCTGTATAAGTCCATGCCCAAGTTTTTCAAACCAAGACTTGGAATGACTAAAGAGGAGATGATGATTTTCATTGAAGCATCCTCAGAAAATCCTTGTAGTCTTTACTCGTCTGTCTGTTACAGCCCCCAAGCAGAAAAAGTTTACAAGCTATGCAGCCCACCAGCTGATTTGCATAAGGTTGGGACCGTTGTAACTCCTGATAATGACATCTATATAGCAGGTGGTCAAGTTCCTCTGAAAAACACAAAAACAAATCACAGTAAAACAAGCAAGCTTCAGACTGCCTTCAGAACTGTGAATTGCTTTTATTGGTTTGATGCACAGCAAAATACCTGGTTTCCAAAGACTCCAATGCTTTTCGTCCGCATAAAGCCATCTTTGGTTTGCTGCGAAGGCTATATCTATGCAATTGGAGGAGATAGTGTCGGTGGAGAACTTAATCGGAGGACCGTAGAAAGATATGACACTGAGAAGGATGAGTGGACAATGGTAAGCCCGTTGCCTTGTGCTTGGCAGTGGAGTGCAGCAGTTGTGGTTCATGACTGCATTTATGTGATGACACTGAACCTCATGTACTGTTATTTTCCAAGGTCTGATTCATGGGTAGAAATGGCCATGAGACAGACTAGCAGGTCTTTTGCTTCAGCTGCAGCTTTTGGTGATAAAATTTTCTATATTGGAGGGTTGCACATTGCTACCAATTCTGGCATAAGACTCCCCTCTGGCACTGTAGATGGGTCTTCAGTAACTGTGGAAATTTATGATGTGAATAAAAATGAGTGGAAAATGGCAGCCAACATCCCTGCTAAGAGGTACTCGGACCCCTGTGTTAGAGCTGTTGTAATCTCAAATTCTCTGTGTGTGTTTATGCGAGAAACCCACTTAAATGAGAGAGCTAAATATGTCACCTACCAGTATGATCTGGAACTTGACCGGTGGTCTCTGCGACAGCATATATCTGAACGTGTACTGTGGGACTTAGGGAGAGATTTTCGATGCACTGTGGGGAAACTCTATCCATCCTGCCTTGAAGAATCTCCGTGGAAACCACCAACTTATCTTTTTTCACCGGATGGGACAGAGGAGTTTGAACTGGATGGAGAAATGGTTGCACTACCACCTGTATAGTTCGGGAGTTCAGGGAGTGCACGCCTGATTTATGTGCTTTGTCATTTTCTTTGCTAAACAAGAGAGGCTATGAAAGGACTAAATATGAGTACATAAAAATCTATCTTTGATAAATTTTATTTTTATGCCCTACTTAATATTTGCATCAGTATAATATATATCAGTGAGTCTTAGAGAAAGATATGCTTCCATAATATGAAATAGATTATCCAATAAGTGAGAAACTTTTATGTGTATCATGAGAGCATAAGAATCTGGATTATCTAACATTGATAGCCCTGTGTATGTACAGTTCAAAAAGTTCACTAATTAAAGTAGTTTCCTGTTCCTAGTGTGGTATATCACAAATTGTGCTGAGGTTATTTTAGTATGTGTATTTCATTCCCGTGCTTCTGTTCTGAAGTCCTGGAATACAGTTTTTTCAGTGTAATTAATTCAGCTGCACTTAACACTAATGTCCATGTTGGTATAGAAATGTCTAAATCCTATGCTAGAGGAAGATCTTCCATTTTATGGTATTGCACAGGGAAGCTATGACTGCAGGATCAGTCTAACTATACTATTAGGTGCATGTATTCTCTTTTCACTAACTTATACTTATCTATCTAGAATACAGGTCTTCCAATCAGCTGGTCATTTACCAGGTGTGGACTTAAGTTGCTGGGCTCGCAATAAGAATTGCTAGTCCCTCATTGTGCGGGTCTGTGTGGAGCTTTAATCAGTAAATGCCTCCACTTTCTGTATTACATTAACATTGGCTCATGCATATAACTACCTGCTGCTGTTGTATTTCTCCATCTTAAAGATTTAGAGTGGGTTAACCAGGTCATTACACCTTAATTTAATAACAAGCATTACTGTAGAGTGATTGTGTATAGATATCTGTTAGCTGTCAGGGTGTGTTTTTTTTTAACCTGTTGTGTGTATGTGGGGGTAGGATTAGAAAGGTGAACTGTTCAGGAATTCTCTGCACTAGCTGTGCGGAAGAGCAGATAACTAGTGCTGCTCTGGCATTAATCCCAGGAACCACTAGCAGTAGCGGGGTGCCGCCAATCTAACATGAGCACAGGTGCTTCATGACAAACATTACTAGCATGTTCAGCTGCATAATGTTCTGGCACTGTATTTTGAATGACATTAATTTATTAAATAAATTGTATATATTCAATATCTGTTTTTCTTTTGTGATGAGAATGGCGTAATGGTTTAATTTTTTAGTTTTTAATTTTACTGGATCGGTTTAGCTTGTTACACATGGTTTCTTCAGCAATTTGCTTGACATATATATATAGCAGGTGTGGTATAAATATATATATTTCCCTTCTTATTGTCTGATTTGAGCCTTACTGTGTCAACAAACTAGAGATCAAAGACAATGCCTTTTAACCCTAGTTGCATACTAGAATCATCTGGGGTACTTTTAAAAGCTCAAGCCTCATCCCAAACAAAATGAACACAGTCTCTGGTGGGTAGACCCAGCAACAGTATCTTTCAAAGCACCATTGGTGATTTTTTTTCTGCAGTCTCATTGAGAACCCTTGGTTTAGGCCTTAAATATAAGGATTTGATTTCTAGATCACCAGTCTTCCTAGAACACGTTGTTGGTCATGTTTACAAAGTTTTAACTCCTCCCACTACCTACTGTGTGAAGTCCAAATTCTTGAGCACATTTAAGGCTCTCTCTAATTTGACGTTAAGTTATCTTTACAGCCTTATCTTAAATTGTTTTCCCACAAACCTTAACTTCTAATCAGGCTTTTGCTATACATTTCTGCCTTTGTCCATGCTACTTGCTCTACTCATGATGGTCTTTTCATCTTGTGGCTGGCTGTCTATTATTCAAGATCTGTTCAGGCAGTTTTTAAGTGAGTGCTTCCCTGATAACCACCTCTTACCCTGTGTTGAAGAGTCCCTTCTCATATCCTTAGTACTTTGTACCTTGATCTCTTAATTCTACTGATCATTCTGTTTAGTATTCTTATTGGTCTTAATGCTTTTCTACAGAGTGATTGATGTTTTTGAAGGTAAGGACTTTTTTATGTATGGCTGCATCCCCCTACAGTGTAGCATAGTTGGTGATAAAAATGAATGAAAGCAGGTATATCCGAAGGGCCTTGGGGCATTTGCAAGAGTCAAACCCAATATACCAAATTCTTTATTCTCATTAATTGTTCCATTAGTCACTGTTTTTCTTCACTTCTCCATCCAGCTTAGATCTGTCTTAATACTTCAGCCATTCTCTTGGCAATCCTAAACTCCTTTGCCTTACCATTTTATGACTGCGGCAAAACCTGAATCGTAGGTCTGAGTTCAGCTCTATCTACTTTGATTACCACTGGGTTGCTGAGCACTGCTACAGAAAACCACATGATGACACAGATTGGTGCCACAATATAATTTGCAGTCACCATTCTCAACTAGGTCCTCAACATTAGCAAGCTGTCTTTCATTCTTCAAGACAATTTGAAACCTCCAGTCTCACTAAATCTTCACCTTCCCCAACTCTCCTGTTAGCAGATTCTGTTTCACAGTAGAAATGATAGAGGGGAAACTTCCTGAACCATCCATCACCAAATCTATCTGTACCTGCATCTACTATAGGTGGTTCTCTCCTGTTCAGAAAGAGAATAAAAGTATTAAGGATCTGTCTTAAAGATACCATCCTTTCCTACCTTCTTCCAAAGTTTGCTCTATGACTCCCCTGGCTCTTAAACTTGCTTGTGCACCAGAATCATGTCAGGAACTCAAATACAGATTCCTGGACTCTACCCAAACCTTAAACTTGAAGCAATCCTTCCCAGCTGATTCTTATGCATCCTTCTCATTCCTTCACTATCTTCAACTTCTCTAATTGGTTTCTTCCTTTTCCTTAAGCATAACCAAACCTTTTTTAGAACAAAAATCTTTGCCTCCTCAACTCTTCCTCTCTTTTCTCCTTCACAAACCTAATTTCTTGTCTGAATTGTCTTTTGATGAACCACATGTCACCATTTGCCACAACTCATGTGAGACTGGTTTATGCCGATATCACTCCACTGAAACTTGAACTTCGATTTTTTTTTTTTTTTTTTTTAGGTTCAGAGGCTACTTTGCCTGTTTTGTTTGACACAGTATTTTACACTGCTGAGCACTTTATTTGAAAGACTCTAAACTGGACTTGTGACATTATGCTGCCCTGGTTTTCTTCCTACCTCTGGGGTCTTTCCTCAGGCTCTTGCTGATTTCACCTCTAACCCTCTTAAGTCTTGGTCTTCTATTCACAAATGCCCTAAGCAATACTGTTCACTTCAGTGACTTATGTTGATTTCCTTCAGCCCAGACCTTCACCTGAGAACCACACTTGGATATTGTTTTAGCTTGGGCTGCTATAACAAAGTACCATAGACTAGGTGGCTTATAAGCAGAAATTTATTTCTCACAGTTCTGGAGGCTGGAAGTCTGAGATTAGGGTGCCAGCATGGTCAGGTTCTGATGAGGGCCCCCTTCTGGGTTGCAGGCTGCCATCTTATATCCTCATGTGACAGAAGATTTAGCAAGTTCTCGCCTCTTCAGGTACAATCAGATTTATGAGGGTTCCACCCTAATGACCTAATTACTTCCTAATGGCCTCACCTCCCAATACCATCAGCACATTGGGATTAGAGTTTCTACATATGAATTCTGGGGGGGACACAGTCCGTGATAGATATCCAACTTGACTATCTCCAAGTTATCTCAAATTCAACATGTCTTAAGATCTCCCTGCACCCCCACCTCACACCTGCTTCTGGTTCAGGTTCTGTCAGTAAATGGCACTATCATACATCCTTTTGCTTAAGCCAGAATCTTGGAGGTTAAATTTGACTCTTCCCTGTCCCTCACCTCCATATCATGTCAGTCACAAGGCCTTGTAGGTTCTCTTAAGTGTCTCTTGATTCCAGCCTCACTTCTAATATTAATCTGGAGCCCCTATCATCTCACCTGGAGAATTTAACAATTTCCTAAGTCTCTTTAAAAAAAAAAAAAAAGCTTTATTGAACTATATAATTCACATACCATACAATTCACTGGTCTTCAGTATATTGACAGAGTTGTGCAACCACACAATCAGTTGTAGAACATTTTATGACCCCAAAACCCTTACCCACTCTCCATTTCCCCTCTGATCTCTGTTGATGCCCTTCTTTGCTCACACTTTCTCCACACTGCAATCAACTTATCTTTTTCAAACAAATTTAATGTCATGCCTTTCCTTAGAACTTTTATTGTCCTTGGAATAAAGTCCAAGTTCCTCTCTGATTTACAAGGCCTTCAGAATCTGGTCTCTGCTTACTTTTCTGGCCTAATTTCCTTACATACAGTTGACAAACTCACTAAGTTGAGATTTTTAGTTATTTTAATAAACCTTGTCCTTTTTCATATACATATTTTTTTCTGCCTTAGACACTCTTCCTCTTTGACTGGTCAGGTCTAAGGTGACCATACATCCTAGTTTATGTCTGTTTTCCCTTTCACTTTGAAAAGTGCCCCTGTTTGGATACTAAGTGATACGGTAACCCTGGTTAAATTCAATTCACACTTCAGGTAACTTCCTCCAGGTGGCTTTATTTTTTAAAATTCTACTACTTTGGGTTTCCTTTATTTAAATCTCAGTTGTACCCCATACTGCCAAACACTAATCAAACTATCTTAGAGTTACTTGTTTTGATTGTCTTCACTACTGCTGAGAGGGCAAGGGCTTTGTGTCTATCCTGTTTATTTCTGTATTCTCAACATCTAGCAATGCCTGACACATAGTAGGCACACAATAAAATCTATATAAAGGAGTGTATAGGTCACAAGGGGAATTTGAATTACAGTGAAATCATTCAGGCCACTATTTTGATATTGTAGTAATTAGTAGTGGAGTGTCTCTGACACTATGGAGAAGGAATTTGTCAAATAAAATCAAATGAACTGGCATTAAAAAAACAAACTTTCCAACATATAGAAAGGATTTGACCAAGTAGGGTTTATCTCAGGAATGAAAGGTTGGTTTAATATCTGAAAATCACATACCGTGTTAACAGAATAAAGGAGAAAAATGATATGATCATCTCAATAGACACAGAAAAAATATTTGATGAAACTCAAGACCCATTTATGATAAAAACTCAGTGAATTAGAGAAGGAAATTTCCCCAATCTGACCAAGAATAGCCATGAAAAACCTACAGCTAATATCATACTTAATGCTGAAAGACCAAAAACATTTCCCCTAAGATCAGGAACTAGACAAGGATGTCTGCTTTCATTAGTTCTATTTGAAATTGTACTAGCCGGGGCAATAAGGCAAGAAAAAGAAAAGGCATATAGCTTAGAAAGAATTTTAAAAGAAAAAAAAAGAGCTACCAGAAGTAATAGCAAGATCACAGGATACAAGATCAATATATAAAAGTAAAAATGAGTTGTATCTTATGTACTTATCAATTAACCATAAAAATTTCTTAACAATGACATAAAAAACAATTTAGGAATAAATTTAACAAAAGATGTCTAAAAGCCAGGGGCTGGCCCATGGCGTAGTGATTGAATTCATTTGCTCCTCTTTGGTGGCCCGGAGTTCCCCGGTTCGGATCCTGGTGTGGGGACTGACGCACTGTTTGTCAAGCCGCGCTGTGGTGGCGTCCCATATAAAGTAGAGGAAGATGGGCACGGATGTTAGCCCAGGGCCAATCCTCCTCAGCAAAAAGAGGAAGATTGGCAATGGATGTTAGCTCAGGTCTAGACTTCCTCACACACACACACACAAAAATGTATTAAGACCTGTACATTGACAACTACACAACATTGCTGAGAGAGATTGAAGAAGACCTAAAGAAATGGAGAAAGATACCATGGTTATGGATTGGAAGAATTAATATTAAGATGGCGATTCTCCAAATTGATCTACAAAGTCAGTGCAATCCCTATCAAAATGCCAGTACACTTTTTTTTCCCATAGAAATTGAATTTTAAAATTTATATAGAAAAGCAAAGGACCTGCAATAGCCAAAACCATTTTTACAAAAAGGAAAAAAGTTAGAGGACTTTCACCAAAAAATTTTAAGGTTTTACTATAAGGAAGACAATGTGGTACTGTGTAAGGATAAATATAAATGGAATATAATAGAATCCAGAAATCAATTCTATGTATGGTCAATTTTTTGATGAAAGTGCCAAGGTAATTCAATGGGAAAGGTAGTCTTTTCAGCAAATGGTGCTTGAACAATTTGTTTACATTTATTTTTATATATATGAATATATATATTCATAGACATCCTAGAAGAAACATGGATGAATTCTTCTATAACCAGGGAGTAGGGAAAACTTTTCTAATAGTAGCTCAAATTCCAGAAGCAATAAGATAAAATATAATTTTGCTTACAAAAAAATTAACTTTTGCATAGAGCAAGACATCCATAGGCAAAGTAAAAAGAAAAATGACAAAATAGGGAAAAAATATTTCCAAGTGTTAGTATCTCTAATATCTTAAGAGTTTTCAGAAATCAAAAGACCAAGTACTCTACAGGAAATTGAACTTGTGAGATGAACAATGAACAGGAAAAGAAATAGCTCTTAACATTACGCTCACCTCATTCATATTAAGATAAACACAAAACAATAAAAACAAAAGCAACACTGAGATACTAGCTTTCAGTTGGCAAAAGTTTGACACACTGTTGATGGAGAAACAGGCATACATTGCTGATGGTCCTGCAAATTATTGTGGTAGTTGTGAGGGATTTGGCAATACTGGTAAAATTACGGATCTCTTTGACCAGCAACCCCATATCTAGGGATCTCTCACAAAGAAAAACTGGCAAAAATATTTTTTAAACATATGCACAAGGCTGTTATTTCTTATAACAGTATTTGTAATAGCAAAAAGACCAGAAACAACTCAAATGTCCATCAGCAGAGGATTGGTTAAATAATGTCAGATCCATACTGCAGATCTCCAGAATATAGTAAACAGCAAAGTGGACAAAAGTGTGTGTGTACAGTAAAATGTATAATATATTATCTATAATATTTGCTTACATGCTTAAATTAGAAGGATAAATTATAAACATTTTTAAATGGTTAACTAGAGGGAAAGGGAAGAAACAGGATGAGGGATGAAAATAAAAGTCTTCTCTGGATATACTTTGTTTTTTAAATTTGACTTTGGAACTATGTAAATATTTTACATAATTATATAACAAAATAAAATTTAAAAATTTTAAGATGAAGCAAATGAATCTAAATTAGTATCCAGTGGGTGGCATAACCACACAAAAAGTAACTTTTAATCAACCTAAAACAGTAATTTGTGCATCCCTAGTGGTATAAACTCTAAGGAAAAAAGGAAAGAGAAAAAACTCTTTAACTGTTTGACTAGTGGTAGTATTGTATGGCGAGACTGAGACCATTGTGTGTACTGTGGGTTAAAGCAAAGGAGTAATAATCTAATCTGTTATTACCAGAATCTTATTAGACCTGTGTTTCTCCATATAGGAGAAAGGAGATCCAGATGTAAAATAGAAGAGGATAAGTAAAACCCTTGTGGTCCTGAGTTTGCAATGCAAGTATCTGTATGAACTCACAATACATTTAATTTTAAACAAAACAAAATATATTTCCTCCTTTCTACTGCACAGGGCTGGAAAAAAATCACCAATCCTACGGCAGCATCCTAGCCCCTCGATTGTAGTCTTGAAATAACATTTCCCACTAAAGGAACCAAGGATTCTTGGAGAAGAGGCTGATTCCAGATGTGGGTCAAGAAATGTACAAAGGAGCCTAGAACATCTTATTATACCAGATATCAAGGAAGCCAGCAAAGACTATCAGAGTCGTGTCAAAAGACTTGGGAACCAACTAGCCAACAAGAACCATTGGCCAGGCCTGACCAGGGCTCCATGGGATGGGAGACACCTAGGATTCATGATTGCTGGTCAGGCCCCAGGGCCCAAAAGGACAGCAGAGCCTTATGGGGTCTGACGGCAACCACCATTTAAAACTCTTCATCAGTGGTGTAGTGTGGGGGGACCTCTGTAGTGCAGGCATATGGCCTGGTGGGCTAGCCCTATCCAACATGCCAGGAGGGCCTGATGCCCTCGATCAGGTGCGGGGAAGCAAACTGCACATGTGCATGCAGGCCTGACTCAGCATCCAGACTCCCGGGGATCAGTCCCCAGGTCCCTGCCATGTAGGGATAGACCAGGCCACTGAAAAAATTTGAAAAGAAGAACCATTGACCAAAGAGGACAATATGAGCAACAGCAAGAATATTAACTCCAATAAGAGGAAGATACATATATTAATAATTTGTTGAAACTTAAAGCTTCTGAATTGTAACACATTTCCTCTTCACTTGTTTTGGTTCATTTTCCCTACCATTTATCACTGTTCCATGAACATTA
This sequence comes from Tapirus indicus, assembly GCA_031878705.1. Taxonomy (NCBI): domain Eukaryota; kingdom Metazoa; phylum Chordata; class Mammalia; order Perissodactyla; family Tapiridae; genus Tapirus; species Tapirus indicus. The sequence goes on along the minus strand of CM062917.1, from coordinate 125,999,437 downwards.
TTTTTAGGGGGGGGAAACAGTAAAATGCGAACATTAATATATGTATTTGAAAGTAGGTATTTTTCCAATACCAACCACATGTTGTGTCATATATCTTCCATGTTGAAAATATTACTCTGTCTGTGTGAGGGTGCCAGCTGTTTAATAGCACATAAAGGAACTTCTTTTATCCTTAATCCACTGAACCTCCAAGGGAATACCACTATAAAATATGTCAATGCTTTTTTTCCCCTGGAAATGGTCTACTAAATATTTAATCTCTTCCTTTATCTTCTTCAGCAATTAAAACATTAGCATGAAAATTTTCAAACGTTTTTTTAAAAATTATTTTTATTTGGAAAAAGTGTCCCCATTAAAATATTTGAAATATTAAACCCTAAATAAGAGGACTTTACATCAAAAGAAATATCATCATTAATCATCAAATAAAGGAATGTCAAAAATTTTATTAATGTGTTCCTGACAAAATATGGAAACATTTTTAAAAACTGAACTATCACATTAAAAAAACTCCAGTAGATTAGAATATATTAAATATGTTTAATCCATGAGTTCATTTTTAAAACCCACAAATAGTTGGTCATTATTAGATGATAATGAACAAATTCATTTTGAAAACTAGTAAATAAAGGGAAAAATTCAAGCATTTTATCCTTCCTTTTATATAGAAACTGAGCCACGCAGTAACAAAACAGTTGAGGGCAAATTTTTTCTTTATACCATATTCCAGCTAATAAATAACGAAGAAGTGACAGAATTAGACTATTATTTCTTCTCATTCCATAACGGATCTGGGCAATGATCATCAATGGCTGCTAATATAAAAAAAAGAGAGAAAACTAACCATTGTGTTGTTAGAGTAACAGCCTAACCCTATAATGTAATCTTGCCCTCCCCGCATCAAGTCTGAATCTGATCAAGCCTCTACACTCAGCTACCAATGTATGAAACTATAGATGTCAGAGAATGTGTTAAATTATGCCAAGAGGACGCAATCAGCAAAAATCCAGATTTTGGTGAACTGTACAGGACAAATGACTCAATTTCTTCAACAAATTGGGAAAAAAAAATAAAGTTGTGGTGGAAGAACCTTTAGACTTAAAAGATTTATCAACTAATGGCATTGTGTGGACTTTATTTTGGTCCTGATTCAAATAAACAAACTAAAAATAAATATAACTCCACACAAAAACTTGTACACAAGTGTTCACAGCAGCATTATTTGTAATAGCCAAAAAGTGTATAAACAAAAAGTGATCTATCCATACAATGGAATATTATTCAGCCATAAAAAGGAATGAATAACTTATTCATGCTACAACATGGATCAACCCGGAAAACTTTATGCTAAGTGAAAGAAGCCAGACATAAAAGGCCACATATTGTATTATTCCATTTATACGAAATGTTCAGAATAGGCAAATCCATCGAAAGTATATTAGAAGTCGCCAGGGGCTGAGTGGGAAATAGGAAGTGACGGCTAAAGGATACAGGGTTTCTTTCTGAGGTGATGGAATTAGATAGTGGTGATGATTGTACAACTTTGTGAAAATAGTGTAGACCACTGAACTGTACACTTTAAAAGGGTGAATTTTATGGTATGTGAATTGTATCAATAAAAAACTTGGCATTCATGACACAAATGGAAATATAAATACTGACTTGCTAATATTGATAAACTTGATAATATTATCAGTTTAAAATATTAAAAAATTTACCTTTTAGAGATACATTCTTAAATATTTACAGATGAAATGTGATACTGAGATTTGCTTCAAAAATAATACGGGATAGTTGGAAAATCATTATTTTGCAGCTATCAGAGTAAAGATTTAATCAGGCAAGAATTATCAATGGATGCTGTGATGGTCCTAAAAATATGTCCACAAATTCTTTGATACTCCTCCTTTGAGAGTTGGAGCTTTTTAAAAAAAAATGTTGGAGGGGCAGGCCTGGTGGCATAGTGGTTAAGGTCGTGTGCTCCACTTTGGCAGCCCTGGGTTCGTGGGTTTGGATCCTAGGTGTGGACCTATGCACCGCTTATCAACTCATGCTGTGGCAGGTGTCCCACATATAGAGTAGAGGAAGATGGGCACGGATGTTAGCTCAGGGCCCATCTTCTTCAGCAAAAAGAGGAGGATTGGCAACAGATGTTAGCTCAGGGCTGATCTTCCTCACCAGAAAAAAAAAAAAAGTTGGAGCTTAATTCCCCTCCTCTGGAATGTGGGCTGTACTTAGCCACTCACTTCTAATGAGTAGACTGTAGTGGAAGTGACAGTGTGTGACCTACAAGACTAGGTCACAAAAGGCATTGCTCTCTTTGCTTTCTCAAGGATCACTTGCTCTAGAGGAAGCCAGTGCCATGTTGTGAGGATACACATGCAACCCTAGGGAGAGGTCCTTGTGGCAAAGAACTGACAGCACTAACTTGCCATGCGTGTGAATGAACCATCTTGGAAATGGATTCTCCAGCCCCAGGCAAACCTTCAGACAATGGCAGCTTCGGACTGACAGCTAATTGTAATCTCACGAGAGACTCTGAGGCAGAACCATCCAGCCAAGGCACTGCCAATTTCCTGACCCACAGAAACTGTGTGAGATCATAAATACTAAGTTTGGCATAATCTATTACTCAGCAATAGGTAACTAAATACAGATGCTGAATCTAGGGGAAATTTTGATGATAAACAGGATACTTGCATGACCTCAAATTGTCTCCCCACAGACTGTTTATTATTTGCAAGGGAAGGGGAAAAAACCCAGTAATTGTACAGTGATGAAATTGGGCAGCAACAAGATTAACATCACCAGTAAAGGGCAGATGGACACCATATGCCTCCAGATGTGATACCCTGAGAAGGACACATCACGCAGGCAGTATTCTGGACAAGAATGCATATCTTGAATCTAATCATAAGGAAACAGCAGACAAACCTCAAGTAAGGAACATCTTATTAAAAAAAGGAAGAGGGTTTTATTTTTCTAAAATGTCCATGTCATAAAAGACAAAGGCTCTGGAAATGTTCCTGATTAAAGGAGGCTGACTACTAAATGCAACACCTGACCCCAAACTGGATCCTGTACCGGAGGGGAAATAAATGCCATAGAGAAGACAATGGACAAAACTGGAATTCGAACGGCAGAGTAGATAAAATTATTGAATCAATGTTAAATTTACTGAAGTTGATAACAGTGGTATGGTATATAAAAGAATATCCTTATTCTTAGGAAATACACAATGAAGTATTTAGGGATAAAGGGCCACGATGTATGTAACTTACCCTCAAATGGTTCAGAAAAAAGTGAGTGTGGGGAGGGTGTTTGTATGTGCGTGCATGTGTGTGTGAGAGAGAGAATGTACGAATAAAGCAGATGGAATAAAATGTTAATAGATGAATCTGGGTAAAATGTAATGAGTGTTGTTATTTTTTACTATTTTTATTTTTGCAACTTATATGTATGTTTGAAATTATTTCCAAATAAAAAGTTTAAAAAATAAAAATTCTATGGGATGGAGGAAAATAAGTGAGGATAAAGATGAAATAAGACTGACTATAAATTTGATAATTACTGAAGTGAATGGTTTATTACATTATAAAAGGAAATTTATTATACTCTTCTGACTACTTTTGTATATATTTGAAATTTTCCATAATAAAAGAAGGTAAACAACAATGAGGGGCTTGAACTTGAAGATCCCAAGTGTTTCTTCCAGCTGCATAGTTAGTTCTATGGTCTTTTTGAGTGTGGTGGATTACGTATGATCTGAATTTGAGTTCCACCTTGGTTCAAGATTTTCCTCCCCAAATTGGGGATAATAATTTCTACTAATAGGATTATTAAATATATATTACAGGTTAAAGAAGTTAGCACATTTCCTGGAACATAGCGATTGTTCAATATATGTCAGTAATAACTGTTATTATTGGATGAATAAGTGAAACAAAAAGATGAATTTCCACTTGATGGTTAAAAGACGGAGTATTGTCCCATGCAGTTTGTTGGTAAGGAATTAGACCTGCATAACCACTGCCATTACTGGCATGAGGTATTGGAAGCGGTTCATGGAGGGTGCTACAGAAATAATGTTTTTATCATTAATTAGCTTGATTCTTATGTATTAAAACATATTTCTTTTTTTAACAGTATGTAACAGAGTCCTCTATTTACCAAAAATAACATGTATAGAGAATAATTTGTATAGTGCCCCCAGTAAAAGTAGAAGGCATAAAATTAGGGGCTTTTCCATCATTAAACAAAGGATCTATGAAATCAAGCTTGGATTTTTAAAAAAATTGTGGTAAAATACACATAACATAAAGTTGACCATTTTAATCATTAAGTGTATAGTCCAGTGGCATTTACATTCACAATGTGTGCAACCATTACCACCAGCTATCTTCAGAACTCTTTTTATCTTGCAAAACCGAAACTCTGTACCCATTAAACAACTCCCCATTCCCTTCCCTCGTCCCAGCTCCTGGCAACCACCATTCCACTTTCTGTCCTATGAGTTTGACTACTCTAGGTACCTCATATAGACAGAATCATACAGGATTCGTCCTTTTGTGACTGGCTTATTTCACCTAAGATAATGTCTTCAAGGTTCATCTGTGTTGTAGTATCAGAATTTCCCCCCTCCTTTTTATGGCTGAATAATATTCCATTGCATGTACATACCATATTTGTGTGTGTGTGTGTGTAAGACCAGCCCTGAGCTAACATCCGTCGCCAATCCTCCTCTTTTTGCTGAGGAAGACTGGCCCTGGGCTAACATCTGTGCCCGTCTTTCCGCTACTTTATATGGGATGCCGCCACAGCATGGCTGACGAGCAGCGCGTCGGCAGGCGCTTGGGATCTAAACCTGTGAACCCCGGGCTGCCAAGTGTGGACTAAACCGCTGCGCCACTGGGTGGCCCCTGTACATACCACATTTTGTTTATTCATTCATCCGCTGATTGACACTTGGGTTGCTTCCACCCCTTGACTATTGTGAAAAATGCTGCTATGAACATGGGTGTACGTATCTCTCTTCAAGTCCTTGTTTTCAATTTTAAGCTTGAATTTTAACAATTTATCAGAGAAAGAAAGTTACAGTTTAAATTCCTCTTACCATCTGGGATTTAGTTTGTTTGTTTGATTTTTTTTTTTTTTTTTTTTTTTTTTGTGGGGAAGACCAGCCCTGAGCTAACATCCGTCGCCAATCCTCCCCTTTTTGCTGAGGAAGACTGGCCCTTGGCTAACATTCGTGCCCATCTTCCTCCACTTTTTTATATGGGACGCCGCCACGGCATGGCTGACAGGCAGTGCGTCGGCGGGCACCCGGGATCCGAACTCGCGAACCCCGGGCTGCCAAGCGCGGACTAAACCGCTGCGCCACCGGGCGGCCCCTGTTTGATGTTTTTAAGTGACCTTTAAGGGGACAATCATAATGCTTTTCCTGATAAAACGCTTACATGAATGGTCTTGACCTGTTCATAACAGCTGAGCCTATTTCATTTCAAATGAGTTCCTTCACGTGCAATGCTACTCACACGACTATTTGAAAGTTATTTCTATTGGAGGGATTTGATAATGGAAACCTTGTTTTCGGCTTTGGACAGTGGGTGAGCATGGGAAAACTGATTAAGGTTTGTCAAGTTCATGAGAAAGGGCACATGAGCCTGGTTTCTCTTCAGTAACAAAGTCCTCTTCTGTAAGGCCTGAGAACTGTTATTTTCTCACATTTGATTTTCCTCATGCAGCCCAATATGATGGCACTTCTTCCGTCTTTCCTAAAGGGTTACATAATTATGCAGATCAGCATCATGGGCCTTTTTCCCCTTGGACAGTACTTTTTGGAACTGCTAGATTTCCAGATGAGAACTGTTTATTCTGGATCAGACTTAATTTGGTCAGCTGAATTCTCTTGGGTATGGAGAGTTTTTCTTTCCCTTGGCCTACTTTTTGTGGTACTAAATATCCTTTTACAGTTTCACCAAGCACTTTGTAAAACAGAGAGTTGAAAGCACTGCTTTCTTAGTTCCTTTCGTTGTTTCAGTACATTAGTTACATAATGCTTCTTGGAAAGCCACAACCACAGAGCCTTGTGTTGGAAAGGTTTTGTTCGTGTCACAATATTCATCAAGTGCTTACAATGTGCCAGGCTCCCCGTCCTCATAGTTCATTACAAAACTACAGTTACCTCCCGAATAGTAAGGATGGTGAAGGAGACATACTCAGGGCCCAAAGGGGAAAAAAAGGCACTGGCCTAGCTGAAAGCCTGAGAGGCTTATACTCAGAGGCAGTGTCTTCTCTACCACTATTTGTGCCTGGACCCCATCCCCTCCCAATACAGTAACAGCTCAGAAGCAGAAGATAATCACCATAGTGTCATTGACCTCATAAATCAACTCATTTTTTCATGTTCTCATAGCAACGGGGAAGAAACTGAAAGACACAGGAAGGAGGAGGAAGAAATGCAGAGGAAGTAAGTTGGACTCCTACCCTCCTGCGATCGCCTCTCTTTGTATGATTCTGTATTCTGCATTTCCTCTTCTCCATTTTCCTCTTACCCCAGTTGTCAGCGATCGTTTCAATAGCTGTCTAATGTTACAACGAGCATCTAAGAGTGATTAGTACTACACTTAAGTATCATAATTCAGTCCGTCTCTGTTGGTTGTTCCCAATTTTGCATTATTCGTTATAATAAAAAATACCATGACAAAAAACTCGATGTACATAGCTTTTTCTTTCTTTTGGACTATTTTCCTTGATATTAACTCTTAGGAATGGAATGCTGGTCGGCTTAGGATGGGATTAAGTCCATTTAAAATGAATTAGATGCTCTCCTAATTAAGGTACAGGGCCATAAAAATGTTCACTCCTGCTTTATTGACCGTGCTTCTTAGAAGCACATCTCTTTTACAGCAATGAAACAAGTGTTAGCTTAACATTCAAACACTCAAAAAAGAACTCGGAGTGTGGGAGCAGATACAACACAGGAAGCATTGAGTCATGGGGATCTAAATAAGGAATAAATGGTCAAGCACTGGGGACGTGTCCACTTCAGTCAGAGTGGCATTACTCATCATTCATCTGGGGTAGGATTTTGTTTGAGCAGTTTCCCATCCCAAGAGAGAATTTGAAAACTATTAATCCATCTTCATTTCATTCAGAACATAAGCCCAGAGAGGTCTTTTTTTTTCAGCTTGCCCAAGGTCACATAACAATGTAGGACTGTATTCTGTCCTACATCGTTCTCTGTACACAGAAGTCCTCCCCTAGTCACTAAGGGAAACTGAGGCAGTGATTGGACTGGTTGCCCAAGGGAGGAGGTCCATGTGGGAGGAGTCTGATGTGCTTCCCTGTATATTTCTTCTCCCTTCTTCCCTTCTCTTTCCTGGCTTAGAGGGATGAGAAACACCATATTAAGTCGGGTGGTGGAGTGTTCATTTTATTGCTATCCTTTATACCCTACACATTAGATAAAAATTCGTTTGAATCTCAATTGTTAATATAAAGAATTAAAAATGATAGTAATAGCAAATGTGTATTCAGAGCTAACCACATATCAGATACAATACCAGTCTGAGGATGCATAATAAATACACACTTCCTATTTATATCCATCTTTGCCATTCATTTCTGGTCCCCTCTCCTTGAACCCCAGGAACTCACACCATCCTCTTCATTCTTCTATGTTTTGCCAGTTACATAAAACTTCTCCCTTCTCCTCCAGTTACAAATCAGAACTGTCCGTCCATCCATTCATCCAACGTTTACTAAGTGCTTACTACGTGCCAGATACTGTTCTAGTCCCTGATGATACAGCACTGAATAAATCAGACAAAAATCCCTCCTCATGTTCAATGGGTGAAGATGGACAATAAACAAATAGGAACACAAACAAATGGATCTGCATGTTCGTCATCTAAACCCAGCGCACCCAAGAAAAACTCAAGCTTCAGAAAGGTTAAGTAACCTGCAAGTGTGGTGCTGGATTTCAAACACAGGCCTGTTTACCTCCAATTTATGGAGTCCTAACTTGTATATTATAAAGCCCTAAGCAAATGCAGAGGGTGATGCTGATTATTGCTGCCAAAGTCTAGCAAAATGAAAACGCAGGCCCCTTTTTGTAATTCTCACTTGTCAGAGACACCAGCCGTTTTGAATTTGCAGTTTTCTTCAAAGATGTGCCTGAAAAATGTAAACCATATTCCTTCCATTGACCATGCCTACCTAACTCCAGAAATAAATTACATTTTGAAATGGTTGGCGTTTTTTTTTTGATTAAAAAATATTTTAATGTCTTATGTATACCAACTTGATTTTAACTACGTGTATTCCTATGTAACTGCCTAGATCAAGTGAAACAGTTGATTTTAATCAACAGTATGCTTGGCCTGGAAATCTGTCACAGCTTGAAAGTGGATAAAACATCTTTTGGTCCCCAAAGAAAACAAACTGATATTTCTTTTCAAAATGTTTTGGTTTGTGAAGTTGATATAAAGGTAATTGCACTTTCCAAAACTTTCCAGCTTACTTGATGGAAGGTATTTCATGCTCCTGACCCTGGAAAGGCAGCCATCTAACTCAAGTCCTCAACACAGACGACCTCGTCCAGGGACTTCCTTTTCCTCCGGTATCTGCACTAGGCGTCTTCCCCTCCTCACTGTCTTTTCCTTAATCCTTGTGTTCTCACCAAGAGTAACCTCGGTTGTGGTTTCTATACTTCTCAGGTTCCTTCTGGCTCTAGCATTGCCCGAGACTCCTTTCTTCTTTAGTTCTCCTCTATCATCACTCCTTACCCCAGAGCTTTATTTACTCTGACCTGCTCCTCTCCTGCATCACAGGCCATGCCCTCCCCCCCCCCCCCACGCAGGGTGGACTGAATATCTGCTCTCATCTTTACTGCCTCTATTCAAAATCTTACCATCTTCACTCATGGAGCAACGCGAATGCCACTTCCTCCAGTAAGCTTTCTCTGATTATCCCAGCTGAAAGGACTGCCATGGCACTTCACTAGACCTCTCAAGACACTCACCCCTTTCTTTATATCAAAATTTTGAGTAGACCTCTTGTCTTCTGGCCCCCAGACAGCACCTCACCCATAGTAAGTGGTTTTCTGGCTGAGTGAATCTTATTCCTGCTGGGGCTGCAGCAGAGGGGAGTATGTTTTTAGCTGTTAGGTTGTAAGTTAACACATTTGTCAGTTGTATGGAGCATTTCAGTTCTCTAGCACCTTCATACTATACTTTGGTATATAGTCTGGCTCTCTGACAAGCAGGTTTCTATGAACTGAGACACAGCTCCCCTTAAACAACACATCCATATAGGAAATCCATTCTGAGTTCCCTAGGAATTGTATTAGAAACTTTGGAAACACAGCCTGCTCTTCAAGGGAGAATAGTCACACCATTTAACCTGACCACTTAAAAGGAAAGAAAAAACACATTTTCCAATGAGAGTAGTGACTAGTATCTTTCATTTCCAACAAGGCCCCAAAAGAAAAATTTTAAGGATTCATTAAGCTCAGATGCTCAAAGGATTGGAATTAATGGCACTCAAAAATATTTTAAACTTGGAGTCTCAAAATGAGACTAAAGGAAAAGCACACTTTAAAGGCTGTAAAATAGGTAAGATTAAAAAATTCCAGTCCTGCTGGCCTTGTGCTTTTAAATGACCATAAAATGGGTGACACACACAAAAATATTCATCTTCACCTGTTAAAACTTTACCTGGGGATTTCCATTTCGAAGCTATTTAGTGGGAATGAATCATCTATTGAGGGTATGGAGGTTTTGGCGTCTAATTGATGATCTTGTAAGATCATCAAAGAACCAATTCAGGATTACTGCAGCCAAGGATGGTGTCATTAACCTGTCTCTGTGGTTTCTAGGAAGTGCTGTGGAGTGACTGTTTTCTAGGGCAGAGCCAGGAGGGGCAGGTAGAAAGCCTACTTTTCAAATTCTCCACCGTCCTACTTTGCCCTAATCATTTCCCAGAGCACATGGTTCATCTGGTAAAGTTTATCAGAAAAAAAATGCCATGGATTGGATGGAATATAAATCAAAGTCCAGATGTTAACCGCAGACGGACTTCTTGAATATAAAGTACTCTCTTCCTGCTTGTAAACTACACAAAGAAAAAAGTGAGTTATACTCAAGTTTGAACATATCAACACAGCACTGCCGGCACATGGCTCTCCCCATCCCGATCTGGCCTTATTTTCCAGCCTCATCTCTTGCCCAATCCTCCTTGCTATTTAGGTTCCATAACACCAAAGAACATTCAAAGCTTCCTAGTCTTTGCCTGTGCTCTTCTCCCAGGCCCTGGAGCCCCTTCATATCTTACCACATTTTCCCCCACCCCCACCTCACCCCTAAAACTAACACTTAGCCTTCAGGTCTCAGCTTAGGCTTCCGGGGGAAGAGACATCTACTTGTCCCTGCGAAAAAGGAGTTGGCCACCACGATGTGCTCACACCTGGGCTTACCCTGGACCCAGCTGTCTTTACCTTCTGTGGTAACTGCCCATCTCTCCCTGCTGAACAGTAAGCTCTAAGGGGGCCAGGAACTGGGTGTGTGGCATGTACTATGCGTGTACGTAGTAGGCACTCACATACTTGATGGGGAGAAGGCAGGGTTTAAAATGCAGTGTAAGGGGGCCGCCCGGTGGCGCAGCGGTTTAGTTCGCGCTTGGCAGCCCGGGGTTCGTGGGTTCGGATCCCGGGCGCCCAGCGACGCACTGCCTGTCAGCCATGCCGTGGCGGCGTCCCATATAAAAAGTAGAGGAAGATGGGCACGGATGTTAGCCCAGGGCCAGTCTTCCTCAGGAAAAAGAGGAAGATTAGCAACGGATGTTAGCTCAGGGCTGGTCTTCCTCACAAAAAAAATAAATAAAATAAAATGCAGTGTAAGGGACTTGGGTTACTCTTAAGAGTGATTTCCCAGTGCAAGTAGCCAAAGATGTATAAATCTTGGGTCTCTGGAGGCCAGAGCAGGTCTCTGGTGCAGTGTTAAAAGTCCTTAGGCTTTGTGGCTGCCCAGGACAGTTCTGGAAACACTGGACATTTATGTGATTGTTAGGCTCGGAGAATATCAGCCCTTCAGAATAAAAAAATAAGGTTCCTGGGGCCGGCCCGGTGGCGTAGCAGTTAAGTTCACATGTTCCACTTTGGCGATCCTGGGTGTGGACCTACTCACTGCTCATCAAGCCATGCAGAGGCGGGGTCCCACATAGAGCAACCAGAAGGATGTACAGCTATGACATACAACTATCTACTGGGGTTTTGGGGAGAAAAAAGAAAAAGAGGAAGATTGGCAACAGATGTTAGCGCAGGGCCAATCTTCCTCAAATAAATAAATAAGCAAATAAGGTTCCGTCATCCATCTCTATGAACTGGTGCTGAGGCGAAGCTTTGCACAGGACCTGTAACAAAATAAGAAAAATATGGGCAAATTAAACAAGTACAACTCAAACAGTTAATTATTTGATTTAAAGGATTCTCCTTTATTCTCACCCTATGCTCTTCCCATGTTTTGGTATTAAAATGTCTTTGTATGAAGTGATAGTGATGAGAGAAGGTAGTTTAAAAGGGTCCTTACTTGGCAAAACAAGAAGTACCAAAACTTTCTAGCCCTATAAGGGCTAGAATTTGACCCCTACTCCATACCATTCTGAAAAGGAAATTCCAGGTGGATGAAGTCCTAAATGTGTAAGGCAAAACTGAAAAACTTCTGGAATATTAGAGAGAATATCCTCATGATCTCAACATAGAAAAGGGTTTCTTAAATAAGACAAAAAAGATATCATTTCCTCTACTCCTAAGAGGAAAGATAAATTTGACTAAATTAAAAACTCCATGCATCAAAAGACACCATAAAGAATGAAGATATTTGCAAAGTCATAGAATGAGATCTTTGCAACACACATAATTGACAAATAGTATTCAGAATACATACATATATATACACATATAAAAACTTCTAAAATAAAAACTCAAGCAAATAAGAAACAGACAACCTAATAGAAAAATGGGTAAAAGATCTGAACAGGCATTTCGCAAAAATGGGAATCTAAATGGTCAATAAATAAATGACAAAGCACTCAACCTTATTAGTACTCAGGGAAATGCAAATTAAAACCCACAATGAGACACCACTTCACACCCACTAGATTAGCAAAAATTTGAACTCCTGGTGATACCAAAGCATTGGAGACAATCTGGAATAATGACATTCTCATGCCCTGCTGACGGGAGGGTTAAATGGTAGCACCACTTTGAAAAACAAGTTGGCATTAACTAAAAATGTTGAAGATGTACATATTTCCATGACCCCGCAGTTTCAATCCCACACTTACGCCCTAGAGAAGCATGCAGAGGTGCACTGGGATATACGTACTAGAATGGTCAGAGCAGCACTGCTGTTTACATTAGCCTCAAACTGGAAATAGCCAATGTCCACCCACAGCATACTGGATACACTGTGGTATAGCTGTTCAATGGAATAGTATTATAAAGCAATGAAAGAGAATGATCTCCTGAAAATAAAAAATAAGCAGAAAAAGACATAATACAAATGTTGTGATTTTATTTGTACAAGTTCAAAAACAGACAAAAAATAAACTGTTGTTTGGGATACATACACAGGAGGAAGGAGGTAAAATTATAAAGAAATGATTATCACAGCAGTCAGAATACCAAATGCCTCCGACGGAGGAAGAGTTATGATCTGGGAGAGACACAGTGGGTGGGGCCTTTTAGGTGCTGGCAGTATCCTATTTCTTACTTGGGTTGAGGTTGTACAAATCCTTGCTTTGTATTTATTTTAATGTATATGTTTTTTGCTCTTTTCTGTATGTGTATTTCACATTTCAGTTGTCCAACTTAAGACAGACAACTTAAGCTGCCCATCCCCTTTCTTAAAGAACTTTTACTAATTGCAAATCTCTGTGACTGGGAAGCACCTATCTGTGTAGTGCTCAACAAATGCTGAGTCCAAGTAATTTAGAAAGAACTCAAAGTAGCCCCGGAGGAGACTTTGAGGAGGAAGAAAGGCTGGCACTAGGTCTTCAGTTAGTGTCTATTATGGGTTGTCTCAATAATGCTTCTGCAGCAAATAGAAGGTGGGAAAGCGACAGCTATAGCAAAACTTTCAGTTGGCCAGGGGGCTTGTGGAGGCCAGGGAACCAGGGGAGAAGCTAACAGGGCCCGGGTTACTGTGTGGTGGACCCTGGATGCCTGATCTAGTAATCTAGATTTAATTCTGTAGACAGTAAGTAGACATTGAGGGTTACCATGCAATGAAATGACAATTAAAAATACCCTAACGTTTTGGGGAGATGAATCTGGGTGTGTGTGTGTGGGGGGGGGTAGGGTAGACTGGAAATAGGGAAACCAGTTAAGGGTCAGGCACAATACACTGGAATGATGGAAGTGAAGCTAGAGAGAGATGGAACTGACATGTTACCAAGGAAGAACAGTGAGAACTTAGTGACTGAATAACAAACTTTTCCAAAAACTGATTTCCTGTTCTTTTCTAGTGCTTCCATTCTAAAGCTAACTCTAGGGCTACAAAGAAGTCAAGATAGATTCTCCTTTACAATAAGTGACTGGAACCACAGAAGGTCAGACAGGACTAGCAGACACACTGATTTGATGCCAAGAGCCCAACCTAAGGCTTTAAAATTCCCTACAACTATTGATGAGAATTGCCTGGGCAGGGGTAAGCAGGAAAATTAGTGGCAGTGGTTGTGGTGTTGGGGCATGGAGCCTTTTCACCAGCAAGAGTTGTTTAATGGCTAGCAAGTCGTTTTTAACCTTCATTACGGACATTCTCAAACGTGCAAAACTAGAATAATCTAACAAACCCCTATGTACTCATCACCTGGCTTCAACAACGATTCCATCAAGTGGCTTTCATCATTTTTCCATAGTCCCAGTCCACACCAGTGTGCTCCAAGGAGCGTAGCTGGGTCCAGTGAAGGATAAAACATACGTTTAAAAATATCTGAATCTTAGTTTTTGTGTTATGTTGGGATATCAACAGTTCGAAACGCAGGTGTTCATGGGATCAAGAGCAAAGAGCATAATCATTCTGATCTCTTTCCCCAGTTGTTCCTTGGTTTCTGACACCATGATCATACAGAGTGTGTTTATGTGTGCTGAGTGGCTGTCAGTTATATGACTTGAAGGTCACTTGGGGATTTGTTGATTGTGAACTTGGACAGATTAGTGCTGCATCAGTGCGGTTCCTCAACCCTATATAGATTACCCCAGCAGAGGTAAACCCTTCACAAGGAGCTGTTCCTTGGAAAAAACTGGCTCCAGAATCACACTTTTTCTAGATGTTACCAGATTCAATAATTGCAACTCCCATCCTATCAGAGTGAACAGGCAGCTCTGACCTGGGAGATGATGGGGAACCATACCATCATCTCACCACCACTGCCAAGCCCAAAGCCCAGCCAGAGCAGGTCCTAAGAAAAAGGGAGATGCCGGCGGTACTGAGTTCTACTGTCCAAGTCACCTCAACAGCCGCAGGGCACTAACGGTCCTTGCAGAGAACACCGGTACCTTAAACTTAACGCTGCACTCAAGGAAATCCCCTTTCCCAGGGGGCAAAGTTTGTCTGCTTCTTCCGTGAAGCACATCACAAAGCTTCTGTTTGGTAGAATAGCTGTAAGAAAACCACAGTACATGGAAATATACATGAAAATGTGCTAGGAGTCCTCAGTGGAAATGTCAAGGCTATTTTGAAGCTTACCAGTCCAGGTGGAAAAATGTCCTATTCCCCCAGGGATTCTGTCAATGAGCACGTGATGAGACATTATTGCACGACCACCTCTGTTTGGTTGTACTTCGTGCAGCCCCGTCCACTTAGCACTCCACAGAAACTAAGGGGCCCTTCCTGCGGGGTCACCACCTTAAAAACTGAGGCACCACTGTAAGCAATGTCAAAATGACAGTGTAAATGAGAAACGAGTCCTCTAGTTCATTCTGTGTGCTGGTTTCTTAATAAATGAAGCTGGCACTGCTGTCCAACAGTGAAGCAGGCCAGAAACCACACTGACAACATGAAGTGTACTTCTAGAAAGACAAGCCAAGTATAACTGTATGTAGGACAAACAGGATAATTTTATTCTCATTTTTCCTTAAAATAAAGACACAGCAGAAGTTGTACAATTCAGTATGATTAGACGTGATTTATAATTTTAACATTTTTTTAAACAAATGACAACAGAAACAAAGAACTAGTACAAATTATGAAAGTGCTGGAGCAAAGAGAAACTACCTTTCTGATCAAAACATGTGCCATAGCTAAACTTCCTTAGAAAACTTCCTAAGATTTCTAAGCTAAACTTTCTTAGAAAGGGTTTGTAGAAAACCTTTAATCTCAAATATTTAAACTATTTTTGAAACCACTAAATGCCTTCACCAACTTGTTAATCAAATGCTTCCTAAACTTAGGAACCAATGACCAAGTGGCCTGAAACACCTAAATCTTGATTCTATTTTTCCAGCTATAAATTATTACTATTTCAAGAAAACAAAGTATTTTCTAAGCACAGAAGCTTTCTAAAAACTTCAAGTACCTTTTCTGGCTCAGTACCTGACTGAAATGTTCAAATGTTTATATTGCACACAAAAAGATTTGAGCAGCATACTATGTGTGTGAGAAGCTGATGAAAAATAAGATTGGAAACAAACCCTAAATTGTGTCCCATTTACATGATTTAAATATATAGTTCTATATCTTTAATTAATATAAGTAAAAAGGTAAACTTTAGAACAGCACAGAAATACAAATGCATTAGATTTTACAAAATATATTCAACCCCTTATACGTGCACAATCTTTTAATTTTGGAGTTACCACACAAGGGAGCTAGTTTCTTCTCCTTCATATGAAAGCAGGAAGTCATGTGTACAAAGTCATTTATATGAAAAGAATAAAGATGCACATTTCCTTTCTTTGTCCTTGACAAATATTTATGGAATGTTGGAAATTATGAAAAAACAATTTCAATGTTATGAAGTCCAAAGACTTGGAATGAAAAAACTCCTAGTGGCACACTGAGCTACATGGAATGTCAATCATCTTCTAGAAACTAGGGCTGGATTCTCTATCATGTTTAAAAGCTCCTATGGAACTGGGTGGAAAGGCCATGAATGCTGTGCCACCTCTGGTCAAAGAATCAGAGCATGCAAATGCTGATGTCATTTCAAGACTCCCAACCAACTCCCCAATAAAATAACAGGTAACATTTAGCAGCTACTGTCCTAACAAACTACTTTCCAGGATCAGGATTCAGGATCAGTCCACTGGCCCCGTACAGAAGCTCAGCGCTCCCAAACTCATCACCAGGCCTGGAGGGAAAAGGACCACTGGGTGTAACTTCCACAGAACATAAAAGAAAAAAACCTGTCTGCCAGGGAGATAATGTTATAGCTTCATTTTAAAAGTTAAAACTAGCAGATTAATACTCTAACTTCTCCGTAAAAGAATTCTTATAACCTTTAGCATATTAAATACCGCTCTCAAAATATTTTCATTCAGATACTAAGTACCTTGTTCCTCAGCCTTGCAACTTCTCACTTCTCCTCTCCTTTCCTAATTTGCTTTCTCCTTGCCTTTCCAAAGTAAATTATTCTAAAATAAAAATTCAATGCTTAATATAGCACTTGAAAAGGAAGATAAGGTTGAGGAAATCATGTATGCTCTGGTGTGCTCCCCAAGGATATCGCTGCTGTGTTTCTTCAAGAAAAAAAGATGAGAATTGTTTTAGGGCTTGGGGGCTAGTAAATCACAAATGGATTTGGGGATAGACTATTCACGTTGGTTACGTGAGCCAAATGCTTATGCAAAGTAACTCTAAGCCTCACTGTGAGATGCAATTTGTTCTGTTTACCTAGCCCAGGACACGGTAGCTTTAATTCTCTTTTCCTTACCTATGTCATTGTCATTACAGTGGCTACTAGTACTTTTTCCAACTGTTACTTTTAAGTCACCTAGACAGCGGTGAGGCCACCACCAAGCTACAGATGCAGCCTGTGTGCCTGGCACATCCTGAAAAAGCCTGACTGACTCTAGCGCCCTCGGGCCTACTTCCAAATACTCAGTTCTTAGTCACAAGAGCACTGGAGCAAGTGTGGCCAACCCAAACATACACCTTTAGCAGTGATATGTCCGAAGATGGCCCAGCATTGGCTCCTACGGCTTACAGAACCAGTGATTGGAGGGAGGCTACTGTTTCTGGGCTGGCTACTCAGCTAGAGCCTGGAATCTAAGAGTGAAGCACGATGGCTCCCAGGATGAAAGGTCAGGCTTCCTGCCTTCAACTGTGCTGGCTGCCCCAGCACCCTGTCAACAACATAACAGCCTAGGCTCCCCGAAAACTCCAACACCTCTTGGAACCTGAAGGAAAGAGAGTTAGTTATTGTCTTTTGACCATTTCTATGACAACAGTTCTATCTTCTGAGATATTTATTTATGTTGAAACCCAGTTAAATGACCTCTTTAAGAGTGGAACTCTTAACTAAAAACATTAATAGAAAGTTCAATTGAGGTGTACGTTAAAATGGGGAGGCAGTGATACTAAAGCAAAGTTAAATCTCATGTAATTATTTTTATTTTAGTGGGATTCCAAAGTGTAGATTGGACTGATTTTGAATAGTGAGAGATGGGAGTTTACCCCAGTCACACAAACCACACAAACTAAAGGATGAACCAGCAGTGTGCTGGCTGACCCTTCACAGTACTCGTAGCATTGTGAACTTCTGGCAGCTGAGAGGTAACAATTGCACACCAATACACCATCACACTCCAAACAATGACTTGGCCTCATGAAACAACAAGATGTTAGAATGAATTCTTTATAGTCTCAGTGCAAAACTGACTAAAGTAGTTTTTAAGGTTTTGTTTGGTATTACTTTCTTCTCTTCAAATAATATTTCCTGAGAAGGTTAACTTTCCTAGCAGAAGTGGAATTAATGGAGTTCTCCACAATAAGCCCTTAAATTTATCATCACTGAATTCTTGAGTTATTATGCTCAAATGAAAGTATGCTTTTAGATTTGCTGGACTTGTGTTAAAAAACACAAATTGGAAAATTTAGTGATATTTAGATTATGTCCCTATGTCCATTTCACATGCCCTACAAGGATTTACTTCTTACACAAACATTTCTGAAGGGATAAATCAAATATAATCAAGTGTCCTCCTTAATTAGGCCTTCTATTTTCCCAATACTCTTTACATCATATGTAGATTATACTCACAATGTATTTTCCGAGTATCCTTTGTTACTGAAAAAGCAGTCTGTCCCCTGTAAGTACTCCCTGAGAACACCCATCCAAAGTCCCCTTGAAAAGTAAATGAGAGTTGAGCATGGCAGATACATGAGGTCCAGTTGTGTAAAAGTCTTCAGTAGACGCACACTCATGCTGGGTCTACACTGAAACCCAATGTCTTTTATGAAACATGACTGATGTCATGGTAGTTTTCTTCTTTTGCCTCTTGCTTTTCTAAATGTGAGCTAATATGCCACTGGACTGGCCCTGCTAAATGTGAACTAAGATGAGATTTCTTCTCAATATTTATGGATCATCTTGTTTTTCTTTCATAAATACTTTTAGAAGGGGGTGGGGATTGATTATAGGAGGATTTTGCATCAGGGAAGTAGGAAGGCCAAGTGCCTCAAAAAGCTTTATGAAGAATAAGACAGAAAAAACCTGTAGGTCTGTAAACATCCAATGGAAAACTGTTCAAAAGAAGACATAGAAGGCACAAACTTTGGGTTAAAAAACGCTTGTGAACGATTGCAACATGACTAGAGTTGACAAAACTAACACCTAGGTCTTTTGAAGTCTTGCCCTAAATACACATTCATGTTAAACTGCTTGAACACCGCTTAACTGTCACTATGCTATTTCTCTGTATGTCTACTTGCACAAATAGGAAGAGGAAGAAAGCACAGTGACGTTCCTTCACGCCTCAAAGCAAGTGTCTAGGACTGGGAAAGAATAAATTAAAAACATGAAACAAAACACTCCATCCTCAGAACTACCACCTATGACTTTCACGTTTCTGGGAGGAAGTGAATTGATAAACGTGTTTTGTGGGTATAAAACCATCAAAAAAATCATCATATAACTCAGTAAAATAATAACGAAGAGCTGGATTGTATGGCCCCTTAACTCTATAAGCATATTTTAGGGCCAACCTTAGCGAAATTAAAATAGTAATATAACTTCATTTTAGCACATATAAATTACAGTGACCATCTGGATATTCAAACAGCAAAACAAAATTTACATAAGTAAAAACTTTTCTAAAGTAAACAATGTATAATATTAGGACTCAAAATTCATTACAAGATGCACTGTGTGTTTTTAATCAGGCTCAGATTGAAATAAAAGTAGTCAATTTAAACCCCAACCTGGGAAGCCATCCCTGCTATGGTTGTGATTTCATCTTCTCAGCATCCTGCAACATCCATTTAGACAGAGGGCAACCGTCCATGTACAGTTTGACGTAACGGTACCCTGCTGTGGACCTGTGGCTGACGAAGAGGAACACTCTGGGAGCAGCAGACAGACAGGGAACACTTAAACTGAAGACAGCAACAGCAGCCTCTGGATGCATTGCTTAGGGCTTCCCATCGTGTGGCTCAGTGAGACTCTGTGGGGTGGAATTGGTGAAAGTAGAAAGCCATGAAGACATAGCTGTCTTTGCACTGGAAAAAGCTCCTCCAACTGACTGGCCTGGATGGAAAAGAGGGGAAAAACAAAAGGAAAAATGTCTTCACTTTTGTTAAGAGACAGCCAAAGACGAATGCTAATTAATAAATGTTAATTTACTGTAACACATCAATATGTTAATAGTTACTAAATTATTATTTAAATTTCTAGTTTCAAAACAATCTCTTTCCTATTTATCCAAAGAACATGAAATCAATATTTCAAAAGATATATGTACCCCTATGTTCATCGCTGCATTATTCATAATAGCCAAGACGTGGAAGCAACCCAAGTGTCCATCAATGGATGAATGGATAAAGAAGATGTGGTATATATATGCAATGGAATACTACTCGGCCACAAAAAAAGACAAAATTGTGCCATTTGAGACAACATGGATGGACCTTGAGGGTATTATGCTAAGTGAAATAAGTCAGAAAGAGAAACACAAATACGTATGATTTTACTTATATATGGAAGATGAAGAAACACACACACACATAGATAAGGAGAACAGATTGGTGGTTACCAGAGGGGAAGGGGGTGGGGGAGGGTGAAAGGGGTAAAGGGGCACATATGTATGGTGACGATTAAAAACTAGACTATTGGCGGTGAACATGATGCAGTCTATACAGAAACTGAAATACAGTGATGTACTCTGGAAATTTACACAATGTTATAAGCCAATATAACCTGAATAAAATAATTTAAAAACAAACCAACAAACAAAAACAATCCCTTTGCATGGGAATGAAAGTATTCAGCAAATTCTTTCCTCACTACCCACTGTGCTAAGCCAGTGGTTCTCAGCACTAGCTGTGTATCAGAATCACTTAGAGAGTGAAAAAGTCCTATGTGCTCTCTGTGCCCTAAATCCAAGTTGATAATTGATAACCACATACACAGGGAAGAGTGGTTAGGCTGCGTTAGGGAAATTCGCTTTTGTCATCTAAAACAATGTTGCATTATCGAAGATATACACAGCTCTATCTGCCTCAGGTCTGTTTTATTTTAAATAACATTATCTCAAGATGCTAAAGTGAAATTAAGTTGAATCATACACTCCTACTATTCTTGGAGAGAGAAGTGTGGAAGAGGAGAACTGGCCTTAGAATTTAAATATCAACAGCAGCATCACCAAAAATTAAGTAACAATTGACACCATATACCTATGATGAAGTAGAATTTTTCTATTAAAAAATAAGAATTCAGGGGCCGGCCTGGTGGCGTAGTGGTTAAGTTCGCGCACTCTGCTTCGGTGGCCCAGGGTTCGTGGGTTCGGATCCTGGGCATGGACCTATGCACCAGTTATCAAGCCATGTTGTGCCAGGCATCCCACATATACAGTAGAAGAAGATGGGCACGGATGTTAGCCCAGGGCCAATCTTCCTCAGCAAAAAGAGGAGGATTGGCAATGGATGTTAGCTCAGGGCTAATCTTCCTCACACACACACACACAAAAAGAATTCAAAATAAGTCAAATGCATAATATTGTATGGAAATAAACGCTTATATATCAAATTCGATTTCCTTGTAATAAACCAAACCTAGTGATAGGGCTGTGAGCTCTTCTCACAGTTTGTGTGTTCATCTTTTAAGACGAATCTGTAGAGCAGTTCTCTCACCCTATCTCTAGGTACACAGAATGTTAGAGCTACGAGGACCCCTGCACAGAAATCATCTAGTTCTGGGGCTTCTGAATTGTGTTCAGTAAGGGTTAGTCAATCTCTCTCAGGAGCTAAGGAAGGAGATAGTCCTATTTTTCCACACTGACATGCCAAAGCAAATGTGGCAAAATTAAATAACTGGTGAATATCAGATCGTTAGGAGTTCCTTGTACACTGTTGCACCATTTCTTTAAGTTTGAAATTATATAAAAAGTTAAAAATACAGAAAAGAAGGCATGAGAAATTTCTTTAGAATGGATACGGAACAGTCTTCAACATATTTTAAGTGAAAAAAGCTAGGTGAAGGAGAGTGTATACAACAGCATGCTACCATTTGTCTGGCTTTGGTGTCAGGGTAATATGGCCTCATTAAATGAGTTGGGGAGTATTACCTCATCCACTACTTTCTGAAAGAGTTTGTATAAAATTAGTTTATTCTTTAAACATTTGATAAAATTCATAAGTGAAGCCATTTTGGTCTGGATTAAATTAAAAACCTGTGGCAAGGTTTTAAATTTTTAATTCAATTTATTTAATAGATATAGGGCTACCCAGATTTTCTATTTTGTAGTGCATCAGTTTTGGCCACTTTAACACTTTGAGAGTGTTAAGTACAATTTGAGTCTTTCAAAGAATTTGAATATTTCATTTAAGTCATCAAAAAATTGGCATAAAGTTATTCTCAATATTCCCTTATCATCCTTTTAATTTCTGTAAGATCTATAGTCACGTCCCTTCTTTCATTCCCAAGACTGATAATTTGTATCTTCCCTCTTTTTCTCTTTATTAGTCTGTGAAGGTTTACTAATATTGTTGATCTTTTCAAAAAACCAACTATTGGTTTCACTGATTTTCTTTATTTTGTGATGCTACCTTAGAAGACAACAGCTCCTAATGCCTACTTTATTATGGCTCTCTACTATCTATAAAGAACTGTGGCACAGCTCAGGGAATGGGGAGAAAACTCCAGTGAAGCCTGAATCCTGGGAACAGAAGAGTGAACTCAGCTGAAAATTTTGTCCCTCTCCAACAGATGTGGCAAAATTTGCTGAATTTTGTTTGATATTATCTGATGATATAAGAATTTTTTAAATGAATAAGACAAAAATTAAAAAAAAAATCTCTGTATTTGACTATCTCATATTATGTGATATACAGATCTCTACAATTTTATGTTCTTATCAACGACATATTGAGGATACAGAAGAAATGTGTTATGATTCCAATCTGTTCCTGGCTAAAGGCATGCCTTACCAACAGCTTTTCCTGTTTGTACAACATTCCGGCTGGTTGTGACCATGACGTTTCCAATCTTTTTGCCACGTTCGCTGTTTTGAACAGAACTGAGTAAAGGAAAGAAGTGTTACGTACAATTTTTAAAAATACACACACACCACACTTTATAACCATCCCCCAAATTAGAATTAGTGAGAAAAGAAGCTAAATTATTCATTATTTGTTATGCATCAATTAACTTACTAACCTTTTAAGCGTGTGAATTTTCAGAAAATACTAAAATAACATGCAGATGAACCAAAAAGTGGTAAGCACATAAGGATGTATGGGTAATTCTCCCTATAGTCATGATTGCTAAAGTTACTTCACTAGAATAAAAATGGCAAATCCTATTAGTTCACACCATTCTCCATGAAACAGCAGTGTTTTCACTTTGAAACATACACACTGCTGAGCTAGAGAATGTTATGCACACATTTGGTTACTATTTAAAGCACAAGTCTATCAAGTGGAGAAAACAATTCCCAATTAGCAATGAAACACATGGCATAAATTCAGATGTAAGAATTTTCCTAGTATTTTCTCTAAATACTCACTGTGAGAATCTTAACTTCATGTCTGACACTGAGTACTGGCCTTGAAAAGGATGGCTGTAAAACAAAGTTGGAGTTCAGATTACGAGTATTCCACCAATAAAGCTGCACATCAGGGTTATCACAAGGAAGTATTGGTAAGCTGGCAGGGGTGACTCAGCTGGGTGGCAGTGCTCTGAACGTGGTATCAGGAAATGGGGCTTTGGTCACAGCTCTCCACTTAGAGTTATGGGAGCCTCTTTGAGCTTATTTCCTCATTTGTAAAACAGGTGTTTTTTTCTTGGGTGGGGATGTTTGCGTTAGTGCTACTCTGATGTTCTGATTATTTGGTCTGGGGTGGGGCCCAAGTATCAACATTTTTAAAAAGCTCCCAGGATAGTCAGGGTTAAAGTTACTAACTTAGGCCATGGCGATGGCTTGTATATTGATTCTGCCCATCTCATAAACGTGTGCTATTGGTCATATGAAGATTTGTACACAGATCAGTAACATCTGTACTTTCTATTAGAAAATCAACTCAAAATGCAGGTCTTAAAAATATACAAAAGGGGAAAAATTATATATATATAAAAAAGTCAGGCAACTTGACCAAAGTTACACTAAAAGAAGAAGTCAACAAATATCCAAGTTCTTACCTCATTCTCTGGGGTCTCTCTGTCAATGTTTAACAAAGAAAGTGACCCTAGTGAAATCTATAGGTACTTATAAAAACATCAGAATGCTATTTACGGCTTTTTGGATAACAACAAATTTCCTTATTGGCCATATTAAGCATATGTAACAACTTCTCTCTTTTTACAGATTCCTGAATCACAGGCTGAAAGAGCTGAGAGAGAACTTAATCCTTCTCTATATTCCTGGAAACACTATGTTTAAAGGATGAAAAATGCCTGTTGTTTATTAAGGCAAGTTAGAGGACTGCCTTCTCTGATCTTTAAGAGAGGAAGAAAGGGTTTCATAAATCTCAAATCTTACAATTAGTTTGGAAAATTTCTAAATTATACCCCCTGATAACAACTGAAGACTATCATTTTTGTTTTTAATTTGGTAAAAATATTGAAAATCTACTGACTATCATATCTGCATAATTTCCCTACCTATATAGTTCAGGGCCTTCTTCAGCCTTCTCTTCAATCTAAATAACCTCCATTTATTTACATATTTTTAAATTACAATCCTTTAAAACCTATTCCAGCTAAGCCTCATATGGACCTGAATTAAAATCTGTAGAGCTGATTCAAGTTAAAGGCACTACAGCAGATGCAGCGATTGGATAAAGATCTGACCAGGTTACCCATGAGGAGCACCAGGAGGAGACCGGACAGCCCCGCATGCTGTACTTGATGGTCACGGCAGACCCTCCACCCCCTCAGCACCACTACCATAAGTGCCACCAGGCAAACAACTCACATCTGCTTCTCTTCATCACTCTTTAGGATACAGACCTTGCGGTCAGTCAGGAAAATATTTAGAACTCTTAGCCCTTTCATTTAATACTTTTAAAATGTTTTTGCCTTTTAATTCTCTGTTTTTACCAAATTCAAATGGCAATAAGGTTTCTGCTACAGCCCAGTATGATGAATACTTCACCAAAATCGGCGCTAAACCTAGTCATTTTTCTTGATAGATACCAAGTTTAACAGACATGTTCTCCAAAACCCTTGCAGATGCTTCCCCAAGTCACTATGAAATCAGTATCTGGATTTTGTGTGTCGGGGGAAGGGGAAGGAGCATCCTTTCCAGCACCACTTAAATCACATCCCTAGTCTAGCTAAGTTGACCCTAGCTCCCAAATAATATGGTAGTAAGTACAAAGTTGATTTTTGTCCAATTCTCACCAAGAAGTAAAAGTTTAAAATACAAATGAAAACAAACAGTGTATACTTGTATCTTAAAAAACTACCATTTTAATCTTTTAATTTAGAAAATAAGTTCCCAGGATGTACACATTTTATCAGTTGATCTCCTTAGTCTCTACTCTGTTCCATTCACACAAAGATGGTATTATTTCACAATGGCCCTACTCCACAGCATGTTTAAATGTCTTTTACACCAGCGTGGGATAAAGTCTTTGTCCAGTAAACATTCAATATTGTGACAGGTATTAAATTTTGTTGAATTTTAGAATTGGATATGGAAACTAGGTTTGACTGCTTATCTATAGGAGTTCAAATATCAACTTTAGTTTTTCACACTTCACGTTTTTTTTTTTTTTTTTGTGAGGAAGACCAGCTCTGAGCTAACATCCGTTGCTAATCCTCCTCTTTTTGCTGAGGAAGACTGGCCCTGGGCTAACATCCGCGCCCATCTTTCTCTACTTTATATGGGACGCCGCCACAGTGTGGCTGACACGCAGTATGTCGGTGGGCGCCTGGGATCTGAACCGGCGAACCCTGGCCTGCCAAGTGCGGACAAAACTGCTACGCCACCGGGCGGCCCCCACACTTCACGTTTTAAAATAACCTCTCAGCTGTAACCAGTGGTATTTCCTTCAAGAGTTCTATCTTGTTTGACCATTCTGCTGAAGTACAGATCCAGGGAAAGGGAAAGAAGAACTACCATGTACTGAGCATTGCCATGTGCCGGGACTTCCTCTCTGAATTACACCAAGAGCTGGGAGAAATGTTAAGTGTTTCCAAAAATGCCTGGTGCTTTTTGTGTAAGAAGTGTGAATAGGGAAGCAGTCTTCAGTTGCTCCTCTGTATTTAGGAGCCTTTTTAGAATCTACTTAAGGAGATTCTTGAAGATACAATAGCATCAAAGTTAAGATACGATTTTCTTTATATTGGGGCACACTTGGTAAATCAACCATTTTATGTCTATCAATTTCCAGAGGATGTGCTTACTTTGGATTTATTTCTGCAAGTGCTGGATGCTTGTTGCTGTTCCAGACCCTGTAGTTGTGAGTATTCTTCCATGCTGTAACAAAGGTTGTCCCATAGTCCGATAGTATCTTTTCATTATCTGTCAAGTAAATATTTGAAAGTTGAGCTGGACCGTAGCCAGTCAGGGATGTGAAGATTAACAACCAAAAAGGGTAAAGGAACGGCTTTATTCCCCCCACCCCTTGCTCTTTTGGGGAGACAGCCTACCAGATGTCAGGAAAGTTGGGTCTAGTTCCAGAAATCCTGTTAAGAAGCTATGTGGCCTTTGGCAAGTCACTTAGTCACTCAGAACTTCAGTTTCCTAACCAGAAAATAAGAGGGTTGAGCCAGATATTTTCTAAGGTTCCTTACAACTCCAAAATGTTTCCAAGTTCTCCTTACCAAGGTTAGGAGGCATAGTATTATTTATTAAACAGAAACTACAGGCTGGACAGTGAGTACATGTACTGATGTATACATATGGGGTAGGCAATCAGGGTATCTTTCTATGTTTTCACAAGTGTCATTCTTCTACGAAAAAAGATTAGAATGAATATGGGAATTGGTTCTTTTAGCCACTATTTTCATTTTCTCTTCTTTGGACTTTGTCTATATGGTGAAACTCACTCTTGAGCTTCCATGCATTTCACTGTCGAAATACTTAAAATAACAAGGTGAATTTTCATATTTAATGTTTAAAACTTTCCAGCTTTATCAATATCATGGGAAAGCTTCAATGCAGAGTATTTCTTCTAGTTGGAAGAAAAGAAAAAGTATGGAGAACCGATTCAAATGGCTATTGCTTCATATATTAATTGCAAGTTACTTGCTTTGAGGGTGAAACATGTGACTTTTGTTGCTGGGAAAGGAAGAGAAGGATACACATGGTTCCATATGCACCATAAGAAAGTTCTTTTAAGAACATATTCCTCAGACAGTTCATTGGGCTGAATTTCCTTTAACAGCATGGGCCTCAGCCAGACTACTTGGATTTAAACCCAGCTCAGCCTCTTACCAGATGGTTGAGCAAGCTCTTTAACCTTTCTGTGCCTCATTTCCTCTTCTGTGAAATGAGGATGACAAGGTGTCTGCCTCCTGGATTGTTGTGAGGATGAAATGAGTTAGTATATGTAAAGTGCTCAAAACAGGTCTCTGCACATATTAAATGTTTAAAAAAAAAAGTTAGCCATTATTATTATTTAGTGCTTATAGCTACCTGGGCAAATATTTTTAAAAAGTAAATTAATTACCCTTAAAGCCACATGACTGATGGAGACTGGGGTTTTCTTACTAAATTACTGAATGGCTCTGGGTTAAAGGATTTAATTGGTGTCTCAGCTGCTACATTTGTAGAAGAGGCAGACATTTAAAAATGTGCCATTAACAAATAAGGACTTGCTCCATAGCTTTCCTTTACAAATGAAGAACACGCCTGAAGCCTGGCTTTAAAACTCCATATAGACTATGTGAAGAACTAACCCTAGAGGTGGTAGTGGTGGGGTTGATTAAAAAAATCTACTGGCACAACAATGTGAATGTACTTAATGCCATTGAGGAAATATACACTTATAAATGGTTAAGATGGTAAATTTTAAGATATGTGTGTTTCACCAAAATTTAAAAAACCCAAAAGACAGTGGCAGAGATAATTGAAAAAGAGGAAAAACACAAAAGTTCAACACTCTTTTAACAACAACAACACACCTACTAAACACTAAATGTCCAGGGTGGTAGGTGTTCATGATGTGAAAACTCTTTGCAGAGCTTTATTTCTCTTTTTGTATATTTTTTTTCTGTGGGAAATGAGACAATTTTAATACAAGAGTGATTCTATGTTTATTTGCTCCATTTTAACCACTTAATAGGAATAATATTTCTTAGAATGGGGAATAAATTTGAAAGTTTAATCACTTAGAATGTGACTTCCATGTTTTTTATATTTCTCTTTTCTCCCTTTTCATATCTTAAAAACAATTAAGCAGTGTTTACATATAGCTCCCAAATACTGATATTCCCTTCCACATGGTGGAATACTAAGCAGCCATGTGAAAGTGACAAAGATCTGCATTTACTGTCTTGATATACATATATGTTTCTATCATAAAGAAAAACCAAGGTTCAAAAAACATGTATAATGGGATCCATTTTTGTAAAAGAACCACCACAAATATCACACAACTAAAATCCAAAACCTATGCATAGAAAAAGGTCTGGAAGGATATAAAGTACTCAAAATGCTGAGAGTAGTTATCTCTGTATGAGACAATAACAGGTAATTTTTCTACAATGAAAATCTATTTCTTACACAATTCAAAACATCAAAGTGTTACAAAATGAGAAAGTGGCTGTGTGCCCCTTACCTAAGTGCAGTGTGGCAGCCAGCAGAGCATGGATGTAGACTGCAAACTGGGCTCGGATCCATTCATCACCTCCCTCCCAGCCCGTGCCATCCAGGAAGACATCATCTCGGTTCTCGGTCACGTGCCTCACTAGGTAGTCTGCGAACCTTAGGTCTGCAGTGGTTGGGTTAAGCAGCTTCCTGAGTTCTGGATCGTGGATCTGGATCAGAGCTTCTTCTACCTAGAGGGTACCCAGGTACAAGTCAGAGTCTGGGCATTCACGCAGATATCCATGCCACACTTTAAAGAGTAACTACTGGGAAGTTGGAGCTGGAAATAAAAAATATGAATAACAGCATTCTCAAAAGGCAAGTCAAAGAAAGAGATAGGCTTTTACACTAAAGTTTTTTTTTCTTTCTCTATTTAAAAAATGCTCATTTTGTTTTTAGAAAACATACACATAAATATTTAATTTTGAATTATAAAAGTAATTCATGTTGATTATAAATATTTTGGAATATATAGAAATGTATAGTAAAAATCACCTTTATCACACAACCAGAAATGATTACAAGTATAATACCTAAAAGATTTTCCTTCGAGTGCACAGATATGTTGTAATATTTTTATTATGTAATATTTGATACAAAGAAATATATGGAACTTACAGGTTAATTTTGAAGTATAATAACACAAATACCCATGAACACACACCAACTTCAGAACTAGAATGTAATCAATAATGTTGAAGCAAGTCTGTGGCCCTCCCGTCTGTATCCTCCCGCCTTGGAAGGTATGTATGTATATTTCTTCCTTAAAATTGGGATCATAATACCTATAGCTTTGAATCCCAGATTTTAATTTATTATATCATAAACATTTTCCCAGGAAACACATTTTGGTACTTTCTGTTAGAAATTATAAAAACCGTAAGGTGACTGAAATTACTTAAAAAAATTTTTTTTAAATTATTTTTTTGTGTGTGAGGAAGACCAGCCCTGAGCTAACATCTGTTGCCAATCCTCCTCCTTTTCTGCTGAGGAAGACTGGCCCTGGGCTAACATCCGCGCCCATCTTCCTCTACTTTATACGGGACGCCGCCACAGCATGGCTGACAAGCAGCGCGTCGGCAGGCGCCCAGGATTGAACCCAGGAACCCCAGGCTGCCAAAGCGCAGACTAAACTGCTACGCCACTGGGCCGGCCCTGAAATTACTTTTTAAAAAAATCACTTCAATTGTAAAATAGAACAAAAGGCTTAAATTTCTTATATATTTTTAAGACATCAAATATTTATCTCTACCTCCTTCGTCTTGATATCAGGAGCATATTAAACAGGCTAGAATATTTAAATTATTTAAACAACAAACATTTTAATTGTGAGATCACGGTAGGACCAGATTGCCTGGGTCGAAATCCTGGCTCACTCACTCACTAGCTGTCTGATCTCTCTGTTCCTCAGCTTTTGCAGGAGTAAAATATGGATAGCACCAGTACCTATCCCACACATTGTTCTGAAAATTTGATCAGTTAATATACCTAAGGTGCTTAGAGTGCCCGGCACGGGAAGCAATTATTACCATTATTAGTGTTATTACTATGCCCTCATAATTCCATTTAAGAAAACAGGGACCAGCAGTGTCAAAGACATGCACTCACATATAAACCTACTTCAACAATGGCATCACTGAGGTGTTTCTGTTGTCGGAAAAGGATGTTAGTAGCTCCAGCAACAAATCCCCGAACGGTGACATCAGAGAGAAGATGATGTTGCTGCAACGCCATATAAGGCAAACACAGATATCCCTATGAATTATAAGAATAAGAGAAAATATCAGAAAAGTAATGGAAAAACCACCTCTCTCTTCAAGCCTAGAGAGCTAATAGAAGGAAAAGAAATTCCCAATCTTCCCCCACTCCCATGCCATCCCTAATGCAGCTGATCTTTGACTCACTACAATAATATTCCAGGGGAACCTCAGGTCTTCACTGCATTAAAATCCAGTTAACTGCTAGTCTTCTCCACAAATGGTCACATCTTGGCAAGGTGGTCTAACATGAATGCTGTCTACTTGATCACTTTGTTCTCCGTTCAACTTAAAAAAGCCTTCACAGTAAATAATGAACTGGACTTTTTCATTTAGGAAATGAAGTACTGAGCCTATTAAAAAGTATGTTGTTTAGTAGAAAGCTGCTAGTTCTTCCAGTAAAATTTTAAAATGCATGCAACTGCCCGTAGCCACTGAAGTACCATATGAGAACAGGAAAGCACTGCATAGCATTTAGTTTTTTTGTGTGTGTGTGAGGAAGACCAGCCCTGAGCTAACATCCGTTGCCAATCCTCCTCTTTTTGCTGAGGAAGAATGGCCCTGGGCTAACACCCGTGCCCATCTTCCTCTACTTTATATGGGACGCCGCCACAGCATGGCTGACAAGCAGTGCGTCGGCGGGCACCAGGGATCCGAACCCGCGAACCCCGGGCTGCCAAAGCACGAACTAAACCGCTGCACTACTGGGCCGGCCCCTGCATAGCATTTGTTTTATTGTCCTTGTTAAAGATCATGCAAAAAGTATTTCAAGATATTTGCTACTAAATATTTAAAGCAAAAATGACACTGGCAGTAGTTGTGTATTTAACTAATTTCCATTTGAATTGTGTTTGAAAATACCACTGCCCTGAAAATTGCTAAACCACAGCAGGCAGTTAAGTATACAAAAAACAGCATGTTTCCTGAGAATAAAGGTATTAACACTAGAATAATGCACTGAAGGAGGAAGCAGAATTTCTGTTGAAAGATTCTAAATCAAGATAGATTTTCAACCAGTGGCACAATTTGTGTACCAAGTCAGGAGGGCAGACTTGCTGAACCCCTGAACTTGATTTCAATCTCAAGTCCTAGGACAGCTTTATTTATTTATTTCTACTTCTCATCACCTTTTTTAAAAACACTGAACTACAGTTATCTGGATGATGTCTTGTTTACATCATGAGACGAATCTCTCTGAGTGCAAGAGATATCCCTTTTGCTACTTCATGTTCTTTATTGCGTCTAGGATGTGCCTTGTACCTAACAGTGGTTGTTAAATATTTAATATGGGAGAGAAGGCTTTCAAAAGTTGGAATATAGGTCTAGTAACTTGGTTTTTATTCTTATTCTTGCCAATGTCTTCCTGTGCTAGATAAAACGCTAACTAAAAGAAGCAGCAAAAATAAATCCATGTGTGCATTAGAGATACTCATTAGTGCTTCTCAACCTACGCCCTCTTGTGACCAAAGGCTGACAGGACCCCTGATCCTCATTCCGAATCACTCAGTCAGAACAGCTGGTCCAGGGCTCACGGTTCATGCTTTACTTTGTGTACTACGTATTTAAAAACAACAAACTCCTCCCTCCCCAACTACCTGTTTTTAAACATAAATATTACAATATTGAATGCTCTTTCAAACTTGATGTGGACCCCAGAATACCCACTCCCCCAACTAGAACTGAGAAGCCTTCTTGATAAAGGCACTCCCAGAGCTGCCAATTATTACAACAGATTTATATTGCAAAATAGTAATAAGAGAATTTAATTGCTTACAGTATTACATTTCGTAATTGATTCTGTTAGAGAAGATAAGTCTATTGTCAACAATGAAATTCTTGGCTAAGTCTATAACAGCATGAAGACTAAGAAGACTGTTTTAAAAAAATCAATAGTTCAAAGCATTTTAAAAATATGAAAAAAAAATCCCTTAAAAATTATACATATAATACATACATACTCTTTGACCCAGCATACTACTTCTTATAGTTTATCCTACGGACACACCTGCTCAGGTATGAGATCTGTAGAAAGTTATTTATTGCAGCATTGTTTATTATAGCAAAAGACTGGAATCCTAACTATTCATGAACAGGGAACTGAATAAACGATCGTCTATACAATAGAACATCCCACAGCAACAGAGTGATGAAGCTCATCTCCAAGGAATATTTTGTAAAAAAAAAAAAAAGAATAAGGGGCATAAAAATGGGTATAGTCTGCTACCATTTGTGTAAAAAGGGGAAAAAAATCTATGCATTCATTTATGCACAAAATACCCCCAAAGTCTAACAGAAGACATTGATAATGTTGGTTGCCACTGGATAGGGCAACTGAGTAGCATGGGATGGAATAAGAGGGAGACTTTTTATTATAGATGCTTTGGAACCTTTTGAATATTGAACCATGTGAAAGTATTACATATTCATATAAAATTATTTAAAATAGTTCAAAATAGCCTTAAAATTTTGACTTCATTATTTTTAACGATCAATTCAGCCTAAATCTTTTAAAGGTCCTTAATGTACAGTGACAGCAAGAGTATGGGTCCTATCACATAAAGCAGCCTCTATACTCAAGCCCGTCCCTGGCTTTACAGCTTTCTAGGGTACTTTAGCTTCCATATTTGAAGCTGCGGTATATAATGGTTAAAAAAAATATTGAAGAGATATTTTCACACCCATGTTCATAGCAGCATTACTGACAGTAGCCAAAGCATGGAAGTGAACCAAATGTCCACTGACAAACGAATGAACAAACAAAATGCGGTACATACAATGGAATATTATTCAGCCTTAAAATGAAGGAAATCCTGTGATATGCTACAACATGGATGAACCTTGAGGACATGTTAAGTGAAATAGGCTAGTCACAAAAAGATAAATACTGTATGATTCCACTTATATAAGGTATTTAAAGTAGTCAAATTCATAGAAACAGAAAAAATGGTGGTTTCCAGGGGCTGGGGTGAGGGGAGAATGGGGAGCTGTTGTTTAATGGGTACAGAGCTTCAGTTTTGCAAGATGAAAAAGTTCTGGAGATCTGTAGCACAAAAATGTGAATATAACCTAATACTACTGACTTGTATACTTAAAAATGATAAAGAGGATAAATTTTATGATTTTTACAATTAAAAAACAAACAAATGAAAAAAACACACCTCGGCTTGGTAAACCTGGTAAAACTATTGTGAGCTGATCTGCTAAAGAGCTGCAAAAGCACAGTGTGTCGTCTTCTCTCTTGCGACTTGGAAAGGGCGACGATATGATTAGGACCAACTGTCATTTTCTCATCTCTCCAGGGATGTCAGTTCTCTCCAAAATTAATGTAGAGTTTAAAGATAATCCCTATCAAAATCTCAACCTGTGTGAGTCGGAACTTAAGTTGATTCTAAAACATGTGGAAATACAAAGGGCTAAGAAACTCTTGAAGAACAAGAACAAGAGGGGAAGACTTTCCTCTGCCTGACACGATATACCTAGTAATTAACATAGTGTGGGACTGCCCCAAGGATAGGCAAATACACCAATGGAACAACAACAAAGAGAGTCCAGAAACACACTCTCTTCCTCAACCATACACAAAAATTAAATCCAGGTAGATAAAAACCAAAATGTGAAGGTCAAACTATAAAGCTTTAAAATATATTATAGGAGATTGTTTCCATGACCTTGAGGTAGGGGAGGATTTCGTAAATAAGGCCCCCAAAGTATTAACAATAAAGTAAAAAACTGATAAACAGAAAAGGTATCTAGAATATATGAAGTCCCACAAATCAGTGACAACAGGGGATAATCCAGAAGCTATGAACAAATACTGCACAAAGGGAAATCCAAATGGTTAATAAGAATGTGAAAAGATGCTCAACCTTGCCGGTGATTACCGAAAAAATGCAAACTAAGAGCCACAAGATACCATCAGATGGGCTAAATATTAAGAAGTCTGACAATATTAAGTGTTGGTGAGAATGTGGACCAATGGGAACTCTTATACACTGTGGGAACAGAAACTGTCACAACCACTTTAGAAAACAGTTTGGAATTATTCCAATAAAGCTGAAGATACCATTCCCTATGATCCAGTATTTCCACTTCTAGGCACTGACTCCTAAAGAAACTCTTGCATGTGTACAGCAAGATTCCTGGATAAGAACTTCATAGCAGTATTATTTGTAGTAGCCAGAAACTGGAGACAATGTAGACGTCCATCCACAGAATTGATAAACTGCAGAATAGCTGAAAATTAAAAACTACACAGGAATAACAACGTGGAACTTCATGCAAAAACATAGATGAAACTAAAAACAATGTCGAGAGAGAAAAAAGTATGGTTCCACTTAAATAAAATTCATAAACATGCATCCATGATTTTCTAGCTAGTTAGTCGTTATTTGTAGGTTCCTTAAATTTGAAAATGACAATTTTCAAGCAAGCAACCCAAATATAAATTCAGAAGCAATACTTAAAGGAGTTCAATATGTGTGGCAGATAAAAAAAATTTGGTTTCCAACTACATATTCTTTTAACTTTCATAAATTCATTGTTTTACTAAAAAACCTATAAACTGAAACCTAAGAGAATTCTAATTAAGAATTCTAATTGGTAGAGGCAATTATGTATGAAAAAAACAAGTACCAGATACACATAATTAAAAAAACTAAGAAATGGATGCTGATCTTTTAAAAAAAGCAAAAAACTCAAAAAGAAACTTTTTTTAGTAATTGCCTAAAACCATGTTCCCTATCCCTCAGATACTAAAAAATCTCTGTTTATTCAATTAGAGATTGAGGTAGCTGTTCATCAGAGTTCCATTTTATGCTAAGACTCAACTAATTTTACTAAATAATAAATATTATCTCATAACTGGAAAAGAGGAAGGGGAAAGTGACTCATGAGATTACAACAGGCAGGAATCCTAACTCCCAGGGCTCTAGTCTGTTCTGCCCAGTCCTACTCTAACTGCTTTGCTCCAGCGTGTGGCCACCTCCAGAACTCTTTCAGCAGTAAGGAGGAAGATTTAAAATCAGGGAAAAATGGAAGGAAAGCTCTCAGGACTGTCTTTTCACATCCAAAAACAGCTACCCCAAACTCCTCTTTATCTTTTTTCCATTTCCCTCATTCTCCTTTGACCCTTCTCTGGTTACAAAGTGGTACAGTCCAGCAGAGCATACATATCACACAAGTACATTTTCTAATTTTCCTCCTTCTTAGGTTCCCCATTCCCTTCCCTTCACCACCCCATGGGTATCCTTCCCAAAAGCTGCCTCCAGTCCCATCACCTCTCCCTCAGCACCCCAGTTTCTTCCCTACACTTCTTAAATCAGCTCTCAGGAAAGGTTCAAGCATGTTTTAGATTCTAGTATCTGCAGCATTTATATAGTAAGCCTCATCTTTAAGACAGACATGAAAGGTATCATCCTCAGGCAATTTCAAGTACCAGAGAGAAGACTGGAAAGCTGGAGAACTGGGGAATCTCTTCCAGACATAATTGTTTTATTATGTAGAAATTTGTTTCCATGTATTTATATGCTGAGTCAGGGGACCAGTCAGCTTATTATTCTCTTCAAAGCTCACTATCTTACTTCAGCAATATTCTCCAGACACCCAAGCTTTTCTCAGGCTATTTTTGAAATTACTTTTCAAGATGTTTTGCTAACCTAATTTCTTCTATACAAGCAATTTAAGATTTTCAAGAGAAAAAAAACCTAAAGACAATTTACTTTTAAGAATATTTCATATTCCAAAGTTACTGGCATGAAAGAATCAGCATTTGTATTTCAAAATGTGATTAAAAGACAAATTTGATTTTAATCAGTATGTAATAAAACATAAAACCAAAAAGAAAAATGTTTTATTTACTATGATGATGGTGGTAAGCCCAACAGTACTGGTATAACGCATACAAATAGAATATTTTGCCAAACATGGTTTATTGACGGCACACAAAATACATGTTTATACTGCTTTGATTCAGCAACTTCACAGACAAAAACAAAATCCCTCCCCAGTTAATATCCCTCTTGATATCTCCACAATGATAAAAATTAGAGAGTGGGTGGGTGAAGCAGCAAAGGGCGGGCTCCAAAAAGTATAGGCAGTCATGGCATCCACATGCGTGTTCAGAGAACCCACGATTTGTGGCTACTGACTATACCCAGTAGTTTGAGAGTCCTGAGTTTTCTCCCCAGTAACCGTGCATTACTTCAATCATGAAACCAATTAAGATAATTTCAGAATCCCCCAACAAGCCACAAAATGAACAAAGACAGCATTCAGCAATACTGACACGGGGCAACTACTTATTTGTAAAGTTGGATGAGCCCAGAAAGAATTTATCATAGAGTGCAGTGGAGGAAGAAATCACATTCAAGTCAAATACTACCCATCTTTCTTTTCCATATAAACTTTTATTTCATCCATGAAGGATGGTATTTAGAGAAATACATAAAAATTAGCTCTAAGTACTGGAAAGATGCATCTATCTTTCATGGTAGCCTACAAGAGCATGGATGCAAGAACTTAGAACCTAGAAGAGAATTGAAAGCCCAGAAATAAAACCACACATATATGGACAGCTAAACTTTGACAAAGGAGCTAAGAACATAACAATGGAGAAAGGAAAGCCTCTTCAATAAATGGTGTTGGGAAAACTGGACAGCCACAAGCAAAAGAATGAAGATAGACCATTATCTTTCACCATACGCAAAAATTAACTCAAAATGGATTAAAGACTTGAAGGCAGGATGTGAAACTATAAAACTCCTTGAAGAAAATATAGGCAGTACACTCTTTGACATCAATCTTAGAAGGATCTTTTCAAATACCAGATCTACTTGGGAAAGTGAAACAAAAGAAAAGAATAAACCAATGGGACTTCATCAGACTAAAGAAATTCTGCAAGGCAAAGGAAACCATGAACAAAATGAAAAGACAACCCACCAACTGGAAGAAAATATTTGCAAATCATATGTATCTGACAAGGGGTTGATCTCCAAAATATATAGAGAACTCATATAACTCAACAACAAAAAACCAAACAACCCGATCAAAAACTGGGCAGAGGATATGAACAGACATTTTTCCAAAGAAGAATTTCCAAAGATTTTCCAAAGATGGCCAATCAGCACGTAAAAAGATGTTCAACATCACTAATCATCAGGGAAATGCAAATCAAAACTATAATGAGATATCACCTTATACCTGTTAGAATGGCTATAATTACCAAGACAAAAAACAACAAATGTTGGAGAGGATATGGAGAAAAGGGAACCCTCATACACTGCTGATGGGAATGCAAACTGGTGCAAACTATGGAAAATAGTATGGAGATTTCTCAAAAAATTAAAAACAGAAATACCATATGACCCAGCTATTCCACTACTGGGTATTTATCCAAAGAACTTGAAATCAACAATTCAAAGAGATTTATGTACCCCTATGCTCATTGCAGCATTATTCATAAGAGCCAAGATGTGGAAGCAACCCAAGTGTCCACTGACTGATGAATGGATAAAGAAGATGTGGTATATATATATATATATACAATGGAATACTACTCAGCCAAAAAGAAGACAAAATCCTCCCATTTGCAACAATATGGATGGACCTTGAGGGTATTATGTTAAGCAAGATAAGCCAGAGAGAGAAAGACAAACACTATATGATTTCACTCACGTGTGGAAGACAAATACATGGACAAAGAGAACAGACTAGTGGTTACCAGAGGGGAAGTGAGTTGGGGGGTGGATATAAGGGACACAAAGATACAGTGACTGACAATCTACAAGTGAAATTTCACAATGTTACAAATTATTATGACCTCAATAAAATAAAATAAAGAATTTAGAACCTAGTATGGTGCCTGGCACATAGGAAGGCAATAAATACTTGTTGACTAAGGAATTAAATGGAATATTTCTTTTCTTCTGCTCCATTTTGAAAAACAATTCAGGAATGGCAATAAAATAAGTAGTTTTTCCTCAATAGGATGAAAAAAACTAAAAAATCCAAATAACGTAGCTTCCAAAATCTTACTCTATTACTGACATTACGAAATGATATCCTGGGGCAGAGGGTAAAAGGGGTAAAGAGGTACAATATGTATGGTGACAGATAAAAACTAGACTATTGGTGGTGAACATGATGCACTCTATACAGAAACTGATAGATAATAATGTACACCTGAAATTTACACAATGTTATAAGTCAATATGACCTCAATAAAATAATTAAAATAAAGCAAAAAAGAAATGCTATCCTGGGACATAAGATCCTGAATCAAAGATTCAATTTCATTTACTATGTGTGTTTAAGCTATTAAAAAAATTACAGATACATTTTTTTTTAATCATTTTTATTTATTTATTTTTTTGTGTGTGTGAGGAAGACCAGCCCTGAGCTAACATCCGTCCAATCCTGCTCTTTTTGCTGAGGAAGACTGGCCCTGGGCTAACATCGTGCCCATCTTCCTCTACTTTATATGGGACGCCACCACGGCGTGGCTGACAGGCAGTGCATCGGCGGGCACCCGGGATCCGAACCTGTGAACCCCGGGCTGCCAAGCGCGGACTAAACCGCTGCGCCACCGGGTGGCCCCAACAGATACATTTTAAATGGTTTTTCATAAAAAGATTAAAGAATAGTTTTTAGGGCAAGTTAACCAAAACATTATATTATATCTATGAGGTGTACCAATATTTAACTTAGCCATCTAAGCATTTTTTCTTATAAAATTATAGCTTTTGGAATTGCAGTATTTTAATATATACTCATTAAGTGTAATCAAGACTGAACTTTCTCAATTCATCTTTTTTTTTAAGATAACCCTGAGTAATTTAAAAAGACCCCCTTCAGTGATGGCTGACCTCATATCCACTAAGTTTCCAAGCTCTTTCCAATCAAAACCCCCTGAATTAATTCCCTACAGCCTTACACTATGGTCACTGATGCAACAGCACTACACATTTGGTATATATTTTACAGTTTTCGAGGAAAATTTTCAGACATGAAAATGTGTTCAACACTAAAAGTTAAATTCTAAAAGGATTTTCAGATTCTTTAAGGCCCTCAATAAAGGACATTACCTTTGTGAAGATGGCCAGGGGCATGCCATACTGATCCTCTTCCAAACCGGAAATTAGCCCTGGTATCAGGACAACCTGGCCTGTATTAGCTTGAGGTTGTACAGTAATCGGAGGACTGTCGGAGGGCACAGACTCCTTTGGAAATGAGTTTGTCTGTTCTGACCCCACCTGTTCCCTTTCTTTCAAGGTGGGGTCCTCTAAGACACTAGGATCCAAGGTCTCCCAGTCACTTTCTGAAGACTCTGGAGAGGGGCGAGAAGGAGGTTTCAAATATTGATTGGTATCATTAGTTTCCTGTCCTTTGCTGCTGTCATCTTCTACTTGGAACAAAAGTTCTTCAGTCTTGATGGCAGCATCCCCTTCACGGTTTCCTGTCGTGATTTTCTTGACATTTCCCGAGTTGGTATTTGAAATGTCAGGAGTAGACAAAGAAACAAAATCATCTGCAGGGGGATTACTTTCTTGAAGCCCAGCATCTTCAGACATACTCTTTCGGGGTCTGTACTGAGAACAGTCACTGAGACCATGTTCAATCATGCCTAAAACACACAATATTGAAGAACAGTTTGGCTTAAAATAAGGTAGAAGACAATAAGAGTTGTATATTCTGTTCTAAATAGTGGAACTCTCCTACAAATATTTTTTGTTTGTTTGTTTGTTTTTTGTGGGGAAGACCAGCCCTGAGCTAACATCCATTGCCAATCCTCCCCTTTTTGCTGAGGAAGACTGGCCCTGGGCTAACATCCGTGCCCATCTCCCTCCACTTTATATGGGACACCGTCACCGCATGGCTGACAGGCAGTGCGTCCGCGGGGGCCCAGGATCCGAACTCACGAACCCCGGGCTGCCAAGCGCGGACTAAACCGCTGCGCCACCGGGCGGCCCCTCTCCTACAACTATTTTAATAAGCTATGCTTGAGCATGTTTTAATTAAAAGAAAGAAAGAAAATCTCAGACAAAACTTATGGCCCAAAAAAAGTTATATTAAAATAGAAATGTTAACCCTAATGAGTTTATCCTTGAAAACTTTTATCACTGAAAGTTCCAGGACAAGTTAAACAAAAGACAGAGGAGATACTGCTACCCTCTTACCTGGAAAAAGGGATAACACAGTCATCAGGGCACCCACCAATTTATTCACTGGAGAAATATAAAAGAGAACCTGAAAGATTCAATCAAAATTAAATTAGAGAATCCATGAGTCCACAATGATACTAAAAAAAAGGTGGGGGAAGAGGGGAAAACTCTTCTTTACAGAAGAATAACTAATAAATACAGAAATAATGATAGAATTACAAAATCACCAAGCATACATCATGATTCAGGTAAAAATTACCAATGGATGCTAAAGCTACTGTGACAGGTTGTTGGGTACCAGGATATTAACACAGCTTAAAATTTATTATCCCAAGATTACCTATTAACTGCAAAGGGAAAAACAAGTACCTTAATATGAAGAAATCTGGCAACCACCACCTTAATCAAATGATCAAACTTCACATCACCAGTAACAGTACAAACAGTTATGGGCCTCCTGATGTGATGCCCTGAGAAGGACACACCACCACCTGTATAGTATTCTTGCCAAAAAAGTTTAATCTGAAACTAGCCACAAGAAAACAATCAACAAATCTAAATCTTATAACGCAACTAGTCTGGATTCTTTAAAAAAAAAAAAGCCAATGTCATGGAAAATAAAAAGAAACAACAACAAAAAAGCAAAGTGGTGAAATTGTTTGAGATTAAAGAGAGCTAACAATGCAATACATGACCCTTGGTCCCAGATTGAAAAAACAACCAGCTTATAGGACATTATTGAAAATGGACTGTATATTAGATATCATTTATTGTATTAATGTTAAATTTATTGTTTGTGAAATGACATTTTGGTCATGTAGGAATATACCCTTATTCTTAAGAAATATATCCTAAAGTATTTAGGGGTGAAGTACCATGATGTCCACAATTACTTTAAAATTATTATGATTGAGGGGGAAAAAAATGAACCTACATAGGGCAATATAATGCAAAAGTGGCAAAATGCTAACAACTGGTAAATAAAGATGAAGGGTGTGAAAGTGTTCATTATTCTACCAACCTTTTTGTAGGTTTGACATTTTTCAGAGTAAAAATTGAAAAAAAATTAATCAGAAACAGGATTCAGTTACATATTGCACTAAAACTAACACTGGCAATAATTAAATTAGTTGAAAAAAAAGCAAAGATTTGCTTAGGTGAGTTTTTTTCTTTTATAAACAATTAAATAATTTAGTGGCATTTAAGTGCTCTTTGACAGACCACAGTCATCTGTGTTCTCCTTCCACATCGGTCTTATTTAAGGCGTGCTTTGCAAGTACAGAGAAACCAAGTGTTGCATTAAAGGACGTCCTTATTTTACCAAATCAATATA
Organism: Tapirus indicus; assembly: GCA_031878705.1. Taxonomy (NCBI): domain Eukaryota; kingdom Metazoa; phylum Chordata; class Mammalia; order Perissodactyla; family Tapiridae; genus Tapirus; species Tapirus indicus. Next base: position 125,957,716 of record CM062917.1, on the reverse strand, counting down.
AAAAAGAGTGTACCAGTGATTTGTCACATTAAATGAAGTTTACTTGATCATAAATGCCACTGCATGCAGCTTAGCTAAGTATTATTTTGCATAATTTTTGTTTCAGATATGTATATCCATGTGTGCTCTAGGTTGCAATGTAAAATATTTTTTATTATGAGTTGCAATAAAAACCTATAATTGAATTGTTCAATTGAAACCTACAATTCAACAACAACAAAAAACAAACAACCTGATGAAAAAATGGTCAAAGGACTTTAACAGACATTTCCCCAAGGAAGATATACACGTGGCCAACAAGCACATGAAAAGGTGCTCAACATCACTAATCACCGGGGAAATACAAATCAAAACCAGGAGATACCACCTCACACCTATTAGGATAGCTACTGTCAAAAAACCAGAAAATAACAAGTGTTGGTGAGGATATGGAGAAATTGGAGCCCTTGGGCACTGTGGGTAGGAATGTAAAATGGCGCAGCTGCTGTGGAAAATAGTATGGTGGGTTCCTCAAAAAATTAAAAATAGAACTACCATATGACCCAGCAATACCACTTCTGGGTATATATCCAAAAGAATTGAAAGCAGGGTCCTGAAGAGATTATGTACACCCATGTTCATAGTACCATTATTCATGGGAGCCAAAAGGTGGCAGCAGTTTAAGTGTCCACTCACGGATGAAGGGATAAACAAAATATGGTAATGTATTTTGAATGAAATATTATTCAGCCTTGAAAAAGAAGGAAGTTCTGACACATGTTTACATGGATGAACCCTGGGGACATTATGCTAAGTGAAATAAGCCAGTCACAAAGAGACAAACACAGCATGATTCCACTTACATGAGGAACCCAGAATAGCCAGATTCATAGAGGCAGAAAGTAGAAGGGTGGTTACTAGGTGCTGGGAAAGGGGAGAATGGGGAGTTACTGTTTAATGGGTTCAGAGTTTCAGTTCTGCACAATGAAAAGAGTTTTGTGGATGGATGGTGATGAGAGCACAACAATGTAAATGTACTTAATAATGTAAATGTATTTAACACTATTAAACTATACACTTGAAAATGATCAAGATGATAAATTATATGTTGTATATTTTACAATTAAGAACTTTTTAAAAAAGGTTGAAACATCACACTAGTATATATTAGATTCATTCACTTTTTAAAAAATTTACTTTTTTTCTGTTTGAGGAAGGAATACATATTCATTGCAGAAAACTAGAATACAAAAAAGCATTTCCTACTTAAAAATATAACCTACATTTTCACCAAACTGTTGATGTCTTTCCTTCCATTCTCTTTTTAGTGAACATATATACAATTATTTATAAAATTAGGATCATGGCCTTGATATGTAGTTGTACAGTTTTTCATTTCACATGCCAAGCAACATCTTTACAACAATAAAAAATCTTTTTTGTTGTTTGGAATTTATAGAAGATAAACTATTTCTTATTCACTGAAAATTCATTATTAAAAATGATTCTGTGATAGAATCTCTTAGATAGAGCTTTGTGTCCAACTCAGATTAATTCTGGAAAATAAATCTCTAAGAGAAGAATTATTGGGTCAAAGGAATAAATATTTTTAAGGTAATGAACCATACTGGACATTATAAAATGGTTGACTCTCCAACACCCATATCACCCCTACTCCACTGAGCACAATAATGTAGTATATAAAACTGGCCCCAGATCCAGAGATGGCTCCTGATTAGTCTATACCAGATATCAGCAAACTTTTTCTATAAAGGGTCAGATAGTAAGTATTTTTCCTTTGTGGACCATATGGTCTCTGTCACAACTATTCAACACTGCCACTGTAGTGCGAATGTGGCTATAAATAATACGCGGATGAATGGATGTAACTGTGTTTCAATAAAATTTTATTTACAAAAATAGGTGGTGGGCCAGATTTGGCCCTGGGGCCTAATTTATAGAGCCTTGGTCTAAAATCTCTGATCTAAATCTTTGGTCTAAAATCAGAGCAATTCGATCCCTTTGTACTAGAGGGCGCAGTCTGGAATCCAAGTTTAAGCCAATCAGTAGGGGCATTTCTTTGGCAACAATTACTGGTTCAGGGTAAGCAAAGAATATAACCCAATTACAGTTGGCAATTATCCTACACTACAAGGGAAACCAGGCTCAGAATAAAGCTACCACTGTAGAGCTGTCGAGCAAAGAGAGGCAAAAAATCTAGGTATTGAATCATATGGTTGAATCATTCTGTCAAGGAATCCTGAAGTCTGAAGTGAGCCAGTACATTTCCATATTCTCTATGTCACTTTAAATTGGGTTTTCTGTCACCTGTAGTCAAAACCATTCTGATAACTGCATACCATCAAACTGCCCCCAGAAAAAGACTGCACAAATTTATACTTCCATGGTAGTGAACAAGAATATGCGCTTCAGCTCACCACAATTTGATAGGCAAAAAGTCTTTATTTATACTTTATCATTAGTTTTAATTTTATAGAGTATTTAAGAAATGTCAATAAATGTTAAATATATGATCCCTTCAAGAATCACCTTTTTTTCAAGAAGAATTAGTTTAAACAGGATTAAGACCTGAAAAAAGAAAAAAAAATTGTATTAAAATAAGAAACTCAAGCCTATTATTCATTTGCCTTTTCCCTTCTTCAAACATAACCATATCTCATTTAATCATAATATTAAATAATTCCAGTGCTTTTAAAAATACACTGAAAATTATGAACTTATACTGAGAAATTAAATATTATCCGTGTCCTCTAAAAAATGTGAGAACCACTTAAATCTCTAACAAATTGGGCTTTTTGGAAGGAGTTGTGCCAATTTTGCTCGAAATATCTGAAAGCTCCTTAAAGGCGAGGGACTATTCATTTATTTGTGGATGTCCAGGGCATTCACATAGCACATACTCAATAAATGTCTGTTAAATGAATAATCAACGTGTGTATGTCCTAGTCAACATATGTTTTTTTGTTTGTTTTTTTTTTGTTTTTTGTTTTTTTTTTTTTTGGTGAGGAAGACCAGCCCTGAGCTAACATCTGTTGCTAATCCTCCTCTTTTTGCTGAGGAAGACTGGCCCTGGGCTAACATCGTGCCTATCTTCCTCTACTTTATATGGGACGCCGCCACGGCATGGCTGACAGGCAGTGCGTCCGCGGGCGCCCGGGATCCGAACCCGCGAACCCCGGGCTGCCAAGCGCGGACGAAACCGCTGTGCCACCGAGCCGGCCCCACAACATATGTTTTAATAATAAAGATTAGAAGGCATAATAATAGACGTTTTATTGGAAAATGTTTCACTCTTAGGGAAACACATAAAATATTCTACAAAATTAAAACATATTTCTTCCCACTCTAATTTCATGATATCTGAAATTACAAAGACAATAAAAAAAATCCTACTTGCACAGAAATAAACAGACAAGATTTCTATACTTTTAGAAACTTCTATCATACAAGCACTACCAACACTTTCAACTTCATATCATTATGAGAGCTGTCTTAGAAGAACTAAAACATGGTTATGCCACAATCTGCATTAGACCATGTAGCACATGGAATCTGCCCAGCTAAGTGAACACAATTTTGGTACATCATAAATTAAATAAGGTGTCATACCTTGTGTCGAAAATGAAGCACAAGATCTCGAGGAGAGAGACCTACAATGTTAAAAAAAAGCTAATCTGTGACTACAACCTAATGTTCTTGTCAAAGAAAGTTCCCCCCCCCCCCAAGGAAAGGCAGGTAAAAAGAGAAAATAGGAACATGCAAATATTAAAATATTTAATATTTGATTACATACACATATCCTCAGAATTTATCAAATTACTGTTAATAGTCAAACATAGCACTTCCAATAGAACTTTCTGCAATGATGGAAATGTTCTAAATCTGCATTGGCCAATACAACAGGCACATGCGGCCACTGAGCACTTGTGAGGCAAGTGTGACTGACAAACTGACTTCTAAATTTTATCTAATTCTTATTAATTTTAATCTAAATGTACATTGTCACATGTGGCGAGTGGCTACTGTTGTGGACAGTGAAGCTCTAATACCTTCTTCCCATTCTATAAACATCTGACTAATTATACAAATTTAGAAATTATGAAGCTTATACTATAGTGGCAGTCAATCATTTAAACGTGGCTTTTGGTTACTACACTCCATAGGCTATTACTTCTTAATCACAGTCTTCTCTGATAATCTGCCACAGGACAAGAGAAAAGAATTTAGAGAAAAATATGTTCTCAGAATAGGAGTTTTGTAACCAGTTTACATTACACACAGGATTGCAAAAGTAAACTACCACTGTTTGGCTACTTCACACTAAAATAGGAATTGAGGGAGTATAAATCACTATGTAATTAAAACTTTTTTTTAAATCATAAAAAGGGTATTTACTGAGTGCCTATTGAGTACCGTGGACATCATTGGATATTCTGGGTTGTCGAAATAGTATAAATTACACAAAACCCCCAACTTGAAAAATGTTAGAATAGAAAAGAGCTAAGCAGATCTCTCTCTCTTCTCTCCTCCTCTGTTATCACAGGGAATTGACCTTATCAGCATTAATGTAAAGAAAAGAGAAAACTTCCATTAGTATCCTGAAAAGCAGAAATTTGCCTTGTACAATAATAGCTGTAAATATTGGTACAACCCTTCTCAATATATGTTATAACTCTTCTCAATATAAATACTAATTAAGAAGCTATTTAGGGAAGCAGCAGCAGCAAACATTGAAGAATTTAGATCCCATACGGAAATGTAATTCTGATCATGAAGTTTTATGTGCAACTCTGTGTGCCAAACAAAAAGAAATGCCCACATTTCTTCTGACTTGTAAAAAAGCTACTTACCAAGATATACTTGGGATCCTTCTAACGAAGTTCCTCCCAAGGAACTATTCATATGTTCATAAAGTTCCTATAAAATAGAGATTCAGTTTAGAACATTTTACTATCATGTTAGACACTGAATTAGAAATATGATGATCAGGAAAAAATTGGTTCTTTAACTGAGGCAGTTTGTTTTGCCAGGCCCTAAATTTAGAAACATTCAAGGTCTCTCTGAAACCTTGCCAGTTTCTGGTGCTCCTTCCTTTTCTTCTTCTACATTTCAGAGCTTGATTCATTCACTTGGTGGTATGGATTCCTAGGATAAATTCCCTCTGCCTCCTTGCTAAATACCTAACTGTCCTACTCTCACTAGAGCCAGGAGAGATCCATTCATGGCAGCCTTGAGAAAAACATGTTATCCATCTTCAGTAAAATAGTCACGTAGTTTTTCTGGTTTTTTGCTATGGAAGTTAGAAACCAAAAGCCTGATACATACTGTGCAGTGTATTAATAAGAGAAGCAAATTTAGAGAAGCAATGCCATAGCAAAAGGGTTATTATCCATTAATAGAAACATTTATGTTAGTTATAGTCATTTGTAGTCATTATTTCCTAATAAAAGACAGTTTGGTTAAATTTAATAAGTATGAACTATACATTCTGGGCAGATCCCTGGCCCTTCAATGTTATTTTCAAATAAGAATGTCTTTCTTAAGCTAATAAATGATTATCTTTCACAATATTACTGACAAGATTTACTTGGTTCATGAATCTGTCTTTAGCCAAACACATCTAGAGAAGGGTATAAAGTTACCTTTAGAATGGAAATTTGGGAAAAATCCTTCTCTTCAAAATATGCATGTGTAATGAGCTGAAGTTTTGCTTGAAGTAAGCCATAGAGAGGCTTGAAAAAAGAGAGAAATTACCATTAGTTTGATAACAGTAGTAAACAACACTCCACAACTTTTTAACTTGAAGAGAACAGGGAGAAAAAAGTTGGTAACTATCAGCTTGAGTACCTTATTATTCACAGCTGAAGCTGTTAAGTGACCTGGTCTAGCTCTCTGGCCACAGCTGAAAAGCGCCTGACACACTCAGAGTACAGTGGTTGAGACTGTGGGTGCAGACCTCCTGGGTCTGCTCCATCCCTCGGCCACATAACTCTGGACATCTAACCTGTCCACACCTGCTTGCTGATGTGAATGTGGGTATACGAAAAGACAGTATATCTTATGGGGTCCATTCAGTACCTTGGACACCAATGGAGATTCTGGGTTGTCAAAATAGTATAAATTAAACAAAACCCCCAACTTGAAAAATCTTAGAATAGAAAAGAGCTTATGGGGTCGCTTTCAGAATTAAATAACACAGGTAAAAGCACTTAGTAGAGTAACTAGCAATAAAAAGCACTTAAATGTTAGCTATCATTATCATAAAATTTAAAACAACTGTTCTGCTGGCTTGTGGCGACATTTAACCATCTTTATAGCATCCAGTTCTTATATCTAGTTGAACATTCATGATTGAATTTAAGTTCATTTCCCCTTTTTGTCCTCTATGGAGGCTTAGAACAACTAGTCTGTGTCCTCTATTAAACTATTCTTTTGTATACTTGAACAAAGTTATTCCTTAATTCTTATTTCTCCTATTTAAGACCCTCTTCTACCATTTCCATCCTGTTATTTTTAATGTTCTTTTCTAGACGTTTCCTGATTTCTACATCCTTTTTAGGATGCAGAAACCAATGCTGTATATATAATAACAAACTAGTTAAAAAAAGTAATATTGGAATAGCTTCCCCCCATATCCCTGTTAATATATTATTACCATCTAAGTATAAAATCATTATATTTTTATATACAGACTACAATGCACTATGAACCCCCAAACCTTTTGTGTCAGCTAGCTCTCCCCATCCCCTATGCCTGTTTAGAGACAGATAAAACTGGATTTTCATCTTAATTTTATCATTTAGTAGTTACATGTCTATGAGAGACAATTTTTCTCTGAGATATATATATATATTTATTTGTAAAATGAGAACAGTAAATACTTAGATCTTACTGTTAGGATTAAAGTGACAATTATATCTAAAAAGTGTCTGGTACAGAATTAATACCTGACATACAGGCACTTGATAAATGGCACTTATTGTTATTATAACTGTTCTTTGAAGAATGATTACCCAGGGAGCCTTTCAACATACTGTGCTTGTTTTAATATCTGGTACTCCTATGCTTTGGTCATCTGGCCCAGTATTAAAAAAGTAATTCTCTGATGTATATTTTTCAGGCTACCCTTCTAGAAACTGTATACAGGAATCAGATTAGCAACCTACCAGTTTTCTGATATTGGGGTCTTTCATAACCAATCCTTTTCTAGGAGACTATTCTTGCCCTATATTTAAAATTACTATCTTGGAAAAAATATCTTGACCTTCAAAATCTTACTATTAAGGACCATCGTATTAAATTATATTACTCAGCGTTTTTTTTTTTTTTCAGCTTAGTAATAAAAGCCAAAACAAATCCTATTTTGCAAAACTCAACTTATATTAAGCAAACTACATTTAAATTGTGGATATAAGAAATTGGACAACTGCAGAAGAAATAATTAAACAAAACCTACATACATTTGGTGACTAGGCTAATGAAATATTCTCAATTTTATTTTAGGTTAACTGCAGAAATGTTTGTATTCAGTAATCATATAGATCTCAGATAATTCATATGATAGAGATCTGGATTTTCTCCCCACACAGGGGATTTGGGGGACTATATTTTACATGTAGAATCAGGCATTTGGTGTTACAGGTAAAGGGGTTATCCCATTAATAAAAATGGAACATCACAAATTATTTAATGAAGAGAGCTATGAAAAATATGAAATGTTACACATTTTTTTAAACTAAAAAGTTAAAATGATTGTACACTTGCATCTGATCAACTTGTACTTTGAAGAAACAATTTAAAAATATTGTTATAGTACAATTCATTATGTCATTTCCAAACATTTTAAGTTTTTAAAGAGCAACTTAAGCCTACAATTTTTCATTGCTAAAGAGTCGTGTACTTCTATATCATCAATAAAATGAGTAATTATGATATTCTGAATTTCAGTAAGGCATTATTTTTCCAAAGTCTTGAGAACAAAACAAAAATGGATAAATGAAATCTATCAGCTACCTCATTTTGGTCAAGTGTCAAACTCCTTCCCAAAAAGCTATCTATTAGATCTCCTTCCTCTCATCTAGTTTTGGGCAGAGGTGCAAACTGCTGAAAGGCAAAGAGAAAGAGGAGATGCAAGAGCATAAACAAGGACCCGCTGGCTAATTTTAATATATTACTGTTTTCATAAATCTCTCCTTATTCTAATAATGCCTTGCCCTCAAATAAAAATCTGTCACGAATGTTTAACAAACACATTAACAAGTTATTTGGTCCCTTACCAGCTTGCTTAGAACACAGACACTTTTCTGAACAGTCTCTCTGGTGACATCTGCTTGCCGTACTTTCAATGCCTGTTATAAACAAACAGTCATTATTAGAAATATTTCACAGAAATATTTAAAAACCATTATTGTTTAATATAAAAGTAGCAATTAGATAGAAAAAATTTCTTGCATTTAGTTAATTTAATTAAAAAAGTATTTATGCAGAATCTCAGAAAACATTTATTGAACGAATAAGTGTCAGCCAGGGCACTATGCACCAGAATCTGGCAGGCAATGGCAATATAACAGTGAGAGACAATCTCTACTCTTAAGGAACTTACAGTCTGTTGGGGAATACTTTATGTGTAAGTTGCCACACCCATAATACAAATCAAAGGTCTGTGGTTCTGGTTTTAAAATGGGCAGCTCTTTCAGAGACCTGTTTCTGGCGAGAAGGGGATAGTTTAAAAGATGACAAAAACAGCTTGTTTCTCCAGATGGAAGAACTGTCAGCAGTTTTGTTAAGTTGACTGTCCTGCGGTACCTGGAGTCTACCCTGGCAGACTCGTATTGTAGCCCAGCTCTGAGCCATAACTCATGCCTTGGTGATTCTGAGGATGACCATGTGAGATTTCTACAGTCCTCTGCTAGTAGAAAACAAGCCTTGATTGAAGCAACCTCAGGCGAGGCTGTGAGGGAAGTAAGAATGACTCTTCCCCCTCAGTGTACTGCCTGACATCTCCTTGCATTTGTCCTGAGGACTGAAGGGCCTCAGTGTCTTCAACTGACTGATGATTAGTCATTAGATTAAGTCAAGAGTAGAGCCTTTCCTCAATCTGTTTTCTACCTCTCCAACTTAACTGGATTCATCCATCAAGTCCCAACTTCATTCAGAGAGAATTAAAGTCTTTCTCCTAGGCTCTAGATCCCTCTGATATCTAGAATATCTGTCTGCTTATCAGATGAGGCTAGAAAAACCTGGGGAAATGGGCAATACACTCTGGAGTGGGTCAGACCCAGGGCGTGAGGAAGACAGGCAGTATGAAATGCCATTTAAAGGCGTTGTAGAGCTTGAGAACTGTTGTTAATGACAACAGCTTTGGAGCAATAATTTTATTAGTGCTTACATAACCTATAGTAGATAAGAGGTAGTAAAAGGAACAGATTTCCAAGAAAGGGCAACAGCTCCATTCATCTCATATAAAAGTATGTAAGAGTAACAGTATATGAAGAAATCAAATGCACAAAGCTACCAGGCTAACTCTTACTCTCAGGTTTCTTTATCTTTATCTTTAAATTCAGTTATTTATTCCACAAACATTTACTGGGTGTGTCCTATGTTCCAGGCCCTGGGCATGGAGGGTTATTTCACGGTAGTTAACTACTTTGGGTATGCTGGAATTTACACCTGCAGTTTACTTTCAAATGGGTCAGAGAAAAACACAAACACACACAGAACATTAACAATTGTTGAATCTAGACAGTGGGTATACAGGTGTTCATTGTATGATTCTTTTAATTTATCTGCATGTTTGAAATGTTCATTATAAAAAGTTAAAAATTTTTTTTAAAGACTACTAAGTTAATTATTCACCTGAGGAAGTTTTTAAAACTTAAAATTGCCTAGGCTCTACTCCCAAAGATTCTAGTTCAGTCAGTAAAAGGAAAGGTCAGGCATATATATTAAAAAAAAAAGTCTCCAGATAATTCTGGTTAAAAACCATTGTTTTAGAGCAGTGGTTCACAATCTTGGCTACAGATGAAAATCAGCGGGAGAGCTTTTAAAACTGCTGATGCCCAGAACATTAAATCGGAATCTCTGGGGTTGGGACCCAGTCACCCCTCGTCTTTACAGCTCCCCAGGTAATTCCAGTGTGCAGCTGAGGCTGAGAAGCACTCACTACTTCAGAGTTTTAATGATCTCATGAGAAGAGATTTTTATTCATAAAGAGTTTCCCCACTACAAAAGAAACTGCTGCTCAGAAGCAAACATGAAAAAAAGAGCTATCCATCTTGGTTTATTTGAATTTATTAATTAGGGCTATTATAGTAAGTCAGGAATTAAACTGGCAGGTAGTTTAAGAATTACCAAAATCTTAGTTATAAATAATTAAGATAACTTGGGAGTAATTTGAAGCTACTGTGTACTTTCCAACACTTCTAAAATGCTTCTTTAAAACAATGCAACACACTACCACTCCATTTTTCTAAGTTACATACCAAACACTGGAAACAGAAAATTCAAGGACACCACAAAATTTAAATACAGTATTCTGAAGACATATGGATAATTTAGGTATCACTATCTAAAAATAACGTACAAAATATTACGATACAAATATAATTATAGTCACCAAAGTCAACTTACAAAAACATTCATGTGAATAAACTGGTACTAATGAGAAAACAGCTACAAACTGTTGATAAAAATTTTAAACAATATCACAAGCACACGAAAAATAGAGTATATTTCCCAAAATTTTACATTTTGTTAGAATTTGAATTGGTAAGAAACGAATTTTGGAGTGTTTCTTTTTTTGTTCATCGTAACTATCATACCTTGGCTTCAATTTGTCGATAGCAAGAGATACCATATACTGTGGCTCCATTTCCATTTCTGGGTGGCAAGTGAAAAAACACAGTATCTAAGAGATACACAGAAAAATGTAAGTACCAAAGTGAATTACTCTTATTAATAAATAAAATTTGAAGTTATTATAATGCAGTCATTAAAACAAAAACGATGATGTAACAAGGAACCCATATCATACTTATTTCTAGCATCACAACCACTGGTTTCTTAGAATTCCTCTTACTGCCTTACAGTGTACACTCATCACAAAAAGCCCAGGGCCTGACGTATAACAGGTCCAACTGAGACTACAATCACTTATCTTAGAAAATACTTTATCTATACAGGATTATTACAGATTAAAAGAAAGCAGAGAATCATGAAAACCTAAGGCAACACATGAATCTTGAATAGATCCAAGAAATTCTTGGGACAATTGGGGAAATCTGAACACAGATTGGATATTAAATGGTATTATGGGATTACTGTTAAATCCCTTAGCTGTGATAACAGCACTGGAAGTTATCCTGGGGAATGATCTTATTCTTAGGAGATGCATGCTCAAGTATTTAGAGGTAAAGTGTTATGATGTTTGTAACTGACTTTCAAATAGTACAGGCAAAATTGTACACATAAACAAATATAAAGAAAATCTGTGGAATATTTGCTATACTATTCTTTCGACATTTCTGTATGTCTAAAAGCTTTCATAATAAAAAAGTTAGAAAAAAAGATTTGTGAGTTTAAAAATACTGTATTTAAATTTTATGTTAAACTGTATAGTAACATTTGCTTCATTTCATACGAAGATTATTAAATATTAGGAAAACAGGTAATCAAACCAAGTTTAATCTGGTGTTTTGGTAGAGCCTCTCTAATACCATGATAAAGTATAGTCCTTCATTAAGCCAGTCAAGCACTCATTTACAGGGTGCTAGGAGACTCAGTACTAACTCTACAGCATTGCTCTCTTTGAGGGTGTTAACATGCTTTGCATGTATGTAAGCAAACTTTTAAGCATAGCACTGTGATGGAAGCAATCCCAGCTGTTTCCAGGTGGGTGCTGGAGTACTAACCTAGTAAGTTTGCAGCTAGAACCCCAATCAATCTGCAGCTGGTGCAGGTAAGCCCTTTAGTTTGCCTCTGAGGAGTCTGAAGTATAAATGCAGAGACTGCTATCAATAGCAGATGTCTTAATCTGGCTAATCACTTACTTTGGCCAGGGCTCCTGGCAAAAGAGTGGACAAGGTTCACCAGCCATTACCAGTATAATCCTGGCACCCCTCTAGAGATCCTCTAATTCATGACTAGTCATCTCCAAACAAGCATTTAAATATTTTATGAATAGTCACAATAGGCCAATGCCTTTCATTTACCAAAGTACTTAGAATCTAAGATGTCTTGGCAAATTAAAAAAAAAAACATGGCACCTACTAATTGCTCCACTATCTGTTTACATACCTTCCTGGTAGTTGTGTGCGCCATCAGGTAAGGCCAGGAAGGGCAAATATTTCCATTCTTCAGGCAAAGTGTGACTGTCATGTCCATCTCCTGGAATCAGGGGCGGGTAAGAGAATTCAACCTAAAATGGTAAGGAATGTTAGCCAAAAGGTTGTTGATCAAAGGGAGCATTTTATCCTGACAGGCAACCATGTTTTAAAATTCTGAATGACAGAAGTAAGGATAAGCCACACTTGTGGATGCCATTTGACATTATCAGCAAACCTATGGTATAGAAGAGGAAAAAGAAAAAAGGAGGAAAGATTTGTAAGCCTTTTTCCCTGATTTGAAGGTTGTAATTTAAATTACTATTTAATATTTAATGTGCATAAGAAGGCAGTGGGTAGTGGTGATGGTGACTGGACTGGAGACTTACATGTGGGAGTTGTCATCAAACAGATGGTAACTGAAGTCATGGAGCCCTGAGGACAACCAACTTCCTGTTGAACTGAGCAGAAAAGGTCCAACAAAGGAGCCTGAGAAGTTGAGCCAAGTTCAAGATCTAGGTTTACTTCCCATCAATTGGCTCCCTTGCTCCCAACACTTGTAGCTTTGAGTTTACGGTTTTTATGGGGAGTTACTACGGGAGTGAGGGGGCATTAACCAACATTTCAGGTTATATTTTTTAAGGCTGAGAATTGATAAATGAAAGTTCAATGAAGTCTCTCCAATACTGTGTCTTGTAGAAATAACAAAGTTTTCAGTATGCACCCTGGTTTCTGGTGTTTCCCAAGTTTATTAGCATTTTCTCTGTGCTTCTATTTCTTTTTGTTATTTCAATGAGACTTTTGGAGAGGAAGGCAGAAATAAATGCATGGGACTTGGGTTATCACATTGAGTTAGAAGTTCTAGGTGATTTATGTTTAATTTTCTTTCAAAGTGTATTTAAGCAGGAATTTGTACTGCATTAGTAATATATACACTAACATTGAAACAACATAGTAATAAGAATCACTTTTAGATCCCATCTTTAATGTGGAAAGATATGATGGCTCATCTTCCCACATCTCAATGGAATCAAATTGCCACTTGAGTCACATAACAGCCAATTATAAAAGGACTTTAAAAATGATTATGATTTTTAAAAGACGATCTAGTTACATATTTGAAGTGTTTAAAAATACCAAAAGGACTATAGGTACAGTAAAAAGACTCCCTCCCACCCCTGACACTACCACTCTGGCTACCCAGTTATTTCCCTGGCCCCACCTCCAGATGCAATCAATGTTTTCAGTTTGAAAGGATTTTTAAAGGGTTTGGATTACAGAGTAAAACTTTTCTCTCAGAGATCAGTCATTTAAGATCAATTAATTGAAGGCTGGGCTTAAATAATCTCAAATCACATTTCACATTTCTCTGTATCTTTTGTATATATCATAAAGGTTTTATATATTGACAATTCTTTAAAGTGTAAGGGAAGGAAGAGTGTGACAAAGAGGTAGTAGAGACACAAATTCAAAGCTGATACTATGAAGCTGGTAGTTATACAGTTAAAAAAAATTCCCAGTTCAGAATTCTTGCTTTAACACCAAAAAAAAAAAAAAAACCAAACAGAAACAAGCAAATAAATTATCGTATTTTATGTAATCAACACCAAAGTCCAGTATATAATACTAACTATAAGAAGATTTTGTATTACAGAATCATTTCTTTTAGAAAACCACTAATTTTAATGTACAGATATTTACTTAAAAAGTATTTACTACAGAATAAACATGCTTTTAAACAAATATAAACATCATGGACCCAAATTCTCAAGAATATATCACTTAGGATACAAAAATTTAATCTAGAAAATTCTGAAAGAAAGGAGTACAACAATGCTCGACCTCATTTTTAATCATTGAAATGCAATCTGAAATAATAAAATTTGTACTTATATAGAAAAACATGAAAAAGATTAATATTTTATGTTGACAAGAGTATGGGGAAATAGGCTTGGCTGTGGGACTGTAATTGGTACAACAGTTTGAATGGCAACTTGGCAGTATTATCAAAACAGGAGTACATTTACCCTTTGACTCAGCAATTTCAGTTTTAGGAATTTATCCCACAGATACATGTGTGCGATATTCACACACACATGTACAAAAAATGTTCACAGCAGCATGACTTGTAGCAAAAAGTTGGAAACCTAAATATTCATCAGAAGAGTGGTTACATAAATTTTACATCAGTTCTATCCAGCTGTTAAAAAGAATGTTAGATTCATATATATTGATAAAACAAGATAGGTACGATATACTGTGTGTAGGTAAAATAAGAGCCCTCCAAAATGTCCATGCCCTAATCCCTGGAATCTGTGAATACAATGCAAAGGGACTCTGCAGATATGATTAAGGCTCTCAGATGGGGATTATCCAGGTGGGCCCAGTGTAACCACAAGGGTCTTTATAAGAGAGAGGCCGAAGAGTCGGAGTCAGAGATATTTGAAGATGCTATGCTTCAAGATGCTCTGAAGACAGAGGAAGAAGCCACGAGCCAAGCAATGCAGGCGACCTCTAGCAGCTGCAAAAGGCAAGAAAGTTGATTTTCCCCTAGAGCATCCTGAAGAAACACAGCCCTGCCAACACCAAGATTTCTGACTTCCAGAACTCTAATAAATTTGTGTTGCTTTAAGTCACTAAGTTTGTGGTAATTTGTTACAGCAGCAACAGAAAACTAATACATATTGTTAAATTTAAAAAGCAATCATAATATCAGTAAATACAGCATAATCCTACTTAAGCTGTTATTCCATTTAGGCAAAAAATTATATATCTTTGTAAATGGATTAAAAAACATGCTTGAAAAGATACAAGCTAGACTGTTAGAAGTTTTATCTCTGGAGAGGTGAACAGGGTTGGGGATTGAAGAAAAAGGAATATTCTGGTTAAGTTTTTTTATCCTCATCTTTTTTTTTGAAAATTTCAAACTTACAGAAAAGTTGAAAGAATATGAACAACCTTATAACCTTCATCTACAATCACAAACTGCTATTTTTTTTGCCACGTGCTTTATCTGTGTTGCATGTGTAATACACACACTTTTTCTGAACCACTTGACAATAAGTTGAGAATATTTTCATTTATTTTTAAGTATACTGGTATTAATTTTTAAATGGATATTATTGCTTTTAGAATTCAAAAACAAAAAAAAGCAAAAGATAAACACAACAGTTCCTAACTTCTGAAGGAAATCTTATTTCTATCCTATCCTCTTGGAGGCAAAAAAAGGAGATGTAGAAATCTATCTTCTCTAAAGATTTAGTAAACAAGTTACCAAAGGTCAGAGTTTAATTAATATCTGATGCTATGCTATGTTCAATTTATTCTCCCAACTCCTAATTCTACTGAAGGACGATCTGTTGTGAGTGACTCAAGCTGGAACGTAAAATGCAATCAACTCACAAAATTGTTATAAATATAAGTTAAGTGTAGATACTACATATACTCTAAGAATGCCACAGGTAAAACTAAGTTGGCTTTTAGGCTGACTTGGATCCAGAGTATTTATAACATTATTTCTTTGGGAAAATGTACTCAGAATTTCAAACAGCTAACTTTTGGGACACAACTTTTTCATAAATTGTACATTGCCTGTATTGTGTTGGCAGCTTTCTAGAATGCTTTTCCTCTGCTGGTATATTTGCTACCAACAAATCCTTGCATTTGGAAACTGCTGAACTTGCTAATCAAGTTCTAAACAGTTCATATGAACTCCTATGTCTACATATACACAACAATTTTAATGGCTATATTAAAGGTATTGCTCCATTATTTAATCAATCTTCTATTTCTGAACATTTTTTTCTAGTTTTTTATTACATTATTATAAACTAGTCAGTATTATTCAAGTGTGGTATAATAAAAAATATACATATATTTGGCCTTTGTCCCTGGTCCTGGCCCAGAACTCCTAAAACCCTTGCAGTTTCCTGAGTGACAGGTGCATCGACCCTTTCAACCATACCTGGGTTTACACTAACGAGGTGATGGGAGGGCGAGTGGGGTGCTAAATAGCTTCAGGACGGGGCCTGGTCACCAGAAGGACCAAACCTTGATCAGAGGGTTGGAACTTTCAGCTCCACCTCTTGACCTCCAGGGAGAGGAGAGGGGCTGGAGATTGAGTTCAATCACCAATGGCTAATGATTTAATCAATCCTGCCTATGTAACGAAACCTCCATTAAAACCCCTAAACGATGGGGTTCAGGGAGCTTCCCGCTGGCGAAGACACTGAGGCGCTGGGAGGGTGCTGTGCCCAGAGAGAGCATGGAAGCTCCATGCTTCTTCCTCCATACCTTGTCCTATGCATCTCTTCCATTTGGCTATTTCAGAGTTGTATCCTTTATAACAAACCAGTAAAGGTGAGCAGTGTTTTCCTGAGTTCTGAGTAGTTCTAGAAAATTATAGAACCTGAAATGGAGTCATGGGAACCTCTGAATTTGTAGCTAAGCTGGACAGAAGTGCAGGTAGCCTGGGAACCCAAGACTGGTGTGTAAAGTGAGGGCATCTTGTGGAATGAAGCCCTTAAACTTGTGGAGTCTGATGCTAACTCTGGGTAGTTAGTGCAGAATAGGATTGAATGGTAGGACACTCAGTTCTTGTCTGGGGAAAAACAAAACAAAAAAGAATCTGTTATTTCTTAATCAATGGGATTTTAAAATCTTAAGTTGTATATTCTTCATATTTTGAATATTGACTAAATATTCTCTATGCCCCCTTTCAGTATGTGCAAAATAATCCAGACACACAATTCATGGCACAGAGGCTTAAGAGGAATTCTCTTAGAAGTTAGTCGAGACTCTTAAATAATACTCAGCTGAATCAAAAGGCAATTTAAACAATAATGCCAATTAAACTAAGCAGTACAAGAGAAAGTAAAGGTAGGTATAGTAGGCTGCCTCACTGCACAACTCCAGGGGGAACAACTGACTCTACAGTTTACACGAAGGGCTCTCCCTGCACAGCTATGCTGTGCAAAGTCTATACAGCTGTACACGGCAGCCCTAATTATATGTGAAAAGTCACTGACAAAAATCAAAGTAAATCTCCAGAGATTAAGAAACATTTAGAATGAGTTATCATCTGGTAAGGTTACTATTAAATAGTGAAAGTTCACAGCCCAAAGTCTAAGTTAAATTTGGGGATCAAAGACAGTGTCTGATAGGGCATTAGTACATGCAATGTGTGACAGACATACCAAATGCGTCCCCAAAGGATAAAGTTATTAAAATCATGCAAACTTCAAGTCTCCCTCTTTTTATGTCAACCAACATTCATGTGGCTGTATCTATTTTGATCCCAATTAGTAGTAATAATTTACATACTTACATGATTACAAAAGAAGATAAGAGGAGGGAAAAAGATGACAATGGCTGATTTCTAAAAAGTGAAAGCCGAATAAAGATGCTCTAATCACAAGGAATAAAAAGGCAATTTTTCTAAACGTTAAATGAACTGTGTAAGAAATGGTAACATAATTTTGTCCTCCAGGAATGGTAAAAATTACCACCCCTTTCCATAGTTTACAAATCAAACTAGTGTCCTCTAGTCAGATTCCATTTACTTTGTCCTCAGAAACAAGAGACTGAAAAAACAACAGAGAAAAACTACAAAAACAAAACAATAACATAGTATCCTGTGTGAATTTTGAGTACTTCAAAAGTACCCTTTGTTTACTTTCTAACAATGCATTCAACATTCATTCCACTATCAGAGAACCATACTAGTAAAGAAGCCACTACGCCAAACAGCACACAAATTAAACACATCTGTGGTCCCCACTGACACTGACACAAAGGGGCTTACTGAGAGAAGGAGAGTGCTTCCTAGATATTCTGAGCCAGTTGCTCTGCCTCTCTGCTCCCTTTCTAGGCACCTCAGGGATTTTTCCTCCTTCACTCAGAAGCATGGGGTATTTGTTTTCTTAACAGTCAAAACATTTTAGGCACCAAAGTCAAAGCTCTGTCGTGATGTTTTTCACTTTAAAGAAAACCTTGGACGAAGAAGACACGTCTTCTTAAGTTACGTTTTGTCTCCCAAATCTCTTGAAGGGTCAATACTACAAAAGAACTGATGCTTTTCCTCTTGACTCTCTTTCAAAGCTGGCAACAAATGACTATATTTGTCAGCTGTTTATTTCTGAAACAGCTTGTGCTGAACATTCCTCTAGCTCAGCACGACACAGTATAGTTTCGTGAGTGCACTAGATGCCCAGAAAAATAAACTGCATACTGTAAAGGTACAACAGTACTATTGAGACTTACCAATTAAAACCAAGTTTTATTGTTTTTAAAATTAAATGGAAACAAGTTTAAAACATTTGCTTTTATATATTTAAGTGAATAAAAGCTGCTAGCTCTACCTTTTTCCTAGAATTAAAGACCTGTTTTACTATTCCATACTCCTTTACTTAAGATGAGGTACTTCAATTATGAACAGGAAAACAGATGATGCGTATTTTAATTTAAATCTAAAAATTTATTTTTTATATAATTGTGAATCCCACTACAGTGAATCCAGAATCATATTGACTATTATATAAAAGAACATGACATTTTGCTGGTATCAATTTAACTATACAATATGAGGGAAGTTAATTTTCATACTAAAGATACTTGAGTACTAAAATTAAAATTCTGTTTTTCTATTTTAAAACCACTGGAACTTTACATAGGTATACATATTCATTAACATGAAACTGTATATACACAGCCAATTAAAATAAGAGTTTATAGAGCCATGCTCCTTTTAAAGAAGTTATTTCTTCCAGGAAGGAAAAACCTTCATTATCTACATATGAATAATGAAATTGAGAAATTCTACTAAGTTTTCATCTCCATTAATATTAACGATACAAATATATCTGATATGAGAATAAATAGCACTGTTATAAGGATTTAGCATTCATTGGAACATCATTATTTGCAGATCTACAATTCACACATCAGAAATGCCATCAGATATAGAGTCAACGCAGTTTGATTTGTGTTTCAGACAAATAACAACGTGCCATTCATTTCCAATAACAACAGATTAGTTTTGGAGAGCTACTTTATGTAAAGCTAGATAGCTTCAAATGTGTTTACTAATGATGAGCTCTTACTTAAAAGTAAAAAATAATTTTGAAAGATCTTAAACATATTTGACTTACTAGGATCTTTTACATTAAAGAAATCTAGAACTTCCATATTATACTAGGTTCCAAGTAAAATAAACCCTTTGGTCACGTAGCACAAATGTGTATAACTACACGGGAAAAACCCAAACTTTTACAAACTCAAACCCAACAATAAAAAAACCCCCACAACCACCTAACTTTTAAAACTGGGAATAACCCACGTGCCCATTAACAGGAGAATGGGTCAATAAATCATGGTATATTCATACAATGGAATAATATACAAAAACTACCAACATAAGCAACAACATGGATAAATCTCAGACATAACACTGAGTGAAATGAGTCAGACACAAAAGAGACAACACCAATCTATAGTGACATAGGTCAGAACAGTGGTTCCCTTCAGGTGGGTAAGGATTGGGAGGGGGGCACATGCGGGGAACTTCTGAAGTACTGGAATTATTCCATATCTTGATCTGGATGGTGGTTACAGGCATGAATATGTATGTAAAAATGAATCAAGCTATACCCTTAAGTTTCATATACTTTATTGTTGATAAGTTATACCTCAATTTAAGAAAATAAAATACTTTAAACAAATCAATATGAAGATCAAATGTTTAAATGCATGCACCTTTGAAATTGGATAAGCATTGGTTCTAGTCCCAGCTTGCTACTCAGCTATGTGTCCTTGAGCAAGTCACTTATCTCTAAACCTCAATTTCCTTATCTATAAAAGAGGACTACCAAAACCTTGGTGTTCTGTGAAGAATAAATGAGATAATAAACACATATCTAACACAGTGCTTAGTATTATAGTAGACATTCAATAAATGGCAGCTATTATTATTGCTAACATAGTCATACAGCAGCAATGATGAATTGCATGGTGACTAAACCTTATATTGGTATAAGCTCTCATGAACAGTTTAAATAGTCCACAACAGGCAAGAATTACATTTAGGCACACTTTATGGAATTTAGAATCTTTGCTATAATTTGTTTACAAAGAGTGCAGAAAATCACTGTACTTAATGGAAATTTATGCTTTTAGTACATAAGTTATATTAACATCCAAGAGAGGTCTGGGTTCCTATATTAAACTGTGGCTTTTATATCTCCAAAGATACCACACTTGTTTAGCATAATATGTGAAGACAAGGCATAAAAAATGTGATTGAGCCATTGTTTCTTTGAATTATTCTCTTTTTTTCTAAATTATATACTTTTAAGGCTCAAAATTTAAAGAATGCAAATGGAGAACTGTTGCCTAAGTCCTAGCTCTGCACATATAGAAGTTTAAAGAAAATCAAATGAATAAAAGACAGTTTTTGAAAAAGCTCTTTTAAAAGTATTGAAGGATGTAGAATTTTGTGATTTGTTACAAACAGAAAGATTTATTTAAAAAAACACTTAATTATTTAGATTTGAGGTGTAATTACAAAGTATAAAATGCAAAGATCTTAAGTGTACAGAGTTCATAGGTTTTGACCATTTATACAGCTACGGGCAACTACCCCATCAAGACACAGAACTGTCATCATCCCAGAAAGTTCCTCTGTTCAGACTGCTATCACCAAACATTAGTTCTGCCTTTTGAATTGAAGGGCATGTTTCTGAATGTAGCCTCTGATGATGGGTCTTCAGTAAATGTTTGCCCATTTCATCTTAGAATCATCGAAGTAGAGAGAATCTTAACAATCATCTTTTTTAAAACCCTCATTTTACAGATGAAGAAACTGAAGTCCATAAACATTAGGCAACATGTCCCCAGATTACACACCTAATAACCATTAGGGTCAAACTGAAACTCAGGTCTCTTGATTACCAGATATATTTTACTGTTGATCAGGTAGAGAGTGGTAAAAGAGCATCTATCACAGCTGAAAGTACAAAGGAATACCAGGAATACTGTATATCAAGTTCCTCTACCAGAAGAGAAATAGGACAAGGACTTGTAGAAAACATATGGTGTAATGACAAAGACTGGCCTTCTGGGTGAGATGATATAAATGGAACATTATTCATCTCTAGGTTATTGAAAATATATACAAACGATATAAAGCTACAAAGAATATTTTCTTGCAGGAAAACAATTAATTAGAAACTTGCTAACAAATGACTTAAATCAACTTATTTTAATGAACTCTACCCTAGCAATCTTTTATACATCAATTTATTTTTAACATTTCAATACTGAACTTTTGCCTGGCAAAAAAGATTCCAATTTGGTGGGCACCGTACCCACCAAACAGAGCTAACAAATCACTAAGATCACCAGTGAAGGCCATGAGGGCAGGAACAGGTTTCACTACAACCCTGTAGTCATTTCCTTATATGAATATATAGCATACCTTGTGACAATGACCATCAGTTGGATGAAGAAAATACAGAGGGCCATATTTCAGATCTAACTGGACACCCAAACATAATTTATTCAAAAGTGAGACTTTTGACAATTTAATTACACTGCCAAGAACCAGAAATAAGTGAAAAAGCATCTATCAGCCTAACCAACTATCATGAAGCCCCAGATAATATAACAAAGAGATGGTTTTAGGTCTTCTTTCAAAAACTATGACCAAGTCATTTTATTGCATACACAGTTCTAACGCATTTAGTAGATGTGGTCTCCCAGTCCATGGAAGAAAGGAGAGATGCAAAATGAGAAAGCAGGGAGGGGAAGCTGAAAACTACAACGCTGTTTCTGGTCAACACTGAGAAGTAACTGCTAACTGCTCTGTCACCTCCATCTCTGACTGGCTATCAAAAACCCAGCTGAGTCAGAGGCATGTGTGAAACACTCTATGTTAAAATCAACTGAAAATGCTACAGTACAAGTGACATTTGTTATACAGGCAGAATCATCCAGACTAACGTAATCTGTGTTCAGTATCTTCTGCTCAAAATCCATTTTAACAAGATCTCCATGAAAAAAAAGATGGCTTAAAATGAAATCTCCACTCAAGAAAAAAGGTGCAAAGATTTAGTCACAAGGATGTTCTTTGCAGCACTATTCAAAATAGCAAAAAACTGAAATGCCACCTAAGTTCTAAAAAGGAAACCAGTTAAACAGTTCTACAAAATATTATTTAGCTATTTAAAAATGCTATAATTCAATATTTAATACAGAAAGATATTAATGGTATGTTGTTACATAAAAAAGCAGGTCATAAAACTTGATTACAATATAATACGTTTTTGGAAAAAGCTATGTATATTCATAAAAAAATAACCGGAGAACTGGAGGGATATTCATCAAGGTGTTAAGAGCAGATTTATCTAGGATACAGGATTTTAAGTGTTAGTTTTCTTCTCTATATTTCCTCACTTTTCAACTACAGTGAGTACATATTACTAAATGTTATTTTTTTTAAAACAGATGAAATATGAACTAAAAATTGTAAAAAATATCAATTTAAATAACATCCTCTAAAAATATCCTAGGGAGAAACCAAGTTTTTAATCTGATGGCATCTTAACCAAAGAATATAATAGGACCTGCCTTTCTCAAAATTATTAAGTAGATAAAGACTCCTCTCCCTATATATCTTCATCTTCCTCCTGCAGTGCCATCCCTAGTAGACCAGGGCCCTTCAGCGGTCTTCCCTTATCTAGCAAAATCTGCGCTCAGCAAAGGATCTGAATCAGTTTAATAACATGCAGGAGAGGGTGACCCATGATGCATGAGCATTTTACTAGGGATCAAAGACTTTAGCCAAACAAAGAAATTTAGGCACTATTAGGCACTTTCTAGCTACCTGGGGGGAATTATAATAGGACAAAAGAATCTTCCTGATATTTCTAAATTTCCATTACACAGTGGGTTGACACCCACTCTGCTTAGCTGTGATGCCAAAGCCTAATGAAAACGATTCCACTGCTCTGTGTTCATGTTGCAGCCCTGCAAAGTCAGAGATTATCATCACTTCAGCATAGAAAAAGCATGGCTAAAATCAGGAAAAAACCTCCACCAAAATATTAAAGTTCAAGAAATAAAAGTGCTGTGGAGGGCCAGAAAAGGCAATCTTGTTTCAGGACAGTTTCTCTGAGTACCTAAAAACAATCTTGAGATATTATTCTTCCCTAACCTCTAACTCTCCAAAAGTTTGTTCTTTCTGTGTCAAAGGCCTACTTATTTCAACAAGAATCACAAATGATACCCCCTCAATGTTTCATCATTGTCACCACAGGATTCCATCAATAGCAGGTCCAAAACTACATGCTTGTCAGCCAGCCATCTGTCACCAAAACCTGAATGGGCCAGGGCTTGACACTATCACTCTAACATAAACCAACCCCCGACCCCATCTCCTCAACCTATCCCTGAATTTGCAGTGCAACATTCTGCTACTTAAGGAGATTTTCCAGTGATCAGTTCACTCAGACTAGCAGGAAAATACAGTTTTCTTCACTACTTCTAGTTGCTTTATTCACTGCTGAAACTAGTCTAACCATGAATTCTAGTGCTTTCATAATTCTACTTTTTTAAGAAGTACAGCCTGGTAAACCCAGTTTATTCAAGAATTAAAACTGCTAGCAATGTACTATACAAAGCCATGAACTCTATCGAAACAGTGGTCAAAAGTCAAGTAATTCCAACTTTTTATGACATCACTTTGGAAAATAACTATTCTCTATTAATTTGAGTGTTTAAAAAAATTTCAATCTACCTATGAAAGAGCCAAAAGGTTTATTTGATATACACTTGATTATATTATTATTATTTTGGTGAGAAGATTGGCTCTGAGCTAACATCTGTGCCCATTTTCTTCTATTCTTGTATATGGGACGTCACTACAGCATGGCTTGATGAGCGGTGCATAGGTCTTCACCCAGGATTAGAACCTGCGAACTCCGGGCCGCCAAAGTGGAGCACGCGAACTTAACCACTATAGCACTAGGCTGGCTCCTGATTATATTATTTTGCCAAAAATTACGCAAATCTGACAAATACAGTTTATATATTTACTGCTACAAAGCAAGTAAAAAACAAATGAAACTCTGGAACACAATCTGTAATAAGCAAACTACTACAGAGAAGCTGTTCTTAAATTATCTCACGTCAGAGTCTAACTGCAGGTGAGTTTTTAAGAGGGTCCTTTGCTAAATGCTAAACTAAAAAAAAATTCAGGAGAAGTGTCAGATGGATAAATATTTCAAAACTATTTTAAATGTCATGGTGTACTTTGACTCAAAATGTTCTAAATGTTAAGTATATCAATCAACTAGAATAATCACCACTAGAAACAAACATTACAGAACAATTCATTCTCACAAATTACCCAAATAAAAGTGAAAAAATGAAGTGATAAAGTTATTAGATGTTCATTTTAATATAAAGAAAATTTTTCATTTTAAAATACATCTGAAGGCCTCAAAGGTGGAAAAAATATAGGAAACAAGATGAATGAACACCTACATGTCTAGTTTGGGGAGCTTCAACACAGCTGTATTAGAAGATGGCTTTAACCTTGTGGTCCACATGCAATGACCTGACTCCTTCAACACTTCAGAACACTCGTATAACAGAAGAGTCTACAAAGATTTAGTATATTCCCCTGCATAAAGTTATCATGCTTAACCCAGTAGACTGCTGAAAGGAATTATTTTTAAACCAAGGTTTTACTTTGGTTCACTTAAATCTAAAAATTACAAATTACAACCACGTATGGGAATTTTCGCTATGAATAATCTCAGCGCATGGAAGCAACGGGTGATCAACATGACCCACAGCATTTTGAATACTTAGAAGAGCAGCCTTACAAAGCACCCTCACACATCCTAAAACAATCTGAAGCCAGAATCACAATTCAATGAGCCATGCACTTTTAATTCTTTACATCTGGAAGTAAAATCTTAAAATGAAGAATAAGGTAGCTGACTAGTCTATCCTGAGGGAAATCTTACATAATTAGAGCCTCTGAAACACCTGATGAGCTGATTAAAAAGGAACAGCAGTCTCTAGAACAGTAATTCTAAGACTTAATGCATGTAACACATGCACTTTGCAAAACAAGAAATGTATCTGGATTTTGAAGGGTTAAGAAAGCAGTTATAGGACATCTAAAAAGACACTAATTTGCAGAAGTGAAGAACATCCTTTAAGAACTAATATAACATGTATTGGAAATTTCAGTACACTTTCCTTTATAATACTCCTCTTTACCTGGCAAATCAACATTGTTCTTGATATTTTATAAAAACTAAGACAAACAAGGGAAAAAGCAAGGGAACCAAAAATGAAAAAAAAAAACCGTAGTCGAATAAACTATTTTCACATCTTTCCCAATACTATCATACATCCATTAAACATCTGTTCCACCCAGATGAACCACCATGAATTTATACAAATTATGTCTCCAGCAAAAGTTTCATTGTTTTTTAACTGAACTGACCTGTCAATTTCACAACCGACTCAGTGTAAGAGACTTTTTTTATTCATTTGCTCTGTAGTCTGAGTGGACTGGCTGTGTTAGCAGCCCCTAGACACAACCAGGCTAATACGACAGAGGGTTTCCAATGAAGGTTTTTCAGAGTATCCACTTCCCCAACCTTAACTCTCTTTAGAGTCCAGAAATCATAGTGTCATCTATCCAACCAACCTCCATTAGAGGAATAACAGAAAACTAACAGATTACCAATAAGCCAAAATTTTTCTCTGAGAAATAGTAATAGTTCTATTAAAATTATAAACGTTTGACTCTTGCGATAGCTACAGAATACACAATAGATCAATGTAAAAATCATCATTTACTCACTTTGCATTTTGACTTTGACTAGCTATAACAAATTCTTGTTTGATTTGCAAAACCAGGTTCTTAGCTCTTCATTTTCTGCTCCAAGAGACGTAAAGCGTAATTTTAGAAAGCTGCTTTCTTTCAGTCAGCAATAAGAAGATAACCCATACCAGCTTTCTCATCTTTCATTGCACTGTGGCAGAACCCTCTGCATTCTCAGACATTCAACAGGTATATTTATTCAAAAATAATTGCCCTAGTCTCTGCAAAGTACCATGTGGATTACAAAAACAAAAACAAATCGTGTATTTTTCTTTTCTACTAAGAGTCTACAACTTAAAAGCGTTATTAAAAGAGCTGTGGTGGGCCGGCCCGGTCACGCTTTGGCAGCCCAGGGTTCTTGAGTTTGGATCCCGGGCACCAGCCCAGACACTGGATTTCAATGTTAGTGCTGACAGTCTCTCCTTAACCAAACTTTAGTCAGGCTCCTCAGAACTCTCTTCTCAACTAGGTCCTGACTTTTGGGCTTCTGTATTTGTCTCTGAATTGTCTAATTTTAGCAAGAATCCCATTAGGTGGGTTTAGCCAGAAACCCCCTTTACCTGCCACTGACTCCCACTCTGCTCCTTGGCTATAAATTCCCAATTTTCCTTGTTGTATTTGGAATTGACCCCAATTCTATACTGATGTCTCTTTTCCCCTACTGCAACAGCTTTTCTGAATAAATTCTGTTTCTACCACTTTAACTGTTGTCCAGCTCTGGTTTTTCTGATAGCACCAAACTATCTCTGTAAGTATGCTTAAGCCACTTAACCTTTCTGGGTTTCAGTTTACTCATCTGTAAATTTAAGGGAGATGGAGTCGATGATCTCCAAGGTTCCCCGCCAGGTCCAAAATTCTCATGAAGAAATCTGGTAGAGGAAAATGAGGTACAGAAAAATTAAGCAGTTGGGCCTTGCTGGAAGTCATGGGGTCAGGATCTCATCCAGGTCTCCTGACTCCCAACACAGCGTTCATTTTACAAAACCAATCACCTTTATCTCAGTGCTGAAACCAAAAGCCAGACAAATTCAGAGAAATGCCATAGCACCCAGTGTGCTACTTCAGCCCAAAATGCCTCTTTTATCCTAAAATCTGTTGTTCAGTTTTCTTTAATCTCCAAGCAGCATTATAGTTTCCTAAAATAAATAACTTTTCCTTTCTGGAAATATAAATTATATTACTTCTGCCAATAAAACAGGTATAAAACATAATAATCTTTTTTTTTTTTTTTGGTGAGGAAGATTGGCCCTGAGCTAACATCTTTTGCCAATCTTCCTCTGTCTTTTCCTTCTTGTTTTTAATATGTGGGACGCTGCCACAGCATGGCTTGATGAATGGTGCGTAGGTCCACGCCTGGGATCCGAACCCGAGAACCCCAGGCCACTGAAGTGGAGTGTGCAAACTTAACCACTATGCCCCTGGGCTGACCCATTTCCCCCTTTTTTAATCTTCAAAAACAAAATTTATTTGTATATTTATATTTATATGTATATTTATTTGTATATATTTCAGAAATTGATTAATGTTATACAGAACGACAGCTGAAATTTATATTTTGGCAAGATGATAGAAGGATGGAGGGAAGGAAGATAATAGGTAAAAAAATGTTTACCGATTGTGATAGTTGTCTCCATTAAGGGAAAAAAACAGAGTTTTACATAGATTAGAGCTGAATTACAGGCAAAAGAAGTATTTTCCTTCTATTGGGTCCTATTCAGTTTTTTTTTTTTAAATAAATTTTTCTTTTTATTGATGTCTTTGTTTATAACACTGTGGGGTTTTAGTTGTACATTTTTGTTTGTCCGTCACCTTGTGGATGTAACCCTTCACCCCTTGTGCCCCCCCACCCCCCTTCCCCTTGGTAACCACCAATCAGTTCTCTCTGTCCGTGTGTTCACTTATATTCCATATATGATAAAACATAATAATCTTGATTTTAGATGACAACAAAAATTAAAAGATTTTATTCTATCTTCTACCAATATTTCCTTCTTTTTTATCTTTACAAGTTTCATTCAGTTTGGTTCCGAAGTGGGCCCCCACTTCTTACTTTACCCTAAAAGACTCCTAAATGCCACAACGCTTAGCAGAATGAACACATATGGTGCCAGAAGCAATTCTGACTCCAGGTCTGTTTTGCAGTGTGACCTCAAGAACATTTCACTTCTCTAGGTTTCAGTTACTTCACCCATAACCAAAGTAAGTTATAAAGGGACAATTAAGATCAAAGTTGTGAAGTCTTAAAATATTAAAAATCTAATGATGAACACTGTGTTTGCACGCCACAGTACAAGCTCAAATATCTATTCTCTTACCTCTAAACATAGGGCCACATTTAAAAAAATATTCTACTGTATGGAATTTTTTAATACCACACTGAATAATGACACTTCCTCCTTGGTATCTTTCTATGCGATTTTTACCTGAGAGACAAGGAATATGATATTTTGAAGCTAAGCAGTCTTTAAAATACATACAAACACAACCATCTTTTCACTCCCTTCATCACTTCTCTATTCTCCTTCTGTAACGAACTTAAATTTTGCCAGTAAAAATCTTCTAAAATGTTACATTTTCTGTGAAGAGCAAGAAACGAAATGCTGCATTACCTAATGGTAGCAGTATTTTTAATACTTTAAGCATTTCAATTTAATGTTCACTAACACATTATGACATCATTGCCTTCCAGTGTTTGCTCTCATTAAATAATTGTTTCTATTTTGTTTCCCTGCCTTCAATACATAGACTGCAAATGTTCCATTGTTCTCGTTCGCCATTTCAGCGAAGAAGCTTAAAAACGCACATTTCTTTGCTCGGTAAATGCACTTTCTCTTACTGCAGGTGAGCTGGCGAGAGGTCAATCTCTCACCGAAAGGCAAGATCCGGACAAGATCAAATAGCAAAACCAAGGCTTAATGGGAAGGGGAGGCGGAGTCAACACACCACCCTAACATCACGGATTCCAGGGCTTCCAGAGATAAACAAAGGAAGTTGATTTTCCCACGGGGCCGCATGTGCTTTAACCAATCTGAGGCATTCGTGCGGAAGCCCACTGAGCTCAGTACTTTGGAAACCCAGTCCAAGTGCTTAATTTTTCTAAAGGCTTCCATTATAGACGGACACCCAGAAAGTCAATGGAAACCGAGATGGATGGGGAAGGGAGTGGGGCCGATCTTCGATCCCTTCTTCCCACTCCACCCAAGAACCTAAACACCTACCCACCCCAACATGCCAACATACAGCTCCTCCGCCGCTCAAAATACAATTTTCAGGGACAGGAGAAAGAAGGGAGGGTGGGGGGCGGACTTCAGCGGGCGAGTTGGAGGACCTGGAAAGAGGTGTCAAGTCCAGAGGCGAAGAGCCGAGCGGAGGGGAGTGGGCGCCGGCTGCGCGCGAACCCCCGAACCGCCGGGGGCGGGGGCGGGCCCCTTCCTCACCTGGCAACCCTTCTTGTGGTGAAAGCCGACGACCACGATGTGCAGTACGGGCCCCCGTGGGGCGCCGTCGCAGCCCCGCCCGGCCTTCTCCATGGGCAGCCGCCGCGGGCCCGCACGACGACGACTTTAACCGCCAAGGGCGGCGGGCCGGGCGACCCCGGGGTCCCCAGGAGGGCGGCGAGCGGCGGCTTCCAGGTGTCAGCGAGGGCGCCGCATGAGGGCCGCGCAGAAGGCCCGGAGAAGGCCGAGGCTCCGGCGGCTCCGGCAGCTCCGCGCCGCCCCCCGGCGCCGCGGCCGCGCTTCCCTCATCTGCTTCCGGGCCGTCACCTGATGCGGCGGCCGCCGCCGGCGAGGCGGGGCTGGACAGGACGGGGAGGGACCTGACAGAGCGGGGCCTGAAGGGGGCGGGGGCTGGGGAGCGGGGGGGCTCCAGGGGAGGGGGCTGGGGGGCGGAGTCTGGGGGACCGCCTACGCACCTGTCTCCTGGTAGCCCGGTGCAGCCTCAACCCGCTTCTTCCTTCTTTGCTCTGTCTACTTCCTGTTTAAAATCTCCGTCGTTTTCCGTTTCTTTCCTCAGCTTTCCTTCTTTTTAAACTTCTTTTCTGTTCCCTCTCGGGTATCCAATTCCTTCACCTCTCTGGCCTAGGGTCTCTCTGCCCTTTACTCTTAAATATTTGATAACATAGAGGCATATTGGTGCGGCTCTATATATGTGTATTCAACCTTTAAATTACTTGCTTACCCAGGGTTGCTTCATTCTAGGTTTTTTTTCTTCTTATCTAAGTATTGTGTATAGGAGTCTGGAAGCGTTTTAAGGCCTCAAGCTGAATATCCTTGACAATAAAGGAAGTTTACAGGGAGACCTGTAAAATGATTATTCTAGTCCTGCTATTTAAAAAAAATATTTTCATTCTATCTTTTTCTGGGTTTAGTACACTGGTCAGCACAAAATATATGGGATCCGTTGTCACCAGAGTTTTAAAATTCCTTAATGATTGTACTACTTCAATTTTTTTTAAAAAGCATTGAATCTCATCCTATGTCAATTTAAAATGAAAAACGGAAATACTAACAGATTTAATAAGTCTTATTCAGGACAGTTTTGGTATAAACTACAGGATAGGTGCCTGCTTTAAACAGAATTCAAGATTACTATGATAATTGGCTGTGAAGTTTACCATTGCTAGCTGCACATCCCTTAGTTTAGATAACCTTAGCAGTTATTATTTTCCACTCCTGGCCTTGAAAATTTCAGGACCTGCATTCTATTCTAAGTATAGCTGAGAGAAACAATAGCTTCCTATAATCAGGTTTAGTTTCTGTGATTCAGTAGAACTGCTTTAATGCCAATAAAAATACTGTAGAAATTTTTCAAGATGTTGTTACTGTTTCTTTTCTATATTACAAATTTCTTGGCATTGGCTCAGAACTGTGTGTGAAACTATATTATTCCCTGTATGTGGAATATGTTACTGTTTTCTTTCATCTGCCTTGATATTTTCCACAATTGGCATAGCTAAAATTAAAGTCTAATTGAACGTCTTTTAAAAAGTATGTAAGGGCACAGCATCTTAGAATTCTATATCTACAGTGAACACTAATTGCTTAATTCATTGTGCAGGAGACCAAGTAACAGCTTTATAAAAATCTGTATCACTTTGCATCCTAGAGCTTCCAACTAAGATTAAATCATTTATTCATAACTATTATGTTGCTTAAATGTTTCAAAAACATATGACTTAAAATAATGCTATAAACAAAGAGGATATGTTACTGGGAAAATAGGGCAAGAAAGTAAGCGAGGGAATTTCCAGAATTTTTTCCATCTCTAAATATACAGACTGGTCCATTTAACAGTTTAGAATAACATTTACAGTAGTTTTTAATAAGTTGTATTATTATAGAATAAATTCATTAACAAGACATTGTCTATAAGGACAAATATCTATTGAGAAAAAAATAGGGGCTGGCCCAGTGGCATAGTGGTTAAGTTTGTGAGCTAGTCCTTGGTGGCCCAGGGTTCGCAGGTTTGAAACCCAGGCGCCACCCGATACACTGCTCATCAAGTCATGCTGTGGTGGTGTCCCACATACAAAGTGGAGGAAGATGGGCACAGATGGTGGCTCAGGCCCAGTCTTCCTCACCGCCCCCCACCAAAAAGAAATTTCTCCTTTATTTTAAAAAGTGTTGGAAGGAGATTATCAAGATTGGAAATAATTTGAGATAACAGAATACTTTCTGAACATTATTTTGAAAGGAAATTTTTGTTTGTATTTTTATGATGACACTTGTCTCCAGGGAAAAAATTAGAAATGCTTTTCTGAACATATAATAAACTGAAGAGTCTCTTCTAGTTACATGTATTTTATGATGATTTATAAATCCTATTTTATGTCTGCTCTATAAGAATTAAAGGGAGAAAAACCCTGGAGACAGAGCTATGACATGTTTTCAAGCTCATTAAAAATGAACTCTCCATCCAGAATTGGCCCATTGTTTCTTTTTGTGTCTTGCCTCAGGAAAGAACACGATAAAATAAAACCACTCCCTTCCTGCAATCCCCATTAACTCTACTGTGTAAATGAACTATATCTCCTTTTTCAGAGTATAAAGAGAACTTCTTTATTCTTCATCAATAGTATTGAAAATTGCTAATGTTCATTTTGTTCTTGTAATGGAAAACTTAAACTACTGACTTTCTTAAATGCACGTTTTTCTGAATTTTAAACTCTATCAAGTAGCAACAATGCCTTGAATTTGGTACCTACCCTCACTATGGTATGGTGAAAATAAAACAAGAATAGAGATAGAAAAGAAAAACCAGGAAAAGAAAAGCCCTTCACAAACAAATTTGGCATTACTTCGTCTTTAGAATCCTATGAAGATTAAGGAGGATGTTGATGGGTATGAATGAAATAGAAAATTTAAAGAACATTCATTAGACCCTACAGTACACTTGGAACTGTGGTAGGCACAGAGAAGAAAGAAAGAGAGAGAGAGAGAGAGAGAGAGAGAGAGAGAGAGAGAGAGAAAGGAAGGGGCGGGGGGAGAGAGAAAGAAAGATGGAAGGAAGGAAGAGAAAGAAATTGCTGTCTTAAAATGGCTTATGTCTGGTTATAAAAATAAGATATACATGAAACCAGTTAGCAATGCTAGGCTTTGTAGCACCTACTCTAAGCCAACTATCATATTAAGTATTAGGAAACAGATAGATAAGCAATTACAGCTCACATTTAATGAATAAGCACTATGTGCCAGTCCTCTGCTAATCACTTTTCATGGATTACCTCATTTAATCTTCACAACAACCCTATAAGTAGATACTATTATCCAATGGGTAAATTAAGAATTAAGAAGGTTAAATAACTTGCCCCAGGTCAAATAACTAGGAGGAATTCTGGGACTGGAGATGAGACTTGAACCAAAGTAATTTAACTTCAGAACCAATGGATTTAATCACTATATTGCTTCCTAAAATTCTTGACTTTCAGGAACTCACAGTCTTATTGGGGGAGAGGTAACTCTCTGGATAGATAATTATGAGAAAACATTGAAAGCACTCTTGAGTGCTGTTAACATTCTTGCAGGATAATGAGAGAGCCCACCAGGTATGCAAGTCAGAGAAGCTTCACAAAGATGCTCACATTTGAACAGGGTCTTGAAGGATGAGCAGGATTTATTAGAACTTGGGGCAGAGCATCCTAAGTGCAATAAAGTAAAATCCCTGAGGACTAGGGTTATTAAGGGAAAACATTTGGGAAGGGAAGGGTTTTATGCCAAACTTAGCAGAAGTATGTAAGATTTAAATTAAAGTGCAAGAGATGTTTGGAGGTGGGCACATGCCAATTGCACACGGTATTCCCTCTACTTGGAATGCTGCTCCTGCCCCCTTTCTGCCTATGCAATTCTTATTCATTCTCCAAGACTAGACTCCTGTCAATTCCTTTGCGAAGCTTCCCAAGCTATCTATGTGGCCAGTGGGCAAATTATTTAACCTCTGAGTATGAGGAATTTCATCCTAACATCTGTCTCAAAAAATAGTCATAAAGATTAGGAATAAATGTATTTGTAAGTTTCCTGGCATATAGTAGGTGCTCGATATTTAAATATGCAAAAAAGCCAGGACTGGCTTGGTATTTAGAAGGAAGCTGAGCACTAGGGGGCTTTGAACTGAAGGGCCCATCTGTAAGAGCTTCTGAACCTCCTCACTGATGTTCACCTTAAATCAGACCTACTTCTCTAGATTCTTAAAGCTAAAAAAGGTCTTTTTGCTTTATATATTAAATTTCATGTGCCTTGTATGTAATGTTTGTTAGTTGTCTTTCTCTCCCATTCATCCTTAAGTTTCTTCAAGAGCAGAGGACCTTGTAGTTCTGTTCTGTACACTGTTTTATCCGAGCAAAATGCCAGACAAATAGTGTGCAACTAATATATACTTGTTCAATGAATGAATGATGGGTGCATTACAAACATTTGTATGAATGAATGATGTTCTTTCTGGCCCTCGCTGTTTAGACTCTTTAGCTTTAAGTTCCTAGGATACCAATAGAAAAGAGACTAAGGCAGAGAATTTGTTTGCTTTCTATTCTTTTCAAAACAAAAGTGCAAAAGCATTAAGGTTTCTTAAGTGTGATGACATTAACGTAGAGTGACATCTGGTGGTTGTCTGTTAGACAATGTTTGTTGAAGAAATACTGAACACAAAGTCTATAATAAGTTAGACTCCTAGATATAACAAGATAAGAACGATGAATTAAGTAAAGTAGTAGAAAATAAAAAGAAAACAGATTTTAAATCTCCTCCCCAGAAAAGTTTAAAGAAATGCTGGTTGTGGGTTTTCAATCCACTGGACTTAAAAGGTAGATTCTTTAAGACTGACTGGTTTTTACGAAAATTGCAACACAGTGAGTTGGTGGCGGGAAAAACAAATTGATTCATACTGGTCTGAAGAAAGATGCTGGGTTAAGATAAGATGCAACTTTATAGGGGAAAATAAGACGACTCAAAGGTTTCCATATTTTGCAAAGTCTTCCGGGTTAGAGGAAGAATTTATTCACAAGGCAGAATAACGTCTCTCGAAAATTTCGAGGGGAGAGTGAGTATCTGTAGAGACAGCAGAATGTTCGGTGGACAGAAATATTTCCTGAGATCTCACCGCCCCGCAAAGAAGCGACTGGGCGCGACCCAGGCGGACTGGCCCGATCGCACGCTCCGCCGCAGATTGGTTGAGCCTGCCCGGGCTGCGGGGGGAAAAAAAGCGGAAGCGCGCTCTTTCAAACTCGCCGACCCAACGTCGGCGAACGCAGGCCACTTCCGGCGTAGCCATGGCGGCTAACGCTACCACTAACCCGTCGCAGCTGCTGCCTTTAGGTAATAGTTGTCCTGTGGGGAGCGCGGGTGGGGAGTTGAAGCGTAGGGTTGGGGGCCGCGGGGCTGCGGGGGAGGCTGCCCCTGGCAGAGCGTTAGGAAAATGTATCGGACCAACTGCTTTCCCCCTCCGCGGCTCGTCTCTGCGGGTTTTAAGTCTCTGGGGCCTCAGGCCGCTCATGTCTCCTCAGCGTGATAGGGTTCCTTGAGGCAGGGACTTGTGACTCGCCAAACCAAGCCGTCGCCAGAAAAGGACCACACTTAGTGAATGCGTCGTCGGCCGCCTTTGTTGTGAGCTCACCTCCACAATCATGGGTAGCAGTCCCTTTTCTCCACCTGGCATTTAAGCTCCCCAGATTACATCCTGTCGTATATGTGGCCAGTTATTGAGAGAAGCACCGGGGTCTGGAATGAGCCTTCAAAGAAGAATCTGGAACTAGCTCTATTTCTCGTTTATTCCTTCAACAGTTATTGAGCATCTATGCACCAGACAACGTGGCGGGGCACTATTCAACAAATTTAAATCACGGCCATTGCCTGCAAATAGCACGCAAACCAGTGGAGGAGATAGGATACTGGACAAATAACATCATACCAAATAACGCTAAGCCCTCTAAAGAGATGTTCAAGCTGCTATCAGAGCACAGAGGATAGACTTCTTAGGGTGAGGGAGGTAGTGACAAGAAGGAATCTCTGGTGAAGACAGTTATGCCTCTCTCTTCCTACGATTTTGTAGCTGAAGAGTGATTGAGTTAGTGGATGTGGCCGTGATTGAAAAGTTTTTTCCTTCATTCGACAAACTCTTTTTGAATGCCCAGTATATGCCAGGCACTGTCCGTTGGGGATACTATGATCTGCCCTCATGGAGCTTAGAATCTAGAGGGGTTCATATGTTAATCAATAATCTAAAATAATATATCACAGCCATGATAAGTTGCTACAAAAGGTAAGTGGAGAACAGGGAAAGCCTTTTTGTTAATGTAGTGATTGAACAGAGATATGTAGTATAAGATCTAAAATTTTCGAATGAATTCTCTTCCTGGTTTGTCTTTCACCGTATATAAGTGATAAGTGTCAGTAGGCACTCAGATATTTGTAGAAGTAAAAATAATCTTTTTCCTCTCTTTTTTCTTTAAAAAAATATATCCATAGAGCTTGTGGACAAGTGTATAGGATCAAGAATTCACATTGTGATGAAAAGTGATAAGGAAATTGTTGGCACGCTTCTAGGATTTGATGACTTTGTCAGTATCCTTTTAAAAGGTGGTGGTGGTATGGGTTTTTCTTCAGTATTTAAGAACAGAAGAACTATAGACAGTCAAGATTAAGTTCCTACCAATCACAAGCATTTTGAATTTTAGCCATTGTGTTAAACATTATAATTAAAACTGAACAGAGACAGCAGCCAGAGTAACTTCAACCTGGTATATTTATTTTCTTAACACCAAATTTCAGATATGGTATTGGAAGATGTCACTGAATTGTGAGTAGTGTTAAAAATTAAAGAATGACAGGATGGGGGGAGATGTCTCTCTTTTTACTTTAAGGCAGTTTTAGTACTGTTGAGTCAGTAAAATGATGTATGCAAAAACATTGTCTATTGGGGGGCCGCCCGGTGGCGCAGCGGTTTAGTCCGCGCTTGGCAGCCCGGGGTTCGCGAGTTCGGATCCCGGGCGCCCACCGACGCATTGCCTGTCAGCCATGCTGTGGTGGCATCCCATATAAAGTGGAGGAAGATGGGCACGGATTTAGCCCAGGGCCAGTCTTCCTCAGCAAAAAAAAAAAAAAGGGGAAGATTGGCAACAGATGTTAGCTCAGGGCTGGTCTTCCCCACACACACACACACACACACACACAAAAAAAACCAAAAAAACATTGTCTATTGGAATTACCGTAAAATAGAAATTTTGTATACTGGTGCTAGTAATTGGATTGGAGGGTTATTACCTCAATGTAATTATTACTAAATTGGTAGGAAATTAGTGGAGACAAAACTTTCAGGTAAAAGATACTTAAAAACAGCCAGGAGTCTTAGGGCTCAGGTCAAATCAAGGAACTGATAATAAGAATATATAATGCATTTGATCACATTAATTGCTCTGCAATTTATGTATAGCATAAAATGTAGATAATGGCTCAATTATATTAATTATAAAGATCACGACCATTATCTCTGCTTTCAGAATTGAATTGAATACAGATTGGTTTAATGGATAGGAATCAGTAGTAAGTAATAGTAAAAAGAGTGAGGATAGTAAACATTTCATATTTGATTTCCTTGGCAAGTTTCAGCTTTTATGAAGATCAGCCCTAGTGCATGTGAATCTTAGGCCAATCAGTCCACTCTGTTGGCTTTGGGGAAAAGTGAAAATCCCCCAGTGGACAACCTTTGTCTCTGAAAATTGTTGATATAATTGCCTGACCTCACGTTCATTTGTATACAATAATTAACCTTTTTAGGTATCAGAATGTTGGCTTTGATTATCACTGTTTATCCTGACTCTATTTTATCTATTCATTTAGTGAAATCACACCAGAAGGAAGAAGGATTACTAAATTAGATCAGATTTTGCTAAATGGAAATAATATAACAATGGTAAGACACAGTAAAGCTGTTTTATTTAGATGTTAAACCATTTTTGTGGTGCAGGGCTTATAGAACTAACTTGCTTGACTAAATGTTCTTGGCCCAGTGGTGCTTAAGATGGGAAAGGGATGCTCTGGTGGTCAGGGCCCTAAAGCTAGCTGTTGAAGATGGCATTGGGCCTAAAGATTATTTTGTGCTTTTTAATATTTTATTTTTTTATTGTTGAGACACTAAATATTAATTGATGATGTTGGAATTGTAAACAGCAGTGACATGGAGAAAATGGGGATGTGAGGGAGGGGCAGAGGGGCAAAAGTGGCTTTGGTTGATGACGAGCTCTCAGTAGGGGTTATTAGATGTGGTGGTGGTGTTATTAAACTCTTTCCTCCTTTGCAGCTGGTTCCTGGAGGAGAAGGCCCTGAAGTATGAATGGATTTTCTTGACTTACGCTAGATTCTGTTTTGCCTTATAATGACAACAAAATAGAAAATTTTTTTTCACTCTTTCATGTTTGGATTCTGTGAAGCTAAGTTTCCCGTTCAAGGGAAGTGCTTTGAAGATGCATTGTAAATGCCCATTTTTAAGTTAATCATGATTATCTTGGAGAAAGAACAGTTTGTTCTTTGAAGACTAAAATAAAGGTGTTTTTGGTTAACTGTCAGTTTATTTGTTATACTGCAATGTCCAGTGGAACAAAACTTGTAGTTATTTTGTCACTTGCTTTCCTGTCATTTTATTCCTATTTGCTTCCTCATTTACTTCATTTGATTCTCAAACAAAAATTGTTCCAAACAAAATGATGAACTTTGACTTTGAACAGGTACATTTAAAAAACCTGAAATGATTACTTAGAAAATTCAATTCAAACTCTCATGCTTTGAAATGAGGATTTTTCTACTGAACTCAAGTTCCATTAACTCTTATTAAAAACAAACAAGCAAAATACACAGGTAATATATGCACATTGTAGAAATGCAGATAAGTAAGAAGGAAAATATTCATCACACTTTGGTGTATATTCTCTTAGACTTTCTCAGTACACTCTCAGTACACATTTTATTTTTACAAAACATACCCATCCTGAATATACTCTTTTGTAGCCTCCATTTAAGACTCTTTGTATTTGAATGGTGAACATCTTTCCATGTCAGATATTTCAGCAACATGAATATGTGCATAGTATTTCATTAAATGGATTTATCATAACTTATTTAGCCTATTCTTACTTTTGGCCACAGTAAGTCCAACTAAATCTTTGTACACTTTTATTTTTCTTGGAATAAATTCATACCTGTGTGAGGTCAATTATATTGTCATGTAGCCTACAAAAAATTTGTACCAATCTACACTTTTGCCAGCAGTTTTTCATAGTACCATTTACATACTTACCAACATTGACTATATTCTGTCTTCTTTCTTTGCCATTGTGATAGGCAAAACCTAGTATGTTTAAAATTTTCTTTATTAATTTTGAACTCATTTGTATTTTGTGAATTACTTATATGAGGCTTTTGCCATTGAGATGTTTGTCTTTTTCTTACTAATTTGTAAGAATTCTTAATAGGTTACTTTTGTATTTTGCAGATAACCTCCCCAGTTTGTAGTTTGCCTGTTAGTGGAACATTGTTGACATAAATAATGTGTTTTTATGTAGTCATATGTTGGTCTCCTCATTATGGTTTTTCTCTACGGTACACATGGATTAGAAAGACCTTTGCTCTGATTATGTGTTTTTTTTGCCCTTTATATTTTTTTTGTTTTGTTTGAATCTTGAATCCATCTTCAATTTTAGTGTTTCCATGTGAAAAAAGGGCCCAACTTTATTTTCCAAAAAACAAAGCACTGATTTATGGTATTTTTTCATTTTCGTGATGTAAATATTCCTACTATGGCTGGTTTCAAGCTGCCAAGGGTTTGACAGCTGGCTTGCAAATTTCCCAAAGATTTCATAGTTGGTTCTCAGGAGCCAGCAGGAGCCTCTTGCCCCACACCACTGCCTCTGACCCTTGTTGGGGGTGGTGGGGGAATGCCTTCCCTCCTGTTTCTTTCCCTTTTGGGGGGAGGTTAAATGATGTAATACCGTGCTTTTTGTACTCTTACTCATTTTATGGGAGCCGGGTGGTCATGCTCAGCTCTTAGGTTTTTTCTCCTAGGAGTTAGTAGCCTGCAGGGAGCACATGTTCTTAATTGCAATATGCTGTAAGTTTTAGAGGAGTCTGACCTCACTTAGGGAGGTATACAGTTATCTAGTCTGTGGCTGGGTGGATGAGTGTACTCTGGGGTTCAGTAATAGGAAGTTCACTTTCCTACAGATAAACTGTCTCTTAATCTGGTCTTTAGCAGTAATAAAGGTGATGGTATAACTCCCATCTGCTTACCCTTGTGTCTTATATTACAATTCATTTAGAATGGGTACTAATCTAAATAAAGTCTTAACCTTGGCACTATTGACATTTTTGTCTGGATAATTCTTAGTTGTGTGGGCTGTCCTGTGCATTGTAGAATGTTGAGCAGCATCCCTGGCCTCTACCCACTAAATGCCAGTAGAATCCTTCCTCTTCTTCCTTGCTCCCCCCCGATACTGCTAAAGGTCTCCTGAGGGCAGAACAATCACCCATGGTTGAGAACCACTGTTCTAAATACTAGGGGTGCTATTTATTGGACCTTCCAAAATCTAATATTTGGTGTGTGGGCAAGGAGCATTGGATTTAGACAATAAGTAAAAATTGGGGAGAAAATGCTGTGATTGAGGATTCTAGCAGGGTAAAATGGGTGGTTTTAAGCTGAAATGATGTATTAGATACTAACCATATAGGATTTTCACTTTAGCAGGTTGCTGGTGAGTGGCTGTTTATTCTGTAGAGGTGTTGTTTCATTTCTGTAGAGGCAGGGCTGTATGTGCTGGGCCCTAAAGCGAAGGTGATTCCTCAGTAAAAATGACAGCAGAAAAGGCAGAAACTATGCTGGCATTGGTGACTTTGTCGGTTTTTCTCAAACTTTGGTTTGAAAACTGGTATCAGAATAACTTGGAGAGCTACTAAAGAACACAGGCCCAGGCTCGTTGAAGTAGGGTAGGGCCTTGGGCCTTTGTATTTTCACCAAGTTCCTAAGTTTCCCAGGTAATTATGTTCCTCACCAAAGCCTGAGACCCACTCCGTTTGAGTGTAGGCTGCTGCAGGTGTAGCTTTCTAAAGCAGGTGTGACTGAAGCAAGGATTTGATAATAGAGATGAGAATCTGTATATAGGTCTTTTATGCATTAGTGAGTGGAACAATATTTGCCACATTTAAATTGCAAGGGAGTTAAGTTCTGTGTGTGCTATAGAGCATTAGTGGCGTTCTAGTTTAAATTGTTGGCAAGCAGTGATGCATCTCCTGCCCCGAATGCCAGACTTCGGTGTGGACCAAGGACCATTTGGGGGTAACCTTGGATTCACATGGCTTGTCCATAGGGTTGAGAGTCACAAAATTGAGTGCAGTCTCAATTTTGTTCTTGGCGGTTGATTTGATTACACAAACTGTAATCATGTCTTTAGATTTCAGGGTCCAAAATTGCACCTTCACCTGTAGAGATGTGGTAGCTTTTTGTCAGTAAAGAAAAAAATGTGGGCCCTTATTGTAAAGAAAATATGCCATCTAGAATTGAAGGTGAGAAAAATCTCAGTGAAATTACTGTAAACCAAAGGAGGAAGGCCTGTTCTTGGAGCATTTTATTTTTCAAATTTTATTTTGTAACAATTTCACACTTACTGAAGAAAAGTAAGAATATCAGAGCTCTTTGCACCCTCCCTCAGACCCTACTCAAGTTTTTTGCCCCAGCAGTGTCCACAGCAGAAGGATCCAGTCCTGGGTGACGTGTTGTACTCACTTGTGTGTCTCCAGTCTCCTTCAACCTGGAACAGTTCTTCAGTCTTCTTTTGCCCTTCATGACCCCAACATTTCTGAAGATTGCAGAGGAGCCATTGTAGAATGTCCCTCAGTTTGGGTTTGTTTGATGTTTCCCCGCGAGTAGGCAAGAGTATGCATATCTGGCAGGTGTATCACAGGAGTAAAGGTATCCCTCCCAATGCGTCTCGTTGGGTGGCACATAATATCAACTGATTCCATTTCTGATGGTGTTAACTTTAAGCAGCAGTTTCTGTTCAGGAATCTGCTGGTGTGATTCTTCAGTTGAAACAAATGTAGAAAGGGGAGAAATCTTACCTAGGAAGGAGATTGCCCAGGGTTAAGCCACTCCATAAGCAACGAAAGCAGAAACCGTGCAACAGGTCCGGACTAATATTCCTATTCCTGAGTGAGTGTTTCAGGCCATGTCACTGGAGAGAGCC
The DNA here is from genome assembly GCA_031878705.1 of Tapirus indicus. NCBI lineage: Eukaryota > Metazoa > Chordata > Mammalia > Perissodactyla > Tapiridae > Tapirus > Tapirus indicus. Next base: position 125,915,778 of record CM062917.1, on the reverse strand, counting down.
CACCTTAATGCAGCACCAAGGTGCCCAAAACTCAAACTCATTTCCAAGGGTACATAGAAATTGGGAGGTTTAAAATATGTTGGATGAGAAAGAAAGGCTGTCTCAAATATGACCTGGTGACCGGGTCTGCCACCTGTGCAAATTTCTCAACTCTGCAAGAAGGTAACGTTATTGCATGCACCAGTTGCTGAGGAAGAGGGGAGACTGTTTTCATAGATGGAATTTCCCCCAGATATGGGCAACATGGTGCCATAATTAGCCCCTTAAGGTGACTTACCAACTGAATTAAGTAAGCAATCCAGTTGAAGTTCTCAGGTCACAGATTCCGAACAATTAGCAGAGACTGACAGGCATCCTGGTAAGGCCTAAACCTTCACTCAGCTACTTCTGAGTCTCTGCCATGGTCTTGGGCACTGCTAAGTTTTAGGTTATAAGGATATAATTTTACCTAGGAGAACCACTTTAGGAGCTGGTGGTTGCACAACTTTGTGAATATACTAAAAACCACTGAACTGTACATTTTAAAAAGATGGGTTTTATGGTACATGAATTATATCTCAACTTTTAAAACAGCGAGACCTATTTAAATTATCTAATGTAACTTCTGAGGCTTTAAAAGAAACTCTGACTTCTCCATGAGTGACAGTCCAAGGTGTGGCTGTTGAAAGGACCCTACCTTCACCCAAGCATCAAAGCCTCTTGTGGTTAAGATTGAACAGAAGAATTTGGGGAAGATCGTTTTTGATCTGGACTTTGTTCTCTTAACTCACAAATACAAGGGACTTTTATTTTGGATTTTAATTGTAGTGGACTTTAACATTATTGGATTTTGATTTGCAAGGAGATTCAATGTTTGATCCTTAATTTCTTCCTGTAAATTTGATAATGGGAGGGGATGATATTTAAATTTGGGCATCTCTAAGTTATTGGTCTTTTATTATTAGGTTCTAGTGCTCTGATACAGGGTAGATCATGTGGCTGGGAATACTTTGGGGTGGGAAATGAAGTAAATTTTCAGACTTGGAAGTATAAAATTGAAATTGCCTTAATTAACGTATTATTCTGACCCCTTTCAGAATCTGTTGGGGCAAAGTCTAAATTGCTTCCGGCGATCCCAAGAAAATAACCAAAGAAACAGTGGTTGCTATTTGAGATGACTTAGAGATGACTTCATCATAGACTGCGCTGGTTCTCCATGGCTTTAGTGGTTATGCCCAGTGGGTGAAAAGAATAAAAAGATGGGGAATGTAAGGGAGGATTGCTTCTTTTCCACTTCTGGTGTTTCTTTCTACATGGCTTCTCTCTGTCATTTTGTTCCCTCTGCCCCAGGAGACATGGAGTGATCTGTCTGATTAGATGTGGGGAGAGGGAAACTGGGCATGCTTGCCTCAGCTCCTTTTTCCTGTTGGGATTGAGTTGCCTTCAAGTAGCATATGTTCTGCTCTGCTCTTTGCTGTAAGTTTTATAGGGGTCTGCATGAAGACATGAAATAGTCTGGGGTGGTCCAGCAATGCTTGTGGTTTGGTGGGTAAATCTGAATAATTCGGGAATTCCATATTAAGAAGTTAACTACAGTCCACAGATATAACTACATCATCCACCTAGTGTCTGTCAGTAATAAAAATGATATTTTGACCCCTGTCAGTTTGCCATCTTGCCTTTTTTCTCAATTGGTTCAGAACTCAGTTGTGGAAGAGGGGTGCTAATTGTTGGTCCTCTCAAAGACTCTAATAGCCCTCAAGTCTCTGCTGTACTGATACAACAACCTCCAGGCAGTCTTCCTGACTGCCTCCTATCTCACCCCATCTCCTCTGTCCTCCACAGCCATTAGAACATTTGAGTGATTTGTCTAAAATGCAGAATATGGTCATGTGGCTTTGTCTTTCAAACCCTTTGGTGACTTACTCTCTGTACAGCAAAAGCCCAAGTTCCTTAACAGGATACCATAAGGAATACCTGTTGACCTTGTCAATCACATTTAGGTCTTGCCTTAGTAACATCGAATTTTTTTTTTTGTGAGGAAGACCAGCCCTGAGCTAACATCCATTGCCAATCCTCCTCTTTTTTTTTTTTTCCTGAGGAAGACTGGCGCTGGGCTAACATCTGTGCCCATCTTCCTCTACTTTATATGGGACGCAGCCATGGCATGGCTGACAAGCAGTGCATCGGCAGGCACCCGGGATCCGAACCGGCGGACCCCGGGCTGCCAAGCGCGAACTAAACCGCTGCACCACCGGGCTGGCCCCTAACATCGAATTTTTAATACTGTTCCCTCCCTTTGGATTTCTGGTTTTACTCTTGTTGGGATCCTGTGGGAATACCCCTGTCTCCAAACTTCTCTTTGCTTGGTTTACTTCTACTCAAACTTTAAAAGTAGGTTCTACCACTTCTCAATGCTTATACATGACAGGTCATGGAGAACTCAAAGTGCTTTTCCATGATGCTGTCTTGAATAGCTGTTTCCTTCTAAAGAAAACAGCCCCAAACTGTTCATGCCGTACAAAGTTCTGGTTTCAAGAGAAACAAATCCTGTTATACTCTTGGACCAGAAACTAGAGTCTGGGCTGTCACTATCACCCAGCACCACCATCATCTGAATATCTTTTATTTTTTAATTCTATAAACTGATGTTAGGGATATTCAAGGATCTTGTTCTTGAGTTTTTGTGAACCATGTATTTTTATTATTGTCAATGAATTAATGATTTAATCGATACAAATGTAGAAACGAACGAAGAACAAGAGACCCAAATACAGACCAATGGTGAAGACTGGTGGCATAGGAGTCATGGATGAGGAAAATGCATGTCTGAAATTCTGAGGTCCAACATGGAGCATAATTAGTCTATTCCCTTTATTGAAATTGTTTCTACAGAGAGATGTCAGGAGTATACAAAGATCATATTCTTGTATTGATTTTATAAACAGATTTGTTATTAATTGAATAATGATAGAACTGTTAAATATAAATATATAAAGAACAAAGTGAAGCATTGTTCAACTATGAACACATGGTGAGGCAAAATATATTATTGATAAGCATTGAAAACAGTGATGCCCATTAAATAAATGGATAAAGGTCTCACTTCTTTGACTAAGGTTACAGAGATTCTGATAAGAAAGAGTCAATTTTATTGTTTTGTGTCAGTCTCAAGACTGAATTTTTCCTTTTTTTAAGATAAAAGTTATGTATATTAAAAAATAATAAATACCTAAATACTGAGTCAATGAAATGTAGAAAGCAAGGATTAATGGTGATTATCTGAATATCTTAAGAGTTTGGCTGGTGTGGTCAATCGACCATTAGTGCAGTGATGAAATTGGGTTCTGGCTGTTAACAGGGAAGATGATAGGCAGAAACCAGGGGGAACCCCAGCATGGTCCTGGTGCTCTTTGAGTCCCACTTGCTGACATCTCTAAGTGGTGGAGCTGGCACTTGATCTCAGGTCAGCCTGATGCCCAAATCCATGCTCTGTCTACTCCAGTCACGAGGAGTGTCAGGTCAGTGGGCATGAGCCTGAAACAGAATGACCAGGAAACAGACTTAATATACTTTACCAAGGTTGACTCTGACTGAATCTTCCGTGGTTAAACCTTTTCTTCTTGAATAAGAAAAATCATGCACTACATCAGCTGGCCACCAGAGGGCACTGTGGAACAGGCAGCGAGTTGCTGAAGCAAGGGTTTTTAAATTTTCTCCATATCCTGCATTGAGACTCAGGTTTCTGGTCTTCCACTCTGCTGCACTTACTATTGGATCACACCACAAGGGCAGGTAAAGGGTTGAATCTATACTATTTTAAACTCATTTTTGAAAAAGAGGAATATATTTTTCATATTTTCTACATGAGCTGCCTTTTTTTACTGTAAAAAATTGTCTTTAAGTATAATGTGGATAAAAACATGGGCTTTTAGACTTACCTGCACTCTGACTCTAATCTCAGTCAATAATTTATTAGTTGTGTGAGTTTAGGTGGTTACTTAATGTCTCTGGCCTCAATTCCCTCATTTGTAAATTGAGAAAAGTAACCACCTATTAGGGTTGTAAAAATTAAGATAATATATGTAAAGCATCAATGTAGTTTCCATCATATGGTAAGTGCTCAATAAATAGCAGTAGTTATTACTACTATTTAAAGAGCCTCCAGATCAACTTATTTTGTTGTTTTTTTATGTGATAGCAAGCTCATTTCAACAATTCAAGCTGTCACTTAGTCCATAACACTTTCCCTGAGAATTGAGTCCCTAGTTATCTTTGAATCTTCTATCACAAAGCACAGTGCTTGGGCACAGGGGCTCAAATGATATTTGTTGAATTGTAGTGACAATAGAGTAAGAACCTTTTTTTTTAAGATGAGACTGAGAAAGTGGGATTTATTACTCGGAAAATGGCTGAACTTACAAAGCAGTTAGCTTGAAGATTAGCAGGAGTGTAAAATAAAGAAGCAGGGAGATTTCAAAATATATTGATGCTTATCATTAACAAAGCAATCATTTCTTGAGCACCTACTTTGTGCCTGCCCTCCAGAAGCTCACTGCCTGGCCAGGAGATAGATCTCCTTAGTTGTGATGAATACATTAGCTTTTCAAGGATGTGGAGAGGAGAGGGGTGGATTCTGCTTGTGATGGGAGTGGGAAGGAGGGAAGGCATCTCTGCTAGTTATTCTTTTTTTCCCTACCTCCCCAATCCATTCTCTGCCCATCTCTGCCCTGTTCTGTGTCCTGGGATGCTGAATCCTGCAGAGGTATGCCTGTGCTCTGTTGCCCTCTGGCGTCTGGTTGGGTTCCTCCAAAGGGAAGCAACAGCAGGATATCAGAGGGTGCGAGGAGGGAGAGGCTGGGGTATTTCTTACCTGCTTCAGCACTGGGTCTCTAGCAGGGACTGTGACTGTCCACGTAGCCCCAGCTTCATGCCTCTAGCTCTCAAAGAGCTCGTGTAACAATATTTCCTCCCCTTGTGCCATTCAGTCTTGGGGTAGTAATGGCTTCCTACATTTGCTGTTGTCTGGGTGCCTCCCTAGCCATCATTCATTTTTTTATATTGCCTGCACCTCTGTAAGTAGTCTTTCCATTTAGTAGAATCTCTTCATCTGGACTTTGTTGGGACCCAGAACTATACAGCATCCTAGAAGAGGAGTTACTGGAGCTGGGCCTTAGCAAATGAGCAGGCATCTTGTCTGGCAGAGAAGACAGAATAAGGCATTCCAGACAAAGGGGACAGGCATGAAGATGGGAAAGATTTGGCATTTGGGGCTGTGATGAGCAATGTAGGGTAGCTGGAATACAGGGTGCAGCTGAAAACTGGATCTGGCTGAGACAGAACTGAGCCTTGGCAACATCTGGAGTGTGGAGTTAAGGGATCCCCTTCTCTAAAAGATCTCTTTGCACCTTCTGATTTACAAGGAGGATGGGGAGTCTTTTGGAGGCAGACATATTCATGTTTATCTGATGAATTTGGAGGAGAGGTGCTGTGGAAGTCAAGTTGAAAGGAAGGTCTTGAGATTTCAGAGGTCTTGAGATTTCATCACAAGGGAAGAAAGAGTCACAAGTATGGTGAAGTGGCTTCAAAAAGAAGCATGAGGATCAGAAAGGAATGATGGTCCCAGGAAAGCCTGGAGACTATGCTTGAGCTAATCCTAACTTGTCCCCCGCCCCCCGCCCCGGGGATGCACATCCTGAGGAGGAAAGGAGTTTTCTAAGAGAATGGTAAGAGCTGTCTCTCCAAGGTCTGTATATCTTCAGGGCCAGGCATTTCCCCTTGGGCACCTTGATAGGAGTCCTGTGTCATCAGGAGTATCTCAGTCACACACAGGCAAAGTGGGCAGCTGAAAAGTTTGGAAAGAGGAGTGGAAAGGCAATCAGGAAACCTGAGTTTGTTGCCAAGTGGCTGTGTAACCTTGGGCAAGTCACTCCTTTTTTTCAGGACTTCGATTTTCTCATCTAGAAAACAAGAGTTGAAATTGGATGTTTGGGTTCCCTTCCAGCATCCAACTCTCTGCCTTTGGTTGTCTGCCTTTCAGTGGAAGAGAAAATCAGCCAAGGGCCTGAGGTCCAAGTAGGGAGGAGAAGTGGTCGACCATGAGTGACAGGTCACATCCTCAAAGTCAGGCATGCTCACTCTTCCCTCCAACCATCAGCCACCCCATCACTGCCAGCTGTGATGTATTTGAAATCTGTTGAGCATTGGTAGCCATTGGGAACTGACAGGCACATTCCCACATCTGCTGATTGCGCATGACTTATTGTTGTGTGGGAATCTAGTAGTTTGGATACTGTGGCTAATCTTTTAAAGCTGTGATGCTTCCTGTTCTTGCTGCCTTTTCCTTTTCTGTTGTTTCAATGAGAGTGAACTTGAAAACTATCAGAGTGGAAACAACATCGAGAGGAATCGTGGTCTGGTGTAAAGCTCTGTAGCTTACAGATTGAGTGAGCTCAGGCAAGCCATTTGCCCTCTTTGGGTCTTGGTTTCCTTATCTTTTAAAATGAGGCAAGAACTCATGTCTTTCTATTCCATACGGATATTCTGAAGATGCAGGGGCCTCACAGATGTAAGATGCTTTCATTTGACTGACTTTCCATATTGACATGAGGGCTAACTATGAATCCTTATTCATTCATCATTGGACACCAGCTGGTAACATCCTGGTTGACTTTGAATCTATACTCCACCAGTTTCCAAAAAGAACTGTGATGTCTACAAGAATGCCTACAAAATAATTGGTCATTATATTTCCTATAAAATAGAGAAATATTCTAGAATAGATCATGACCATGGGGTGTGGTGAATCATAGATATGTGGATCATGCTTCCCCTGCTCTCTGAGAAGGAGTCTGTTTACTTCCTTTTAAGTATTTCGTTTTGTCTCGTAATTGCTGCTTCTTGTGCCATGGGGCCCCATTAACACTTCTTCATAGCAACCCTGTTATTTGTCATTGGTTTTAGCCAGCTTTACGGTCAATGTCTCATGAGGCTAGTAAGAAATGGGAAGGACCTTATTTTTCCCTCTGCTGAATTGCCTGGAGATCGTCTCTTGGTGATTGCAGCTGGAAGTGTGACATTTAATTAGTGGAGAAAATTGAGTCAGGCAAGAGGCAGCCTGTGCTAGCAAGTGGGTGAGAAAAGGCTGGGGAAGAAGTGGTGCTCAGTGGGGCAATTTGGCCCAGGATTTCTCCTCAATCCAGATTGTGTGTTCACATCATCATAGGTGGAGATTGCAGAAGCTTACGGGATTTTCCATAATGATGGGAACCACAAATGAGCCCCACATACACCTAGTTTCTTCTGTTCCACCCTTCATCTATTTGGGAAAATAAGTGATGAACTCCCAAGAGATGAGGACTTCACCCAATGAAGCCTAGCCTCCTGCTGGCCTAGTGACTCGTGCTCGAGGATGACACAAGCTTGCACTGAGATTTGTGGCCTCTCAGATCACAGAGCCCAAGGTGTGGTGAGTTGGAAAGGAGCTTACAGCACCTCTAGACCAGTCCTGCACTTTATAGATGAGGAGACCAAGGCCCAGAGAGGGGCCTTGACTTGCCTAAGGGACTTGGGCTGAGTTGGAACCAGTGCTTAGATCATTGGAACCTGGTTCAGAGCTCTTGGCTATGTCACTCCACCTCCATGACAAGATGGTCATGGTTGGGTTACCCTGGGTAAAATTACCCCTCTCTGCCCTAGAAGCCAATTGAAATCACTTGTGTCTGAGCTCCCCATGGGTGTCCTAGAGATATGCATTCCCAGTTTATTTCCAAAGAACTGTCTTCTCCTTACAGGAGCAGTACTACTTGGAGAGATGCCTCATCTGCCTTTGGGCCCCAGTACTACTTGGAGAGATGCCTCATCTGCCTTTGGGCCCCTGGCACCTTGAAAAAGGCTGACAATCAGTAGCAGGAGCCAAAGGGTGCAGGAGACAGGAGGAGGGGCTTAGCTGGAGTAGGAGCCAGAAAGGAAGAGGGCCTAGGAAGGAATTTAAAGGAAGTGTAGGGGTGAGGTGGATCTGGCTTTAATACCTGCTTGTCACTTCTCAGTGTGTGACCTTGGAGAAGTTACTCAACAACTCTAAGCCTTAGTGCCCTTCTCTGTAAAATGGGAATGAGGATGTGTACTTCAGGGTTATATGAGAATTAAAGGAGATAATGTATATGATAAATATATATTACATATATATAAGCAATAATATATAGGAAATAGATGAAAGCACCCCACAGTGCTGGATGTGCAGTAGGTGCTCCACAGGTTGGTGTTTCCTCACTCCCTCCCTGGAAACTGGAGTGCCTCGTGTCTTCCACTCTTCACGGAGCTTCCTCCCCTCAGGGCTCCTCCAGTTGTGCAGGTTGCGTGTTATAGTGACAAAGGTCAAAGCAGTTAGTGTTTTGTTATTGTTTTTAAGAAAAAGGGGGGATATTTATTGTTTCACATAATTTAACATTCCACTTACTGGCACAGCTAGATCCAGGGGTTCTAATGACATCAGCAGGATGCAGGCTCTCCATCATTTAGCTCTGTTCTCCTCTGTCCATTCTCAGCCAAGCTCTTCCTTGATGGAGATGAGAGCAAGGATGCAGACCCACGTTCTGAGGTCAGCAGAAAGCCCAGCAGAAAGAGCACCAATAGGAGTGATATTAAGATAATGTTTTTCTAGGGGACCCTGTGAACCTGATTTTTGCCACCTCTTTCTAAGTGGTCCCCAGGAGAAATGTATGCCCAGAGGATAATAAATACCTTTTATTGCTTGGGCATGGTAGTGGAAACTGCTGGTTGTCCCCAATTTTTCACTCTCTCCTTACATGGTTGCCCAGCTAAAGACTACGTTTCTAAGCTTCCCTTTCAGCAAAGTGGGGCCATGTAAGAATCATGTACAAGATTCTGGCCAATGGGATGTGAATGAAGTGATAGAGTATGAGATGGACACTACAGAGTAATCAGAAGTAGTTCCTGGCAATTGTGGAGCTACTTTCCCAGTCCTAGACCACCTACTTGGGCATTTGCATGAGTGAGAAATAAACTATCTTATGTAACCAGCTTGGTTAAGCCTAACCAATACAGGCACAGATGCAAAATACAGTGACCTAGTGAGCTAGACTAGACCATGCAGAGAACTCTTTGCTCAGACTAGAGGCTGTCTTGGGCCTCCATTCGGAGCCTGTTGAAGACAAGCCAGGATCTTCCAAAGCAAAAGTTGCAACAGCTTTGCCTAGGGGGAACTCCTGCTCTTAGTTGGTGCAGAGGTATGTGGCCAACAAAGCCCACAGTGGCTGGTTCTCAGAAGGGTGGGAAAGGCTGCATGAAGGAAATGAATCCAAAGATCATCTGGCATTAATTTTATCAACTCCTTGACATTTCTTTTTCCAGCAAGACTTTTTATTATGAAAACATTCAAACATTCACAAAGTTAGAATCTCCATGCCCAGATTCGACAGTTATCAACATTATGCTGTATTTGCTTAATCTTTCTTTCATCCTCCTTCCTTTTCCTTCTTTATCTCTGCCCTTCCTCTCTTTCTTTTGTTTTTGTCTTCTGGTTGTAGCCTTTTAAAGCAAAACTTTGTCAATATTTTATTGCATCCCTAAATGCTTCTGTACACATTTCTTAAAAATTTTCTTACAGAATAATAATAAAATTATCACACCTAATTAAATTAGAAATAACTCATTAATATTACTTAATACTCAATCGGTATTCAGATTTACCCAGCTGTCTCAAAACTGTCTTTTTATGGTGGATTGTCTGAATTAAGATCTAAAGGAGGTCAACCCACTGCATTTGGTTGTTACACCAACAGACTTTTGACCAGAGCTGCTGCAGCCACAGGATCTGAAGGACGGTTATGATAACTCTGCCTATCCTTAGAGAGTGGCCACCGAGAGGTAGGTAAAGAACAGTGGGCCTGAAAGTCGGACAGTCAAATCCACAGGTCCCTGATTTACTCAAAGATATATAATGTCTTTAGTTTTTGTGTTTGTAATAATTCCCTCCTGGAGTAGTTCATTGAAGGTAAACAATACAAGGGTGAGACACCTCTAGCTCCTGACTCAACTCCAACCCTTGACTTAGTTTTATACATAGGAGTTCATTTGAAACTCACTGATCCATGCCTTCTCATGCCACATATGTTGCGCACCAATTATATGTCAGGTACTGTGTTAGGTACAGTTCAAAGGGTACAAAGATCAGTAAGAAAAGCTAGCAAAGAAGCTCTTAATTAGATGGAGGACACAGATGTGCCCTTTGAGCTGTGGGCTGTTATACAGAGATGGAGCAGAAAGAGGGGCTGTGGGTGCACAAAGGGAAGGGGAGTATGATTACCTCCACTAGGAGTGGTCAGGAAAGGCTTTCCAGAAGAGGTAATCATTGAGCTGAGTTTTGATAGTTGTTTGCCTGGTAAGGGGAAAAGCATTTCGGGTGGTGGGAACAGAATATGCCGAGGCACTGAAACTTTGTAAAATGCTGCAAAGACCTTGAGCATCAGTGTTTTCAAAGTCACATAATGGATATTTGCCCTATGGAAACAATTCCATTTTATCTGCAAAATATGCCTTCAGATTTTAAAGAGGGATGAAAAATTTTAGAGCAGAAATTTTTAGAACAAATTTTGACAGTATTATCTTTTTAAAATTTGACTGGATTGTGTGCCATTCATTCGTACCCTGCCTCCATCCTTTCCCAGGCCAAACAAACAGTATTCATTTTTGGCAAATTCCAAAATTCCCTTTCTTTCTCAGGCCCCCTTTACCATTTCCCAATCTCTTTTCTTAGGCTGATCAAGATAAAACCAAAATATAATGCTAAAAATATTCTCATTCTTAAAAAAAACAAGCCCTTAATAAATTTCTTTTTATCTTTATGATTTTGATTAATTATTCATCATGAGTCAATGACACTTGATGGAAAAGTGAACTCCCCACCTGTGGCTTAAAGCCAAACCCAGGTTGCAGCTTTGAGGGGATTCTTGAGGGAGCCCCATTTATAACCTCAGTACCCTTAGGGAACAATGAGGTAGAGTCTAGTCAGATATCCATCACCTGAGCAGTGAGACCCAGCCATTTTGTGAATCAACTGATAAAGTGGGTGGCCAGGAATGCGGGTAATGTGTTCTCAATTCTTACTCAGGTAGCTCTGAAGGGCAGGGCAGACTGGTACAACTCTCTGTGTGGTGGGCAGGGGAAATATGGGGTGTGGTATAAAAGTCATGCCCTTGGGGACTCAACTCACAGCCCCCAGCCCAGTGCTCTTGAGTAGGTGACATTTAGTGTGGTCTTTCCCTTGTGTCAGGCACTGTTGTAAGCATGCTACTTCTCACGGCAACTCAGTGAGGTGGGATGTATTATTGTCCCCTGTATCAGTCAGGATTCTCCAGAGAAACTGAACCAATAGGAGATATTTGTCTGTGTATGTATCTATTTATTTATCATCACCTATCTATCTCAAGGAATTGGTTTACGCAACTGTGGGGGCTGGCAAGTCTGAAGTCCATTGGGCAGGCCAGTAGGCTTGGGCAGGAGCTGATGTTGCTGGAGGCAGAATCTTCTTCCTCTGGGAAACCTCAGGTTTGGCTCTTGAGGCCTTTCAACTGATTATCGAGCCACCCACATTATCGAGAATAATCTCCCTTATTTAACATCAACTGACTGTGGCTGTTAACCACATCTACAAAATATCTTCACAGCAACACCTAAATTAGTGTTTGATTAAATAACTGGCCACTATAGCCTACCCCAGTTGACACATAAAACTAACCATCACATCCCCCTTTACAGATGAGGAAACTGAGGCAGAGTGTTAAGAATGCCCAAGGTCTGGGCTGGGATGTGGCAGAGTCAGAATTCCAATTCAGGCTCCACAGCTGTGCCCTTCACCACTGTATTGCTCCGTGGCCTAACTAATTGCAGTTTCCTCAGGTACAGGTGAAGCTAATAATGCCTGCCTCTTTCTACTCACAGGATTCCTGTACTTATTTATGTGCTCTTAGTCTGTCTCATTCCAAACTGGATTTGAGGAGGCTCTGAGAAATCAACCAGACAATTCCCGTAAAAGTGTTTTGAAGAATATGAAGGGAAAGAAAAGGAAACCAACACTGACTGTGTACCTATATGTGTCAGGTACAATGCCAGCACCTGCACATTTGTTGTCTAATACTCAACAAAAAATGCAAATCCTCCAACACTTGAGGTTCTTTGAGGGCAACTAGATCTTGCTCATATTGATATTCTTTCACAGGGCTGGGAGTAGTGTAGACACCCAATAAATGCCTATAAATCAATGGAATTATTGCCCAGCAGTGTAACATGAAAACAAGGTGGTCGTTGCTAAGAGCTTCTTGGGTGAGCAAAGGATTTTTTGTGGGATCCAATATCTTCCAGGAGGTGAAAGAATAATCCCAGCTCGTGTTGCCCTGGAGAGGGAAGGAGGAGTCTTCTCCAGAGACTCACTAGGGAAATCATCTGCAGGTGAACTTGGTAAAAATTATCCACTCATTTTACACAACATGCTCCCCAGACTGGAAAACACTGCCACATACGTCACCTGGACTCTTTAAAACTTGCTCCTTCCTCTACACAAAGTCTCTCCACTTAATAGGTACTGAATTCCTGTAACCCCCAGCCCTGGAAAGTGTCCCCCTGGAGGGAGGTAACATGCGTAGGTTTCTGCCCTGTGGCTTATTCCACATCAATCCCTCCTCGTGTAGACTCAAAGCAGCAGAATAGCCAGCCTGATGTGAAAAGGGCTTTGTGTTAAGTGGGTGTATATTAAGGAGTGGTTTACATGTAGGCAGGGTTCAGGGACTGTTTCAGTATTAGTAAAAGATATCCTGGCACACAATCAGGTTTATTTTGCCATAGGCTCCAGGAAGACTGGGGCTTTCTAAAGTTCCCAGGAACTCTTTAAACTTGGGTTTCTTGATCTAAGGGAAATGTTCTTCCTGAGACATGTAGAGGCACTGGCCTCTCTTCATGTGTTAGAAGGAAAAGCTGTGAGGTTTTAGAGTTAACCACACCTGATGACATGGCTGTGTCACTTCCTAGCCATTTGAGATGGAGCAAGTTACCTCTCTCTCCAGGTCTCAGTTTCCGTATGTATATGTATATACATATATGTGTATGTATATAGAATTGGGAGGATATTGTATGCATCATAGGGCTGGGTTTTTTTTGGTGAGGAAGATTGGCCCTGAGCTAACATCCATTGCCAATGTTCCTCTATTTTGTATGTGGGACACTGCCACAGCATGGCTTGAGGAGCAGTGTGTAGGTCTGCACGCGGATTCAAACCCGTGAACCCTGGCCGCTGAAGCAGAGAGTGCTGAAATTAACCACTAGACCACCGGCCGGCCCCTCACAGGGCTGTTGTGAGCATTACCATAAGATGATATGTGTACAGAACCTGGCCTGCAGTAGGTACTCAGTACGTGTTGGGTCTCATCCTTTCCCAAACCACTGCAGAGGGCTGGCCCAATGCACACTGTGGGGAGGCCACTCTTCCCCCATTGCTGATTGAATCCAGATGAAATCTAGTTAAAATGGACGCCAGGAACATCTGAGAGGGGAGATTGTGGCTGAAAGTGTGGAAGTTGAGAGGTCTGCCTGTGGAATGGGTTCTGGGGACTAGCAGATGCTGTTAATGCCTCCTGGAATAACCTGTTGGCCCACCCTCTGTGTCACTTGTATCTTGGGTGGACAGTTTCCATATCACACCAATGACCACCTACCTCAAGCACATGATTCTTTCTTTTTAAAGGTTTTCTCTGGCCTGGTGAGCATGCTATGCTTGGAAGTGCTGGGGAATTAATGCCCCCAGGAGTGATTCTCAACTGATGGGGATGGGAGTTGATGGATGAAAATCCTAGCAATTCTGGGTTGTGTTCTACATAGTCTCTTGGTGGGTCCCCAGCTGTCCATAGCAGCAAGGCACTTATTAACACATCCTGTCACATGCTTCTCTGCTCCCTTACTTGCTTCCTGGGATGACCTCCAAAAGTACTTGTACCCAAATCATTTTCAGGATCTGCTTTTGGGGGAACCCCAACCGAGAGAGGAACCCATAGTCCTGTTGCCTTCTGAGATGTAGGCCCTGCTTCTTCACCTGGCCCATCTCCTATGTATTCTCTTCTTCATTTTTCATGAACTCCTGCTCCACTTCACAGCTGCCATCTTCTTTTTTAGGGGAGAGGGAGGCTTCAATTCCCAGGATTGTGGAGAATAACCAGTCTCTGATTTTCTCCTTCTTTCCTGTGCTTGAACCAAGCCAAGAGTGTCCTTCATCCAGTGAGAAAGAAGGCACTTTCTTTTGCTTTGCCAAACCTGACTGCAATTGTCAGAGTCCATTTATTATCTATAATGATACCTGATGGGGTTCTTTTTAAGAAATATTTTTGCAAATAAAGGAGCCCTCCTCTTGGAATGAGAACTCTACACAGTTTATTATACAACTGAGTAGTGGACACTTGAAATTGTCCTCCTGGGACCCCTTTTCTTGGAATTGCCTCTTCATCCATCCATGCAGTTAGAATAGAAGTTCCCATGTTAATATGGGGTGACTCCCAACTCCTGGCTTCAGCTGATTTGTCCAGGGATTGGCATCTAACTCAAGCTCAGCCAATGAGGCCTCTTCCAAAGATTTTGACTTGAGGCCAGAGAGATCTTGAATTCAGTTTCTCTACAGCAGCTGAAGCTGTGAGATATAAATCTTGGTTGCTGTTAGCATCCAAGTTTCCTGCTATGTGAAAAAAGCCAGTCTGAGTGGGAAAGAATGACATCACTGTGCAAAGAGGAGCAGAGGTGAGTGATGGAGTGACAGTCCTGACAGAACTCATGGTCCTGTTCCAATCATCACCCAGCTGCATCCCTGGATATTCCCTCAGGTTGGAAGTTTAACCTTCTCTTGGATGCTGAGAACCAACCAGCTCCATTTAGCTAGTTCAATTGTGTTTCTGTTACTCGCAACCCCCAAGTCCTAACACAAAGATAAACTTCAGACTCTTAAGGCTATGTGTGGGGTTCCAGCATCGTTTCTAGTTCTTCCTAACTAAGGAATTATTGGGAAACTATGGTGGGCTTTATGATGTCCCTTCAGCATCCATCATACCCCTCCACCATTGGGGAGCAGTCATGCTGTGGGGGAATTGTCTATAGCTCCAGGCAAGGATCTGATTTATTGAAGGCAATGGTAATCTCAACCCCTTTGAAGTGATTGAGTCAGAAGTGGGCATGTGACTCAATTTTGGGACATTTGCTGTGGGATTCTGGGAAAGTTTATTTACTCTGGAGAGAGACCCACATGAAGAGCTGTACTCTTCTTTCTCAGAGCTTTGTTGTGTGTGGATGTCAATCTGGCACCTGCTGTGGCTATCTCCTTGACAGTCTGATGATGAAGCCAGGACTTGGAGGAGGTCAAAGAAATAGAGAAAAATACCCCACGTCTGGTCTTCCAGTTTAGTGGACCAATGCATTTCCTTATAATTTAAGCTAATTTGGGTTGAGTTTTCTACTTTATTGTCATTGTTTTGCTCCTGAAAGCATGTTAATCAATACAGAACTCTCAACCAATGAACCACAGGAATAATCTTGTTCAGATCAAGCCTTCTGTATCAGAATCGATCACCCTCTTCCATTTGTCCCATGTTGTTCTCATTCTACCGGGATTAATCCCAGTAGATGGTACCCTCATATCAAGGCCTCTGACTTGACTTTTGCGATTGTTTGCAAAAAGTTCATGTTTACTCTGATTTTCATCAATTGATTTCTACAGAGGCTTATTGCCTCCAATATGTGTTGCAAAATGGTAAGGTCATTCTATTTTTGCTTTTCTGGGAGTAGCTTTTTTCTTTTTTCTTGGCTAAGAATCGCTCTTTCCATCTGGTGCTTTGTCTTGTGCCTGTTCTCAACCTCAATAAACTTTCTCTGCTTTGTTGCTCTAGGCTCTGTGGCAAGAAGGGATGCTTTCTGATGGGGGTCTTGGCTGGGCACAGAATTGCACCTCCACTCCACTGCTTTCTGTAACACAGTCTACATCCTCTCTGGCAGGAGTAGCAGAAGGATGTGCCTAACAAACTCAGGGGTTCTTAGTGCATAGGCCACAAAAGCACACAGGTCTTTTTTCTTTTAAAGGTTTTCCTGCTAATCATAGGGAAGGAGTGGCCAAAGTAACACATACTGGGAAATTACAATGGCTCAAGAAATCTCAAAAAGTTCTAATAGTAGTGATTTTATAGTCTATACTAAAATATTGGTGGAGTGATTTTTTTTTTTTTTATGTTGTAGTCTTTTTCTTTGCTCACGTGGCAAGAGAATGAATGAGAAAGAGGTAAAGCAACATGTGGCAGAATATCTCTTCCAGAACTGGGTTCACTGCCCCAGGCCAGTACCCCACCTCTTCCTTCTCCTCTTCCATCATCAAGGGCAGCTCTTTCCTGCTCCTGCCATCACCACCTTGAGCATCCTCTGGCTCCACCAAGCCCCAGCCAGGCCCAGTATGGTGCTGTTCTGTGGCAGCTCACACCAGGACCTGTCCCAGAGAGTGCTGGATAGACTGGGGCTGGAGCTGGACAACGTGGTCACTAAGACGTTCAGCAACCAGATCATTGTAGAGATTGGTGAAAATGTGAGAGGCCAAGCTGTCTATTTCACTCAGAGTAGCTGTGGAAAAATTGACACCTTGATGGAACTTATTATATTCACCAGTGCAAAGCCACATGGTCCTCCAGAGTGAAGAAGTACTCCCATGTTTTTCATATGCCCAACAAGATAAAAAGGACAAGAGTCATGCTCCAGTTTCTGAAAAACTTGTAGCCAATCTGTTTATAGTAGCTGGGGAAGATCACACCATTACCTTGGATATGCATGCTGCTCAGATACAGGGCTTCTTCAGTATCCCTGTGGGTGACTCACATGGAGAACCAAGAGAATATTGCAGGCTGAAGGAGCTATGTCATCGTTTCCCTCGAAGCAGGAGGCTACATCATTTACGGACAGGCTGAAAGTGGAGTTTGCCTTTCTTCCTCAAGAGAGGAGAGCCATGGGGGTGAATAGGATGATTCTGGTTGGTGATGTTGAAGATCAGGTGACCATCCATGTGGATGACATGACCGATAGATGCAGAACAAAATACTGTGCTGCAGTCAAGCTACTCTATGCCAGAGCCACTAAAGTTCATGCCATTTTTACTCATGAAATCTTCTCTGGGCCAGCTATTTCCAGAATTTATAATGCTGCCTCTGAGGCTGTTGATGTCACAAACACCATTCCCCAGGAGGACAAGATGATACACGGCTCTAAGCTTCAAGTTATTGATATTTCAATAATTTTGGCTGAGACAATCCAAAGAGCAGACAACAGCAAATGTCTCTTACTTGTTTAGCCATGGCCCTCTATGCCTCCAGAATATTATGATTTCAAACATTATACTCTGAATTTAAAAAATTATTTTGACTTTAGAACTCAATAAGATATACAATGATGAATATTAAAGCATCAGATCTCTGTTTTAAACCTTGGAACGTATCTTTATAGTTTTAGGAGACAATGGATAGGGATAGAGGACTGTTTTGTTTTTAATTGAACTTGTTTTGAATGAGAAATATCTGTGTTATTTTGCCTTGTTGTGATAGGTAACTTTTACCTTTGTTCTTATGATACTTTGAGGCCACAATCATATAATGTAATTGCAGTGCTTTGATGGTTGTGTACTTCAAGTTAAAAGTCTAAAAAACTCCAGCTGTGGAAGCAACATAAATGGATTCTAAACTGTACTTCATCTAAGTTCCCTTGCCTGGAGAAGCTAATGTCAACTCATCATATGATACTCAATTTGTACAATAAATTATGAACCTGGGAAAAAAATAAAATAATGGTCCTCAGATAGAAAACATGATTAAAAATCTGCATTGTCTTTCCCTGGCTTGAGAATTTGTTATTTTATCATTACTTAACATTACTTTTGTATTTTTAAGCATTTTATACACACTGGTGAATTAATTAGGCTGGATTTGGCCATACTAAGCAGCCAAATTTTTAAGGAGATTTGAGGGTTGTAATCCAAGCCAGTTGATAAAGATCCTCTGTAAGCAGCCGATCCCAGTGCTTGCCCATCTCTGGCTCCTCACTAATCCAGAAGCTATGAGACTAACCACATTTTCTGGTCATGTCTAACTCTGTTGAATGCAGAAAGACTCAGCTTCTACCTAGTCAAATAAAGGAGTTAGAGAAATATGAACATGCAAAAGTCATTGAACCCAAACTTAAATTATATCAACCAACCTACAGGTATTCATATTCAACCATATTATATGCTGATAATATCCAGGAATAGTGGTACTGTGGTGTCTGTACAGTGTTCCTCCAATATTATGCTAAACATTTTCACTAAAATCATGTAGCAAACTAAAAACAAAATGACAAAAAAGAACATCTCTTTCTTCTTAAAAAATATCTTATTCCTGTTTTACTGTTTCTTGGAAGTTGTTCTAGTCCTGAGCTAAAGGAGCAAAGCGGCATATCAAAAATATCTGGAATCCACAGAAACTTGTACAAGAATGTTCATAGCAGCATTATTCATAATTATCAAAAGGTAGAAACAACCCAAATGCCCATCAATAGGTGAACAGACAAATTGTAGTATATCCGTACAATGGAATATTTTTCAGCCATAAAAAGGAATGAAGTACTGATACCTACTACAACATGGATGAACCTTGAAAGCATTGTGTTAAGTAAAGGAAGCCAGACACAAAAGCACATATTGTATCATTCCTTTTATATAATATAACCAGAATTAGCAAGTCCATAGAGACAGAAAACAGATTAAAGGTTACCAGGGGATTTGGGTAGGGGAGAATGGAGTAATTACTTAACGGGTGCAGAGTGTTTTTTTGGGGTGATGAAAAAGTTTTGAAACTAGAGAAAGCTGGTGGTTGCACAACATAGTGAATATGCTAAATACCACTGAATTGTATACTTTAAAATGGTTAATTGTATGTTATGTGAATTTCACTTCAATTTTAAAAAGGCAGCAGGCAAGGAAAAATCTGAGCCCCTGCCTTTCCTAGCTCACATTCCAATTTGCCTCCTAGGGAGCATACTGATGTGCAAGCTCACGTTATAAGGGATGCGCAGTGACTACCTGGTTTAGGGTGACTCATCATCATTTATTAAGTAACCTGGAGGGTTGAGAGCAGTGCATTTCGGGCAATTTGCTGATTCCTTTAGGCAAGTCTTAACACTGAGCCCCGTGGGTAGCAAGAAATAGCATGTGATTAGAGCAGAAGCAATTACTCTTAGAAAAGCATCGTTAATTTCAAAAGCTCTTGTCCTAAGCTGTGTGGCTAAATGGAGACAAATTAGGATGCTGTTTAGAGGAAGGACAGTGAAGTTGTTTTACCCTCTTTAGGACAGAAAGGAGACCTAAAGTTATCTGTTCCCAGTATATTCTTCCTCTGGGCAGTGGGAGTGGTGAGTTTGGGAGAGGGCAGTTGGTGGTAGGTTAGCTGTTAGAGGCCTGGGTTTTGCATCAATTCTACTGCTTCAGTTCTTTGTTCCTTTATCTTCCACATGATAAAAAGGAACTGTTCCTAGTTCCCATTTGTCTCCATCATAGTCTTTCTGGGGTCTAATTGGTAAGATGGAAAGAGCAGTGGAGCTTTCTCAGGAGACCTGGTTTCTAGGATCTGATCCAGGATCTACTGTGTCCAGCCAAGTCTTCTCCTTTTTTTGGGCCTTGCTCTTCACTAGGGTAAATCAAAGCAAAGCAAAGCAAGATCATCTCCCAGGTCCTTATTTAGAAACAGATTCTGAAACACAAATTCTTACCAACAAAGAGTTCAAAGCATTTGGACAGTGTGCTCTCTTACTCTTCAGTTCTGAAACCCCACTCAGACAGGATATAAATACAGAACAAAACAAAACCAAGCCCTCAATGAATGTCATAGGAATTTTTCAAGATTATTGATGTGATTACCCAGGGTATTAGTTGCTCTCTCTCTGAGGGGGTAAAAGAACACATATTGGGCAGATGGTGTGTGCTAGGATTTGTGCTATGTTCTTTTATAAAGATTATGTCATTGAATGATATTTTTAGGCATTACTATCCTCACTTTACAGATGAGAAGACTAAGGTCCAAAGAGATTGCATAACAAGCCCTAAATCTCATAACCAGGATTCAAATGCACATTTTTTGACTCCAAATCCAGTGCTCTTTCCACATCAAAATATAGCTAATTTTTTTTGAGAAATTACTTAGCAGTTATACCTACCCCTTCTCTTCCCACCCTTCTCCCCTTTTTAGCTCCATCATAGAATCCCTATTCCTTCAAAAGAAAAAAACCACATTCAGTTTCTATAATTCTATACCCCCTATTTCATTTTATAGCCCAGAGTAATATGACTTTGGCCTCCGTCTTTCCATATGTAACACTATGCAAAGGGTGGTTTCCAAAACACGTGGGCATGTTTAGTTCATATTCTTACTGGACCTCTCCATGGTGGTTGCATTGTTGACCATCCTTCCCTCTTCTGGTTATCTGTTCTGGTCTCTCCTGGTCCTTCTCCTTCTCAGAATGTTCCTCCTCAGTTGCCTTTGAGGGTCCCTCTTTCACTCAGAATGATCAACAGTGGAAATGTCCACGCACTGCAAGGGAAGCCCCATCACCACTCACAGTTACACAATGGTTGGACATCAGTGGACAACTTGGTTGGACAACTTCCTGAAGTTTGAAGATTCAAGGTAAATGGCACCACCCAAAGTACAATTCCCAGTCTAGGCTGGGACTTTGTCTTCTTCATTTCTGAATCCTCACTGCTTTTCATATTATTGGTGTAGAAGGAAGTATATGCTGAATAAATTGAAAGAATGATGGATAGATCTCCAAATAAGGAGCGGATCCATGCAGAGGATGCAGAAAGTGCCCAGGAATGTGGCCAGAAATGTGTGGGGCTTTCGTAGGCAACTGTGAGGAGCACAATGTGACTACAGTATAAGGAGGAAGGCCGGAGGAACTGCTGCTGCTGTGGCTGGAAAGTGTAAAAAAATTGTCACTTTGAAATGGGAAAAAAAAAAAAAAGAAAAAAGATTACTAAGTGTCTTATTAAATTGAAAAAATTACTAACTAGATTACTAGGTGTCTTATAGAATGCTGGGCATTGTCTAGTGCACTATTCCATATTATCTGGTTCTACAGTGGTCTGCACCTTTTACTGTCTTTGAGCTTTTTTACAACTCTGTAAATTATAAAAATCCGTAAGTTTTACAACTCTGAGAGCAATGCAAATGATTCTTGTCTATAAAAATGAAAATGAATTTTGTCAGGTGGAGGTGCAATTGCTTCCCTGCCTCCTCCACCCCCACACTCTACAGGTGCAAGCATCCAGTTTTGCATCTGTTCAATTCTTTTCAGCATTCTTGAGTGCCTATGTGTCTACTCTGTGGATACTCCTTTGAATGGGGTTTTAACACCTTACTAGTTCCTCATTAATTAGTGTGCTAAATAAAATCTTTGACGTGTGTTCACTTTATATTTGTATCAGTCATGATTTTGCCCTTTATAAAAAATTATCCTTTAACAGAAAGTAGATGGGAGTTAGGTTCTGAAGGGCCTTGAAAGCCACTCTAGAGGATTTAGATTTTATAAAGTGTCAGAGGTTTTAAAAGCAGAAACAAAATGGGTTTAGATTTGTGGGATTTTTTTGCTGAGGCAGATTTGCCCTGAGCTAACATCTGTGCTAATCTTCCTCTATTTTGTTTGTGGGATGCTGCCACAGCATGGCTTGATGAGTGGTGTGTAGGTCCACGCCCAGGATCCAAACCTGCGAACCTGAGCTGCCGAAGTAGAGGGCACGAACCCAACCACTACACCATCAGGCCAGCCCGTAGAATCGTGTTTATGAACAAACGCTTTGGAGCACATGTGGTCGGGATGGAGAGACCAGCTACTGCTCCACTGCCAGAGTCCAGGTGGGAGAAGGTGAGAGATGGAATAGGCCCAGCACCAAGCGTTAGCATGTGGAGTGATGCCTGGTGCTTCATAAACACTTACTGAAGGAATAAAGAAATGGATGAGCTAAGTGCTAACTTGAGGAAAGAGGCAGATCAGAGAAGCATTTCTGAAGACAAGTTTCAATTAGGCACACCCACACCTTCCAAACTCAATAATTTAAACCTTTTTGATTAAATTGTTTGGGTTTATATTTTCACTGACCCTTATTAATACATATATTATTTTCTTTGTGGTAGCACCAAGTACAAATCTTCTTAACACATATTCTAAAATCCTCTTTGCCTCAATCCTATACTTCAGTTATAGAGTTGTTTCTGTTGACTCAGAGAGTCTTCAGCCCACAGGGCCTCACAGTTGTCCTCCTGGCAGATTATTACGCTCCCCAGAGAGGTAAGTAAAGAAATTGTTGCTTTAAGGTTGTGGTAGACATTTCCATGGGGCCCCCAGTGAACCACTTGTGTAGTCTCCTCCTGCATTGGCCTTGTGACTTTTTTGGCCAATGGAACATTAGTATCCGTGATACAAGCAGAGGCTGGATACACAGTTGTACATTGTCCTCTGGGACACTCTCTCTTGGAACCCAACTACCATGCTGTATTGAAGTCCAGGCTACTCTGTTGGAGGGTGACCACATGGGGAGGAGCTGGAGTTGGAGATAGCACATGGAAAGAAAGACCATGTGAAGGAGAACTGGGGTCCCTACCTGAGCTCCCAGATAAATGCAAACTGCATGAGTGATGCCAGGCACAGTCTCCCACAGACTTAAGCAAAATGATAAATTGTTATAGTTTTAAGGCACTACATTTTGGTGTGCGTGCGCATGTGTGTGTGTGTGTTATACGCAATAGAAAGCTGAAACAAGGTGAGAGCATCTTGCCTAGAAGGCAGCTAGCAAGGGTATATCTGAGCCAAGTTTACTCAAGTCAATGGCCCCAGCAATTCTGTTCAACCACAGTTCCTTTCTCCAGTAAAGTAGCAAGTGTACCCCGGTGTGAGCTGTCTCAGCCTCAGCTCTCAGCTGACTAAGGTCAGTGGGTCTTTGAGCGCCTCATTTACTCTATCCCCGCCTATTCTGCCTGGATCTCACTGGAGGGAAAGATAGCATGGCAAGTCCTCAGGTACAACTGGGATTCTAGAGGGATTCCAATAATTGGCTGTCTATGTCAGACAGACGCCTGTAAATTGGTTTCACCATAGCAAGCTCTCAAGAGATTTGGGAAATTGGGTCCATTTGGCTAATTGTTCTCAATATTTAACACACACACACACACACACACACACACACACACTCCTGTATAGAAAAAGTTTGAACATGAAATTAGAGCTAATGAAAATAAGGTCTGACAACCTGAAGTGACTTTGTCTTGTTCTTGCTTTGGGTATATTTTTTATCTCCCAGAGACAGGAATTTTAATTGTGAAAGTTAGCTACTCTTGGGTGACCTAAAAAACAAATACTTGTCTAAAGATATAACAATCTACACTCTCCTTCTAATATTCCCTGTCAGAAATCACTCACTTTTTTTTCCGTTGCTCTCCTACTGATTCTACTTATCAACATGTATAATATTGAATGATAATTTTAATTGCTTTGCTTGAGGAATAATATTTGGTTACAGATCCAGGAACAGCTGTTGGGCCTTTGGCTGAGTGGATAAAGTAAGCTGAAGGCAAGAGCCGAATACTCAGGGTGATTTTTGTAGAGGACGTGTGAAGGAAGTGCAAAGAGGGGAGGTGTGGAAGGGTTATTTAAGGGCAAATTGATGGAATGAAGGGGAATGTGCTGAGGTTCTCCACTCCTCCGTTTCCATTTCTATGGAATCTTTAGTAAAATATCCATGACTAGTAAATTTGTTGTGGAGTGGGTTTGTTTTGAGATGTATTGAAGTGCTGAGTCCCTGGATGTGGGGGATAGCAGAGACTTCCCATGGAGATCCACACAATCTGGGTGCCACAGGTAATGTTTGTGGCAAGAACTTCAGTGGTATAATTAGCAGAAACTGGTCGTCACACAAAGAACCTCCCCACTCATTAAGAAGAGCTCTCTTCTGTTCTGTGAGCAGGCCCAGTGGATTTGATTAATCAAGGACCAAGTTCTTGGCAAGGGGGAAGAGGTAGTGAGTAGGTTGAGAGTAGGAGATGGAGCCATTGCTGCTTGCCTAATCTTGTTAAAAGAAGACCAATTTTGTTTGGGAGGCAATTTCCAGCCCCAGGTGAGGAATCAGGATTGACTTAATCATGGGATCTCCTTTCTCTTTGCTAGTGATTGGTTTAGGAACTGTGCATATGACCTGGTTTTGGCCACTGAGGTGTAAGGGGGGACATTTGCTGTGTGATTTCTAGGGGACAATTTTCTTCCCTAATAAAAGAGAGGTCTATCCTAAGAGAAGGCCCTTTCCCACCAGTCCTCTTCCTTCCTGCTTGAATTGTTATTGTGTGAGGATACAATACTTGGAGGTTTGGCAACCATCTTGTGATCATGAGAAGAAGGCCAATATAAACACAGAGAGGCTGAACAACCTTGGAACTACCTATCTCCAGACATTTTTTTAGGCAAAGTGGATAAATATGTTTGTGGTTAAGCCACTGTTGGTCAGGTTGTGTGCAGCTGTTATAGAAACCAAGTATTTGCCTCCTCTGGTCATGGGCTAGATGAAGTTGGATGCTTTGGTGTCCTCACCCTGAGTGCAGAGTTGGAGTTTCCAAGTTGCAGCCAGAGGCAGCTGCAAATTTGAGGTAGTGCTCTCAGGTCATGAAGAATTTGCTTTGGTTGCTAGGCAGCACAATGGGGTCTAGTCCCTACAGAGCACTCTTTTTCCTCTCTTTCTCATGGCTTCCTTTACCTTCATCTACACTCCCTCCCTACTTTCTCCAACAACTGCCTCTGGGGGCAGCAGTCCCTAGCCTGGAGGGAGGCCCCAGAGGCAGCACATGCTCCAATTGGACTTGGGTGTGTTCCACTTTGGCTGGGATTCTTTCAACCTAGACAAGGCTCCAAGAGCTCCCCAGGGCTTATGGGTTTAGAGGCAGTGTACCACGTGCAGCCATCTCAGGTCATCTCTGATGAATGCTCTGTTGTGTGATCTTCCTTTGAACCAACATCATCTTCTTCCACTCCATGCCCCATACCTTAAGCTCTAATACGAGTCCTGGTTACAGCATTTACGTAAAGGGCAAGTCATTTAACCTTTCTATGTTGCAGTTTCCACGTTGCTAGATAATTGTACCTGTATTTAATTGTTATTGTGGAGACCAGGGGAAGTAGAAATGCCCTGGTCTCAGTTGGGCATTGCCGCTTCTTCTGCTCTGACCTCCTGTTCAGGTTAGTTTGCCACAGGGCTCCCCACTGGCTGCTGGGACCCAGCCCCCTCCTCATACATAGAACTGGTGACTTTGGTTGTCAGGCCATGGCTTGATAGTCTGTTGTGACCTTAGTTCCATTCTGAATAAATGGCCCTTTAGACAAACTGGCAAAAAAGTTTTTCAAAAGTTAAAAAATAGAATAAACTCACACTGATCCAAAACAATTCTGTCATTTTCAAAATGCTGCAGATTTGATAAATGGTGGGAGTTTGGCATAGCACAGTGGTTAAGAACATGCGTGGGTCTGAGTCAGAAAGACCTAGATTTGAACTTGAGTAAACTTGGACAGGTAGCTTAACCTCTCTAAACCTGTTTCCTTGTCCGTAAAATGTGATTAATACTCTACTGACCTCGCTGTGTTGTAGTGATGACATGAGATGATGTAAGCTAACATGTGTTAATATTTATTATGGGCTAGCACTTCATATAGGGAATTCAATGGCAAACTTCTTATCGTCTTCTCCCATTTCACAGATGAAGAACCTAAAGAATAGAGAGGTGAGATAATCCCCCAACATCACACAGCTAGTAAATTGGGGAGCTGGGCTTTGAATCTAGGATATCGGTTATCGGAAGCCCTGCTCTAAACAGTAAGCTAAGTGCTGCATTTAACATCCCCCAGCACACAGGAAGTGCTCAAGAAAGACTACCTATGATTATTATTATTTATAAATGCACATTAAGTCTGAAGTATCATTAGATGAATTTGTTTAAAATTCCTTAAAATGCTCCAAAGATGGTAAAGGAAGAATAATATGAGTTAGCAGATGCAGACACTGAAAATGTTAAAAATTAGTTTTAGTTTATAACATAACTTGTAACCATTTATAAATTATTTTAGACACACTGAGAAGAGCCCCAACTTCCTATGGTCAGATGTGGCCTGCCTGCTTGTTCTTGTGTATATCACCTTCTTATAGCCTCCTGGTCACCATTTATGCCTCCTGCTGGGCCCCACTCAGGCCCTTGATGAGCGTCCTAGACTGGCCATTACCCTAGACAGGGTAATAGGCTCTTCTGCCTGGCTTCTCTCTTTCCCAGGGCTTGTCACTGAGCCTGCCCCCCACTGACCATGTGCAATACCCCTGGTAGTTTTGTTTGTTCCACTTTCTGAGTTTCTGTTCTAATTCACAAATGCACAAATCTTAGTTTGAAATTTTGATGGCCAGTCTCGAATAAGTGAGTTTATTATGTGTAATTGTTAACTACTTGCCAGGCATTAGCCCATTTAATTTTCACAATGAGATAGATACTATTATTAATTCTAATATTAGTATAGACCTTAAAACTCTTTGTTTAAATAGAAAAATCTAGCTAGAGTCATAGGTTTTATTTTAGCTTGTGAATGTGGGAGAATAGGAAAGTGCCATTAATCATTTCCTGGCTTAAAGAAAATTTACAAATATTTATACCTTCCAGAAAACAAAGATATCAATTTAAATATCATTATCAGGGTAATACATTATTAAGAAAGAAGACCAAGTAAAATTACAGACTTTAAGAGGTGAAAGCTTACTTGCACAGTCTGGCTGGCTTAGAAGAACTCCTTTGTTAGAAAAATCGTTTGCAAGGGCAATTTTGTGACGTCGACTCCTCATTGCTTTTCTGCAGCTGGAGGGGAGGCCTATCTTGTAGAGCTTTCTATCACCAGCTGGTGGGAGGGCATTTCTTTTTCAAGGCGATGCCTGATATTTTTCATTAGTTAGTGAGAGAAATAAAGGCTGGCCCGAGAAGCTCAGAACCAACAATAAGGAAAGGAAAAAGGTAGAATAGGATTATTAACAAAAGGAATATGGGCACTGTGCTAAGTTTGCCCCTCTAGATCCACCCTCCACTCTTCTTTACCCTGCTCTGTGCCTTGGGATGTAGATGAAATACAGGAGGCCCAGTTAAATTTGAACTTGAATTTTAGTAAAAAAATACCTTTTTAGTATAGATATGTCTCATGCAATATTTGGACATACTTATACTAAAAAAAATTTGTTTATCTGAAATTTAAATTTATCTGGGCTCGTGTATTTTTATTAGCTAAATCTGGCAACCCTACCTGGGAGGCTGTCCTTTCTTTGCTGCATCAACAGGTTCCTGTCCTCTGGCTTCTTATTGAGTTTGATCAATGGGAGGCACTGGTGGGAGAGAGGGGGACAGGAAGAGAAGGTGGTCAGGGTATTATTCTCCTCTGGCTCACTGCACCACGTCCTTGTTAACCCTGGGATACTGCACTATCCATGTTTGGTTTCCCTAAACTCTGCCCACAGTTTTATAGATAAGACCCTTTATTAAACTCTTGTCAAATTGTCCATTTTGAGGGTGCTGTCTGCTTCCTGCTGTACCCCAACTGATAAAGACGTGTAATGTTTTACATCTAAAGAAGATACTGTTAATATCTTTATTTTGCAGATGAAAACAATGAGGGTCAGAGAAAGGTTAAGTAACTTGCCCAAGGTTTCAGTGTTGTAAATGGTTAGAGGTAGGTAACAAACCTAAATCTGTCTATTCCAAAACTCAGTCCGCTACTATGCTGTGCTTTAATAATGTGCTTGAGGAGACTCGAGGCCAGAGCTGCAGGACAGGTTACATGAGCTTTGTTGTTCATGCTTTTACACCAGCATGCAGAGGCAGAGATGGATGCTGTGAGGTAGACTATGTCATTGGCCCTGACTCTTTACTCCTCCCTGTGTTTCGGGCCCACTTCCCTGCCTTCTTGACTTGGGTGTGGGCATGTGACTTGCTTTGGCCAATACAATGAAGCAGAAGCAATGGATGCCATTGATAAGCCTCAGTGAGCGTAGGAGGACTTGTAAGATCCAAGGACAGATGAGTGGAGCAACCTGAAGTACAGTGGGGAGTGAGAACCAGCGCTCCAAGTGGAAAATTGGGGGTTCTGGCTAATCACATTTGGGCAGAGGAGTTCCCATTACCTGGGGTATAACAATTGCTGTTTAGCTGGAGCCATTCAATATTCAAGAATATGTTTTTGAGAAATCAACAAACTGGTTGAGGGGAGCCGTTGCACCTTAGTTTAGTCTAATTCTTATAGAGTTTTCACTCTTTTGGTTTGTAAGAGTGGAAGCAACAGTAAATCAAAGAAAGTCCTATTGTCATGATTTAAATTTGAAAAAATGTTAAGTAAAGAAATTTCATGGATTTATCATTTATGTGGGTAGGCTTTGAGAACACTGTCCTAAATGTCAGCAGGACAGATATAAAAACATTTCGTATATCTAAGGGCCTTGCCTTGCCTTTGAAGGCAGTGAAATCTCTTTTGGAAGATTATGGGTCAACAGCTCTTTTTAGAGAAGCTTTAATTCCATCTCTACAAGAGATAAAGGGTTAGACTGCCCTCCTAACAGGCTTTTATGTGCCCGCCTTTCCCACAATGTAGGGTGGTGGCCATGTCATATTCATCTCTACTCCTAGCGTCTGATGCAGTTCCTGGCACATAGCTAGTGATTTTATAAATCTTTGTGGAATTGAAGTGAATTTTAGTCTTTTGCATTTGAGAGACTAATATACAAACAGACAATGGCGAGACCATATATAAAAATATAACTCTGACCCGCTATCTTCAGCAACCAGTCCAGGAAGTCAAACAACAACTCCTATAGCAGTTGACCCCAAATAACAAAGACTTGATTAATAACTGACAGCTTCTCTAATTTTTGCCCGGCTTCCAACTTGGGACCAACCAGAGAAAGCCAAATATGTACCCCTTACCAATCACATAACATGGTCCACTTCTAGTTAGCCTGCCTACAGCTTCCCATGCCAACAGCCTCCAACTAGGGCATTCCTAAAGTCTTCCCTTTTTCCTACTATAAAGCTTTTCCACTCCTCTGCCTGCTTTTGAGTCTCTGCCAACACAGGTGAGATGGTGGCTGACTCCTTTGTTTAGCAAGCTCTGAATAAATAGTCTTTGCTTGTTTTCATTTGGGTAGTCTTCATTTATTTCCACACATTTGGAGTAACTGCTTTATTTAATGAATTGAAATAGGAAGATTTAAACTATTTTAATTAAATGCAACAAACATTTATTTCATGCCCAGTATATACCAAGTGCTAGGCTACTTGCTGTTTCCTATTTAGAAAGCAAATAGTTATTGTAATAATTTTTATTTAATAATT
Source organism: Tapirus indicus (assembly GCA_031878705.1). NCBI lineage: Eukaryota > Metazoa > Chordata > Mammalia > Perissodactyla > Tapiridae > Tapirus > Tapirus indicus. The sequence continues at coordinate 125,886,307 of CM062917.1, read as the reverse complement.
TAAAAAATTTAAAAATTTAATTTTTAATTAAAAATATTTAATAATTTTATTACAATAACCATTTGTATTTTAATATTTTATCAAAACATTCAGACTGATATATCATTTATTGAATTGCTTTATGTTAAGATCTGTTATAATCAAAGCACATGGGTAAGGACAAACCCCAAGTCACTTGAATGTTATTGGCTTTTGGATCCAAAATAGGGGTTGCAATGCTCAATCTGTGAAAGAAACTATATCCTGGACATGATCATGGCCACTATCCCTTAGAACTTTTTCTGTAAATGGCCAGATAATGAATATTTTTGGCTTCGTGGGCCATGCAGTGTCTGTCAAAACGACTCAACTCTACCATTGCAGTGGAAAAGCAACTACAGATAATATGTGAAGGAATGAGCATTGTTCCATTCCAGTAAAACTTTATTTATGGACTCTGAAAATTGAATTTCATACACTTTTCACACGTCATGAAATATTCTTCTTCTTTTAATTTTTTCCCAACCATTAAAAAAATATAAAAAGCATTTTTAGGGGCCAGCCTGGTGGTATAGTTGTTAAGCTCAAGCGCTCCGCTTCAGAGGCCTGGGCTTTGCAGGTTTGGATCCTGGGTACAGACCTACACACTGCCCGTCAAGTCATGCTGTGGTGGCATCCCACATACAAAATAGAGGAGGATTGGCAGAGATGTTAGCTCAGGGACAATCTTCCTCACCAAAAACCCCCAAAACATTTGTAGCTCACATGCCATATAAAAACAGGCAACAGGCCAGATTTGGCTTGGGGGCCATTGTTTGCCTTATAACATAAAAATACACTGAATATCTTTTAACTTAACAGTGGAAATACAGAAGATATTGAGATTAGTCATTGCTTTTCCTATGTATTTCTGCTATGATTTTATATGTCCTTATATAGGGTATTTGGTATAAGGTATATGTCTTTCTATCTGTGAGGATTGATTCATACACACACACACATCACCCACTCACACATTTCATGTAAAATTAAAAGAATATTTTCACATAATATTATGTATAATTAAAAATAACATCTTACTGTTTTCTCTACCCTCTGCTTTCCTTTAGAGTTATGTTTCCTGTTTCTGCTTTAGATTCTGGCTCAGAACTGGGTGGGTGGGGATGAAACAGAATGATCAGCCCAGCACATGCAGATGTCCTTTAAAGTCTGAGGGAATGACAGACATTAGGTTTCCTTTTTGAGCTTTATTTCCTACTACAGGGAAATGACAATTAAGAGCAATTGAAGCACTCCTGCTAATATCCTTTAAATTTCAATCACAGGACTTTTGGCAGAAATTCAACCATAGTAAAACCCATGGGGCCTGGCTGGCAAATCGGTTACACACTTACCTCTCTCTCCTTACCTCTGTCTTTGACAGATACCTTTCATCTATCACTGCGTTCTTTCCTGCTCTGCATGGATGTGGCTCCAGATTCCTGCAGGCAGCCGCCACCAATCAAATGCAGACACAATGAATGAAACTGATTTGCCACGTCTGCTGTATTTTGTCTCAACCTTGATCTAACAAAAGCTCGGTGGTTAAAGTTTATCACGTGAAGAATAGTCGAAGAAGCTGGGAAGGGAGACTCACATGACTTTCAGATTTGGTCTTTTTATTTAGACCATGAACTGTAGTGGTTCTTTTCTTTTCTTCTTTGATTCTTGGAAATGGTTCAATTTAATTTAATTTAACAAAGCTGAGGCAAAACATGAACTTAAATAGAATAGGAATATATTAAAAATTCTGCATTTAGGTTCAAAGACCCATGTGCCAAATGGGGGAAGCAGCTTCGACAAAATGACCTGGGGTTTTAGTGGATGACATTCTCAGAACACAATGATGGAGGTCCAGGGACTGCTAGATTATAGGAAGGAACAGTTCCAAAGTATTCCATCACATCTAGATCATGATCTTCCATCTGGGAATTCAATTTTAAGAAAAACATTAAACAACAAAAACAACAACTAGAGAGTATTAAAAGGAGCACAATGGAGGAAAACAAAGGCCCTGAACAGCCTGTCAAATGGGGAAGAGCTGATGAATCTGATAACGTGGCTTGAAAAAGAGAAGGCTGATGGGAACACAATGGCTCTCTTCATATATCGACAATTTTATCATCTAGAAGAAGGCACAGGTTGATTCTCTGTTGCTCTGGGGAGTCAGTCTTTCCCTCCTTTTAAAAAAATAATTGGATTAAAAAAAAACTGGTAAATTCCACACAGCATGAACTTTACCATCTTAATCATTTATAAGTGTACAATTCAGTGGTGTTAAATATTTTCACATTGTTGTGCAACCAGTCTCTAACTTTTTCATCTTGCAAAACTGAAACTCTTTTCCCATTAAACAACTCTGCATGCCTCCTTCCCCCAGCCCCTGGCAACTACTATTCTACTTTCTGTTTCTGAGTTTGAGTACTCTAGGTACCTCACATAAGTGAAATTATACAGTATTTGTCTTTTTTGTGGTTGACTTGTTTCACTAAGCATAATGTCCTCAATTTTCATCCATATTATATAGCATGTGTCAGAATTTCCTTCCTTTTAAGGCTGAATAATATTTTATTGTATGTGTATACCATATGTTCTTTGTTCATTCATCTGTTGGTGGACACTTGGGCTGTTTGCACCTTTTGGCTATTGTGAATAATGCTGCTATGAACATGGGTGCACAAATATCTCTTTGAGATCCTGCTTTCAATTCTTTTGGGTATGTAAACAGAACTGGTATTGTTGGATCATATGGTAATTCTATGTTTAAGTTTTTGAGGAACTGCCATACTGTTTCCATAGCAGCTGCACCATTTTACATTCTAACTACCAGCATTGCACAAGGGTTCCAATTTTACCACATCCTCGCCAATACTTGTTATGTTCTGTGTTTTTTAGTTATTATTTTATTTTCTAGAAAGGGCCATTCTAATGGGTGTGAGATGTTATCTCATTGTTGTAGGGAGTGTTTCTTAACCTATGGGAATCCATGCTCCTTTTGAATGAAAATAAATATCCCAAGCCCTTTTTAAATGTTTTTTGAAATTTCAAAATAAATAGAATATCTTGTCCCAAAACAAATCCAAGCAACGGTAAATTTTAATGTGCTTTCCCAATCACACAGATCCTAAAACCTCACCAGGGTGACCTTCTTCCTCCCCATAATAAAACTCTCCATTAGAAAATCTAGAGTAGAGGTTTGCAAAGTATAGCCCACAGGTCAAGTCTAGCCTGCTGCCTGCTCTTATACAGTCCTAGAACTAAGAATAATTTTTACATTTTTAAGTGGTTGGGAAAAGAATCAAGAGAAGAATGATATTTTGTGACAAGTGAAAATTGTATGAAATTCAAATTTTAGTGTCCATAAATAAAGTTTTATTGGAACACAGTCATGAAATTCATTTATGAATCATGTGTGGCTGCTTTCATGCTACAACTGCAGAGGTAAGTAATGTGACAACAACTATATGGCTTACAAAGTCAAAAATGTTTACCATTTGACCCTTTATAGAAGGAGTTTCTGACCTCTGCTCTAGAGGAATGTTTTTTAATAAATTTGCACTACAATCTGGAGTAAGAAATATAATTTATGTTGTGAGCCAGGAGATGGACAAAGACCACCCATACACACAGAATGAATCAAAACATTCAGCAAAGAGATTTTTGCTTACTGTGATGCCTTCTGATAGTCTACTCCATTCCATCCATATAAACCAAAGACCAGTGGAGACCCACCAAATTTGTTTCATGACACAGTGGAGGGTCACAACCACAGCTTGAACAATACTGCTCTGGAGAATAGAACTAGAGCACAAAATGAAGTGAGACATTGTGATTTCAGCACAATATTAAGAATAGCTTAAAAAACTTTTTTGTTATGGAAAACTTAAAACATATACAAAAGTAGAGAGAATGGGGTAAGTAACTCTCATGGGCATATTACCATGTTTCAATAGTTATTGACTCATGGCCAATCTTGTTTCATCTCTACTACCCTCATGCCTTCACCTGGGTTATTCTGAAGCAAGTCCCAGACAAATAGTTTCACCTGTAAATATTTCAGTAGGCATCTTTAAAAGATAAGGATTGTTTATAAAAACTTAAGCATAAAATTTATTTCATCTAAAAAGTTAACAGTAATTTCTTAACATCGTCAAATATCCAGACAGTTTTCACATTTTCCCAATTTTGATATAAAGTTTTTGGTAACAGTTTGCTTGAGTCAGGATCCAAATAAAGTTCATATGTTATAATTGCTTGATATATTTCTTAAATAGCTTTAATGTATAAGGTTCTCCCCTGCCTCCACTTGCAGTTTATTTGTTGAAGAAATTAGTTGCTTGTCCTGTAGAATTTCACAGTCTGGACTTTGCTGATTTCAACCCTATTGTGTCATTTACCATGATCTCCTGTCCCCCATATTTCCTATAAATTGGTAGTAGATCTAGAGGCTTGGTCAGATTCAGGTTTGATTTTTGGCAAGACACTTCATAGGTGGTGTTGTGAACTTCCATCAAGAGGCATGTACTGTTTGGTGGTCTTGTCTCTCTTGTGATATTACGGGCCACTGAAGATTATTACCTGAAACCATTAATAAGAACAGCTTTTAAAAAATTTGTTTGTCTAATTGATAAGTAGACTGCCTCAGAAGGAAATGAGAAGAGTCAACTTATCAAATCTTAGGCTGATCTGTAACATTGACTGCATTTCAAATAATAGGTCATCTTTCTAGGAGGATATTCTAAAAAAGTAGATCTAGAAAAAAAATTGTATAAGAATAGCCAAGAAGATTTTGGAAAATGTTATTAAAACTTATTGTAAAGTTGCAGTGAATAAATTATCACAGGAATAAGCTAGTAGATTAATGTTCATTCCATGTTGGTTTTATAATAGTGAAAAACGGCAACAATCTAAATGACCAACATTGGGGTAGAGGTTAAATAAGTTATGGTATGTCAAAAAATGAATGAATATATTGTAGACATTTCAAATCATGTTTTATGGAAATTTTAAATTATATTCTGAATATATTAAGGGAGGAAATCTGGACCCTAATTTTGTAAAATATGGATATATTGGACTGGATATGTATGATTGGATGGATATATATGATTGGAAGACACTATTCCAAAAAGTAATATAAATCATATCTTGGATATTATCCTGTGTAATACCACTAAAAAATCAACATATACTTCATTTGTATTTTAATAGCAAGGGGAAAATAAAGGATATGTCAATGTGGTGGGATTATGAGTGGTTTACATTTTATTCTTTATGCTTTTCTGTAGTTTCCAAATTTTTATTCCATGAATGTGTATACTTTAATAATCAGAAGAATATATTATAAAAAGTAATGAATTCTCCATTATTGAGACATTAATTAGGGGCTATAAGTTTTAATTTTACTTTTTTTGTTAGAGCCCTATAGAAGGAAGTCCTACACTGGATGGTAAGTTGGAATAAATAGATGGCCCAAAGATCCAACTTAAATTTTCTTCTTGATTTCTACAGTTGACAGAACATTGGTTGGAATCAGAAGACCTGAGAGCTGAAGCTAGACATTTATTTATCCTTACCCATCACTCAGGTTTGGGCAATCCATTTTAGCTTTTAAGTCTTTGTTTTGTTTGAGTATAGAATGAGGGTGAATAATACCTTTAACCTTTCTAATTTACCAGGATACTGCAAAGAAAAATGAAACAATGGAACATATAGCAGAAAAACATCCTATGTGTCATTGTTTTTAAGAACAGTATCTGGGATATTTATACCTGTACTGTACCCAGAGGCTTAGCAATGACATCACAATACCAGGGCGCTACATCCCAACCCTTCTCCAGCTCTCAGATTTCCCTGGAGCAGGTCACTCTCTGACCTTTCAAGATTGAGTTAAGTGCATTTTTCCTTTTATTTGCCAATGCCTGTGGTACAGCTCAGGCTCCCAGCATTATATTCCCATAGTCCCCATTTGGCAAGAGCCATGTCTAATTCTGTGTTTGGTTGCCAATAAAAAGTTATTCATGCCTAATCAATATTAAAGGAGCGCACCTGAGCTGCTTCTTTGCTCCTGTGTGTTCCGACTGGACTTGAAATCATTTGATTACAGTAGTGCCCCCTTATCCGAGGGTTCGCTTTCTACAATTTCAGTTACCTGTGGTCAGTCTGAGACATCATCTGCTCCTGATATCCAACCACCATCATGGCTCAATGATCTTCTGAGTATCATGAGAAGGTCAGTAGTAGCCTAATGCTATGTCACAACGCCTAGTCATTCCCCTCACTTCATCTCATCATGGAGGCATTGTGTCATCTCACATCACCACAAGAAGAAGGGTGAATACAGTATAATAAGATATTTTGAGAGAGAGAGAGACCACATTCATATAACTTTTATTACAGTATATTGTTATAATTGTTCTATTTTATTATTAGTTGTTGTTAATCTCTTACTGTGCCTAATTTATAAATTAAACGTTATCATAGGTATGCATGTATTGGAAAAAACGTATATATAGGGTTCGGTACTACCTGTGGTTTCAGGCATCCACTGGTGTCTTGGAACATATCCCCCACGGATAAAGGGGGACCACTGTACATGGGTTAGGGGCCTTCTCTGGAGCCCTCTGAACTTTCTTGGAAATTGTTAGACTATCTCGGTAGAGAGCAGTTAGAATAAAGCTGACAATGAGACAGAGCTGTGAAGCTGGTGAAAATGGTAGCTGTGGTAGTGCTGGAATGAGATGGAGCTTGGGGTGGAAGAGTTGGACCCTACTCTGGGCTCTGCTGCCACTAACATGCTGGTTATCCTAGTTTCCCCAACCTGACCAAGGAGGAGGCTGGACTCTGGGATCGTTAAGGGTTTTTTTGAGGGTGATTGTCTGTGTAGAACTTATGATTCCAATTCAATGACCTAGATTCCAGTCTGGCCTCTGTGGAGTCTTGGGGAAATCATTTCACATCTCTGAGCCTCAGTGTTCACATCTATATAATGAGGATGATATTTATATCCTAAGGTTGTTGTAAGGATTAAGTGAGATGATGTATATATAATATCCAGGGCTGTGTCTGGTGCCCAGTAAGCTCTCAAAGTGTTCTTGCCTGCCCTCCTTCCCTTTACTCAAACAGGGGTAAATTAATCTCCATAAAAAGCATTAGCTAACTGAGGTTTAGAGTGCCCTCTCATAGGGATACTCATATTCTACAAGGGAACTCTTAAAAATGGTGTCAGATAAAACAAATCTGGACTCACTAAGGTGAGACTTTATTGTAAAGGATTATTGCAAGGGTGGAAAGGGACTATTGTAACAGGAAAAATGCAAGTGAGTTTGGCAAAAAGTGGTTTTCTTTTATAAAGAGGAGTGAACAAGGCTAGAAAGAACTGGATATGGGGAAGTGAGATGAAAGGGCAGCATGATTGGAGAGTAGATCAGAGAATATTTTACCCTGAGGCCAGCCTATTCTCCGGAGGGGCTGGCTAAGGCTGAGAGTGGGCCAAAGTTCAGAGGCCTGGAGGAAGGAGAGAAGCTTAATGAAAGTTTGGTTAATGAGCATTTTGCCCAATTGATCAGTGGGGATGAAAAAGTTCAGCTAATTGTTTATGAGTCAAAGAATGGGAATTTGGAGGGTTAGCCTTGTCATAGGTAAGCAAAGGGGCATCCTTGAGCCTTATCTAAGTCATTTGGGGAAGGGTGGCTTTTTCAAACAGGAAAGCGTGGGGGATTTCATCAACTTCACTGTTTTCCAGTAGCACATGGCTCAGGGAAAATTCAACATTGTCAATGGTAAAACTTTGGGATCCAAAGTCATCCAATTGGTAACATCCTTACAAGATGTTCATAGGTGATTCAGATCTTTCTAATGCCCCACAATGCACATTCTGCTGAGCACCCACTGGTGGAAATCTGGAGGGAAGCTCTCCTGCCCTTGGTGGATGAGGTCAGAGGCCTGGAAGAGGAAAGTCAAGGACCACAAGAATGAAATCACCTCCAGCTGGCATCTTCTCTAACACCTTCCTCTTACCAAGCTCTAGCTGACCATACACTTTTTAAAAATGCAAGTGGAAAAGGAAACAGGGAATATTGTTTCAGTTTTATAGACTCATCTCTTCTCACTGACGGGAGAACTGGAGAGTCTGATTATCAGCAACAGTGTCAACAACCAAACTCTTAGTTATCTGAGCCACCTTCCTGGAGGAGGGTGTGTGTGTTGTCCTGGGGGAAGGCCTAGGTCAGCCAGTGTGGCAGGGGGGATTCTGGGGACTTAGGGTAGCAGCTCTTTACTATCCCATTCAGAAGTATTATGTTTATGTATTTTCACAATAGGTACAGCCAAGTGGAATATGTCACTTAGGGGTCCAGAACATCTTACCTCCAACCATGCCCACTTTTATATTATTGCTAATGATGCCTATATCAGGTCTGCAGGAAAATCAAGTGAAGGTGCAAGAATAGGAAATGTCTGCCCAGCGGGCTGCCTTTCTTGAAGGTCCTTTGCCCAGAGTGAGAATTTATGCCAGGGCTTACTTGTCCATCAGGTGAGCAAGGAAAGAATAAAAAATGATCAAAAACTTTTAAGGAAATTACTCTAGCCATACAAACACGTGGGTGGGTGGAGCCTGTTGCATTCCTTTTGCCTGCCCTGAAAAGATGGGTTCCTGACATTAGCAGATGTGAGCGGACCCTCCCCATCGTCCTTGCATGGTGTGGGGATCACGGTGTGTATTTCCCTGAATGGTGGAGGGTCCTCCATGTAATGTTAGCTCAGGGCCTAGGAGTTCAGCTTCTGCCCACTCACAGGAAACAGTGCCAAGGACAGAGGGCTGTGTTGGACCCGCAGATGTCCCATCCCAGTGAATCCTCTGACTTGTCTCCTCTAAATACCAGTTGAGGATTCTAAAACCCTTTCTCTTTTCCCTTCTTGGAGTTTGTTGATCTAGAAGCCACCTCCATGATAATACTACTCTACACATACTTATTTGTATGCCATCTTATAGATGGCAGTGTCAAGAGTCACATCATGCTGTCACAGAAAAAGTGCTGGGCACTGAATGAGGACAAGGGGAGGTTGGGTTCCAGGCCAGTTGAGGAATCCCTGATAAAGTCACTCTCCCTTCACACATTCCAACCTCAGATCTGCTGTGTATTGCACAGTTGTCTTGCTTCATAATTCAATGCCTGAAAACCTTTGGAATGGGGAGAAGTGTGGATAAGAGACTGGATCTAGAAAGAGGAGTCCCAGACACAAGACCCAGCTCCACCACTAACCAGCTGTGTGACTTTGGGCAAGAATTAAAACCTCTCTGGGCAACAGGATTTTAGCTGGAACATAATCCCAGGCTGCTCTTCCAGCTTCTGGCCCCACATTAGGTATCACCACCTTCCCATTGCAGTCAGAGAAGGCGTGGGGCCAGCGGGGCAGACCTATTAATAGGGTTCCTGGCTGCTCTGGCTTCCCGTCCTGGGAGCTCCCAGGGCTGGCTGGCGCCTGCCTGCCTGCTTTCCTTCAGAGAACTAGCCAAGCTGCCTCCCCTTGCACCTCCACCGCTCTCCTCAACCCTTCACAGGAAGGGTGAGCAGTCTTGGAGCCCACAAGGGGGAAGCGCCCAGGGTGAGGGGCACCAGGGGAGGCACGCTGGGGCGGGGGATAGCCAAGCCTTCTTCAGGGGCAGCCATGAGCAGGGCTCCTCAGAAAAGCACAGCCTATTAGAGTAGTGATATTGGCTCTAAGAAGAGCAATTGAAAAGAAAACAAATCTAGGCTCCTCCTTCGTCCTCGCGAAACCCTCCATCCTCCCCGGGGACAGAGGCTGCCCAGATGTGTTGGGAGGAGCAGGAAGGATGTGCCAGGCCTTTGGCCCCAGGTGAACCGAGTGCAGAAAGTAGAGAAGTATCCTTCACTTAATGCCACGCCCCTTCCTCCTCCCTCTCCCCCCCCAACCCCTCAAGTAAAGTCTCCGGACAACCTCTGCACACCGACCCGTCCGAGAGTCTTCATTCACTCCAGACTGTCAGATAGGCGGACATCGCCCGGGTTGTCCTCTGTCAATCCAGGGTGGGCGCGGAGTCCTCCCTGCAGCCTCCTCCTCTTCCTCCTCCTTTAAGGAGGGACTGCAACCCGCGGGGTCAGAGGCGGAGCGGAGGCCGGGGGGCAGCTCCGGCGCGGAGAGGGAGCAAGTCTTTGGCAGGCAAACGGTGTGAGTCCCTCGGGGAGCCGGGGCCGCTCACCTGGGCCCAGCCCAGCCCGCTGACATGGGCTCTGTCTCCTCCGCGCTGGCGCGGTCCCGCAACGCCGTGGTGCAGTTGGGCTCGTCGACACGGCAGCCCGAGGGGCCACCGGCTGCTCCCGCTGCTCGCAGAGATCTATTCGCGCTCCCCAAGACCCGGAGGCTCGGACCTGGGCGTGCAGAAACGCCCGCCCCGCCGGCAGCCTGGGAGGATCTGCCAGCCGCGCCGAGCCCGAAAGAGCGCGCGAAGTTAGCGAGTCCGGAGCTGTCCCCGGTGCTGAAGCGTGCGGAGAGCAGTATGTCCCAATCCTACTTGCCCCGAGGCCACAGCACCGCGGGTAAGTCTCCTTTCCGAAGGATCGCGGGAAGCTACTGCCTGGAGACTTTGGGGGCTTCTTACCTTCAGGGAGAGAGGTGAAGGCTCCGTCTCCCAATAGGATTTCGTTTTTCTTGTCCTCTTGCTCACAACTTCTTTTACAAGTTAAGGCTCATTTCTGGTTCAATAGGGGGTTATTTCAGAGGGACCGTCTTTCACAGAGATTTCAACAGTAGCTGGCAAGGCAGTTTACACCCTAAGGATCCCTTTCCTCAGCTTTGTACTGGCACCGTGGGGGAGAATTCTTCCTTGTTGTCTTGGAAAGACAAGGAAAAAGGAGGCGCTCCTTCCCATCTCCTCCCAGGGGAACTGGGAAAAGGGCAGGAGATTCCTGCTTGTCCAAGATTTAGTTCCATATATGAAGAAGGAAACCAGTATTTGAACCAGTCTCTTCTGAAGGCACTTGGTGGGTGTGTGGGGGAGGGAAGACATTTTTAGGGTAGGCAGCAAGGGAGAAGTGAAAAGAGCACTCAAGATTTGGAGTCAGAGGTGGATCTGAGTCTCCATCTGCTGCTTTCATTGTGATCTTGGGCAAATACTCTGCTTGTGCCTCAGATTATCATCTTGACATAAGGATGACAATACGTATCTCACTAAGTAGCTGGAAAATCTGACCAGACATAGTGCATGTAGAACAATTTGCAAACTGTAAAGTGCTATGCAAATATTCAGTATTATGCCTGACCCAGATCTCTGAACCTCTTCAGCTGAAACTGAAGGGAATAGAGAAACTTTTCAATTTTTAGTTTGAGATATTCAAAGGCTCCATTTCACCAGGGCATGTTCTGCTTTTTGTAAGTGGGAGGAAAAGTTGGTACATGTAATTTAAAAAAAATCTCTCACACTAGAAAAGTTACTAACTACATCAGCTGGCCTTTTGGTCTCATACATAAATCCCCACTTCATCCCAGGCAAGGTTGTATTGCTCACTGCTATTGTCATTGGCTTTTCAAGAAGGATTCAGTCGATTCAGTGGGCGATGATGGTTCCCTTAAAGAGAAAAAGATGAGGCTAGTGGAGAGCGGGATTGGCTTACACTTTTACTCACTGAGAGGTAAGGATACATGTATCCTTATTCCCTTGAGAATTTTCTTTTAAAAAATATTGTGAGTTTATTCATTAGCTTTTATTTGCTCTTATTTCATTCAAACACCCTTTAAAAAATTAAAAGAAGATACATGTACATTGACTTGCAAATTTTAAAATATATTAGTTTTTTTTTATCCATAGGACATATCTTTGTGGTATTAATAGAAAGAGAACCAGATTTTGAGTCAGGATATCTGGGTTCTGCTAACCTCTGCATCCTTGGGCAGGAGACCTATATTTTCTAAGCCTGTACTATCTGTTTCTTTAAAATGAATGCAAATAGAGTTGCACCATCCCTATGCCATGAAGCACAAGGGAAATTACAGAGATAAAAATGGGTTGTAAACTATACAAGTGTAAGGCTTTATTAAAGTATTGGGAGGCTTAATATTTTCTAATGTGTAGGATGAAAATTTAGTTTTTATATAGTCTTATCATGGTCTATCATAGTTACACTGGAGGAAATGTAGACTGCCTTTGTGAAACTCTTCAGCATCAATTTGTGTGTGTGTTTGTATGAGATATCAGTTGAATTGCAAATATATGTAGTCATGGAAGAATATTACCATATTTCTTTTCTCACACTTTTGCTGGTGTGGAAAGAAGATTCAGGTATTGCAATTAATTCACACATTTATAATTCCTGAAAACCAATTTCTAGGAATTTGCGCTGAATTATTTTCTATTCTAGATTCGACGAATACACCTTGGAAATACTATTAACTTTAACTTTTTGGTTGTACAAGAATTAATTTTTTTCCATTCCTTCCATTTTATTTCATAAAGAATATCTGCAATTAAAAATGACATTCTGAGTTTTATATCACCCAGGATACTTATGCAGAGTTATTCAATTTCTGTATTTTGCTTTTTAAAAAAGTATAGTATTTGAGCTTAAATCTTTGAAGTGTGGTGGGTTTAGATAGCTGAAATTGCAGATAAGGCTCAGTTTTTTATCATCTGCAAAAATGAGGTGAGTTGCCCTTACCTGTGAAGCGGGGTAGCCCTTTGTTGGACTAGATTGGATTTCTCCAGATATTGGTTAGTACAGTGCAGAACTTGTGAATCTGTGAGCAAACTAAAACTTGTACTTTATAAGCCTAACTGAATATATGTATATGCTATGTGCCAGATGATATTTTATGAGATGGTAGCATGGATACTTGCATTATCATTTTACAGATAAGGATATTCAGGCACAGAGAGGTTAAGTAACTAGTCACACAACTAGTAAATGACAGCCAGAATTTAAGCCCAGGTACTCTAGCTCTAGAACTCTTATTATTATCCACCTCTCTATGCTACTTGTCTTAAGAGCTGTGTGTTTATTTCTCATTTGTTAGTCCTTCAGTTTACTATTTAGTAATGTACTTTGAAAGTTTTATCTTGTCCCAGCTATGGTCAGGGAAACCAAGCGAAAGTGCATTGGTCTTGGGAGGGAGGTGTCAGAGTGTTAAGGAAGAAACAGTCACCTTGGACATTACTGTGGTAGTAATTAAAGCCAGGGAACTTTACAGGGGAAAGTAAGACTCAGGGTGCGTAGTCAGGGCAATAAGACCAGCTGTCTCTCCTCTTCTAAATTTAAATGCTTTGAGCCTCTGAGATTTGCTTTACTAAGGATGATGATGGTTCCCTATTCCTCTCTCGTATTATTATGAAGATCAAATGGGATATAGTGTCAAAACCCAGTGGGGTCTTGGCAAATATTAAGCATGGGTAACTTGTATGTTTGTTTCTTTCCAGAGCTTTGGGGCCCCACTCACTGATAGAAAGGAACAGCTTGAGTCACTTTCAGTAAAAAGGTATCAAAATAGATAACCAAATAAGCAAAAAACTTTTCACAGCTGTGTATTGTGTAATAATCTGCTGTAGATTATCTGAAGCTCCTAGCTTTTGTTAAAAATTCCTCTGGATGGAGAGAGACTTTGATACTATTTATTAAAGTAATTTTTGGTTAATAATCTGTGTATTAAAATTATTAGGTCTCTTTCCATTTTCAGTTGCTATCTCTTTCTTTTTTTGTCCTGTTGTTTAACATTTGGAGAAGGTATGTCCTACAAGAGCTAGTTTCAAAGTGCAACCAATATTTGTCAAATGGTGATATTGGAACATTGTCTTGCTGAATTTCATTGTCTGCTTCTTGGTTTCCATTTAAGTCCTCTGTGACTCCTGATAAGGTTACCAGTGTTGGAGGGAAAACTTTTTCACTACCCACTTAGATTCACATTCAGGGGCCTGCAAATTAACTGACAATAGACAGCTTCACAGGAGAAAAGACAAAGTTTATTTAGGCTCCCCAAGGGTGTACTTGGTAATGAGTAACTTGTTGATTAGCCAGAGGTAAAGGTTTATATACCAACTTAATAAAAAAGAGGGGCAGTTTAGGGCTTCAGTGGGGAAGAATGGAAGGTTCTATTGGGCTTTTTTATGCTAATGAAGCTGAATTTGCACACTTTCCAGTGCTAAGAGTCAGTCTTTCCAACTTGGAAACTTCTTCAGAGGAGGAGGGGTCAATGGCTGCTGTATTTTTGGGAGGCTCTGCTTAAGTTTAGATAATATTTCTTTCTGTTGCTGCTGATTGTTTAGATGTTTTCAGTTTAAGGTAAATTTCATACCACTTTGGTGGGCTGTTAATCCCTTCACCACTGTCTGCCTCTAACTTCGTTCTCTCATATGTTAGGATCAGTGGTTTTCAAATTTTGGTGTTTATAATAATCACCTGGAGAGCTATTTGCAGAAATCAGGCTTGTGGATATGGAATAGGGCCGGGGGTCTTAGTACTTGAATCAAATTTCCCAGGTGATTCTGTTATCACTGAAGTGTGTATCACAGTCACTTGGTGGCTTGCTAAAACAGAGAATCCTGGGCCCCATCTCTAGAGTTTCTGGTTAGTAAGGCTGGCAAGCAACCCGAGAATTTACATTTCTAAGAAGTTCCCAGATGTTGCTGATGCTGCTGGTCAAGGGATCACATTTTGAAAACCACTGGTTAATGCATAGAAACCACCCAGAAGGGACACTATTCTTAGATGTATTGTGTAGGCCATTACTGAGTTCTTGATTTGGGATCTTGACAGATGCTATGGAGGAGAGAGACTCTAGATTCAAGGCAGCTTTCATTTACCCGATCTCTCTGCTTCACTGGCCCAGTCCCTTAGCAACTACTCTCTTGCCAATTTCTAAAATGTCAGGATAATTATGATTCTTTACCAGTGACACTTTTAATTTGAGATTAAATTTTTTGCTGGATTAAAAGGACTAGTTAGTGTGAAAATAAAACAAACTCTCCTCACTTTAAAGATCAGAGGGTGGTTGGGTGAAGTGGTGATGCCATTAGTGTCCTAATCTTCAATACTCACAGCGTCCTCTAATGTAAGTCCCTGTTCCGAGTTAATTTAAACAGATACAAGCAGCATTCTAAAAGCTTAGATTAGTGACAGGCAACACATGTGATGGGGAAGTGCTAGACCCCTGTGGATTTGGCATTACATCCAGGAACTGCCCGTGCTTCTGCAGTCTTCCCCCTAGGGAGGCAAGGTGGGGTCCCAGTGTCCTATCAAGGCTGAAAAGTCTCTGAACCACTTTCCTTTGATTCACTTTGCTGGCAGTTACTAGAGTCATTGCTTCCAAAGGCAGTCTCAACTTAGGGTAGAGTTGAGTAACCTCTAGTTCTGAGCCACCAGTGGTGTATTTGCTCCTGTTGAGTTGAGGACTGTACAGCACTTTACAGCTTAGAAAGCCCCTAAAGAGTCTCTTTATCATTTATCTTCAGGACAGTTTTCTGAGCTGGATAGGACAGATGCCCTTATTGTTCCCCTTTAATAAAAAATGGAATTTAAATCAACCTTTTATGTATTATTGATGATGTGCTTTATCCTAGATCACTTGCAGTTAGTTAGACTTTCAGGTGGCCCATTATTACTTTTTCCAGGAAGCGTGGTGCCAAGGAAGGAGGCTCTGGAATCTTAGTCCTTGGCTCCGATACTTCCTGGCTGCGTGAACTTAACTTCTTGAGCCCATTTCCTCATCTGGAAATGAAAATGGAAATGGTTTGGACCTCACCTAAATAAGGTAATTTATGCAAGGCACTTACCACATGCCCTGGGACATGATAACCATTTAGCAAATATTGGTTAGCTTTACAAGATCAGAGATGGAGGTGTCTTTCCTGGAGTCCCACAACCAATGGACTGGCAGAGCTAGGATAGAGGTTCTTTTGATTTCTAGTCCAGTTCTCTTCCACAATGCCATGGTGATTCTTCTGTGGAAATAAAACAATAAGCATGGTGAGGAAGGTAGGGAAGAGAAGGGTGTATAACTAGAGAAAGACTGAAAGCAGTGGGGAAGTAAGCAAGAAAACACAAACAGTTCACTTGGTGTTAGAGTGTTGGGACCCTAGATCACCTGCTTCTGGGGTGAGGACATAGATCCCACATACTTACATCATCTTTGGTGCTATATTGTCTGTAATTTACTCCACCTAGACAGTGATGTATGTGTGTGTGTGTGTATGCATTAGTTTTAATCTGCCTTCTAGGGGTGGGTAGTTAACATCGACACCCTAATCAGGAATACTCAGTAAGAAGTGTATTCCTACCGTTTTCAACTATTCCTCCAACTATGTTATGTCCAATTGCATTAAAAGGTTTTACAATCAACATAAAGGTAATTAGAAATAATTTTTCATTGGTCAAAATGAGTGGTGTTTAAGGTGTGTCAGTTGGTTAGAAATCTTCTCAGGCACTTCTGCCCTTGCATGAATGGAGCGTACGAATAGGGTGAGTCCAGAATTTATACCTGCCTGAGTGGCACCCTATTCCTAGGTTCCTGATTTGGTCCTATATTTCACCCCTTAGCAGAGCATTTGGGGCTTGGTTCTGCTTGGACTGCAGACAGTCCTCCTGAGATATGGCCCCACCCTTGTGCAAGGGGCTGGAAATGTAGTTTTCCATGTGTCTAGGAAGAGGAACGGAACCATAAATATTGTGAGCACTAGTGATGTTAGCACATTTAGAATTGATTTTCCTTCTTTTACAGCTGAGAAAACAAGCTCACAAAGATCATGTGACTTGCCCAAGATCACGGAGCTAGTAGGTAGCAAAGCTGAGATTCAAACTTGAAATTGAGTTGGAGAGATGATGAAGCTAAGTTAAACAAAGGTTAGCGGTGCAAGAAGGACTCTAGTTGATTAAATTGCTTGGTAGGCACCATGGTGGTATTTCTCAAAGTACATGTGGAAACCCCTACCTCAGAATTACTCTGGATTCTTGTTAAAATGCATTCTCCTGGGCCCCCTTTTAGGCCTGACTGAACCAGCATCTCTGATAGTGAGACCCAGAAATCTGCATTTTTACACACACACACCAGATGAATCTTATTCACTGCAACTTTGAAAATTGCCCCCCTATGGTGTTCACTAAACATTCTGGAGGATACTAGAAAATTGTTAATTTGAGCAATGTATGAATTAAATTAGAAGTTTAAATTCAGTGACAGGCACTTTCCTCCAAGCTTTGCTCCCCATCACTTTCTTTTCTCCAGCTTACAGATTTCAGGGGGATTCTATCATGTTGCCATTTTTTCCTACCAGCACTACCAGAGAGCTGGGCTCCGTTACTGATATCAGATCTTCCTAACACACCTCCATAAAACTGAAGACACAATGAGAAAAAAGGAATTGGATCAGTACCTACATAATCTATTTATTTATCCTTCTTGGTATCGTAGTGGGTTTTGCCTGTAGTGCAAATGTTCCAAGAGTTGAATGGACCTCATTTCCATGTTGTTTTGAAGGTTGCATGGCAGGGCTGTTTGAAAAAAAGGATTTTCTTTACTTCTCAAGCCCTGTCTGGCTGTTGTTTTGGAGACCACTGAATTAGTCCCTGCACTTTGACACTCTAACAACTGGGCATCTTCTTCCATTTCAGGAGACAAGAAATGTTACTAATCTGAGGACGTCCCCTCCAGAATAAAGCCTCTGTTCTGAAAGGAAAAATGAATCAGTCTTGAAATATAGGTGCTGCTCTATCTTCCCATGTCTGAATCTTATTATGTAATGATACTGTCTGGAAAGCAAGCAGAGTTTTTTTTAATGATTGGAAAGGTGTGGATCAAAAATCAAGCCATTATATTGCATAGCAACAATAGTAACATTTACTGAGCATTTACTGCGTGCTAAGGCACTGTTCTAAGCATTCTTTATGTATTAGTATTACACTATGGGGTAAATACCATTGTTATCTCCTTTTTATAGATGATGCACTGAGGCTTGGAGAATTATCCAAGGTCACACATCTAATGAGATCACACATCTAGTAAGTGCTGGGGGTGGGTTCTGAACCCAGGTCTTAAGCACCGTGCCAAACTTCCCAAGACATCAGCAGCTGGAGGCTGATTAAAAATTTGGCCAACTTGCTGCTGCCATGGGAACAAATAGTTGTGAGGAAGACAATAATGCTGTAAAAGTTTCCAGAAGTATATTTTATAGTTATCTTTCATTATTTTAATGTGGTGTAAACATAATTGCTAAATAAATTGATAGATTGATTATAGATAATATTCAAATTATTGCATTGAATCGGATTATTTCTGTTTAAGGTTGAAATTGGAATATATATATAGATCTCTATATATATTTGCATTATAAGACAATATAATTACAATATCAAGAAAAACTTGAGATAGAGGAAAATGTCTTTTAAAATATCATCTTCCTAATGAAACAGCTATTTTGGTATTTGTGTATAGTTTACCATTTTTTGTTTATGTGCATAACATGATTTTTACCTAGTTGGGATTATAGTATTAAAAGAATCAAAATTTTCTCTGGGAGTTAATATTATTTAATAAAATGCCAGGCTCTGGAGCGAGACAGATAGGGTTAGAATCCTGCTTCTTCCCATTATAAACTGGGTAGTCTTGGGGAAGTTACTTAAACTCTCTGAAACTCAGATTCCCCATTTGTAAAATAAGGTGCAAACAACTGGCTTTATTGGGTTATTTTGTGAGTTTAAGGCAAAGCTCCCAGCATGGTGCCAAGCACAGAGTCAATGCTCGATAGGCATTAGTTATTATTTTTATTATTAGATATTGTTAAATAAAAAATTATTCTGACACTTGTTAAAATGGTAAAGAAGACTTTATTCAGGACGATAGTCATATGCCACTTAACAATGTTTTGGTCAACGACAGACCGCATATATGACTGTGGTCCCATGAGATTAGTACCATATTGCCTAGATGTGTAGTAGGCCGCACCATGTAGGTTTGTATAAGTACACTCTATGATGTTCACACAATGACGAAATCACCTAACGACACATTTCTCAGAACGTGTCCCTGTTGTTAAGTGGTGCATGACTGTATTGCAATGGGGGAGGGAGTTCAGGCTCATCTCTGAATACCGTAAAGACAAGTTGGGGCTTAATGGCCAACTAGCAGAGTGAGGGGGTCAGTAGATGGAAAATTACTAAGAGGAGACATCAAGGGTAAGAGGATTCTTGTTACATTAACCTAACAGGATTCTTGTTAAAGTCAGGCCAAGGACTTGGGTGAGGCATGAAGAACTTGATCAGATGCCAAGAGTGGTCAGATATCAAGGGTGGGGTAGGATTCTTGCTAAACTGACTTAGCAGATTCTTGCTAAAACTGGGCTATGCAGGCCTGGCCAGGACAGGGCAGACAGGGATGGCCAAGGTTGAGGCCTAGCTGAGATGAGGGCTCAGAGGAGCCTAGCTAAAGGTTGATCAAAGAGAGAGTCTTTGGCAATGTGTGATTTTATTAGCAGTAGTGGGGGATTTTTAATATAGCTTCCCTAAAACTAGGACTAAACAACTATCATTGCTTAAAAAAATGGCATCACTTTCTAAAGGAAATCAGTCAGAGCTACGATTCACTCCTGCTTTGTACCAGCTTTGCTAGGTGCCTCTGAGCTTTTCCTCTTGATGTTGGTGGCTGTGACACAGAGCTGGTTATTCCAGCTGGGAACCACTCAGCTTATGGTGAGAGCCTCGAGACCGAGTGTCGGGCTTCCCTCCTGGTGCTGTTTGCAGCTCATTATAGGCCCAGAGCTTCACTCCTTTGGAACTTTCAGGTCAGGTCAGTCTGCCCTGAGGGAGGCAGCAGCATTTTAAAACACTCTCATCCTCTTGAGTCTGTGCAAAGTGTGTCGGCTGGGAGAGCAAGGCGTGGGGTGGTGTTTAAGGCTAGCTCCATCTCTGGTTGTTCTCTGGGCCCCTGTAGACTTATACAGGTGAGTAGTTGCCCCTTGGTCTCTACCCAGGTCACTCCCTCCACAGCTCTTCATTGTTGGCAATTCCTCCTCACTCATCCCCCACTAGGTCTGTTCTGATTTAGAGAAGTGTGTTCTGAGTACATCATATTGTGACTTGACCCAAAAAAACAGTTTTCCAAAGGATGTGTGCAGAACTCCTCCCCAAGCCTGAGCCTCACCCCATCTCTCATCTGCTCCAGATGCTTCCTCAATCCCTGACAGTGTCCCCGAGCTTCATCTTGTCTGTCATCCCATGCCCACCTTCCCTTACACTTTAAGAGTATATAGACTGGGTGAAGGACAGGAATGGAGGGTGGGGGACAAGGGATGAGGCTAGCTGAGTAGATTGTGCATGTGGCTTAATAACAAGTTTTAAAAACATCAAAACAGCCAAGGCAAAATGGTTGTCAAAATTGCCATCAAAATGTCATATGCAGGGCATTTTTATCAGTAGTATCATCATTGTCACTAAGGCCATTCTAATGCATAATGGGGTCAGTTTCTCAGTAGGGAGTAACCATTTGGCCAAATCCCTCCAAGGTTACATTTTGAGTTTCTTAAAGGAGCAGGGCAGGGATGTCTCCACATCTCTCTCCCTCCCAGGCCACACGCCAAGGGCAGAGAGTGCCCATGGGCCCTTCTCACCCCTACCCCTTGAATATAAACATCCAGGTCATTCCCAAGCACACTCTGAGCCTCTGCATCCCAGAGGGAGGGAGGGAGGAAGGGAGGAGGGTTCTGGGAAGACCCTCTGATCTTAGATTGAAGATACTCAATGTGTCCTGCCAGCACAGCCTAGGCCCCTGTGTACGTATCAGCGCCACTCAGCGTGTACATCCCTGCGCCACTACTTGACTCCAAGCCTCCAATGGCAGGCACATCAGATCACATTACCTCTGAAGGCTGCGGGGCCTGGAGTGGGGGTCCAACACAGAATCGGTGCCCTCTGCGCTGCTGGGGGCGGGGCGAAGATGGGCGAGGCCGGCCCAGCTCTCTGGCCACCCCTCCCTCTCCCCCTCACCCCCCATGCAGAATTCTCAGGTCCTTTGCCTAAGAACAGTGCCTGCCCAACTCAGGGGAAAACTGTTCTGCAGGGATTTTCATCCACCACGTGGCCTTGGAGATGACTAGCCCATAAATCAACCAGCAAGAGGTTTTCTTTTTCTGCTCTGTCACTCTTTCCACAGCCATACTAATTGTGGATTCCCCAGGGGGAAGGAAGGGAGCGTGTACTCTGTTCCCCAGCCCTTCTCCAGCCTCCAGTCTTTTGCTTTGTTATCTTCAGGCCTGGGATTCGGCTACCCTGGGTGGGGAAAGGGGGGAAGAAGGGTAAGAGTGCTGGGTGAGTAGGGGCCCCAGACCTCTGCCTGCACCCAGACACTGCCTCTCAAGCTGTCCTCAATGAAATGACTGAAATACAAGGCGAATCCTCTTTTTCCCCTTTGAGAAGATTTCTCAAAAAAAAAATTTTTTTTAAATGGGCAACTTGAACATGCCAACTTTGAAGGAATTAGAAAAAAAATCACGTGTATACTTCTAGTATTTGTTACTTTTGTTACACCTTTTTAAAAATCTCAAGTTGTAGAAAATACGTTAATTTAGAGTGTTACTTTTTCCACTCTTACATTTCATAAAACAATTTTATTTAATCTTTTTACATGCATTTTTATCACTAGTATCATTGTCTTCACTAAAGACATTTTGAGGTCATCTGACAGTTTTCCAGAGCTCATCATTTTCACCCATGTCTGAGTTGTTTGTATTACAGCAGTTTTGGAATCTGAATAATGACACTGGAAATTTACAAAGCAAGCATTGACTGAGGTTTGGGTTTCAACAGTTCAGATTTATCTCTCCTCCCCTTTTTGTAAAGTCTGAGTTCTAATCTACTGGAAAGGAGAGACTTGATGAGAACTCAAATATGTCAGTCCCTCTTTCTAAGTTCGAATTTTTTGCACAAACGCACACACACACACACAATCCCCGCTCAATATTTGGGCTTACACAGCCTTAATGAATCTTTATAGCTGGAAGGGACCAAGGAGATCATTTGGTAGTAGATACCAACTTCTTTTAGTATTTCAATATGACTTGAAAATGGCTTTATTATTTTTATAAAAATAAAGCAAGCTGGTGGCAAAAATGTCAAACAGTGTAGAAGAGTACGAAGAATAAAGCACTAACAAACTACCAGCCAAAGATAACTACTGTTAATATTTTGGTGAACACCCTTCCAAGTGTATCTTTAGGCATACACACACACACACACACACATTTTATATAAATGTGATCATATTATACACGCTATTTTATAATGTAATGCTTTCCACTCGATAATATTTTGTGAGCATTTTTGTATCAATATGGTTATACATCATTATTTCTAATGGATGCTCTTCTGTGTATATAGTGTAATTTACCTCTCACTTTCCAACTGATGGATTTTGGGGCTGTTTCCAGTTTTCTTTATTATAAACAATTCTGTGGAAAACATCTCTAGATTCTGAGTCATAGTTATAAAGATAAAGGCCTTCTCTAATCTTATCCAAGGTTATAAAGGAATTCTTCCATGTTTTCTTCTAGTATTTTTTTTACCTAAAAAATTTGTTTTTGTTAATTGTGGTAAAATATACATAAAATTTAGTATTTTAACTATTTTTAAGTGTACAGTTTAGTGGCATTAAGTACATTCACATTAGTGTGCAACCATCACTACTATTCATCCACAGAACTTTTTCATCTTGTCAAATTGAAACTCTGTACCAATTAAATACTAACTCTCCATGGCTCCCTTCCCCCAGCCCCTGGAAACCACTTCTCTACTTTCTGTGTCTGTGAATTTGACTACTCTAGGTACGATGTGTAAATGGAATCATATGGTATTGGTCCTTTTTGACTGGATTATTTCACTTAGCAAAATATCTTCAAGGTTCATCCACGTTGCAGTGTGTCAGAAGTTTTTCTCTTAGTATTTTTTTTTTTGTGAGGAAGATTGGCCCTGAGCTGATATCTGTGCCCATCTTCCTCTACTTTTTGTATGTGGGTCACTGCCACAGCATGGCTTGATCAGCAGTACATAGGTCTGCGCCCGGGATCAGAACCTGAGAACCCTGGGCCACCGAAGTGCAGCGCACAAATTTAACTACTACGCCACTGGACCAGCCCCCATCTTTTAGTATTTTTTTGAAAAATATTTTATTATTAAAAATTTAAAACATACAGCAAAGCTGAAAGAATTTTATAGCAAACACTCCTATATCCACCATCTAGATACCACTGTTAACATTTTTCTGTACTTGCTTTATCACATATCTATTTATCTATCTATCCCTCTATTCATCCCTTCATTTGTCTTATTTTTGGTGCATTTAAAATTAAATTCCAGATGTCAGTACACTCCCTCCTAAATAAGTCCACATGCATACCACTAACTATAGGTTGATATTTGTTAACCATTTTTTGTTTTGATGTCAAATCTATATACGTACAACAAAACATGAAAATCTTAGTTAAGGGTACATGTGCCGAGTTTTGAGAAACACATACACTTGTGTGACCCAAACCCCTATCAAGATACAGAACATTACCATCATCCCAGAAAGTTCCCTCATGCCCCTTCCTGGTCAGTCTCCACACCATTCTCACCCATAGATGCACTCTTCTGATTCAGTTCTGGTTTTTTCCCCACTCTAGATTAGTTTTACCTCTTCTAGAATTTCCAATAAATTGAATAAATCATACTGCACAAATTCTGAGTAAACCTTCTATCATTCCACATGTTTTTGAGATTCATCTCCGTTGAAATGTATATCAATAATTCATTCCTTCGTATTGCTGAATAATATCCCATTGTATGCCTATACTACAAAATTTATCTACTTCTAATCTTTTTATGGTTTTATTTTGTTTTCATTTGATTTGATTTGGAGTTATCTTGGTGTACCATGTGAGGTAAGGGTTTAACTTTATATTTTTCCAGATGGCTATTCATTTGTCTCAACACTGTTTATTAAAATGTCCATCTTTACTGCATTGATTTGATATGCTAACTTTATATGTACATATAACTGTATTCCCTGTGTACATTTGAGTATATTTCTGGATTGTCTATTCTGTTTCATTAGTCTATGTATCAGTTAAGTTCCTGGTAGGAAACGGAATTCCACTCAAATGGTTCAAATGAAGGGACTTGAATGGAGGTGTGGTCAGGGTTCAGGGAACCTACAAGGGATGTGGAAGCATCCAGAGACCAGCAATCCAGGAAGCCATTACACTCCTAGGCCTGAAGGAGGAAGGAGAGGAAATAGTGTTATCAGGGTCCTGTGAGTGCTGGAGCTGTGCAGGAGGGAGCACGGGGCAGGAGCTATAGTATTGAGGGAGCAGAGCCACTGCCTGAAAAGCAGAGAGGTAGCAGGGGAGAAACACCCTGATCTCTCTCTTCTCTCACCCTCTGATCTCCAACCAGGGCCTCCTATTGGCTGAACCCACAGGGAGCCAGAGGGCAAAGGTCAACTGATGCCTCAGGGACACAGGGCAGGGCAGAGAAGCTTGGAAAATGATAAGTGGGTAATGGCAAGTGGAGAAAAAAGCAGCACAGTCCACTTGTGTATTCCATGAGAGTACCACAGTGTTCTAATTATTGAGGCTTTAGTAAGACTAGTTCCAGCTCATTGCTTTCCTTCCTCAGAGATTTTTCTGGCTATACTTGCTTGTTTAATTTTCCATGTGAATATTAGAATCAATTTGTCTAGTTAAAAATGAAACAGAAATAAAACCCAATTTGTTGATAATTTTGTTTGGATTAAGATAGATTTATATATTAACCGAAGAGAAAATTGACATCTTGATGATGCTGAATTGTCCTTTCTACAAACGTCTTTACATTTGTTCAAGTGTTTTTCGTGTGTGTGTGTGCACTTCAGTAGTGTTTATAGTTTTTTACATATGGGTCTTATATATTTCTTTTTAAGTTTATTCTTTGGCATTTGTTGTAGTTGCTATTTTAAATAGGGTCTTTCCTTCTCATATCATCTAACTGGTTTTAGTTAGTATAAAAAAAAGAAGTTGGCTTATAAAAACTACTTTATATTGATTTTATATTTCTGTAGCTTACTGAATTTTTCCATTGTTTGTAGCAGTTTTTTGGTCAATTCTCTTGGGGTTTTCAGATATATAATGACATAATAGTAATGGTTTTATGTTGCCATTTCCAGTTTTTATGCTTCTCATTTCTTTCTCTTGTCTAGTTATATTCCTAATCATATTAATATTACCTCCAGGACCAGGTTAAATTGTAATAATGAAAGTGAGCCTTCTTGTTTCTGACTTTATTAGAATACCATCTTTAGAATATATATTATATATACACACATATATATGGAAAAGAATACATGTATTAAAGAATATAATATCATGTTAAGGGTATATGTGTGTACATATATATAAATATATATACATGTATATATATACACATGCACATGGAATTATTCAAAGATTATTTGAATCTATGTCTATTTTATTTGGCTTTAAAAAAAAATCAAGAGTAGGTGCTGAGGTTTGTCAAATCCCCTTTCAGCCTTTGAGGAATCAGTATGGCTTTTCTCATTAGATCAATAAACATGAATAATCAATAGATTTCCTAATATTGAACCACCTCTGCCTTCCTAGAATCAACTTCACTTGAATATGACATATTATTGTTTTAATGTGCTGTTGCATTCTGTTGCTTAATATTTTATTTAGGATTTTGCATTGATATTCTTAAGTGAGATTTGTCTTTAGTTTTTACCGTCCGTGAAATATTTATCAGGATTTGATATCAATGTAATACCCCCTTGACAAAAATAACTTAGAAGTTTTTCTTTCTATATGCTAGACAAATTTAAATACCATTGAAATCACCTGCTCTTTGAAGGTTTGTATAATTCTGCTAGGAAAACTGGGGCCTGGTGCTTTTTTAGGGGACAGTTTTTTGTCACTTCCTCTCTTTCTTCTCCAGAAACTGGACTGCTTAGATTTTTGGGTTCTTCTGAGGAATCTTTCAGCAAATTATATTTTCCTAGAAAATTATCTATTTCATTCAGATTTTAAAATATATTTATTTAGGGTTGAGTAGACTCTCGTGCCTCTTTGAATTTTATTTAATGTTTAAGCAGGATGGGCTCAAGTTCCCCTACCAATTAGTGGGCTGCGTGCGTTCCTCCCAGTCACCCCAAGTCTCTGATTTCTAGATTCTGGATGTTGCTCATTTCTTCCCTCTGCATATCATTGCCTGCACATCACCACACTGCAGCCTCATTGGATACTACTCTGATTTCATCAGTCCCCAAATACCACTGACCCAAGATTGGGGTGTAGCAGTTTATGGAAATTTTAGGGAAAGGGTAGACAGGTAACACTGAGCTCAGCACAGCAAACAACTTAAAATCGTACGTTAACCTCCTCTGTTCTGTTCTTCACATCCTCTCTTGGCCTACCTCTTGTTTGCTCTTTTCTCTTTCCTGTCTAGTATCATCTTCTCTACCCCTCAAAATTCTTCTTACTTATTATGAGAGTTTTTTAGTTCTTTTAGTCTTTCTCGTCCTCCAGTTGATATCCTGGAACTTATCTTTTCACAATTAAATACAACACAACCCAGCAATAATGGTGCCCTGGGATGATGAAATTCAGATATAACGCAACTGATAATTTTTCCCTCCCTTTGCACAGCTAGATTTTAAATTCCAGTCACTTGTGGGGGTGGGGGAGTGTGGTGGGGTGAGGAAGTGACTCTTCTGTGATCACGTAGAACTTCCTTGGTTTAATGTAAAGTGTTCCTGGATCCCATCAATCAGGACCCTGCCTGTCTTCCAGGGGGAGGAGGCCACAGCACTGCCTACACCAGCTGGTCAGGTGCAGAGTCTAAGCCCTGTGCAATCCTGGCTCTTCCCACCCAGGTTACACCCACCTTCGCAGGGTTTTGACTGGAGGGTATGTTTCCCTGCCTCCCTGTCTCAGCCAAGAAAAAAGAAACAGCTCCAAAGAGCACCCCCACAGTCCCACATGCATGCGCATTATACAGTAACAGGAAACCCTTCTGAAGAATATTGCTTTTCATTACCTTGCAATAATGCAACTTCAGCATTTCATGCAATTGGATTTTCTGGATTTCATTTTTTGCATTATGGAGGAGTTTTTTGTAAACATCAATATGTTTTGCTGAACAAGAGGTAGTCTGCAGCCATCTTTGACTAGCGGTTTTTTTTGTCCCTCATATACTAGAACTACAGGTCATCAATCGCACCTGGGCAAATTCTGTGTTCTTCTTATTGTTCTATCTGCAGTTCGTACCTGAGTGTATTGTATCTGAGGATTTTACTTATTTTCCTCTGCCAACCTAGGAGCTCCTGGGAAGGGCCATTTTTTTCCTTTGGTTTTTAAAATCCCAGTGCCTGATCCTGGGTCTGGCTCATGGTCGGAGCTCAAGAAGCGTGGTGGAAGAATTCATAGGAGAGGCCAGGGAATAAATCAGTGCATTGCTATGATAGGAGCCTGGTGGTGCAGGGGAAAGACAGTGGGTGAAACCAGGAGGCTTCTCCTGGCTTTGTCTCCAGTTTGCTTTTTGGCAGCTGTGGGGTAAGACACTTAGCTTCTCTGGGCATCTGTTCCTTTTCTATAAAATGAAGGTAGTAATACCTGTAGCATCTACCTCATGGGGTTGTTGACTTTACCAAAGAGTATAATGGACATGAAAGGCACTTTGAAAAGTATAGTGACCTACAAGCATGATGACTCATTGGTCTAATGCATGGGGGACGGGTGTGCACCTAATGGACACACAGCTATACTGATAGGCTTCTGACTTCCATCCAGTCTTTACAATGGGATAGGTATCCTGAGAACTCTTCTTACAAATTCCTAGAATAATTGATAAAGCACAGCAAGCATCTTTTTAACTGCAGACCTGAGCT
Source organism: Tapirus indicus (assembly GCA_031878705.1). Classification (NCBI taxonomy): domain Eukaryota; kingdom Metazoa; phylum Chordata; class Mammalia; order Perissodactyla; family Tapiridae; genus Tapirus; species Tapirus indicus. Next base: position 125,858,383 of record CM062917.1, on the reverse strand, counting down.
TGCAGGAAGTTCAGGGAACTTCTTGGGGGCCAAAGAAGTGACATGTAGCTGGAAATCTCAGTAACCAGGTTTTAACTGCTCTGGGGGACAGGAGACAAGGCCTCAGGCCTGGGACTAAGGGATCAGAACTGAAACCCCTGAATAAAGCTAGGACCCTTGTGAATTAATACGCTAAAAGAAATTTTGCCCACCAGCAGTAGGAAAGAAATAACACTATGTTATATATCTATTTTATTCTGGGTTTGGGTGGAGGAAAAAAAATAAAGACATCTCTTTTAAGCCTTCATCTCTGCAGATCTGCTGTTGCTTGCGTACGAGTTCCTGATTCACACTACCGGTATGATGTGGGACATTATGAAGTAGACTTTACAATACACAGTTTGTATAATATACAAGTATATACATTTGTATAATATACGATAATGAACAATATAAAGTAGACTTGGTTGGTAGTGCCCTGGGTTCCAGGCAAAGGAAATGTAAACACTTGCTGGAGAGACAGACCCTCAACCCAGGCCCCACAGGGCTCCCACAGATAAAAGTCTTGCTGAAATAAATGCTCCATCTAAAATTATAACTACAAACTTAGGAGAAACAAGCCACCTTCAGCTGAGATATTTTAAACGAGAAAAGCAAGGTGCGTGGAAATGTGTTATAGTATGATTCTCATTTCAAAGAGAACAAACACTCTCATCTCTCACACACACATATGCACGTACACCCCTCTCTATAAGTTTGCACATGATTAGTTGAGTATTAACAAAGTATAGGATATATGTCAGTTGTTAACATGGGTGATCTGGAGCCAAGATATTGCAGGAGGAGGGACAAAGAGGCAAGCAAAAGTGGAAAAGAGGTCTTCCCAGTCCTAGCTCCTCCCTTCTTCCTCCCACTCTCGCCACACCACCCAGTGCAGGGTTTTGACTGGAGGGTGTGTCTCTCTGCTTCCCTGTCTCAGCCAAGAAAAACCAAAGAGCTCCAAGGAGCACCCCCACCCCCTTGCATATGGAGCACGTGGGCACAAAGAATATGTAGAGTCATCAATGCCAGTGAACAAATAAATAACAGCTATTGAAAATTAAGTTAAACACTAGTGTGGATGCTATCATTAACAGCCCCATTTATTTATTGCTTGCTGTGTGGTAGGCACTTTCTAAATGCTTTCCATGTATGACTCTGTTAGGCTTCATGACAACCCTATGAGGTAGGGACCAACATTGTAATTCCCATTTTACCCAAGAGAAAAGGGGAGCACACAGAGTCCAGAGAACTTGTCCAAGACCTCAGGTCCACCTCTGCAACTGGGGGAGGCAACACTCAGCCCCAGCAGGTCACTCTCCAGCCCAGGCGCTTAGTCACCAGGCTAATATATATGTATGTGCATGGAGGATTTGATACAGTAGTGACAATTTTTGTGTTGGGGGTGGGAAGCTGGGTAAGCTTTGAGTTATTATTATTGTAATTTCATGTTTTCTTAACTTTGCTATCCTTAAAAAAAAAAGAAGAAAAGGAAAAAAGGGCATCTGTCATCTTTTGCAGCCTTCTCCCCCACTCCCAGTACCTAACACTGGGACAGGTACTAAATAAAATAGTTACTGCATGCGTTGTTGAATCTGTCAACATAAAATATGATTTAGGGAGCTCTCTGCCCAAGTGCAGGGGTATAAGAAGTGTTTATTGAATGGAATCAAGTTGAATCATAGAGTGGTTTCATGTTGATTGCAAATCAAATCAACGGCAAACTGAGAGGAGCAAACCAAGCCAGTATTTTTACAGATTTAGAGAGGACAGGAGTGGGATTGTCGCGACCTTTATGTTTCCACACCTCAGGTCGCTTTTAATGATTAAAGTGATGAGTGATTTCAGTGCTAGTTTACATTTATGATATGGCTTCTTCCTTCTGAGTGTCTTCAGGCCTTAAAGTACACCCTACTGACTCCCACTGCTGGGGAGCCAACGTTGATTATCTCATGAGAAAGTGGTGGAGCAGGGGATTTAAGGGCCGCAGGTTTGGAACTCAGAAAAGGGCAAAGGGATGTTAAAAATGTTGGGAGGTGGAAGTCTGCGGTGGAGAGAGGTGGGAATAAATGATGGCTTAAAGTCACACAGCTGTCCAGGAAGCATGAGATCTGCATCTTGGAGTTTTTAAAATGTCAGTTTATTAATTTAGTTGCCCTGTTGTAGAACATTAATAGTCAGTGAATTCTCTCCTCCATGGAGAGGTGACATGCTTTCAGAAATTTGTGTGATGACCGTGGAGTCAGAGTAGAAGTAGCTGATGATGTTAAAGCTGGGAGTCAGGAAGTTGGGATGGTCCCAGGTGGGTCTGCCTGGCAGTCCTGAGACTCCTGCCCTTAAGGCCACAGGGATAGAGTAGGGCAGGGCACATACCCACACATTCTTGCCCTCGTTGGGGCTCCCTGCAACCCCCTTCTCTCAGCACCTTCTTTTGTCAGACAGGGCCCAACATGATTCACTTTCTTTATACCCTTATCCCGATGACTCAACCTTTGGCACCTTTCTGCAACTCACCTGGGGGTTCAACCTTAACTGCTAGCATTTATTGAACCCAGGTGCTGGGCTTACATTATGCAAATACTATTTCTCTCCATTTCCTAGATAAAACAACAGAGGGTCAGAGAGGGTGAGTGTGGGAGGCAGTACAGTGTGGTGGTCAGGAGTTAGGAATTTGGAGTCAGACACGAATTTCACTTTAGGCAAATTACGCAGCCTTTTAGGGTCTTGGTTTCCCTGAGTTATAAAATGGGGACAATAATATCTTCATTGCATGACAGACATAAGGGTAAATAGATAATGTGTATCAAAGTGTTTAGCAGAGTGCCTGACACCTAGTAAATCCCTATAAATGAGATACTTTTAGTACTTAATAGTATGTGCTCCAAGTCACCTGCCAGCATGTTGATAAAATCGGAACTGAACCCAGGCTCAGTTCAAGCTGAAGCCCATATTCTCCCGCACTCTACTGAAATGCTGCAGATTCTCCCACAAAGGCTAGTCGCCCCCTCAGAAGTGGGAAGGGCCGCTTTAGCAGAGCTTGTCTGCGCAGCTTGGGGACCTGGATGTAGCCTTTACTTCTGCTTCCCTTAGGCTGGTAACCTATGTGAGAGTTAGCTCAGGTGTTGAGCACAGAAGTCTCCAAAGTGAGGGGCATGCACACCAGGGGAGCCCAAGGCAACCTGCTGGGGGCCATAAGAAAACATTAGAACTTGTATTTATTTCCTCATCTGATTTACACTTCTCTTTTTTATGAGTTTTATAAAGGTCATATTATATTAGGACAGCAGAACATGCCCTTAATTTGTAAATAAATAAAATATATTGGGAGTGCATATCAAAATATTTTTACTGGTTCAGATATGCAATCAAAACCCTTTGGAGGCCACTAGTTTGAATGTCAAACAAGGTTATGACCTTCAATTAGGTTCAGTTTATGGCAGCTTACAAAGGGTAAGCATATGGGAAACCTGTGTGCGCTGGAATCTCAGATGGAAAATTGATGCATTTTATTCAAGAACCACTTAGGCAAGGTGAAGGTGGGTTTTCAGAGTCACAGTGAAGAGCACAGGTTATCTGGGAAACATTGGCTTGGAAGTTACGTGTGAGGGTGGGAGCTTGCTCAGTAGTGACCATATCAGGGACGTGGAAGGGGACCGTCTGTATTATGGCCCTACAAATACAAATACTATCTAACAGTATTTTGTGATCTCACTGTCTTAACATTTGTGATTCCATTTCTACCGTCTAGCTTGAGTATTTTTCAAATCCAGTCGGAGCTATTCTGTGATAAAACCGTAAAATGTCAGAGCAGGGGAGAGCCTTGAACACCTTTCAGTGTTTTCCAATACCACTAGCTCCAGAAAAGAAAAGTTTCCATAGCCAAATGCATGTGGGACTTACTGGTAAGACAAAGTTAAACGATTTCCTCATTGCTGGATTTCTCAGATGCTTTGTTCTAGAAATGTGCGTTGTGACTCCAAGAGCAGAATCTAGCCTGAAGATTTCCCAGTATTTTCCAACTGTCTCAATCACAGACCCTTTTTTTTTGTGAGGAAGATTAGCCCTGAGCTAACATCTGTTGCCAATCCTCCTCCTTTTTATTGCTGAGGAAGATTGGCCCTGGGCCAGCATCCATGCCCATCTTCATCTACTTTATATGGGACGCCTCCACAGCATGGCTGACAAGCAGTGCGCTGGTTCACGCCCAAGATCCAAAACTGTGAACTCCTGCTGCTGAAGTGGAGCGCAGGAACTTAACTGCTACGCCACCTGGCCGGCCCCACAGACCCCCTTTTTTTTTTCATAGAGCGTCTTTCTGTGGGACACACTTGGGAAAAATGGATGAGGAAATTCAGATTTAGAGAAGGAGACTGATTTGTCAAAGTCATGCCTTGAGTAAGAGGCAGATTTGGGATTAGAACTCAGGTTTCTTCGTTCCTCCATATATGCAATTTAAAAATCATTCTCTGTGACAGATACTTCTGTCCCAGGTACCATGGTATAAATCTGAGTAAGACAGAGTCTTTTTCTGTTGAGGGCTCACACTCTTGTTAGGGAGACAACTGTAGTGTGAATTTAGAGACATACACAGTGTGCTGTGTTCCTCAGAGCAGGGAACAATGAATTCTCCAGGTTTAGAGCTCAATCTACTACATCAGACTATTCCAGGACTTTAAACATGAGAATCTTGTTCAGTATGTATAAGGATTCCACAAAGTATTTGCTTCTATTATTCCAATCATTCTACATCAATGAATTTATTTTAGGAATATAATCCAACATGGGGACAAGGCTTTAAGGACAAGCAATGGTGTGTTGGAGATGGCTTGCCCTCTTGTGAGAACCAACTGTGCACATCTCTTTCCAATTCTTTGTTTGGTGACTTCATGAGGGTAGCTGGAAATCAGCCATGATGAGAATATTTGTACCATGGAAAACACTACAAATCAGGGTCCCCTCCCCCAGTTGTTAAACATTTGCCAGCAAACTGCTGAACAAGGATGTTCACTATTTATAATAGTCAAGAATTGGATAAAAACTAAATGTCTAGCAAGAGGACATGTTAAATTATGTGCTGGTTATCTTCTGTTTTATCTTCTAAACCCCCTCTCTATCCTTCTCCACTCTCTTCTAGTCTGGGAGGCTGACCTTTATGGTCTGCTCTTACTTTCTGACTTCTGTTTGGGTTGAGTGAATGGGAAGCACGTGCAGAAGATTGGCGAGTGGAAGGAGAGTGATGGGGTCATTTATTCCCCCAGCTCAATCCCTCATAGAGATCTTGCTCCGCCACTACCTCTTTTTTTTGTTTTTAATTTAAACAGCTCCAGGGTCCTCCATTGTGTGGATGTTCCGTAGTTTATTCAAGCACTCTCTCATCTATGGGCATTAGATTGTTTCCAATATATTGCGATTACAAATAAAGCTGTAATGAATAACCTTGTGCGTATGTATCTTCATATTGTTGGCAGTGTATCTTCAGGGCAAATGCCTAGAAATGACATTGCTGGGTCAAACGAATGCATATGTAATTTATTGCTAAATTCCCCTCTATAAGAATTGTACCAGTTTGCATTCCCACCGATAATGAATAAGAATATCTGTTTGCCCTCAGCCTTGCCAACAGGGTATACTGTCAAGCTTTTTAATTTTCGTCAGTCTGTAATGTGAGAAATGGTATCTCAGTGTAGTTTTAGTTTGCATTTAAAAAATTATGGATGAAGTTTAATATCTTTTTGTGTGAATTACCTGATCATATCTTTTGCTTATTTTTTTCTATAGTGTTTTCAATATTATTTCTCTCAATTTTTAAGAATTAAGAATACATTAGGATATTAGCCCTTTTTCTGTGGTGTATGTTGTAAATATTTTTCTTTTGGTTTTGGTTATGGTATTTTTTGTCATGTAAAAGTATATTTCTGTATAGTCAAATTTATTGATCTTTTCCTTTTTTGCGTCTGGATTTTGAGTCATAGTTAGGAAGCTTTTCCCTGCATTGAGATTATAGAGGAATTCACCCATGTTTTCATCTAGTACTTGTTTGGTTTCATTTTTTACCTTTAGATCTCTGATCTCGTTGGAGTTTTTCCTTGTCTATGGTGTGAGGTACGGATCTGATTTCATCTTTTTCCAGATGGATATCAAGTTGTCCCCAAACCATTTATTAAAATGCCTATCTCTGCTCCAGGTGATTTGAGATGCTACCTTTATCAAATACTAAATTTCCATGTATACTTGGGACTATTTCTGGAGCTTGTAATTTATTATACTTGCTTGTGTATATATTCGTGTGCTAGTGTTACATTGTTTTGGTTTTTTTGGTTCAGATTTTTTCAACATTTTGCTATACAATTTTTCATAAAAGTTGAAAGAATTTTACAGTTGAATACCCATACACCCAACATCTGGCTTCTTCAATCAACATTTCATTATACTTGCTTTATCACATATCTATCCATCTATCTATCCCTCTATTCATCCATCAGGCCATCTTATTTTTTAATACATTTCCAAGAAAGTCACAGACATTATAACACTTCCCCCCAATACTTCAATATGCATATCAGTTTTAATTAAAGAGGCTTAATAGTAGGTTTTACTATCTGGTAGGGCTAGTCCCCCCTTGTAGCTTTTCTTTGGATTTTCCTAGCTGTTGCTCGATTCTTTTTCCATGTGAACTTTAGTATCAATTTATCTAGCTCTATTTTAAAAAAATGCTTGTTGGTATTTTCATTCTGATTTCATTAACTTTTAAAATTAACTTAGAGTTAATTAACTTTTAAAATAATGTTATTGTTCTATCCAAGAAGAAAGGATGCCTTTTCAATTGTTCAAATCAGGAGTGTTTTAAAGTTTTCCTTATGTAGGTTTTGCTGGGAATCCTTTTTATTATATCTCTAAGAAATTTTATTATATCTCTAACAAATATCTCTGGCTGCTACTGGTGATCAGTATTTTGCAAAATAACTTCCTGGCTTTATAGCTCTAGCTAATTAAAATGTTTTTCCTTTTATTGACCCAATATGTTTTTCCCTATAATTTATAATTTCACTCCAGGTTTTAGTTTAGCTCAAGCAGAATAACATATAAGAAGTACAATTTCCCTTCCCAATTCACCAATAGAAGTTTGAATCCATCCCAACTGGCCTCTGTGCACCTGTCTACCTCCTCTACCACTACCTCCCACCCTCACTTTGCACCCTAGCAGTATAGAATCACATATATATCCTCATAGATCCCATCCTTTTTCATGACTCTGTGCCTCTGCTCATGCTTCTGCCTACAGTTCCTTGCTCCTTCATCTTTCTGGTAAACTTCGGTTTTTCTCTGTAAACTCAATTGAAGAGTCACCTCCTCTAGGAAGCCTCCCTGACTTCCCAGAGCACACCTACTCTTGTAGCACACTCCTCCTTGTACCTGTTTTGATTGCTGCACTCATGACATTGTGAGGTGAAATGTTGTACATGTCTTTTCTTCCCTGATGCCTGTTTCACCCCATTCTTGTATTACTAGCATCTGGTATGGTTCCTGGCACATAGTATGTACTCAAATTATTGAATAATGAATAGTTACAGGCCAGATTTATCACCTTTTCTGTACAGCAGCCCTTCAAATAGTTGGAGATCCCTGTCATGCCTCTCATTCAGCCTCCTTTTCTCGTCTCTTTTAACAGTTTCCCCTATGATGTACTTTCCAGATAATCCCTGACTGTTTGAAGAAACATTTAACCGGAGAGACATTTCATAGTTTTCCACAGCCTTTGCATCACTAGCAGACCATGCATCTTAATTATCAAATCCCAGGGGTCCCAATGGAGGGTTAGATAACTCATAAGCTTTATGTGTGCTTATTTCTCATCAATTCTCAATTTTCCATAAAAGCCTTGTTCAATGACAGCTCTATATGGTGTCATTTCCGGGTCATTGGTAACCTCCATTTTTTCTTTTATCATTCTTAAGCAAAGCATAACAGGTATACATTTCCCATAAATTTTGAACTGTTTGTGGCATTGGGAAAATACCTCATAAAATGTTGTTAAGGGAAGACATAAAATGTGGTGGGTGTTAATGATCTCCTGGCAACAATAAGACAAAATATATGATTTGAGTGTTGGCACAAATTCAGGCAAAATACTTGGCAGGAAATCTGAAGAGGCCTCCAAATTCAAGTGGCATAGGTTATTTTTTAAAATTTATATGAAGGCCAGGTCTATGCTTTCTAAAAATGCTGGATATTTTAGGCTCCTAGTGGCTGGAGCAAGCATGTTTCCTGAAATTATTCAGGAAATAACTATGGAATAGCATGACTGATCCATCCTAGGAAAATGGCAATAACTTACTATTGGAATAAGGTCTAATATTGTCCCTTTAAGTCATAGCCTTATAGATTAACTTAAACAATTAAAACAATTAAATGATAGACCACAGAATTTTCTTTAGATCTGCAGAGCCTTAAACAGAGTAGACAAGTTAGAAGGAGAAGAAATCTGTAAAATATTTTAGATGCTTCTTCTACAGGTTTATTCAGATTTTCTATTTCTGCTTGAGTCAATTTCAGTAAATTACATCTTTTTGGGAATTTGTTCATTTCAGCTAAATTGTCTAATTTGTTGCCATAAAGTTGTTTATAGTAGTTCCTTATAATTCTTTTTATTTCTGTAAGGTTGGTGGTGATGTCCCCTTTATCACTACTGATTTTAATAATTTGAGTCTTCCTTATTTTTCTCCTGGTCAGCCTAACTAAAAGTTTGCTAATTTTGTCGTTCTTTTCAAAGAACCAACTTTCAGTTTTATCAATTTTTCTCTATTGTTTTTCCGTTTTCTATTTTATTGACTTCTGCTTTAATCCTTATTATTTCTTTCCTTCTGCTTACTTTGGACTTAGTTTGCCTTCTTTTTTCTAGTTTCTTAAGGCGGAAGCTTAGGTTATTGACTTGAGATCTTTCTTTTTTTTTTTTTTAATACAAGCATTTAAAGTGATAAATTTCCCTCTAAGCACTGTTTTGTCTTTATCACCACAGTTTTGATATGTTGCGTTTTCATTTCTGTTCAGCTCAAAATACTTTCTTATTGCTCTTGTGATTTCTTCTTTGGCTTATTGGTTGTTTAGAAGTGTGTTGTTTAATTTCCAAATATTTGCAGATTTCCTCTTGTAGATTTCTTATATAATTCCATTGTGGTCAGAGAGCATATTTTGTATATTTTCAGTCTTTTTAAATTTGCTGGAACTTGTTTTCTGCTCTAGCATATGGTCTATCCTGGAGAATATTTCATGTGCACTTGAAAAGAATGTGTACTCTACTGTTATTCAATGGAATGTTCTATAGATGTCAGTTAAGTTGGTTGATAGTGTTTGCATCTTCAGTTTGCTTGCTGATTTTATGTGTAGATATTCTAACCATTATTGAGAGTGGTATTGAATCCTCCTACTACTATTGTTGAGTTGTCAGTTTCTCCCTTGAAATCTGTCAATTTTTGCTTCATGTATTTTGGGACATTTTTAAATTAGGTGTGTATATGTTTATAATTGATATATCTTCTTGATGAATTGATTATCATTATAAAATGTCCTTTTTTGGCTCTGGTAATATTTTTTGTCAGTCTATTTTTTCTAATATTGGTATAGCCACTCCAGCTCTCTTATGATTACTGTTTGCAAGGTATATTCTTTTCCTTTTTTCCTAGCTTTATTGAGATACAATTGATATATAACATTGTGTAAGTTTAAGGTGTACAGTGTGATGATTTGATATACAGATTTATGTGTGTATATATACAGATATAGCAAAATGATTAACACAATGTTACTTAACACATCCATCATCTCACATAGTTACCATTTGTTTGTGTGTGGTGAGAACAATTAAGATCTACTCTCTTAGCAACTTTTAAGTATACAATACCATATAGTCAACTATAATCATCATAGTGTACATTAAATCCCCAGAACTTATTCATTTTATAACTGGAAATTTGTTTCTTTGACTTCCTTCTCCTTTTTTTTTTACTTTAAATTTGTGTCTTTGAATCTAAACTGTGTCTCTTGTAGCCTCTTCCCATCAGATGCCAGTAGTGCT